>JAUNZM010000039.1:4350140-5800187 GCA_033459285.1 Clamator glandarius
ATTAGAACAGGTGAGAACAACTCACCAAAGCTATCACCTGGCCATGTCCTCAGCTTTCTGGTTAGAGAATAATGGCATCTAGATATACAGATTTGGTTGTTCAGTAGCAGTTTCTACAACACAAAAAAAAATCCACAAAGAAGGTATTTTCTACTTCATTCCCTGCTATTTCACAATTAAAATTGCTAGTGCTATTTTATCTATAACTCAATACTCACACTACACATTCATAGAAAAAAATGATTTTACGAAAAAATAAAGAAAGGCTGTATGTACTCGCAGCTGGAAAAAACACTCAAACACTTAAATTGAAAACTAAAGTCCCACTTACAGCCTGTGAAATCACAACCTCATTTGAGCCAACTACCACCAAAAGCAACAATCCTACCTTCTCCCTGGTCCCAGCAACTTGTTCCTATACTGTCCTCCCCTACTCTACATTGCCACTTCCTCCCCTACTCTACATTGCTATGAGCGTTTGCGCAACCATACACTTTTGTACAAATCTGACAAAAAACATGTAGCTCACTCTTCTGTCAGCTTAGCTTTAGCTTGGTTAAGCTCCTAAGAGAGGTTTGTGAGGTGGCTACCCAAACATTTGTTGGCCGAGATTACAGTAACAGAAAGCTGCTAGGCAGCTCGATTTTCTTACGAAAACATGGTCCAAAGCTTTAGGAAATGTGAAAGGTAGTTTCATGCTGGTATTGGCTCATTCTTTTCAGATGATGTAAGAAGTGTGATCACCTGCAAGTCCCTCAATTAAGATGCAAATACAAGGGTTACAAATGAAAAAAGGTGATTTTCAGTTAGCTACAAATATCAAAACGCATCAAATAGGTATATTAAGTCTTCCTTACATTGATGCCTTTCTACAGAGAATAAACTCACTTACAACATTCTTTTCTCTCCTTTTCCAGCTCACCTTATTTTCCCACGCATACTACACAGTGGCAGAATGAGCATTAAGAAAAAGCTACAAATAAAAAAAATGAGTAGATTGTTCTGGGAATAAAGATTAAGTCATTTCAAATAGGGTCAATTTATAGAAGTTAAGAGTTAAAAAGAAAGCAGATATCTTTCATTTTAAGAAGTTATTTTTTGTCACCAAGGACATGTTCCCCACACCACTGCCAGAAAGACAAAACCAGATGCCAGTTCTAAACTTCTGGACACAATCACATTTAATTCTTTATTCACTATTAGAATGTTCTGCACAGTTTTTGCTGTCTACTGTTGCTACAGCTAAGTATTACTGAATACAGAAGTCTATTTAAAATCATTATCCTATAGCTAACACAAAATTATGAGTTCCTCCAATTCACAAACAATCCATTTTCCTCATACCACTGCCCTTAAAAGGCTTAGTCTAATCTACTAGCAATCTACTACTATCATTCTAATATTTTAAACATAATAGAACATTGCATGCTCTTGTCTGAAATGGTGATGTGTAAATGGTGAGATGCAGCATCAACTGCAATGTGTTAAAACAAGATTAATGACTATGATAACTATAACGACCCTTATCTTCTTGCCACCCAGAGGCATTAATCTTAAACACTCTGGTATGGCCAAGCTTTAATGTCTCTGGTGGGATTAATTTTATCCCCCTGGAAATGCAATGAGGTTCCAGGAATAAGGCATGCTTGTCATTTCATGGAAGTTACGAATATGAAGACACCTCCCTGTATATAAAGTTCTCTGAAATCACCTTTAGCCAGAAGCACTCCGAGGATAAATTCTCCTCCAGTGCTATATAAAAAGAGTACTTAACATTCACATTGGTTAATGAGTGTAAATTTTTTGTTTCAGTCTGTATGAGTCAAACAGTTTCTACCTTACCACTTCCTTCCTCTTAAGTATCTAGAAAGACAGCAGTGAGGGCAAAAGAGATTTCAGTAAAAAAAAAAAACAAACGTCAAAAGCTATTTAAATATATTTTCTCATTTCTTAAGTCTAAACTTATCTTCTGACAACTTGCTAGAACTTCTAAGTGACATTTTTCTACATGCTTTCTTTATACAGTGTACAATCAAATAATAATTAAAAAAACCCCCACAATATACCCACGGTACTTGTTTCTACCACAGGGAAACTCTGTTATTAATAGGAAAAAAAAAAAAGTGTTCTATAATTTTGCAAGAAAGTTATTTGCTCTCAGAACCCGTTTAAAAAAAAAAATAAAGAGACTACTACGCATGCACTTCTCCATCACCTGATCTTCTCTTGTGATTTTACCTACTGCCCTTCCTCCATATCTTATATCCTCCCAAGTTACACTGCAGCAAGCCAGAAAAAAGGGAACATCGTGACACACAACCATTTGGAAAACCATTAGACAGCACTTCTTACCATCTTCTACCTAACCCTAACATAAACGACTGAATACACATCAGGAATTCCCTCTTTTCTTAAACATACCGCAAAGGCTGATGCCCTGACTTTTAGACAGAAGGCCACTTCCACATCTTTAAACACTACAAAACTATGTTTACAGGAACATACAAGTTTTCCCTCCCTGAGGCTGTCCACTGTTGGCAGCCGAAGCTCAGTCTTTGACGATTGTTGCCCAAAATAGTGTCAACAAGGCCACAAATTACCAAATGCTATGTACCAAATATTGCATTCAGAAAAGAATGACTGATTCTTTGCATTACTTTATATCCTTCCATAGATTCTTGAAATTACTCCAGAGAAAAGACACTTCATATATTTGCTTCAACAGTTGAAAAACGCTGTTTCACTAAGTGCCAAGTTAGTCTACTTATCCACACTAAAGTGTCATAACCACAAAGACAACACAAGACAGCAATTCAAACTGCAGTTATTACTCAAACCTACATAATCAACGAGCAAAGAGAAATTTGAAACTAGAGGCTAGCTAGGCCATTTTTAGTGACTAAGGACCTTGTAATACTACTACTGAAATCTTTAGCTCTGTTCTATTAAAAAATACACTAACTGCTTATATTTCAAAAAGTAACATTAGACATTGAGCTAAAGCTCTTTTTTTTTGGTATTATTTTGCAAACTGAGATATAAGGAGTGTACTGTTGTCAAGTGACATCTTATTGCCTTCATGAACTCCAGGCAAGCAAAACAAGATATCACAGACCAAATTAGGTATTATTTCATATGTACTTAGAAGATGACTGGGTTTTGACATGTAAAGCACACTGCTCCTCTGAGATATTTCAGCTGGCAAGCATGCTCCCCCACCACATATTTCAAGTTGCACAAATCCCCACATTTACTCTATGTAAATCAAGTTTTCAAATAGTATTTGCCATTTTTCCACCTCCATGTTGAATTTTCTCTTTTCCTCAGCTTTTGATGTTAATTCAACATGTGAATAAGAATCCAGATTGAACACACAAAAAGTTTGATGATAGTGTTTTAAATCAAATCAAAGCGTACAGCAATGTTAACAGTTTCAAATTTAGCAGCCTCATTATCAGATATTGCTGCTACTGTAAAACTGCAAATATCATGATCATGCTGTATAACTGATCCACGTATACAGTAGGTGCAGAATCTCAAGAAAGCAACAGGTCAAACAAATACCCTGAACAAGTTGATTTTGTACAGGTAAATCCTTACCCACTTCCAACAGCTAGCCAGTCACAAAAAACACAGTGCCAAAAAAGCATTAAAACTGTTGATGCAATTCCCTGGACTCAAAATGTGCTCCCTACACATTCCCTAAGCACCCCAAATAAAAGACTACAGCCAAGGAAAGGTGATGAACATTCCCAGTTGTTTATATACCACCTATGGGTGAAGCATTCCTCCACTTTAAAACAGTAGTTCACCAAGAGCAAGGAATAGCCACCAGAGAACATAAAGGAGAAATGTTTCACATGGCCTTCCACAAAACATGACTGAAGATAGCATTTAAGTGTTACTCAAAATGCATACACCAATTAGCAAGTAATTCCATTCTTATTAGCATCTTGAGGAAGCTCCAGAGAACTATTCAGTTTTGTCCTCTTGTAGTAACAGCTTTCTTCAAAAAACCATTACCTTTTTATTTATTCCACTATTTCAGTGCACAAATGGATTGTTTCCTTTTAAAATCCAAAGACTAAGTCCATCTTTACAAGGCAAAGAACAAACTTTATTGACACTTTTGTGCCTTTCCTTTAATCTTCATTACTACCTCTTCTACATCTGTCCTGCCTTTCTTCTTATATTGCATTCATAATGTCTATAATCAACAGAAAAAAGCAATATGTCATCTGAAGTATCTTCATTTCACAGGCATTCCTCCAAACTATTAAATACATTCCTAAAGTTTTACTCAGTTTACACTTTATCCACTCAGACAACAAAAAAACAATTGGATCAGTTCATATTTCAGATCAGGATTAGCTTTCATAGAAATAGTTTAACCACCACACTCTCCTCTTGATTCAGACAGTGATTTTAAGCTTGTCTCCAATACCAAACAAACATACGGAGCTAGGTGGGTCCAAAATCTACATAACTAACTTCTTACAGCTCCTAGAAGCAAGCTTGCTCAGAAACATAACACAGGTGCATCTGACCAAGCAGCTGCTCTATCTACAGGTTAGCTGTATTATTTAAGACCTAGTCCAGATCTAGCAGGACCAGTACTGAATCTGAGGCAGTGCTTTACTAAACAAAACCTGGCTTACCAAGCAGTTAACACAGATCAACTTCAGGTGAAAAGGCATCTACATGGTAGTCACAAAATTCCTGGACAAGTGTGGAGCCTTATCTGTATGTACTAGAAAATGCCTACGTTTCTACCACTGAAACAGAATTCCTTGCAAGCATTCACTAATACAATGTAACATTCCCTTTTCCCATGTATCTTTGCACTCTCATTAATTCTCAGTCTGCTTCTATGATGTACTGATCTAATTCCTGCAACAGACTAAAATACAAAAGGGAAACATAGTAAATTAAGAATCAGTTGGAAGTTCTTTCCCTGTTCTAATAAACATAATAAATTCAAAACTGAATTTGAGAAATAAAAAGTAAAGCAAAACAAATGCCCATTTCTGTGTACGTAACGTATTCTACCTCCCACATTTTTGTGTCCCATTACAGTCAGCCACTTTTTTTAACTTCAGTGGTAACTGTTTTGAAAAGGAGGATGGGGAGAGGAGAAGAAAATACATCCTTCACAGTCACCATGCAACAATGAGGAAAGTGTTGTTTCGGAAAAAAATCTTCAAAATTAAGCCTTAAAATAAGAAACTGACATCATTACATTCATCTAGATACACTGTTTACAATTCAGTACCTAGAAAAGTCTTTTTGTGTATAGCCTCCAATTTACCTCTGGGGAGGCATAAATATTTTAGTTAACACATACACTAGTAACTAAATAATAGCTCACAATGACTAGTTAAAACCTTACAACTTGCAATTACTGATGCTCAAATTAGTTCATTTTGTGTGAGTAATGTGCCCCTTTATTTGCTAAGTGTTTATCCTACCTTCACACCAACTGCAACATCAGTGACAACGCTGTAAAAAAAAAAGAAGAAAAAAGAAGTCAACCAATTTATCCACGTAAAACCAACTTTTCATTGTGTTGCATGAAATAAGGAGGACTCAAAATAGCTAACAACTTTCCCACTCAAGAAAACTTGCGTAAAGAACACAGCACGACTGACGGGAAGCACAAAAGAAACCTACAAAGGCCACCAAGCTCCCCCTGTTATAGGCTTCTCCAAAAGAACTAGGAGTTTCAAGTAAACATTACTCAAAAGCAGCAGTGCCAGAAAATTTATTTAGGAAACTCGAGTTTCTGAACTACATGACACCACGGGGTGAAAACAAAAGAATTTAAAAGTAAATAGAGAACTTCCTCACGCGCTCCTATCAACTAGACAGCTAGTTCAGTAACATAGCCTACCCTGCAGGTCTTCTTACAGCAGAAAGCAAAAAAACACTTTTTTAAAAACACCTTGAAAAAAAAAGAATGCGTTGGCATTTTCAGTTTATATGAAACGTAATCAAGAACATCTATATGAAACTCTGCAAGAGGTACATGAAGGTACATCTTTCTCAAAGCTTCTGACACCATAACTTTGAGCTTGTAACACAAACCCAAAGAGAAACTAAGTCCACACCCCAAGAAGAAAAAAAAAAAAAAGAAAAGGTTAAACCTGAATACGTGGAAGCATTCCAAAGTGTAATACTCATTCATGACAGGTCGTCTCCGACGGAATTTTTAACTCCCTACATCGTAATCACTACTAACCATAAAAAGCCTTTAGAACTCTCACAGCCGAAAGGCTATATGCTTAAAAGCATACCAAAGAGATTCTCTGTTTGAAGCTGTGTAAACAACTCAGCAGGAAACCTGGAAGCCGTTGTGTTTACACTGAGGAGGACTACGGCCACCCGCCTCCTTTTCCAGGTCCAGCAGAGAGAAGGCCTCATGTGCGGGGACCGCCCGCCCAGCTCCCAGCCAGGCCGAGGGCCCCGGCTCCTTCAAACCTTCCCTTCTTTGGCGTTTACAGCCAGTCTCCGGCGCACACAAAGGCATCTTTCTACCTGGGGGGTGGGGGGAGTGAGGGGTGTAGAGGACTCATTAGGCCGTTTCTGAAAACAAAAGACACGACGCCTGCCTCCCGCTGGTATCGCTTCTCCTCCTCAGGAGGCTCCGAGCAACCCTGAGCGCGCCCCGCGGGCAGAGACGGAGAGAACAAGGGGCTGCGGAGGGGGAGAGAGCCCGGAGCCCTCGGCGCGAGCGCTGCCGAGGGGCCCGCGGTACCGAGAGCTCCCGCCCGCCTCGCCGGGGCAGCGGCCGCTCCCGCGCCCCCGGGGCCGCGCCGGGGCCGTACTCACCCGTCCATCGCTCGGGCAGGACGAAGCGCGGGCGAGCGGGACAGAAAGCCGCGCGGGCGAGCGGAGCGGGGAGGCTGCGAGAAAATGGCGGCCTGGCCTGCGCGGAAACCGCCGAACGTTGCCGAGCGCCCGAGCCCGCGCCCCGGCCCGCGCCGCCACCGAGCACGCGCCGCCCGCCCGGGCATGCGCCGTCCCGCCCCGAGAAGCCTTTGCCAGCAGCGGGGACGGGGCGCGCGCGGTCCTAGCGCCCGCCGCCCGCCCTCCGGTCCCCGCGCAGCGCGTGTGAAGGGGCGAGCGGGGAGGAGCCGAGCGCCCGCGGCGCCGGGGGCGGGGATGGGGCCGAAAACGAGGGGAAATAAGCTCCCGAAGATTCCCTTTGGAGTTCAGAAAGCGAGCGCCTTTCATGAGGGCTGGGAAACGGGAGGGAGCGGTCTCCATCCGGCGTGCGCAGCCAGACGAGGGTCGGGGATAGGATTCGTTTCCCATTTACTGCATAAGGATAAATTTTCTTAGAAATCTTATGCAAGATCTGTTACTTTCCAAGGACTAATTTTAACATTATTCTGAACTTCACAACAGTCAAAACTCTTGCCTTTGGGATAGGAGAAGGCTGCAGATGGAGGGCAGCAGGAGCCACATCCTCGAATCCTGTGTTCAGTGCTGGGCCCCTCACCACAAGGAGGATGTTGAGGCTCTGGAGCGAGTCCAGAGAAGAGCAACGAAGCTGGTGAAGGGGCTGGAGAACAGGCCTTATGAGGAGCGGCTGAGAGAGCTGGGGTTGTTCAGCTTGGAGAAGAGGAGGCTGAGGGGAGACCTCATTGCTCTCTACAACTACCTGAGGGGAGGTTGTGGAGAGGAGGGTGCTGGCCTCTTCTCCCAAGTGACAGGGGACAGGACAAGCGGGAATGGCCTCAAGCTCCTCCAGGGAAGGTTTAGGCTGGACATTAGGAAAAAAAAAATTCACAGAAAGGGTCATTGGGCACTGGAAGAGGCTGCCCAGGGAGGTGGTTGAGTCACCTTCCCTGGAGGTGTTTAAGGGACATGTGGATGAGGCACTGAGGGACATGGTTTAGTGATTGATAGGAATGGCTGGACTCGATCCGATGGGTCTCTTCCAACGTGGTGATTCTATGATTCTGTCTGCTCAGCACAGCTCACATTGCGCACACGCTGTTATCATCTCTGAAGAATGAACAGTGTCTGGAAGAACACTGCTTGAAAGAAAATATGCTACCAGAGGAACAGCCTGTCTAACTTAAAAAAACCCCACATTTACTTAGATGAATCTTCACTTTAGCTTTAATAAAAAATATTCTACAGAGGGTTCATCGGGCGGCACCTTCGGTCACAGGCACTTATAAGGGAACAACCTGTTGACTTCAGTAATACTATCTCTAAACATAATTAAGATGAACATAAAAGTTTACTACAGTGGGTTAGGCTGTTTCTTTGCAGAGAGCGATGTATCCATGGTTCTCTTTGCTCTATGTGGCTGTGAGAAACATTCATTCACTGGTAAAATATTGAAAAGGACAAAGTCTTCAAAGCAAAGACAATAATATTTTTATTTTCCAATTCAGTGCTGAATTGGATGCCCTTCTCAAAAAAGGCATACCGTCTTACAAAAGCAGTGGGTATATATACTAGTTTTGGACAAAGAATCATGTAAATCCCCAAAGAATGCTTAATTTTTTTAGGTTATCCAATCATGTCTGGAGACTTACTTTAGATTATCTCCTGACCTAAACAAGCTACATCTTACAAGACAACTAAGCACACCAGTAAAGTCTTGCAACTCTGAGTGTTTATTCTTTCAAGTTATTTATCCATGTTTGGAGATTGTCTGCATATTACTTCTTGATACATGACAGATTTATATGACAGGATAATTAAACATATAAGCCAGCTGCAGCAAAACTTATCAGTTCTCGCATTTCTATTTGCTCAACGTGGCCATTACAAGATATGCTTTTCCCCCATGTTTTCTTTGGTTTTAGCAGGTTTCAATATTCCGTCAGAAATCTTAGAAGGTTTGATATAGGTTTTCTAGAAAGAACTGTTCATGGGACAATCCTGGACTGCATTCAAACAAGAAGTCAAACTAAAGATGTTATATCTGTGAAGGAAAACTTGAAAATATGATCCAACTGTTCATAAAAGTTCCTAATCCTAGAGGGATATTAAAAAAAATTTTCAAAACATAATGTGAATTTTCTATATTTTGATCTGGCAATACTGGTTTCAAAAATACATTTTGAGGAGGTAACCCATTACTTGATTGCTCTTTAATGTTTTCAAGTTAGTGCAAGTCCCTTGGAGTCTCTCACTGAAACTGTGGCAATGAAGCATGATAAAGAATTTAAGAGATAACGAACTGTGCATATATCCATAACTAGAGAATTTTCACCATGCTGTTCTATGCTGTCTCCCTCTCCTCTAATTGACCACGTGAGTAGCCCAGTAACTAACTTAACAATGGGGTATATGCACATTCTCGTTCTGCTCTGTGACATTTTGTTGTTCTGTTCTGGAAAAGTCACTCTGGTCATCAGTGTTATTAGCTAGCAACCAATTTACTACATCGAAAATAATATTTCTTCTAAATGCCAGTATCATTTGGGAATCATGGTATGGTCTGATTTGGAAGGGACCTTAAAGATCATCCAGTTCCAACCTCCCTGCCATGGGCAGGGACATCTTCCACTGGCTCCAGTTGCTCAAAACCTCATACAACCTGGCCTTGAACACATCCAGGGAGGAAGTACCCATGACTTCTCTGCCTCCACACCCCTACAGTACTTTCTCTTGTATCAACTGTCTTCAGCACCCATCACTGACCACTAGACTAAATGACTGAAGATTCCCATTCTTATAAAATCCCTCTTAAACGTTTCATTCATTTAGATTGTATATAAAGTTCATCATGCAAAACACTACTCTTCACTTTTTTTCTTTCAATATAGTTATGGTTGTTTTTTTTAAAAAAAAAGTATCTGGTTATAGCATTCATCACTGACTGCATGTGTTAATGAAGTGCTGTGCCAGAAAGTAACATTAAGGACTTCAGAGACTGAGAATTGCTTATAAGCATCTCTATAAATCCAGTGCATTTTCATGTATTTTCTATATATAGAGACTGGCACATTTAGGAGGCTTTGCAGCACTGGAATTTGGATATAGTTGGTTTCTCTCATTTGTCCCTGCCTTCACTCCTGTTTGTTACCACACTGTATCTGGGATTCTTTTGTAATTTCCCCCCCCCCCTATAAATCTAAATACATCTTGCCTGGGTTTGTATTGGTAGAAGTACCAATCCTTCTGCTTCTTTGCAATTAGTAGAAAGTCTGCCTTTCCAGCTGTTTCTTTATCTCACTGCCTGTCTTACCTCCTTTGCTTTTACAGCAATGCCATCTTCAAACCTGTCTTTCTCATCCCTTTTTTAATATTCTTATTTCTCCTTTTATGACACATACCAGAATCTATCTGATTAAGTGAGCTAATACTCATGTGGTTTATCCTCTGAGTGAGATGCTCTTCCATATAAGGGAGAGTGAGCAGCGTACGTATGAGCATTTATAGCAGAAAAAAGCAGTGGAACTGAGTTTGCAAATCTTGGTGAAATAATGGATGTGACTGAAGCAAACTCTGGTACTGCTGAAAACCATTAATAAAAGTGATAATAAATCAATCAATCAACCAGCATTTTACCTAGAACATTTAATTGTAGAAGGGAAAAAAAGATACCAAAGCCCAGTATCTTACTAATAAAATGCCAAAGCATTCCTTACTCATTTGTTTGCATACTATCAGATTATTTTTAGTATGCTTTTGGATGCTTTGTAAAATGTCTACCATACTTTGGTCATTGTGAGAGTATATATAGTGATTTGGTCATCTGTTTTCTCTGTTGCTAGAGTGTATCTTTGCTTTGTCTTTTTCATGTTTTAGAAGGTCAGGAAAAGTAGTTGCCAAGAACACCCTCTTGTCCTTAGGACCCGTCAGCTCTCTGCTGAAGTCTTGCCTCAGATATTTTAAAAGGCAGCTAAAACACCCAGTAATAGGCAACCACTCAGTAAAACAGTACTACCAAACCCCTCCACATTCAGTGGTTACATTATGAAACATGAGGGCTTATATCCTATATCCATTTTGTTCTAACCAAATTTAATTGTAGACATTATTATTAGGGGTACAAAAGTTCAGTACTCTTTAAACCTCAGTAATCTTATAGCTGCAATAATATTTCATTTTCCAAGATAATTTCCTTTTATCATCGATACACTTACATGTTCCACTTTGATTGCTTGTATCCTTTTTATTTCAAGAACAGCTAATAAATAATAGTCAGTGTAGTTCAGCAGCTGTATGAGTAGTTAGTGGTGTATGCTTAGTGAAACGCAGTAGGAATTAGGAAGCACACAAACATATTTCCTGCAGTACTTTGTCCCAAATTGAGTCCCTGGGGTTGCTGGGAAAAAAAAAAAATGCAGCATCCACATTCTCAGAAAATATCTTGTCCGAGGATTTACCTGAGCACTTTTTGACATCTGCAGCATTCTAGGGCAATAAGTTATGCTATTTAACAAATCATAATGTGAAAAATATTTTTTTGTTGTTTGTTTCAAACCTACTGCAGAACTGTTAGAACGGGTCCAGAAGAGGGTTACGAAGATAATTAGAGGGCTGGAACATCTCTGCTATGAGGACAGGCGGAGAGAGTTGGGGTTGCTCAGCCTGGAGAAGAGAAGGCTCTGGGGAGACATTTATAATGACCTTCCAGTACCTGAAGGGGCTACAGAAAAGCTGGGGAGGGACTTTTTACAAGGGCACGGAGTGATAGGATGAGGAGAGATGTTTTATCTTGTAAGGAGGATGATTTAGATTAGACATGAAAGAGTATCTTCATGATGAAGGCGGTGAGGCACTGGCCCAGGTTGCCCAGGGAAGCTGTGGCTGCCCCATCCCTGGAGGTGTCAAGGCCAGGCTTAGATGGGGCCTTGGGCAGCCTGGGCTGTGGGAGGTGTCCCTACTCATGGCAGGGGGATTGGAACTGGATGATCTGTAAAGTCCCTTCCAACTCAAATCATTCTATGACTTTATGATTTTCAGTAATTAGTTTTGCCTTTTTCTGCACCTTTCCACCTCCTATTCTAGAAGACGATAATATTCCTCATTATTCAATTTACAAATCTAATGGCTTTATATAGGTGCATAATAAATGTTTTTCTGGTTTATTTCTGGTTTAATATTTTCTTTTTTTTTTTTCTGGTAATGCAAATCTTATTTGCACATTTGAATGCTGCTAAGCCATAAGCTGATGTTTTCACAGAGCTCCCCACAACTCACAAGCGCTCTTTGTTGTGTTGAAGTAATTCATTTAGATTCTAGGATTTTGCTTGTGTAGTTTGGCTTGTTTTCTCCCTTGCATATTACTTCCACTTTTCAGCACAGAATTTAACTTGCCATTTTATCATTCAGTCACACAGTATCATGAGACTTTCCACAATTCGTCACGGTCAGCTTTTGTTTTTATTACCATGAATAATTCAGCATCATCAGCAAACTTGTTGCCTCAATAATCACTCTCTTTTCCAGATCATTTAAGAATATGCTGAACAATGCAGGTCTCTGGTACACTACCAGTGACCTCCCTCTACTGTAAAAAACAGACTTTTTTTTTCTTGCCCTTCATTTAATATATTTTAATAATCTAGCACTAAGAACTAATTATTAAGGAATTATTCATATATCAAAGAATGTACCTGTAAATCCTGTATCAGCTTAATTTCTTTCAAGAGCTTTGGAGAGAAAATTTCAAGAAGTTTTTTTTTAAATTATATCATGCTGTTCAGACTATGCTAAACGTCAAACTTAGTGACTCCTTGGAAGAATATACTTTTTGCTATTAGACATTCTTATTCAGTAACAACTCTTCATTTGTCCCTATAACCAACCTAAATAGCCCTCTCTCTTTAGTTTTCTCGTATTATTAGCCGTAGTGGCATTGAACGGTGTTGCTTTGTACAATAGATCCTCTGGATAGTACGGTAAAGGTTTGTTCATTCAGTTTACCAGTCTTTGTTATATTAAACCACATTATTCTATCTTAAGCCAGTTCTTATCAACTTCATAAATTCCCCAGATGCCTTTGAGCAAAGTCCCAACATTTATTGGTAGCTATTCATCTTTTTGTGCTCCTGTAAACAATATCCTTAATCAACATTTCTTCCCAGCAGCCTGTGTTGATTTACTTTGTTTTATTGAACTAAGTTTTGAAGCTACTGGGTAGTTCTTGCAAGGACAGGGCCCTAAATACATGTCTCTTTTTCAGGTTCAGACTAGAACATGTCTTGATGGTGTGAATCCCATAGGATGCTCTCCAACATTTTATTTCTAGTATCCTTTCTAGAAAGACAGATTATCTTGGATGTGCTGGAAGTGTTGCTGCTCTTTACTCAAACGCCAAAATGTGTGACATAGATTGTACTATATTTTAGTAAACATTTGAATGAGTCCAAACTGGATTATTATTTTCCTGCCCACTTTTCCACTTTTGCTTGTATTGTATCCATCTGGAAATTTATTTTCCAGAGCAAATTCACCTTTTTCTGCCACTGTGTTCAAATACATACACACTTACTTTCTTCAGGACTGAACATCAGTTTTACTTTCTATTATAAACATTATATGCCAGTGTTGATTGCAAACATTTTTCCTACTATAGATTTTGCTTGTTTTTTTGCCTCAGCTGATTGGTAGTGGGATGGGGATCATGTTGTGGCTTGTGTACAGCCAGAGCTGCAGCTCTGGGAGGAGAGTGCTGTATTCTGTCATGAAAAAGAAGTAAAACAATTTTTTTTTTCCTGAATGCAAAGATGTGTGTTGAGTTTATAAGACAAAGGATAGGAAATTCTCTGCTTCTTGACCTAAAAAAATTTATAGATCTTTTTGTTGTAACAAACAGGTGTCTGAGTGTTGGCCTGGTAGTGTACAAGACACAGGTGAAATATTCCAACACTGAAACTGTAATTGCTCTCCAGGCATGTTAGTAAAGTAATTTGATTGGTTGTAAGAACCTGGCTTTCACCTGACTGTAAAACGGTTGACCAGTATTGATGAGGACGGCTCCCTTAATGATGTGTGCTTTTGCCAGCCTACATCCTTATGTTACAGACAGCATAGCTGTCCCTCCTATAGACAGTCATACAAGCCATTAAAAAAATCTCTAAGCACAATTCTTTTAAAATGATTATTTAATGTTTATTTTTATGTGGGGGTTACATAAAAGACCCACAATCAGAAAAGTCTGACTTTCATTCTTAGAGGCACCCTCATTATTACAACAGCTTTTTCCAATCAGGATTGCAGGTAACGAAAGTTCAGTTTGAGGATCTCACAAAGTATAAATTTAGGGATGCCAAGATGATTTTCATTTTGAGCTCAAGTGAAGATGCTCGAATTTTGGCTAATGGTACTCTCGCATAATGTCTCAGCCGGTGGGTGGTTAGTGGTAGCTGTGAGGTGGCAATGATTAACCTCCTTGTGTCATATGCCTGCTTTGGTGGGGGGGCTTTTCTTCTGTCCCAGTGCAAAAATCAAGAAAATCAAGTGCTGCACATGAGTCTCAACTCATCTGGTTTGACTTTGCACTGAAGCTATCTAGACAGACTCGCAGTTGTTTTTATCAGAGGAGAGCCCCCAGATCTCAATCCTTCTGCCTCCAGCTGCTCATTTGCAGTCAGAGAGCTCTTCCTGCTCTGTACCCTACAGACAAGGGTGAGCCCAGGTCAGAGGCTTAAGCCATAACCACAGTAAAAATCATGAAACTAGGCTAGATGTAAGCTTAACAGGTTGCCTAACAGTTTGTGTTTTGACTCACCCACTTTCTAACTCATAGACTAAGACAGGACAGAAGACTTTACATAGCGTACACAATGAGCCCAGTCTTGTACAGGTCTGAGGTTGCCTAGTTTTACAAACACTATGATTCCAAAAAGTGTGACAAAATAAGAAATGGGGAAAACATACATTTTTAAAAAAAATTAACACCATCAAGGAAAAGACCAAATTCCCGGTAACACAGTAAATTAAAGCAATATGTTCTCAAACAAAGGAAGAAAACTTACAGCAATTTCAAAGAATGTTCTTTGCACAGCTGGACTGAAATGGGACTTCTGCTATTGATTTCAGGAATGCCAGAACTTGAACTCTGAACTCAAATAATATAAAAGAAATAAAAAGTGTCTCACAGTAATTTTTAAAAGGTGGTGTAAGTGACAGATAAGCTCACCTTTCCACTCTACTCTTTGATGTTAGCAAACTGAGTTATTTTTGTACGATATTTCTAAAACTGTGCTCTCGTAATATCCCATCCTACAAAAGTTCTTCCAAACGCTTTTACATGTTATGCAGGAACAGCATTATGTTCCTCAGCTTTTTTTCATAGGGATTATTCTATGGACTCCCACGAGACTGTGTAAATTATCAAAAAGAATATCATAGAGAAAAAAAATATTTTCAAATGGATGCTGTCGATAGTGGCAAAAGATATTCAAAGTGGAACCTTTTAAGTGTTACAGAAAAATGTCTTCAAAGAGGACACCCCAGAAATGTGACTTTTTTTTAAAAAAATGACTGTCTTCAAAGCAGGCATCTCTTTCTGTGAGGAAATCCTCAAAGGGACATTCCTCCAGAGTGAGAATCTTTGAAAATGAAGTCTATTAACTGATATGAAAACTTTGAAAGCAATAAACCATTCCTAAAATTGAAGGTAATATTTCCTTGGCAAAGCATAGGGTGTCCTTAAAAGAAGAAATGACTGCACCATTGTTAACTGTAGAGATGAGCAACCCCTACTTCTCTTACAAAAAGGACAAGAATTTTTTAAAACCATTTATCATAATCACAAAGTCATTAAGCTACATTATTACAATATTTTTAACAATAAAAAGTATTGATGGCAGTATACTTCCATCACTTGACAGGCAGTTTCATACGCACTGCTGACTTGAAAACGGCTTCTTCATTTTTAAAGATATAAGTAAGAAAATCCATGGAGTGGAGCTTGTTGGAAATATTTCTGTGAATTATAGTCCCATAGAGTAATACCATTTTTTGTAAGAGAAAATGTTTTTTTCACAGAAAATAGCAGCTTTGCAGTATGTTTTCCTGTTCGGAATAGTATGTTTTTTGGAATCTGAACTACTTTTCTGGATTGGAATCCACTTTGGTTCCCCGCCCCCCCCCCCCACCTAGCACAGTCCGCAGAGTCATTTCTGGTTAAAAGCTTTATAGGAAAGTGGTGTAGGAGCATGGATGTGACAACAAAGTAAAGTGCATAGCCTATACATAGGTTAAAAAGAAAACAATGGAAAGACAATTTGTTCATTGTGTCACACTGGAACATCACGGCCTCTAAGATGGCTGCAGTTGAAGCATTTTTTTGAGCAAAGCAAGGAGGTGGATGTGTAGTATCATTTAAGGAGGCTGACTACTGTGGCACTAGACTGGCTCTTGGAGTGAGAGTGAATTGCAGCGGACTTTCAAGTGCAAGCCAAAATTATTTTGGGGGCAAGACACTGGAGTTCAAAACAGCCTGGAGAAATGCAGTCCCTTTTGAAATGAGAAATTCATAAATTAGAAGATAAAATAGACATTTTCTTGTCCTAGAAGCCATTTTCTCTCTTATCTATGAGACTCATGGAAGCAGTGTTCCAGTCAGCTTCTGTTCCTGCCTGTGTCAACCTACAGTGCTGCCAACCACCTTCATATACTTCCTACACTCAAAAATACTGTGGATCTCAAACAACAGTGTCTCCCATACTCTTCCTTATATTCTTATACTGTCCTCACACACTCCTTACTTCAGGATTTAGGTATCATAAATCCCCTTAGGAAAACACAGCTAAGTCGATGCATTCTAGTTTTTATTTGCTTTACTGCACATACTCTTCCCGCTTGTCTGATTGCCTAGCAGCAGTTTAACTGGGAACACACAAAAGTATATTTCTGTATTGAATAGTCTAGATCTATTCTTCCAGATCTACTCAGCTGAAATACTTTTCAGCATATCAGTTTCACAGAACTGTGATTCGTGTAGATGCAGTAATGGGATATTCAATACATATACATAGGAGGCAAATTTGACCCAAATAGCAGCCTCTATACAACAGAGTTCTTGAATAGTAGCTTATAACCAGGATGTGGGTTTGAGTTTTAGAAAAACAGACAACCACAAAATGTAGAATTTACTGGCATGCTAGGAGGTAGGTGTGAATAGTGTTTTTTCTAATCTTGAGAAAAGAAATTCAGTTTGCAAGGACCACTTACGGTGTTCAGTTGCTATTACAGTCTTTTCAGGCACTGAATAAATACAGTCAATGCAGCGGGCAACCCTCAGAGAATTCAAGTAAAAGCTGCAAATACCTTCTGAGACCATTTGAAGACAGTCTGCTCAAAACAGCTGCACATAAAAAAACTTTCTGTAGCGCTGCCTCTCAAAATACCAAAATTCCTGAACTAGCCTGCAGGCTGCCTCCAACTGAAAGCGAGCTTAGATGCAGTGCCCTGCCTTCGTGGGCACCAAAGAAGACAGCAGCCTATGCTGGGAGCACCAGCAATGTTCTCCCAGCTCCTGCGGCCAACACACAGCCCTCAAGACCTGCCATAGTCTGGTCCCTTTACTGCAGCCAATGTCAAGCTTTTTCTGCATCTAAAATTCTTCCAGCATTGTACCCAGTGCCTTCCATCAATTTGTGAAAAAATACTGAAGACCCTTCGCAGGCTCCTGCCCAAGCCCATACTGATAAATTTACTCCCACTCTCCAAACAAGATTTTAGGAGAGGTGGGTACCCCGGCAGCTACAGAATGTCATGGCTAGTCTGCTGAGTGTGGAACTGTTGCATTGTGAGCATGAATGTCTGAGCAATCTTAAGACAAGACATCGCTATCACGGATAGAACTAGAGACTTCTACTGTGTCTCAGGCTGCAAGGCTAAAAAAGCAGCAGAAAGCAATCTCTAAGCTAGTGCCCTTTATTTTCTTTTCTTTCTATGTCTTACACTCCAATGGAATTTCACACTACGTTAGCTGGCTACAGTGAACAAAAATCTCACGTTTGGTGAAGTAAGGGCAACAGATCAGGGGTACTTCAGTAATTTTCCTTCTCAGACTTAATCCTCCTTGTCTTTCTAATTTGGAAATAATAGAACAATCCAAATATTTCTGAGGTCACAAATATTCCTCTCTATTTTCCATTTGTAAATTATAATATGCTCTATTGACCATACAAAGTGGATACAGTTTTCTTTCTTATGTAGCGTAAACATTTTCAGAAATTTTATGTGGTGAGAGGCATGTAACTCACTCAGGAAATCTGAAAATGGGTGCTGAACAGAAGAGCAACAAATTGGAGATGGAAGTCAGAATTAATCCTGTTCTTAAATTCATTATGGTTCCAAAATTAATATTATTTTTTTTAAAAAACCTCAATTTGACATCCCCCAAACTAATGTACTTTATAATTTTGAGAATAATCTTCGGTGTAGTTAGTTCTCCTTTAGGAGTGTTGATGTAGTTGGAGAACACAGCAGACAATTTCTGGCCATGTGTGACATAATACCTCATTAACCTTTTGCAATACCTGAACCAAACAAAGATATCTGCATTTTGAGAGTAAACATCAGCTATGATCTCAACTCCCTCCATGAGCAGCAGCAACTTTTAACAAATACCATCAGCAGTATGAGATCCAGTCCAATGATATGTTGACTATTCAAGAGTTGGACTGTAGCCGTCACCTTTATGTCAGATTTGTCTGTCTATAGTTCTTATTTTTGAGTTTAGATACCAGTCCAATATTGTGTTTGCTGCCTAGTGTGGTGTCTTAACAGATGTGAAATATGATTGTAAGAGGGCAAAACCAAACATTTACAACCATTATAGGCACAGATCATCTAAAGTAGAAGTCACCAGAAGTAATCCAAATACTGTGTTGCTACAGTCCTGGTGCAGGTTTTCAAAGGCTCTGGGGTGGCAGAGTAGTCCTATCCCTTCTGCTTTCTGCACAAGAGCAAAGTTAAGCCTTGGCCTCGAGGCACAGGAACTGGCTGGCAGGAGTGAGAAGGGATTAAGTCCACTGACACATACAATGCTCATCAGGATGAACTAAGTATTTGGAGGCACAAAATATCTCACAGCTCCAACCCAACCTGAGGCAATGCAGTTCCCTCCAGTTAAACACACTGCTGAACAAAATATGGCTCTGCACAAACGTGATCCTGAAAGCTGCAGAGCCTCTGTTCACTTATCTCTAGAGTCCTTTCTCAGGTCTATACTATTTGTTTTACTTCAGACAAAAATTGCCCTCCACTGATTTTCATTCTAAAGTTGTACTTGTATTTCAATATATTGCTGAGATCATCCCAGACTCAAAGCTTAGGGACTACTAGACCTAGACCTTAAAAATTCTGGATTTTGATTGTCTAACACTGCCAAAGGCATGTTCTTAATGATAGAGAAGCAGCAGGCATACATGCTCAGATGAAAATGAAAAGCTTTAGTATACAACATATTCTTATTCAGGCATCAAGTATTGTTATTACTGATAAACAGCAGAATAAAACACAAGGTGATATTTATAATACCCAAGGTATGTCTACTCTTCAGCTTGCTTCTTACTTGCACTGTGCTTCCTCATGCTGTCAGTTTTGGAATTAGATGTGATATTCTGTGCAGTACTCAGTTAAAACCATATTCAGCTGGACAGTGCATTAATAGTGCAGGTTGAGAGTAACAAAAAAGCAAAGCCAGTAATAACATCAGGATTAATTTTCACACACTTCTGCCTTCTTCTCTTTCAGTTAGTTTTGCTCTGTTCTTCTAAGGACACCAGTAAGGCAGAGCAGGTTGGGGTTCACTTCCCCAGAATTAACAAGTGTTATGGCTTATTCTTCTTGCAGGAAACTAATCTGAGCATTAGCTAAAGTTAAGGTGCTCGGGCAAGTGAAGGCTTGGCTGGAGTTCTCTGTTCCAGAGAGGTCTGCAACAGGATGGGAAGATTTAATAACACAATGCTCTTAGAGGTCATAAGCACCTTTCATCCAAAGATCACAAATGCTTAACAGTATAAATTAAGTCTCACAATGCTTTTGCAAGACATATAATGATAATTGTTATTATATGTTGTTATTGTTGGACAAATTGATTCGTTTCAAGTCACAAAACGGTAATGTCATAGCAGAGAAAGAAAAAGAAGTTTGAGGTCCTGAGTCTTCCATTGTGACTGCAATGTTACTTTCAAAACTGTAATCCTCACTGTGGGACTGTTTGGTAATAGGACAGTGATACCTCTGAATTTCATTTCTACAACAATAAAATACTCCATGAAGAAACAAATTAAAATGCAAAATTTATAAGACTTACAAAAATTGTACTTCATATTGTCAAGCACTCAAGAATGCCTAGATTCTGATTGGCTACAATCTCCTTTTGCCATGGTGGTATTAAACTCTGTATGCTCAGCTTTCACTGAAAAATATAATGATCCCAACTGTTACCGTCAGGAAGACAATTTTCAAACCAGTTCACTCCTAGAGGTACAGCCAGCCTGACATACTAGCTGTCCGAAGTGTGTGAGCTGCCTTACTAAACTGAAGCCAAAACATCAGCTTAGTGATACAAGTATTGAGATTTTTATATAGTTTAGAGACCATCAGTGTATCTCTAAAAGGTATGGCATGAAGTCAAACACCTCAATTCTATTACCTTCCAAAAATGGTTGATTGCTATCATGCATAGTGTCTATCAAGAGCCAATAATAGGCCACAAGCATTAACAGATTCAGTGCAGATTTGGCCATTGTCTTTCCAAGAAAGTATATAATTTGTCAATGGTCAATTATTTTTAAGTAGTCTCATTAAGTACAGAGGTTCTTGGCATCAAGTCTACCAATGAGAAATAAACATCTCTGAAAAAGTAGGGACCCTTAGTCATCCAGAAGGAGAACTTTGAAATTGCCTCCTAAATTAGCTAAGAGTCAATAATACATGAGGCAAAGCAGAGGAGAGAGAAGTTTTGATTTTGAGTGAGTCATTGAGCAATCTGCAAGACAGGGAAGTCTTACAGTGATCACTCTCCATTTCTCTACCTATTGAAAGGTAATCTGCAGAATTTAGGTGATGGTGATGCAAGAAGTAACTTTGGGTATGAACCATGCAGGCAACAGAACATGCAGAAAGGAGAGAAGAGTGTACTGGAAAAGAACAATGTTCTGGTTTATTCTTTACCTTTACAATTGTCATGGCTTATTAATAAAAGCATGCAGATTTTAATTAAGCTGAAGTGGTGCACAATTTCCACGGAGCAGCACTGACTCCACAAATCTGACTGTAAAATTAAGTTGTTCATAATTCTGGATATACAGGACCTTTATTAAATGTCACGAGTAAAAGTAGCTTGAAGACAGAGGAAGCTGCTCTTATGTCCAGGTTTTTACTTAATTTAAATGTAATTGGACTAGGAGAAATTCTAATGTGACTTGTAACTGAAAAAAATTATACATTGTATTAATTCACCCTTCATTAAAATTTTAAGAAAACTAGAATATGGCACTCTGAAAAGAACAAGAAGTGAAGTGACTACAGATGGTCCTCTATGTAACTGTTAGACTTGTGCAATGGGATTTCTGATCAGATGAGAAGGAACCCTAGGGAACAGAAACTTTCCACAACATTTTGCCTTCACAACCTTGTAGACCTTCCAGAAGGAATTCCTGGTGTGTGTAATGCTGACCATAGCTGCGATGCAGCAAGCTTTTGTTTACATCCGTATCCCCGAGTCACACTCTGTGGCAGACTTTCACATTACTGCCTTGGCCCAGCCTACATCCTTATAAAGAAAGAAGCAGTACTTAAGTACATCATGAACAGCAGCATGACATAAGGAAGGCCAATCTCTGGCTTGTGCACCACCATCCACCCCGACCAGCACATGCCTGTCTTTTTCTCTCAGCAGCCTTCATTTAATGTTATATACAAAGAAGAAAATAGCTTGTATAAATACTATATCAGAGTTACCAGAATGAGCATGCATGGATGAGGACATAAGCAGAAAGATAAACATTTATTTTGCCTTTTTTTCTAGGTATATTTAAACACATTGGTGTTGATAACATCGTAGCCAAGATATTAGAAGCCAGGGTGTAGAATACCATTTTTATGTGAAGAAGAAAGACAGGAAAAATATTTTTTTTCAAAGTCAAACAGGGCAACTAGTGACCTGCAAAAAATTAAAATACTTACAAAGAAGTATAGGTCAGGAGTGTATATTATCCATCTCTGCAGTAAAGACAGCAGCTGAAGCTGTAATGACAGTAATGGGTGCAGTTCAGGCTCATGGTCAAGAAGGGTCCCTTCCAAAGCCCTTCATACAGGAAAGAACTGGTCAAGCTTGGAGAGCTGAAGTGACTCATCCAGCAAATAGTAACACAAACAAGACTGGAGCCTAGCTGTGATGACACTCAGTCTAAAACTCTGAGGCAAAGAAAGGTTCACTGGCCAGGAGTAAACAGGCTACTTAATTAGTAGCTGAATGCTTCCCAAACAGCAGAGAACCTACCTGCAGCTGGTGCATGATCCAGCTCAGGTGAGGGAGATGCTCTCTTCCCTAGTACTGCTGCCTCTGCTCTGTGGCCAAGGTTTTGCATATTGAGTTGTCTTTATTTTAGGTTTATTTCTATGTTCCCTCTGTCTCTCTCAACAAGCTGAAACAATGGATATTACAAGTTTTTAAAATGTAGTGTGATTTACTAGTGGCATATGTCAGGCTTTGGTATATTTCTCTAAACATCATTTATTCCAGCTTCGATAATGCCTGAAAATAAACAGTAAGCTTTTTTCCCTTTAACCAGGTTAAAAGATGGCAATATTTTAATGACTGCTGAGATGATCACTCCTTCATTACCAAACCTCCAGCCAGTTCACTGAGGACATTGTCTTTGTTTGAAACGGCAGCTTGCTGGAGCTGTGCTGTGGTACTTGCTTTGAGAGATCTAGCTTGCAGACAACTACTCCTTCATTTAAGCAGCAGTAACTTTCTCATCTGCCTCAAGCAATTCTTTGGGATGTCACACATCAAAAACTGCTTTTCTTCATTCATCCAAATAAGTAGCAAAGAGTTCAGAGTTTTTAGGTTCAGAAGCTGATGTAGTCTCGTTTTGACCTTTCTCAACATGCTGAATGCCCTTCAGTGCTCTTCACTGGAGTGTGACAAGCACAGTGGAATCTCCATCAATGTCATCAAGAAAGGCAGTACAGCTGAGCTACACTACAGTTTAAGAGTATTGCCCCTATATGTTAAAATCTGATGTTGCAGCCCATTTACTGCAATGGTAGGTGCCTTGATAGCAGCAGTTAGCCTTGTTGAATATTTAGCAGCAGCTCTGTGTTCCTCAGCCCTGCCAGTTCACTGGCAGCATTTAACATCTTTTAATTAGAAGTGAGCAGTAATAACAATACACAAACCAAACGTTACCAATAACAAATGTTTGTTTGTTAGTTTTTTGTTCTGAGTGAGAAAGCTATTACCATCCCTATGGGATAGAGCATCTCTTCTACCTGCTGTTTTCCCTGGTTAGGATGTAGATCTTGCCAGTGAGACATAGCATTCACTTCCAAGCCTGCATAGCCAAGAGCTCCTCAAGTCCCTGGCATTAGAACTTCAACTAATGCCAGGTGCTGAATCTATGTAATAGATCATTGTAATGTTTTGTTTTTATTTATAATACTGTTCTTCTAGCACCTGGCAGAGGTACCTCTCATTACCATCATTTGGTAGCTGTCATTTGTGGGCCAGCTGTCATTTGGTGGGCCAGCCACAGCACAGGGACTTGGAGGAACTTTTTGGAGTCAAAATCAAGACAAAATATATGTTATACTTCCAGGTCACTGGGAGATTTTCCAGCAGCCCACCACTATGAGATGTGACAAACCTCAGACAGAAGAACATGAAGTGAGAAGGCAAATGAAGAGTATATGAAGTGAAATGTGAGTAACAGAGAGAAAGTGTCCATAGATTTACAAATGAGGTAGAAGACCTCTAAGAAAGGTACTTGTATCATCTGTTGTAGACAACTTCTGACATCCAAATTCAGTGTGATGCAGATTGTTTTACTTCTCAGCTACTGTTGTTCTCTTATCCAAACAGTGGAGCACATTCTATTCCCTCATCCACCAGGTAATGAGAAATATTCCCCATTATGGCAAAGACACATTTGGTCATATGATAGGACATAGGTGGAATGCTAGTTATGTGACCAGGTATGCAATCATCATGCAGTAATGCATGGCATTTTTGCCAGGTGCAAAAAGGGCAGCAACTCGCAAGCAAGGTTAATTGTTCTGGAAGAGGGTGAGGTAGGGTTTTCACAGCTATTTAAAAGCTAGGAACATAGGTTTCCTGTATCACCAGTAGATGGTAATGGAAGGGCAATATAACTTGTATATCTAATGTCAAATACTTCAGTATTAAGTACAAAATGCAAAAATACTTCTGTAAAACTCTGACTTGCTATGCAATCACTTTAATCACTTTGATTTACACATGAGCTGTGTAAGGTTAAGACATACTTCATTTGCTGTGCACTGGCCATTCAGATAGCAAATATGTGCAGACATTTCCACAGTTTCTTACTTTTAAGGAATCCCAGCTACAAGCAAAGGAGAGAGAAGTGAATCTTTGAGCTTGCACTGGACAGAGAATTAATCTCAGTGGGGCTCCAGCAGATCAGGCTGCGGTGCTGCTGGGATGCTCTCATTTGTGTCATGCAGCAAGAAGCAGAGAACCTGAAAATGCAGTCCAGGACCAACCAGGAACAAGACCATGCCAGGCTGGCTAAACAGCTGGATGACTTTGCAGCAGCACTTAGATATCACAAGCACAGATATTACTGCTAATTAGTCAACAAAAACAAAATTTGCAGTGTAGAGTAGCTGATAGTTACTACTTCAGAGCTGTATACTGTTGCATGAAGAGAAGCTAAAATTACTCTTTGTGATAAAGTTAATGGTCTACAGTTTGTAAGTTAGTTATAACAACACCTCGAGCATTTCTACAAAACTTAATTCAATATTCCAACTCATTAAAAATCTTATTATAGAAACCATTTACAGGTTTGATAAATGCATTTTCATATTATTAAGGAAGGATCTTAATAAAGAACATTTGAATGCAAAACACACATGTAGATTCAGTTGCTTATAGTAAAACTACCTAAATTAAATATGCTGTCAGCGAACCTCCCAACTAGTTTATTCATCTGAGTTACAGATGGACTATATTTGTGTGTACTTAGACATTTATCTAATAGAAAGAGTATGCCAGAGAATTCAAGCGATTGAGATAATAGTACAAGCATTGGCCATAATCCCCCTCTGAGGGCCAAAATATCCCAAAGCAGGCAATGATGAGCATGTGTAGTTGATTATAATGAGTGCTGTAACTTATATCCGTAGAAATTTCTCTCTCAAGATGTAACAATGTTTTAGTAGTGAAAATAAGAAACAATATTGAATCTTAGGACAAGGTTCTACTCTAGCTCTGGAGGAAATAATGTTTTGATCTAGTTAGAATGATATTTGTTATGTTTAGCTACTACATGAGCTAGTATTTCATTATTTTTATTGATTACTGTATTGTGACATTGGTTAGTGATATACCAATGAAATTATTTGCTAAAAGAATGGCCTAAAAGTGAGCATGTTTCATCTACATAACTGATTTTTAAATGAGGCAACAGACAAACAGTGATTAATGAATGATTTATTATCAGAATAGAAACCAATAAGAGCTTACATCATCTGTATTCTTCACCAATATTATTTGTAGTTGGTATTCATAGCAGGTGAATTTTAGAAGCTTATAATATTTGAAACATGACATTTTTATACTGGTGTTTCAAATTTTGTGCACCAACAGGTTCAAGTAGGTAGCATTTGAAGTCTTTATAAATAACAAAATTTGTTGTTCGCAATAACACTTAAAATGTTAACCTGCAGATCCCTGTCTTAATGAATAAGTAGTGTTTTCTATATACAAAATAAATGCAAAAGGTCAGCTTATTATCCCTCAAAACTACTGTGAAGTCATCAGAGAATTAATTTTGTTATTCTGCTGAAGCTGCACGCAATCACTGAGGTTCATACAGGTGAAGTACTATTCAGTTCTGCTCACTGACACATACTGCAATACATAAAATAAAAGCTAAGAAATGCAGACCACTGAAATCACTACTACATGCAATCAGACTGTTTTTTAAAACAAGCTTTTTGGATACTTTGACAGCAGCCCTGTAGATGCAGCTAATCCTCCACGGCTTCTCCCTGTTTTTTTCTCACACCTCTCTCCAGAAGTGCCCCTGTGAACGCAGCGGAGCCAGCGCAAACTCCCCATAGCCCACAGATAGCCCCTATCTGGCAGGATCCACACTGGCTGTGAACAAGCCACCTGAGTCAGAGAGAGAGAAGGTGAACCTGCTTAGCCTCCCATGGCAGCAGGAAGGGAAGGGATGGGGAGCCAGGGCAGGCAGTGAGATATATAGTTATCAATACACCATTTATTATGAAAATAGCACACCAGACAGCATACCCTGCAGAGCCACTCAGGGCAGTGTGGTAGGTACCCTTTCCTTAGGCTGAATCTGGGCAAAGCAAGACCAGGCTGTGCAGGCTGCACTGGTTTTAAACAAACTTTGGAAAGTCAGCATTGTATTTCATACACCTATACTATTTCATCCTCTAGTGCATTTGCTCATGACCCTTTCATTTATCGCAGCAATAGGTTTCACATTTACAAGTGTGAAGAACTTAAAAAGAACAGGGTTTTTTTTGTTCTTTTCAATATCTGCTCCATTGATGCTGCCCTTGTGGGCTTTCTACCACTGTACCTCACTCCCAATGCAAATGTCATCATCAGGTAAAAATAAACTTTAAAACTACCTAACAAAGTAGCTTTGTTTGCCTTTAGCAATTTAATATAGCTTCAGCATAAAAGTCTGCCCACATGTGGATGAAAAAGCTTCAGTGCATCTGTGTGCACTCTGGAGCTGACTTTTCTCTCCTCTGGGCCCATGGGCTGAACTAATTTAAAGGTGCTCGATCATCTTTTAAGTACATAGCCACAAAGTTCAGATGGTGCTTTGTGATTGAATCTTAGCTCAAAAGACTGAAATCTGAAGTGAAGGCACTGAGCCTACAACCAAAGTGCTTTAGCAGTTCTTTTGTGGAGACTGGTGACACAGAGTCCAAGCAAAGATGGTAGAAAAATGTAGTTATAATGTAATTATGACCACACTCCTACATTTTTGTAAATGCCTGATATTTAAGCAAAATAACTAGTATTGATATATTACCAGAACTTACTGATGTAAGCCAAAAGCCAATAGAAATGTTGGGATTTTTTTCCAAGCTGGAGATGTTAGGTTATCGCAAGGAAAAGACTGCAGGTTCTGAGGCAGAATGCTGAACTTTTCCACTGATATCAAATAGGCTGTCGTGATCCCAGTTCTTTCTGTGATGTGACAACAAAACTGGTTTTATATCACTTCGAAGAGTTCCATAACAGAATGTTATTCACTGCTAATGTATTTTGGTTCATATAAATGCAGAAAGAATCTATGACAGGTCATAGTGTATCACCCTGTTATTTTTAGTCCACGTGCATAATTTACCTTATTCATTGCTACAGGGGCTCCACAACTGATTCAGGGCTGTGATAGAGCCTCAAATCACATTAGAAAAAGAGCATTAGCATTACAATTTGTACAAAGTACAAACCAGAAAACTCAGATTCAATTTAGGGGATGAGAGTAGGCTGGAGATGCTTCACCTGCTCCTAATAATGTCATGAGTGCTATGCAACCAGATATATTTGATAAGGATTTCCTGGTTTAATGGTAAGCATAAATAAAGAGCCACAGTGCTCTGACGATGCAAAATTATATAGCTCTGTTGAAATAATGGAGCTACAGTGATCTAGCAGGGTGTCTGGAGACAGTTTAAAGATACTATTTTCATGAAATTTGGCAGGACCACTCAAATCAGCGAGATGAGAAAGAGCTGGCAAATAATCAGAAAATATTTCACCTGTCAAAATTCAAAGCTTCCATTTCTGGGTTTTTTGAAAAGCAGAAGATAGGCAGATGGGTTCTGTTTGCTTTTTCTTTAATTCTACCAGTTAAATAGCCAACCAATGGATTTAGAATTACTGCATCATGACATGATAGTTAATCTTTTCTTCTTACATGACTCTGCTGTATCAAATATTGGGGATCAGGCTTTATTTACTGCTCTCACTTTCTGTAATCCAATCAAATGAATCTTCCCAGCTGCTCTTAAAGCAAAGTAAATCTTCTTTTCTAAACTGTTCATAAACAAATCCTCAGTGTTCACTATTAGATCTACGCTAGGTGTTTCATGTGACCACAAGCAGATCACTGTCAACATAAAAATAGATGTTGCCTCACAAAATACTTTTAAGCATGTTTCAGCAGACAAGTGTACATGAACATTACATTATTTGACAGAGAAATCCTAGCCTGAAGTCCTACTACCCAGTCTGTATAATGTATTCCACGTATGTGGATGATATAATGCACTAGGGAAGCTACAATATATTAATAATAATTAGCACATTTCTCTTCACATCAAGATCATATTCCCTCCCATGAAATCAGACCTATTTCCTGATCAAGCTATTGTTCTCTTTGAAAAAAATATGATGTAAAGTATCATAAACAGTAACAAATAACTTAAAAGTCTTGCTTTGCATATCCATAATGCTATGGCTCCAAGAATCATGCTTCATAAAGTTTAATTGAGCTGCCTATAACCGTATGACATAGGAAAAGATCACTTCCTGGGTTTATAGCTAAATGTTAGCAAGAAAAATACAGAGGCAAATCCTGCCCTTAAGCAAATGGGCACAGAGAGTCTCCTCATTGCCTTACAAGTGCAATGCTACTCTGCAAGCAATACTCTGAATTTATTTTATAGGTAAGGAACAAGAGGAAGATGCTCTAGCTTTCAATACTCTTCTTTGAGGCACAAAGGGGAAGCAAACAGGAGCTTAGTTAAGCAGAAGGCAGAAGTTCTGCAGCTGAATCCTCCCCTGCACTGCCAGCAGACAGCACAGCCACACAGTTGTGATACCTCAGCAACTGCACAGTCTGAAGGCTAGGATTTTCTCCTCTGCTTTTCCCTGTACATTACCAGATAGCATGCTCACTGCTACAAATGCACCTTTGGTCTTAAGTAACTTAAAAATTCTTGTTTCCACATTCTCAAAGTTCTTCCCAATGCAAGTGAAACAAGGAATATCTATAGAAGCTAATTCTACTATCTTAAAATTAAGATTTCTGGGCTGAGTTGAAAATTATGGCTTTTCTTTTACATAGCATCACATTTCATGTCTTAAGTGGTTTCAGAAGCTGCACCATAAGCGCAGGCAAACGACAAGCTCATGGTTTTCCAGTCTTCTAGGTTTACTCATAACTTACATTTTTCTTATTGTTTTCTTATTGTTTTACTGGTTCTCATTGCTCTACTTTGTGACATCTCCTGATGACCTACAGCAACCTAATGCAGAGCCCTCTGTGCAAAAGTGTGTGAAATACAGCCACACAAATGGAGAAGTCATTTACATTAAAAAAAGAAGGTAGCGCAATTAGCTGCTGACAGAGACAGAGGCTAACTTTTCAAATGTATATGAAGTAGAAATCCACCGTAGATAAAGTTAACAACTTGTTTTAGCACAGTTGTCTCAATAGTTTCTCTCCTCTATGCTCTCCAAGACATCATTATCAA
The DNA here is from genome assembly GCA_033459285.1 of Clamator glandarius. Classification (NCBI taxonomy): domain Eukaryota; kingdom Metazoa; phylum Chordata; class Aves; order Cuculiformes; family Cuculidae; genus Clamator; species Clamator glandarius. The sequence continues at coordinate 4,379,826 of JAUNZM010000039.1, forward strand.
CCAAGTCCTACTTCGACTTCTTGAATACTCCCATCCTTGCCAGGAGGAGAGCACAAGGCTGTATTTGAAGAGGACGACTGAGTCATCATTTAGTATTGAAATTTCAGTACTACATAAGCTGATCTGAGCAACATATAAACAAAATAATGATCCTGCTCCACAGGATGGCATTAAGTGGCCATACAGTGAAACAAGTAATGGTTTCACTGAGACAACAGCATTGTTCTATTTAAGTCAAAGCATAAGCTTTGAACACGTGATACGGGGCTAGGTGAATTAACCATTGATGAACAGGATAACCATTATTTAGCAGCTCAAGATAAACACAAAGAAAGGACAAACACTTAAGGGTAAAGAGAATAGTAATAATTTAGCCGAAGCAACTGACACTTAAAAAATAGCAGAATAGAAGCTGCTCACACTTAAAGAATACACAGGATGACAGTTGTCTAGCTAAAGCAACATATTTCTATAAGCCTTTATGTAGGAAGGGGGTCTGTTGCTAGAAGATTTCTGATAAGCAGGACAAGTCATCTGGACCTGTGAGCGGAAACAACACTGATAAAGATGGCATGATCCGGAGAATACGGACACAGATTGAAGCTAAAGGAAGTTAAGACAACTGACTCCATCCCTGAGAAAACCCTGCGCAGGCATAAAACAAGAAGACTCTTCTCAAACTCATTATACTAAGAAGCAGGAAAAGGTTATGAATATGTATAGGCAGTTTTGGGAATATGTAACAGTTGAACTGTATAAAGCCAAGACAAGTTGCCACGATGAGTACGCATGTTGTTTTGGAGAAATAATTCTCTCGTGCATCTCAGCACTGAATAAACATACCTACTTTATAACTTTATAAGTTATAGAGTCTTGATTCTGCGTGTCACATGTATAATCAAGAGTACAAGTGTGACAAACAGCAGGACACAAAGCATTTTACTAGGGAAGGAAGGGGCATGATTTGATTAGTAGTAATTTTCAAGACGTGTGACTGGCAGTAGTTTTAGCTGCCTCTCATAAAAAGACTGTTAAAAGTATTTAGTAAATTAACATTGGTTTTATTTCCTAGTAAATGCTTTGTTTTGGTTTTTTTGTTTCCAAGTGTGTGGGGCCACATCCTTGCCTCCCCATCAAGCACTTTCGTTTCCTTTTGGTTAAGCTAAAAGTCCTGACGTCACCAGGAGACATGATCTGCCTTTCCTCTTCTGCTTGCAACAAAATCATGTTCTGTTCAGGAGTTTGGTCCTTAACATAAATCCAGTTGCATTATTTTGAGCCTCTCCTCAGAGATGGCTGCTCCTCAAGCTCCTCATTGTTCCTACCGTGCCAAGCCACCAGTAAGCTGGCTGCCCCTTGCTTTCCTGCAGCAGCAGCACCTGTTACCACGACAGGGTCTTTAGGCTCTGTGTTTCAACTATCCATTACTCTCTGGGGATGCTGTATTTTGGAATCATAGAATCACCAGGTTGGGCTCTGTGTTTCAACTATCCATTACTCTCTGGGGATGCTGTATTTTGGAATCATAGAATCACCAGGTTGGAAGAGACCCATCGGATCATCGAGTCCAGCCATTCCTATCAATCACTAAACCGTGTCCCGCAGTGCCTCATCCACCCATGCCTTAAACACCTCCAGGGATGGCAACTCAACCACCTCCCTGGGCAGCCTGTTCCAGTGCCCAATGACCCTTTCTGTGAAATTTTTTTTCCTAATGTTCAGCCTAAACCTCTCCTAGTGGAGTCTGAGGCCATTCCCTCTTGTCTTGTCCCCTGTCACTTGGGAGAAGAGGCCAGCTCCCTCCTCTCCACAACCTCCATTCAGGTAGTTGTAGAGAGCAATGAGGTCTCCCCTCAGCCTCCTCTTCTCCAGGCTAAACACCCCCAGCTCTCTCAACCGCTCCTCATAAGATTTGTTCTCCAGCCCCTTCACCAGCTTCGTTGCTCTTCTCTGGACTCACTCCAGAGCCTCAACATCCTTCTTGTGGCGAGGGGCCCAGAACTGAACACAGGATTCGAGGAGCAGTCTCACCAGTGCTAAATGTCAGGAATGAATAGTCTAAATTTCAACAGAAGAGCTGCAAATAAAGAGGGTCTACTTTGAAGGTTTCAGCCCTTGCCCTGCAGCCAACTTCTGCAGCCCAGCTGTGTAACTTCACTGGACCACACGTATGCAAGATCAGCAGATCCGGCTCCTTGCAGGGCTTGTTGATGCTGCATTGAAGTCAGGACTGAACTGGCCCCGCTCCTCCTCCATTATGAAGACAGGAGTCCTCTGCCCAAGGCAGGATGCAGGGCCTGGTTCCATCGCTGTGGGACCTGCCTCCTGCTGCGCAGCTGCTCCTGGCAGAGGTCTGCTCAGGGCTGTCAGCACACAGAGCACCAGCTGACCCTCCTCACCCAGCGTGCCAGGATTTCTGCACGATCCACATCAGTTAAAAGGCCAAAGAGTCTCTGTGTACAGCGTTGCTTTTGATGGCATTAGTTGCTAGTCTAGAACTGTGTTGGATTATCTCTCTCTGGAGTTTGAGGGTGTTCCCGCAATAGAAACAGCAGCAATACAATACATCTTTGTGCAGTGCAATTACACACAGTATCATCCCAGATTGCTGTGTGACAACCATAGCCCAGCTTCCCCACACAGAGGGGAGAAAAGGCTCCTGAATGAGCACAAACTTACCATATCTCCCCATTCCTAAGACAGAACTACATTTGAAATTGGCTTTCTAGGATTCCTGTTCAACTGTTTATTCTGCCATTATTGGAGATCAGTACCTCTTCAAAGGGAAGATTTCTATGAATTGCCAGAGTAATATTTTAACTCCAAAGAAATTACTTGGAATTCCAATTTGTCCTGAATTCTCCAGAGTTCCCCAGGGTCACACACTGTCAGGCTGGAGCAATATCTCTGACTGAGTGTCTGAAAAAGCAGAAGACAGAGCACCGGGTCAGTTATGATCTTCAGGTCACTCCTGTTCATTACAGCAGACAGCTTCTTAACCTGGGGAAATGGGCATTTCTTGTTCCTGCTGATCTCATTTTCTCAGCATGTGCATGTGCATGATAAGCAGCAAAACAGATGAACTCTTAAGAAACAAAGATACTTTTTTAATGCAAATTATTCCAGTAACTCAGAATAAGGGTGAGGAAATATGGAAACTATAGACTATATAAGCAGAATTGTTCTGACACAAAGAAACATTTAAGAAGACTTTCCATAAGGCAGCTGCAGCTCTGTGAAGTCAGCAGAATTGTAAAAAGACAACATCCAGTGTTTATTGTTTATAATTAGTGATTTCTCTCTTCAACTTCAGTGGCCATATCACTATATAGGAACCCAGCACAAGTATCCTCATTTATGGATATTTTGAAAACTATCTTTTCCTAGAGATTGTAATTCAAAATGATTCTGTTTGTACCTATGTACAATTAAAGGTGGTAATATTATGGGTAGGATATATACAATTTTAAAATAACAGCCCTTCCCTGAGGGTGTAACTAAACTTTTTATGGGAAGAAAGTTACTCATTCATTATATATTTAAGGAATAGATTACATAGCTTCTAAATGATGTGAAATGCAGAACTGGGCATGCAACCCTCTGATGAGTTCATCAAGTAGGAAGCCAAGTTAGTCTGGCAATTAAAGGCAACACACCTTAAAATATCTGGGCACCTCTGCACCTCTTTTGTAGAGAGAGAAAAAGCTCAGAAAGTGCTCATGATTGACTGGAAAAAATGGCATGGTAGTGTGTGACATCATGTAGGGTGGAGATGGTTTGGCCTCAGAAGCAGGAACACAATGTGACACACCTCTGCATGAGGCAGCAGGTTTCATCCTAAACTGGGAAGCCCTGTTGTGACACTGGTGACATGCTGCTGTCAGGGGAACACTCAGCAAACCAGCTTTGTTTAGTACAAAGTTCTGCTTTTCAGCCTTTCATTTTTTCCCGTTTCAGAATGGTTCAAAATCTAAAATTTAAAAATTCCTAATGAAATGAAGCAGCTAGGAGAAATGCTTTGCACATGAACAAGACATTTCATTTCAACGAAAATGAAGTGTCTTCTGGTGTTGACCTCTCTAGCCTTTTACCACAGGAAACCAAGAAAACCCAGTTGCCAAGAAAAACAACTTTAAATCTAAAAAATAAAATAAAAAAGCTTTTCCTTTGAAATATCAAAGCAGGTTGAGGGAGGTTGTTGGTTGTTGTTATCATCTTTTTCAGACACAAAGAAGGTCAGGTTCTGGCTGGAACCGGGTGCCTATTTCGGCTGGATGTCCCCGGTACAGATGCGAGGAATTGCTCTCACACACCATGCCGAGCCTCTGCAGTTGACACTGAACACCATAAAAGGATTGTGCTCCTTTGCAACAGCGATTCCTGCACTCACTTAGAAAACATCTGAGATGGTGTGTGATGAAAGGCCATGATCTTGTGACAGATAGATCATTATTGCAGTGGCTAATTACCCTTTGCTGATTCCTGGTGGACAATGAGATTAGCATCAATGAGGCTGGGAAAATCTATCAAGAACAAAAAGGGACACAAAAGGCAAACAAGAGAAATTAAAGTGCTTGGTTAAATAAAGCAGTGACACTCTTCCTGAGGCAGACTAAAGTCAGGGTGCTTCTTCTGCCTTCCTGCTATGAGCAGTGATTGGGAGGAAAGATATTGATAAATAACAGTTACTTCAGCGCTGGGAATGGTACAGACCAGATCCCTAAATAGCCACTGTCAGTCTGGGCTGAGCTGCATGTGCTATATCCTAACCATGGGCATAACTTAGGTAAAGCCCAACAACTTCACTTGGGACAGACCTTCACTGGAGTGATACCAAAACAATCAACCTGGTGTCCAGGGATTAGCACACCACGGACAACGACTCTGAGGCTCCTAAAGATAGAATAATTTAAGCATATATGCTTAAAGTTAATTATATACCTACAAATTCAGGTCTTAAAACAGAAAAAATGGGGTGACATTTTTAGAAGCGCTTGGCAGTGATAAACTTTGTTTGTATTGAGGTCAACAGGATTTATTTCTACATGTCTTAAGTGGGAACTGAATTAGGTCAGTGTTGAAGCGCTTTTGTAAATCAGACCCACGAGGCAAGCAAGCAGGTACAGTGTGTTCCTTGCCTTTAATGACAGCTAAGGGGCACCTCCTTCGATGCAGCGCAGCAAGAAGTCCCTCTTGATGACAAATATGCTATTGTTTATGTCTAAAAACCCAAGTGAATTGTGCGTATGAATGCAAAGAAACATTTGAAGTGCTCTTAATAGGTTACAAAAATTACATATTTGAAATTTTAGGTTAAGATGGAATTTATCTATTACAATATCCTCTTTAGAAATTCCCCGCCCAATTAGGATAAAAGTGCACCTGCCCTAAGAATGAGAATGAAACAGCCATCTTTCAGGAGATTCTCCATCTCCATTTGCAGTGGAGAATTATCAACCACTAAAAAGTCAGGAAGATTTGGAGCAGAGGAGTTTCCAAATCCTTACCCCTAGCAATAATGTAATGCTACACCAGGGTAGCAGATAGGAAATCAGAAAAAATGCTATGGAAAAAAAGGATGATTTATGAAAAGATTAGACACACAAGTGTGTGTTGAATATGCATGCACAATTGCATGCTTAATTTGCACACCCAATTATTGCTATTGTGCATAAAATTGAATAATTACCCATGAAAATAACTGATTATGGTTATTTACTTCCATAATTACTTGATTTGCACATACAATCATGGTAATTAGGCACACAAATTAGTCATCACACAATTGCATGCCTAACCTTATTAAGAATCAGAATCAATGCATTTATTTTAAATTGCATTTGTCCAATTCTGTTGTACTATGATTTTTGTTATAGCTGGGTTTGGAACTGATACACATAGGAGGGAGCAGCTTCCCAGCATTCCTCTATCCTGGTGCCACCCTTCAGGCATCAGCACAGCCCGCAGAATGCCCCCACAGCGCAATGCTTGGCTCATACACAAACAATGACGAAACAGCATAAAAAGGGGAAAAAGAAGTCAATATACCATTGGAATTTGGGAACAGCATTGCAGTTTTCAAGTTGTTACTTTCAATTCAGGAATGTGACAAAAAAAAAAGTCTCAAGCGTTTGTGGGGAGGAAACGGAAAGCAATGTGCAGGAAGCAATACTTCAGTGATGCTTTTCAGCACTGAAACTTCAAAAAAATTAAAGTACTGCAATCAGTTAGGATATTGTTTCTGAAAATCCAGAGAAACTATTACTTTCATTTTATAGGCAGAGCCAGTTAAGACTGGAGATGTTAAATGTCCAAGCCTGCATCAGTTCTCCCCTGCACTCCCAGAAATAAAATCCAATTTCAGCTCCCAGATTTGTGATTTCACTTATTAGTCTAAATGTCTTCCCCTTGTAGATGTCCTGTCTCCAGGTGCAGTAGGTGAGGATACCTTTATTAACTTTCCTATAAATCACATTTTTCTAGGAAACATAATAAAAGCCTGGGGAATTAGTCAATAAAATAGTGCTGCTTCTCTATCACTTAATAAATGTCTGGGTCCTGTGGTTGGAACTTGGTGTGCTCTCTAATTAAAAAGAACAAATATGAGAAAAATACTGGCAACTTGAAATATTGAGCTGTTTCATGCTTGTTATTGGAGCCTTCTTGAGTACAATTTTCTAATAATTGGACCAGATGGACAAGGAAAAAAAATAGCATGACAGTTTAAACTGAGTATATTACTATATGGAAAAGATCATGCATGACAGATCTGTGAATTTCCCTACATATATCACTAAAAGCCCTACTGTATCTGTGTACATAATCTATATTTTTTCCCCTACTAGTTTTGAGTTAATGTCAAGGTAGTTAATGCTGGAAGTGATCCCTGGGTTAAAACATTTTGTCCTGAATGTATCTTGTTGTTGTTGTTGTTGTTAATTATGTGCCTTAATTTAGTTCTTGCTTAATGCACTTTAGAATGAATTGTATTTCTTGTAATTGCTTTATTGTTACTTGACATTAGACCTTATGTTAAGCATTCAAAATGGTATGGCAGGATGAAAAGGAGGGAAGATGATCAAGATACAGTGAAGAGGAGTTTGCATCTTTGAAGCAATTGCAGAGTCCCCAACTGCCAGAATTGTTATAGGATTAACATTACAGTTCCTCTAGATTACATGCTATCAAAGAAAAGAAAAAAGAAACAAATCACTGAGTGAGCAGCTCTTTGGTTTCTGTTAGCTTGTGACAAAGTTTTGCTTTGAGTAATTGCAGGTGGGCTCCGTTATCAGGCTGACTCTTCTCTGTGGCTTTGAAATGAAACCCAAGTCATCTGGGGAGATGCGGCCCTAGGCCAGGAGGGGCATGCACTCTGCAAAAGGCCTGTGCTCCTGTGTGTGTGTGTGTGCATGTTTGAAATGCCTTCAGAAATCAGTGGGAAAAAAATGCCTTAATAAAACTGGTTAATGCCATGATACAAGAGATCTTTCCAAATCCTTTAAAATATTAGGTGTCAAAGCACAGCAGAAAAATATAGTACCTTTGTAACACAGGCCCATTTGTATTTTATAGGCAGTAAGAACCTTAAGACTCCCCTGTCTTAAATCCCAGGGAAAGCCATTTAAAAGAAATAACTCAGGACTTCCAAAGTAAATGTTAAAACCTCTTTCTAGTTGAATTCTTTCACAAGGCTATTTTTATAAATCACAAGTAAATGATGGTTTATAAGGTAATTGCAACCAGTCTGAAGTTAAGACACAAAAGACAAGCCCAACCCCAGGAGGTGTTTTAACTTTAAGCCATTCATTCTGCAGTGCATGGTCCTGCTGTAGCCTGACAGCATGCTGATGTGATGTACTGATCAAGTGCTCGTCCCATGCAGAAAACAATTATTTATTTACATGCATAAGGCTACTTTAAAAAAAAAATCTGTATATTTCACGCTGCTAAGGGGGTATTTGTTTAGTTGATGTAATATTTTCCATAATGATTTCTGATTACCAAAATGCATAGTACAAATGGTAATCAGTGCCCCTTTCAAAGTAAATGCTGCTGCTGAGTACCTCCTATGAGTCTAATCACAGTGTGCAATTCACACAGTAATGTGTTATAATTGCCCCCCGCAAAGTTGGTCCTGTTTCATTTTAATATCACTGGACTAACTACTGAAACTCACCATGAGTTCCTTGAATGCTGCATTCTTCATTGAGAATTTTACATACATAATTAATCTCAAATAAGGGTACCATAAAGAAGGTGAGGATTTTTTATGAAATGCCTTGGTTTTTAATAGCTGTAAAGTCAGTAGTGGTACTTTGAAAAGTTCACCCTGTTGGACACTTTACTTTGATTGCCGTTTCCCTCAGATAATTTTACCTATTCTTTTGGCAAGGGGAAGTTACATACTGATCCAGTAAAAAGCTTTGTATTTTGTTGTTTTCTAACATCAGGCAGTTTACCCTCATTTTCATGCACCTATGAACATCATTCACACTGAGATGAGATGATAACTCTTATGTTACTTTTTAAAAAGTGTAAAGTACTCAGGGATAATAAGCTGCAGAAGAACATAATGCTGCACAGTATTTTGAGCCAAAGACCTGAAAGAGCATCTGGAGATGGAGCACACAACTCACCTGCTGTCAAAATCTATGCAATATCCACCTCTAATTTTTCTAGCAAGTGGTGTTTTTTGCACAGTCCAACAGCTAATGCAATTATTCATTATGAATACCTTTTTGGCTACTTCTGACTTACTTGTGACCCAATCTTTGGATTTTCCTCATTAATGTGTGTGCTATTCAGGATATCTGAGCATTCCCCCAGTGGTTCGCATTGGCCAAAGTACCTGATCATCTGCACACTTTGCCTGCCGTAACACGGGAGATGTTTGGGGTCACCCAGCCCTGCCGCAGCCAGGGGAGACTCTCCTAGGAGCCACCTCCTGTAGGTCCTGCTGTGGGGAGGTGCCACTGGGGGTTAACAAAGCGTGCTGGCTGGAGGATGGGTCAAAACCAACTTAACCTTCCTGGCTCTTTGCAACTGTTGTTTTTGCTTTTCCTTCACCCGGTAAAGGTTTTAACCAGAAGAGAAGCAAATGACAGAGCGTCTTCATCAAGACGGGTCATTGGAGCACAAAACACAGCCTATTTAACTGCCCTCATGACTGAAACCCAGCATAAGGCCTCACATCACATTTCCACTGGCTGCTAGTCCAGCTCGGGCGGTCAAAGACACTGTGAGGCACAGGTCACCAGCACTAGAAATGCTTCTTGCCCTGCTGACACCAGGCCTGCTACAAGTGATATGATCACTTTAATTACACTGATTGTATCAATGAGAGCTGCTGTGAAATTACTGAGAGGAGCCGTGGCCTGGGACTGAAACATTTTTTAATAAAACTGATGAACTGTTCTCTTACTTTATGTCTATCCCTGACCTCCCAGAGGGAATTACCCACACAATGCCTTCTTTCACAGCAGATGCTCTGCCAAGCTGGGAGCTCCCACCTTCTCATTAACAGCAGCTCCTGTTGCTCCTGTTGCTCCCCTAATGAGAGCCCCACTAACACCTGGCTGCTCACTGCTACCAAGTATCCCACACCAGGCACAAACCTGGAGTGTTCCCAGCCTCTCTTGGTTTCTGGAGACAGAACCTGATCTCTTTTTCTTGAATGCAGCCCATAAAGCGCAAAAGAACCCCATGTGTTTGAGTAGCTGATGTTAAGGGTGCATTGCTGGTGATGACTTGTGTGGCCCTGGTGGCTAGAGTATTGGCTATAAGGGGTAACACATGGGAAGCAGAGTCATTATTTTATGCTTGCCTGCCTACTACCTCCATCATTTCTCCAAACCTAAAACACACACACACTACCAGGAGTTTCTTTGAGCCTTCATTATTCTGCTTCTAAGAAGCAAAATGACCAGATGGTGGTGGCTGATGGTACTCAAAAGTGAGCTGACCCCAAAGTTAGTCTGGCACATGTGACATGAGTCCTTGCTACTTGCCCTGCCCCTCACATGATGTTTTCCTTCTCTCTTCTCCTTCTGTCCTTTTTAGCCATGTTTCCTTATCTACTTGCCCTGCGACACTGAGCAACCTGGAAGGCCAGTTAGAAGCAACAAATTCAACGGCCTAATACCAGTACATCTTTGCTGGGTCTTAGAGTAGTGATAATATTGTATGCAGTATCTGACTTTTTTCTTTCTTCCCCCCCACCAGACATATCCCACAGACAGCAAATTCCTTCTAATATTTTTTCTGTTTACTCCTTATCTTCATTCAGGATTTTTATTGTATAAAGAGAAAAAAAAAACAATAAAAAAGACAGAACTTGTGCAACCAAACCTCCCACTTCAATCAGTCAATGCTGTCTTGAAAAGCATTTTCTAATCAGACCCAGCTTAAAATATTCTGTGCAGTTCAATGAATACGAAACAAGACTTCAATATATTTTGGAAGTTAAAATTAATCTGATATGTAAAATACTATGTATATTTTCTGCACTTTAACAGGAGATGAAAACAATAGCATTTATTGAAAAGGAGGTGCAGCACTGATACTGTTAAAACTGGCCTTTACTGTATCATGTTGTACTGTTAATTGCCATCATGATTTTTTTTCCTGAGCTGATCCCCAGCCCTTCATTGTACCAGCATGCCACACTTTGCCCTCGTGTAATGCACAGAGTTCAGACTTATCTTTCTTTCATAGAAGCCAGTTTGACATTTCAGGCATGCTCAGGGGCTACCAGGGACTGAACAGTCCACCAAACACATGCAAGGAAAGTACATAAAGGGGATGTTTACACGAGCATTCACTCACAGACCTTTCATTCCTGAAGCCTATGATAGCCTAGAATCACAGACAAACAAGACAGTTTTCTATTTTAAGAAAGCATTAATTCAATATGTAAATCTTCAAATTTCAGACTAAAGCACTATTTAAAATGTGACTTCATAATAGATCTTCCAAAGTTATTATAACCACTGTCAGGGAGCATTCATGTTTTCAGAAGTAATTAAGGAAGAAATTCTTGGGGATGGCTTGCCAGGGTCCTCTGAAGATTATTCCCTGAGCTGCATTGTTTGAGAAGGAGGGGAAAAATATGCTAAAAAGAAAAAAGAAAGCAGCATGAATTGTAATAACTCAAAAGCAGTGGAGAATAAAGCCACACTAAATTCCTTCACAGTTGAACTCAACTGTTTAACACATGAAAACTCTAATTGACAATTCTGTACCAAAATGTAAATTTGTCATAGAAGGATACGCAACAAGTTTTCAGGCTTTGTTTCTTTTTTTTCTTGTACATCATAGTGAGAGCTGTTGTGATTTGGATCTATTACTTCTGAATATTGCATGAAGCTGACAAGCACTTGTCATTTAAAGACCACATGGAGGCATTTAGTTTTCCATTTAGACATAATAACACATTATGCAAATAAGTTTGCCAAGGAAAGCTGGAGGCTTACATGAAATAAACTGTCAAACACCAGTTGCTAATAAATGAACATTTCTTTATAGATTGTCTTAATTTGGGAAACTGGAAAATAAGTGTGGCTGTGTAGATAGACAATCTTGCAATATGAAATTCTGTGGATTGTGCAGAGCAGAAATCTTCCCAGAAAATTAATGTTCCTTGCCTTGATGAAGTTAAACAAACACAGAGAACTTTAAGCAACCCTGTAAAATATTTACACCATACTGCACAAAACAAGAAAGGTTTTGAAATGAGTTCCTCGCATCACAGACGCCAACAGGAGCTTTGCCGTGGCCGGGGCATGAGGAGGGGGGCCTCCCACCAGTGCTCACCCTGCGGCTGCCTGGCACTTATCTGGGCTGCTGGCACTGCCTGGCAGCATCCTCCTGCTTCACCCCAAAGGGAGTCCTCACAGCCCTGGGGCATTGCCCAGGGCTGATACGCCGCATTTCAAACACGCATGGATTCTTCATAGCTTTGCTCTGCGCCAGAGAGAACTTGAGGGTACTTGCAAGGAGATGTCAGGCTAACTTGGTAATGGAGGAGCAAAGTGGAGTATTTAAAGGAAACAAACTGAAACACAGGCAACTGGGACCATTAACTGTCTCAGTCTCTCATATGCAGGTAACTGGGTAAGCAGGTAGCTGAGAGATGCTTATGTGCACATTCACCAAAATTATCACAGACAGACCTCTAAAACCAACTCTCATCAACGACTGGACCACTAGTGATTTGGCTAAACCAAACTAACATGTAGGAACTGGAGACTACCAGGGTCTGATAAGGGTTTTTGTTTGAGTGAACTATTTCCCCTTGACCTGCTAATATGATATTAGAATTCATATATTTCTTTATTGTGGTGTTTGAGCTGTTCTCTGCTGTGATATATTCCATCATTCAAAGAGGAAAAGGACTGTCTGAATGCCAGAGTCCGCTGGGAAAGGATGTGCCAGGAGAAAAGGCTCACTGACTCCGTCCACTCTCTAAGCAGAACATTCTAAGAGAACGTCTTAAAATAAAGCAGTAAAAACCCAAATGAACAAACCGACACACCACCAAACAACAATACAACAGTGATCATGCTTTACTTGGGCAAATTAAAAGCTTAATAGAGGATATCAATTTACCAATTCACTCTGTAAAAATAGCCTAATTGTTCTACATCTTTAGGATTGCTTTGAAGAGGAAATCAAGCCAATGTGTAATTCCAGTGTTTAATTTACTATGTCATTCCTTGTTTCTATTTTCTAATAACATGAGTAATGTACATTTTTTTCTAAATTGGCACCTTTTCATCCTTTAGGAAACTACACCCTAAAGTAATATTCTGTCAGAAATCCGTTCTTAATTGGCTAATCAAATAGTATTTCCACTTTAGTAAGGAAGGATTATAGTCTCATTTACTGAGAAGTTCATGTGACAGTTGCAGACATTTATATTTGAGTAGCTGGCTTGGGATCTGTCCAAATCTTTCCTTTTTTGCTTCTTTTTAATTAATATTTCAAGCGTACAGGATGGTTTCTTCTTTTTTGGAAACTGAGTTGAAGGATTTGATTTGAACTGGGCATTTTGCCATTGGGGGGAAAAATAATCAAAAACATAAGAAGGAATTAATGAAGTTTTGCTTTGTAAGTCACCCAAAGTTTTTCATGTACAAGGGAAGCTTCACCTGATGAAATCACACTGTTTCTCTGCATGACTGAGGGAATAACTGCCAGTTATTTTAAGACAAAGTAAAATTAGGAAGCTGATTCTTTGTGTGATCCGAATGACCATCTCTAAATGATGGAAAGAAGTTCTATTCAGTCACTTGAAACTGAAGATTTAGATGTATTTTAAGAGCTTTTGCAAAACTTCCTGACAGCTCAAAACCTTCCCGTCTTGCACCAATCTGTGCAAACTTTACTGTACCTTCACTCTCCACAGAGCTGTAAGATTTAAATTTGGTTTTTAATAAAGCCTGTCAACTGCTTGTGGGTGGAATGAGTGCAAAATGGCATCCTAGTTTTATTCAGAATTTATCCCCACAATGTGAGAATGAGAAGGTACAGGGTGGAATGTGAAGAAGATTCATTTACAAGAGGTGAAAGCAAGCACACACAGTAAGCAGCACCTCTGGAAGCTGCTGCCATGGGAGCCTGGAAAAGGACTATATCAGTGTATACAAGAAGTGTTTGAACAAATTCATGGACAACAAGATCCATAAGCAGCTAAATCAGAACCTAGACAGATGATCATAGCTCACAGGGAGTACAGGTAACCAGAAATGTAACTAAACTGCCAAATGGAGTGATGAGCTTTCCAGCCTTCTCCTTTGAATTCCATGGTTTACTATATCGAGGTGTTGCTTATCCATCTGTATACACGGCCTGGAGCTCCAGCACCTGGCAGTGGCAGTAGTGTCCATCCAAGTGCAAAGTAGAAAACGTTGAAATCAGAGAAACTTGTGAGAGAAGCGTACAGCATTGATAGGGTTAGAAGTGAAAATAGAACCTAAACGGGAAGTAAACCCACGTTCCTCGTATGCATTCCCCTGTTCGTTTTATTCATGTGACAGCTCATTTCAGACAACCACCAGCAGCTCTACTAACCTTAATCCTCTGTATTGTGTAAATACTGCAGCATTGCCATGGGCTTATATGCAGAACAGTGCTAATGTTATCAACTCTGATCAATTAACAGAAAGAGGATCCTAATAGCGGGCATGTTTTCGTATAGTCTTAACGCTACTGAACAAAACTGCTTTTGAATTTAGGAATTAGCTGATGCAACATGGAAAAAAACAGAACTACTGACTCTCGTACTGGGATCAGACAAGGGATTCAGAATTGAATTTTATTAGACTATTGTTTCCTTGCTCTCCTCTTGACCCAGTCAATCTTTCTTGCAGGGTTTACATTAATAAATAATTACCTACGGCAAGAGACGGAGATGCATAAAAAGGCCATATAAGTGCTCTCATACAGCAAGCAGCCTTTTAAAAAACAAAGATGGAATTGAAAAGTTTCACTAATCCAAGCTTTGTCATCTACAATGCTGTTGAAATAACCCCCTAAAGCACCGTTGAAAAGCACAGGAGCAGCGCATCAAGCAAGAATCAGTCGACTTCTAGATGATACTGTCTCTACTATGAGGGCATCTCTTTGTAGCAAAGATTAAAGGGAGCGTGCCTTTTCCTGTTGACTTATACAACTACCATTCAGCAATTTGGCTTTCTTTATGTGGTTGAGAATGTATTATTAATGTGCAGCCCTTTAAAGAACGTGCTAAATTCCTTCTGCATTTAGCACTCACAAAACATATGGGGGGGGGGGGAAAAGCCCAACACACCAGTGGTTTTCACAGTCTAAACAATAACAAAGTGCCTCCAGGATTCATTTTAATGAGAAATGCCAGCATTACACTGCGGAAGTCTTGAGATGGGCAATGCACACCAGCAGATTAATTATCATTTAGGAGGCAGGAACTATGTGGATTTTATAACACTGCTTGTAGAAAATAAATATTCTGTTAATCACTGCAAGAGCTACATTTCCTCAAAGGTACCATTAACCTATAAATATATGTGCCACATACATTTAGAAGGAATAGGAAATGAAAGAGCCCTTTCTCTCTCCTCTGGCCAAAACTACAAACTAGCAGATTTTCTTCCTTTACAGCTAGCAGTAGCTTTTTGATTTCTATATTGGGTTGGGTTTTTTTTTAGGTTGAGATAAGTGTAAGTTTTTTAGAGCTTAACAGAGACTTCAGGAGGCGTGTAGCATGACGCCCAATAGCCCTGTGCATGTCTGCAGGGCAGATTTATCACCATTGGCATCCCATGCTTCAGTCCCTGCTGGAACAGTCATTGACTTTCATGAAGGTTTTATGGATCACCGAGTCCAGGGGCATCTCCCGATATCTTTTCTGGACTTCTGGATGACATATGCAAGACAAAGCCCTCTCTCGGCCCCCATGTAGAAATTCTCTGCTGGAGAAGGCACTTTCCTGCCTCCAGCAAACCCAGTTGGCAGCTGCTACTCCGGTGGCTACTGCCTTCAAAATGGGAGGCAATAAGAGACAGGAATTATAACAATGCAGTGGCTTGATTCATAACCCCACTGAGCAGATTTGATAACTACAGTCTAATTTCTGGTTGTAATTCAGAGGAGGACTGCATTGTTTTACAAGATAAATGTATTAATCCTTATTCTTCTGTGGTGGGTATCTAGGAGATTAACTACATTGCTGAATGTGTGAATTTGTCTGTGACCAAAACCTGACATGAATACAAACTATGAATGATTTCTAAGACACTTTTGTTAAGGAATAATCTCCAGCCAGATGTCCATGATATCTGAACTGTCAGTCGCATGCTGTATCATTTATTTGGAATTTGTACCCCAAATAAAACTGACTTTACCACAATTTTTTTATTTGTAAGTTCTGCATATTTCAGCCATTTTTGCATTCTAGCCTTCCCTTATTCGTGGTGTTTAGAGGGCTTGGGCTCACAGTCAGGCCCTTGGACGTCAAATATTCATGATAAAATAGGTTTAGTACAGTCCTTCAAATAAGACACTTCATTTAGAGTAATATTTTGGTCACTTTCTCCAGGAAAGCAACACTTGTGAAGTGGAAACATTCTCTGTATACCAGTCACAAGAGTGGAGAAATGTACTTCTTTATCCTACTATTTCAAATTCTGCCAGTCCTGCTCATCTTACTCTCCCACTAAAATCCTTATCTTGGCCCTGGGCAGTGGTAGGTTCACTCTCACACCATCCAGCTGCGGTAGGGAGACTGGGGCTGTTCACTCCTGGCTGAGCTGAGGACCTGATGGCTGGGACTTTGTTGTAGGCATTGCAAGGTCCCCTGTACATGGGTACATGCAGGCGTACAGGAGCTGCTGGCACCAAAAGTCTCTCTTAACCTTGCAATTTCTTTGTGACCCACCAATGAATGTGAATTAATTAATATTAACACCAATAGGAGCAAGACTTACTGTGCTGCATGCATATGAACTGCAGAGTCCATGCTGAGTAGGCATTTTCAATATCCCTGTATCATATACAAGGTGATAAAAGAGAGTATTTTTTTCCTGGGATTAGCAATATATGACACTACTGGACAGTCATTAATTCTATCTCAAATTATATTTTGCAGCTTCTGTATTTTTCATGTGTGCAAGCTGAGCAGATTAGTAATTTATAAATGTTCAGATAATAGATTAAAATAGATTGAAGTAAGGTTTTTTATTGTATCTTTTGGGTTTTGATTTTGGTTTTTGATTTTGGTTTTTTGCACCTGCTATGGGTACATGATGCAATTTCTCATTTTTTAACAAACAAATGGAAGTTTTACAAGCAAATGGAAGAAATTAATAACAATAAGTAATGCATATTTAAATTAATTTTTGGATCCATGTTAAAATCTGTGAAGCTTTTAGAAACATGCATCCCTCCGATTACTTTCAGAGAATGAACTCTCTCTGCAAGTATAATTCAAAACATCCTAGCAGGACAAGCTACAGAGGACATCACATACAGATAAGACCTTGAGAGCCACCGAAAAATTGCTGTCTCCCAAAAAATGAAGGGAACAAAGTGTCAGTCCTCAAGGCATTCCTCCCAGTTGTTCACCTCCGTGGCTGACACTCAGTACAGTGCAGAGGGCAAGTCAGGGGTGCTGTGAGGAGCCATGCTGGGTGCCCCTGCACCCTGAGGTGGGGGCAGCTGCCAGCATCACCCCTACCTCAGCCCTGCCACCAGGCAACAGCAGCCTGGCTCTCACTCTCTGTCTATCCAGGCTGGAGGAGGAGAGTTTCTCATCAACACTGAAGCCTGTGTCTCCGAGATGCTTGGATTCCCCATGCAATTTCTCACCATTTGTTTATGCCTGAAGCCAGCTCTGCAGAGGGGAGCAGTCTTGATGGGCAGCAGTGCTTATCCACTTCTTTATACCTACATGGGCCCTACTGTTTAGGGCTCGCTAATATCCTGAAAACAGTCACTGAACTGTCGTCTGCCTTGGCAGGTAGCTGCGTGTCTGCTGTTGGGCAGGGTTGGACCACATGGCCATGCTGAGCTGCAGCTAACGAGCAGCCCAGAGCAAGACTCACCAACACAGAAACATCCTCATCATCATCCAGGCCCCAAGATTTGTGCATCCACAACCAAGGCAGAAAACAATCTCAAAAGCAGTATCAAAACCTGTATTAATCTATAGCCCTCTGGGTATTGCTGTGGCATGTGGGAGCTTTTGTTCAGATCCTTGCTCTTGAACAATGACTTGAGCTGAACACCCTGTGTCACAGCTGCCCAGTGACTGTGATATTGGCATGGATTTCCCTCCAAGTTGTAGTTACTTGACTTTGTACAGTTAACTTCAAATTACTGGAATAAAGCCTCAGACATTATTTCCCCATTCCAGGGAAGTAGCCTAAATATGCAGAATCTTAATCTATCCTCATCCCAGAGTTATTTGCTTACAGCAATCTCTAGCAGCAGAGAATGCAGCAAAGTGCAACAGACCTGGCAGTCAGAATGTCCTCTCCATACTGGAGCAGCAGAGGTTCAGGTCTCTTCTCCTGAATGCATGCAATGTTTCATGCATTTGCTCAGAGCAGCAAGGCATCTTTTGTAAATATCTACCAGGAGTGTGGAAACCTGAGCTGCTCTGGAGGTCCTCCGATTCCACAGCATAGTAACTACCTTCACCACAGAGCATTTCAGCCAGGAATATTAAAAGCTACTCTGTTAGAACAAGGGGAACCTTAACAATTGTTATTATTAATTTTAGAATAATTAAGTGAGAAGCTCTAAGGCTATCATTTTCTCAGCAGGACCACAAAATCTTTCAGCTTTGTGAAGTGTTTTACTACACCCATATGTTTGGCTACAGCTGAGTCCAACTAAAAAAGTATGACATCTATTAATTACATTTTAATGAAAGCTGTAACTAATCCAATAGCTCACTTGTTAGTACCTTGTGGGAGAAAGAAAAGCTCAAGAATAATCTCAGAATTCTTTTTTATTTTGAGCCTGTGGATGATACAGGATGTAAGTTATGCCAGATTCCTGCAGCATTTCGTTTTATTTGCCAATGACCACAAACATCATCTGCGTTTAGACAGGTGTGTGCTTCAGTGCATCTCAGTAGAGCATTTTTCAATTTGATGGTTTTCTCATTCTCTAAAGTTAAGCAGAGAGATATGCAAGGGACACATAGTCTAGGAGCAAGCACATCCAGCCTGGAAGGGCTGCCCACTGCCTTCATTGAGCTTTGAATAAGACCTTTACTGAGCCATCTCCTGTTGAGACCTTTCACAATCCCTCCTTCAACACAGTGAGCAGGATCATTTCAGCTATTACATACATTGAAAAAATTGGTTTTGAGCCTTCAATAGACATAATTTCCCCCATCTCTGAAAACTGACATCTCTTTTATGTTATCATCAATAGACAGACTTTTATATCTTGCCTGCCTGCCCTATAGACAAATACAGTCATAATGTTCATAATTGCTACATATTTCTCTAGAACAAGCGAACTGTATCTTGTGGCTTCAGCCTGAGACTCGGAGAGCTCAAGGACAGTCTGGAATTGAATACATCAAGTAGTGGGCTCAAAAAAAAAATGCAATTTTAACTACTAGGAAAGAAAAGTGCCTCAGTAAGGAAATCAAGCATTTGGTGGGCATAGTTTGGCCCCTAGTGGATAGTAATTCTCATTGTCACATTGAATTGGTAGCCTTTGCTTAAGCAAAAGCCAGGCCAGGATAACCCTGGAGACTAAATTACCTCTCAGCTTTGGAGATGAAGCTTGCTTCAAGCCAGACCCAAGATGAATTTACAGTCTACTGACAGGACTGGAAACTAAACACTATTTGCTTCTTCAGCAGGACTGCCAATACTTCTAAAATCCACATCCAGAAAATAAATCCTCTTCTTTCCTCTTAAGCTACAAAATATTAATCTGAATGGAAAGGTTAATGAATATTCTCCTATTCCCTAACTAATTGATAGTCAAGACATATGCTTAATTTGACAGGAAACTGAGTCCTTGTATTTCTCATGTTGAGCAGAAGGCTCCAACAAATCCACTTGATGGACCCATGTCCATGGCACCGCTGTGGATGGCTGCCATCATTCACCCCAATGAAAGTGATGCAGTTTGCTTGCGATTATAGACTCCTATTGATTTCCAGTTTTCACCTGACATCCTCAGATCCCTTGGGATCTAAGCATTTGTGGGTCTCTATCAGTCTTTCAGTAAAGAAACAGAAGTGGTAATATAATTGGTGCAGCGTAGCAATAAGAATGCTTTCAATTTAGTCCCTTACTACAATTTCTTGATGGTAGGTTTCTCCTTTGTGCTAATGGCCTCGTGTAAGGTTTTTAAAGACCAGATAAAACATTAAAAAGAAATATATGTATTTGGTCTTTTTAAACTTAATAGCTACACTCTTAATAGGAATGCTATCGCCAGAGCAGACTGTATTCTATAACATTGGCTTTGTTTAGAGTTTCTTTTTTTTGCTAGCAATATCAGCTAAGGTTTGTGTGTTCCAGTGCTGCTCAGTAACAATATCTAGTGTGCATTTGATCAAAGCATTTTATGCCAGTAAAGCATGCTCATAACACCTGCATATTTGTAGTATTAAAATATGGTGCACACAGCCTCAAGATGTTACAAGAGTGATATTTGCACAGACTACAGTAAAACATACATATGTAAACTCTGCCTGTAGGGTTAAAAGGGAAAGTGCATCAGCAGTATTTCTGTTTAGAACAGCTCTTTTGGCATAGATTAATTCTGGCCCTCCTCTGTAATGCCTGTGCTCCCATCTGAAAATTTAAACTGGTAAAACAGGGTAGGAAGGTTGAAATGTGCTGCAATCATACAGAACAAAGCATTTACCCTGGGAAAGTAAAGCAGATACTTTTCTATTCTCAAGCAGAAAGAGGCATGTTTATTGTTGCTGTAGGGGCTCCCCTACATGCCATAGACAGCCTGGTGGAAAACCACTGGGTTTGGCGAGGGAAGCAAAGCCACTGCACATAGCATCTCTGCAGAGCGATGCTATTTACTGAGCGGTGAGTTCCATCAGGAAGTGAGAGCCTGATTTCATCGACACACAAGCAAATACTCATTCAACTCAGTATTTGGAGGCTTAGGGTCTCAGAAACATCTTGGATGGGCATCTGTGAAAAAAAAACAAACCAGCAACTGTTTGAACTGTAGGTGTTGTACTTCATTGTTTCACCAGCTAGCACCTGAACCTGACTACAACCTAAACATGTTTGATCTAAACTTCCTTTCTTATAAAGCAAACACATCTGATCAGACATGCAAGACATGCTGGTATATTTGGCAGGGACAAAAAAGAACAGCACGAAAACTTAAAGAATATGCATGTTTTGCCTCTGAGAAAAGGAACAATCCTTCACTGAAATAACAGAAAAAAAAGACACACAGAAATATAAGCTTACAGAAACTATACCATGCAGTCCACTGGGAGACTAAAGAGGGCAGTTACAGGATTCTTACCCTGGGCTCAGTTAGCTTGAAATGGGTGGTCTAGTGTCAAAGCCATTCCAGTTTCAAACAAATGATGAATTAACAACTTTGCAAACATCTTATTTGAATGATAGGCTAGAAACCCTCTGTGAAGTCTGTATCTGAAAGCTCTTCCAAGTCAGAGAAACATACTCAAAGTCTCCAAGTTCAAAGGTGATTTCCAAAATAGATCAAAAATATTAAATTAATGGGTGAAAGTATAATGAACCTTTCTTATTATAAAGAGGAGCCATAAAAGATCACAGAAACCAACACATATTTAACTATGGCAATATGTTAAGAAAAGAGATACTTGTCCTCCAAACCAAACTGGTATCACAGGCCCACAGTCTTCATAGAAAAGAGCAACAGCATATGTCACCTGCCAACCTTACTGTAGTACTCTCCCTGCAGAGGAAACATCAAAACCACAATAACTGGTGGATCAAAGATCTTTAGAACAGCTACTGATTTCTGGAAATAAAAGACATGCTTTAATAAAGTGAAAATGTACTGGCTTTTAAAATTTATCTACTTATTTTATAAGGAAAATAAACCCAAGAGTGAGAAAGGTACTTGCAAGCACAAGAGCAGTACAAGAACTTACTAGCAATTCTTGATTTCATCAAGTGACCACTGCCTTTGGAAATGCAGGTAGCAGACGTAAATGTTATTTGAAAACTAACCCTGTGATTACAGCACAGCATAATCAGTAAAGTGCTGCTGTCAGGTGAGGACAATGTCCTACCTAGCAGATAGACATAGGATCAAAACTCTTAAAGGGAAAAAACAGAGACTGTACAACCTACCACAATCCAAATCACTCCAAATTGCAATGGCTATGACACAGAAGTAAAGCCAGCAGCTCACATCTCAAATTCAGATGAAGCATTACTGTGATGAAGCAGATGGAAGGTAAGTCCTCAGCACAGCAATACAGTGGGACGTGGGCCACAGCACTGGCTGACATTCAGAGAGGACAAGCCACGGGAGTTCAGATGAAGCAAAAGACTACAGGCAGTCAGTGACAAGTTTGCTTCATCTGCCATTATTCATCTTTCCAAAAGAAAAAACCACCCAGAAAAGAGTTGCTCTTTAAGAAATCCTAGTTACCAGAATAGTCTGTTAGGGCACAACTGTGTCCTAACACTATAATTTGTTTTGGGTCAACCTTATTCATAGCCAAGCTTGGGAAAAGAACAGAGGATGTGGCAAGAACATGTCATAAGCTATAGCAAAAGCCAGGGTGTCTCAGGACCACGCACTTCTGACAACGTTCATTTCCTTGCACACACTTCTACATTTTGAGCCCATATGGGATACAAATCGTAAACTTATGTCTTTGGGTTCCTAGAGCCAGCCATTTTCCCTCAGAAGTACAGTTAAGCAGTATTGAATATTTACTTTGAGCAAGAAGCACAGCACAATCAGTTCCTTTGGTCAAGAGCACATCCAACCTCATGCTAAGCGTCTGTAAATAGAGATCAGTGTCAATTAACCCACAAGGAGTGCTTTGAGCCCCACCGTGGAAAGGCCAGTGCTGTTCTTGCCATGTCACAACCTCACCTCGCTCACGCTGTCATTAGCAGGGGCTGAAGGTTGAGAAGGTAAAGAGCTGGCTTCTTCTCACCTGGGGAGTAATGAGCAAGGCAGGGGTTCATGGGCTCTCCCTGCCATACCTGCTGATGCAGTTCTCCCATTGAACCCACAGACTGCTCTCAGCCCCTTTTTACAAAGATTATCTCGTCATGTATTTTCCTGTAGCTGAAACCCCATTTACAATATACTCAACCTTTTTCAAGACTCAGAGTATTCAAACTGAGCAACTCTTGTCGCATTAATGTTTGTGCAAAGGGAAGGAAATGCAGCACTTCTTTGAGAGCAGCGATAGGCAAAGTGCGACAGAATTCCAGGTAATAATTCTAAGCATAACGGTATAGTACACCATCAACCCGAAATCTGATTAAAAAAAAAATCCAATTTAAAGCATTTCTAGGTGTTTTGCCTGGCTGAGTTCAAATGAACTCTTAAAAATCATTTTACAGTCACATTTTCCTCTTTAAAAGATGTTTCCCTGCTCTGCTGAAGTAGTACACAGAGAGGAAAGAAAGAAACTGCTTAGTTATAAGGATGTACCATCGCTATACAAAGCACATACATTTTAAGAAGCAGAAAATAAATACACTCTAATCTCTTTCGATTACTGTTATCTCAAAGATTTAACTACAGTGTAGCTCAGATAGCAGTCAATTTCACAATGTTTACCCAACACATTATATATATTAATATGGATATTAATATACGTGCAAGACATATATGTGTTTATATACATATAAATACACACACACACTAAAGCTGCACAGAAAACCAGTATTACAAGGTGTGCACTATATGGCCTTGGTGCTATAGCCTTAACTTCTGTGCTGCAATAGCAAAGATCATGGCATTTCATTGTTGTAAAAAATAATCTGGGTAATTTTGCATTTCCTTAAGTGGTTTTACTTGTGCTTTAATTTTCAAAACTCAGTGAAATAAATAAAATGCTGTAGGAATCAATTCCTACATTTGGTTTCAATACTGCTTGCCGGTGATAACCTTCTATTAAAAAGCCTTAGCAGAAGCATTTTAATAAAGCAAAGTTATATGAGTTTGGATTGATATTGTTATGACGCATAAAAATGATCTGTATGAGAATGTTATCATTCTAAAAATAGAAATGAAATTATGAAAATATCTGAAATACAGTACACCAGTTATTTCCCAGCCCTCTCTATCTTACCACCAAGTACAGCTAGTCAGGACCTTTCCTTTACAAAAGGTTTTGCCATAAATGTTTCAATTTGATATTACAAATCTCTCTTATGCAAAGACAACTCCCATGAAATTAACTCCGCTTCGTTCACCACTGCCTAATGCTGCCGTGACAACTCCAGTAATTGCTTTCATGTGGTAAGCAATACTCAGAAAGCATGAATATTCCTTTGTGAAATTTAGCAGTTGCACATAACAAGAAGGCTTGTGCCGTGTGATCACTAGCATTGTGCCACGGGGGTGGGCTTTGCAAAGGGACGTTTGGAAGGAACGTGCCACCCAGCACTAGCCTGGCAACCAGCGCTGCCACGCACGGAGGGTGCTGGCTGGCAACCTTTCCAGTAAGGAAACTATTTTCTCATTTGTTCACGCTCAAAATTAACAGGGACGGCAGGCACAGGACTGCTTCAGGGACCACTGTGGGTATGTTTGGGGCACCCCAACACAATGCATTCCCTGGGGCACTTGTTTGTGAAGGAACATCTGCTGCTGTGGGCTGCTCTCAATCCCAACCCGACATACGCACCCTGGAAACCAAAACCTTGGTATAGCAACAAGCAAATCCTGTGACACAGTATTACCATAGGTAAGATGACAATGCCCATGGTATATGACACATGCAACAGATGACTTTTGCTATGCTCTCCAGATATAAAATAATGGATTTGCGTTATTGTATTAAAGAAAAGTTTTGAAAATCACAACTCTTTTGATACTTTCAAGCAAAAAAAAAAGGTACTGCCACCTCCAATTGCTCTCCCAGTACAGCAATGCCTAGATCATCTCAAAAGTAAATATACCTTGATATTTGAACTGTTCAGGCTTCAGAGCCTCAGCCTCTGGCATTTTATAATACTTTGGTAATAAACGAACAATCTCCTTTTATCAAAAAATAAAGAAAGGGGGGGACAGGGAAAGAATGCAGAGGAAATAGTAGCTGTGAAATGGAATTCACAGTTTCAGACACTAGGTCTCATTAATCTTGCTGATGAATAGGATCTTTATAAAAGGAGACCCCGCAGTTGAGAGGATTGAAAAGAAATAGTATGGAAAGTGAAGATGCAGTTTCTTGTACAAGTTTTTATGTGTTTTAAATTAAGTGGCTTTTGTGGAGGCTTGAGTTAAAAAAAAAAATCCAAGCAATTCCTGCTTTACAAGAGTAATGCACGTGGAAGACTCTGATGCTCCTTTTGCTGCAAGCCTTTTCTGGCAAAGAGATGAGATCAAGAATACAGCCAGAAAAGGAATGGAAATTCACTGTTCGGCGATTAGTTTATGACATTCTACCCTATATATAGTGCCTATTTGGCAAACCCTCCTGCAGTTCTGTGTTTTTCATTGCAAGTGGCTTATATCAGTACTGACATCTTGCAGATGTTAGTAGCTTTGATTTTTTTCCCCCATGTTGCAAATGAGTTGGCATGGAAACAACTCTTTTCTGGCAACATGACATATGATTCAAGGCAAAATGCATTTAACACAGATGAATAGTTCAGGAATATGCCCATAACAAAAAAGTCATCTTGAAAGCTGCTTTGCATTTGTTGGTGTTTATGACAACTTTTTCAAGACACGCACACAAAAAAAAATATCAACTGTTTAAGACTAGGTACCAATGATTAATTTCTCACTGCTTGATGCTCCTTACTCTACTTCATCCTTGATAGATTTGTTTTAATAACAAGAGGAAAATACTAAGAGAAGGAAAACATTATGAGAGGTTATTTTCCTATTGTTTTAAATGATCCTTATTTGCATTGGTTGTTATGTTTAGAGACAGGTATGCTAGCCCTGAACTAATTCTGGACCTGCTGGAGGCAATCAGGGAGTGCTTATTCTTCCAGGGACTGAATTAGACAACCATATCTTCAAGGACCAGCACTACTGGAGTGCATCAGTGAGACAGCCTCACTCATCCCAGGCATTTCCCTAGTGCCTGATACCCTTTAACCACAGTCAGGACCACCTCCCTGCTGGTGCTGATGCTGGCAGCCAGGATGAGGGCATCTACAGATAGAAGCAAGAGTAGAAGGGCAGCTGTTGGAGGCTGCTCGTGGGGGCACAAGCAAAACCCCAGTGGTTCCCTCCCCAGCTGCTGTCCTTACTGCAACTAGAACAAACTGAGAAGAATCAGCAAGTTCCTTCAAAGTCTGTTACTGCCAGCTCCAAACTAATCAAGCCTTGGAAAAGGTCTGACCATCCTTTTCTTTTTCTAAGATATCTTTGAAAAAAAGCTGGCAGAGCTCTGTTGTTTCAAGCAAGACCAGAACCCACATTTCATGTGGCAGGAGACCAGGAAGAAAAAGCAAGGGGAAAAAGCATGTTCCCTGCAGGAGACCCTCTTATGAGGGCATGAACAGGCTTTATCTTCTGAGTAAGCAGAACAGAAAAGTACATTTCTGTACAGTACAGTACAAAGCCTCCACATATATCTGTACAAGCTTACTAAATGCTGCTGGTTTCTGCTATGAAGCATGTGTCATACATCAAGTAACTACACGATGCCATCAGCTGTACACTATAATGCACTTCTCACGCCAAAAACTTTTGTTAGTAAACCATAAAATGACTGTGAAGGGCTGTACAGCTGTGAACGGGAATTTGGGGGTTTCCTTGTAGTACATCCACCTCAGACACGAGTAGGTTTTTCATTTGTGGAGTTGTTTGGGATTTTTTTTTGTTGTTTGTTTGTTTTCAAAAGGTGGCCTTCAAATGCCAGCAAAAGGATTTGAAAGCAGTAGACAAAGGAGCTGAACCTACAGCAAAGAAGAGGAGGGCTTGAGCAGGAAGCCATAAGAAAGAAAGATGGGAGAAGCTTCATGGTTTGCAAAGCTGGACACGCAAACAGACCTTCTAGTGCTCATCAGAACCTAATCCACGCTTCAAAAACATTAAATTAGTATTATTACTGAATGAGCCTGGCAAGAATTCCCTCAGTGATTTACAGGAGTCTGTGTTCAATAAAACTAACATTTAAATGAACCCAGTTAAGAAATGCTTTAAACTGAGCTTGCAAGAAGGCAGCATGGATGACTTGTCTATTAAAAAGCTCTAGATTGCTGTTGCATGAAAAGCCAAACTCTTTTGGGGCTCTCTAGGAGGACAGTAAACATCAGGTTCTATGGGTCAAATCTACTGCTCATTTGCTTAGATAGGTGTATTTCACATTTCATTGTTGCAGTATGAAAAAAAACTTTTGCCTTATTTAAGAAAAAAGAAGGAGAAATTAATTGGCAAGGGTGACATATAAGATGGTGCCAAGATGGTGACTGCTGCCTGCTCAATATTTATCTGACGTGTTATTTTTTTAGCTTTAAGATTAGTTTGCAAAAGGCACACAATAAACATAAATGTCTTCCATGTAAAAAGTGAGTTTTGGAGCATCTTTTATGTACAATGCTTCCATTGTGTGAAACAAGCCAATCACAAGAACAAGAAAATTGAACAGACTCCTTTTATATTACTGGTGTTTGAGTATAACTTTTCCCGTAATAAACACAATTATTTTGGATGATAAATTGTCTATTAGAGAAATCTCAAGTGCTGTTTTTTGTGTTCTGTTTGATTACGCTACCATTAACATGGTGTTGTATTTACTATTTGAATTTTATCATTGTTTCTCCCATCAGCTGTGCAGTACAGAAAAAAATTGCCAGAGTGAGCTTATAATCACAAGTATTTTAATTTAAGTAAGTAAATGACCTAATTGCTTGCCTGAGATCTATTTTGCTTCTTTCTCTTGACCCTATTGAGAATTAATCAGTTTCTTGGTGCTAATTAGATGTCAGCATTAGTAGCCTGCTAATACATAAGAGATAATGACACCATCGTGCAAGACACAGTGTCCAACACATGACCCTGTTTCCTTAAATTATACCCTAAGGATTCATTGGGAAGCCTAAAGGCTTTGCAGCAGCAGTTCCTTCTTCTGAATGTGGATAGTGGTACAAATTTGACACAAAAGTGGGGAATTAGACACAAAATACAGCCTCTCATGCACAGGGGCTTAACAGGAATGATAGCTACTCTGTTCTCGTCCCATGCTGTAAATTCAATATGCAGTGTTGGCTCAGTATGAAGAAGATAATACAAAGAAGGCTTAAACAACAATTTGATTTTATAGACTAACAAACAGCTGCCCAGAAATTAAAACATATATCTTTCCTTTACGACTCTGTAATCCCACCTGTACACTCCAGAAGAGCAAGGGAGCAGCGGACAGCATTTTGTGCAAAAATTTCTCCTATCTGCCACACCAGGAGACATGAGCACAGCAAAGTCAGGTTTCACAGGGGCTTCACATAAGACTATCTGCAATAGTCTGGCTAGAGCTGGAGAAGGGAGGTTCTTCACATGCAGGTGAAAGCTTAAACACACTGGTGACAGTTCATTACAGCACAGAGGTGTTCAAAGGGAATTCCTCATTTACAGCCTTATGCAATCATCCAAACCAAGTACATGCTAGTGGGACAGTTTCTGAAGCACCTACATGAATGCCTCCAGTTTCCCAGCCTTCTCCCATGCCAGCTTTCTTCCCCAACTTTCCCTGATGAACTACATCCTCTCCTCCCAAGCAGATATAATTAACTCAGTACTGCAACAGAGCCATTAATACAAGACATCCACTCAACCACAGCTTGGAAGTGTTCTCCAAGAACAATAAAAATATCTTTCTGGGGTACCTGGGACAAAAGCATAACAGAGGTCAGTAAGAGAGTGGTGGCCACAAGGGGCAAACACAGAAGCACAGGGAAGAGTAGCTCAGCAGCACTTGCAGAGACACAAGCTTCTCCCTATATGCAGGGTGTGCAAACACCACTGAGCCTGAGCCATGGGAAAGTTTGCACACAGGCTAGCTGCAGCTCAAGCAACTTTTTCCCTGAAAAACACATCCAACATCTTTATTTTATGAAGAACGTAATCCAGGCTGCGGTTGGTGCCAAAAGTCCAGGACAAGGTGTGCAGCATGACCAGGCCTCCTGTGAAAGATCTCATGAGAAGAAACAGCCTCAAGGAAGTTTTGGAGAGCCTTTTTTTCCAGGTCTTCACTTCCACATTTGGAACTCGCACGCCAATCCAAGAAGGTAAACCACTGCCAGTAAGAGCCTACTAACCTCTGAACCAACTTCCATCATTCAAGAACAATTTTTTCTTCAGTTGTTTAAAGAAGTTCTTGCATCTATGTAAGTAGACTGAGGAGGAACAAGAACTTTTACAGAACCGATACAACGCTTACTCTTTGCTGGATCAAGCTCCCCCTGCCCATCCACCCATGATGCTCAGCTTCACTGTGGAAAGTAACTGGTCTCAATCCAGTCCCTTGGTGTCGGAGGGAAAAAATTACTTTATCTATTCAGAAATCCTTTCTAACAGATAATAGAACTTCAAACCTGTCTAATATAAGGTCAGTTAATATGCCAGCAAAAATATGTGTCAGTACAGAACTGCCAATCAGAGCTGGATTTCTAAAATAGTTTCCGGATCAACACAACTCTGTGAAGAGTTAAGCACTTAAAAAAAACCGCTACGAGCCATCTGACATCTTCATAATGGCAAAATCTTCCAGAGCAGAGTTGACCTTAAACGTAAATATGTGGAAGACAAGGAAGCAGGTTGGAGGAGAGGCAGTGAAATTGCAGTCTTTTCATGACTGCCTGCTCTCAAAACACCATAACCGGTTCTGTACCTGAAAGTCACTAAATGCATTTTCTGTTTGATATTTTTTAAGTGCTGTTATGCCTGAGAGGTGTTAATGGCTCATCCATTAGTTGTGACCCAGACTTCACAACTTCACCCTGACTTCATTAGAGCAATTGTGGGGGTTAATGCACTCTACTTTTATCTGGCAGTTAAACCTCTGAGGTTCATTTGTATCAAAGACGCTGTACAAAGGAAAGGTCTCCTTTGAAGGCCAGTGGCCCTACAGAATGATCTTTGAACTTGGGACAATTCCTAGGGGGAAGGCTGGAACAAGAATGGAAGCCTTGTTTGGTGTGCAGAAAGCAACAGAAACTCTAGAAAGATACAGCACATTGAGGGGGTCACATCTAGCAGAAAAAGCAATGATGCCTTACCAGATTTTCTGCAAGAGGCCTTCCAAAAAGCTAGATTTGTGTGTGTTTCATAAAGAAATAGCAAAAAATAATACTACCACTGTTTCCTACTAATTCCTACCACCCAGTTGGAGATTCTTTAAAAACAGTGGCATGGTCATTAGCTTGCAGAATGTTGAACTCACCTAACTCATAAGACTAACACCCCAAAATGTGAGGGAAAACAAATAAATTAAGTTGCCAGGCTCATTTGTGTTCATCTAATGAGTCCATGCCTACACACAGCCTCTCAGAAACATTCCCACTGCAACAAACCATCTACAGTATTGGAAGAAGAAAACTGAGTTATTGATTACAGACATTAAGCATGATGAATACAGAAATCATAACTTAAAATACACCCAGATCCTAGAATCCAGCTCCATATCAGCTTTCATGGGGCACTATAACAAAAGAAGAGAGCAGCAAACATTAATCCAGCCCTTCACTACATATTTGGATCCCCAACACACCCTTGTGTATGAAGAGATACAGGCACTTATCCCACAGAGACCCAAGGGAAATCAAACAGGGAAAATGAAAAATAAGGATGAAGGCTCTTTTTTTAAAAACTCTGAACGTATGAAAATATGTACCTATAAACTAGCTTTGCTGTAGCTCCTGGAGAAAGAGTTGCAGAATATTCACTCCATCTGAGAGAAAGCACTTTTCTGACGAAATATTACATTGCTGAGCTCACTATCCTCAAGTGGACAACATGGAGAGTTCTCACATTTAAAGTATATAGAATTATAGCTATCCCACAGTCCAAGAGTAAGTTCAGTAATTAAAGAACTTGAAGCACAAAGATGAAAAGGAGGGTGAGAAGTGAAGTGCAGGAGCAGAAGTGGCCCTTCTCTGGTGGAAAGAGGGGCAAATGCTTTGTTTAGCACCCAGAGCAGTGCCTCTATGTGCTTGGCCATGAGACAAGCCCCAGTGAAGGCTGTTGCCTCCGCCCCAGTGAGGCAGGCAGAATGGAGCCTCATAAGATGTGCCAGTCAGTTCCCACTGTTGAATGGTTGGACCCACAGGGGTGGCAAGTGAGTTATCCTCCCAGCTTTGTACTCAGCTCACCCAAGACAGCAAATGGAGCAACAGAGCCCCCAGTGCAGGAGCCAGGGTCTCATTCACATTTTTATGTGAAGGTGTGTGATGGCAGCTTTGCTGCAGCCAAGACACTGCAAGGGGCTGCATTTCTTTTTTGAGCCCAGGATCTCCACTCTATTTGACTCCGATCACATGCACACAGGACAAGTGGGCATGTGACTAAAACCAGAACAAATTTTACTACTGATGTATACAAGAGTCTGATTTACACATTGCAGCAGTTTAAATATTTGTACAACTTACAGAGCAATTTTAAGTCTTTAATTCCACCTGCAAGACTAAAGCTGAGAGGACAAGTGTTAGAATGTGGCTTAAAGCTCTACCTCCCTCCAGGAGGAGGGAGAGAAAAAAATCCACATTCTTTTATTGTTGAGTTTAGGCTTTTTTGGGGTATGTGTCTTAAGTGAACTCTAGCAACAATTTTGGGGTTCAGTGATAGGCTGCTCCCCCAAAAGTACACTCATCCACAGTAACTTAAGGTCCTTTGCACAAGGGAATGTTCCTTGAGGCTTGGAGTCATGATACAACTCTGCACAGCTCCCACACTGCTCCTGGGAGCCTTCCATCAGGCTCACTCCGCTCCAGTATGCCTGGCAAGGGATTTTCTGTAGCAAAATGTTCAAAGGGGTATTAAACTTAAAACTGTCCCTGGTTAGTGAGAAAGTTTATAACCACACAGTGTCATTGCTAGCAAGATACCCAAAATGCTTTAGTACCGCAGAGTACATCATAGTACTCAGCACTATGTGTAGGTCTACTATGAATTAGCTTCTGTAAATATCTACTACATTTAACCAAAAGGAAAACCTGAAATAAAAAAGGGGAACCAGGCATCACATTTGCCAAAATCCATGGGAAAAGGGAAACAAAATTAAAAAAATAATCTCACTGTCAAATAATAATAGATCACTAATTAGCAAGCTCGTGTACTTATTTACTGAATAGGTGATAAGTTAACCAATGTATGCCTGACCTTTTAAAGTCATATTTCTAGCCAGGAGAGTCATGGCTATTAACTGCTACCAGAGTGCCATGGGATTCGTGTTCAGAGTCTTCTTTTTCACTTTGTTGTTGTAGCCTCTCATCTTTTACTGACATTACACACCACTCATCACGATCAGTGTCAGAAGCTATAACAGCATCTGTTGCAGTGGCAGCTTCTGCTGGATGAAGAGTCTCCCTCTTTACCTTGAAGAATGTCAATCATTTCTCATTCTCAGCATTCAGACTTGCTCATCAGTTAGTAACAACACTTGCAGCTACACCAAACGTGATCTTTGAATAAACACTGGATTGAGATCATTGGAAATGATTGACAGCTTATAAAGTACGCTTTTCAGAAACCAGTAAGGAAGGAACGAAAAGATCCCTATCTTTCCCTGCTTGTAATGTTCACTGTCATTTGAAACAGCTTCTGCCTGAGGGGCAAGGGACAAAAAAATAGGTTTGTGACATACGGAGCTTTCTGTAGGGTACCTTACAGGGTCCCCCATCTCCTTCCTGCTAGTAGCCACACTAGAGAAGAAGGAGAGGTGTCAGAAGTTAATTAAAGAAAACGAAGATCATTTAACTATCAGACACCTAAGTACCCAGTTAAGTTTTCCCTCTGGAATAGCTGATATTCATTATTCTCAGCATAACCATCCCCTTAAAATCTTTATTTGTTTGCTCTTTGAGGAGCGATCACAACAGTATCAGCCTGGAACATGCCTGTGTAACTCCCAGGCTGAGACAGAGCCCTGGCCTGCTCTTCCTTTGCACCTGAGGAGTGACAAGCAGGGACCTGAGGGTGATAAGCTGCATGCATAAAGTTATTTCTAAAACCAAACCAAGTGGAACAGATCAATATTGGCGCTAGAGAAAAAGAATCTATAGAAGTGAAAAATGGTGGCAATCTGTTATTTCCAGGGAAATAAAACTTGCCTCCGTGGGAAGGTGCCTATTAGTCGGCACTAGTGGCAGGTGGCGTGCTCCATCCCAGAGATTTGCCTGCTGCTCCCATGCCATCACATTTCCATAGACCAGGGGAGCTGTTTGGGACTGTGGCACCCCCCAGCCCTTGGGTGTGAAGCACAGCTCAGCCGCAGCAGCCCTCGCTCCTGCCCAGAGCCAAGGCCCAGCTGTGGTACTGGGGAAGAGAGAGAGAACACGAACATACAGATCGCAGCTTGGGAAAGGAAAAACTGCAAGCAATTAAGCAAGGAGAAAAACTGAAAGTACTTATACTTCTCTAATTCTCAAGGCTGAACTTTTAACTCAAAAGCTTAGCATTGTTTTTCTAGGTTTTCCTTCAGCTTTGGTAGATATTCATTGCTGTTGTCTCACAAGTAAGCTTGGAAAGCAACACGCTTTCCTAAAGTTATCTTCAATATACAGAGACTCTATACGTCCTCCTTTGCTCTGATATGGATTAATCAGGCAATTTCTCAGCAGCTGCCTTCACCTCCTGTTAATTAGCAGCCCGCCATACCACCCTGACGCGCATGCAGGCACCGTCACCTCCCCATCCCAGCAAAGACTCTGGTCACTGCTGCAGCAGGAGGATCTCACTTGCCCAGGGCAGGGCACCAGTCCAAGCGATAGAGGCACACATCTCACCGGCCTGGAGGAGCTGGGACTCTTGGGACAAAGCTTTCTGCTTAGTGGCACTTATTAGCTTTGGTCATTGGGACCTAGGTATCCTACTAAACCCAGGGAGCACTCAGCATGTAAAGCTGGGGAGGGTCTGGGTGGCCAGGGCCTGCCCAGCACTGTAGGGTTCCACTACCAGGAGTCTTTAACACCACCTCTGAGCACAGGAGCTGCACCTGAGAAGTTACCTATCCCAGGCAAACAAGACCTTAGCAACAACATACCATAGCAAGTTTAGAGATCATTTTCACTTACTGTTGTTTCTAAGAGAAATGTACTTAATGATAAAATTTCCTGTAATATTCATTTTTTTTCAAAGTGTCCTGTGCTATTTATGTGCTATGCTCAATGCTTCCTTTTGCTTTCTTTTGTGTTGAGCTTGATAAAAATGCTTAGGAGCTCCCTATGAAGCATCTCTCTTGAATAATAAAAAGAAAATTCCTCTTTTTTTCTTTATAAAAAAGTATAGGCTTCTTTCAAAACAGACAAGGCAAGAAATCTCTAGAAACATTTCTTATATCATACTTCACAAGCAAAGCTTTTCTCTCATTCTTTTGCAAACATCAGCAGGACCATAGCTTACTAGTGCACAGTCAGCTTCGCTGGAGCTATTCAGACCTTCTCTAGCTTCTTATGCATTCCTCCCAAGAGCAAAAGAAATACCGCAAAATATAGAGTAGAGATGTACCCCAGGATCCCAGGAGGGCTTAAATAGCATATTTTTTTTCTCTAAATGGGAAAGAAACTGGATACTTCTTGCTTATCAAAAATATATTTTTCTATTTCAACAGAAGCTTTTGAGAACAAAAATCAGACTATACCCATAAGTTTTTAATCCACTTAGAAGATTGTTTTACCATTGGTTGGCTAAGCACACATAGCTTGCTACAGTACTTGCACAGTTTGAAAGCATCGATATAAGCCCCTGACACAGGTACTTACTCTACTCCATGGACAGGCAGCTGCTGCTTCCCAAATCTCTAAACTCAGAAATACTTCATGGAATTTCAGAGTCATGTCTTGAAAAAAGTAACCCTAACACTTTCCTTGACCTTTTTCACCACCAGAGATAGAATCTTATGTCTGAAAATAACAACAATGGAGGAAGAATAAGAGGCAGGGTGGGGCGGGATGTAGTTATCCCACCTGCTCCAGGTCTGCATAATCTTCTGCTCTTCCTACAGTGCTGGCTTCTGAAGACTTTCTAGTACAGAAAAGGCTCAGGCATCCCCAGACCAAAGATGAATTCATGCTAAAATATAACCCTGAATTTCACTGATAGATGGATTCAATGGGCGTTTTCCATTTTCAGAAAAAAAGGCCTACATTTTAAAATGCTCCTGCTTTTCGGTGGCAATTGGATACCTTCTCAATTGCTCTGAACGTCAGATTTGGGGCAGAGTGAAATCTGTGCAATTTATTAAAGTGGATGGAAATTCCAAATTACCACTTTTTAGTTGCTGATTGGACGGAAAATTTGGACACTAGGACTTGTCTTCGGTGCCCTGACTGAAACTCAGAGTGCTTGGACCTTAATAGCACTGATGCAGGATTACATCATCTATTGATCTTCATTGAGCTCTTGAAAATACGTATGCAAATACTTTATTTCTCTTACAGAAGTTGCCATGGATCAAGTTAACCCTCAGCAGCTTTTCTAAAGCATTCACCCAGTCCCACGGCTTTAGGTTTTCATTGTTTATTTCCCTGTGTAATGCTCAGTGTTGTTAGCTGAGCTTGAGACCCAGTGTGCAAATGTGGTGAACGTCCCTGCTCCCTAATGTTTAGCACTGCAATTTTTAAAAATTATTCTACAGAGAAGTGCTACTCAGTGTGTAAATAGTAAGACTGGGGTTGATACAAACAAGGCTCACAGAGAGCAACTGTCGTTATCACTACCTAGGATTTGTTTAATCTCTTAACTAAGCAATTTTGAGAGATATGAAAAGTAGTGTTGCTCAAACAAGTGATATAGAAAATGATGAAAGTACTCAAATGCGAGATAATCTTAAAATAAAAATGGAAAGCAGAATCAAAACCAGTGTAGAATCACAATATATTTTAGGAACGAAGAAAAGCATGAGTTAGTCGGTTCTGGATTGGTTCTTTTTTTTCTCTTCTTTTTATTTCTTCTTGCCAATACATTATTTTGCACTGCCAAATTCGAAGTTATGGGTTAATGTTTCCTCAAATAGAATTGAAGCTTTGCTTCATGAAGGTTTTCTTTTGTCTATTTTCTATTTATGTTTTACCAATATTGTAAAGTATAAAAAAGTCTTTTAGGATAGATTAGACAGCCACCAGAAAAACATATTCAAAGCAAAAAACAAAATTGGCAAAATTAGTCATTTTCAGTGAAACAGCCTGCCAGGTCAAGGATTACTTGGTGAAGAAACACTAGCTGAAGATGCAACATTATAAATGGTTTTCCCTCAGCCACTTGTACCAGTGGCCGAATAATTCATTTCTTAGTAAGAAATATGGTGGTCTATTAGCAGAAAGAAAGATTAGGTGCACATTAATCAGATATTTCAGAGATGTATAAACATGCATATAGCATCCAGGAATATCTGATTACCCTATTTCAGAAGATCTATGTAATCAATGTTTCAAATATATCTAGCTGGTTTCATATCATTGAGTTTTAATATTTCCCCTCTCTGTAAAATAGGCGGGACTTTCAAAGGCAGCATCAGTAATTTGCTGAATTGCTGTTTGACCAAATTAGGTGTTTGAGCTAGGCTTTCTGTGCTGTTCCAACAAACCAAGCCAAAGGCAAAATCAATGTGATCTCCCACCAACAGATGGAGACAAAACCAGTAGCTAACTTCTGTTATCAGAATGCTTTTTAAAGAGCAGTGACTTGAAGTAGTTCTTTTCTGGCTGAGGAAGGCTTCTGAAGCATTGGCTTCACCCTCCCCCATCCCTCCCCCTGTAAGCTAATCCTTGAAAAAGAGTTAAAATATATTTGGTGGAAACCAGTTTATCAGAGGCAATAATTTGTTGTTTGCACTGTCTCTGGAAACAGAAGGAGGCACCTCCAAACATCAGGTTTTTGCTTTTGTTTGCATAAAGTAAATATGTTTCTATTTGATAGTCATTTACTTGTTTCTAAAAAGAGCTCTGGGAAGAAGAGCCCTTGGGCTCACAGCAAAATTTACCTGGTACTCTGCTGATAGCCCCTCTTATAATTCCATGCTTCTTTCAGGAGGAGGACCAGTTTAAGGTAGAAGACCAGCTTATCCCTGGATATCAATTAATACAACCATGGTGGGCTCTGAGCTTCAGTGCACATTACACTCGTTTCATAAAAAGCCATTTTTCATAGCCGAAAACTCAATTTTTTTTTCAAAAATTTGCATCAAAGAGTGTATCTTTAAAGAAGGGCAGTAGAAGCAACATGTAGGAAAAAAATACCTGCCTTCAAAGCTGATATCCCCAAACCATTTCTAATAGCCAACAGCTGCAAATTTAAAGAAAATCTCCTATCTGGAATTGCCTCACCAGGGTCAGAGGGCTGCTACTTAGTTATTTATTAGGATATATGGAACCAAGGTTTTCATAGATGTGAAAAAAAATGTGTATGAAGAAATCCAGATATTATTTTATGTTGTGGTCTGCGAAGCCTGGAGTATGCAGCATTCCTTTCATTAATTCTGTACATCCC
Organism: Clamator glandarius; assembly: GCA_033459285.1. Taxonomy (NCBI): domain Eukaryota; kingdom Metazoa; phylum Chordata; class Aves; order Cuculiformes; family Cuculidae; genus Clamator; species Clamator glandarius. The sequence continues at coordinate 4,417,152 of JAUNZM010000039.1, forward strand.
CTCAGGCTTACACAACCTGTACTTCAACACCTTTAATATACTGGCTCTGTGTCAAGCAGTACATTTCTGAGTTCAGTCTGTGAAATGTCTATAGCCATTCATATTAGGCTTACACATAGAAGGATGGCCAAGAGATGGCTTCATCCCAGCCATGGGGGGATTTGACTTCACACGGCTGTGGAGGAGACACAGGGATGAGTGTTCTACTTTCCTTTACGCAAATGTAGCTTACTCCTAACAGCACTTAAATGTTTCTAAGCTAAAAGTTTACCAATGGGCAGCTTGTGTTTGCATAGAAATAGAAAAATAGAAGCAGCTGCTTTAAGATATTGAAAATCTTATAGTTCTTGTACAGAGAGGGACGTAAGTTCTGGGACCTTCCTGTTGTTTCTAGGAGATATGGGACCCTTTGCTCATATGGGATCCCAAAAAAAAGCTATGGGACCTGCCAGAGAGCTGGAAGGCTTTGAAAGGTGCCAGGGCAAAAATGAGGAATGCTCTATATTCCTGCACATTTCCAGGGACTTAAGACACTGAGCAATGTGTCTGGGAACACAGAACAGCCACACTGAGAGCCAGCAACCACAAATCACCAGAGAAAAAGGAGACGTCCTGGAAAGTCTTCCAGAATAAAATGTCAGGACATTTGTTGTGACTCCCAACCTGCACTTCCACGTGCATGACAAACTTTGGACCTACAAGGAGGACACTCAAAAAAAGAAAGCGGTTCAGATATTTCTCTTGGATGCCCTCAGTAACAAAACTAACCAAATGTGGGAGAGTGGGCTGCTCCAGCAGGAATACTAGGCACAAGTTCCAAAAGGATATGAAAAGCGGTCTCTTTCTGTACAGCCCTATAAGCTTTCTGAGAAGAAAGCAGGATGACATTGCACTGTCAAGGTCTCTGTGTGCACAATGTTTTTCAAAAGTGAGATTCCCTCATCCCTTGTATATTGAGCGATCATCCATATGCCTACAAAGCAAAGGGAAACGATTGTACATTGCCACTGGTGGCACCATGGAAAATTTAGGTGGTCAGTGTGTATAGTCAGTATGCATAGGTGTGGCTGTTGGGCTGGTGCTTCAAAGAGCACTTATCTAACTTGCATGGAACAGGTAATCTTTCCGGATCAAAGAAGTTTTTTGGCCCTTGCAGGTGCAAGTGGTTCATGGATGCTGTATTTTGCCTGTAGATGATATTTACTACTCACATTAGCTCTCTCAGGGCCAATAAACAAGGGAGAATAATCTGAGATTTTCAGTTGCTAAGGCAATGAACTAATCAGCATGTATGTGTTCAACATATTCACATGATCCTGCCAAGACCTACAGCTTTAGGTGTCCTGCTATATTTCTGCCAGCATGAGAGAAGGAGCAGAGGAATTGGCAGAGAATGAAGTGTCAGTGGTTAGGGCTGTAATAAAAATTTTGGAAGGAGAAAGCAGCACTAACAGCATATACCACATTCATGTACTATGTGATGTTATATCATGCCAGCAAAACATAGCCCTTTGCCACCATTCTGTGTAACAGCTTCATTTAGCCTAATTATTGAGTATAAAATCCTCTTGTCCAGTAAGAGCTGATTTTTCTCTCTAGTTGTGAATCCAACTTTAAATGCTTTTGGTGCATTTGATCAGATTTACAGAACCTCAACCAACTCTGCAGCTGACAAGACATTGCTTCACTTAAATCATTAAATTGCAGTCTGTCTCAGGAGCTGGGTTCTTTAAAAATCTTCTTGGAAGAAGATGCCAGCCAGCCAAGCAGCACCAACATAATTTCCAAACCCAAGAGCATCAGTGCATGCTCTGGAAGGATGAGGCTAGTGCGGCATAGTTGATGTGCTTAGGTGAACTCACAGTCTGTAAATGTTTTTGATGCTGATCAGGCAGTCTAACCTAATAGCAGTAAATTGAATACAGCCATTAAATAAAGCCAAATGTCCTTTCAAACACATATAATTAGCTAGAAGGAAAAAAAAAAAAAAAAAAACAGGAAAAAAAAGGAAAACAAAAGTTCACTTATTTTAGTTAGGAAGATCAAATGAAGTATTTCGGCTTTTTTTGTTCAAGATGAATTCCCATGTACCTACGTAAACACTAGAGATGGTGTCTTTCTTACAGTCCTTCACCACCTGTTCCTATTGTTTTCCTTAGGGCCATAGTCACAAGAACACTTGCAGGACAGTACTTCATACTGCTCCCTCCCCAAGTCATTGTGCTTTCTCATGTTTTCTCTTTCTGTCTCACACATACACAAATCACTGTGCACAGACACCAAGCAAAACCTCTTGTTCACATTTCTGAATGATTTTACACATGCACTTGTTGCAGGTGGTGAGACGCCATCTTTCTTTTCAGTTTGGAGCCACTTTGGTTTCCTAAAGAAACTTACCTGCTCCACTATGTGAAATAAAGGGTGGACTCTAATTAGGGGCCATCCATACAACCCCATACATTCAGCAAGGTTTAGCCCAGTCTGAAACAAAAAGGTACTTGTACAAAGGAAATCCATTTCTCCGCTGGGGAGAAATAAAGCCTTATAAGCTACCACTGTAAGCAGGCAGACAGTTATCATCACATCTGGAACTCTGAGCCTGGTCCTCACCCCAGTTCTCGATTGCCTTTGTGCAAATGTCAATCTCCTTACCAGTAACGTGAAGATAATGCCACTACAGCACACTGTAGTGTAGGAGAATTAAACAGAGGAAGTTTATGAAGTGTTTTAGATGTCAGACAAAGTATATTGTAAAATCTAAACAACCTTACAGAAAGCTCCAATAGCTGAATATCAAAAAAGTAATAGGGAGAAAGGCATAACAGGTCTGGAATAAAGACTATGTCTGACCCTGAACATTAATGCTTGTTCAAAACCAATTTAATCCCAGTTTAGAGCAGTCTCAGGAGTGAGGTACAGGCAGCAGCTGCACACAGGCAGGGAAAGAAGCACTAACTCTATGTCTTCTCACTATGCTTGGCAGGCCAATCCTGCTCATCCCTGCATCACTCACTCAAGTAGACAGCATGTCTGAGGGATCTAATTGAAAGCTATTTGCAGTTAATTAGCCGGTCCCATATAGCGTGTGGGCTTGGCCTGTGCTCACAGGTGGCACTGGGGCACAGGTTGATGCTGAGGACACTGGAGCTCCACAGCCAGCCCTGCACAGCTCCATGCACAGCGGTGAGGGGATGCACAGACACAGCTGCCCTCTGTCTGCTCGCCTTCAACCCCCGCATCCCCTCCCACCACTCGCACCTTGGCTCTGGGAATATATGAACAGGCACAAGGGTGTTAACTTAGATGAAACATTAAATTCAGAAGCCATTCAGATCTACTACTTGTTGTTAGGTTGAAGCAAAGTGACAGAGGGGCTGTGCCTGATGCATAGCTGAAGCTGTAGCTCTCTCTACAGGCTTCACATACTGCAGCTTTACAATTGCTGCCAGACTGGCAGCAAAGCCAACCCTGGGCAATTCCCTTTGAGGCAGCCCCGCTCTCTGCCGCAGCTCAGTGTGTGAGCACCACACGAGGCCTCCAGAGGATGGAGGATGTAGTCATCCTGGGGGGAAGGTAGGTAAGCAGGGTTGGGGCTACCCACTCCAGGGGACCTTTGTGCTGCAGCCCTGGGTGGCCGTGCTTGAGACGCTCTTGAGCTCAGACGTGGCTAACGGCACAGCACAAGCACCGGGGGCCTCTGAGCTGAGGGGCTCAAGCACATTGCAGTCATGATCACACACACGTGCAGGCAAACTCCGAGGGTCTGGGGCCACCAGTCCCAGTTCAGACCTGCACAGGACCTCTGCATGTCGCATGGGCAACCCAGGGGGGTTTCATAGTCTCCTCTGAGCTCTGGAGTGATGCAGACTTGCAGTGGAGCAGTAACTGCTTCAGACACTCCTCCATGAGCTCCTGCCAGACTGGTGGCAGAGGATCAGACAGAGCAGGAGAGGCCAAAGCCTCAGAGCCACTGGGAGCAGGGAGCAATGAGAGATGTGAGGTAAAGGGCAATGCCAGATCCAGTTGTTTACACTGTCACAGCTGAAGTGTTTGATTTGAAGGTGGTGGTTTTTTTGCTTTTCCTAATTTCTTGATAACAATATAATTTGATGATTCCTTAAGGTCAGTTCATGTGGTAGATTTATTGGGAATATTACCCACATAATTAGACCTAAGAGGGATAAACTTTTTATTTCCTTTTTTTAATTGCCCCATTGTTTATATAGCTCTCTTTGAATCTTGTAAATACATTTTTTTTTTTGCATTTCCCTTCAGAGTTCCTTTCTCTTTGGCAAACATTGATTTTTTTTTCATGTTTTTTTCCAGTGAACCTTGAAATTAAAATGTCTTTTTTTGTTTAATTTCTTTTTTGTACACTGGACTCATTGTCAGCACAGCAAGAGCAAGGTGCTTTGTTAGATTACTGCTGCTTCAAAGCTGCTGAAAAGAAGAGTTGACCACATTTTATCCTATGCATGTAGTTCTTTCGTGAGTTGCAATTATTCTTTTTAATGCACAAAGCCAATCCCAATTTCTCTGCATTTGAAGGAAGCATTTTAATGTTTGTTTTTATTTCAAAGCCAGCTTTTACCAAATTATACCAGTTTTAAGAGCTGCAGAATTCTGTCCTCTTATTGGACAAATCATGCACAGAAACAGCTATACAGAAAACCAGCAAGGTTATCAGGCAGAGAGAATAGCTTTTATTAGACCAGGTGATACAGTTGGGGGAAAAAAATGGAAAAACCTTTCAGACTCACAAGACCTCTGAAAGCATTTCTGCTTTTTTTTTAACTATATCAATTGTTCTAATAAAAAAATATTACCTTTCATTGCAAACCTTGCCTCACTCCTACCCTTCTACCATTGCAGCTACAACATTTCTAGCAGAAAAATAATTGTATTTGTATAGCAAAGAAACCATATTGCCATTTTTCCAAATGTTTTTCATCAAAACTTCTGTGTGTTCCCTTTCCTACAGTAGAGATTATTTTTTTAAAAAATTGGAGTATTTTTAGAAAAGAATAATTTTTATGATAATTACTCTGACATTGTCATTTTATCTGCTGTAGCAGAAGAATTCTTTATTACACAGTCTTGACTAAGAATGCTTTTTTCTTTTGCTAAGTAGCCAGGGCATTGTAGGTTATGAAATTAAAGCTTAAATTATAGTAGGGTAAAGTGGTTGGACCTGGGAACACAGATATATTTGTATCCTTGGTCGGCCTGATGTGCCATCAGAAAGTTAGGAAATTCTTCAAAATATACAGCTAAAATGAAATCCTCCATATATTAAAAAGGTTTGCTTTAGTTTTGTGACCTAAGGTGATACATTATGCTAAGTAAGTATAACTGTCTATGTTCAAAGGCTAAAGAGCAGGTAGTAAGTGTTTAAAGCAGCAAGGTTGTTTTTTTTTAAAAAAAAGTCTTTAAAAATGAGTTGTCCAGGCTATAATAAACTATGAATTGTAAAAGGTTAATTGACAAAATGATGCTCGTCTAACTCCATCTCTATAATAGCAATCATTGCTGAATCCATAATTTAAGGGTCTTGCTATATCGACAATTACATTTCCTCAAAAAGACTCCAGTTATTTCCTCAGTCTGTTTAACCTATGGTAATTAATTATAGATTTACAAGCAGTACACAGGCAGATACAGGTATCGGGAACCACTGCACTACTGGTAAGAAAAAAAATCGCCTCTCTGCAGCCCGGGGCAGCCCAGGTATCAGTATGAAGATTCGTGCCATGAATTGACCTTTGCATCACTCATCATCCAAATCAGAGAGCCAGTGTGGGTGATGGTAATTACCCTCATTGCACATCTGGCATTCAAGGAAGGGCAGCCTTGCCTCAAGGTTGCTGCACTTAGGTTCAAATCCCATTTTTGCAGAGCCTCTGACCTGCAAATCTGATCTATTTTCCCCGAAACTATTTCTTATTCAATGAGATACAATACATTAGCTATGAATAAGCTGGAAAGATTTTAGGAACAGTAACAAGCATTCATTCAAACTACCTCTGCATGGCACATTCTCAGAGGGCTCAAGATAGCCTCTTCATGATAGAAAAGTTTCCTTTTTGACTCTTTTTAAAAAATTCTAAATATATTATGCCAGATGAGAGCTATTTTATTTGTTTTCTAAAAAGAAGACAGTGCCCAACAGGAAGACAAATGGAGTCACCTGCATTGCTGTTTTGCAGAAAGGACTTGCCAGGTGCAGGCTGCATCAGCATCTTTTGTGAGCTGATTGAAGTGCTGCATGTTCACTTCTATCCATACCTGTCACAGTCCGTACCCCAAAAAGATGGCACAGACTTGCTAAGAAGGGCTATTATAAGATATCCTTAATTACAGTTAATTTTTTTTGACACAGTACAAACTTATCAGCTATAACAAAAGATGTTTACAAAACAAACCATGTCAAAATAAATAAAGAGCATTCATCCTTTTTCAGAGCAGGATGAAGTTTATAAGGTGATAATGAATTCTGCAATGCACTAGCTACACTTCTTAAAATGCGAGTGACCTTACTTCATAACTTACTAAAGTTTTGTCATTCTCACAGAATCTCCAGTTACAGGCACAAATTAACAAGATTTGATTGTAATTCGACTTTGAACAATTCAGCTATGATCCTGCCAAATGCAGGATGTTTTCTATGCCTAGAAGCCCAATAAATATGCATGAAATCCATATGAAATCCATAGGTGTGCTACTGTTGGGCTTTGCTGTATTATTTGGCAAAGCCTTGTAATGGAGAAGGTGCAGAGCATCTTCTGCTCACCAGGATCCTGCTGTGACTTGGACTATGCCCATGCATTAGCAGAGTAGTTCTGTCCCGGGACCTGAAGTTAAACCTGCTCCCAAATAAGCATCAGCTCTCCCCCAGAGTTCACGAAAAGCAGGTCCAGGCTGTAATTTGGGCTATACTGCCAGTGATAATGTATGGTCTGCTTCCCCAAGCTGTTGCTTTCTTTCCATGTATCAGAAACCTTCCACAGAGCCAGGAAATTCAGTCCAGGAAAAACTGAATGTAGCTCCAGTGGTATTACCAAGTCCACCCATTCACACCTTGATTTTGGGATGCAGATCCCTCCACACAAGTCCCATTGTGATCTGGGCAGTAGCACAATCTTGCCATCCCTCTACAAGCCCAGCCCTGCAACGTGTTTTCCAAACTACCGCAATGTCTGCCTAATGACTCAATTCAGTCCATGATTTTGTCCCCTCACAATCATGTCCATGACTGTTATTCCCCTGAAGGAAGAGAACCATAGTACACACAATAGATGAATGATATTTCTGCTCCCTTCTCAAAGAGCACTTCTTTAACAGCCTGCAGACCTAGAGCTGCTCTCCTATTCTATTTCACTACTTTTCTTGTAAAGTATCTCTTCTACCCACTGCATTACCATCCTGGTGTCTTCTATCTTCTTGTACCCTTTTCCTTCCCCTTCTCCAGGATAGTCTTTCCATCCACCATCAGTTTGCAAACTTAAACTTGTTCCACATCACAGCACCAGTCTTGACATTTCCTTCAAATATTAGAGCTGCTGAAGAGATTGACTCTTATGACAATTTTTGCATTTTTTATGTGCAGTAAATGAGCACCCAGCACTACTTCCATGTTGTGAGATCTTTCCAGTAGCAGCATGGCAGAGCTCATTTAGCATTTCATCAGCTCGTAATAATTAACACGAAAAATAGATGATGCCGATGACTCCTCCTCATCTAAACCAAATGCTCTGAGGAACTGCTCATATTCCTGGAGCCTCTTAACATTGCGTCTTTTGTTTCTAAGAAAAGAGACAGCTTCTGCTGAGTCCCCCTGACAGCAGTGGTACTTGTACTGCGCTACTTTTGTCTGTGCATGGTGGCAGGGCTCACTGACATCATCCTGCCAGGTGCTGGGAAGAGAAGTCAGCTCCTCCTTGTCGCTACATCACCTCCCTCCTGCTGGACTTTGGACAGACCAGCAGAAGCACCAATGCCACACTGGATCCAGGCTCCAGGGGCTCCTGGGGTGTTCAGCTCATAGTTACAGCTTGAGCGCTCAGATCGAGGCCTGCCCTAATAGCTGAGTGCACATGTTCGAGAGACGTTCTGGAAAGCAGGAAGAGTTTGCTGTATTCACCACAGTAAACCCAAATGAATTTTTAAGGAGCTGAGCTGTTTGCAATCCAGCTCACATGGGGCTATGGACACCTTCAGCCCCTGTACTTTCTGATTCTGATAGAAATTCTCCCACCTGCTATTTAGCAACAGAGACAGGCACAAGAAGGTCAGTACTACTGTGGGTTCAGCTTTAGATTTTTGGCATCAGAAACATGAATGAGCAGGGAAACAAATGCTACAGGGGATGTATGGGAGAGATGTATCTCAGGTGAGGAAGAGAAAGAGTTAGATATCCAAGGGAACAGTCCAAGGCATTGGCCCCTGCCCTGGTCTCCCAGTGATTCCAAGCAATATGAAAGAATACAGAGCACACAAAAAGATTTTTTCCTAAAGTAATACAACTTGCTTATTACTGGAGTATGTCTGCACCTCGGTGCAGTGTTAAAAGATTTCCCAAAAAGGAGGAAATCTGCGAGCCTGGCCTTGATGGCTCTATCACAGCCCCACAAGGTTATTCCTGGTACCGTACCACAACGTGCCACACAGATGTCCATCCTTCACCTGCAACGGGACAAAATCATGCAGCAGCAGGGAAGAGGTCTGTAGTCCTCAGTTTTGCGAGATGAAAGAAAGCACAGAGCTGTGGAGATGCCAAAATAGCACACCACATTTTGGAGCTGCTAACTTACACTGCAGCCATTCCCATGCCCACAGCAGCCAAATTCAAGGAAGTGTAAAAGTAGAATCGCAACAGATTCATCCATGGGGAGTAGAACCAAAATCTAAGCTCCAAACTCATGGTTAAAGTGTGTTTTTAGAATGGCACATGAACACTTGTGCTCAGAAAACAGCAAGTTGTTTGAATTCCAGTCTCTGTGGGAGATCAAATATGCCATCAGAAGAGCTGTTTATGAATGTAAAAAATAATTCCAGCACTAAAACAGTCCAATCTGTAGTATTATTTCCTATTTAATAAAGCATATGGTAATTTTTAGTTAATAACATAAAAAGACATTTCTTAAAGTTAGGATATGCCATAACTGTTGGCTGGCAAACAGCTCACAAGAGGTATTCAACTTCGCTAAAGCACAGCACAAACAGCACACAAGAAAACATTCAGTAACATGTTATTTATACACTTCATATACTGACTATAAGAACAACTGAAATGATTTTCACCAGCGATGTTACGTGTAATTCGATATCACCAGTGAAAGCTAGAAGTAGCTGAAATGTCTGGGATAAATTCCTAGCCCTGCTTCTTTTTCAAGTTTTCAACACAAAAAATGAGAGCTGAGTAGAGTTCTTGCAGCATCTCTGTAATGACTACAGCAGTATTTTCTGGGGGAAAGGATGGAAAAAACCAAAACTGTGTTTGGGGGAAAAGTGAGCAGACAAAACAAACACTTCCCCATCACCCTACTATGAAACTTGTCCTCAATAGATTCATTTCTCAATCCAGTCTTAAAGGAAACAGCCCTTCATTTCACACTTCTTTACCTACTCTTGTTCTGCATAATGCTGTCCCTCGGACCTCTCACTGCATCATCTCCTTGTCTGCTCAGAACAAGGTCATAATGCAATGACCTTGTATCCTGCAAAACCAAAAGCATCCCTCAGTTCACTGTTGATTTTTCTCCTTGAAACCTCCAGACAAGAAGAAAGCATTGAGAGTGCACGACTCCTGCTGACCTTTAGAGAAACTTCCCCTACATTGCATCCTCTTGCACTGAAAATAAAGAATCATTCCCCCTGTCTGATTTATGTTTCCTATTGCAAACCCAGCAGATGCATCCCAGATTACTGAAGAAAGGACAAGCCTGAAGAGCACAATAGACTCTCATGACATGGCATCCACAGGCTCAGAAGGGATCCTCTCTCTGAGCCTGGCAGCAGGATACACAGCACACCAGCATCCTCACATTCCTTTGGAAATCAAAGGAAACATTAATTCAGCCTTGCTCTCCATGCATTTTCTACTCTGAATTTACACCTCAGTGAAAGGAAGGTAACAGATTTGTGAAGGAGTCCCATATTGCCATTTCTCAGATAGCCTGTGCAGCAGCATGGTTTGGATTGAGGGTCCCCAGTGTCTCATGGGACTGGATGTGAAAGCAGGGTGCCAGAGGAGTCATAGGAGTGAGAGCTGAAGCATAAGCCAAGAGATACCAGAGAGTAGCAAGAAAGGAACAAAGTGACAGTAACTCAGACTGTAATTCAGATAACAGCACACAGGTCACCTGCTCCCTGTGACAGCACAGCTGCTCCCTCTTTTCCTGGGCACAGGGATGGGTAAAGCTATCTGCTCCAGCTCTTTCTCATGGGGCCCTTAAAGGACGAGTTAATTCTCACTAGTACATCATACAGCCCCCTGCTTTCCTAAACCATCACTGGGGTCCAGTTTTCCAGCAACAAATCTACAGAAAACAAAGTTCAGTACAGAATACATTAATAACTATCCTTACAATCACGCTGTAGTACCAAAACAATATGCAAGAAAAAGGCTATTTCCATAAAACCCTTCAAGTTTAATACATGTTTCCTCATTAACAATTTGTCATTAGTCTCAGATCTTATTAACTGACAAAGCTGATGCAGATGGACCAGAGCAGCACTAGTGCAGCAACCCTATGCCTGGTAGGGTCTCCCCACTCACGCATCCCAGTAGATTGTGGTAGGTCTCTACACCCCTGACCCTGGGACAGGCCACCTCTTAAACACTGTCTTGTGTGTTAACAGAGAAATGTGGCCACCCAATCCAATGTTCTGTGTGACACAGGCAAGCTGGGTCTGGTGATAAGCCAGATATTCCAGTCCCAACCCATTTCCATTTAAAAAAAAAAAAAAATCCTGTTCATGACTTTACATTCATAAATACTCTCACAATGTCAAGGGATGGGGGGGTTCATCAATTCATTAGATCTGCTCCCATGAATTATTTATATGCAGTGCTAAAAATGGTTCTGAAACATTACAAGAATTCAATATCAGTTTTCACAGTGGGATTTCATCATTTTAGCACTGGAGCATAATAGCCTAATGCAATACTAATACGATATGGAGCTAATAGGGTACAATGAGAGTTCTCTCTAATATGCAAACATTTCCATGTTGCATTATTATTTCTTTTAAGTTAATATGATACGGTGATAATATGATGAAATGAATTAGTTTCATATCATTGTTTGCATGAGTTGCGCATATTAAAAGAATATTTTCCCCCCTCTCCTTGAATTCACTTGGAATGAGCTTGAAAATTTACCCTGTAGTTATTCTTATGCTAATGAGGCTGTTTAGTAGGAAACACTCCTGCTGTTGCTTAGCCAGCTGAAGAAAGAATAGTCGTCCGTCACTTCTTGCTGGTATTAGAATTTTCCTGGCCCGTTTTGAAAGCCTCCATCCTAAACATGTTTGCTTTAACATTTCCCACTAGCTCATAGATTCATTGTATATTTATGATAAATTCCCTGGTCAATATTTATCAGGAACACCTCTACATAAGCGGACATGCCCTCCAGTTCAGCTGCTGCCGAGGGAAAAGGCATGAGGAATCATATGCTAGCAGCCCTGATGAACACCCACTGCGGAGATGACCACAGAGACAGAGATACCGTGCCTTTTGTGGTCTAGTGTCTGGTACCTGCTGGGAAGAGCTAGATTGCAAGCCCACACTCATGGTCCAGGGTCAATCACAGTACAATCCTCCTTCTACTGTGACATTTTTCCAAAGCCTGTGCTGTGCATGCATTGATGCAAAAAGCCAAGCTGGTGTGAAAGTTTTAGCTCTCTGCCAAAAAAATATTATTCTCTCTCCATAAAGCAGAATATCCATTAACCTTGAAGAGAAATCCTATCTGCTCTTCTTAGAAATGGGCCCTGTTCTCTGGCACATCAGACTACTGTGTAGACCCCTTCATTTCCTTGCTGCAGTAGCAGAATATCCCACACGAAGTAGCTGAAAGAAGCAGTCTGCTGACCTGCCTGCACCCCCATTTTAACCTCATGCAGATCCAGGAATTGCCTTCAAATCACAACAAATACAGCTTGACTGAATCTGAATTTGGGCTCTATGACCTTTAACTCACATGTAGTTACTCAGAAAAATTTTACATGTGAGGTTAAGAGCACACATACAACACTGAAAACTTCCCCAAATGTTACAAGGGTTTAAAATGTCATCAATAAAAGAACCCAAAGTTTTTTTAATTATCAGATTTCCAAAGCTGCTCTACATAATTCCCTGTATAATCCAGTCCTAAACTCAGAAGACACTCATGCAGATGACATTTCCTCTCTGTTTTGAATGGAGATTATTTTTTAAGAGGATACAGAACCTGGAAATATTTCAATAGGTCTGATATTTAAAGCATCTTTAATGGCATTTATGTTTTAATCTTCTTACTGACTAAACTTTAAAGAGAGCTGCAAGGAACTGAACAGTGAAAATATAATTAGACATGACTTAATAATGGAAAATGCATAAGTAATGGGTTAGTTGATTCATGAACAGGATGAAAACAGGAATGATTGTCAGGGAAGCCCAGCTCCCTGGGAGTAAGGAATTTCATTGCTGACATCATCTCAACACCTTGAAAGGTTTCTACTGCTTACAGATTCACCATTGGCAACAGGGTGATCCAAAAGCAATGAACCATATTCACCAGATTCCTTATAAATGAGAATATTAGATGTGTCTTTGCCAGGCAGAGATCAGAGGCAGCTGAATAATTCCCATAACTTTCATTCTGCACTTTTGAGCCTGAATGCAACTCAGCGTGGTCCAAGATCTCTCCAGGGATGACTACTCACTTTAAACAAATCTCACAGAAAATTACAGAAAAAACCCCAACAACAACAAAAAAGCCAACCAAATCCCTGCTGGTTTTCTGAACATTGTAGTTTTAGAAATAAACTCTTTTTTTGATCATGCGAGTACAGCCCCACTGCCTTGGTGCACCTGAGCTGGGTGCTCGACTGCTGTTAGGTGGCTGTGAGTTACAACTAGTGCCAGCACTCAGCTCCCTAAATTTTACACATACTCACTTGCTGCTTCAGTCCTGAAAGAGACTACAGACAGGTCCCTGCTTGTTTTTCTCCTCACATTCTCCCTAACCACAGGAGCAAGGAGCTACTTCGTTAGGAGTAAAGGTATTAATTAGCAGTGAACCTGTTTAACCCACATACTTTTTCACACAGCTTCATAATGAATCCCGAACAACCTCAGGGTGTTACATGACTACTGTTTTCTTAGATTAGAGCAGACAGTATTTCTCCTGAAATCAGAGGCAATGGTGTAGCAAACGCTTCTTTCCATGAGGCCCATACATTAGAGCGTGCTGCAACTTCCCCATGAAGGGCTGGGTGTATGCCAGAGTACGAAATTAATGGACTCCTGTGGCTTTCTGAAGCCATGCCCTAAGCCAGCATCAGGAGGGAGTAACCTGCAAATAAACCCCATTTGCTCCATTTCCAGCAATACTGTCCATATCTGTTCCAGCTTCTCTTAAAGAATCATTTACTTCGGTGAGGTCTTACTAAAACTGAGAAATCAGGGCAGGCTCTTAGTGTGCTCCCAACTGTAACCCCAAGCAAAGCTGGATGTGTGATGCCAGCTGCAACGCATGGCATGACAGATGCTGAGCATGCCTTCTGTAGAACTTCATCCCCTGGCAGCCTGCCCACAGAGCTGCAGCTCTGGAAGCACCATGTAGGGAGCGCAGCAGCAAAAGCTTCACTGGCTGGAAAGTCTAGGAAGATTTTTGTTGATTTGCAACTCTTTCACCCATTTTTTTCTGAGCAATATCTGATCTCAGTTATTTCACTGAACAAGACTCTGTGTGGCCACATGTGGGAACTATCTTTAAGCTCCTGGTCTTTGATAAAGGGAGCTCTTACTGGTCTGCCAGGATTCATGTGTAGCTGCTGGAGGAGTAACTTCAGGCTAATCACCATAAGGCACAAATTTGAAAAGTTACATTTTAAATATTTGGGTACCCACTTTTTTCTACCTTAAGAGAACTGATTTTGCAAAACTTTCCCATGTGGTCCAGCCAAATTGACGTGATTACTTTTATCCATCAGTGGGAACAAATAGGTCTTCTACAACTTAAGCACAGTAATCCTGGCCATTATTTCACTCAAGAAAAAAAGATACCAAAGATTTCTTAGAGTTACCATTACTATTGCAGCATTACTTGTGGAAAACAATTCCAACCATCAGGAAATAATTATGAACAAAGCCTAGTTAATTATACAAGACATCTCAGCTGCCCTAATTAAGGATCAGTTCAATACTGTTCACTTAGTAATTTTTTTTTTTTTTTTAAATTGTCAATAGATTTAGTGGAAGCCTGGCTGGTAAACAAATAATGAGATTGGGGGTCAAGAAGGAATCTGATTAATAGAATTATTCACCAATTATTTATTTGCTCTGGTTTATATCATTCTTCATTCTGCATTGGAACAGGAATAGAAGAAGATGTACAGCACAGATTGATTTCACTGCCAATGCCCCTACCCGTCACAAACATCCTACCATGCCGACTCTTTCAATCAAAGCTTTAATCATACAATCATGATAAAATGGTTGGGGAAAAAAGCAAACAGTCTCCTGATATAGCAGAAAGTAACATGTTGGTGGATTCCTGGGTCTATACAAGACTTTTGGACTTCATTGTAAGTAGGTATCTTGCATAACATCAATGTTCATGCATTTTATGTTCAAATATGAGAAAATGGGCCAGGCAGGAAAAAAAGGGGCAACCTAGAGCTCTGGTGCCAAAGCAAACTTCCCTACCATTTCCCCAGGAGAATTTATATAGAGCTTCTTTTCTCCCATGTGTAGTGTCCCAAGCCTAGAAAAGGAGTCAAAGAGAGGAAATCAAGACCTACTGCCATGGCTACTGAAATCAGCCCTTAAATGTTTCCAGAGCACCAAAGCAGAGCCCATGCCTAGAGGAGAAAGTGAGCATGCAGACCTGCCACACAGGCACAGTGGGAGGGGTGGCACTGGGAGAAGAAGGAAAAGTCTGGTTTGAAATGCCTGCAGCTGAGTTGTAGGAAATCCTTTTGTGTTACCACAAGATCAACAACACATGACTGAAGTTTAAGTAGAACAACTACTTCACATATGTTTCAAACTACAGTCTGCTAGCCTCATATTTTAATATGGAACTGAAGCAATTTACTTTTTTAATGGATTATAGAAGGAATTCAAGCATAATTCTTCTACCTTGTATAATCAATGCCTTTAACACACTTATAAATTTTTAATATTCTGCTCACAAATTTAATCACCTCTGAAGAAGCATAATTGCTCAATATACCTCAAAATAAAAACATTTAAGGAAGTAAAATGTTGCTTTGTATTTTTAGAAGTTTCTAGTAGCTTGCTAGTATAGCTGAAAAGCTATGCTATTTATTATTCAATATAGTTTATTAATTGCCATTTACTTCTTAATTTTTCATCCTTCAGTGCAGTCATAAAGGGACTTGGCATGTGACTGTTTAATCAGTCAAAAGCCCATACCATGAGGACTGTCTCATTACATGGCTCCCAGAAATGAATCTCTTTTCCAGATGGGAAGGCTTTGGGTAAGAGGAAGAGGCTGAGTTAGTTTAGGAGTCAACATTATGCAGGGTTGAGGCATGCAACATTACACAGTAGTCCCAGTGCTAACACTGCAGTGCTTCTGCTGACAGCTCTTCACCAGTGCTGTTGGTAAGTACTATAAAGAGGACATGCATCTTATTGCTAATTGATAGTGTGCCATATTCACTCAGCTGTATTTCATTAGGTGAATTAACAAATTTGATAATCTTCCCAAATGTGCATGATTTTTAAAATCTGGGGTTTTTTTTTCAAATGAAGAGGAAATACAGAGATCTTAAAACTCTGCCTAGGGAAAACAAACTTTCAGTGTAACTCTGAATCCAACTTTCTTTTTCCAAGTGCTGTTCTATGTGTTCAAATAAGTTTGAATTATGATATCTTGGCCAAAAAGAACAGTATCAAACTAAATCCTACAAATGTCTTTAAAAATTTCAACTAATGGAGAGCAAATGTGCTCCCACGGAGGAATCACTGGCTCAGAGCATCACTTCATGTCTCAGAGGCTCAAGTGATATTTCAGGAAGCGGTAGAAGGATTATGGGGTTCTCATTTTCTATCTTATAGCTCTCTGGGAGCAAAAGAACTAAAAAGGGGCAGACCCATTCACACAACGTTATCTTTGATATAATGAAAATTAATGAGCTTGATAAATAGGTCCTTATCTAAAGAATAGATGAATTATTTAGTCAAGTATTTTTAAGGCAAAATTATTATATCTGTGCTTTACAGGCCTGAGAGAACATGTCTCAGTGCTGGTAAGAACAAAACAACAAAGACAATCTCACTTTGTCTTTTACACAGTGACTCCAGGGCTAAGCAGACCTGTAGTTGCTACCAGAGACCTCCTTGTAAGCTGTTTGCATTGAAGCAGCAGTGGCCTGATTTCCACTGCCATAAGGATCTAAACACGTTTGCTGCAGCGAGTATTATTGTAAAGTTCAACGAAATCTTCTCAGGTGTGAAGCACAAACTTTCAACTCTGAAACTGATCCTTGCCATCAAGACCATGCCTGTAGGCATGGAACTCATATTGTTCCTGTGAAGAGAGCTTTCAGATCACAGAATCACAGAATCACAGAATCACAGAATAACCAGGTTGGAAGAGACCCACTGGATCATCGAGTCCAACCATTCCCACCAATCCCTAAATCATGCTCCTAAGCACCTCGTCTACCCTAACCTTAAACACCTCCAGGGACGGTGACACACCTCCAGGGACGGTGACAATATAGATCATAGCTGTCCAAGATGGATACACCCACTTGGGCGCATTGGTTTTGGTTTTATGGGGTTTTTTTTGTTGTTGGTTTTTGTGGTGAATTTTCTTTTTATCAGAAGTGCCAAAAAACTTCAGATCTGTGAGACCACGAAAGTACTTCCAGATTTTTCCATTACCTATTACAAATCAGCCTTAAAGAGACTGCTTGTTTACATTTCATGGATCCTTTGGCTTCCCTTTATTTCCTTAGTGTATGCCAATGCTGGAAAATCTTTGACTAATCTAATTTCAAAGTGCTCTCTGGCTCTTTACAACTGTTACCTTAAAAAGCATGAACGTATATCTAAACAAATGCTGGATTTCGGCAGCCTCTTGTGTAGCCTAGTAAAATAGCAGGAAGAATCCTGTATAATTAACCAGATTGACTTCTCCAACTCAAATATGTTAACAACCTTCATTATTACACGTTTCAATAGGTGTTGTAATACTACAGAGTGTAAATTTTTATGTTTCTTTTAACAACATCTAGAGCCAGAATAAATAGTTTCCAACAGCCAGAAAGTCCAGGCAGACTTACAAGCAGGAAATTAACACTTGTGGGAATGTTAAGAAAGTAGCTGTCTTTATACCATTAAAGTTCAAGGTTGCATCTATAATAGGCTTTTTGACTGTATTTGAAAGTAGATTTAAATTGTTACTTGCCTCTAACCTTGTTAGAGATTCAGAGTGTCGAGGACATAAAGAAGAACAGATTGAAAGAGTTGCAATATATTTACTGAAGGAAAAGTCTTATAGTTAGAGAATATTGTGCAGGGCAACTACAGGAGTTCAGAACGGCTATGTTTCGTGAGGGGAATGTCTTTTACACTATCTGAATTATTCTTGAGAGAATTCTTTACAGATAATCACGGTCATTCACCAGTTTTATAAAGATGTTTATTTTCCATCCAGCCAAGAAATTAAGCAGTGGGATGAATTTTCATGCTTGGTTAGTTATGGAACGGATTCATGTATTTTGACCCAACCCTAGCAGCATTATGGGAAAGGATTTGCCTTCAGTAACTCAGATAATTGAAAAAATAAAGCTGCGATTACCAACTGGTATTCTCCGTAACAACCTCTAGGCTCAGAAACACAGCAGATTCTTCCAGGCATCTCTGGGAGCTCCTGTGGAATAGCAGTATCACTGGAGTTGTTCTGGCTTTGTTTACAGGATGTTTCTTACACTGTTCATCAAATAGTAAGTGATGTGGGAGCTCTCAGTGAGGAGAGCACAGCGATCAAGATCCAGCTGTGTGTCAGGACTTATAAAAAAGGATTTAGAAAAGAGAAAAAGCTGAAGGAAAGAAGGAAATGCCAGCAGGCCAACCTAGTCATTTAATGTGGCACAAGGAAAACAAGAAAATGAGAAAGAGGTTATTGAATGGGTAATGTTAAGAAATTGCATGACATACAAATAATTGCAATGCTTGCTTCCAAGTACCTGGCTAAGTCATGTTTCCCATTACAAAATAATGCCAGGGCATCACCCCATGATTCAGCCATGGGCCTCTCTGGCTCTTTTCACTGATGAAATACTTCTGTGGCAGCTCTGCAAATTCCACTGTCCAAATCTTTGCTTCCAGGAGAGGCTGAAATGGCATCTCTTGGAATTTGGAAAATGTCATTTAAAAGGTACATTTCACCCTACTCGATGCTTCATTTAGAGAATCTGAAAGGGGATGGAGATATTTAAATCTCCTAAAGGGCTCTTCTCATAGCATTTTTGACAGTTGTGAATTTGAAAACCCCGTTACATCTGTGTACACTTTATACTGTACCCATGACATGGCTTTTAAGCTCTTTCAGGGCTCTTGAGTACTTTGCAACCACGAGGCTTGACAAGCCTCCTGGATTCTTATCTTTTGAAGATAAGAGGTCAAAACTTTGAAGAGTTTTCTTTGTAAAGAAGCTTCTGTCTCACAAATCATAGGACTGACATAATCTGTCAGACACCAAGTTCACTGAAGAAAACTTGTAGCTGCAAGTACATTGGCGATATATAATGTTATAGGTGAAAACTGGTATTTGCAACACTTATTGGCCTATGAATTTCACTGCAAAGAACAGTTATTTGGTTTTTTCACTCTATATATATGTATGAGGCTACAGGTTACTGATTCATGAATTGTAAACAATATTAAATACATTGAAAATTGACTGATGATGAGTGCTGCTCTTCTAGTCTAATTTCTCTTCTAACCATGATATGAAAATTCCAGCTAATAGGCTCGTGACAAGACTAAACAGGGGTAATAGCAGACTTAATCAAGAAAACAAATGGGATTCATTAAAAGCTGGCACTCAGCAGATAATCTTTGGAGAATTCTCACCTCAATCTACATGTCCCCATCAAAAAGAAAAAAAAAAAAAATCCCACAAAACCAAGTCTTCAGCTGTTTTTATCTCAGGCTGTTGAGCCGATTCAGTGGAAATTCAGAATGGAAAAATGTCAGACAGTTTGCTTTGAACTCCCTGTTCCATGTTTTAGAACATGTATACTCTTTCCCACTCTTTTCATACAGTATTGATGGTAAAACATTAGCTCTAATTTTTGTCTCATAATTGAGAACATAAATTAACTATAGTTTTCATATCTAATTGTAACAGGTAGCTTAAGATGATGTTGCAGTACTAGAAGTATTTCTTGGCAAATACTACTAAGTACATATGTACATCTTTTCATATGAATGTATTCCATAAAAAGCCTATAAACCCTATTATTTATATATAGGCCGGGTACAGAGTCACCAGCACCTACCCTGCACTGTGCACTTTTGCAAGCAAAAGACTACAAATAGAAGCCAAATCCTATTCCAAGTTTCAGAAATACTCTGTCTACAACAAATCAAGCCAACTCCCTAAATATAAGCATATTTAAAATTCAGTTGCAATTCTGCATAATTTCTCCCATAGAAAGGAATAAATCTTAGAACTTGATTATCGCTCTCCAACAGCTATTATCTTTTTTAAATATGCATAGAATTACAAAATTAGTAGATATGTCAGCCAAATCAGTAACTAAATATTTCCTTAGCCAATATCACATTATCAAAAAAAAAAATGGTTGCAGTTGGGCTGCCTGAGATGGAGTTAGTTTTCCTCACAGCAGACCTCTCAATGCTGTGCTTTGTTTTGGTACCTAGAAAGGTGTTGATAACACACCAGTGTTTTGATTACCGCTCGCACATCGCAAAGTTTGCTTGTTAAACACTCCCCCACGCCCATCAGTGGGCTGAGGGCAAGAAAGATCCTGGGAGGGGACACAGTCAGGCCAGCCAACTCAAACTGACCAAAGGGATATTCCATCCCATAATGACATCTGCTCCGCACAAGAACAACTCTTAGCACCCCCACCTTTTTGGGATTGCCTTAATGCACAAATTCAGAAGCCATATATGGGACATACACAGCTCTACAACCCAAAGAGACAACTCTTCTGCTTCATATGAGCACATATATAATTCATCTCCAGATTCTGTTATTGACTCTACATCTAGTCAATGTCTTCCCTGCTAAATATTAACAACACGCAAATGGCTGTAAAAGGTTATTATTTGAGAATAAAACAAGAAACATCTTTTGCACTAGAGTCATTTGGGAGGTACAGGCATACGTGCAACATCTCATGCTCCTGTAATCACAAAGATACCTAATAACAACCAGCCTTGTTAGAAACATTTTCCTACTTTTGAGATTAATTGGGAAAAGGGAAATAATGTGCTAAGTCAGAAACCACCATAACAGCGCTCGCTCTGATCCCAACTCATAGGAAAGGCTGTGTTTACATCTTACTTCCCCTTCTCAACACTCTGATAAAAAGAGGTCCAGAACTTGCCTTTTTTTTCTGCAGGTTTTGCATGTAGTCCGTTTAGTTGGCTGCTGAACACCACACAGAACAAATGGATGTACCTCATCCCTGGAACTGAATCGCTGAGGCTAAGAAGAACTTGTGTTTCACAGCTGGGAGAAGGCAGAAGACACAAGCGCCACTGTGCCAGAGCTGTATCCCAAGGCAGATCCAGAGACGACACGGACACATTGACTCTGCCTCTAGGCCAGCAGCAGCTCTACCCACAGACTAGGGAGCTGCTAGCAGCCATCAGGTCCTTTTGTGCCCATCAGACAACAGGCCTTATGAGGAGCAACTGAGAGAGCCGGGATTGTTTAACCTGGAGAAGAGGAGGCTGAGAGGAGACCTCATTGCTCTCTACAACTACCTGAAAGGAGGTTGTGGAGAGGAGGGAGCTGGGCTCTTCTCCCAAGTGACAGGAGACAGAAAGAGAGGGAATGGCCTCAAGCTCCGCCAGGGGAGGTTCAGGCTGGACATTAGGAAAAAATTTTTCATAGAAAGGGTCACTGGGCACTGGCACAGGCTGCCCAGGGAGGTGGTTGATTCACCTTCCCTGGAGGTGTTTAAGGCACGAGTGGACGAGGTGCTGAGGGGCATGGATTAGTGTTTGATAGGAATGGTTGGACTCGATGATCCGGTGGGTCTCTTTTAACTTGGTTATTCTGTGATTCTATGATTTCCTTTTATAATTACCAGCTGTGTTGCAGTATTTGGAAACACAGAACAGCTGGAGCCAATGTTTTCACATATTGCAAAAAAGATCCATGAAATACTGGCATAAGGGACAAGGGTATCTGCAGGGGCAAATGACTGCTTAAGAAAAAATTGTGACAAGATATCATCCCAGCGATGAAGTTTTACATGCATTTATGACTTCCATAAACTTGGAAACAGATACAAACTTTGTTTGGTTGTTTGGTCTTGGATTTTGGTGGGTTTTTTTAGGATCTCTGAAACTACAGTGAGGATTTTCCTGCAGTCCTGCAAGGCTGTCTTTCATGAACCAAACATCAGGAATTCCTATGTTTGGCAATAAACTGGAGAGAGGCAGATTTAGACTAGGCATAAGGAGGAATTTCCCCACAATAAGGGTGGTGAGGCCCTGGCCCAGGTTGCCCAGGGAAGCTGTGGCTGCCCCATCCCTGGAGGTGTTCAAGGCCAGGTTGGACGGGGCCTTGGGCAGCCTGGGCTGTGGGAGGTGTCCCTGACAATTACAGGGGGATTGGAATCAGATGATCTTCAACATCCCTTCCAACCCAAGCCATTCCATGATTCTATGATTCCTCTTATTCAGTTTTATAAACAGTGGGGATTTACAAGTGTATTTCTTGTGACATCACAAGCATTCACTGAATTATCTGAGGCATGTTTTGCAGCTGTCAGAAATCTGTACCTTTATGATATAGCACAAAGAGAAATAAAAAGCTGTCCATAAGACAGCAGCTACAGCTGTATTCACCTGAAAACAGGGAGGGCATGTGAGTAAAAAAAGATAGAACCTGAAATGTGCCACTGGAAAAAAAAGGAAAGGTGTTGACCCTTTCTGTAGTTTCACTTGGGATGTCAACATGTTGTTGAAGCTTAAGGAACAGAAATAGTCCTTTTTAGTTTGCAAGGTTTTACTATGCTTTTGTTACCAATTGTTAACAGAGTTATCTAAAAAACCAAGAAATGAGAATAAGCATACACATGACACATCAAACATTACCTGGACAGCTTTCACAGCTTTTGGGCTTTGTAAAGACTTTCTTTCTTCAAAATTCTTTACTGTAGGTGCAAAATGCCTCTATCGGGTAAAGTCAATATACCTTACTATCAAGATACTGCATAAGGAAAAAAATCTTGTCACAGAAACATCAGTATAGGAAATATGGTACTGAGAGAGAGAGATTGTGTTGGACAAAACTAAAATTACTGTGGTCTCTTTCCAATAGATACACAAGAGGTATTTTATCCCATTACATCAATGCATAGCACAGCATACTTATGAGGAAGAGAAGGGCACTAACTATGACATTTACCCACTGAATGTCTGGTAATCAGACGCTCGTGCTGTTCACTGGCTGCATGAGACAAAGTAAATAAATAAAAGAAACCCAAATAACAGAAAAGTCAAAGCCAGACTCATCCATCTGAGAAACACCAGGAAGCGAGAAACACCAGAAAACCCATGGCCTGTGCATATCTCCCACAATGTGCTACATGCTAGTGAGAAATCAAGGCCAAATACTGCAACTTTGGTAATCATGTCTACTGCTGCTTCTCAATCCTGCAAACATATTACAGGTAGATATGTTAATGACAAATATGTTGACTAATTTGGAGAATGAATGCTGATCTCAGAAGCATGCAGAGATTTTCTTCCTTGCTGCTTGGAGAGAAGTGTAATATGGCATAGACTAGATCCTGCACAGACTCTTCCATGAGTGACACTTTGATCTCACATGTAAGTCTGTCACCTACATGAACAGCTTCATTCACAAATATTTACAGTTATGAAACAAGAGTTTTAAACTTCTGGTTTGCATCTGTTCCAAATAAAAGGCTTCAGTATAACAAAAATAAAACCACTACTTGAATATGAATCTTAAAGATGCTCTGCTGTGTCTTGGTTTTGTTGGGTAGGATTAGAAACCACTGAAACTAAAGTTCATCAAATAGACAGAGTTTTGTGGGTGGTGAAGCATTTAGCCACGTTTTTGCCAGAGCAGGGGAATGGCAAAGTGCTGAAACCTGGAGTAAAGGGGACTGTAACAAACAGGCTGTTATCCTGAAGCTGGAGGTAATTCTGTGCGTCCCTGCCCCTGCAGCAGCAGGGTGCCTGGCTGGTGCTCATTTCTGCACAGGCATTGCATAGCTTTCAGCAGTAGGTGCCGCTTGGCCTCACTGTTAAATTGTCCTTCAGGCAGGTGTCGAGCTCTTCTGTCAGACTGTTCTCCAGCAAAGTTTTAGTGAAATATTAATTTTCTCTGCCTTCAGTTTTCTACTTTTGGATCACCTGTTAGCTTAAATAAAATGTATCCCAAGGCTCTCTTGAGACAGGAGAGAGGCTGGAAGGAAACATACTTCTGCCTGTCTGATGGCTTTGCAAAAGCTCCTACAGTTTTGCATGTAACTTGGGTGGGAGGGTGAAGAAGGGGAAAGAGATGAAGTTGTCCTTTGACATTTTATATCCAAGCCTTACTGCAATAACCTTTACAGATAATTTTCCCAGCAGGTGTTAGATATTTCTTGTGAGCGTTTTAACAGTGAAACATCATTAAGTGTTCCTGACAAAAGTAATTTGTTACAAAAGTTTTTGGAGGGGTGGAACCAAGACAAATTAGCCTCTGGGTTTTAGATACAAAGACAACGTGTTCTTTTTGTTCTAATCCTATTACTGTGGATATCCTTTCTAGCAAATCTGAAAGCAGCTTCATTTCTGCTGAACTTAGTTGTACATTCAAGATGCCCTTTCCCACTTTTAGAGAAAGGGAACTGCAAACAATTACCATTAAAAATATGTTAAGGGTTTTGAACCCATTCCTGCCTGTTTCAATAGATGCTTTTCCAGCAAGATCAAATCAGTTTTTTTCCCAGGTTAAAAAAAAGTCAATTCAAATAGTAGAATTAATTCTAGTTTTTTATAAATAGAAGCATCATGAAGAACAAATAAAATTTCCTTGTTTTAAAGTTCTACTTGTGAAGGCTGCAATCTTAATAGTGTTGGGGGAGATGATTTTTGGTGGTGGTTTGTTGGTTTTGTTGGTTTGGTGTACTTTTTACAAAGCAAAAGGTGTCATTGAAGAGACAAACTTGCACACATGTGCAGCCACTGAATCACTCCCAGAGCGGGCCCGGTGCCCACACTCAGCACGACACCCTCTGCCATCTGAGCAGAGCAGTTTTCTGACAGCCATTACCAGTGGGCTAAGCCAAGCTCAGCTTTTCAGATGATAAACATGCGCTCTGATAGCTGTAGAGATTTTCATCTTCAGGGGAGAAAAGCTCAGGCTGGCTTCACACTTGCCCTTCATGCTCACTCCCTCTCTGCCTATTTTTTCTTTCCCTTCCCTCCACTTTCTAATGCACCAACGCTTTCTCATCGCCCCCTTTCCCATCGCTCCTTTCCCACCACAGCCAGGCCAGTGTGCTGCTGCAAAGCCCATGTCGTGCTTTGCCTTTCCTGCCTCCCATTTCAAGCAGGAGCTGTGCTGAGCAGCAGAGCCCTGCCATGGGCAGTGACAGTCCAGCACATTACCAGCTCTCGGTGTTGTATCCCCTCTCTGATGCCGCAAAAGTCTGGCAGCATCACTGTAAGCTGCAGAGCTCCTGAGATGCTGCTGTACGGTGTTTTGTTTTGTTTTATAATGGCTCCATTTCACACTTCGATGCAGCCGACTTAACCTACTGTATTTCACTTTTCTTAATTAGATTTTGCTCATTATTCCTGAACACCTCCGAAAGCTGGAGCAGCGTGGTGCACTGCTGGCATGGCTGCTCGCTCTGCTGAAGCAGCCCCAAGGGCTGGGATGGGGGTCTGCCTCCTCACAAGCTGGACGAAGGAAATGTGTGTTTTACATTGAAGAAGGAGATGTAAACCTGAGGAGCACAGTAAAGCATGCAGTCATGGGTGCTTGGGAGAGGTGAGCACTCGTGAGAGTCACGCGTCTCCATCCTCATCCCACATGCCAGGCTCTCTCCTCCAGTTCATCTCCTCCCATCTTCTCTTCCCCTTTCCTGCTCTCCACTTGCTCTGAATATAAGGGAGAATTTTTTAGAGGAGTGAATTGTTTGATAGTTATCTCTGACTCCAAGGCCTGTAGGTGCAATATCCAGCTCCTGAAGCCCCCGGACCTGCAGGAATTTATAGCAGCAGATTGACAGGGAGTTTTTTCTGCAGGTTGTTTATATTATTGTAAGCTGCTTAGGAGGGAAGCTTTAACAGAACAGTAGATAAAAAGAAAATGGGTTTTAAAACCTCCAGTAACTCTTTTTTTCTTAACTTGTTCTTGAACAAAAAAATGTGAGCACTGGGAAAGCACCCAAAGGCACTTTCACGAGGAACTAGCACATAACGTTGCTGAGTGCAATGGGCAAAATAACCTTTCCTTGGCTTTTGGCAGCAAGAAAAACCCATTGAAAATCTGGGGAAAGAGCAGAAAGTGGTCAATGAGGCCAGATAAGAAATGCTAGCACTCGGGAATGTGAATAAATAAGTGGTGTTCACTTTTTCTATCAGTAGGATCCCATATCCTGCAGTATCACGTATCTTAATAGCTATTGATTTTTTTTTTATATTCTGCCCACAGCTAGAGAGAAATTTCATTCAAATGAAAATCTCACGAATGTGTTGGCAGTTACCATGAGTGAAGGAAAGACAAAGGGCTGGAAAACAGAATATTAAATAGAATATTCCCTTTAGCATTATGCTGAGGTCCCATTCAGCAAAGAGGAACCATCAGCAACCCTCATGAAAATTGTTCCAGTTTACAGACATAAATAGAATAGTGGTCTCTCATCTATCGTAACACTGAACTGACACATTTTTTGGGACAATTGCATGTCTACCACTCACTTAATACATCCTTATCTGTACCAGAGGCTGGCTTTGTTGCAAGAAGGGCAGCACAATGAATAAGTGACGTAAGATCTCCCAGGTGGTGCTGAACAGCAACTCGTGCTGATGCCTTCCACAATCGTTCCAGGCAGAGGGGGAATTCAGGGCCAATGGGAACAGTCTCTCTGACTGCCTGTCCAGGAGGTGCAATGGGAGAATAGGGGGTTCTGTCAGAAAAAAAAAAAAAAAGGACCATTGTTCAGGATTTATAACAATCCAAGGGAAATAGAACTTTCATGTGGAGAAGAAATGAGAATCAATTGGTGACTCACCCTGTTCCACTGCATGATATTGAAAAAGAAAGGGATACAGATAAACTGTCCCAATCCTGTATAAGTGGTTAACACATGGAAAGGGTGCTTTTTCTTCTTCAGCACTGCCGGTAAATAGCAACAGACCAAGCAGATTCCCTCTTAAGTGCTTGCCATGAGCCTGGAGGACGAAGGTTTTCTCCAGGCAGAGAGAAGACATTGATTGGTCTGAGTCAAGTCCCAGCAGGAAGTTTTTTTGCAAAATACATAATTCAAATGAGTTATTTGCATTTCTTGTAGCTAAAGGAGATACTAAGAGGGAGAGAGACAGAGAAACCTGGGAACAGCAGACAGCTTCCTTGGAAGAGAACTACAAACACAGCAGTAAAGGGCACCTGAGTTCTTGTGCAAAACATAGTATAAAGCCTGGAAATTCTCAAATGGTAAAAGTAACTCAGAGCAAACTCACAACTCATAACAAATTGAGCAGCAGCTATTCAGAGTGTACTCAATAAAAGAGTACATTTCTTCAGCACACTCTCTGATAATTTAGCATGTTAGTTGCTGCATAATGGCAGCATATTTCCTTATCAGCAGCATGCTTTGTTAGTGTAGATAATTAAAATTAACTAATCAAAGCTCTGAGTCATTATTCTAGGGGAAAAAGACAGATACGAGGTAGGATTTAGTGCCATGATGTTAACCCAGGTAATAAGGATGAGTGCTAAGCTGACCTCTGTGTCAGCAGTGACCATTCTTCATCCCCGTGCATGAAGCAGGGTGGTCTTTGGAATATTTTTGTGCTGTGGTGCAGGGGGAAGGCCAAGAAACTGTGGAGAAGAATAATTAAGGCAAGAGATGTGAAAGGGAACAAGAGCACAAAATGATAGATACGGAGATACAGGGAGCCAGACAAGGGTTTTGTCTGGAAAGGGAAAGTTATTGAAAACTCAGGAGAAGACAAAGCTTTTGGTCCTGCTATGCCACCTTACTTAGCAGGATAATTAGATGTTAAGTATTTACTGTGTCAAAGCTTGTTTTCCATGTAGAGAGGCAAGCAAGCAGGCAAAGGAGCCTCAAGAAAAGGGAAGGGATCCTGTGATGCTGGGGTCAATAGAGCTACTACACAAGTACAGAGCTGAAGGTTGGGGTTACAGGGCCAGCAGGATGTTGGCTATTGCTCCACGCTGGTGTAGTTGACAGAGATAGTTGAACAGAATGGCAAAATGCAAGCAGCTGTTTGTTAGCAGTTCATCATGAAAGTTTTGATCTATGCAGAAAAAGTAAATAAACCTCACAGAGTCATTGATCTCCGTCGTATTGTCACCCATCCACTTCAGCTCCATTTCTCAGTCTGGCTGTCAGTGTTTGTGAAAGGATGAGAGTCCCTCCTTTTTGAAATCACAGCACAAAAATTGTACCACTGCTTCTGGGCAGGTGCAAGGTGAATCAGTTGTGTGGTGGGATGATCATCTTCTCCGGTCCTCTCCAGCATACATGATAAA
Source organism: Clamator glandarius (assembly GCA_033459285.1). Lineage (NCBI taxonomy): Eukaryota > Metazoa > Chordata > Aves > Cuculiformes > Cuculidae > Clamator > Clamator glandarius. Next base: position 4,445,351 of record JAUNZM010000039.1, read on the forward strand.
ACGAGAAGAATCAGGGGAGTCAATGGCTGTTTTTCCTGGCTTTGCCCTATGTGGTGTGTGAGACAATAAACTTTTGACATGCATATGTGTAGAGATGGCTTCCTGCTTTTTTCAGCAGTGGCCCTAAACAAGCACCTGAAAACAGACTAAGCTTTTGATTATACACAGTCAACTTGCCTGTTCTTTTAGCTGCTATCGTTGAGTTTTCCCAAGCAATCTCTAAACATAAAATAGGAGTGATTTTAAAAGAAAATGGGTTCATCGGGTCAGTGGTAGTGTAACTCTGGAAATGGTATGAAAGTAAGGAAGTAATGATAATGCACAAATTGAAGAGCTGATATAATTTGCCATGGCTACATTGAGGTAAGAAATTGTAAATAAAACTTCCTGTCTGGCTGGAACATAATGAGTTCCCTACCTTTTAACAGTGCCTGCAATATAAATTAAAAGAGAACGCACACTGCCTTTCTGCTCTTTCTCATAGTGTTTATTTATTAAGGTAAAAGGAACAGTGACAGAGAATACTGTTTCTGCACAGCAATACTTGCATTTACTCCAAAGTCCTGGTCACTGCCCAGAGATGAAGAAAGACAGGGGAATGGCGTGGAAATGGGAACAAAGTGATCTGAGATTGCCACTGACAGTAAAACAGGGAGAGTGACAGCCAAGTAAAGGGTTGTCCCTGCCCTTCTCATAGTCCTTCTAGTGCTGGAAGGAAGGAACAGTGATTTTAGGGAAAGAGAGGCCACCTGAAGGCAATTATTGTTTCTATGTAGGCATTACTATTAAAGTTTAACTGCAGCCGCTGCTTTTATAAGTAAAGATACTGTCCTTGCTGCTCTGAAATTTTAGAGTGTACTTGCAAGCGCAGGAAGCCCAAGAAAGGAAAGGGAACAGTCATGAAGAGAGAGTGATGTGAACAGGAAACACAATAAAAATGTTCATAGCCAAAATGGGTCAGTCTCAACAAGCTCACGAAACAGCAAGCATCAGCTGAGTTTCTGGAATATGCAATAATTGGACAATACTGATTATAAAACTGCAGCAAGGATAACCTTCACCTAGCTAGTGACTCAGATGTATCACAGCAAGCTTCTGCGAACAGACACATGGCTAAAAGAAAGCAAACAAGGAAAAAGAAGAAAAAAAAAAAGGATGGACTGATTTTTACCTACACACAATAGGCCTCCACTTAGTTACTGTCATTCCCTTAAACCTCACCACAGGCAGGGACCCTATGTCAACCGACTGATCGAGGCCTCTGTGAACTACACACTGAAATGCTTCTATTTCTTGTCTAGAGAATAAAATGGAAACTACAGTAACAGAGACAGAGCTGGTAAGGTCCATCAAAGCCTGAGAAGGTAACTCAGTCTACTTCCACCTAGAACCCTTGACCCCTCTCCTAAGGCTCCCAGCCAGAGGGGCACTCCTTGCAATGGCATATACTGGGGTATAAATAACTCTTACATAGTTATAACCCACTGCGCAATTATTACTGATTTTTACCCATGCTACGCTTGATCTCTTGGTTTGAAGGCATATGCATTCCTCATTTCACAATATAACTCTTAAAAGCATGTATCACTTAAGCTGTTATCCAGAAACTGAGTAATCCAAAGCACTGGGATTTTAGTTGGTAATTTTAGCTCAACCTGCTACATTTACCTTAATCCTTGTTTATACGAAACACATCTGCAAATTGTGCGACTGTTGTAACTTATAACCTCATGTAAAATACTTTTAAAATACAGACAACATTTCTGAGCTCACTGCTTTTAGACGTAAAAAGTCTATTTAAAGTTTTGCAGATTTTCTTTCTTCTGAAACAGCAGACAGAAATTTTTAAAATGGTGTAAGAAACTTACCTCTCCAGCATTTTTCTTCTCCCACAGGAAGTACGGCAATTTTTATAACACACTCAAAGGCAATTTACTGTGACATGATTTAAAAAGTAAAGCTCATTTTTACAGTGTATAGGGTTTTTGCAACATGGTAAAATTCCTATATGTCTGACAGCAGAAAGAATAGCGTGCAAATTACCATGTGGATTTAAAGTGACCAAAAGCAGAAACTAGTTTATAATTGTCTTTCTTTTTGGTGGAGAACTGAAATTCTTTTCTTTTGGAGTCTAGAGCAGGGTGTCTGTGAGCCTCAAGAGAGAAAACAGGGCACCCGTTTCAATGAGGATACATTTTGGCTTGTTTTGCTTTCCCACAGGTGGTAACAAACTGCATCTTGAGCTTCAAAGCAGAAAGCTTAGTGAGATCGGAAGTATATGAGTCCTCATGCTGTATTTCTGCCATTTTTCTTTCCAGGCTGATTTTTAACCTTCAAATGTCACAAGGAGGATATTATTGCTACCAAAAAAAAAAAAAAATACAAACCATTAGCACATAGCATAGCAGAATACTGAAGAAACTGTAAGTCTGCTCTCTTCCCTGGAGGGAAGCACCAGGTCATCCCCAGGCTCCAGAAGGCTGCCCACAGGCAGCTGCCCCCACTGCAGATGAATTCAGCTGGATCGAGGCATCCTCTGGCATCACACGGGAGCAAACCTCGGTCAGGGGCTGTGCCCACAATGTTGCAACTGGTGTTAGCAAAAGCCTGCCTGAGGTATGGTTTACCCAGCATCAGGGGATGTAGGGCAGAGCCAAGCTGTAAGCATTCAAGCTTACACTTTTCAAAGTCTTTTTTTTTTTTTTTTTTGACGAAAGAAGAGCTGGTCATCTTGGAGAATGTGAACAGTAGGGACAGGAATATTCTATTGTTATTAACCCAATGAATGGATGTTAAAGCATGAAAAGAAATGGAAACTAAGCTAAAGTAAGATACAGAAACTTGTCTATATTATACCATTGCCACTAGACTTGGGAACTTTTAGTGCTCTTGTGCTCCTCTTCACAGTATCGAGGTAACTGGCCTTGCAGCCATCAGGTCTGTGGTCAGCACTGTTTATGGTGCACCCTTCAATAACTACTGTTGTCCCTTGGTCATTTAGGAGCATTTGCATTGGAAAAAACAGAAAAGGAATTAATTATTAAAATTTAAAGGCATAAACTTTACCTATATTTTGTTTGTTTTAGAAATATATAAAGGGATATTGAAGTATCCAGCGCTGAAATCTAGGAAAAAATAGATAGATGCATTACAAAGAAGTTTGGCTTGAGGCATGTGAATTTTGAATTGGTTTCATAAAAATCCTTCACAATATACTCCTTTTTAGTACCAGCATAGCATATGTTATAAATGTAAGAAAGACCAAGAGATACATCTTTCAGCACAAAACTAGCGTCATCACTTGGGAGATATATGTATGTGACAGACTGTAATGAAAGAAAAAAGAAAAATCAAACTTATTTTAGGGTAGCAAACAAAACCATAAATAGTGGGTTTGTCACACACACTTGCTGATTAGCCACGGCTCCACAAGTTTAAGAGCTAGAACTGGAAAATGGAAGCATTAAGCCAGTTGCAATGTGAATTCTAGTTTCAATACTATATAGAGTAATATACTATTACTCTAATATAACAGGCTACTAATATACTAATAGATAATCTTTATCGTAGTAGGAGAGAGATCAGCCATTGGTTAGATTTTTTCTCGGGAACATTTGAAGAGCTAGCTTTATTTTGGAGATAACAGAATCTTGTTAATTGTGGACCTCAGCAGACTCAGAAAAACACAATGGAAGCTGAATTTATGGATTAATTGCAGAAATAATAGATATTGTAACTTACCTCAGAAAAATAATCAATATTGCAGAAAAGGCTTGCAAAAAGAACTAAAATGATGAGTGGTTTTCTTTAATAGTTTTTTGAGCTGTTGTACATTCCTAAATTTCATTGGGTCTTCTTGTCTGTTACTAGAACATACAGTGCTAGATGAAGTCTAGAATTAGTGTTGCAGCCTTGGATTTCAACTCCCCAAACTTTCATATGTTAGCTATATAAAGAGGAATTTGCATTTGACAATTTCAAATATGTTTGTTAAGATCTTTTTTCCTTTCCTGTGCCTTGACACACGCTGATGAGTACCTCTGCAGTACTGTCACTGCATGTTACTCACCTGCAGTGCTGGTCTAAGACAGAGCCTCGCCGTGCATGGTACTGTCAAAGCCGTAGACATTCACCTGTATAGAAAGTGTCAAACACCTGGGACTCCTATTAAGCTTTGGTGCCTTGCAGAATGTATGTACTGTGCCATAATCACCTCTTTGGATCATTGTCTGCCTAATTAACATGTTTCTAACTATATGTATATAATTGCTCTCAAGGCCTTAATAGGACAGTTCGATTCTCCATATAGCTGTATATAAGGTGGTAAAGGGATGCATATAAAACTAACTTAGACAGTTCTATCACATTTTAAATGATGCTCCTTGCCTAGCCTTTTTTTTGTTATTTTTTGTGTGTAATTTTCAGCTTTCACACATTTTAAAATGGTACAACAGTATATCAATTATAATTGAGCGGTAAAAAAATGTTATTTCTTTCTTTACTAGATGTATGGTGTGTGTGAGTCAAAGCAAAGATTTGTAGGCTGTGAAGAGATAATTTACAAGCATAATGATTGTTAATGCTTGCTTATATTCCTAAGTTTGTTTTCTTTTTCCTTTTTATATTTGTCATCTAATTTTTACTGTGTATTTTCCTCCTCTGAAATCATTTCAAAATACATTAAAATCTACCACTGAAGTCATTTCAAAATACATTAAAATCTACCAATTTGTCTTATAAAAGGTCATTAGTCACACAGATTGTCATTTAAATCGAACTTTAAATTCTATGGATTTTCTGTTTCAGCTTGTCAGAAATGGTACTTCAAGTAGAAATTGGAAGGGCTCTTTGGCCAAGACAAATGCAAGTTGTGAGGGACATCTCAGCTGGGTTCAATTGTCTGCCCAGTTGGAAGGATGCTCAAACATCGGACTGGGGAGAAGTATCCATCACTGCCACACCATTGCTGCATCCTCCATACCTAACATTTGAAAGGCTCCAATGTCTCATCCACGACTATTTAAAAAGTAACACACACACACAAACATTTTGAAAAATTAATATTAAGACTTAGATTGTAAAAGGACAGACTAAGCCTAAAATAGTAATGCAGGGATCTTCCATTGTGCACTGCTGCCTTGGTAAGTCAGGTAACATAGTTAATGATATTTGGATTTTAGGAGACTGAATGGTACTTACATAGCTTTCAGCCGTTATGCTCCCTTTGAAGAGCATTCTTTCCTGCTGAACTGAAGAAGCAGGTACAAGCACAGATCTGAAATGCAGAGAAACCAAGCTACACTCTTTTCACAGCTATTATTAAAAACATAAAACCAATTTCCCCCAATTTTACAGACAGGTGTTTAAAATGACAGGTTTAGGGGATGAACAGCCCTTTCTTTTTTTCCCCTTTCTTCTCACATGACATTGCTTAGGCAAGTCAATGCTGACCAGTGGAGAGGGAAAGGAGCAGTGTTATGAGGGTGCTGTTTGTGGGTCCCTGGGTGCAGGAGTGTTGAGCATTTGCTTACCGGCTCTGCTCCTCAGGGCACTTTGCATAACCACAGTCATTTCTCACACATGGGTTTGAAGCTACAATATTATTCTCCATATACAGAGCTCTACTTCCTCCAGACTGCTGTTTATTCATACTTCAGTGCTGCAGTTCTCCATGTTTTGAGTCTCAATTGAAGACAAGACCCGTTTTTGTAGCTGGAATCCTTGTTTTCACTCTGAGATTTTGTTTCACATCATGTAGCTTGTGTATAAGTCATTATGAAAAAATGTTAGGTGGAAAATTAATGTATAAGCCTTGAATGGAATGATTTAGTCCATGTTTTTATCAGTACAGACCAATACAGCTTTTAGTTGCAAAACTGACCTGGTCCCAAAGAAAAGGCCAGCTGTTTCTAATCATCCAGAGGACAGACCAGAACACACCGAATAAAGGAAATATAAAGTAACGCCAAAATGTTTTAAGATGTAAAGTCACACGATGTTCAATGAACACTTGCCAACATCATCTCTAGTTACTGCAGTGATTAAGTAGTAAAGAATTTGGTCCCAAGTGGTTTGCAGATCTGAAGGAAATATAGTGCCATGTGTTACAGAGTTTTTTCTTGCAAATCATTATGGAAATCCTGCTTTCTGTGGTTCTCCTAGCAAACTCTTTCTTTGCAAAATCCTTGCTTCATTTGTGAAGTGCATAGGGAGTGTATCTTGCCTGCTTCTGAAGATTTATGTCTTTATTGCCATATATTCAACTTGCCTTTTTCAAAAATCCTTTTATGTCTTTAAAGAAAGAAGCATAGAAGGCATTATATATTTGCATACTGTAAGGGTTCCTCTCATCCTTGCTGAAGAACAAACAGAGAATGGGGAGGGCTAGATAAAAGCATTGAGACCTTAACACAGCATGGCAATGCCCTAACAAACAGCCAGAGAAACTGCAATTAATGCAAGACCAGTTTAAAATCATAGTCCTATGGGACACCTTAGAAGACCTTGTTTAGAAGTACGTCTATTTCTTTTTTTCATAACTCTCTTAACCATAAGATCAAAATTTTTTCAGCTTAAAAGAAATCCGAAGCACAATAAAAAAGCCCAGAGGTTGAATAACAAAAGCTTTTGAATTTATTTTAATTTACAGGTTATGTTTAAACTATTCATAACTCTGGATCAAAATGCCTATTGTACAAGCAAAATATATCTTTCACCACAGCATACTTATATTTATTGTGTTTTATTCTCTCAGCAGGTGTCCCCAGATATATGCTGTCTTGTTGTCTTATTCACCCAAGGAAGAGGAAAAGTCCTCATTCTGTTGCAGAGCTGTTATAGAAGACAAAGAAAAGCAGGGGAATAACTGTGGGCCACATCCTCTGATTTGTCCTGATTTTTTTTCTTTTACATTAGATCCATGTCTCTGTCTTCCTCCTACCCCTTGCTATACAGTGTCCAAACATGCTATAGAATGTTCCACAAAGAAGTATTTAGCTCTCACAAAACACTTCTATCAGTACATCAAAGTGACACAATTATTCACATTTCACTGGTGCAAAAACCGAGACTCAAACATCTTCTATATGGAATATGCACAGCAGGGAATTAGTGCTGTGAGTTCCCACGCTGAAAGTGCCATGTGTATACATCAGAAATGAGGTGGCAAAGAACAGGACATTTCTGTCTGTTGTGCACAAAGAGGTCAGGAGAGAAGAGGAGGAAGAAGAGGCACCAGTTGCTAACACCTCAGGTTATATGCTTTCTATTGTCCTAAAAAAGAAATAGAATCAGCCATAAACAACTAAAACCAAGGTAACAGATCTCAGATACAGCTTTTAGAGAAAAATGTAACACGTTCAAATGTGAGGGAGAAATGGCAACATGGGCAGTTACTGGCTGTCAGCTGCATCTTAATAGCCTGGCTATGCCGTGCTGCTAGGTATATGGTAAAATGTACTAGCAAAATGAAAAACAAAACTCTTGGGTTTAGACTATCTACAGCAGTAAATTAAAATGCTTCCTCTTGCTTCTTAGTAGGTATGAGGTTTATCTGGAAAAGCAACAGATGCTCTGAATTTCAGTGTTTAAAATGAGACATTGAGACTCTTCCTTCTTAGCCAAGTTATTATAAGTATTGGAGAAGATGCTCTTTTTTTCCTCAGCATTGACTAAGATGTTAAACTTAGTTTTCTAAGCTCATTTCATGAATCATTCATGATCAAGTACAAATCCTCATGAACTCACAAGCATCCTGGTCCTGGTCGAGAGCACCGGACCAGCAAGAATAATATTTAGGGAGATTTAATGGGAATGCCAAAACAGTTAAAAATATGACTGAAGGAATCACAAACAGTAAGCGAATTCATTAGACCAGAACACTAATCTAGTGGTTCAGTCCCCTTTGAACTATCAGCAGTGTTGATAATATGTGTTGCAGATTTTGCCAAGAATTTCAAATTCTCAAACTCTGTCTAATTTTTTATGCATCTGTAGTTGTTATTTCTGTGAAAGGCATTATGCCACCCTGCTGCACTCATAACTCACTGAAAATATTTTTTAAGACTTAACAGTTCTAAGTAAGTCACGCTGAGAAAAAAACCCACCCATTTATGATAAATTAGATCAAATTGTGTTTACAGTGACCAAGAAACTTTTAAGAAATGTTGTCCCCACAAAAATCTGAGAAGATAACTAGATTTAGAGAGAAATAGATTAGATGATCAGCAAATGTGTTGCATTAAGACTGAATATTTGGAAGGCATTGAAAGCAAAACTCTCATGCAGTTTTTATGATCTCCTTTTATGACCACACTCAATTAGAAGGTGCATGCATTCCTCTGGCATCTGCTCCCATTCCTCATTATCTTGCTGGGGGAGGGGACAGATAGGAGAAGGAAGGGTCTAGGGAGGACATGCTAAGGGAAGAGGAAGATTAAAAGGCCTTAATGGTTGTAAAGGGAACAAAGAAGATGTACCCTTCTTGTGAAATCACCAGGTGAGAGTTAGGTTACGACAATACTACCTTTGAAGGCATGGCCAGCACCAAGAGGATGGTCAGCTGGGCTCTTTCGACACCCCATGGCAAGTAGAACTGCATCTCCAAGAAGGGATGATCTTACTTTTCATGCACCAAATCCTTCAGCACTGCCTCCACAACTCACAAACAGCTGTAGCTCTTTTTCTTTATAATGACTACCCCAATTGAATATAAACTTATGGGCAAATACAGTAGTGACTTTCAGCTGGTGATTTGGAAATGAGCATGCACCTTCACAGGCTCCATATACCTCAGGGATGGACTCTTCTAATACCCAAACTCTTCCACATCAATCTAACATCTTGGCTACCTCCAGACTACACTCACGCTTTCAGGAAGGGCCACAGCAAGCTCTCAGAGACACCAGTCAGCTGGGGAACCTTTGCAACTACCTCTCAGAAATATGACACGAGAGTAGGAGCAGCAGGCCATCACCTCTGTCCCAAAAGAGACTGGGAAGAGCCATATGGCAATTATTTTCAAATCCTGAAAAATCTCCATGACACTATCAAAACACAGGAACTATAGTAATCAGAAACTTCATCTATGGCAATTTCATACAAACTGAATAGATCAAAAATGTGATGAGAAATTACTTACTCTTTTCTACAGCTTGCCAGCTCATATTTTTGTTTGAAGCTTAGGTGTAGTGGAAAGAAATGAGTCAAAAATGCTGCTTGGCTACGTTTTAATTTTTTTTCCAAGAAAATAACTATGCTTTAAAAATGTCTTAAAATTAGTCATTTATGTTAACCTTCAGCTATTTCAATTAAAACAGCCCTGGCTTTCTTTTTAACTAACTGTATTAAAAGAAATAAAGGAGATTTTAATATTTTAGGCTTGTGCAGTTGTAAAACCAAAACTCATATGGGTCCTAAACCATTCTAAATTGTATTAGTACAGAAATGTAAGTAAACGTTCATCTTTTTGAAAGAATAAAATCTATATATTACTTTGAAAAGGGCACTAAATGGCTCCTGCATTCAGGACAAGAAGATAAACTCTTGTTACTGCAGTGTCTGAGATGTTCCTGTGGCCTTTGCTATGATGTGAGGTCTTTGTGGAATTGCAATTTCCCTTCTAGAAAATTGTTAGTATTTGTGGATTAGATTGCATTGAATAAAATTTGCAGTCTCTAATGCCTGCTAGTGGGACATTTGTTACATGCTCTGTTTTGAATGTATATATTTCAGTGTGGCACTGCTTCTTCCAAAGATTAAAAATCTCTTAGTCCTGTGAGACTTGTGTCAGCATCTGATTTCATGTGCAAGGTAATCTTTAAATATTAATATGGAGCAAGTTCATGCTCTCTTTAACCCCCAAAATGGAGTTAGTAAATCATGATCTGGCAGTTTAAATATATACAGGGCACATCAGTATTTGTTTAGGGCAAAATCTAAATTTCAATTAAACTAAATTGGCTACTGGTGTTTTATAATCACATATATGTAATATAATACTTGTGGGCAGGGAGGAAGCAGGGATAGACTATGAAGCTCTAGTTGAAAATATTTCTTAGGAGGTTATTAATAAAATTTCTTCCATTGACAGCAGAGAATGTGGTATAAGAAATATCAGTTAGATAAGTCTAAAGTGGGAATTCAGAAGCTCTTGGGGCAAATCTGCTGCTGTCAGATCTCTGTTGACTGCAGCAGAATGAGTCAGTTTACACCAGATGAGCAGGAGTCTTTTGGGCTCTTGTCTAAGCTGAACCACTGATTTATAGCATGACACTGGTAGTCTCTTTGACCTCTTTATATGCCATTCATCCTGCTAAGGAACAGGGGAGTGGGAAGTGCCAGACATTGCAGAAAACTATATGATCCACCCAAATAGACTATCCCTAGGCAAAACAAAACATTTCATATTTTAATTTCTTGAGAAGGGCTGATGGGTTAGCCTTGTAATTCTAGATACATTACCATTACATGTTATCCGGAGCTCTGCTCCCAGTGCAGCTGAGGTTCATGCCACACATAACTAACCGCATTTGTTTTGCTGCCAGGGGACCTCCCTTGCTGCGGAGATGGGAAATGGCTTTATCCTACAGAAGAGAGCCGATTGAACTCTGCAAGGAGTCAGTATTGTGAGACCATGACCTTTCATACAAAATACTTAGAGGGCAACTGAGAGGTAGCAAAGTCTAGGGAGGGAAAGAGTCTTCGTCTGAGCATGGGGAAATAAAGGGAGACAAATCATTTAAATTTAAAAATACAATAAATGTGCTCATTAAATAGTCAGTGAATATGTGTGATCCTCATTTAGAGCAGAGAACAAAGTATTTTAGCTTTGGCACTAATGATTTGAGCAACCAAACAGGCAAGATTTTCCTTACAAAAGAATCTGAGACAAAAGGTGATTGTAAATAATCAGCTAAAGTAGCTCCACTTTGCTCTTTGCTTTGTTTCCTAAAGTTGCCAGTTATTTCAAATTATTTATATAAATTTTGTGATGAGGACTGTTATGTCTGCTGGGAGACGTGCTCAGGCTTTTAAACTAATTTCCTCTGGCCCTTTTACTTTGGTCTGAGCCCAAAAGTGTTTTATGGGCCTCATCTGTAGAGGTAATGGGTGTCTCTGGATCAGGTCACCCAGGCTGCATTACACCAGACACAAGTCTGTCACTTAGAAGCACGCAGAACAGACTTGGAGTCTCCAAGATGAAACAGCTGCACTTCAGTCTCTAACCCTGTAATTAAAACAATGTTTAAATCAGTCTCTGTCACCATCTGAGGCAGGTGCCTTGCCTCAGTGAAGCCACAGTGTGGGCTTCAGCAAGAAAGATCCTCCAGGACCTCAAGGAGCATTAAACTGTGTTGTGCCTGTGGTTTCCAGTTCAGGGTCCACAGATGCTTGGGAACCTGTGGATTCATTCTGAAAGTCTTGAAGATGTAACAAGGAAAAGCTTATTGTCAGTAGACTTATGTTTGTTCTGAAGATGTCCACACCTCCAACAAGAGGTTTCTTAGAAATCCACAGATAAAAAGTTTGATTTAAGACTTTGCTTTCATATATAACAATTTGATAATAATAATCCACAGTTCCTTATTCACAGATCAATTTTTTCAGCAGGTTTAGAAATTGCTTTCAAAACACATTTCCAGTTCTCAATAAGCAGCCCTCACCTGCTAAAATCTCACTGGAGTTATTTTGTAATGTTTAAGAATGTATGGAAACCCAATCCTGTCTGGCATTGCCTCACAGAAATCAAATTCTGACCAACAAAAAACCTTACTCTGACAAGAGTTTGGAAGAGTTGGGTAACACGGACACCAAGAAAGAGGCAGCAGGTTATTTAACAAAATACAAGACTGGGGAAAGAGAAGGAGCAGGAGAAAAGGAAGAATAGAGGAGAAGCAAATCTAGAAATCGGCCTGTAAGAGCAGAAAGCCGTGCTGAATATCATGGTGCCATCTCCCTTGGCCTAGAAACAGCAGAGTCATGGGCCACGAGCTTTGAAAGGATGTGGTGGCCCGGAGGCAGCAGCTGCAAGGTGGCAGCTGGCAGCCAGCACCTTCTGGTCCTTGGGCAGCTCTGCAGGATCCCTGCTGCTGTGCGGCTTCTAGGGCAGGGACCCATCTCTCTTGCACACGTGCTAATCATATTACTGTCATCCCGTCAATTACAACAAAGCCAACAGGTAAAACCAAACAAAACAGTTAGGTACCAGGCTCAGAATAAGGTCATAAATGCCTCAGGAATCCAAAACTTATCTTTTAGCACAAACTGTCTTAGAAGAGTACAGAGAAGTTGTACTAAGGAACTTGCACCCTCTGTCGACTTCACATTTACCAGCTTCTGAGGATGGAGACCATATTGCAGCCCCTGGGGAGGATGGAGGAGTCACAGATGGAGAAAACCTAGCAAAGTCTTGTTTCCCGAGTAGGGTAGCAGAATAGCAGCTTTGGGGTGATCATTTTAGCCAAGTGAGGCGCTTTGCAGCTGGAAAATAATGCAGTTGAAAAGCTCTTTCTGGGGTGAAAAGGATGTCAGCAGCACAAAGAGTCACCGTTCCAAAGGATATATTTCTGAGGGCTGCTGCAATACCCCAGGGTTTCTAGGCAAAAGAAAAAAATGTGCCCTGAGACATCAGGGAGGGAAATGCCTAGGGTAGGACACAAAATGCAGACAGCCAGACTGGGACAGGGATCATCTTAGAAAGCCTTCAGAAGCAAAACTTGTCTCAGGAGAAGGGTTCTGGCTTGTCAAGATCAGAATCAATGACAGTGGACCAGCAATTAGTATGATTTAAAATATTCCTCTAAAATACACCATAAATCATTTTGCCCTTTGGTAAGCCAGAACAAAAGACAAGTATAAAACTGCAGGCAAAATGCAAAAGTCTCCATCTCACTGTGCAGGCAGATGGACTCGTTTAGTAAATCCTCTATGGTCTTCTCTGGGCTATAAGGAAAGGGGAAAAAAAAGCTGCCCAAAGTTTCAGTCAATATTTACCTCTTGGGTTAATAAATTGTGCTCCTGACCTCAACAAAAGTCAATATCTTCTGATTATTATATGCAGGCACCTTTTTATTTGTCCTCACTCATTGTATAATGAGTCACCCGTTTCCACTGGCAACTTCACTTTAATTTTGAATGTCTGAATTGAACAATCATTTATACTCCAAAGGCATAAGACAAAATTACTGTGAACTAGACCTGTAAAGTGTGGACTTACATTGCTATTTCCAGTGAATAAGCAAGCTTGGGTGGGGGGCAGAAGGGATCAAGGATTAAACACAAAAAATAGCTGTTTTAAATTCTCTTCTAAATACCTGTGACTGACACGGAGCAGAGAGAGGAAAGCCCTGAACTCTGCTATTAAATACAATAAGGCTGCAAGTGTGGGAGGAAAGAAGAGACAACAATCTGGCCTGACTAGTGAACTTGTTTTAATGGAATGTTATTAGTCTTTCTCTCTGAAATAACCAAAACCAATGCCAGAAAATATATGCCAAGGGCAACAAGTATAGTGTCACACGCTTGCAAGCCAAGCCACAAAGACAGATTTGAATGAAAGTCACCACACATTTGCTGTTTGATTAAAGGTGGGTTGGGCCAGAGCTAAAGGGAGAAAATTCAGGGTTTTATTCTCATAATTATGTAATGTTTTATATAATACCACAGGTGTGCACTGTGATTTTCTGAAAGAAATCAAAGCACAGCCTCCCCCTGCAAGATCAAGAATCAGCTAGAATCACATTTTTGCTCTTCAGCTTCTCATTTTTTGAACCTCTCCCACTGAGTATAACAAAAACGTCCTTTGGGCTTACAAGCCTTATGATGCTGGAAATATTTTCACCCACACAACCCACTATGCCCATCTCTTTTTAACAAAGTAAGTTACTTTACCAGTTTAAGTTTGTCTGGCTTGACAGACTTCTACTATTAATCCCACTCTGGCAAACCACGGTGAGAGCAGCGCATATCTAGCTTAAGAACAGAAATCTTTGAGCAGTGGAAAATTAGGAAGAGCAAGTCGTGATCAAAATAATCATGATCTGGCTGTCTTTGTGAACACTAATAACCTCTATATAAGCCATCCTACCGTATTTCTTCTGAAAGCTACATTATATATTCGTATGACTCTTCTCTGATACAGTATTTCTTGTGTTGTAAATAAAAATATAAGACCAAAGTATGTAATTTTTGTAATTTTGGGGTAATGAGTATAGAAATACTACTTTTGAATTAGAAATTAAGATAACATTTTCAGATGGGACGTTCAGCCCAGTGTTTAGCAGTTAAATAAATGTGCATTATCCATTAACAATGTGCTTAAATTCTATACTATTAAAAAAAGGTCTTTCTCATTCAGAAGGAACAGAGTGGGACTGCCTGGGCTTCAGAAAAAGGATGTCATCATAGGTAGATTTTCCCTTCTACTTTGAAAATCCAGCTTACAGTTACCTTGGTATAAATACATTTCACATGGAAACGTGCAGGCAAAGTAATTTAGAACCAGCCCAAGATACTCCAAGCCAAACTTCTTCATACCAACCTTGTCTGGCCACTTGTCCATGTTGGGGAAGAGTACAAACTGAGGTTCTCTTTTACGCTTATGAAGGCCACTCCTCTGTCTGCCAGCAACACCATCCCCAGCCAGGTAGACTGTTGATACACTGCAAGTACCAATGATCACTCTGTATTACAGAGAAAACAAATAGCTACATTTTTCATGACTGTAAGATGTTTTTCTGCATTTTCACTCTTTCCTATTTCAAGGACAGAAATCAAAGGACCTTAAACACCAGTCATTTTCATCAGAGGAAAAAAGGTTTATGTGCATTTATGTTTCCTGTAGGACAAAAGTGGGGATGAGACAATTGCTCTTCTCTATATGTTTCCAGAACAGAACATGCATAAATGCAGACAGGAAATAGTATCCAGAATAGTATTCAGAACAAGCTTTTTTTGCAGTGAATTTGGAAATACTGCTCTTATGAGAGATACAATTCCTTAAGTCTTTTTCAATATGCTGAGGCCTGACGGAAAAGTAGATACTTTCCATGATGATACTGGTTTTGAGGTTATGCACTATCAGGAAGAGAGCTTCTCCAAGGACAGCAAAGTCTATCACAAGAAGAATGAATTAGAAACTCCAAATTGCTATTCCCTAGTGCTGCAGGGGGGATAAGAAGAAAAGGTTTCAGACATACCACACAGTGGAGTAATTCACAGCCTTGAATGTCATTGCAAGCAATGCCACCAGTGTAGAAGTGCAGGAGGCAACTGAATCAAAGTGCCACCACCAGAAAGCACCTCACCAGGGAGCAGTGCAGAGCTTGGACTCAGGTTTTGGATGGGGTGACTATTCCCGTCTGCCTTCTGAAGAAGGAAGCTTCATCATTCCTGCCACAAACAGCAGCATCCTGCTGGTGGAGCTGTGCCTGGCACCACACGGTCAACAAGTTGCAGGCATGGGCTCCCTACAAACCTTTGAGCAGCCTTCATCTGCACTGGCCACAAAGTGTCTCCAATATAAGGACTGCAAGATGTAGTTTGTTTTTAAATTTCACAGGAAGCCTATGCAAAGAGCAGAGAACGTTTGATGCATTTACCATAGCGTGTGCTGCTAAAGAGATTCAGTGTGTGTCCTAGATTAGTAGAATCTCTTGAATCCTGAAGAAATGTAAGAGGGTCTTGTAAAGGAAGGCAAGAGGCAGATGATGTCTGCATTGGAAAACAAAAAAAAATTTTTTTGAGAGTTTTAGAGGTACTAAAGTACCATTCCTTCTGGCAGCCAAGACAATAGCAGATATAAATGATATAAAATAGTAAATCAACAGTTATTTCTTCACATTTTCTCTCACTATGTGATGTACAGGACTTCCATTAATAAGCTTAATATCTTCAGCTGGATGTATTTCTGTTTTCTTCTGTGCTCTCTCTTCTTTATTTTTTAAAGCAATAATCTGAAATACAATGTACTGACCAGAGCATAATGGAATGGACTAAAATTTAAGAATCATAAAAGTGCTTCTTTACAATACAAGGCATGGATTAATATTCTCAAGTGTTTGAAAGCACTGAAGGAACACTTGCAGCCTCCACCTTTATGATCAAGTAAATCCTTGTTTTATGCAGAAAATAATATTCAATAAAGAATACAATCTAAATCTTGAATTATATAAAAATCACAACATTTCTTTTTTGTGCTCCTCTAAAATTCAACAAATAGTTCAATAAATCTTCTTTATTCCTTTCACCCTTCTGGGGAAAAAATAATTCTCAGGCAAAGAGCTCGCAGGCCAAATTTCAATCTGAAAATAATCTTTATAGCTGAGTTGTTACCCAACGAGAATAAGGGTTTATGATGTGAAAGTTGATGCAGATTTTACTACTTAGACTTTGGTGAAGCTGCATTAAAAATAAATAAATATTAAAAAAATGAAACCAAAAAAAACCCCAGGCACTCTTTATCCTTCAACTAAATAATAGAAGCTGTATGCTATCATGGCTGCATAAATCTAAAGTCTTAAACCACTCTACTCTTATCTCTTCCAAAAGAAAAATGTTTATAATAATACATATATTGACTTGTGCTTTTTGTTCAATAACAAGATTTACTGCCCAACTATTCAGTCAATTGTAACCTCTTTGGGTCAACAAATCCCGATACTGATCTCAATAGAAGTCAATACCTGCTTATTACTTACCTCCGCATTTAGACACCTATCACAAATTCTTATGGGCATCCTCTCAACAAGAGGAAACAAATATTTTCTGGTTTGTTTCTATACAAAACATGCTTCTATTCTTTTCACATAGTCATTTTTTAAAGCCACCAGATGATGCTGTATTTTAGGAAAACAATATTATATATTAATTTCTGGAACTAGGAATTAAAGCTGTTTAACACCTCTTTGTTGTTTCCTTAAAAATTCACAAACTGGCCTTCTTGTAATTCCTGTTTCCTTCCCACATAAAATGTAATTGAGCAATCTGGTATTTTGTCTTCACTAACAGATAATGGCAAATAATAGCAAAAATTAAAAAGCTAGTTGCAAGTAATAATGGCTGAACTAAAATCCCAGAAGTTCAACAGAGAAACATAACAATCACTTTCTCAGTTGCATTTCTATAAGGCTAGCATAAAAAATGAGCCTTGAAATTCTATCACATCTGAACTTGTGTATTAAATGATTCTGTACTTACATAGATTCAATTTTTAGCTAATCACTTTGGTTCAATTTTTAGCTAATCACTTTGGTACCTAAGTGTCAAACATTTGCTGTGAGAGGATAATCAAACCAGGATTTTGTGTCTTATATATAAACAGATTAAATGGACATTTATTTACCATAAAATCCGAAGGCTTGAGTAAGAATCTTGTCATAGAGGTGGATAATGACAAATGTATTTTAAAATACTGTCTCATTGGGCTTGGTTTTGAAAACTGGATTACTTATAGCACTCATGTTCAGAATGGAAACTGAAAAAATACAGGTACAGAAGTATGGAACACAGGGTAAGGAAACGTCAACAGGTTGTAGATGTTCAAAAGTGCCTTTAGAAGTGTCTGAAACACCTGCAAGGAACGTCACTGTACTGATCCTTTGTAGCTGTACATGCAGTGTAATATTGTGTCAAACACAGTAGATAACAGATGGAGCAATGACCCTAGCATTGAATATTATTTTTTTTGTTATCTTGTCTTAAAATCTTCATTTCAGAACATCACAAATGCCAATCAGAGTATTTGTGCTTCCAGCAACAAAGGGTTGGAAGGATGGAAGGAAAATAATGATCAGGAAAACTGTTCATCCAAGATATAAAGGTAACATTAATTTTTAACTTTTTCTTTTTAGCCTAGCCAGTGGAATTCATATAAGACTATTTAAGGCTTGTTTAGTATTGCAAATTCCCATCACTGCCCCATAATATCTACATTAAGTAAGGTAACATGAGGGTACGCACTCTGTTATAACTGCTTTCTAGTGTTTGTCAGTTAAACCCCCGACTCTGAAAAACTTCTATAAGATTAAGATGTAGACATGGTTTATGTGCAGAAGACCTCCATTCTCAACTTATTGACATTAAGTTTGCATTTAAAAGAGGGCGTAAAAGTAGCATGATGCAAGAGAATCATGCCTGGACTTACTCGACAACTGTATTTGACTAACAAGGTGAGCCATTTCAGAATTAAATAGTTTTTCAGCCTAAACAAAATCGATATTATTTATAAGATATGATAGTAGGCCTAAAAAAACATTTCTAGCTTTTTAAAAATAGATAAAGCTATATTGATTTACAAAATGTAAGGCATTAGGCTGCTCAGATATACAGAAACTGTCATGTAAGATATCTAGGTTGAGAAACACCAATAAAACTCCCATTCATCTAATTAGTCGAAGAGCACAGTGAAAGGTCAAGTAAGGTTAAAGTGCTCTGTCTTGCATCAGATATTCCCGCAAGATGACAAGTTATTTTTTACGACCAGCTTTAATGATTATCTCCAACAGTCTGGTGAAGGCCGTCTGCTCTCTGGGCACCGAGAGCCTCCCACCTCTATCATGCCCTGTGCCTAATCATGGCTGGTCCTCTGCTGAGCCTGATCTAATGGCAGTGCTATCATTTACACCCTTGCAGCAAAAGAACTGGGTCTATAGGATGTTTTATTCCAAGACAAAAACGGATACACAGAAAAGAAGATAAACCCAGCTTCCTCGCCTTGTTCTCTATGCTGTGGGTCTCCATGAGGAAGGCAGATATGTGGGATGCAGCCAGGAATAATAAATAAGAATGTACATGACCCGGAGCTACTGCATGGAAGCTCTCCATGTATATCAAGAGGTACAGCAAAGATCCATCTAATAGGTAGAAAATGATAAAATTAACCTACAATAACTTCCACAGGGAAGAAGAATACAGGAGTTAGTTTCTATTAAATGGTGAGGACTGTATTCATGGAACCTGACTGTGATGCCTTTCTTTCACAAGAACTGATACTAGCAAAACAATCTCCAAATTAAAATATTAGTGCATTTTTATGTGATACTGATTAAGGTGGGTGGACTTTGGCTACCATAATATGAAGGATGACAGTAATCAGCATGGATTAAGTGCTGGTAAAACACACTAGAAATTCAACAAATATCAAACACCAAATAAGGGAAAGTGAATGAAAGAGGAAGAGACTAGAAAACATTTCTTGAGGGCAAAAATAAGGTTAAAGGATGATAAATAACATGCTACTGACACTCCACAGTTATAGTCAGGAGTGTGCAAATGAATATATAATAAAGAATAATAAGAATAATTAGATAGCACCAGCTAGGTGGGAAGTGGTGGAAGACAATAGAAAGATCAGTCTCATAACAGACACACTCTGCCCTGACTGTGGCAAAGGCCTTGGAAGATGCACAGAAGGAGGAAATCTCCATGGAGATTCATGAAAGCAGTTCCTTATTATTATTTTGCAGAGATGCTTCTACCTCTGCACAAGCCCTCAGGCCCATTCAGATTCTCTGTAGGTCCTAGAAGATGAAACCTAACTTTGAAATGGGAAGAGCTTAAGTAAGTAGATTTTTATAACCTTCTGAAGGAGGAGGTGGGCTATCTACAGGTCTGTCTGTGGAGAGGTTTCACCCTGCTGCTACGGCACCATGGTCCCAGCTCTGACAATCCTCCTTTTCCAAGAATGTCTTAATCATTTTAAAATATCACTTATGTCTTAACACATCATGTTTCAAGCTTTGGCTTCAAAATATCTTCACATTAGATTATTGACCAAATGCACAATTCTGGATCAGAGCCTTTATAAAGCAGAGAGGAACAAAGTGATAAGGGGAGGGGAAAAACGGAAATGTTTGGGTTTACTCCATGCTAACATATGAACTTCTTATTTTCTGAAATACAATTCAGTTAGTCAGGATATAAACTATTGTTATTATTTGCAAAACCTGAGCTCCCTCATTTACTAATTTCTATAGATGCAGAATTAAGAAGATTGATTATAGCTAGCATTTGACTTGATTATATTTAAATAAAAATGTTCAGATATATTAAAGGTTTTCTACTACCAGCCTTTCAGATGACAAGAAAGGATGAGGTTGATGGATTAGGAAAAAGTTCTTCAAGGAGGGGGTGGTTAGGCATTGGAACGGTCTGCCAAGGGAGGTGGTTGAGTCACCGTCCCTGGAGGTGTTTAAGGTTAGGGTAGACAAGGTGCTTAGGAGCATGACTTAGGGATTGGTGGGAATGGTTGGACTCGATGATCCAGTGGGTCTCTTCCAACCTGGTTATTCTGTGATTCTGTGAAGTACCTATGCTGCCAACATTTAAGTGTGGTTTTGACTGTTAGGGTTATCATTACAGGAAGCTCTTGAGTTCCAGCATGTATTTCACTGGCAGAAAGCAAAAAGTACTATTGTGTTATGTATTCCGTTCAAGTTTCTCACTTGGAAATAGTTATGATTGTCATCCTTGGCCAGCTTTAAATTGACATTTTTATCACAACATTCTTGGCATGGTACTGCAAGCTACTTGCTTGTGAGTAGTTATCAGCTGGCAAAAATTTAAAAGGAGGCTGGCTGATTAAAGTTATATGCCAAGAGCTATATAGAGACAACAGAATAACCAAAAGCAGCCAAGGGCAGCAAAGATTCTTTAAAAAAAATTCTTTTCAGAGAAAGGAAACTTATACATGCAAAAGAGTCATAAATTGCACATCTTCATTTAATATTTGTTAATAAAAAAGCTAATAATTAAAACTGGAAAGGTTAGGCTGGTCAAGTTTTACAGTTGAGTGTACTCCCTAAGCATGCTCAAATCATCACTTCTGAGATTAATTTATAAGCTCTTCAAATTCTGAATCTCCAAGGTTTATACTGTCTATGCATTGTTTGCATAATGCAGTTTTATACTACTAAAGCACTGCCTATAAAGGGATTATTTTCATATTCAGCACATTAAAGATACAGCACAATTCATAGATTATCATACTGTGTTTATGCCTGACATAGCAGGTAAAGTGTCTCTCATTCTGATTATCTGTGAAGTGAACGTAGGAACGTGGATGTTTTGGGAGAGAGTGTACCCTTAGTGAAATTAATTCCCCAATGGTTTTATTAAAGTCTGCAAATTGCATTATTTTCCCATCACATTTGAAATATTGCACTTCCTTAATGCTTGCTCTAACCCATGGCATGCCATCTTCCCTGGAGTGTCTAGACATGGTGTCTTAGATTTATGTGTATGATCTCAGTGTGTTACAACATCACTCCTGACTAATGCATTATTACAATACTTACATATATTCCCAAGTGTCACTGTATTGATTAGAAAATCACCAATCTGCATATGCACACCATCTGTGCTTCAGAGGAGCAAAACATGCAGGATAACACCCGCCTTACTCAAAGGAAAATGCAAATACTACTAAAATAACGAATGGGAACCATTTTTTATGTTTCATTTTGTGAAATAACAAAGAAAATGAATACTGTTTCTGCAAAACAACAGTCCATGCCTGTGACAGTTTACAATAGAAACCTTTTCCTCTCTACATAGCAAAGGGATTTACCTTTAGTAACAACATGCAAACAATCCCCCTTTTTTGAGGTAGCAAATAATATGGAAGGGAAGTCTACTGCTGCAGTGAATTTTAAAAATCTCAGCTCAATTGCAAGAATAGGGGACTTATCAGCAGAAGGGGCTGTAGTCAGCAATGAGTCCTTTCTCAGCTGAAAGCTGCAAGAGTGGTTGTAAAAGATGAATGAGGCCCTTGCTTACTGGGGTGAAATGCTTTTAAAGGACAAGAATCTGCTTATCTTTGATTGATTGCTCAGTCTGATACTTTCCTTTATAAAGTTTATTGACTACAAGCCCATAAATCAAAGAAAAACAAATCACAGGTCCAATTTTGGGGGCATTGACATCCTGCCATCTTGCAGCAATAGCTTAGAAGTCACAGGGCAGGGGAGTGGAGGGGTACAGGGCACTCACAGAGACAAAAGCATCTATTTCAGTTAAACTACTACGTCAAATATTTACAAATTATTATTTTTGCCCTATAAAAATTTTAAGTCAAGAGAAATACGAGGACAATCAAGCTACTCAGATGATTTTCCTTAAGTCCATAAATGCAGAATTTACAATTATCAGACATACTTTTCATTGCTTTGCTTCATGTCTCTCCAGTTCAGTGAGACTACAGTCACATTCATCAGATTTCTTTCAGGAGGATTTGAGGGTTTGGGAAGCTCAAAATCTCTGTACTGAAATACCCCATACAGCTGCATGTAAGGAAAGCACTAGTCATAGATCTTGCTCATATGGGGCATGAGGTATAATACGACAGCATGATAACACAGATTAATTTGTGCCATTGACCTTGACATACTATTCTATTGTGTCTTGTTTTAAAGTCAGCACTCAGGTCACTAGAACATCTGGTGTTTAACAAAAAAATTCCATTCTGAAGTGCTAAATGTGTTGAAACAAATGGTACTGTACTGTCATTATACAGTGCAACCTCTCTGCTAGGGGTCTAATTTCAAGGCTACCCTGACTGAACTACATTATCATTAGTGGGTTTATAATTCACATCTTGCCACAGTACACAAAATACCTAATTATCAAAAGAAGCCTTTTAAAAGCTTGATTGTTCTCCACATACCCAGAACTGACTTTACCACTTTCTTTTCATTTTATCTCTGGAGACATCTGGAAGGGCTCAGCCTGCACACTGGTGAACATCCTGGCGTCGACCCAGCAGAGCGCTTTAGCATGCACATGTATTTATGCACATAAATACACTCCTATATTTTAGCAATACATGCTTTTAAGTTACGTGCGCACTAGACTACCTTGCTGAATGTATGAACTGGGTTCATCACATTGGCTAGAAATTACACAGCACTCAGTATTGCATCCTCCTGATCTCACATCTCATTATTTTGAGCCTGTGCTCAAATCTAACTTGGTGCTCTGTACTCAGAAAGGCTGACACAGACTTTCAGGAGGACGTTGAAGACTGGTGAGATGATCAGTGGCAGAGTAAGCAGCTTTGTTTCACAGAAGTATTTCCATGATGTCTAATATGAAAAAGAAAAGCTATGGATGACGACTCTGTCCTAGAAGGTGCCCCAGCACATTATCACCGCTGCTGTCCCCACACCTCTCTCCCAGCACTCCACCAGCTATGTTTCCCAGCAGATATTATCCATGTAACCAAACACATGATTGTCTCTGAAGGATCCTGGGAAATGTCAGAAAGCTTCAGTGGAAAGAACTAAGAGTTGGCAGCAGTCTGATAACTTTTACCAGACCTCAAGCAAACCACAAGGTCTGTCAGCATTTCACATTTTCCATTTAGTAGGAAGGCACATGACCCAAGCCGGGCTCTTCTGACTGCTTTGTGTTTGTGCTGTGAGTCACAGTGGGCTGATTCTTCCTCGCTTCAGAAATCTGGCATTCATCTCTGCCCTTGCAAAGCAAGTAAATGTTACTGCTCTACTTTATTTTCACCTAATTTGCACTTGCTCTGCAAGTGCAGGCAATAAGGAATTAGCTGTTCTCAGTGGCTGAACACTACATATAAAACTTATCAACCCTTTTTTTTATAAGGTGGAAAAAATCCCCACAATCAAGAGCATGGGAAGTTATTGTAGGCAACTATGAACTACAACATGTGAGTTGCAATGCCTGAGAAGCAACCACTACCTCCAGCTGTTGAGAAAAGGGAACACAGCCAAGGCAAGCATGCAGGTACATTTACAAAGAGCAAGGGTTGCACATGCTGAGCTGAGCAAAGACAGGGCAATGGGAAGTTGCTTGAGGTCCTTCTGCACAGGAAAGTAGCAGCACAGAAAAGCAATGGCACAGAAAATGCCTTTAATTCACAGCAGAGCTGCAGGAAGAGGCTGTTACACTGTGACTTGGGCCAAGATAAAGTAATTTCTCATTGTTTTAAATGAGATTTCTGTCATGAGGTCCCAGCTGATCTCTGTGAGAAGTTTATACATGGTTACTGAAAAGAATTAAAAAGAAAAAGAAGATAGCAATCAGTCACCAAAGACCCAATCTCATTAATTCCTTCTAAGATTTCAGCCATCAGTCTGTGGTTAGCAACTACTGGAGAACTGAGTACAATGAATGAGACATCTTTTAAACATTATTTTTTCAGGCTGTCTTCCTGATCTTTTATACTTGTTTGTTCTGCAGTTTCTTAGAAGTTACAACTGCTGAAGGAAGTAGAGAAAATCCAGAAAAAAAAATTAAACTGCTCTCCTATGCAGCTTCATGCCGCTGGGTCAGTGATTAACAAAGACAAGGTCCTACCGCAGGGAAACTAAATGGAGTTCATTATGGACATGAAAGTTAGCGGGGCCAAAAAGGTGAGGCTATAGGAAAGAGGATGAAATAAGTGCCTAACAAGTGTGGATTTTACTTCCTCGGTGCAATAAGGACAGCTTTTAACCACCAACTACAGTAAAAAATATATCTAGATAACAGTGCCTTTAAGACAGGCGCTGTCCTATATACTACACTGTCTTGTATATATTAAGGAAAATTGAAATAATAATGTATTACTTTAAAAATTGTCTTATACTGAAATGAGTAATCCTGAAAGTAAGTAATGCTGAAAGTAATTTTTAGTAAGACTGAAAATTTGTTTTTTCTCTTTTTCTTGGAAAAATTAGTAAAATAGAATGACAGATGAATGGTATTAAAGCTGAGCGGAATGTTGCCATTAAACCTGGATGGAGACATCTACCTCAAAACCTCACAAAACTGCAGCTCATTGTTCATTTACCTTGAAAATGACAATGCTTCCTGGGGGTGCTTCCCAGCAGCAGACTTCTGGAGAAGGAGACTACAGACAGCTTGCTCCCAAACCCACCTACAGAGTCTGGAACTACAGCCAGCAGATGCCAAGATACAAGTTGTTTTTCCTAACCGTGAGCTTTGCAAGTGATAACCTGTGTCTCACTCAGATAAGTTTTGGCCACATACCAGCTACCTGGGCAACACAAAGAGGGTCAGCTGTTACACTCATATTTTCTCCTCGGAACTGACAGTGAATAATCATTCTTTCAGGAGTACTTCTGGTTTAGCCCATTTCCACTTTGATTTTACACTAGCACTAGACCCCCTTCTCATCTTTTGTTAGAAAACCCAGTTTTTTCAGCCATAGCTGTGAATGTCCCATATTACCAAATAGTCCAGGTGGCTTCATCACAAGCCTCCCAAGGTGATGTTTGAGGAGGTGCCAGTCAAACAGTGATCATGAGATGGTGGCCATTGCAGGAGTTGCTTTGAAGTGAAGCTCACCTGCAAAGGTGTGTGTGATGGTAAAGCTTGAAAATCAAGTACTTTTCAAAATAACTTACTTCATTAGTCTAGATAAATCAGGCCCAGAGGAGTTATGAAAAGTAGCAAACCAAAATCTCGATGAAGCTTCAGTCCACAAGAGATCAAAGGCTCCTAAGAAGTAGTGTGTAGGCAAATACCTTTGTCAGCGCATACATTCAGTATCTTCAGTGTGTAAACAAATGTTTTCAGAGAACTAGAGGCTGAAATGGGACTTGAGGGCCCAGATTCCAGGATAATCTGATACCTATAAAACGGGGAAGAAAAAGGAAAGTGGATAAGTACCTTATGTATAGTAACATATTACCTGGTCCTGTAAGCAACAACCTCAAGGATCTCTGTACAAATTAGCATTCCCAATAATTTTGACAATATATAGTGTGCCAACAGTTTCGGATTTTTTTTGGCTTTACTCCTTTTCCTTTTGTACCAATATTTTAATGATACATAAATTAATAACCATAGTTACACTTTTCTGGGGGAGGGGACTTCAGACCTTTTATGAGATATCATTTTGGAGATGATCTGTTATCTAAGCAGCCCTTAGAATAGGTGAGAAGAATCAGATGTTAGAGTAAATTAACGTGGCATTGACTTGGTACCAACAGTTTGTTAATTGAAGTGAATTCAAGAAGCAGCACAACCTAGAAAGGGGAAATTGCCCCTGTTTGCACTGTTGTGCAAAGCAAACCTCAAAATAAAAGCAAGAGATTGGACTCAAAGAGCCACTTGCCATATGCATCTCTGAACAACTGCAGTCTCAGCAGAGAAGACAGGGTTGCAACTATGCAAGTCTGAGTCAACAAGGCAAGAAGAAAAAAGAACCAACAGACAAAAAATGTAAACTTTCAGTGATCATTAACATAAGAATTTTAATAAAACTTCCAAGGACCTTACAGCAACATTGCTCTCCAGTAGGTGGAGGGCAGTTTGAAACAGGGCTCTGAGATTTAAAAATTTAAGGTATTTGGGTACAAATTTGGCTTGTAATAGCAAAAAAATACCCCCAAAATAATAACAGAATAATAGAAAAACCCCTACCATACTGGTACATGGCGATAATCATTATAAGAATATTGCTAAACTGCATGAGATCTTGAAAATATCATAGTTTTTACTTCGCTCCCACTGTTACATGTTCTCAGACATGAGGAGAAAATGAAGAATCTAGTTTGTTATTTTGCTCAGGTAATAACAGTTATAAAAATAGATTAACTGTCAGTATCATGAATTAATATCACAGAAGTACAGAGGCTCAAATAACAGGCTTAGGCCATAAGCAAATAAGCAAAACCACAAAGATCATGCTTTAACCTGAGAAAGGAGAGCCACATCACTACTACAAAAAAATGCTTACATAAAATGAAATTTGTGTTTAATAATTCTGTGTGCTTGTGAAATCTACACTTTATTTTGTTCTACATATAGATGCAGCTTCTCATGTTAAAGCTCAACACACTACCTGCTAAAGCTGATACGGAATTTAAAAATCGACAGTTTCTAGTTCATGCTTCCAATTCCCCCCCTCCTCTGCCTTTTTTTTTTTGAAAGAACCTCTGAACGTCTAAATGATAACATGTTTCAAGTAGCTGTTCCTTCCCTGGAGTTGAACAAAATTGAAAAGATCAAAGTTAGTGCAATCTTGTTCAAAGGTGAAGAGGTGAAATCTTATGTGTGCTGGAGGATCAGAGCAAACAGGGATGTACAATGTGACACCTGAAGCCCACTTTCATCAAGCTACCTCATTTTCATCTGAATTCAGAATGTATCTCATTTTATGATAAAATAAGGAACAGCACAGGATTAGCTTGGTTACAAAGAAAAGAAGCCCTTGCCCAACTCTGAAACGTAAACATCAGTAAAAGGTGAAAATGGTAATTTTTTTTTAGAATGACTATATTCACCATGTTAAATTCTATATTTCTTCCTTAAGTAGCATTTATATAATTGAGTAAAATGAAGCCATTACACCCACGATGTTTCAAGTATCATAATGCTGTTGATAGTTGAAGAATTTCTTGAAAAAAACACTATGTTTTGAAGGGGGCTGCAAAGAGGGGCATCTAAAAAGGGTAAGGTTTTTTCCATAAAATCTTCATGTGACTGATGTGCCCTGACATAATGTATCACGATGAAATACAGCTGCCAAGAAGAACTTCAAATGACGCCCTTTTTCTGGAAAGGAAAAAAAAAGTGATAAGAAAATAGGTACCTTTTCAGCAAAAGCTTTTAAAGCTTTAAAAGCACAGCAACTAGTAAAAAGGTTCTCAGGTAAAGGCTTCTTTACTCAATTTTGTCTAAGTACCTAGAAGCTAAATGAGGGGGAAAGGGTATGGAAAATAATGCTCCAGTCTTCAGGAGAACTGGACATGTCCTGGAAATAAGACACTGGGACAAAGGAAGAAAAGATGATTTTTATGTCCTTATCCCATCATGGTATTTTCAAACACATTGGAAGGTCCATTTCCAAATTATTGGGAATTGTGCTACATTATGCTAATAATGCTGATCTGACAAGGTTTTAGCATAAATCTGTACTTAAGCATGGCAAAGTGGTCACAAACATGCAAACATTCAGAAGCTGGATAGAGATCCACATTTCAATTTTCCCTTTTTGAATATATAGATTATCTTTTGCATATTTCCCCTTGTAGAGCTTATTCTGTAGGGCTCTCTGAAATTCCAACCCATACTTCACTGCATGGAAGCAACAAGGATTATTGTACATATTGTCTATTATAGGTCAAACCTTGACCTGAGAATCACGTCTGCTCAGGAGCACTATACAAGTCTCTTATATAGAGCTCTCTCAGGAGCAATCCCACAGTTATCTGCCAAAGGGCATTTTTCAAGGATTCACCCAGCATGTCCACTTCCAAGCTCCTGCTTTTAGTTTTGGGGTTTTTTTAAACCTCAACCCTACTAAAAAACCTGCAAAAATAAAGAAAAAAAAAAAGATTAGTCCTCCACTTATAGCTCCAGAAAAATGAACCCCTCAAAACAGAGTACATAGAGATGTTGGGGTCTGCATGCCGGGTGTGAATTGGGGCTTCAGGGACAGACCAGAGACAAAGGGGACAAGATGCCCAAAGAAGAGACATCCAGAGATTAAGAAAGCACACACAGAAAGTCAACGTGATGCATATGCACATACACATCAGACCGGGTGAAACTGAATTATTTCACGAAACTACCACATTTTACTAAATCAGAAATTATGTCATTCAAACTTCGATGAATTCTGGATTGTGAGTTGGCACACATTTCTTCAAGTTCTCTTGGTTAATAAACATTTTTCTCTATCTATCACAAAGTACAATCTAAAATATTAAAATACATAAGCAGCCCAAAGGGGTAACACAATCTGCAGGTTCATACATTAGCACAAGGCTTATTGCAGAGATTTCAAGCCTTCCTCATTTCCTCTTTATCTGTGTTTCAGGACACCATTTCTTATTTTACCTTTGGGGTACAGAAAGAATTGATCTATTGTTCTACATCCATTGCCAGCCTCCTGCAATTCATCTGAGCAGATAACCATGAAAGTGCTGTTGGGAGACTAAATCTCTTGACAACGGGGAACCTCTATGTATTTCTTAGGAAATGTTACCTTGGCATAAAAAAATCTAAGAATCAGTCACATTGTACAGCACAGACTGCCTGACTTGCAAACAGAGGTCGTGCCAACTCTGTCTTTATGCTCGAGTTTGCTTTTGCATTTTGGTGGGACATAGATGGTTGTATTTGAAAGGAACAATCTGTCGGGATTTCAGGTTTCTTCTGAAGTGCTTTGCAGAAGTGACTTCAGTTATTTCTCTAGCAAGGTGTTTTTGCAGTGTTCAGTGTTCTCCCAGCAAATCCCCAAGCTTCCCTACATACTAGTGTTTCACATAAATTGTGAACAATGTTTTGTAACTGTAAAGATGGCTTTTAGTCACTGAAGTCCACACCAGTAGCACTGTGTTTTGAGACATGGCTTCTCTTTCCTACTCTCCCATTCTTCTGTACAACAGAAAACATGCAGCCAGTCACTATTTTGGTACACACGACAAAGTCTCACAAGGTGGGATAACAAGTCGGGTGTATCATACTGTTACTGCTTTTTTCTGTATTTGTATTTGTTATGGACTATAAAACCCTGATGATCCCATGAAGAGCTGTGACCATGAATCCCAATTGGCTGAGCAGTGCTATTTCATGGTGGGGCAAGTCCGGCAGTAACGAATTCAGTCAACATAATGATTTCAGTTTCACTGCACTGCTCTGCTTCCTGGGAACCTGCAGAAGATGAGTGACTGTGCCACGTTCATAAATTCAAACGCATACAGCACTGATATTTCTTGTGGAGCTTTAAGTCCCCGTGAAATGTCAGACTAATAAATATGGTGATCATATTTGCTGTTTGCCAAAAATATTAATTAACCAGGAAAAGTTATTAAAAATATATTCCCCAAAATTGTGCTACAGAAAAAAATTTTTTTTTTCTTATTCATGGTTATATGCATGCAAAGTGCCATGAATTCTTCATTGTCAGTACCTAAGGGATTTATAAGCATATTGCATCCATAAAACTTGGTTCATCAGTACAGTACACAGACCAGATATGCGTATTTAATTACTCTGAAAGTAATTTACTTGTACAGATGGTGGTATTAGAAGGTCTTACTTCAATTTAAATTACTTCTATTTGAAAAATAATGTTATTTTGCTATGAATCTTGAGTGAAGAATTCACTCTTATTACAAATGAATAATATTTGTCAATTGTGATTAATCTGTGACTAATCTAATACTTCTTCAATGAATGTTTTGTTTCAAATTTCACAAACCAGAGCTTCCTCCTTCCAGGAGGTTGATCTAGTAGCATTTCAAATCCCAACCTGCTTACTCTGAGGCACCCCAACATGCTTTTGGGATAAGTGAATAAAAAGTCACAGAAGATTTTGTTGAACATCCCCAAAACCTCCCAAGGCAATGAGACATTGCAAAATTGTTTGCATCTTTCTGTAAAATTAAGTGGGGGTTAAAGCAAAAGGATGCATGTCAGGAAAATACCTGCCAGGCATAAGGTTTCAGGAAAACAGCAACTTGACGTGCATGCGGGGAGTTTGGGACAAGCTTACAGGAAAAGATCTAAAGCATCTTGCCCTGGCTGTGGGCATCGAGCTCTCTCAGGAGCGCAGGCAGTAGGGCAGCTGGCTGCCTACACCACCACTGCTGTCCTCCGTCTCACACCACTCAAATAACATCAATTTCCAAGACTGAGTATGCAGCAGAGGCAGCGAAAGCTGGCAGCATATTTCTTTAACTCTTACATCCTTCCTTCCTGGGGAAACAACTGCTTTTTCAAGCGAGATTGTTTTCTTGTGCAGCACCGTAAAAGGTCTACATGTGTTTGTTAGACTTTCTTCAGCAAACGTCTGTCTTTATTAAAGCGATGGCTATCTCAGAGGTGGCTGCTGTGGTTGCTATGGTAAGCATTCATGTTTTATTGAAGACTAAATGGCCACAATGCACATAAAGGGCTCCCGAGTGGCCCTAAAATGTGCTCTGCCCCCCTCTTCCCCCACCTCTCTCCTCAGGACAAAATAATTTTTTGACAGTCGATCTGATTTTGCAGGCCTACCTGGAATAAGGCACTTTGTCCCTTCTATCTATGCAACTTTAACCTTGTGCTCTGGATTTAATACAACAAACAGTCCCTGTGGACTTGATTCAGAGAGCTAGAAATCACCTGAATTTCCCAGAGAGTTCTAGGAGAGAAGGAGATGGTGGGCAAGCTCTACCTCTGAGGCACTGTAAGACTGCTTGCAACATACGCCTTTGTCAAATTAAAATGGGAGAAAAAAAAAAAATCTTAGCACACTGGCTGGACCAGCAATGTCACATACAAAGGGCTGAGCAACCAAAGCCAGAATGCACAGCCTGGAGTTTATTCCAGGCAGGGCAATCTGGGCACCAGAGAAGAGAAAAGGGACAGGACGTCACCCCAGTAGTAAACCTGCTCCGGCTATAGCAAAGGAGCCATGGTGCCCTGGCTGAGTCTGGCATTCTGTTTCCAGACTGCTTTTCTTTTTAATTATGCTAATGAAATGAAAGCTTTACCTCCTTTGGCTTTCATGCATTTACACTTACACAGCATTTCCAGTAGTGTCTTTCCCAGGAAATATAAGCACATTTGCTGCCACTAAGTTTAAAAAAGGATCAAATCAATGTCAGTTCTTTTCAGTTTTGAAGATTTTTTGGGGAGTTTGGGGGTTTTTTTTTTTGTTTTTTTTTTTTTTTTTTCAAACTGCCTGCTCCTCCTGCAGCTGCTGCATCTCCAAGTAGCTATCCATCATACCTACTTCATAGCTCCTGCGCAGATCTGCGCCTGCAGCCACCCCTTGCTTTGCTGCACAAGTGTCGATCAGAGCACGTTGATACTCCTGAGCTCCTCAGTGCCCTTGGGAACAACACCACTGAAAGGTGTTGTTCCCTAGGGCATTTCTTACCAAGCGTTCTCTCTTCAAGTAAACAGGTTCCCCATTCATTGTTGTCCCCTTGGAGCCAGGGTGATCCCACAAACACCCCAACAGCTTTCCCATTCCCACTGTTCCAATCGCACCAGTGCACTGACTTTAACCTTTCAAAGGCCCATGACAGCCATACACAAAAACCAGAGGCTCAGCAGAGGGTAAAAATGCGCGTGCTCCGATGTGGGGTGCCCAGTTAGCAGGCTGCCAGCTGGAGTACATTTGTAGGTGGTTGGGAATGAGTCAGTGAGGGCGAGCGTGGCACGTTTCTGCAGCAGCAGGGTGGCTGGGGAGGTGGAGGGTTGCAAGTAACAATCCTGTAGAAGTTTGGAGACAGGAGCAGGAATTTTGAGAGGAGAGGGATTAAATATATGCAGACTGTAGGATGGCTGTGACTGAGCTGCTCTCAAATACAAAATTTCTCTTGTTAAGTATGGAAAACTCAAGGCTACAGTTTGCATTTTATAATGTGGAGTTAAAAGCCCAAAACAGAAGCAGCGTTTAACAGTTCTGTTCCTTATTTTCATACAAATTCAAACACACATGCTCATATGCATATAAAGTCAGCCTTAAACACAAGATCTATAGTAAGTTTTTCAACAAAACCATCCTTTAGACACTTCTAAATCATGCAACAATGACATGGACATATCATAGCATCACTAAAAATGTCACCACAGTTAAAAAGCCTGCTTACTTCAACAAAAAAATATTGGGGAATAATAATCCATCAGTTAGCACATTAAAAAAACATGCTTGGTGTTCCTTGCCTAAAAAATGATGGGAGTGGAAACAGCATTTTCTTGCCAGGTTATTTTCATTGCAGGAAGAGAAATAACCAAGGGAAACATGGAGAGAAGAATAAATAACAAGAAGCAGTATGAGGGGGGAAACAATTCCTTCATAATTATGCCATTGCCTCTGCCTTTCTGACTATCAGATTCCTCTCCTGTATCATACTGTGCCAAACCACTCATACACAGGGCATCCTCCAGATGAATCAGCACAGTGGCACGTGGAGTTGAATGTACATCAGAGGCATAGAGGAGGTGTTTGATATTGTATTTATGAACAAATCAGAGACAAGAGCTTAGTGGGTTTTTTTTGGAAGAAGAATAGGGGAAATAAGACTGTATGTCATCTTGAGAGAGAAAATTGCTTCATCTTTATAAAATTTATATTAACCATAGGCTCTGTTCAGCCTCATCCTCTAAGTAATAAATTAAAAAGGCACATATATAATCTGTAGATTTTTTTCTATCTATCACTCAGAAAACACAGTATGAATAATGGCCTGGACTAAGCAGGGCTCTCATGTCCATCATAATGCTACGCAGCGGGGAAAAAGGGCCACACTGGGGCACAGCATACTGCCTGCAGCACATGAAAGTAGCCCCAGGTGCCACCAGCCAGACACAGCCAACCACTACAATTGCAGCCAAGCACACAATTTCTCCCAACCATGGTAAACCCTTAGCTTCAGGAAACTTCCCCATAGCAATTCCTTATTTCACTCTGCTAAAGCAAAAGAGGCTGGTTATGTCCACAGGCCATCAAGGTGTGACTACAATTCACCATGACATCCCAGTTGCCAGGTGACTTCTCTGAAACTGGCCAGTAAAGATGTTACTTTTTCAGAACTAGTGCTAATGAAACACAAAGCCTTTTTTTCAAAACCAATTTGATAGAACTCTCTAATAGCACTTTAGTTAAGTTTTTCCATCAATAACATCTTCTCAACAGGCAATGTTAAAGATCATTTAGTTCCAACTCTGCTGCCATAGGCAGGGACACCTTCTGCCAGATCATGTTTCTCAAAGCCTTATCCAAACTGGCCTTGACCTCTTCCAGGGATGGGGAATCCCCAGCTTCTCTAGGCAACTTGTTCCAGTGTCTCACCACCTTTGTATTGTAGAATTTCTTCCTTATATCTGATCTAAGTATACCTTCTTTCAGTGTAAAGCCATTATCCCTTGTCCTATCATTACATGTCCTTGTAAAAAGACCCTTTCCAGCTTTCTTGTAGGCCCCCTTACGTACTGGAAAGCTGCTGTAAGGTCTTCCCAGAGCCTTTTCTTCTCCAGACTAAAAAAGCCAAACTCTCTCAGCCTGTCTTTGTAAAAAGGTTCTTCAGCCCTCTGATCATCTTTCTGTCCCTCCTCTGGACTTGCTCAAAACAAGTTTCTGTCCTTCTTCTGTTGGGGGCCCAAGAGCTGAACGCAATACTCCAGGTGGAGTCTCACAAGAGTGGAGTGAGTAGAATCACCACCCTCACCCTGCTGGTGAGGAAAAATACTTACGAGTTGGAAACTAAAACTACAGCTTTAAGGAAATAACAATAATAATTGGTCATTTTAGGGTCACCTGTCCTATTCACCTCTCCTCCCAGGTCTGGCCCCTTTTCAGCCAGCTTGAGGATGGCCTTTTTGTACACCAGTGCCCTGTGTTACCACGTTAGAGAAGAACACTGTCTCAAAAACATGCAGTTAATATTAAGAGAATGAAGTTATTTACAGCAACTGAGTTAGTCACAAAACTGACTCTAATTTAGCTCAAACCATAACACACGGACAATGAAACAGAACTGACTGACCTCCAGCATCAGACCCCTGATTGAGTGGGACATGTTCTTCTGAAAGCCATAGAATTTTGATAGGTCATCCACCAGTCTCAAAAGCAATCCTTTCCAGTGCCTGACTACCTCCACTCTCAAAAATGTGTAACTCAAGTTTTAATTTTCCTGCCTTTATTCTCAATTGTTCAGTCTTTTTATACATATTTTTGCCACATCCTTGGCCACACTACAAGTCTTCAGGTGGCCGGCATCTTCACCATACCCAGGTACTTATGTATCCAAGTATTGCACAAGTTAATAGGCTGACCTGGCTCTCATTGCAAAAACCCCACATTTCTCGACCTCAGATCATTTCTTCAGTTCTTTTGAACCTACTTGAATTTTTCACCATCCTTTCACAGGACAAAGTACTCCAGCAGAAGTCTGGTCAGGTACAGGAAGGTCACTCCAATTCCTTACTGTTAGTTTGTTATACGTTTTATTAAAGATTCAAGTATGTTCTATCTAGCCTCCTCAGAGGAACAAAATACTTTTTGTTTGGTTTGTTTTTTTTTTTAATAAAAAAACACTCAAACTCCACCACCATCGGTGATATGAAAATTAATCATTAAATAAAAGATGTTTTTTCCCCTTGTGCTGCTTGAACAAGTGAAAGTGCTTACAGCAAGAGAGGGATGCAAATTTCCAGGGGGAGGTGTGAATGAATGCATGATTCAGAGAATGGAAGCGTGGAGGTATGTTTGTGGAGGGAGAGGCACCTGGAGGTGTATTTGCCTTCTCTGTGCATGTATGGACTTTCTGAATAACAGAGAAAAAGCGTTCAAACCCTTGATTACGTGCCTATAAAAGCTCTAAAAACTTTAACTACAGTAAATTATGGGGTGTGTTAAAACAGAAAATAATCAGTAGTGGTAACTGAGATTGATTTTATACTTGGATTCAGCATTCAACCCAAAACCAAATTCTCACTAAAACCAAACACATGTTGGTTTATTAGATTATTTACTGCACCTTTATGTTGCAGATGCCAGAATGAGAAATTAGCTATTATTTTTAGGTGTTATAAATGCATAAATTAAACTGGGTGTTATATATAGCTCTGTACACATCTCTGTGAGGCTCGCTATTTTTTGTGTAGAAAATGTTTGTAAAATGCTTATCCTGAGACTAACTTAGCTGGCTAAAAACTAATCAGTTGCAGAAAGCTGAAACTTCAGTCAGCTCTACGAAATCAGAAGGCAGAAGGCTATGCACCTCAGTATTTTGATTACATAGAACAGGAAAAAACAATTTCAAGAATTAGCAGTGCAAATTTTTAAATATGCCAGCTACATGGTAATTGAAAGTTCTGTTAGATGTTACGGTAAGGGAAAGGTGTTGCTTTCAGATTTGGAAATGCCTAGTACAGACTAACATATTTGTCAACGCATCTGCAGCTTTGCAACATCCATTTCTAAATGAATTACCTTATGGAGGAAACCAAAAGGCAGAAAACTAAAGAAATAGGGGTCAAATTCCTCCTGTGAGATCTACCTTGTAAAATTATCCAGAATGTAATAATACCATGTTATTGACTTAAGCACAGTTCCTTGTGACATGCTGCAGCTGACCTGTAATTTTTATCCTACATGTTGCCAGCACTATTAAAATGACACTTGTGAATGTAAATTAAGCTCACAAAGGGGACAGATTGTATGATTCTGGTTTCTCTCAGATGCCTGTAGGCTATCACAGGTTCCATATGTGAAGTAATTATGTTCACTGAAGGAAAGAATAAATGCTGTCAAATTGTGTACTGAGAGAGAAAGCAGCTATTATATTGCAGTAGTCACTAGAGCATTGCCTTAGAAAGTGGGAAGATGTATAAGAAAATAATAATAAAAAAGAAAAACTAGAGATGAGCTATATTAAATATAACCTTTAAATGAGTATCTGCTTTTGAATATATATTACCAAAGTCAATATTTCACAAATAAAAGCATTTCAACTCTTTAATCATATTTTCTTCCTCACATCTAGAGGGCACGGGGTAGAATATTTATCAGAATGGCAAAGGACAGATGGAACATTTTTCAGCTTTCTGTGTTTCCCTAGCAAGAGGAGCCCTCCATGGCCCCAGAGATACTGACCCCACCTCCTCCCCCCTACCCCAAACGTCCTCCTGAAGGACCTATGCAGCAGCCAGCCTCCCTCCCCAGTAAGTAGAGATTTCCCAGCCATCAGCCCTGCCTTCCCCACCCTACCCATCCATTATGGCCAGCTACAAATGAGACCTCCTGCAAACCTGAGAAATGGCAATAAGGCAAGTGGCCCCTGCGCAGCCCCACAGCTGCTGAGCAGCAATGCCACACAGCCCACACATCAAGCTGCAGCAGCACTGGCTTTAATCAAGGGAGCCAATAGAGGTGCTAAAAGGAAAGACAACACTCCCATCACCTCCACAGCTGCAGCATATTCCTGCTCTCCTGTACGTGGAGGAGGTGAACTTATATTTAGACCATCAAGGCCATCATCGAGCCAGCACAACTGAGGAGAGAACACCGAGCTGGGAAAGTGTCACTTTTAAAACCTTTCACTTAGAGGAAGCCAAGGACACTAGAAGCAGGAAAATAAAAATTCTGATTATAAATGCTTGCGTGGGTTTAGATTGCCATCAAGAAATGAAACAAAGAAAGGAAGTTAGGAAACAGCCCCGAAAAATGCAGGAAGGCACATTTTCTGACAGTTGTAACCATAGATATAATGCTCGTGAAGAAGCCCACAACATTGAAATCTGAAGGCTGAATAATTCTGCATTTTTACTGTTTACTACAGCAGCATCACAGGGCTCAGCTCTTTGGAACTTCCCAAGCCAATTTTAAATGGAAGCTTCTGCAATGCCCTATTAGTACTAGTTCAGGATCTTTCCAGCCTCAGCCTTAATGGGCTGCAAAAATAACCGAAGGCAAGCAATCTTCCAACACAGTTGCTCTCCAGTCCTTGCAGCTGCCTGCACTGGTGTTACATACAGATCTTTTGTTAACCTGACTGCCCTAACAGTAGCATACACTTGGACCAGGAGAACTGACTGTTGGGAAGCTCAGAGACAGCAGAGAGCAGCCTGGCTAGAGAGATGGCACAACACACTTATTATTGAACTACTTGTGGGCCAGATCCTTGTCTGTGGCTCTGAGCTCGGGCTGTGCTCCCCTAATACTCAAAAGGTAGTCCTTCAGACTGCTCCAAGATGTGAATGCAGCTCTCAGGGAACCAAAGCAACTGCTGAAGCAGAGGCAATGCCTAGAATCACAGAATGGTAGGAATTGCAAAGGACCTGTGGAGATTATTTAGTCCAACTCCCTGCTAAAGCAGATATACCTAGATTAGGCTGCACAGGAACATTTCCAGGTGGGTCTTGAATATCTCTAGAGGAGACTCCACAGCCCCAGGTGGAACTTCCAGTGCTCCGGTTTTTGTCTGTTGCCCTTTTTTATGTGCTGGGCACCACTGAAAAGGTCTGGCCCCATCCTTTTTGGCACCTGTCCTTTAGAAGTTTATAGGCATTGTTAGGATCCTCGTCAAGGCTTTTCAAAACTAAGCAGACCCAAGTCTTTCAGCCTTTCCTTATAAGAGAAATGCTCCAGTCTCCTGATCACCTTCATGGCCCTTCAATGGAGTCTGTCCAGTAGTTCCTTGTCTTTCTTGAGTTGAAGAGCCCAGAAATGGATGAATCTCCCAATCCTCCTCCCTCTCCCAAAGCCATGCCCAGCTACCAGACAACACGGCATGGAAGCAGCCATGCTATGTCTGCAGGGTCCTTCTCTGAGTTGGTGATTTTACTTACATCCGAGGATCTGACCCAGTTCTGGACAAACGCTGTTTGCAGGAGAAGTGTTATTCTGCTTTGACCACATCTCTCCCTGGAATCCATGCTTATGGGAGCGCTACCCACCAAATCCTCCTATCTATGTCAGCAGTAACAAGAGATTAGGTACTGGCACTGATATGTCTCACTGTATCGGGTTTGCATGGCAAGGTCTTGGTAGGGGGACGGCTACAGGGATAGCTTCTGAGGTCAGAAGCAGTTAGTGAAGCTTCTAAGAGCTTCTCAATGTCCAGCAGAGCCACCTGGCTTCACGATGGACCCACTGATAGCCAAGGCTGAGCCAATCAGCAATGGAGCTAACACCTCTCAGACAACATATTTAAGAAGATGGGTGGAAAAAACAAACCTGCACAACAGCAATTGCAGCCAAAGAGGGGAGTGAGAATACGTGAGAAAAACAAACCCGCAGACACCAAGGTCAGAGAAGGAAGGGGAAAGGCACCATAGCAGAGGTTCCTTTGAAGTCTGTGGCTAAGATCATGGTGAGGAAAGCTGTGTGCCTATAGCCCATAGAGGTTATTGGTAGAGCAGATATATACCTGCAGTTTGTGAAGGACCCCATGCCTGAGCAATAGATGCCCAAAGGAGGCTATGGCACTGTTGGAAGCCCATGGTGGAGCACACTCTTGGCAGGACCTTTGGACCCATGGAGAAAGAAGCCCACACTGGAGTAGGTTTGCTGGCAGGACTTGTGACCCCATGGGGAACACACACTGGAGAAGTCTGTTCCAGAAAAACTGTACCAGTCTGTTCTAGAACAACTGAACCCTGTGGATGGGACCCATGCTGGAGCAGTTAGTGAAGAACTGCAGCCCATGAGAAGGACTCACATTAGAGAAGTTCATGGAGAACCAACTCCCATCAGAGGGACACACACTGGAGCAACAGAAGAATGTGAAGAATCTTTCCCCCAAGGAGGAAGGTGCAACAGGGACAATGTGTGATGAACTGACCACAGCCCCTATTCCCCATATCCCTGTGCCACTACATGGGATGAAGCAGAGAAAACTGTGAGTGAAGTTGAGCCCAGGAGGAAAGGAAGAGTGGGGAAAAGGTGTTTTTTATGTTTAGTTTTATTTTTAATTATCCTATTCCAATTTGATTGGCAATAAATTAATTTTTTTTTTCCCCAAGTTGAGTCTGTTTTGCCCATGATGATCACTGGTAAATTATCCCTCCCTGTCCTTATCTCAACCCATGAGCCTCCCTTTACATTGTTTTTTTATGCTGTCCAGCTGAGATGGGGAGTGATAGAGCAGCTTTGATGGGCACCTGGCATCCAGCCACAGCTTGTAGAAAACCACTCCATTTGCATAACATTATATTTCTGCTTTTGTGAAAATAGAAACTACGAATTTTTTTTACAGTTTCTTAGAGTTAAAAAATCTGCCCACCAGCTTCTGCAGTGTCTCCATAGAAGCCATTTAACCAACTGCACATTGCATTTATTAGACTCATTCAGCAGAGAAGCCCTTACTACACCAAACACCAGGAAATTTTCCGTTATAATTTCTGGGCACACAGGTGATATCTCCACTACTGAAGATAAGGGCCCCCAGGCTGCCCCTGGCACTGGCACCATCAAACACAGCACAGCTCACATCTGTTTACTTAAACTCTCTTTATATGTTAAAATAGGGCAGTTACATCGGAATTGCTCATTGGGAACACGACCTGGCTCACACTATCCCTGCTCATGCTCTGCTAACAGGCAGCTCCAGCCTATTCTGTACCTGCCTTGACTGAAAGGGCTCCCAAATCACTTTGGCTTTTCCACGTCCAGTACCGTGAAGAAAGCAAAGCATCACCTCGTTTCCTTATTTTGATCACTGCTTTTCACCCTTGTTCCTAAGGTAAGAACAAATAGCAGCTGGATTCTAGCAGGGATGCAAGGGGTCCATGGTTCCAGTTCCCCTCCCACTGCAGCCCCCAGACTGCAGCTTCCTCACTCCTCCGCCATCCACCCCTCTCTATCAACCCCCTCCTCCACGGTGCCAAACCCTGGCAGCAAATTCCCATCAGGGATCCTCAGCAAAACCAACTAATCACCTCTTTGTTCAAGGCTGGCTTGGTAATGAAAGGGCTGTGAGCACAGCACAGAGCAGCGTCCAGACACAGACACAAAGACAGAGCAAACTCTTCCATTCTGTGCACCAGACCTCCTCTACAACTCACACTGGCTCCTGCAGGCTTCAAAAGCAGATCGTGGCTAGCTGCTGTTTCATTGCTATTCCTTTCCATGTATTAACTTCTGTGAGTAGGTGGTTAAGATGCAAGCAGCAAATCTCCCCAAGCAGAGCACGCTTCAAGCACTGGGCCAGGCAAGAGCTAGCTGCAGAGAGGGGTGTGGGGAGCAATCCTCCTGTGGGCCCCACAGCAGTGCCTCTCATGGCCATCGCTGCAGGCTGCAGAGTGGCACCGCACAGGCACAGACCCTTCACCCTGCCTGCCATGCTCTGCCAGCCTGCAGCTCACCTCTGGGTTCCCCCAGGACGCATGTACCCTGCTAGATTCTCCTTTCCAGGTGAGATTTCGGGGGTGTGGGATGCTTGTGTGTAAATGAATCATTGCATCGCGCAGACTATTAATACCAATTGGTCACGGGTGGGTGGGCAGTTAGATGGACAGCCAGACAGCCTGTTTTCAATTACACGCAGTAGCAGCCGTACGATGCACTACTGCAACTTCTCCTTTAAATAAAAAAGTGAAATCAACTGCTATTTCCTAAGCAGCTCAAAACTA
Source organism: Clamator glandarius (assembly GCA_033459285.1). Lineage (NCBI taxonomy): Eukaryota > Metazoa > Chordata > Aves > Cuculiformes > Cuculidae > Clamator > Clamator glandarius. The sequence goes on from JAUNZM010000039.1 coordinate 4,486,403, forward strand.
TTCAACAACTGTTTGCAGGGTAGCTCATGTCATACGTGGGAGGCTGAAATGTAATGTAGAAATGAGAGGGTTTTTTTCTCATTGGCAGCATTGACAGCAGCTGTAATGTACGACTCTTTTGGATGCAGCGTGGCAGAAGCAGGGTAAGGATCATCCAGAGCTATTCACTAGAGAAACAGTTACACATAAAGAAGAGAAGGCAGAATCAAAGATCCCAGGATCATGGCAGGAAAGGGAGAGAGAGGGAGGAAGAGAGGGAAGGACGTGAATTGCTCTTGCAGTTTTAATAAGGATTTTTGGGGTAATGTTGTGTAAAGGTAATACAGCTGGATCTTTAATAATAATAACTAGAACCAACTCTCCACATTAACTGGCCTTTAAGTATTACTGTCTCTTTCAGTTTACCAAAAAGACGTTTACTTCATGGAAGATGTTATTCAACTCTTTAAAGATCCAATAGGCTAAAATATGCTAAACTGACATTTAGAATTATCTCATAACAATTTTTTATGATAACTCATATTATTTCCATGTGATTTGAATGTGAGTTGTTGGGGTTTTTTTAGATGCATTTTGAAACCATTTCAAATAATAGCCAGAGATTGTCTGGACATTCAGGTTATCTGTAATGATATTAGGGCCTTTCTCAACAGCTGAGTAATTACTTCCTTATTATGCTCAAGGCAAGTTGAAATCGCATGCCCTGCTCAAGATTTAAACCTACATTGCACAGGCAAAGGAAGCATTCAGACTGACATTTTACATACCTAACTGCATTTTTTATAATAAGGAGAGCATCTGTGGTATATTGCCTTGATAATCCGTGAAATGAAGACAACCGGGAGCACCAGAAAAAAAAAATAAAATCCTTTGTGTTATGTGGGAAAAGGCATGAGGACTCAAGTAGAGGTAGGCATTGATTTTGCCTCTCTTGCAATCACCTCCCAGGGCCCATTTTAGACATGGCCACACACAAACAGGCCATTGCTTAGGGCAGTGGATTGAGGGAGGCAGCAGCGTGCGTCAATGTGCAGCAACGTGCATAGCATGCTGGAGAACCAGCCCCTGGTCTGCCCAGCAGACACAGCAGCCCAGTGCTCCTCACCTCCACAGTCACATCACCTGCCCTCTCTTCTGGCCCTCTGCAGAGCCACACTCCCAATTTTCCTACACATCTGAGAATGCTCCAGCCTGCAGGTCCTTCCTCCTCTGCTAAGTACTCCAAGCCCACCTCCAGATGTGTTGTGCATCACAAACAACACTTGAAAAAAACAAGAAACAAACATTTCTCATTCCTTCTCGCTTCTGTCCTCCATAAGAGGGAGGAGGCAGGTTCAAGCTGTGATGCCTTTAGACAGGGCAGAAAACTTGACGAGTCACCCAGCAACTGTATAGGCACAAGCCATCCTTCATTTTTTAAATTCTACATTTTCTTACTCTGCAGCATCTGCACCAAATACTTGGTGATTTCAGCAAAAAATAAAGAAACAACATTAGAAGAGATGAATTAAGTAGTAAGTGGGAAAAGGCTAATTTTGTATATTAAAACTTTAATATTTTCTAAAAACAAATGCTATTTACAACACACTCATAGGATGTTGTTTTGTTCAGGTCAGCTGCTATTTCATCCACAACATTTTTAACACTAGTAATCTAAAGCAGACAAACCTTATTTTTAATTGGATATTACAGTTAATTTCAACTGAGCTAGCAGCAAAGTATATGGAAAATCTAAACAGAATACTTCAATAAAATGCTTGAAATAATCTAGTATATCTTACTGGTGTATAGCTGTACTGTGGAAACATACAGTTTTTCATCTTCCAATGAATTAAAAAAATGCACTCTCTCTTTTCTGATTTCAGCATTTGTTTAGTGAGTTCTGGTAAATTCTAGGTCAGATATTATACACCGGACAACAGAAACAACCAATTATGTTAGAAAACCACAGTGATAAGAAAACTGCATAGTAAATACATTACATCCAGGCAACAGTACAAGGTAAGTTTGTATTTCATTTGCTGTGGATTGCTTAAGTTGGTAAATGTTCTCTGGCAAGTGTCCTTCAAATTCCAAAAATAATGCATCTATTTTATGGCATTATCTCATTTTCTATTATATTTGTTTTTCTCTCTGCAGTGAAACCATATTGTTATTAAGGGTATCATTATAATAGAAAATAGCATTAGCTTTTAAAACCCTGTTCTATTTTATGTGTATATAAATAGGAACATTATGATCATGCGAGATTCCCATTTGTCCTTGCTATACTCTTGACACTGCTGTAAATACAAGCAGAGCACCAAGCCCTTGCCAGGGCTTAAAATATTTCCCCTTTGATTAGCTGCACAGACATCCTATTTTGCTTTTATAGCATGCAAAAACTTTGCCCTGCTGATTATGTACTCAAAAAAGTGCAAATACAGTGTTTCTCTCTACATTTGACTACCGAGATGGGTCTCCATGCATCTGTATTTGTATAGTGTAGCAAATCGCCCAACATCCACCAGAGGACTGGTTTCTGAAGATATTTAGGCAGCTAATGGCAGCAAGGTGGCTAATCCCAGGTGCCTACCCAGGACAGAACTCTTGGGCAGGTTCCCGAAGGGATGAGCAACACCCAAGGATCTCCTGTGGTGAAGATGCTACAATTATTTCTGAAAGTACATTGAACCTGAAAGTACCTGAACACTGAAGCATCTCCCCAGGGATAGGAGGAGCCTAGATTTCCACCTGTAAAGACAGCCCAGCCTACAGCCCTTAATGCAGAGCGCAGGAGCACTCAGCTAGGTTGAAGATGGGTACACAGGTCAAGCTGGGAGGGTGAAGGGATCGGACACCGTGCAGTAAGGGGCAATGCTGCAGTAGTGTCTGCGTGTGCCAAAGGAGACCAAGATGCCCTAAATCCAGACAGCAGAGCCCTGCCTCCCCTGGCCGCATACGACCAACACTGTGATGCTCTGACTACACCCTGGAACACAGATAGGGCACTTATTTGTTAGACGTAACAACAACGATTCAAAAATTTTAAGCAAGGGTTTACATTAACAACAGTAATTAACGTGGTTGCTGAGAAATCAAACAAGTTCAGGTGATTGCATGTCACCTAATGGCCAGTTAAAAGCTGTCATTTTTGAGAGCAATTTACTTTTTCTTTTTTTCCCCTGTATAAGATGGAATTTAATTGAAGTGTCTTGAAATATTTTCCAGAATGCAGTTGGGTCTCTTTCTTGCTGCCATAATACCCAGTAGTTCAGTGATTACAGTGTGATTACAGGGCAGTTCCCAGTCAGATATACCATGTAATCAGGGCTGATATATAGTGCTACACTCTGAGAAAAGCCAGAAGAGTCTGGTCTAAAAAGTTCTCTGAATCAGGGTAATTACAATATTAAGCACAATCCATTGAACTGAAGTGGAATTAAATACAAATTTTCTGTTTATGTAGTAAGCGTGAATGACAGTAAGTTAGCAAAAGCCATTTTGGTCTGGTTTAACTGCCTAACATCTGGAGAATATTATTACAGAGTCATCAGCCATTTGGCTGGTGCCCAATATGGAAGCAGTTTTACCATCTTTTCTCTAGACATCAGCACAGACTCATCGAAACATGTGTATTTCTCTTTCTCTTCTTGTAACATTCTCTTAAGTGCTTCAGTACTGTAGTATTTAGATGGAATAAGCTACTTGTTTCTGTTTAGAAAGCAAACAAAATTGAATCAAAAAAGAGGCCAATTTTGAACATTTAATTCAAGAAAAGAGTGCTACTGATGAGAGTCCGTGGTGAAGGCAGTTGTTCCAGCTATTTACACAATAGAATTAAATCGCATTTCACAGTATAGAAGAGACATTACTAGAAAGTTGAAAACTGTAAGCCTTTTTCCATATATAAATAAGTACATACAAGCTATCACTGGTTACTACTAAATTTAAATGAAGTGCAATTTGGTCTTTATTACAGTTGCTGTGCTTGAAAAGAACCTCTTTACTTATGAAGAACCCCATTTTTTCTTTTTTTTTTCTTATAGTAATGAAAAAACACAGTTGTCAGCATAATATCCTGACATTCAGGATACCAGCCTGTCTCTACTGGAGTCAGATGTGAAAATAAATAGATATTAAACTGTCAGTCAATGAAATTACAAAGTCAAGAGCAGCTCTAGCTGCGATCCTGTGTGTTCTGTTTGATGGACACAGGTGTTTAAGTGTTATGAAATCCAGCAGAGCCTCAGAGTGAATAATACACCTTCCAACAGTCCTGCCTTAGCCAAAAGAGCTGCAATGAGCTCCCCTCTCACCCTGAGGCTCCCAAGCAATCAATGCACCCTAAGAAGGGGACCAGAAAGGCCTTCCAGGTTTATCAGAGCTAAAAATTGAGAAATCTCAAAGCCTGCAGTATGCATATGATGAGGAATTGAAGCTACACTCCTCTGAAACTGTGAAGGTTAGTCCCACTGGCTTTGCATACAAATCTAAGGAAGATGCTCAAAATCCACATCATTTATTTATTATTCATAAGGCACTTAAAGTCAATCATCTGTCACTAATAAACATTAACATTATTAAAAATTAATGATCATCCTACAGCACGCTGAGACAGATTTTTCTTTCTCTTTGATGAGTATTGGAGCAAAGTACATTGCTTTCATTTACTGAATCTTAGAGTGTTTATGCTTTGTATAACGCTGCTACTTCAGCTCCTCCTCCAAACACCACTGACCCCCTTCTCTTGGGATGCCAAGAAATGATCAATCTTGTGAGAGGAGCTTGAAAGAATGGATTTAGATAGCAATATGTATCTGCAGAGAAGAAAAATACATCACAGATTCAAGTTTATCACACAGCACAAGCCTTTGTGATTACAGGGCTTTTTGTTTCCGCTTCTGCTCTCTAGTAAGTGCTATGATGTCTGTGATGGGGTACAGGTGTCCCTGGGCTCTCTCTCCACTGTACAGGAGAGTCCTAGCTCAGGTACTGTACCACAAGTGGACAATGAGGCTGGAAATAACAACTCTGACAAGACTACTTGAGAAACTCACAAGCCAGAAGAAGAAAAGGCTTCCTGAAGTGCAACTGAAAAAGGTAACTTCACCAAAGGTCTGCATGGTGTCACAGGGCACTTTCTTCTCTTAGTGGGTGGGAGGCAAAGCCCACTGCTAGAGATGAAGAAACAGCTTACACCTTAACTCTCAAAAGGACATCCCATCTAAAAGTAAAACTCATCCTAGACCCTTCATCTTTTGTGTTCACATTTTCAAATACAAATCATGGGGAATACATTTTCCCTTTACTTTTATCACATTTGTGTCTTGCAAAGGCAGAACTTGTAATTCAGAACTGTTTCCTAACACACACACACACATCATGATTTGCCGTGCTCCTCGTTTTAGCAATTACTTAATTGTGGGAATGCTGTAAGTGTATTAAAAATAATTGCCTGATACACAACAGATTCTGTTAAAATGGAGATAAATAAATCTAACTAAACCTGCTTTAAAGATCAGTCTAGTAGTAGAAAAACAGCCACTACGATTGCATGCAGCAAATCAAACGAGCCTCAAATTTCTTGAGTTATAACAAAAATCTAAAAAAAAAGTTAAACTTAAGGTCTCAGTACTAACGACATAAGGGGAAAACTTGCCAAGATAGGAGACATATTAATCTTTCTCTTGCAATTTACATTCTAATATTTCAGTGCCAAACTCTTTTTCATAGAAGAACAGTGACTGTTAAGAAACAGAAAGATCTGTAAGTGCAATTAAGTGACAGCAATCACCCTATTTTCTATCCTTACTCATCTTTCACATGAAATAACTAATAAGTAATTGCAAAGAGCAGCTATCGGAGCTAGAAATGTACAGAACAACTGGAAAAAACATGATTCCACAGGACTACACTCCCTCTACCTAGGACTGGGGAGGGTTAGAGTTACACATATACTAACTTTAGATCAGCTGTTGCCATTACAAATGAAACTTGGGGCCATTAGAAAACAAGGAGTCAAGAAGTAGCAAGAACTCCTTCCCATGGCCTCAGCAAGATCTGAAGAAAACTTTTCTCAGATACTGCAAGGCATCAAGGACCAGCTCAGTGCTTGGTACACCATTTTTACATTTGTACATCTCCAAGACTTCCATTGAGCCACACAACAGTGAGTAACTCCATCAGCCAAGAATAGGGAACCAAGACCCGATCCTGCAGTCACACACCCTCCAGTAAGTCCCTCAGAAGCTGTACTGAAAAACTTTGGAACAGAATTAAGGTACACAACCCTCTCAGGCTGAATGTCCTGCTGCCCATTCTCAGCTGCCAATAGACTTCTCCCTAATTTGTCTCATGTTTAGCTTAGAATTCATGCACTGTCAAGCCAAGTTAGTCTTATAAGGAGAATGGAAATTACAGTCACAAAAAGAAATATTAAAGCATCATTATTCAAACATAAAAATGCAATGAAAATATTAACCAGCTTTCCCTAAGGTGAAGGTGCTTATTGCTAAGTTTTTGCAGCACAGTTACATGCAAACAGACAAATGCTAGCTTAAAATAAAGCATTTATTTTTCTGAATCTACCAAGGAGAAATGGGAAAAAAACCGTGAAAGTAAGCTGCCTCATATCAAATACTTACAGTGAAAGCTTTTCTACTAAAAACATTAGATTTTTAAGAATAATTCTGAGAAAACAAGCCAGCTAAAATACATTGCCTTGTATTCCCTTCTTAAATATGAATTGTGCACTGGCTTTTTGCAGTGGGTAAGCTTGGAATTTATATTCATTCTAAAACAAAACCTGATGCTTTTTTACATTATGCTGTGCAAGCCACGTTTCCATAGATTTATTGCAGTTAGCATAACATGGATATAATGCAGCCAGCAACCAGGCATGTATGGGGTGGTTCACAGTCCTGCTTGCTTCCCTGACCACAGAAGCTGGGAACTGCAGGACCTGATGAGCACTTGGTGTGAAGCTGAAGCGCATTTCAGCTGGGGGAATGGCAGGTATGGCACAGGCTTTTGCAACACTATCAGCAGAGGTCCTGGGCAAGGCAAGGTGTCCGTGGGACACAAAGCCTGGAAGGTTGTCCACAGCCTCAGTTCCTTCATTTCCCAGCCTGCCCTCACTGCAGGGCTTCAACCCCCCAAAAAGACAATTAGGCAACGATGCTCCCATGGCCCATCTGGAGGCCCATCAGAGGCCATACAGGTTCTATATAGCCAGGGACCTCATGTGGGCTTCTGGCATAAATGACTCAGTGAAAAGCCTACTTCAAAACAGCAGGAGATGATGTAGCCAATACTGGACCACACCAAACAGCAACTCTGTGGCACGAGTATTTATAAACACCACCTAGGGCTGCTATCTGTCCCTTTCATACAACTGCTGGTCCACTGTCTATGGGCCATCTGCCCGCAGTCTATTATCACAATCTGTGAACAGTTATAGACAGGGTATTCCATCTTAGAAAACAACAAAGTTAACAAAAAAGGCACTGAAAAAAAAAAAAAAGTCAGAAAACAATGAAAAGAAAGCGTCAAATCCATGATCAGCCATTGCACAGAGCTCCATTGCCAGCCTTGAACCCAGCAGTGCTTTGTTCTCAAACCCACCATCACATCAGCTGCTCGAGAGCAGAGGTGATTTCTGTGGAGGCATGAGGGTAGTTATAGTAACATGGTACTGCCTCAAAGGGAAGCATCTCAAACCCCTTTCACGGCCAACAGCTGAGCTTGCAGCAGAACTGCCAGCCCTCCCGCAGGCTGCCCTGTCTCTGCCCACTCCATCGCCATCCTCCCCTCCCCTGTGCCACAATGGAGCTGCTGCTGGCAGAGGGTCCCCTGCACCCTGGGGGGTCACACCGGGCTGCAGCTGAGACACAGTGCTACAGAGACACAGCACTGACTGTGCACTGGGCCTCTGATGGAAAGGTGGAGGAGATGAAAAAAACTTACCGCTCCTGCCCTTTGATCTGTGATGCTACTGCAGACAATGCTGGGGAGACGGTAGCTGCTTTCTGGGGTGGTATGTGCGGTCAGCAGCAGATGTGATTCGTCACTGCTGCCTCTTCCTCACCTGCAGACCACAGATGCAGCTAGGGAGTTTCCCTCTCAGAGGACCCTGCTAAATCCCCAAGCAAAATATCCCTTCTAGGATGAGGCTGTTACCATGAGTCTAGGGAAAGACTAGGTCTTGGGATTTTACCCTCTCCCCATCCTTGCCTCCATTACATCATGACAGTTATCTTGGAGCTGAGCCCCTCTTCCCACAGCCCTCCCTTTGCCTCGGGACAGCTTGGAGCCGGTCTGAGCAGACACTGCTCCTCAGCATCCCTGGGATGCCCCCTTTGGTCAGACAATGGCCGATCCCAGGAGAAGATAGTTTGCAAATGCCGAACTCCCTCCAGCTCACTGAGGGCAAGGTGGGAATGGGCGAGTCTAGTGTACTGAATGGCCCAAGGAGAGCAGGAAGGAACCGACTGCTGCTCAGCACCGAGTACCATGAGGGTGAGATGTGAGGCTGCCATTTCCACTGGGGGATAATCCTAGTTCGACTGATGTGGTTGTCCTGGTCGAGGCTGGGGTCGTGACTATGAGGTGAGCCTGTAAAGCTAGGTTTCCCTGCTCTGTTCCAGGTGGGATTCTCCAAGGATGTCCTAGCAGGCCCTGCTGGACAGGACAGTGTAGTTGTACAGCTGCCAGGGAGACAGCGTGGGATGGCACTGCCGGGCTGAGCCAGCTCAATCCAGCAGAGAATGCTTGAAGAGCGACAAAAACTAGGCACTTGCAAAAATGCTGCATCAGTCTTCGGAGCAGTCTGAGTAATTAGTGGTTTCTTACAACAGGGAAATGGTACAGAAAGAAAAAATCCAACTGCCTTAAAACAACAGATACTCTCAATTCATTTCTAATTTATGCATTCTTGTCATATGAAAGCCACTTGCTTAAGCTGCTTTTCTATCTATTTGCAGTCTGTTCAGACACACAATGCTCAGTAGGGGTCTGTCTCCATGATTCATTGGCTCAGATTTCCTATAGAGTTTACATGATGTCTACTAAGCCCCATACAGTTTTGTATCCATTATAACCAGGGACAAGCAAGCAGGGCTCAGGAGGCTGAGCATCCATCTAAGAATAGCTTCCTGTCTTCCAGCTCTCTTCACAACAAATGAACAATGGTTACGTTTTACCGGCTAGCACTGCATGGTGAGGGGAAATTATAGGAACTTGTCTGAGTTAAATAAGGGAAGAAACATTTAGAGTGAAGCTCCTTAAATGAGCAGGTCAATAACTAGTTTACTGAGACCAAGGCACATAGCTAATGAGAGAATAAAGAATTATTCTTGTCAAGAGAGAAAAAGATGCTGCCCCAGTTTTGTGCTAAATAATTACATTCATTATGTTTAAGACAGCCCTGCAAGTGGTCTTTTGCACTAGTAAATTCATTAGCAAAGCTAATAGGCAAACTACTATTGGGGCAAATTTAAACGATTGCAATAGGATGGATGGCAAAGATGGGGAAAGGTACTATGAGAGCTAAGAGCCAAAGTCAGCTTTAAGTATAATTGAATTTATCTTCTCATCAACTTCAAGGCCTCCTTCTGGGCTTGAAACAAGAAGAGGAAAAGCCATTGAAAAGAAAGGATATTCACTTGATTGGATTTGTTGCTAGCTTTTCCAGCTTACCAAGCTGTCTAAACTGGCCTCTTGACACATGACAACAATTATAAATCCAACTAAAATTAAAACGTTAACAAAATTGGCTCAACTCTTTCAAATGACAAAGAATCTCAAATGTGTCAGGAAGCCATTTCCCCAGCAGAAACACTGAAAAAGCAATCAGGCTTTGAATTCACACAGAAGTTCTTGAAACTCAGCTGGGCAGCAGGAAGGTAGGCTGCAACATCTCTGGGCAAGAGTCGTGGTCGCAGAAGGGCTGCAGAGGCTGGCCAGCAGGATAACCTTCTGTGGCTCTGGAGAAAAGCATCATGTAGCCCTGTGTTAGGTACCACAGCTCAGTGGTTGTCCTCTCCGAAGGGCAGCAGGGGTGATGACACATTGCAGTCCCTTCATCAGCACAGCCTTAAGTTCAACATGCCACAAGCATACACAGGGCCATCAGCCCTCTCTGACACTCTGATTCAGGATGGCTACTTACTTATGCAGACACCACCATCTTAAGTCTGCTTAACTAAGGTTTACTTTACAGATGTATTTTTAAATAAAGGGGTTAGAGTCTTATAAAAATCACTGGAGGAGCTATGGGCTGAAGTAGCTCTTCTTTGACCATGCCCCACCCAGACTATAATCACAGAAGCTTCATAAATACAAAGGCAGCACATTGAGGTGAGCCTAGAAAAATTATTTAGATCAATTTAGTGAGTCTGTGGAGCCCAGCGGTAATACGTGTAGGACAGTACACACCACCAGCAGCACTTACAGCAGCGTCTAGCGCTGACCACCATCGCTAGGCAGGGCTACGCAGCACCGTCACCCCCCACAGCTGCCTTCGCTGACAAATTGACTTACATGGCAATGAAGACAATTTCTGGGTTTGGGTTCAGTACAGGACATAGTGAAAAAACAAGAGGGTTTTTTTTTTCTTTTAATGTTGAAACATGTTTTAGCATTTTAAAAGTGAGATTCCAAAGTGGGTTTTTTCCTCTAAAAATAACTACCGCTCTGAAATGAAAACATACTATGATTGAAAAAAATGCTTTAAAAAAAAAGGTCTGATATTTAAGATTTTCACTTCAGATGTGGAATTAAAAAAATGCCCTTTTTGTTATTTTTGTAAAAAAAAAACTTGTTAAACTGTCTGATTAAGGTTCAGCTGGCTTGGGTTGAGTTTTCCTGGTGAACCGAAAAACTGTTATACATTATATCTGTGTCTAGCTATTTTAAAAGGACACTTAGGTTATTAGCTAAAGGCGTCAAAAGTAGCTTCTCAGTAACTGAATTTGGGAAAGACAGAAAAGAAATAACTGCAATGAAGCCCAAATTTGAAAGAAAAAAGCTGGGGCTGGGAAGGAGAAAAAATATCTTCTTTGCCAAGCAGAAATAGGAGTAGATTTTCTCAGCTACTATTGCAGCCTGAAAAACAAGAAGAAGCCCGAGGCTCCCCAGTAAACCTAGTGTAGAAACCTCCACAGCTGATCTCTTATTTCTTCTGGCTAGTTGCCTTATTCAGCCAAGTTAGAAATAATGGATCTAACTCCTGGTGAGAAATTAGAAAGACAGCTATATTATACATCTGAAGGAAGACATTCAAAGATTTAACTCTCTTTAACTAAACTAAACTAAACACAGGGGAAACACTTGATACCTTTGTCATTACAGCAAGGGATGATCCCTTCCATGCAGCCATCACAGTGACCTACCCTGACAGCAGGTCCTGACCACATCAGCTGTAACACAAAAAGCTCCTAGAGACCCCCGAGTCACGATGCTTCTATTTATTTCCAGAATAAAACCAGTGGTCACCATTCTTCTCCACCCATCTTATTTCATGCACCTGGCCTTCCTCACTGGATTTTTGCAGGCCACTAAGTAATACAAACACATTAAATTATATTTAGAGTTTAAAAGTTCAATTATATGGCTGTTCAAGACTTTTTAGGGTCAGAAAAAAGATCATAAAAATGTCACCTTGCTCCCACACTTATCTGCTTCCTCCAGTCTTTGCTCTCTTGCCAAAATACATCCATTTTACTCATTAATGTTAATAAGAACCAGGTACACCAATAAGAGAAGATTGCCCCATTAAGCTATACCTATTTTTCCTGCTAACAAAACAAACTTTTTATCACAATAAGCAAGGGAAAGCCAGCACGGGTGTGCCATGGTAATATGCATTATACTTTGCCTCATGCTGTGTCACTACCGGTGAGGCTTTATTCTCATTCCAGAACTTGTACACTTGCTGGAGGTTGGTGATAAAGCACAGTGCAGGTCATAAACAATCGGGCTTCATTTTCTACAACTAGAAGGAGCAGCAGGCACTTAGGGGAAAAAAAATATATACTAGCTTGTAAATGGAACAATTTAATATGGAAGTAACTGATGGCAAGTCAACATAGAATGCCAAGGCAACTTCTCTGTCACTAGCTGTACTCTGTTCCTTCCATTTCTTTAAAAATCAAAGCTACTAAACTAGAATTTATTTAATCTTACTAAAGAAATTGATTTATAATGAGAAATATACACATAAGAAGGAAGAACACTGTGCTCCTTCTTCATACAAACCTTTTCTACAGACAGTGCACTGGGAGGTCTAAATACATGCAACTGTGGCTGAGATTTTCCAGCCACATAGCTGGAATCACTGTACACTGCCATCCTTGGACAAATTCTTTTATGTGGTAAAACCTCCTCAAAACAGTAGAGCCTAAATGATATATATGGCAAAATATCTCCTTCCCTTGTTTCTTCAGCTACCTTCCACGTCCATAGGTGGTTTCTCCAAATGTGATGCTTTCACACATGGTCCATCCAACCAACTCTTTAAATGATATGATCATTCTTGTCATCTACTACAGCTAGTGGTGTTTGAGGTCTCTTCTAGGAACTAAGATTAAAAAGATTCATTGCTTATGGACTCCCATTAATAAATGAATGCAGTATCAATGCTGCATCAGCAGTAGATTTGAGTCTTTTATCAATAGGTTTAGACAGATAAATCTATGTGTAACTCTGAGAAGCCCTGTCTGCCAACAAAGTCACATTGGAACTGAAGAAAATGTTGAAAAGACACACTTATACTTTAAGCATGATTTCTGGGCAGGGCAACAGCAGTGGAGTAGGGTCCCAGGGAGGCTGTGTCATCGACATCTTTGGTGTTGCACAAGAGACCAGACAAAATTCTGAGCAACCTTGTCTGGCCTCACATCTGACCCTACATTCAGCAGGATATTAGGCCTAAGTCCTCCTGCAGTCAACCAATCTGAGACCGTGTGAAATGAGGTCTCACTCAGAATTGTACCACCATCTTCGACCAGCCAAAAGTTAGAAAGGGAGTTCTTACCCTGACATTTCCCTGAATGCACAGCACTTTTGTACACCCACAGGCATCCAGATAATCCCTTCTTACACATTGTTCTGACCTATCAGACAAAACCTCACATACTCCTATCTTACTTTTCATAGAATTCCTTTCCTAGGATCCTGTAGACTTTTTAATGGTACAAATTTACAAGCTTTATAGAGTCTCCTTAGCCTTTCTCAGTAGTTTTTCAGAATGGAGTACACTCTGAAGGCATCAGCAATAGACATCTCTGATCTTTGTTCCCAACTGTTCAGATTAGTGTTCTGCATTCGCTGCTGTTTGTACTCTCTGACTTCTTGATACCTACATCTGAGTGAAATTGTCCGAAACCTTTCTCTGGTTTACAAGCATGGATTTAGTAGTCCTGCCTTAATCCTGCACAAAATTAGGTACAGATTGTAAAACACTCCTCCCTACAGCTTTTCATTGATTGCACAGGGAATTAAGATCTGGCAACTATTGATAACAGCCATGAAGAGATGCTCACTGATCTCTTGATCTTAACAAAATGAACTTAGTTACAGCAAGTCGTCAAAACATGGCTCAGCATGAGAAAGAAACCCTACTCAGTCAAATCGTACCAATAAGGATCATAAAGATCAGCACGCATCTTGGGCTTCAGAGAAATCTGAATGAAGTGTCAGGCAACACCAGTGCCAAGATACACCACAACACTGTCACCACTTACCATTCCCCACCTGCTGTTTCTAGTTTCCGAATGCACTTTGTGAAAGGACAGCAATTGTAGAAACTCATGCTAGTTTATTGTGTCCACTTTACAGCATCTCCATCTTAAGCTTTGCTATCTAGCCAAAATAAACCAAGGAGCTCCCCCAGACATGTCTTGGTTGACCCAATTCATCTGCTTTGACAGGGGAGGAGGTAGAACTACAACATTCCCATATTTTCCTAAGTGTGGAGTCAGGCCATGGGCTCAGAGGAGGCATAGGATCTGGTGAAGCAGCTCTAACTCTTTTAACTCTGCCACACAGGTGAAAACACCTAACTAGAGTAGAAATTTCCACTATTGTGGATTTAGAGGAAAAGAAAGCAGAACAACTTGAATTTGAGACAACAGTCCTGAACTGGTGATGGAAAATCTGGCTAGAATATCTGTGGCTGAATTTGGTTATTTTGCTTAATTATTCTACAGTTGTATATGATCAGTAGTCTTGGCCTTTAAAACCAAGAATAATCTATGACTTCTAAGATTTCAGTTTATCGTTAAACAAGATTGATGGCTCTCCATAGCATACATAGTTTTATCAGAGGGGAAAACATTGGGAATTTGAGGAGGAACATCCTCATCTAACTGCCTACTTGTAACTGAGAAATTAGCATTTTTCCCAAGAGGAAAAACTCTCAGGTTAATTAGGTGGTCATTGAACAATGCATGCAAAGTTTCTATTGTGGAACATAATTTTATAAATAAATATATGCATATCCCCACTAGCCACAGTCTGATAAAAAATGAAGGAGAGTATGGTACATTCCACCAAGTGGATGACGACTTCATATAACTTGTTCTGAAAGAAAGCAGGCTGTTGTTTACGGCATTCATCGACAATCTGTGAAAGTAGACCAGAAATCAGTCTAATTACCAGAGTGCCAGTTGTGCTTGTTAACACCAGCTTTGTGACCAAATGTTATTCCACAGTTGTCACATCACAAGAAGGTTTCATTACTAACATAATAGTGAACAAGATCACATGCCTGGATATTGATTGATCTGCCACACAAAGGAAGGTCGTTGTTGTCTCTATTATAACCAGTTACGTCTTTGTCTGTCTGTATAATATGCACAGGAATGTATCATGAACAGTTGCTGCACTGTTTCCTAATTTCTGCCTGTTAGCCCATTAACAGCCCATTAAGATTGGCAGACTTTACCACCAGAGAAGAAATGACCTTGCCATAATTCTGTCTTGTACAATCTTAAAAAAAATTGTTTTCATCACCTTTTTTGCATTGGATCCTACAAAGACTGAGGCTTAGCACTTGCTTTATAAATATATCATTTCTGCCAAATCAAAAGATATTTTAATTCTTTCCAGATGCAATTAAGTAACACTGCAGGAACAGCAGAAACTTTCATCATTACCGCAGCTGAATGGCCCTGAAATAACTATATCTTAGACCAGAGAAATATTCTACTAACAAGCACCTCAGACAAAATGAACTAACACTGACCCTCAGATCATAGAGACATTGCTTTCCATTCACTGACCAGTCAAAAATGCAAACAACATATTAAAGGCCTGTTGTTAATATTAAAAGTGAGCAGTCTTGTTTATTTTTCTATGAACTCAATAAATATTATAATATAAAAGCGGATTTGTTTGTCATTGTGAGCCTACAGATAAACAAGCATGCCTCATCATCTTATCTGATGATGAATGATTTATCAGGCAGAACGTGAATCTGCTTCTAACTGAGTCTATTTTCCTGTTTATGCTTGTTGAACAGATACAATTTAATGAAGAATATAAAGTACTTAAAAATCTGTCTACCATTAATAGTTTAATTAAACTGACATGTACTTCAAAAACATAGAGTCAGAAAACATTAATTTTGGTTATAAAGGGCATGGCATTATTAAAGTGCAATTAAAAACAACATTCACTTACAATTAATAGCTAAAACAATTTAATTATTTAACATTTGATTTTCAGTTAGCCACCTCAAGGTAAGCATGTTCTTTGGTCCCCTTGTAAAGCGTATTACATGGCTGCCATCACACTGCAAGTAACCAAGCACAAGCTAACAAGTTGTTCCTGAGCAATACCTCACTGTGAATCACCCAACAAGCACTGTGCTCTGATATTGACCCCTGGTCCCTTCCATGTCCTTGAGGTTCCAGTTCCCAAAGGATTCCTCCTTGACCTCTCTGCTGGGGAAAGTCACAGACTTTGCTAAGGCTGGTGCAGGGTCTAGGGGCTGGCTGGTGAGTTGGCTCCTGGCTTTTGGATCACTGTTCCCCAGTGAAAGCACTAATATAGGTCCTTTGGACACAGTCAAGCATCTATTTTCTTCCTAAACTCCATGGTTTTTTACAGCTCTCTCTTTCTGCCAAACTTGATTGAAAATACTGGACTTGCTCAGTAGCTGTTTGAAGGAAGGTATTGGAAAAGAGAAGTAAAGAAAATCAGCTCAGACACACAACGTCTAATTTCCTGCCAATTTCAAAGTCAAAATCTGAAGATGCAAGGTGAAAATTTGCCAAAGGATTGTTGTAGGACTGCTACCTAGAAGCACAAGTCCTCCTGAACAAAGTAGCAATGTAACCTCAGAGACAGAGAAATGTGCCTCATTCAGCCTATGTTTTTTTTAAGAACATAGCAACTAATACATTTAGAATTTTCATTAGAATTTCAGAGTTACAAGAAAATCCAGACATAAACCACAGGACTAATCTGAGAAAAGGAATTCTGTTCCATAGAATATTTCAATACTTTCGGAGGTATATTGAGAAGAAAGGTAACTTTTAGTGTAAACTTTGAAAATCTGAGAGAGACCTACCCCCCGTAGACATGAACCCTGCTGCAAGGGCATCTATTTGTGATTGGAGTAGCCATGTCCATATTACACTGCTAGCCAATACCCTGGCCACTGGGCAGCTGACCATCCTAGGATACGTCAGACAGGAACTTTGGTTTCAATTATTTTCTTTTTCAAAAGTATTTTATTGAATAATTCTCAAGAAATATTGCTCTAATCATATTTAAAGAAAAATAGATGTTACAGCTTCCTCCACCTGGGCAGAATGTCATGGCAAGTACCATGCTTCCAGCAGGACTTCACAGATCTCAGAAAAGAGTTGAAGGACTAATATCCTATTAACCAAGTGTGCTTATTCCTAAACACAGCCTGGAGCAGAAGTTGTTTTAGGACTATTTAACCAGTTCCTATAAATTGGGTTTACTTGGTTCATTACTACTTGAGGTGCGTGGCAGAGCTGCAACTGCTCCCATAAATCATAAGATAAGGTCCCCTATTACCTCCCCAGGAAGAAAGGGAAGAAGAAAACAAATTATAAAATCTGGGGGACTGGAGGGGAAAGGCATAGTTAATTGTTCACAAAAGCTCTGCTTTATACCCTTTTAATCAATGCAGAGAGTATCATAACCTTGCCATACACCTGAAGGGTGCTGTCTGACTTCTTAAATCCAGGAGAAATCCTTCTGTCCATATTGCAGGTGGTTGAGTCAGGCTGAAATCTCTGAGATTAGACAGAGAAATGTGCTGAGCCTTGCAAGGACAGCTTTCACATCTAGGACTTAGAGCAGGACTCCAGACCTTTAAGTTGTGATGCAAGTCAGACAAACTCATAGCAGAGGATGGCACTTGAGCTTCCACTGGTAGACAAATTCAACAGAAAACTGCACAGGGAATAAATGGTTTTATTCATGTCTTCATAGACAGCATTTTAATGACAAAATATTTGTTATACTGCAGCTGTAAATAATATATACAAAATCTGAAGAAAAGTAATCAGTACAAAGCTATGTATTTCTGCACTTACGTTTCTCCATGGACAAAATTCTCTTAATCTCTGTTAAATTCAACACTTAAATTTCTCTGTGGAGAAGTTTAAAAGAAAAGGGAAATTGTAAAGAGTGGGAGTTGGTAGGATTCATTAAAATAAAACATAAGTAGTGTTTGTCTTTACCTTTTTTCATCTAAACAGTATTATAATAATAGATTTCTTTTCAATGTAGTAATTAAACCTGCCACCTTCACATGAAAACACCTTTACTGACACAGCTGAGGCTTTGAATTCAGGTAAGTTATCCCCAAAAGAGTAAATATATTCATAAACAGTCAGAGCTAAAGCATTTCAGTCCTCCAGAAGAAATTGTTATTAGAACAGTTATTCATTTGAAGATCTTGTGAGAATTCAACATCTGAGCTTGTAGAGGTATATTTGCTATAACCTCACCATAAAATTAACAGCTGAATTTGCACCAAGCCAAGCAGGGAATGGTGGCTCTTAAGGGTTTTGGCTCTGCACTCTCTAACCACATTAAAATCTTACTCACACTTTTTTCAAGACCTGTAACTAAGGTGCGATTGTGGTCTAATATAGACCACCAGAGTAGGTAGAATAGAGGATAAAGCCTTGAAACACATTTGAGAGTAAACTAAGAGATAAGTCAAATCACTTGTGCCTGAACCAAGCTTCTTTGCTTGTATGAGAATTTCCATCAAATTGTTAGCCACACCAGCAATCAGAACTTTGCATATATAGAACAAAACACCAGGCAGTTACTGAGCTTTATTTTCATTATGGCTTATTCACCGTTATGTGACAAATGCATCCTGGAAATTCAAACATCTTACAAAATATTGTATTAATAGACCACAAGTTTCGATCTTCTCTTGGGAGACAAAATATTGCCTGTCATTTAATATTTTGTAATTACTTCAAACCTTATACGTTAAGATTTTTTTCAGATTTTTTCTATTTTTCTTACAAGTCTACAGATCTTCAGTAAAATATCTTAAACTACCATTTATGAAATTATAGCTTGATCTCTACTTCTTCTTTTAAACAGTGCAAAATCAGATTAAAACACTGTGATCTTCTAATTAAGGCTTTGCCCCACATAAGGCTCAGATAAAGCATGTCTGAAGCATTCTCTGACACAAAACCTTTAAGAAAAAAAACCTCTCAAAGTGTATGGTTGTCTAGATGGCTTTGCAAATTAAATTAAGGCATTGGATGTAGATTTTGCTGTTATTGTGTTTAAATTAATTTTGAAATGCTACACAATTGAAATAAAAATCAGAAGCAGAGCAGGATATTATTTGGTTTCTGAATATTAAATGCAATCAAAAGGTAATAGTACTTATATATTTTTCATATACAGACAGATTTACAGAACTGATAGAAACCATTTGCTCATTGAGCTTCAAAAATCTGGATGGCTTCTGTGAATAATCAAATAAGTTCACTCAGGCAGCTTCTTTGGTTCAGTGTTATGGATATATAGGATTTATATTGAAAGGGCTAATATTGGTTAGAAGGCATACCTTTTAAAATCAAGTAACTTCTCCATAAACGTCATTTAAGATAATTGCAAACAATATAGTCTAAAAAGATATAGTAAAGTCACAGTGTTTACAGCTGACAAAACCAGCAAGTGAGCAAGTTTCATTTTTGTTGCTAAACAATTTTACTTTCAGGTTTGCATACATGACAATGAAGTTGCAACACCAGAAGGCAATAGTAATACACTTTTATGAATTTGGAGGTTTATATATATCATTTTTATAATTTTATGAAAATGTTTCTGCTAATTTGACTTTCCTGGAGACTTTTTTTCAGTTCAGAAAAATCTCCCTGTTGTTCTTCAGCATCTCTGATTACTTTAAGTAACCTGCTCTCTCAGTAGGAGAAGGCAGTTTATTGACCTAGAATTTTCTTGTGCTGGCTTTTCAAAAACTAGGATTTATATGATTTCATGTGTTAAGAAAATAAGTGAAATTGTACTGTGAATTTTGGGGACTCTATTACCTTCTCAAGATGCAAAATGCCTCTTCTCTGCTTTAGTGTCACAAGAATGCTAAATCTGAAGAGAGAAATCCCTTCCTTCAGAAAGAAAAAAACCAACCCCAAACCAAACACTATCATTAAAATACTAGATCATGTCAAAACTGTGGGAGGAGGTTTCATATACTATCAACTGTGGTTTCTTATATTTTGCTTGCCAATATTTTGGGTAATATTCTGAAGCTGAGTTTTTATCCTTTAAGACCCTCCCATCCCCTAAGCTCATGCTTGACTCAGTATTGGAAATGCCAAGATAGCAGCTGCTTTGGGAGCAACTTGGATGAAATTCCAGAAAAGCAGCTTTTCCTGCAATATTTTAAACCAATATGGATTGAGAAAAGCAGGGAGAAAATAATAATATAAAAAAATGATAATCACAGAAATCAGAGTAAAACCTGGGAAGGGAACATGAAAAGCAGAATGGGAGCGAGGACAAACGTGTTGAAAGACTAAAGAGCCAAATGGGAAAACTGTCAGAAACGTTTGGGAAAAAAACTGAGGACCAAAAGGCTGATAAAGGGGGCAAAATCTGTGAGGGAGGAAAGTGAAGTGGGGTAAACCACAAACACAGAAAATAAGCTAAGGGAAAAAAAAAACCAAACAATGTGTAGAGGCAGAGGAAAGCAAATGGCAAAGAGACAGGAACTAGTAGTGTGAAACTAAAATAGCAGAGCAATTTCCTCCTTTTGTGCCCTGCCATTCCGAACAGGAGGAACAAACAGACAAAACATAATTTACAGTCTTGGTTTATCTGCATCCACAGCCCATCTGCTAACTTGAACCATAGCAGAATGTGTATGTGTGCATTCAGAGAGATGGCTGTCATTAGACCAATGAAGTTAACCAAAGTATAAAAGCCAGGATCAGATCAGTAATAAAGTTTCCACTTCATTATGGATGTCAAAATCCTGGCTGATTTTTTTTTTTCCATGAGTATTTAGCTTATTGAATTTCACAAGCAAAATGATCTCTAGCAAGCATTCAGGAATCAGTTACTTGGAAGCTCTAGCATTCAGGATTAAAACCCCAAAACAGATATTTCCTTAATAAATTTACAGAATTAGAAAAACTGGACATATTAACATACATCTCTGTATTCATGGCTGTAAAATGATTGGATTCCTGTCTCATCAAATTTACATTGTGGAATCTGAATATAGTATGATTAGGCATTATTTTAACAACTACATTACAATACAATTTAAAATAAAATGGTCCTTCATATCACACTAATATCAGTGTTTTAAATAACAAAGGGGATTTTTTTTTAATAAAGGAAAGGATTAGCATTTAGTTTCAATCAGTATAAGCAATGCTGTACCAGTTGGTGTCTCAAAGATTCAGGATTTTATTAATATTCCAGAGATGCATTTGTGTTGCCTCTGGGTACACTGAAAAGCCACTTAAACTGCACTTAAAGCAGCACTACAGGATCAAATTGATGTGCATCAACCATTTACAATAAAACTTGATTATTATAAAGGCATACATATTTGCATAATTACATGTTTGATTTTTTGATAATGCAGCATACACTACAAAATGTTGCTTCATGTAGAAAGGCATCGTCAAAAAGCACCATCTGCTGTAGTGTTTAATGCACTGCAATGTTTGAAAAATTCTGAAGGTAGATTTGTGTGAATCAAAGGGGAAAGCAAAGGAGTTTTGCTAGAGCAAGGGGCTCAGGATTGGAGAAGGGGACATGGTTCAGTGTGGATTTTTTGTTAGGCTGTCATCTATTTCTCTCAGGCCATTTTAAAATAAAATTCTCATGAGGAGAATGGTAGAAGACAACTGAGCAGTGCGTCCTACAGTCTGCACAATGCAGGATTCAGAACTTGAGAGCATTTGGCATAAACACGTTTTTGATGTTTTCACTCAAAAAAAAATCAGTATCTGATGTATGCAATGAAGGTATCATATAGGGGAAGAAGGCAAACAGCGCAGACAGTGGATTCTTACACTTCTTACTTTGATAAGAATGAATCTTTTTAAAGGAATCTCTATTATGCATCACAATAGCATAAAAGACACAGAACTTGAAAGTGAAAATATCTCCGTATTTGCTCAATTCAAAAGGGGAAGCCATCAGTTCTTCAATAATATTTGACCATAAACCCTAAGGAGAGCCCAAGGTGTTCAGGAAGTCCAATGCTAAGATCACAGCAGCAAAAGCCTATCTTGGAGTACAAGAAAATGCAAGCACCTCTAGAATCAGCACAGTTAGCCCCGAGTTCTTACATACTAAAAATAAGCATAATTTTGATTAGCACTATGTGCTTATAATTTTAATACCTGTGGCTTTTTTTCAAAGTAGATTTCAAGAAAGATGCTAATAAAATGTAGTTGCAGCTGTTTCTTATATCCTGCAATCCCAAGGAGTTTGTACGCATGCATCCAGAACATACACACGCGCACACAAACAACAGGGTCATCTGTGGCTTTTTCTGAGTCTGTTCCTGCCACTGAGCTATCCTGTGAACATCTTTGGAGATTGTGCCGAGTGGTAAAGTGCAGCACTGAGCCAAGACAGGGAAGATCTGGCAAGGAAGTCAATAGGCATGTACTAGCCTGTTGCTTCCCAGTAGGAGCTCATTCCTTCACAAACTGGCCTTTGGTAAGGAGTGAGATTCATTGCTCAGGGACTGAATTACAAGCTGGAAACCAGCTGCCAGAACTTGGACAACTCATTTCACTTCCCCATTCTTTCCATTTTCCTTTCTCTTTTCTTTCCTCACATCACATCAGTTGAAAATATAAAACACCTCGGGGCAAA
Organism: Clamator glandarius; assembly: GCA_033459285.1. Taxonomy (NCBI): domain Eukaryota; kingdom Metazoa; phylum Chordata; class Aves; order Cuculiformes; family Cuculidae; genus Clamator; species Clamator glandarius. The sequence goes on from JAUNZM010000039.1 coordinate 4,508,768, forward strand.
GATTTCTTCATAATACAAGTTTCCAGCATGCTGGGCACTAAAAAAGCTTTTATCTCCATGGGCATCTCAAAGTATACCAGGATACAAACCACAGTTGGATTATACACTGTATGTAGATAAACACAAAGTCAAATAAAAAATACCTTTAACACAATCTGACCATAAAGTTCAGCACTCAAGAAAAACATTGGAGACTGAGTCATTCTACAGTCCAGTGACACAAAAGAACTTCAGAAACAGACAAAAATTTGTTCAGACACCTGAAGGAAGAGTGTGATGGTGTATGTGTGACTACAAGTATCTCCAGCCTTCTGTGCCCAAACTGTAATGGCTTGTATGACAATTCATTGAAACAAAAGTAATGGCCACAGAGATTCAAGCCCTAAAGCCACATTGCTGGCCTGTTAGCTTATGCTACACCTGAACTATAATAAATTTACAATTCCATCAAGAAAATAGCCACTGTCGTATAGTTATGAGATTTTGTTTCACATTATGAAATAGGGTGTGCCTAAGTCCTCTATTACACATAAGATTTTTAAACATCTGTGTTCCTTACCCAGGCTTATCAAGTACAATTTATGGCTTGGCATCAGAGAATCTGAACACCTATACTGTAACTGACTTCGATTAGTGCTGTGAAATCCAATGCTTTTGAAAAATCAAATCCTTTGTGTGTCATGCAGAAAGGTATGAGACATTTTTTAAATAACCAATATATTGTTGTGAGTATATAGTTCACAAAACCTCAGAAATATTTCTCTCTTGGTGTTTTCCCACACCCATCATTTACTGGGTTGAACTACACTACCATATGATGCATATGATCCCTCTGCCTCTGCCTGCACTTGAAACAGAACCTGTATTGTTTCTTGCTCTTTAGGTACCCATACTGAAGAGATAATGATGTATTTATAGCATAAAATTGAAAATAGCCCCAAAGACACCTGAATTTCTTTCCCACTGAAGGTTTTAAGTACATTTGGTCATAGTGCTGAAAGAGGAAATAAAACCACACAGACACAAATCTTTAGAAACAGTGAGTTTCCCTTTTGTGTCTTAATGTGCTGCTCTTGGTGAGCTTCCCTAACAAAGTCTGCACTAATCGTTGCTGGAATCAGCATAGCAGTGATTGCTAAGCAGTCTTTTTCTCCACCCTCTCTGCACTAGGCAGAGAGGATTTTTCACTACATATATCATTTTCAACTTGCTGCAGTGATTCTACAAAGACAGGAGGATTTAGGAAGCTAATGAATGGGGGTGGGGCAAGGACTAGGATTGGAGCTTCAGTGCTAATGTCTAAGGCTAGATACCATGAGTGGCTTCAAACACGGGGCACTGCCACTGATTTCATTCTCATTGCGTGGCACTGACAGACTTTGACAGCCAAATCATTCACCTCAAGTTAATAAATCAAAGTAAGTACTGTGGGTTGGGGGATTTGTTGGTTTGAACATTTAGTGCTACAGGATTTAGTGTAAGGCTCACTGGGCATTGCCTTGCCCTGATTTTTATTGTGCTGCAACGACAGCAAAATTATTTATCTTTCAGTTACTAATTAAGAACAGAAGTGAAAAAGAATGTTTGGTCTGAATATACAATAGTATCTAGGGACCATTTGCTGCATCGTAATGAGATACCATAGATGCTCTAACTCAGTATGTCTATAAGTCTCTCACTGCTTTATTATTAGGAAAAAAATTCATCTTGCAAGTTAACTGAAACAAAGTTAATAGTTTATAAATTAGATAAACCTGAAAGAGAAGAACTTTACTCCCACCACCCAAGTGAAAAGATCACATCCCTTCCCAAGCTCTTTCCTAGTACAGAACGCTTCATTCCACTAACACCAGTACCCTTGCTACTATACAGCCGTTTGGTACATCTAACACCCCCTCCATCTTTTGCAGACATGCCATCAATATTGCCTGCCACTTGGGAGAACAGGCTATACTGATTACAAAATTCTGGTTTTGTAAATCTGTTCATTTTAATGATAAACCAGGATATTTTAGGCTTTCTTGTCCCTGAAGAACCAAGAACAATTGCAGATTGATTCTGAACCAATTAAGGATCTTAGAGCTATAAGTTGTGAATATCATTTCTTCCTCTTAGAAAGGAAAAAAAAAGAATTTTCTCGTTCTTACCTTTCTACATAATAACTTACGATATGGGTGGAACAGATAATTCAGATCTGAGTGATGAATTATAACTTCAACTTTCTCAAATCATAGTTATCACTGTATATTACTCAGTTGCCTCTTTAATGATCCCTGTCATCAGCACATCAGGCGGAGGGGGAAGAAAGTGCTACCTCAGTGAACATCTGCATATGACCAAGCACATGCAGCTTTGGTCCCAGGTGGGCATTCTCTGCAATACCTTAACACAAGTGAATAAATGCTAGTGATAGTCAGTGGCTGCACTTCAGTCCTAACTATAGAAATTCCACCCTTAAATGCAAAATTTGAGACAATGGAAAAGTCCAAAGATCTGTTATAGACTTTGAGAAGTTATTCTCCAGACTGAACACAGCAATCTACTCCCATCATGGCATATGGACACTGTTCCAAGAGCTGAATGGAAACTACACAGGTTAGTCAATGCCTTCTGCATTATGTTTAAGGACATGCTATTCCCTGCAACTGCATCCTGCTGCCAGTGCTCAGTTAATAGGCTCCTGTAGTGAATAACATCATGTGCTCTGTCAATTATTAATAATGAGACAAGCGTTTTCACATCAGAATGCTGCCTTGTAATGTGATGAGCCTGTACCACATCAATGTATCAAAGCTCAGACTCGTAACACTACTAGTTTACTAAGCGAAGTTTGAACAAGATTTATTCCCCTAACAGTCTGCTGAGTCCCAATTTTCATGAATTTTGTAAATAGAAAATGTCTCTTTATTGGCAAGATTTTTACAATATGGTTTGTATTTTAGGTCGTTGATTTATGCTACATTGCATTTATTCTTACACATCATTGATCCCCTGTCTCATACATCAGATTTAGTTACTTTTTTATTGTATAATTTCTAGGCGACAGTGGATATCCAGGACAGAAAGAGCTGATGGATCTAATTTGATTTTGCCCTTATACCAGCAGAAGTTCACTTACTAGTTCACTTACTCAGAATTCATTGATCACTCGAAGGTCTTCTGGGATTGTGAAATCTCATTCTCTGTGTCTTTTCCAATTGTCAAAGCACAGGCTCAATACTGCATCTGACATGCTTGCAGCCTGCCTCATTCTGCATAACACGCAGCAGTCAGCCATGGGGTTATAGTCAATGATGTGGCTCTCATAGAGGACGACAAGGCTAACTCTTACTGACTTCAGACGTGGCAAAAAGGTAGATCTTTCTGAAAGGTGGATTTGCTGATGATAAGCAAGGGGCAGCTCAGTGACAGCTGTATCTTTAAACAAGGGAAAGGAAGAACCAGGAAATGACAATGGGCAAGAGAAAAGGCAAGAAGAAATTGCAGGAGTTTTACACAAATATCCATAGGTCTAAAATCAAAGAAATTGTACTACTTAGCATACTGAGGTGATTGAATTCCTTTATCTGTATCTTACTGTTCCTACCTAAATCACAAGATAATGTCCTGTGCACAGTCCATTCAGTTCAATGGCAAGACAACGAGCCTTGCAGAGGATACTGTCAGAGCAATAATCACTTTTAAAGTGGTTGTAAAGATCTTCTAGTCACTAAGCGCACACAAAGAGGCAAAAGGAGGTTAATGAAACTTCAAGAACTGTTTGCATTCAGTAAGGTTACTTCATCTTGAGTTTTTGAGAGCAGATAAGGTAGAAAAGAAAGGCACTGGAAAGGCAGATGACATTTAAAAGAAGCAGTATTAAAGTTCTCCATTACAGGAATAAAGAGAAGTATTTTGTCAACAGTGAACACATTCATCTTCATCTGGAAGAAACAACTGATAATTCCTGTTACTCAAGGGAATTCTAAGCCTTGAGCTAATCCATGTATCTACAGCACAATGTATCTACAGCACAATTTTGCAAACATTCATCAATGCTTAGGCTACCTGTTTAGGAACAAATGTATTACCAAATATTAGTTTCTTTTACAGAAACAAATACTAGAATCAGAACAGACCTGCTTTAATCATAAGTTGTTTTCAGAACACATTCACCAGTCTAATTTCAAACCATTTGAGCACCTGAGCTTCCATTTCCCCTCCCTGGAAATTATTCATCAACCAAAATTCAGGCAGCTATGCTGGGTAACTTTTCTCTGATCTGCATTGTTAATTTCCTCTTTATTTGTTCATCTTTGGATGACACAAAAATACTTTTCTTTCTATGTGCTTGAAAACCATCCACAATTGTCAGCTGCTACATCTTCCTTTCAAAATCTTGTTTATATTCAAATAGGCATTAATGTTGCTGTGCTCCATCAAGAAATTCAGTCAATAATTCCAAAAAAGCAAAAGAACCCGGGAATTACATACCCTGTAATACGGTCTTTAAAAGCCCTTTGTTGGTTTGCAGGCTACAATACTTGCATTTACAACTGTTGGCTTATTTCAAATGGAATTTTATTTAAGCAAAGCAAAAGTGCAGCTTCTGAGGCAAGAACTGAAGCCTTGGAACAGTGGGTGAGCGATCCCACACTTAACACTGCTACTCAGAGCTATGATCATTCACTATTTTGCTACAAACATCCCGCACAGCCTTAGTCAAGTTGCTTAGGGTTTTTTTGTGGCTTAATCCCCCATCTTTGAGATAAGTATGACTGAGCCTCCCTATCTCACAGGCACGCAGTGAGGATAAATACATTAAAGAAGAATTAATATATCACAATATAGTGATAGGAGTTCAATATCCTGCGTATGGGGCAATTCATCATTTTGTCTCCTGGATCAAGTAGAGTTTCTAGGTGTGTGCCAACAGTAAAAGCCTAATCTATTAATATATAAAGCAAACAATCTCCAGTCATACTTTTATATATATGAAACAATGAACAGAAACATAAACCTCTAGATACAGAGTGGAAATGTTGGATAAGAAAAGAACAGATTTTTACCTTCATTACAACAGGCTTAAGGAAAGGATACAATCCACAACCTAGACATAAACAAAGAAATCTATTAATTTCAACAAAATAAACCAGAAAATACACCAAACCCAAACAAATGTACATCAAATTCATATATGAACTAGATATATAAGTATTTGGGTACATACATTTTTAAAGTTATCTTGTGTAAGGAATACACTATAATTTACTAGCATATGAATAATAAACTGTTCCCAGGATGAAACCTCCATATTTTTTGCTGCAGACTACCCTCCCCATAAAATTGCTTTATTAGAGTTTAGCAATGTTAGGAAAAAAGTGAAGGTAATGTCTATAGCTCCCATTAAAAAGTCGATCATACATTTCACAGTGATTATAGAATAATATACTATAAAAATGAATTTTCACCAAATATTCAAAATTATAGATTTATTCAGACTCCCAGAGAAAAATCAAACTTGTAAATTGTGCAGATTATATATCCAGTAAAATATTTATTGTCGCACAATGTATATTGTTAACTGTGTTGACTACTTTTCACCAAGGTGCCAGAGAAATGAAAAATTAACCAGTGTAGAATATAAAATAGTTTTTTCAAGTCCTAGAGCTTGTCCATGAGCATACAAAACAGATCGTATTCAGAGCTGTAATATAGAAATTCTTCAGTGAAGAAGACACTAGAGCTGAATACCTGACAGCAGAACAAAACAGAGAACAGCATTAAAGCCGTGTAGCTGAGGTGCTGCATGCAAATGCAGAAATACCTGAATTAGTAATGTTGAAGGTCTAGCTAAAGTAGACAGTGGCTGTGTCAATGAATGTTTTAATGACATCTTACTAGTTTAAGGACTAACAAGTGCAGCCTGATGGAATTCTGGAAATGCAGTGAATATGTGGTCTAAAATTTGTTTGAGTTTGAAAAAACAAGTAAGTATTTGAATGTTCTCCTTCTCTGTAGCTTCATAAACTGCCCCATGAAAGTCACAGGTGCGGTTTGAGGTGCGCGTTCTTGTTTTCAGCATTAATCATGACCATAACCAACCAACCCCTCATTGTATATCACTTATTCCTGGTGAAAATTTGCATGAATATTCATTTAAATTGCAGCTACAGGGCATCAAAAGGTGGCCATGCTGTAAAAAGGGAAACTTTAGCAAAAAATAAAAAATCATTGAGTTACTTTGCCCCTTAATGCTGTGACTTCAAATATAGCTCTTTGTGTCTATACTTCTTGTTTTCTTCATTTTGAGACGACCATGACAACTTTCTAATGCTGGACAAGGATAACAGGCAGGCCAGCAGCACAAAGCCACAGTGGAACTTGGCCAGTCACTCAGGCTGCGTGCACCTCTGCACAGAAAGGCGCTTCTGACCTCCCCTGACCATTCACAAATTACAGTGGCTAAAAAAGTGAATACACCAATGAACCAGAGTGAAGGTTTTTATTCTTACCTTTGTTCTCTCTATTTTGGCTTTTTCACTTCCAGCCCTCAGCACAGACCCCATCAGGCTTGGAAGTGCAATTACACACTCATAGAATCATAGAATAATAGAATAACCAGGTTGGAAGAGACCCACTGGATCATCGAGTCCAACCTTTCCTATCAGTCACTAAACCATGCCCTTAACACCTCCTCCACTCGTGCCTTAAACACCTCCAGGGAAGGTGAATCAACCACCTCCCTGGGCAGCCTCTGCCAGTGCCCAATGACCCTTTCTGTGAAATTTTTTTTACTAATGTCCAGCCTAAGTCTCCCCTGGTGGAGCTTGAGACCACTCCCTCTTGTCTTGTCCCCTGTCACTTGGGAGAAGAGCCCAGCTCCCTCCTCTCCACAACCTCCTTTCAGGTAGTTATAGAGAACAATGACGTCCCCCCTCAGCCTCCTCTTCTCCAGGCTGAACACCCCCAGCTCTCTCAGCCGCTCCTCATAAGGCCTGTTCTCCAGCCCCTTCACTCAGAGTGAGTGTGTGCCAGCCTGGCAAAACACTGAAAAAAACCTAGCACCTGAGCTCAAGCCTGCTCTGTAGCCCAGCTGGACTTGCACTCCTGCCCAGTCTCTCACAGGAGCAGGTCACTCAAGCTGGGGGCAGCTTTTCTAGGAGAAAGCCCAGGCTGCTGAAACAGCCAAACTATGCTCTGCCTCGCGCTTCACACCCTCTTTTTTGAAGCCCCACAGTGCTGAAGACTGGGCAGGAAAAGCAGCTACCTCACCAGGTCTGGGGTTTTACAGATAGACATCTTTCTCCTCCTGGTCTAATTGGCCACACTGCCTGATACCAAGTACGACATAGCTGACAATGAAAAACGTACTGAATATTTCAGAATTAGCTGTCCTAAAGAAAGTGGTCCCTAGGTTACACTACTTCAGTTAAAAGAAAAATTACATTGAGTAACTGTTTCAGAAAGCTGTCAGAGAAGCACACTTGCTTTCTTACCCCAGCCATTCAGCAGCCATTCCTTGTGTATGCCTCAGCCACAGGTCTCACTTGTTGAAGGAAAGAACAAAACAGGCAGGATTGACTGAAAAATTCGGGTTGGATGTTCTCTTAGGATCTTAGTGTTGCCGTATTTTTAAATGCTTGTTCTGTCAGCACTTTGATGCCTGTGTATTTTCAAAATCTTTTTTTGAAATATAACTGAAGCATCTGTATTATGCCATCAGCCAGCATGAACTCAATGCAAAACACCACTACTGTCTGTGTCTTCCCGGTGCACAGAAACAGGAGAGGGGCATAGATGTACACCTGAATGAGAAAAGCCCTATTCCAACGTCTTTTTGGCTTAAAGACTGTCTGTGTCTTCCCGGTGCACAGAAACAGGAGAGGGGCATAGACGTACACCTGAATGAGAAAAGCCCTATTCCAACATCTTTTTGGCTTAAAGAGACCACAACCTGGAGTCCCACCACGTACCTATATGACTGCACAGCCAGATCTGATTCTTTGGATGTCTAAAACTAGGTTCCTAAATCAATGCTTGGGATGTCTAAAAAAACAACCACCTTGCAAACTTTAGACTGTGAGGAATATTTTTTGAGGCCAGTCAAAACATCAATGCATTCAGCATTTCTGGGTGCACCTTGGTACCTAACTCCAGGTTCCTGTTTTCAGAAATCCTGGACTAGAACCAAGCCCATCTTGAAATTTAAATGCAGGATGGAGCAGAAGGTGGTGAATAGGCCTGGACTGCTGCATAAACAGACAGGCTGCAGCAGGACAGAGCAGCCACCCCACCCTGCTGACTTACTGCTGTGAAATTCACTTTTGAGCATAAAGATGGGAAAAGCATAGGAAATATGCTCTTTATTACTATTATAAAAATAAGCAAAGGGATTAAAAATACCACATAGAACAAAGATTTACAATGGTTCAGCCACATGACTCTGCAGATAGAACAAAGGTTTTATAAAAGAATAAATGAAAATATAGATATATATTACCTGAGACCATAGACAACCCTAGAGAATTCTAAGTATTATTAGTCAGACCAAAAGCTGCCATACGCTCCAGAGCCCTGACTGCTCACCAGGGAGCTCAAGCCTTTCTAAAGGGCCAAGGAGGGCAGCTGGAGCCTAAAGGATATAGAGCTCCCCGGAGGAAGACTTTTAAGTTGTTGTATTTGGTTTTCTTCAAAAGACTTGGTCTGAGGCTCCATTATGTTTTCCATTTAGATTTTTTTTTTAACCCTGTAGGAAAATTAGTGTTGATTTTCTTTCTTTTGCCTATTTCCCTGACTTGAGGAGTTTTCCAAAAACGTGATGTTCCGTTAACTGTGGCTAGCCCTGTGTTAGCAAACAACATTCCACAGATCTTGTCTTTAGCAAACTGACACAGGCTGTTAGCTGGAAGAGCTTTCACTCCCCTCCTCCATAAATCCTTTCTTTTGCACCAGTCATTTCCCAAAGTAAAGGAAACTATCAGCTGAATTATTCTTGTTTTTGACCTTTTACCTAAATTCTTTCTAGCTCTGTTTTTACAATCTGAATATCAAACCTTACTCCCCATTTCCTGACAAAAGCATTGTGAGGTGGAGCTTTTGTAGAATAGATGCCTATTGACAAGAAAAAATTTACCACAAATAATTGCCTTTGCCAAGAAGTTTCCTTCCCCACCTCTAGCACAGTTCCTTTCCCAGCCCCAAAAAGTACCTAAGCATGTGGCACTTGCCCTCCCCATCCACACAGCACTGCTGCAGCCAGGTGAGCTGAGCTGGTCTCTGGAATAAGTGCTTTAAGCCCATTATATGCTTTTACTTGTCTACATTTTTCAATCTCTCATGAAATGATAACAAACAATAAATAACCAAAACAACATTTAGAGTCGAATTCTCATACTTACTTATCCTGAGTTGCTTGTTTAAAGCTATGGGAATGGTTGCATAGGAAGTGCGTGGACTCAATCGTTGGATGCCATACGCACACAGAAACACAGTTCACTGTTTTGACCATCTATTCTCCAGGGAGCACTAGCAGTAGATAACAGAGGCCTGTGGAAAAGAGAAGCTCATTATTTCAAAGCCAAAGAAAAAAATCTCACATGGAAACTTGTAAGGAAATGCAAAGCCAGAAGGTAAGGCTGCCTTTCATGAGGAAAAGAGGCAAACCTGTATAAACATCCTGACTTTTTATGGGACTGCAGCCAAGAATTCGTAGCCTGTACCATGAATCATGGAATCATCAGGTTGGAAAAGACCTCTGAGATCATCGAGTCCGACCATGAAAAGTAGTCCTATCTCCCCGTCGGGGAATCGAACCCCGGTCTCCCGCGTGACAGGCGGGGATACTCACCACTATACTAACGAGGAGAACCTGTGGAGGAAACCCCACTGGATTTCGAATCCGATGATAGGAATTTCCAATGAATTTTGACTCCCAGTCAAAACTGAGAAAAGTCACTCAGAATTCAGTCCCAGAGGCAGCACTATGAGAAGCAACAGTTAATTCCTCATGGTTTATTCCATTCAGCAAAAACTTACTACTTTTTCATTTCTTCATTTGTACTTTACAGTTATAGAAACCTGCACAGATTAGCGCAAAAGTTAGTTAGAATATTATATAAAGTGTTCATGTTTGGAAAGTCAAGAATCTGGCCTCAAAGAAGATATGAGTGAGAAGTGATGAAAACACACCCCAGCCAGACTTGTACAAAGCTTTCTTTTAAGACCTATCTAAATAACTACAGGAATCGACTTCAAATTACTATTAAATACTGCAGAATTAGTTGTACTTTAAAATAACTTGTTTTCATTATATTAAACAGTAACAGTACAATAACCTGAATAATTCTTACCCTTCTGAGACAACAATATATAATTTACTTGTAAGAACATAGAATGTTTGGTTTACAAGCTTGATCTTTTCAGTTAATCCCAGGAATTCTGTTCGGGATACCATAGTTTTCATTCATTCCATTTCACATCAAGACAACACAACCATTAGGACAGATTTGACATGATGAATTACAACATGTTTGTTATACTTAAGATCTTGTTGAAATAGAGAAGTTTTCATAGATGTACATATTAACACGCAAATTTTGCTCATATTTTCCAGAAAGGAATGGAGATACACATGTGCATACATATACATATTATATATATATTTCAGTATAAAAAATATTGAGGAAATTGGCATTAAACGCAGTGATGCATTCACATCTCAAGAGTCTAACAAACATCCAACTACAACTCAGGACAGGGTAAGGATGAATGTCTTAACAGAACTGAAGAATGCCTTGATGAGAGGCACATGATCTTCGCTTTTCATGGAAGATACGGTGCTTCTGTTTTGATGCCACTTATTCAGAATAGGTGACTTCAAGTATCTGGTTAAACATGGACAAGAAAAAAAAATTCATGTAGTTTGTAGATTGAGCTAAGGTTTAGATATAAAATACTGAATCTGATACAAGCAGACAATGATTTTCTAACAGGGTAAATTGCCACAAGCAGTTATTTTCCTCTAATTTAAAGTAGTTCTGTTGTTTCTTGCTAGATTTTCCGTGAAATAGGGAGGCACATATATAGGAACATGACTGCATATGCCAACACTGTCTGAAGTGAGCAACTCCAGCCCCTTTCCCTACAGTCTCCCCTCTAGCAGCAGGTTCAAGTCTCCTCTCACTGCAATGTGTCTACGTACTTCCCCTTTCCCAAAGGGCTTCTGTGATTTCCCACCAGTGCTGCGAAAGCAGAAGCTTAGCACACAGGTCCAAGGATGGTTTCTCAATGTGGGACAGGTCAGCTCCAGGGTGTCACACTCGCCCATCAGGTTGCATCCATCCAGAGCCAGCAGCAGATGCTTGTTTTCTTTCTGCCACACTGCAAGAACATACAGCAAGGTTCAGACTGGATTATGTGATATTTGTTGCTGTTTGTTAATATTATACTCATCATTGTCACCTTTCTGGATTTCAGCAAGACCTCTGATACTGTCTGTCATAGTATCCTCCTAAAGAAAATGTCCAACATACAGCTGGATAAACACAAAATGCAGTGGGTGAACAATTGGCTTATGGGTTGAGCTCAAAGGTTCATAGTGAGTGGGGTTATATCAGGCTGGTAACCAGTCACAAGAAGATCCATCTTAGGGCCAGTACTCTCTAATATCTTCATAAATTACCTGGATGGAAGACTTGAAGATTTACTAACCAAGTTCGCTGATAACATGGAACTCGGGGGAGCTGTTGACACTCTTCAGAGCAAAGAGGATCTGCAGAGAGATCTGGACAAATCGGAGAGCTGGGTAATACCAACCACATGAAGTTTGATGAGGGCAATTGCTGGGTTTTGCACCCAGGACACAGCAACCCTGGACGTCCATGCAGGCTGGGGAGCAAGAGGCTGGAGGGCAGCCCTGCAGAAAGGGATCTGGGGGTTCTGATTGAAAGCAAGTTGAACATGAGCCAAGAGTGTGCCCTGGCAGTTAAGAAGGCCAACTGCATCCTGGGATGCATCAAGCATGGTATTGCTAGTCGGCCAAGGCTGATGATTGTCCTGCTCTGCTCCACACTGGTGCAGTCCCACCTCGAGTACTGTGTGCAGTTTTGCGCCGCATTATAAAAAGGATATAAAGCTACTGTAGAGTCTTTGGAGAAGGGTCATAATGTTGGTGAAAGGTCTAGAGGGGAAGTCATATGAGGAGCGGCTGAAGTCACTTGGTCTGTTCAGCTTGGCGAAGAGGAGACTGAGGAGGGACCTCATAGCAGTTTACAGTTTCCTCACAAGGGAAGGAAGAGGAGCAGGCACTGATCATTTCTCTCTGGTGACCAATGATAGGACCTGAGGGAATGACAGGAAGAAGTGCCAGGAGAGGGTTAGGTTGGATATTAGGAAAAGGTTCTTCATCCAGAGGGTAGTGGAACACTGGAACAGGCTTCTCAGGGAAGTAGTCATGGCGCCAAGAGTGACAATATTCAAGCAGCATTTGGACAATGCACTCAGACACATGGTGTGAATGTTGGGGTTGTCCTATGGAGCAATAGCAGTTGGACTAGATGATCTTTGTGGGTCCCTTCCAACTCAGGTCATTCTGTGATTCTGTAATTCTTTCTGTAATTTACAGCACATGAACAAATAAAACCATATGTTATCAGTCCTCTGAGCAGATCCTGATCACACATGCATAACCTCCAATACTAAATGAAAAGGAGTCAAGATTTACCTTCAATTCTAAGACCAAGATCTGACTTTACTGAGTACAGTTTAATGCAACTGCTCTGAGACACAAGACAGATGGGATAGTGTGCTACAAATAAAATCTAAAACTGAACTTTTAAATATTCATTCTGAACTATAAAGAGAGCTGTGGCTTTTGTGTGCTACAGATGGCTTGGAAATTCAGTGCAAACAAAGGACCAATTTTTGAATACTCATAGCTGCTGTACCATAATAGCTGGAGGCCCAAAACTCCAGGGGTTTGAGATGATTCAACTAGATCCTCTCACCTGCCAAATTTCATCAAAGCAACACTGCTTTTACCATCTTATAGGGATGAAAGAAATACGAATAGCGTGCTTTTTTTAATGAAATGTGGACTACTTAAGCTTGAACAAAAAATTATAATATGAATGGAAACTGCAAGGTAAAGGCAAAACCATCTTTTTATCACACATACTAAAGCATCACATAAGATGATATCTGTACTTTTTCTAAATTGAAAATTAAACAAAAATATTTGGTACATTTACACAATTGAAGAAAAAACTCCAGAATTAAATATAATAAAAAGTTCCAGCTAGTAATAATCAATGAGGAACTGCTGACTGATTGCCAAGTGTGGCGTTGGGTTTAAAACTAGGAGACACATGCATTTCTTTGTAAGGTAGCAGGGCATGACCTCATCAATCAGAGATTATCCTCTGCATAATAGTTTATAGAAAGAAACCTACTAACGCCAACTTCTCATTTGCGTTCCAGACAGAGTCAAGATGATACAAATACAGCTGGAAAGGGGCTAAGCCCAAATAATGCTACTGCTAAAGCCATACACTGACACATTTACATAACAGTAAGATGAGTTTTTTTCTGATGCTTTTAACTACTAGCAATCTGGCCTAGATTCTGAAGTCTTTGGCTTTAGAGAGAATACTCTAACACCTTTTGTATCTATTAGAGCTTCTACAAGAACCGAACAGGACAGCAAGATCCAGAAGAGAGTGGGAGTGTTCATGGGGGAGCAGGGACCACCCAAGAGATGAAGAGGACCCCTTAATGGCCAATAGTCCTCCAAACATATAAGTCATGGAGACAAACACACAGTGCTGAATCACAGCTGGAAGTCAGGCTTATGCATATTTATGAGACACTGCTGCCAAGAGAAAGGCCAGGAGTAGTAGGAGAAGGAATGAAGGTCTTGATAGAAGGTGTAACCATCCAGAAATGACAACAAATGCCAAGAGATGGTCAGAGGCTGACACTAAGTGATGGATGATGGGTGGAAGAGGCCTGACGACAAGCAAGCTATGCTATCTGTGAAATCGAAGGAATTAGTGGAGAGGGATGCATACAGAGAGGCAGCCTGGCCAGCATGACCCATTAGAGAAGCAGCACTTACCACAGTGCTCCAGATGGGTAGTGGTAACCAGTGCTGCTTTTGTCAAGATTAGAGAAAAGCATGTTGTGAAAAATCAAGATAAGACGATGGGGGTTGGGACAAGCATTTTCATTGCTCCCAGCCAAGACAGGAAAAGGAGCAACTTACAGGAGGGAAGCAGCCTGCTGGTTTTGGGAACAGCCCAGGGAAGAGATGTGAACTGAAAAGTAGACCTGCAACCTTGCTGGAGAGAAGCAGGATGCTCTACCTCTGGCAAGGACTGAGGAAGAAGGACTTTACAAGACTTGAGGAAGCAGGCAGGAGGACCAGTGCTTTCCATTTGGCTGCCAGTGCCAGATCCAGATCTGCCGGAGAGCAAGCAGGGATTGCATTCTGAAAGTGCAGCTTGGCCTCTGTTTGCAGCTAAGGCAAAAAAGTGGGAAAAGGGCAGCATCCTCCTCCACTCCATCAGAAAGAAGAGTTTTTCCAATGACCTTGCTGTCCTTTGAGAGTGACTGCTTTCCAGGACAGTGTCCCAACAGGGTACTTAAATGCCTTCAGCGTAGTACAATATTCAGAGATAAAACTGAACAACTTTTCATGAAATCTGCCTCCAATAAAAACATCTTTATTGCCCTGGGCTAATGTGTAAGTTAGTGAGAGATTATGGTTTAGCTTCCATAGCCATTTTATGTAATATGAAAAAAAATCCATAGGGACCTCATCTGTTAGTCCTCTAAAATATAAAATGTAGTTTTAAGCTACACTTCATCATGATAATAGGCCATCAGCTATTTTCCTAACCCCTCAGACTCACTGCTGTCAGTCTAGGCAGAGCCAGACAACCTGACTTAATCACCTCCTTGTGACACGCTGCACCTCGCCCCTTCCTTTTGAACATATATAAATCCTAATTATTGTTTAATCCTTTACTAGAACACCGGCAAAATGACTGCTACCCTTGCAGCATACAGATGTGCACGTTTATAGGCACAGGAGCCGCAGTGCCACGGGGCTTCCTTCCCCAGGGGCTGCATGTTGCTGGCAGGGCTGTCCTAGCTTCTGCTCCTCTTCTGGAGGGGCAGCAAGTGTTACATTGAGGCTATGCTCTTGTGATATAGTGCTACAGTGATTGGTATTAGAATAGCTTAAATGCCTTGAGGTACATTTGGTTGTCTGTATTAACGTTTGCTGTTGTCTGTTTGTCCAATCTGCCAGCCTCTCTTCAGGACATAGTTTCCTCAAGGACACCCTGGATTGTCCCCCCATCATCCCATGCCCTTGTCTGGGCCTTCTCTGCCCTTCTTACCTGATGGAAATAGGGTCTCCCTGTGTCTCACTTCCATCCAGTGTACTGCCACTCCCAGTTTAAACGTGCATCCCTAGGCTTGCTGATGCTTGTCTAAGAGAAAATTCCCAGAATCAGAAGAGTAGCTATAAAATTATGTCAGTGACCACAGATACCATTCAGACTGCAGTTCCAGTTCTCTTCTCTGCTCTAGGGAGCAGAAGTCTAGCTTTCAATAAAACACAAAGTGTTCAGTTAGAACCAGGGTGGGGGAGGAGTTATTTTTGTTGTTCTTTTGCCTTCTTTAACATCTGTAATATAACAACTCACACATTCACATCATGAGAGGTGGCAGGACTCTCACCAGCTCGCTGCCTAATGCCTCAGGTTCACAGGAACAAAGACCCATCTCCTGCCAGCTCCTGCAGAGAGGGAGGCTGAAAGCAGAGTTCCCACGGTGGCAGGTGCTGTCCCATGTCTCCACATCTGCATCAGGAGACAGAGGTGGAACACGCACTATGTGCGGCTATGGCTTCGAAAGCACTGTCTGTGCCCTGGTCTCTTATCTCCTGTTGATAAACTGGGAATCGTCACATAGTGCCACAGGCAGCAGATACACAGAAGATGTGTTCATACCACACTGATGGAGCATCCCATATTCCCAAAGGAAAGGATGAGTTCCTAGAGCTGTCCTACCATGGGTGACTCAGCAGGATCTGTGCCTATAAAGAGCTTTGGTGATCTCTGGAAGTCAAATCATTAAATAAAGTGTGAACTCTGGCATTATCATTCCTTTACATTCCCACCCAGAAGCTGGGACAACCAGCATCTCATCTTTCCCAGCTCTGCTTCATATGCAGTTTCCACTTCAGTTATGAAAATAAACAAACCAGAGGCAACTAATGCTGCCGACTTTAATGTCCCAATTCCCTGGCCTGTGAAAGCCTATTTACATTGCAGTATATTTCTCTTCAAGTCTTAACAGTTAACTCTTCCCTATTAATCACATGATACTGGGGAAAGAAGCACTGCAAAAGCAGGTCCCTCACTGCAGTTGTTTATAGACCAGATCGATTCTGGGAGACCAAGGGGATAAACATGATCCAAGCTGTTTCCTGTATCATCATATTAAACTTAAAAAAACCCTTATAAAATGTAGTTTAATTGAAGGAACTTACTTTTTAATTTGCAATTTTAAATGTGAGCACGTTATAACTTGTAGCTGAACATTTCTAAAAAGATAATTACATATGGCAAGACAGAAAAACTTTTTAAAACATTTTCTCTTGAATGTGTGCCTGAATTCATTTACAACTGTTGCTGCTTTAAACACTTCAGGCAGAATAAGTGGATGGCACTAAACAGCTTAGCTGCAATTATTATGGAATGTCTGAGGTATAATTTCCCCTGCGGTTTTGTTAGGCGTACAAAATTCATAATTCTGATTTGTGGCAGGTACTTATTACCCATCGCAGGTGGAGATATGCAAATATTATTCTAGTAGGGGTGAACAGCCTTTATTTCAGTATTCAGCTATTAACGAGATTTGCGAGTCTGGTACTCTGGGGCCATTTAATTAATTAGATGGTACAGATAAAATATAAATTGTTTTGTAGGCTACACAATTCCAGTTCTAGAAGATGTAAAATATGGTTAAATGAACTTAGTATAGACTGATTTGTTGTTTCATGTATGGGACAGGGTACAGGCAAATTCTGCTTGTTATTTTTGCCTATAATAATACTGCACAGAATCCTTGCATTGTCAAGTATTGTGGGAAAGAGATGTTATATATTTGTCATTGTTATTCAGAATGTCTATCAGTTATCCTCTTTATAAAAATTGCCAGCATGCATCAAACAAGGAAAAAAAAACAGGCATGTTTCTTTCACGAAAGGTAATACACGCATGTTTCAGAATTAACATATTTTGAAGACATGCAAGTTTGGTAAGGTATTGTTGTCTCAGGGTCTGACACTTGTATTTTAAATAAATCATTTCCATGGGATAGATAAGCTGAACTTGCTGTAGGGAAATGGAGAGGGAAATTACAGCAGCACACTAGCATCTAGATTTTCAAATAAATCTGTTAATTGGTTAATTCATGTGATTATATTCCTAAGTGTGATCTCTAGTCCTCCAGAAGATTTCTGGAAAATTTTTAATACAGGAATTGGTGTGAAAACCCCCTACAACATCCCTGTATTCCCCAAAGTGTTAGCTATAATGATGACATAAAAGAATCAGCATTTACTAGGAGTTACAGCAAAATGCATGGCGAGACATCTGCCCTACTCTTATATGGAGGAAATAAAATGCATGAGGCACGAGACTAGAAATTGTTAGCAAACTGTCAGCATTTAAAAGCAGGCATTGACCATTATATTAGATTTAAATTGCAAGTAAAATACTACACTACACAATTACAGTACTCTAAACATTGAATGAAAACCAGCTACTTTTACTAAAGTAGGAGTATAATCAGCAGTCACTCTTATTGGTTTATTGAACATATTTTGGGGTCCATTCCAGCTGTCTTTATTAGCTCTAATGCAAATGATTTTTACACTGCTATTTTGCCAAGCCCTGGTAGCTATAGTGCTGCAAACACACCCCACTGCTTTGTGTCTGCTGGAGATTTACTGACAAATATGATAAAAGGTACATAAAATGAATAACAATACAGAACTAGTGCCATACTAGAAAATGAAAATGAACACGGGCAAATTATACTGTAATCATTGGGAGTTATTGTATGGTTTTGTACAGTGTAACTCAAAAGCACACAAGTTCAAAATTACATACATGCCAGGAGTCGCTCTGGTCACTTCTCTGCAGGATGGGCAGAGCCAGGCAAGGAGCCACATGGCAGCTGGCACAGCCCCACACCTGGAGCCCCTGGGACCTGCTCACTTGCATGCAAATCCTGGAAGGAGATTCAGGGATGAGAGAGCCCATCAAAGGCTGGGGCTAGGAGAGAGCAGAAAGAGTCTGATGGAGATGACAACAGGCTCGACCAAGCCAAGATTGCCTGAGTGGGGTGAGTTTCTGCATGACAAAGGGTCTGCAAAAGATGTAAGGACTGAATTTTATTCAAAGAAAATGCTTCTGACTTTGAAGACATTCTGTGTGGGAGAGGTGTAAACTCGACCTCTTCAAAAAGGACCAGGAATGACCTGGGAATCTGGCTGCAGAAGTAAGTGTAAGGCTGAAAGCAGAAGTGAGTCAAAGGGAGAAGGCATTCTTTGGGATCTGAGGAAAAAGGCCAGTTGTATCTTCCAAGTGAACAGAATTGATCATGTAAGAAATTTGCTGTAGCTCAGTTTTCACTAAGAAAAGTCGATTGTGTTTGTGGTGAGAGATTTCCTGAAGCAGAGGAGGCTGCAAAACTGTGATGATTCACAAGGAAATGAGCTGTGGGTAACCGAGTCCAACAAGGGGATTGCCAGCACAGGAAAGCAGTGGGTGTTTTCGTCCCAGCACTGGCACAGGTAACTTCATGGTTTGGTTGAATTGTCAGCTGTGATTTGCACACCGAGAGACTCAGGGAATCTAAGTGCAGGTGCAATGGCAGTGGAAGAGATGCTCCCTAATGCTGCACTTGTGGCAACACCTGGGAATATAGCAATATTCAATCCATAAGCAAATCCTGCAAGCAAGCAATAGAGACTGAGTGAATAGTTTGTATGGGCAAAGTGAACAGAAATACAGTGACTAGAGAACTGAAGAAAATCTCAAGGAGAAAAATGTATTTGATTAAACACTGAATAAGATAAACCACAGTGATATGTATGTATGGAAGTGTTTTAATGGAATTATAAAGAATACTTATTATGTTCAGATACAGTAAGGTCAAGTTACCTGCAGGCTTTTGACAAAATGCAGAACAGAGTCAAACCCACTTCAATCTCATCTCTCATAGCAGCTGCTGAATGCGGACTGTGTCTGCTCCACATAACAACAAACTGTTTGGAAAAAAAATTAAGTCTAGATTTCCACGGAATAAATACTTTAGAATAATATTCTGCATTTAAATACCTTACATTGGATAAAAAATACCCCATGGATAGAACTATAAAGGGCCATTCCTACAGATGATGATCTCTAGAAAACAGTTTTAATTAAGTTTTTCCAAGGACTTCATAAAAATCCAGGCACAGCAGTAGTGCTACATGCAGCACATCTACCTCCATGACAGTCCGAAGCAGCAGTCCAAAACGGAGGTGGAATTCTAGCACATAATACTGGGGTTTTTTTCCCTAGGTATGCACACACAAACAAATCATTAGTTCAAAATCACCCCACAAATGAGAGATGTGATCAGAGAATTACATTTATTCATGGTAGCACAGTGAGCACCGGCATGGACCTAAGGCAGTTCCTGAGCCGTCGAGGAGAGCAACGCTACAGCAGGCAATTGATGCCTCTGAACACAGAGGGAACTGCTGCCTGCTGCTAGGTAATTATTACCAGCATTTTTTCAGAATAGTGTAAGTAAGAGACATTTTAGGTGGCACAGTAATATCTACCAGGCATAGTATTTGCAAAGAGATAATGGAGCAAAATGCATCTCTGAGGAACCTCTGCACCACCTGAGGACAATGCAGGGCAGGCATCACTTCCCTCCCACAGAGAGTGCTCATCAGTGCCAGGCTGCTGCTGGGTGAGACCAAACAGTCATGCAGAGAGCCAGGGTATCAGCTGGGAAAAGTCACTGGAGATCATGTCCCCACATTGGGCAGCATGGCAGGAGCAGGAGGAGGCCAGGACCTACTGGGTGCCAACCAGATCAGAGCCACACAATGCCTCAGCCACTGCGATGCCACTGCACCAAGGCATCCAGGATGAGCAGCAACACTTGCTCCAGATTCTGCAGAAAACGTACCTCGCCAGTACGTTACTGCACCATTTGTGCACCTCTGCCATTTACAGGAAACACTGGAACCACACAAAGCTTTTGGAGAGCACTGGAAATCACCCTGAGGCTTTGTGCTGTATGTATAGATGATGAGCTAAACCAAGAGCAGGGAGTATATTTGAGAAGAAAACAAATAATATCAACAACAAAAACATTATCTTGGGTGAAAAACATCTGTCCAATGGGCAGCCTAAACCAAAACAACACCCAGTCCCAATGAATCACCAGCTTGCTGATGATTCCCCCTCTTTCCTGCCTCCTGTTATAACAGTAATGTTTCTTCACATACACTGCTTTATAAGACACACATTCAGCCAGTGCAACTCAGTGTAGCTCCTCTGGCAACAATATGTGGCAGGGCTGCAAACAAAACTTCAGCAAGGTAAGATCAATTTACATCCACTATGCAAACATTCAAAAATTAATGCAACTAAGCTTCTGGTTTCACCTAACATGAATTAAATTACTGATCTTTGCAATATGAAAGCACCAAAAAGAACGAAATCAGAACCTCACACTTTCATGTGCACACTCGCCTCCCCTTGTCAAACTTAAAACACAGTCATATCCAAAGGGCTGCAGGCAGAGCTGAGAAACACATGTTCTCTCTGTATGATTTAATCATGATGCATGCAAAAGTCAGATCCTCTAAGACAATGGTTGTGTTGAACAAGAAACAGCATCACCCAAACCTGTGGCACAAGGCAATGCTCACAAGAATACATGCAGGGTGACTGGCAGTTTAGGCTACCAGATCCTTTCCTTAATCTTTAACTCACAACTGAGTTTGTACAGCCCTACAGCCAAGTACCGCTTACCTGAAAGCCTGGTACAGTCACTGATACATCATCAATGCTCCTTGCTCAAGGGGCGAGACTGCTTTATAAACCAAACCTCATTTTTCCCATTTTTTCCATTTTTCCCCCCTCCTAGCAACTCCATACACTGCAATATGAAGCACCACTCTTGTAAAGATGCTGCAGAGGCTGATTTTCTATGGAATAAAAGACATATTGCACAGTAAACGCTCCCCTCCTTACTCCTGCCTCCTTCCTTCCACATACCACCACAGAAGCACAACACGGGGACTTTCATCCAAAGACACTGAAATTAACAGATTAGGAAGTAAAAAAAAAGAAGGATTATATTTCCCGTTCTATTCATTTTTTGCCTATCTTTTAAGCCTGTGAATGTCAGGTTGTACTGTTGTGTCTAACACAGTAGTGTGTCTTTCCAGTGCATTTCAGTAGAAGGCTTACAGCCTCCACCAGGTACATCACACCCTCCACAAAGCACATCACTGCAGGAGGAGTGTTCTCCAAACTTTGCATAAAAATCCATGTTATTCCAAACTTTAGTTGTGTATTTGATATGCCATACTCAACTGCATGTCCCCAAAATCATCCTCCTATTTGCTGGAAAGCAATAAGCTTTCTTCCCTACCCTGTAAGGTGAAAAGTTATACTTCATATTTTGTCCTCCAAGAAGAATTTGCACACAGGATGATGGAGAACCTAAGTATTTCTGTGACATGGTCTTTTTTCAGATGCATGCAAGAATGAATCCTGCATTGTATCAAAACATTGCACATTACAGCCACAATTTCAAAAGCAAACCATGCTATTGAGAACTTTGTTTAATATTTATCCTAAACTTTTTCTGCATTTGCCTCAGGCCTTCATTCTTGTCTCTATCTCAGATAATGAATAATTCTTTTGTCTTTTGCATTGTTTGCATCCTGAAGGTGTTATCGATTAGGAATAGACCCCTTAGGTCTTTCCAGGTTCTATACATCTCTTGGTATTCTTTTCATCAAGTTATTCTTTTCCTGTAGTTTTCTGCAGTACTGCTTTCTCCTCCTGCCCCTTGACCTTCCTTCCAAAAGATGGAAACAAGTGAGATGAAACTGTTAATGGTCCTCCACTTACCCTGGTATTTCTGCTAGCACCCAGCTTGAAAACTGGCAGTAGTTCACATCTAAACACTACATCACCATTGCCTATTCTGTCTCCAACATCTTCACATTAACCTGTAATGTCTGTTATAAAACAATAGTCCTGCTCAAAATTTCCTTAGTAATGTCTTGCTAGCAAAATTTCTCTTAAAACAAAAAAAAAATCCTCTTTGTTTTAGGAGAATTTATATCAATAACCTTCATTCTTATTCTGGCAGTTCATCCCTTAGCAACAGTCTTGCTGCAGCCCCACTGGAAAGACGAATATATTTTATTTATTTTATATTTAAACTACATGCATATAATTCTAGGAGGAATATTATAGACAAGCAATTATTGATTCTTCTCTTGTTTTTCCATATAATATTTTCTTCCTCTTTAAGCTTATATATTTTCTTCAGTCTTGATTATGTTACTTGATTATATCCCCTATTCTCAGTATAATCACAATCCTTCCCACTTCAATCCCCCCTTTACCCTCTGCCTCTTGCTCTTGTAAAGCTTTCACTTCTGTAAACTAAAAAGATGGAAGTAGATGAAAGATAGGCTTGTGTTTTCTTCTGTTTCCCATATTATTTAATCAGAAGCTTATCCTTTTCTCCAAGAATTGAAGTGGCACAGGGTATTGTCAAAGGCTAAGTTTATCGCATTTCACCTCAATGCATTGTAATTCACCTGCATGCCATCTACTTTCAGCACATTTTAAATAATATTTTATATGCCCCGAACAATGTCCTGGAATGACAGCACCATCTTCAGTAGACAAGTCTAGCTCAGCACCCAGTGGTTTGCACTCTCTGTGCAAATCTGTATCAGTAATACCCTGTGCTGTACATCCCACTCTAACCCAAATGTGCCTCACTGACAGTCCCAGCACCAGATTGCACTAAGTCCTGGCCTCCACTTTGCTTCTCTACAGTCGGCTAGTGCAGGGTGTGTAGCTTCTTGGACACCACTGCCACAAAAGTTGCAGAAATCATATCTTGCTTCTCCCAGGAATGAAAGAAGCGTTGTCCTTGCCTTCAGTACTATGTAGGATTTACCAACAAGTTACCTGAAGGGGAAGTAGAAGCAAACAAATCCCTCCACCTACTCTGGCCAATATATCTTCATTTGCACAGCTCTAACACACACTTATTTTAATATTTTGGCATTGTTTCTAGTACCTAAAGGGGGCTGACAGGAAAGATGGAGAGGTGGTTCTTTATCGGAGGGTGTAGTGTTAGGATGAGGGTTTTTTTATGCTGAAAGAGGGTAGGTTTGGATTAGATCTTAGGAAGAAATGTTTTACTGTGAAGGTGGTGAGGCACTGGAACAGGCTGCCCAGAGAAGCTGTGGCTGCCCCATCCCTGGAGATGTTCAAGGCCAGGTTGGCTGAGGCTTTGAGCAACCTGATGTAGTGGAAGGTATATAGATATAAAGATAGATAGAATTGGTTTTACAATGACAATACTATGTGCTGAGGACACAAGCCCCTGTCATTATTCAAGGTATACTTACTTGCAGCTCAAATAAATCTGTCAAAAATTCCCAGCCAGTATTTACAGCAAGTCTGTAACTGTGTGTGTCGTCAGATGTGTCAGTCCAGCATCCCTGAAAAGCTCATTTTGAGTTCAAACATACTATTTGTTGTAGCAGTGGTATACTGAAAAGAAGTTTCTGTTTGTAATTTTGAGGAACAGGAAGACCCTCACACTTTCAGTTACATGTGCTGTTTCAGCATAAGACAGTGTATTCAATACACTTTCCTAAAGTTTCTGCCTGTTTAAAAGAACAAAATAAGGCAAATGGAGAATAAAGTGGCTATTCAAAATAAATATGTTTTCCACAATTAGACTCACAAATCAAACTATACCAGGGAATGGTGTAAAAGCAAAGGAGAATCCCGGTCTTGTGGCTGCCCACCAGGTAATGTCCCCATGCTCCATGGCGTGGATGGCTTCCCAGAACCACCCAGCCGCACACAGTGTGAGGTCAACTGATTCTGCTCACTCACCTCAATGTCATCCTACCCAACCCCGATCTGCCAAAGCATTTAACATGATCTTGTTATAATCTCCAGATCAATTATTTATTCTTTCCTCATCTTAAAACTGTACTGGCAAGTTCATAGCAGTAAAATCCAGTCCATGAGTTACTGGAGATCCATAAGAAACACTACAGAAGCTTTAAAGCCCTTGTAACACTAGTACAACCTGTAAACATGTCTCCTTTGGTGTGTTCACCCCAGATCACTGGACTGGCAATGCAGAATCTGGTTACCAAACAGATCTCTCTGCCTGGATTCATCAGGATATCACATCGAGTTATTTGAACTGCACCCCACTGCATTACCACCACCAATGCAGTAAGTGCAGCTTCAATGCATCGTGCTCTGCTGCAAGCACATGGTGGGAAAATCCATCTTGACCAAAAGTCCAGCATGGATTTGTTCAACTGGTATTTTTAGCAGAAAGCAGCGATTTGTTTCAGCACCTGGCCACAAAATAACATGGTCACATCATACACAAACTATTGCTTACTCAGAGGTGTTACATCCTTGTTAAAGCTTTCTGAAAGGGAAAAATGCTCATGCCACGCTGCCTCCTGAACAGCCTTTATACCACATTTCATTCTAGCTGAAGTGTCACCTTCTGTTGACAATAACCACTACAGAAAGAATTAAGAAGAAGATCCTGTGATTTTTTCTAACGATTTAGGGTTGATATTAAAAACCTCAGTAGCATTAAAATTACTGTAACTTTTGCAGTACACATATGCATGTAGGTTAGAACAAGATACCTGTAAAAAGTACCACTATCTAATGCATGACAGTTTGGCGTACATTTTCTGCTAATCTTAGTTCAGGATATTTAATCATAAAAATTCAGAATTTTCTTTAGAGGAACTTTATAAAAATAGAAAAAAAACTTGAAAAATCAAGTAGCCCAGTCATACATTTGTAAAATAATTCAGTGCTAAATGGAAGATTTCACAATTACTTTCTAATATCTGTAAGAGATATCAGCAGAAAACTACAGGGAAGGATTTATATGAGCTTCCGTTAGAGACCTCAGACCAATTCATTTTAATGTCAGTGGTGGAAGGTTTGTCTTTAGAGGCCTTCTATGTGGAAATGTACGTTTTGCTCGCTGCACCACTGAAGAGAAGTAGAAAATGAATAAGGTGTATACTTATGTGCAATCAGACAAAACAGTTTCTGATAGTGCCTTCTGAATGGTAAAAGGAAACCCTTCCTATATATTCATTGTTTATTAACCAAATACTAAAGGGAAACCTTTTTTGGTTTATTGGGAGTTGCTGGCAGCAGGAATGGAAACCAGACCTGCCAAGGCAGCTGCATGCAGGGAGATGCTGTGTCTGGCACAGGGCCTGGAAGCACCTGCTGCAGGGCTCCCTCTGACAGAAACCCCTATGGGACAAGTTTAAAACCTTTGCACAGAAAGGCAGCTAGGTAATAGGTGTAGCCTAGTTTATGCACAGTTCAAGAGTTTGCATTGCTGATTTGTAGCAAAGATGACTGTTTACGTTTGCTGGTCAGAACATCCGAATGCAAGCAGGTCAACCAGCAGTTCAAGCACAGCATGATGAATTACAGAAGATTTTCTACATAATTTTAATTTGATTTTCACTTCTGAACAACTTTCTGGTGTTCCAAATACAAGCCAAATATTATCTATCAAACAAAAGAGGGAATATTTTGGCTAGCAGACTTTTACTCTCTTTTTGAATGTCAGCACATGTCCCCCTGGCAGATTCCATAAATTCAAGAGCTACCAGATGGTTGTGTAACAGAAATGTCCAAAATACACTCTAGAAGCTAAAGAATCACAACAAAAGACAATGGGTGGTAGCTAAGAGACATGGACATCTACTCTCAGTCATCACTTCCATTAGGTGGACAAAGCAATTAAAACGGTGCCAAGGAAGTCATCTGGAAAAGAGCAGAGCACAGCTGCCTTGGTATGATGTGACACTACACATAGCAGCAAGCTGCAGATAATGCTTGAAATGTATATATTTTAGAAGAGCAGATTTTAAAATCAAGGTAATGGAGGTGAATAGAAAATGTCAAGAATAATTTTCTTGCAGCATTTGCCTTTGGGAATGCTTTATCTCCACACACAATGCTTATTCAGGTTTTGAAACTTCAACACAGGTTTTTTCTTTATTCTTAATTAGGAATTTTACATATCCTCTCTTCCAAATCTAAGCTCAACTTCTTTCATGGTTAAGGTTTTTTGGGTTAGTTTGGGTTGGGTGTTTTTTCCCATATTCAGAAAGTTTTCCACTTAAAAGCAGTATTACAAGAAGCGTTCTCAGTTATAGGTGTGCAATTCAGTCATCAGGGATATGTAGATAACAAATTATCCTCAGTTTCAAATTTTTCCCCATCTACTTCATAGTTGCTGTACAAAACCCTGCCTAACAATGGTATTTTTTATGAAAGCTTAACTCTCATCGACAGTACATCATTCATTTAGGAGATTTGCTATAAGTGAATATTTATATTCTGAATTTCTGAGGAAATAAAACTTTACCCTGGAAAATCATATACAATAACAGGAAGCCTTCTTTGGGAGAGAGCAGTTGTACTTGAGTTAGTCAGACATCACAGCTTTTACATATAAATATGGAATTTACTTTAAGATATGTGAACAGCAGGGCACCAAGTGCTGAGAAAGGCAAGGACAGAGTACTGCTGCTTGTGAATAGGACAGTGCTAAATGCCGAAGCTGTTCAAGGGCATGGTGCAGAAGCACGTGTTTACAAGAGGATCTCAGGTTTGTAAACAGCAGGGGTTTAAGCAGGCGGAGAAGAGTTCACCTTCCTGAGAAGGGAACAGAGCACAAAATGTCCTGCTTCTTCAGAGACAGTCACCCACTTGTGGCTGTCTAAAATTAGAGACACATCCATTGTCCTAACGGATAATCAGGGCTAAGAAGTTTTATAGGGCTTCTCTTGACAGCATGAGGGCTGATGAAATTTGACATGTCAGTTTAGCTGCACTGAAAATCTGAAAAGGCCAAATTACAGTTTTCTTTTTCTCTGTATTTCTTTACAAAAACACTAACATATCAACAGGATTAATTTGATGGTAGGATTGAAGAAGTGTTAACACCTTTTCATAAGATAAATCACATTCTGAAATAATTATGAAACTTTATCACAAGAGAGTCAGGAAAGTGATTTGAGAATAGGTTTAATGCGAGTGCAAAATTTGGTGTCCATAAAAGATTTCTTGTAAGTTTTTTAATTCACTTCAATATCCAATAGAAAACTAAAATATTCCATTTTTGAAATTAGAAGGCACCACAGTAATTAATGTTCCTGCATCAGTGTCTGAGGCAAGAGCTTTCAGCCACCCCACATTTCCAAGGAAACAGGATGCTGATAGAGCAGCAGCAGAAATGAGCTCAGGGAAGATAGATCCCCTGATAACTTCAGATACCTGCTCAGTTCCTTGAAATGGGCCCAGCACTGCCAGACAGCAGTGTTTTGGTTTGCTTGAATTAACTAGAAATGGCTCCGCTTCTACTTTGCTATCCAAGAGAATGCCTCCAGCAAGTGACATGGATGACCAGGTAAGAGACACCAAGTATAGTGGTTGCAAACTAATATATCATCAGTATCATACAGGATATGGTAACAACTAACGCCCCATGAAAAGTAACACAGAAACCCTGAAGAACCAAAACTGCATAACCCAGGATCAACAAATAACAAAGAAGAAAAATATTAGTTGGCAAGCATGCCTGATAAGCCATAAATTAATAATTAAACATTACAAATAATTCAACAACTTTCTATTTTTAATTACTTAAGGTCTTCCTAAAAATATCCATGCCTTTGCAGTCCAAATTTGAATATGACGTGAGCAAAAATGTTCCATTAGTGCAGCAACCAACAAAAAAATATTTTAACACAGAAAAACAAGAGACAGTTTTGTGATCTGGAGCTGAAATTTTTCCTTTCTCAGTGCAGTATGCTATCCATGAACACATCATGCTATCATGAACACATCATTTCAAAGTTTCACAGACGTTGATTGAAACTTCAAGCAAGCACCCCATACCTTATGATTTCAGGGGATTATAATGTTCAGAGTTTATTTTTCCTCAAATCCATTGATTGCCCCCTCCACTTTGAGGAAGCTCAGAGGACTTCATAAATGAGATGACAGTTTGCCCAGTCCTCGTTTCCCTCTGCAAACTCATAAGCAAGATTATTCAGACTTCTCTTTTTCACTGCTAAGACAAGTTTGGCTTTTGCACAGACTTCTAAATTTATATTTTGACTGAGAACTGCCATTTTGAGTAGGAACCTACACCGTATTTGATTGCATATCCTACTCAGAAAGAATACGCTCATATGTCCTACAGATGACAGAGCCAGGTGTACCAATATGTTCGAGATACACTATCCGAATATACTGACTCATTTGCACTGCAGCCACCCTAATCTTACTTGCAATCACCATCTCTAAAAGAGGTCTGACTGAATTTAACAAGAGCCACGGGAGATACTGCAACAATTTGTCTCTGCTTACAACAGGAATAAGCCCAAGTAAGTCGCTCAGTTAAATGGCAATGGCCCCAGCAGCAAATGAAGTTTTCCGAACAACATCTCAACAGCCAGCGCAGCTCCCCATCCCTCCAGTCCCTGCTGGTTACACGCTTCTCTGCTCACCACTTTCTAGTAGGTATTACAGCACCCAGAAGTATCCATGGCACTGGAGGGGCAACAATGCACCATCACAGAATGCCTCTGCACATGTGGAGGAATAGACATTTGCCCCTTTAGGTCCCAAGGCAGCAAGTAGGCACAATTCTGTGCCCACAGCTCTCCATCTTGCAGCTGCTTCAAATCATATTCTTTTAGGTGGTGTCCTCCATTTCTACCAAGAAAAACCCACTTCACCTTTTTCATCCAACACTACTTTTTTCTTCAGTCTCATAGCATTCCCTGACCTAGCTGCAACTGTACCTCTCCATTTCTTTGCATCGTTTTAATGTCAGATTCCTTTCTAAATTTCTTGGGTGACACCTTCTTACTGATTAGGACTGCTGAGCCTGATCAAGGCAAACAGGATTATTCAAGATAATTAACATTTCTATAGGGCGCTGACAATTACACACAGATTTGAAACCCAGAATACAAAAGAGCGACACCAATTACAATTCTAGGAGGATTCTCATTCATTATCGTGTTTACTTACAAACACAAAATTAGTGATGCCTGGATTAAGATCAGAAACAACATGAACTGCTATCACAAATAAAATCCTTTCAAGTGTATTTCATACACAGTACATGCAGTGTCTCTTAAAATAAGAAAATTTATAGTATCAAAGCTACTGTAATGGAGGGCATTTTTTTCTTAAGAGTAGAAATACAGCTATATAGAATAGAGAAAATGACTTGCGATTATTTAGATTTCCTGCTAGAAGTATACTTTTTAAAAAGAGGCATAACAAGCTGTAAAACAAGTTATATTTCAATTAACTTTCAAAGATCAACTATAAAATTCAGAATTCTTTTAACAAAAAAATGACAGAAGTGTCATAAGCAGAGTTCATCTTGTTTCATAAAACTTTATTTTAATGATAAAATTTACCTTAATTGTTAGAAGGAAATTTAATAGATCATTTTGCTGTATGCCAGCGGTTACATGAAAAACCCAGTGTGGCAAATATATTAAAGTTGTACTTCATCCCTTCAAAGACAGTACTTTTGCCTGGTCAAAAATCTGAAAGTGATTATAAATAAGAGGAAAAAACAACAAGCAATAATTAGCAGCATTTACTAAGTCAGAAACAACAAACAGGAGCCAAGTGAAGTGGGGTTTTCCAAAAGGTGCACATGGCACACTTTCCTCTGACAGAAGACCCCACAAGCAGAAGACAGTAACTGTGAGCAGTTAAAAACCCACCACCCTCAGCCTTACAACCTGACAGCAGAACAGATCGCAGGGACCTAATTAATAGACATGGTAGGCAATACATTTGAAAATAGGGCTTTTAATTGAAAACTGTTCATTCAGCCCCTTGGAATGCATTTGTCTTTAAACATAGTTCAGCAATTTCCCATGTCATCACCACCCACCTTCTAGTCCCCAGAAGGACCCACTCACACACCAAATTGCTTTCATACCCTGGAGAAATTCCTGACTGCTGCAGACTCCAGTACTGCCTGGCTTAGGTTTACACCTATGACCAAGCCCGAAGACAGATATCCATTTTCACCTTTCTTCACAGTCTTTCTTCATGTGATGAAGTTGATCCAAAGTAAAAGATACAGTTTTTTTGAGAACTGGGACTGTGATGTCCTTGGGTTTCCAGTACTGAAAAAAACCAAAAAAACAAACAAAAACAAACAAAAAACCCAAAGTATTATTTCTTTTTTCCCAGGCCTTTTTTTTTCTGTCTCTGCAGATGGAAATCTGCTTGACTCCTGCTCTGTTCCCCTGCAAAACCAACAACAACACTGCACCTCAAGCCTTTGCTATGGGTCTTTGATTTGTCTGTTGTCACCTGGTTAGTAAAAATTCCTACCATCCTATATTACACCAAATATCACAGCAATGTGACAAGCACAGTAAAGGCCCCCTGCAAATAAACTGGACTTTGGTTTGTCAGGCTCACAGGGACCTTACCAGAGTCCAGAGAGTGTGGTTGCCCCAGGCTGCTGCTGCCAGAATGCTGGTCAGGAGGCTGCAGAAGACTTCAGGAGGTCTGGGTTTTAGAATATGATTTTAAATTAATTTCTCTCCCCATTTTAGGACAGCTACAGAAGAGTAACAGAAGCTGTACACCAGACTTGGTTTTGAAGACAAAGTGAAAAAAAGCAACTTAATATTTTGATTCCAGACCTAAATTTAGCCATAACAATTTTTAAGTGAATTCTCAAAGTAACAAACTAGTTCTTTCTCACCTCTCCTTGTTTACAGTCTCATAAACTGGGATACCACACTACCAGTGTCACACAGAATGTCATTTTTTCTCTTGGCAAGTAAACACATGTGAAAGAAAAGGCATTGCATTTATAATGATAGCAACAGATCTTGCTAAGATAGTTTTTACCAGGTTTCAAAGGGACAACTCCAGTTTTCTGACGTGTACTGCAATGTCTCTTAGATTCACATATATTTTTTTCTACCCTGCTGAACACAGTTTAAAATGCAGAAGCAGCATAATTCAATATTAGACTACTTCACAGTACTACATGAGTTCAAAACAGAAGAAATAACACTAAAAGCAGGGAAATCAATCAAATGAACTATCTGAAAATAAAATTAGAGCATAAATAAAACAAAAGTAGGCCTAGGAATAGACAGACTGTCTCCTCTTTTCCTCTCAGGACAGATTTCTTTTCGTATGGCTTCAGACACAGAATCACAGAATAGCCAGGTTGGAAGGGACCCACCAGATCATTGAGTCCAACCATCCCTATCAAACACTAAACCATGTCCCTTAGCACCTGGTCCACCCGTGCCTTAAACACCTCCAGGGAAGGCGAATCAACCACCCCCCTGGGCAGCCTCTGCCAGTGCCCAATGACCCTTTCTGTGAAAAATTTTTTCCTAATGTCCAGCCTAAACCTCCCCTGGCTGAGCTTGAGGCCATTCCCTCTTGTCTTGTCCCCTGTCATTTTGCAGAAGAGGCCAGCACCCTCCTCTCTACAACCTCCCCTCAGGTAGTTATAGAGAGCAATGAGGTCTCCCCTCAGCCTCCTCTTTTCCAGGCTAAACAACCCCAGCTCTCTCAGCCGCTCCTCATAACACCAGCTTCTTTGCTCATTTCCTCGGACTCCTTGGAGCCCCTCAGGAGCCTGGGTCAGGATTGAGCACTGAAGTTGGAAGATGCTTCTTAGCATTTACTTAGCAGGAATCAAGGGAAAACACCCTCACTCTTTAAGCACAGGATACCTATGCATTTGGGGAGGATTTTCTTAATCTTTACTTTAATACGTAATTCATTTTCAAGCTTCCCCCCCCCCCCCTTTTAACCTCAAACCCACATTCTGCCAGGACTCCTATATACCAGCTCTCCTTGATTCTCACAGACTTTAGTCTTTTTCCTCTCCAGCACACTGCCAGCACTAAACTGCCGCTCACCTCCTGCCTCTAACTCAGTTCCCTTGATTTGAAATAATTTTGCCCTTTCTCCTCAGATATTACAGATAATGATGGATGGTCAGTAACTGCTCTGCTCCTAAGGCAGCTGGTAGCAAGCAGGGAGAGGTAAGGCTGCTGTGAAGCACCAAACCTGCGGTTTCACTCAAAATCCAGTAGCAGGAACAGTTAAAACGAGACCTTGAAGACAAGCAGCGAGGGCTGACTTGTAGGCAGATCTCAGTATGAGGGCCCACAGCGTGATTTTGGCAAGCTCCTTCCAGCACAAAAGGCAAGTTTAGGGGTTTCTGCCCTTCACCAGGTTGTGCATCCTGGTGTAGGGGGGGAACAAATCAGGAATACACAAAATACAATAGCAAAAGATAAGGTTTGTCAAATAAGGAAATTAAAATGAGAAAAGGAGTTATGCATGAAGGAAGCCCTAAAGGGAGCAAATTTCTGTTTCTTGTAAGAGGAATGAAAAGGTTGTTGGCCCTACATGACAGGAATAACATTTTTAACATTCTCCTTTTCAAGAACAGCAGCTAAATTTTCACAGGATTCAATATTTACGCTCACAAAAATCAATTTTTCCTTTTTATTAAAAAATTATGTACAGTAAATTGCCGCTACAACACAATCTACATTGTTTAACATACCCTGCTTTGATTTACTGTTCCATTCATAATCTGGTGATGATTAAGCTTCTCAAAAACAATCCACTAGCCTTTCTAAGTGATATCAAGTTGTTTGTTTTTAATCTGCTGAAAATCATCCTGTAGACAGATGCATTATTGAAGAATTACATTTTAATTTATTTTCATGCAGTGCCTACGATGGGCATTTGGATTAACAGAGTACGATAATGCTTCTTTATGCCTGTATCTATTCAAATCAGAAATTACCTGCATACACTGTCCCTGATGGTGGTCAAAAATTGTACAAAGAACTGAGAATAGTGCTTCTTAATATCACACAGCCCTGCTGCTCATCAATGAGTCTTTTTCTGTTCGAATGCTTTTGTCATGTATATGAAAGTCATTATGTAGTTTAGAAAACAGGAGATGAAGTGAAAGAGGAAGATCAGGGACCTGGGATGCATTAATATTCTACCAGCGTCAAAGATATTTCCCTCGAGGGGCTCCTACAGGCCACACTGTTATTACAGTGCCTATCCATTATCTTGTGCTGTACTTGGTATTAAGACAATAATGGAGAGAATAGGATTATGTGCAGATGATAGGAAATGCGAAGGCAATTCAGCAAGATAGGAAATGAATGGAGACATGATTCTTTCATCGAAGCTGGGGATAGTTTAGCATAGGGTAAGGAAGAAGATAAATGAAGCAAAATGAAATCTTTACAGGTTAGCTGGGGTAAAATGAGTGTTTACATGGAATCCGATGAGTTTAACCTTTTTGATACAGAATATCACAGCATCTTTCTTTAATGCACCAGTGTATATCCCCTCAGAGGTCTGGTTTGATCTGAAAACTTACTTGATGTACACAGGGAAGTGACCAGTGTTAATTCGATAGAGGTGGCCTTACATAGCAGATAACCTTTTAATTCACTCTAAGAAATGGAAAATTCCGATGGCCACTCCAGATTTCTGCTTTTCAACTATGGGCTAGAAAAATTGTGTCCTGCTCGCTAGACAAACAGACAGAAAATTAATTAAAAAAAAATGTAATAAAGAAGGATCAAGCGTAACTAAGCAAAATGCTGATCCTACACGGAAATGCTCATATTCTGTTTTACTATTGTACACTTTTTAATTCCATGAATGCAAGCCTGTGGCTGACTGCAAGTAACAAAGGCTAATAATTTTAGGAGGCCAGCGATGCATTATGATAGCGATAAACAAAGACAGGACCAGATTGTGTCATTTGCAGACATTTCTCTGGCTTATGTCTGTCATATTTTTTTAATTAGGATAAATCACACACACGCATTTGCGATAACAGCACAATGCCAAAGGAGATCGGTTTTGTTCCCTGAAGTACATCTCTAATGTTATTTTTTTCTAGGCAGTGCTCGGAGGCTTTCCTCCAGCGAGGCTAAAGCCTAACAAAGCAGATCC
Source organism: Clamator glandarius (assembly GCA_033459285.1). NCBI lineage: Eukaryota > Metazoa > Chordata > Aves > Cuculiformes > Cuculidae > Clamator > Clamator glandarius. The sequence goes on from JAUNZM010000039.1 coordinate 4,543,198, forward strand.
CCGGCGTGATGCATGCAGAGAAAAGGGGACATCAGAGAGGCACAAGGAGAGTTCTGCTCTCATCCTGCAGGGTGACAACAACAGTGGTTCACAGAAAAGTGCTCAAGGTCTGCTTCCCAGCACCAAAATGCCACCCTGCAGGTAAGAGCCAAGCCCAGCACCCTCACCATCTCAATGCCAAGTGATGAATTGTGGCAGAGCCCTCAGCTACCTGCTGCTGCCCTCCGCTCACCGCCCTCCTGCTCCTCCCTTTGTCTTGGGCCCTCCTGTCCAGCATGGCTCCAATATTAGCTCCCCTCAGCTGGAGCTGCAAGCTGAGCCACGTCACGTATTGCACCCGGCTGCTGTCTCTGCTCTGCACCCAGCCTCCCTCCAGCTCTGCACCTGTCCCGATGAGCAACTGGCTCCTATGCCCAGCCAGGCTTTCCCTGGCTCCCCACCAACCTCTGTCACTACGAGGCCATTCTTCATCTGAGAGGTTTCCTGTATTTAAAGGTCGCGGGATAAAATTCAGCATTGTGCCCCAGAGGGTGCGTGCCTGCTTGTGGCACTGCAAGCACTGCATTAACCACTGCCTGGGCAAGGACAGTACACTAAGCTTTATAAAAGCTGATTCCTGAACTTTCAGTCACGTCCTGCAGTACTTCGTAGCATGTACTGCAAGGGGGAAAAGCCATCTGTACAGTGACAACTGAAACGGGTGCTTGCTGTGAGCCCCTGTGCAGGCAGTGGCAGGGCTCTGGATGAGAGAAGAGCAAAGCACATGGAATCATAGAATCATAGAATAGTTAGAGTTGGAAGGAACCTTAAAGATCATCTAATTCCAACCCCCTGCCATGGGCAGGGGTATTCCACTAGCTCAGGTTACCCAAGGCCCCATCCAACCTGGCCTTAAAAACTTCCAGGGATGGGGCAGCCACAACCTCCCTTGGTAACCTGGTCCAGTGTCTCACTACTCTCTTGGTGAATTCTTCCTAATGTCTAATATAAATCTGTCCCTATCCAGTTTATACTCATTCCCCCTCATCTTATCACAACAAGCCATCATAAATAGACCCTCCCCAGCTTTCTTCTAACTCCCTTCATGTACTGGAAGGTCCCTATACTTCTCTTCTCCAGGCTGAACAACCCCAACTCTCTCAGCCTGTCCCCTTACGGGAGGTGCTCCAGCCCTCAGATCATCTTTGCAGCCCTCCTCTGGACCCATTCCAAGAGCTCCATATCCTTCTTAAGTTGAAGATTCCAGAACTGGACACAGTACTCCAGAGGAATAGAGGGACAGAATCACTTCCCTCGATCTGCTGGACACTTTTTTTTGATGCAGTCTAGAATACAATCACCCTTCAGGGCTGCGAGCACATACAGCTGGCTCCCCAGCTAGGCCAGGCTGGGGCAGGGGTCTGGCTGTGGCCCCAACCCTGCCAGCTGCACCCAGACCTGACACTGAAACCTGTCTAACCCTCCCAGCCCCGTCAGAGCAGAAAGCAGGGTAGGGAGCTGCTGTGTACAGTCCCGAAGGAGAAAAGGATGAAAATGTAGAGTTTCGGTATTGATAACAAAGGACTGGTAGCCTAAATGCATGCCACAAACACCTTACAGCACAAAACTCCATAACAAGGTGTTGGGACAGCAAAATAGCCCAGCTCCAAGCTAGGGAGTCATCTTGTACCAATGACACCTTCCTTTATTTTTTTTTTCTCTTTTCCTGTAATCAATAGGTGTGAAATTCAGCCCTTCCATACCTGTGTTTCACATCACAGTTCAGCAGGGCCAGCAGAACACAGAGCATCCTTTGCTGCAGCTAGTAGAAAGGATGGGATTTCCCCAGTGCCCTAAATCAACTTTTCTCGTCAGCTTCAGGTGGCAAGAAACGCCTGTGAAAAGTGCAAATCGGCAAACTTGGGGAATTAGGAATGCACCCATGAATTTTACATAACAGACATAAATACAGGGAGTTGCTAAATAGCACAGGAGAGCTAGGTGTCAGGATTGCCCCTTGCACAGGGAGACAGGGACTGCTGCACTGCTGGGGCTGTCTGCTCACCTGCTCATATCAGGTGACGCACACGCTCCAAACACATTGCTAGAAAACCTACAAAGAAAACTGTCTACCTAAAATAACTGCCAAAACTACATTGTGCAGCTGGCTGGTATCTTGAATACAAGTGTTTGTAAACAGGTTTTAATGTTTCATACCATAATAGACACTTATTTGTCTAAATGTATAATTATGTTTTAAATTTTTGTATTAACTAACTGTGAGTCTAGACTGTCCCATAACGACACATGGGGGCAATGAGATATAACAATGCATTATCTTGTCAGGTTTTAATCTTATGCCATGTTACTAGCTTTTATATTATTAGAAAGAGTTAACAAGAATTGCCAATTTAATTAGTCTGCTCTATTTACCTTCTTCACTGCCATTTCTTCCTCATCTAGTGCAGGCTGACTTACTCATTTGCACTAGAAATGACAAGCAAAGCAATTATCTATATGAGTCATAAATTTATCAATCTCTTATATCAGTATCGCTTCTCAGAAGTTAAAGGCAACCAATTGATGAAGCCCCTTCCAAAAAAACATGTATGTATTTTCCGCTGGACTGGAGGCTGGCTGATGTCGTGCCCATCTATAAGAAGGGGAGCAGGGAGGATCCGGGGAACTACAGGCCTGTCAGTCTGACCTCGGTACCAGGGAAAGTCATGGAGCGGGTGATCTTTAGCTCTATCATGAAGCACTTGCAAGAGAACCGGGTGATCAGGCCCAGTCAACACGGGTTCATGAAAGGCAGGTCTTGCCAGACTAATCTGATCACCTTCTATGACCAAGTGACTAAACTCTTGGACGAGGGAAAGGCTGTGGATGTATCTTCCTGGACTTTACTAAAGCCTTTGATAGAGTTTCTCATAGCATTCTGCTTCGGAAACTGTCGGCCTCTGGCCTGGACAGGCGCACACTCTCCTGGGTGAAAAACTGGTTGAATGACCGGGCCCAGAGGGTGGTGGTAAATGGAGTTAAATCCAGCTGGAGGCCAGTGACAAGTGGGGTTCCCCAGGGCTCAGTGCTGGGTCCAGTCCTGTTTAATGTCTTTATCAATGGCCTGGATGAAGGCATTGAGTGCTCCCTTAGCAAGTTTGCAGATGACACCAAGCTGGGTGGAAGTGTCGATCTGTTGGAGGGTAGGGAGGCTGCAAAGGGACCTGAACAGGCTGGACTGCTGGGCTGAGACCAACGGCATGAGGGTTAACAAGGCCAGATGCCGGGTCCTGCACTTGGGGCACAACAACCCTAAGCAGAGGTACAGACTAGGAGAAACCTGGCTGGAAAGCTGCCAGGAGGAGAAGGACCTGGGGGTGCTGATTGACAGCCGACTGAACATGAGCCAGCAGTGTGCCCAGGTGGCCAAAAAGGCCAATGGCATCTTGGCTTGTATCAGGAATGGCGTGACCAGCAGGTCCAGGGAGGTTATTCTCCCCCTGTACTGGTGAGACCGCACCTCGAGTACTGTGTTCAGTTCTGGGCCCCTCACCACAAGAGGGATGTTGAGGCTCTGGAGCGAGTCCAGAGAAGAGCAACGAAGCTGGTGAAGGGGCTGGAGAACAAATCTTATGAGGAGCGGCTGAGAGAGCTGCGGTTGTTCAGCCTGGAGAAGAGGAGGCTGAGGGGAGACCTTATTACTCTCTACAACTACCTGAAGGGAGGTTGTGGAGAGGAGGGAGCTGGCCTCTTCTCCCAAGTGACAGGGGACAGGACGAGAGGGAATGGCCTCAAGCTCCGCCAGGGGAGATTTAGGCTTGAGATTAGGAAAAAATTCTTCACGGAGAGGGTGGTTAGGCATTGGAACGGTCTGCCAAAGGAGGTGGTTGAGTCACCGTCCCTGGAGGTGTTTAAGGTTAGGGTAGATGAGGTGCTTAGGAGCATGATTTAGGGATTGGTGGGAATGGTTGGACTCGATGATCCAGTGGGTCTCTTCCAACCTGGTTATTCTGTGATTCCGTGATTCTGTGTATTAAGCACTTTCACCCTAGCATGGGGTCTAACCCACTGTTTGGGTTTTCTGCACCAAGTTTTACTGTCTGGTTTCAGAAACTGTTTAGGTATTTTTCACCTGGCAAGGCTGACTAACCAGAAATAGTCAACGCAACTTATGTGAGGGGAAAACTCTCACAAGGTTTCCACCAAAAGGCCAAGACCTGTGCAAACAATAACACCGCCAACTTCACACAACCAAACTTTGCCAACAAACAAACTGTTGTGGTGGGCATTCTGCACTAAACACAAAGGCAAATACATAGATATAAAGGCAAAGCCACACTTCTCATGAACAGTGACCTTGGGGACAGCCTTAGGCATGGCCCTGCCCTAATCATCTCTGTCCCCATCTGCAAGGGGTGAGCACCAGCACTGCACAAACTGTCCCTGTCCCCAGATATGCCTCTGGGCTCTCTGGGGTGTTGCTGGCACTGCCATAACAGGACTCCTGTTCCAGCTCGTGTTGGGGTTCCTGATTCTCAATGGGACTCCTACACCCCATGTAGCCTCCCACTAAAATATATATAAAGATCTCAAGTACCTCCCTGCTGGGATTTTTCTGAATATGCAGTCAGGATAGGGTCATTCAAACCAGCATAAAACTAAAAAATCTTGGGAATACTTCTGCTTCTATTCTCAAGTCCAATGTATATTCAAATTGGGTGGATGGGGTCAGAGAAGTAGTTTAATGATTAAATCTATAATTCAATGGTTACAATTTGTTCCTACAAGGAAATTCCAGGCTTGAGGATGTTGTTTTCTTACTTGCTACCCCCAAGGAATACATATGCAGTCTAGAGAGCCAAGGTTTATGGGGAGAGGTAATATCTTTTATGAGACCAACTATTAAAGATGTGGGAGAAAAATACAAGCAAATAAGCCATTCTTTAGGTCTGAAACAAAGGTTGCAAACTGCAGTAAAAACATGTTGGGAAGATATGCTCTGGGATGAAGTTATTATATTATCAATTAGGCAATATGAAAGGAAAGGACAACTAGCACCTCTGGACCAGCAAGCAGCCCCAGCATGGGGAGCTGTGCAGAGGTCACTGGCTGCCATGGGGCAGCAATGAGAGAAACAGATAGTTGGACAGGAGTGAAAAGTTAGCAGGAGGGGAATGAAAATTACAAAATGTCATAAATCAACCCCTCTCTTTTGGGTCCCTGCTCTTTAGTATCTTACAATGACGAATTTTCATTTGCAGGTTTTCTCCTCAGTTTGTTTTGTAAAGCTGCTCAGAAAATCAGAGTGTCAAAACAGTTGATTTTTCTGAAAAGGAATGTTCACCCTGTGATAATGGTGCTTCTGTATCTCCTTGATGGCCTGTAGGAACTAATTTTGGTGTATAGGGCTCATTGAATCTCACTCAAACCTTTTCCACAGACCCATCTCATGCGCTGGGTAAAGCCTGCCACACTACTGGTACCTATATGCAGGATACCCACACTATCGAAGAATAAACTGGACTACAAAAAGGCTATGCAGTTATACGGTACCACTACATAAACCAATATTGTGAGCTTCTCACAAAAATATCTAAGCAATTAAGAGAAAGCTTTTTTTTTTTTTTTTTTGCTTAGCATTCATGGATTGAATCAGTGAAAAACAATTTACTTATGATCTGCGGATTAGCTTTTTCATCTTTTCTGCTTTGCCTACTACATTCAAAATCATTGTAGACACCATCATAAAGAAGCTCAAAATCACCTTTTTTTTTGTTTGTTTATGAAGAGGATTGTCTCATTTTACTATTCCAATGCAGAAATATATCAAATACACTCCTTACCACTTCTAAAAAGAAAAAGCTCAAAACACCTTTGTGAATATGAAATAATTGCTAAAATACTGACAACTACATATTTCAGCAAATTACACTTACCCTAGCTACCAGATTTTCACGTCTTGACCTATGGAGGAAGAACAAAAATATTTGGAGACACATATAGCAGGCAAGAAAATTTTTATATTGGATTACAGAAACTGTACCAAGTCTGGACTAAGGTAAGGGTTCAGCCTTGTTTTGTTTGATCCAGTGGAATGCCACCATTCTGCTGACCTCAACAACTTCCACCTCAGACCCGTCACCTCATTAAGACAATTCCAGCTTCCATGCATTCAGCTGCTCTGGGTAGGGTAACAAATGACCGCTACTTGTACCCAACTCCCGTAGCTGTAAGACACATTCAAACAGAATTATAGACTGCATTTCTTAAAACAGCTAGCAAGGACAACAAAGAAAACCTAACAACAAGACAGGGCACACTTAATCAGAAATAATTTGCCTTTTCTAACATGCATCTGGTTCACAGATATAAAACTATTAGTCTTATACATCTGAACTACACTCCCATGTGTTTTAATTTCTCTTCTAATTGCAAGGCATTGCTGGATGCAGTGTGACCCATCCAGCTACACCCTAAGAGCCCCTCTCAGTGAGAGCCGTCTCCTTTCACGGCAGGCACTGAGGATGCTAGTGGCTCTGCCTAAGCTTTGGACTGAAGATAATCAGGGCACTTTTACCTCTGTTCTCCAGTCCCTTAATTACTTAAGGCCAAATCACCTATGCCCATCAAAATACTTTAAAGGGAATACTATTGAAGATCTAAAAACCAGGCTGTATTTCAGTTGACATTACTTACCATTGTATGAAAGACAAAGTTTCCTTGGCAGGTGATAAGCATCACCTCCCACGTCCTACCATAGATGCTGCTAATTAAACCACAGTGAATTTCAGATAATTTGCAACCTTTTCTAACACAGCAGGTTACTTATTCTAAACCGTTTTCCAGATGAAATGGTATTTAAGACAGCTTTCTAAATTCTACTCTTTTCCATGCTCTCAACATTATTTTCCGTTCAAATATGAAGAAAACGAAAAAAAAACCCAACAGCAAAATAAACAAACAACAAAACAGAACAATTCATATAGGATCCTGAAAGCAGGGCAAACATTCATCAGCAGTATTTGTTAGCATTTTCATTGTTTGACCATATGAATACTCTACTGTATGTTCTCTAGCAGAAACACTTGCTCAGATTATAATGATATGGCATTTTTATTCCATTTTGAGAACAAAAGTAGATTTGTAATACCAGTTCAATATGAATATGCCTTTGGTAGATGCTCTTTTTAACTTTCAGCAACGTATTACATTACCAATATTTAGTATGCATCAGTGAATTTTCTAACACTTAGGCACATACTGATGTTTCCATAGAAGGATATTTGTTTATATTTAGGATTAATGTAGGAATGGCATAATTACTGAGATGTAGACATGCCTGTCTCATAGGAAACACTGCACATCCACCAAATCTTCCCTTGCTCTGCTGACTGAAACCTCTGCCCACGCACACACATGTAAGCTGACTGCCCCATCTGCCCTCTCACTTCAAAATATGTATCCTATTGTTCAAAGCAGTGGCTGTAGAGAATATAGAAACCTCCATTCCCTCTTTGTACTGAATTGCAGCAACAACTGCCTCCTCCTGTCACTCTCTGCCACATTCAGCAGGGTTGCTGAAAAGGATGCAAGCAGGGCAAGGTCACCAAAACTGTTCTGCTGAGGGACCACAGCTGACCCCCACTCATTACACTGCAATTCATCTGGGAACTGGGGGACACAGTTGCAACTTTCGCTCTCTGCTGCCTACAGCCTTTGAGCACCCCTAATTACTATTAGTCAGCTGTTCTCCTCCTTCTTCTTCCTTCCCTACACACCTCTAATCACACATCTCCCTCATCAAGCTGGGAGCTCTGCAGGGGTTAACCCTGAAAAATTTTACAGTAAAGGCAGCTTTTATTGTAGTGACAATTACAGAAAGAGAAAAAGCAATTTAGTCTTTTATGTGGCTCACAGTTTCATTAATGCCATACACTTTTAGCCAACTTGAGTTGTTATGCATTAACTCAAAAAGACATGGTACACAAACACTGCTAAAATAAAAAATAACAGAAGACAGGGCAGAATTTAACTCTTCAAATGCAGGCTTAATTCCTCAAATACCAATAGTGCTTTCATATAGCAGCTTTATTAGTGGACTCAACTTCAGGCAAGAGTCACCACAAAATAAACTACTTAAACAAGGCTGCAGAATCAAGAAAGAAAGGTTTAAACAATATGGAAATAATTTCTTACTCATTGTGGTGTACTGGGGAACTCGGCTCCTAGCACTTGCTGCACATTCTGTCACATGACAACAAGAGAAACTTCAATAAAAGGCAAGTTGCTGCAGCAGCAGTAGTTACATAGCAGTGTATGTCTTTCCATTCTACCTATACAACCTGTGCTTCCCCTCTGCTGGAAACAGCAACCAGGAAAACAGCAATCACTTCACCATTTCTAATACACGTTCTATATTTCTGAATACTGGCCTCCTCCTTCCCAGCTTTCTAGTAAAGGATTTCTATAGCCACAGCAAGGAAAACCCACTGTATTCAGCCTTTCTTGAGCATCCTGCACCAAAAGCCCATGGAAACACACCAACCTAACTTCTTCTAAGTATAACACTGTTTTCTTTTGCTGATCATTAATACCTGTCACAGAAGGCCAAGAAGTGGCTGTGGGGCTTCCTGATCACAACAGCTTCATAAAGCTATCAATGGTGTCCTGCGATGCATGGTTCTTACTCTTCAGAAGGCAAGTATCACACTGATGACGTCTTCCATTTCATCTGCCTTGGCGGCCAGTTGAATCAGCTGAGAGGTAACAAGGACTCTCATTGCTGTGGGACACGCTTGGTGTTTGGTGGTGGCCTAATCCATTCAGAAGATTTCCATGATCATGGTTTCTGCTAACATTCATAGAATCATAGAATCACAGAATCACCAGGTTGGAAAAGACCCACCCGATCATCGAGTCCAACCATTGTGCAGCACTGCATGCCTTCAGCACTATCTCATCCTGTTGGTCATTACTACTTGTCTGGCATTAAAAATGTCATTCCCTCAAAGAAAAGTGATCCAAAGACAGGCTGGAAAATGGTCTAATCAGTGTTTTCTCTTCCATTCCTTTCCATTAGGTATCGGTCAAAGCTTTCCCTGCAAGCCGAGAGATGTTTCCAGTATTCTGCTGATATTGTAGCCATGTCGCAAAGTTCTTCCAAAGTGATTAGTATTGTTTTAACTCTGGCCTGCAAAAAAATCACAGAGGATAGACTGAACTAGCAGTAATCACAGGAGTTACTTTTGTTGAGCCTCAGCCTCAAAATTCTAGAATTTGGAACTGTGTGAGAAGACTCTCTGGCATTGCAGTGCCCAGCATGTGAACAGATGCCAAGCACATATACTGAGGCTTTCCAAGAACTTCTGGGCAGAGCAGTCACAAACAAAGAATTAACTTCTTTACCCTGTGGTATCAGGATGTATATGAAAAATTTACAAAGCAGTTCTCACCTATCACTTAGTGTGGTTACATAAAACCCATATCAGATTAAAGGCACGACTACATGATTACGCTCCAAACAAAGCTTGTCCCATACTTGTATGTCTGCGGCTTTTTTTACTAAAGATCACACAGGAAAGTTAAGATAAATCAACTAAACCAGTGATTGTAATGCATGTAAGTTAAAATGCATTAAATTCCTGGGTGGATATTCTCACTGAGAGGTAAAGTGGTCTGACTTTACTGTAAAAGAGGATTAAGCTACCATGAACTAAGGCCATTTTCCTTTTGAATTAGATCATCCACAGAGGAGCTTAAAGCACATTAAGTTTGGTGCACTTATTTGACACATTCCCTTCATTTATCTGAATTTTCCTGCAATTGGAACAAGCCTTGGTTAAACAAAAAATCCCCTACTGTATTCCTGGCTGATATTAAACCACATTACCAGTTTACTTGGTTTACAAATGTCTTGTAAAAAGCAGCTAAAGCTGTTTTAAGACAGCTAAAGCTCTTTTGTAAATAACAGAAACAGAGCCATCCCTTTATACTGCGGAGGAAAATGACAGCAGCAGGCACAGAGCCTGGGCCACCCAGCAGGATCAGAGACTTCAGTGTGCATACTAAGCTCTTGCTAATCTTGAAAAGTAAACAAACAAAGAAACAAAACTTGAATTCAGTTTTACATCCCATATGAAAACATCTCCTTAGACATGAAAAGACATATAAACAAGGTAGTCTTGAGGGACAAGGTTTTGATGGAAAGCATCTGGCAAGTTTGTCCTCTAGAAGCCTGAGCTGGGCAGACACAGCCTTGGGGTACTGAATAGAGTCCCTTATCTCTGAATAGAGGATATGTTTTTAGAGGTTAAATAAGATGCACTCTGAAATTTACCCATCCCAAGTTCGTAAATGAAATGCTATCTAATGAAAAAGGAAGAACAAACAGTTTCTTGGTCTGATAATGACTCAGGTGTTAGTTTATCCAAATGATAAATTTTACACTTTAATAAAATTCACTTTCCTGAGTATTGGCAGGTAATTGAGATGTGGCAAATAGAAATGCAAATAAAATATAACAAAAACATATTAAACAAATATTCCCTTTGATCGCTAAAAAGCCGTTTGGTTTCAAATGTGTCAGGGAACAGATAGCACTAACTATGATAAAAGAAAAAAAAAAAAACACCCTGTTTTAAATATTCCCTTAATTCTGTTTTCTCAACAGTAGATATAAACATAGATCTGTAATACATGTTTTGTGCTAATCTGTATATTGCTATTCCCTACAGATCTGAGCTACTCAAAAAGTTTATGAACTATCTAACATAGACAGATATTGATCTTCCATGCTTAATTTTTTAATATTTCTTTGTTATTCCTTGACTTTCCAAAAACAAACAAGAAAAGATCAGCCTACCTAAACAGGGCAGTAGCTGCCAGGCCCACTGCTGGTCTCACATCTGCAATCCAGATGTTGGCCATGGCAGCTGCCAGTGATCCTGCGGAAAAGCACTAGAAACTTGTGGCTTTGACCACAGGTGAGTTACTATTGCTTCCTATATGCATCTTCAAAGCCAGGAGCCAAGAAGAGGTTCATGTAGACTAGAATTTTACAACATTTCACCAGTGAAAATCTGGGATAACTTCTCTAATCTCTGTGATTGTATGTTAATCTACATCAGGTTAAATGAGAGCCAGATCAGAGAAGAGGGTCTGACATGAATTCAACAAAAAGAATTAAACTGGAAGCAAAAAAAATATGTATTGCTCATGAACTAGGGAATATGCTACACTGTTATATGTTATAAAAGTACTTAATAGTCCCCTACAAAAACCCCCAAAAGCAGCAGGTCATTTTTGTACAGGTCTCTCCTTCATTAATGCACAAGCCACCCCAGAAAGAGAAACCTTACAACTCCCACAAATGTAAGACCTTTCATTCTAGCTTATAATTCAGATTTCTACTTATTTTCTTCTCCTGACCTGTTAGAATTGCAGTTTGCACTGCACTGTGTTAAAGCGTTACTTCGTTATTTATATAATCACTCCAAAGTTTATTTAATCAGTGGCTTAAAAAAAATATCCCTGTGCAAGGAATTTAGAGCCAGAAACACCCAACTCCATCACCTTGTGCCTTTATCTGGCTTGGCTCGAACCTCCTTCCATGCACACGTATTCCCTCAGCAGCCACTTTTCCTCAGGGGCAGTGCAAGAGCTCTACTCGTTAGGAGATGGCTCCATCTCCAGGCTGTACTTGCTGTTGGGGACATTGCAAGCCACATTAGTTCCCGTCCCCTCAATCCATCTCTTTCACTGCTTGCTGGGATGTGCTATCAGTGGGGCTTGAAATGGGTCCAAACTAAGATGTTCAGCCTGAACCACCAAATGTACATGTGCCACATACTTCTGTCTGGCACAGCTTGAATCTTCCACATCACAGAGAAACATTATTTGAGGGCATGCGTGGCTGCAAGGAACCAGTCGTTCAGTGCATTTTTCTCCTGCAAAACTTCCTTTAGCATCTGCACTGCTCTATGATTATCTGAATGCCATTCAATCTACCTCCAACTTGAGTTGCCTAAATGTATTTGCATGTATATTGTAAGCATTATACTAAATGAGATGGGACTGCCTATGCAATCATGCCATGACTTTCCCTTAGGGAAACCTGGTAAAATTATGTTCCATTACATTTGTAAAATACTAACCATTAAAAGCAGGAATAAAACATTTATGTTCATGTGAAACAAAGCAGGAAAGATTTTCCAATCTTTAGCTTGTATCAATTTTGATATGAAAGAAGCATTTTCCAACTAAGCAGGGATTTGAATTTGACTTCAGTATTATGAGAGAAGAGCAACAAAGCTGGTGAAGGGGCTGGAGAACAAGTCTTACAAGGAGCGACTGAGAGAGCTGGGGTTGTTTAGCTTGGAGAAGAGGAGGCTGAAGGGAGACCTCATTGCTCTCTACAACTACCTGAAGGGAGGTTGTGGAGAGGAGGGAGCTGGCCTCTTCTGCCAAGTGACAGGGGACAGGATGAGAGGGAATGGCCTCAAGCTCTGCCAGGGGAGATTCAGGCTTGAGATATGGAAAAACTTCTTCAAGGAAAGGGTCATTGGGCACTGGCAGAGGCTGCCCAGGGAGGTGGTTGACTCACCTTCCATGGAGGTGTTTAAGGTGAGGGTGGATGAGATGCTTAGGGGCATGATTTAGAGATTGGTGGGAATGGTTGGACTCAATGATCCGGTGGGTCTCTTCCAACCTAGTGATTCTATGATTCTATGTGCTTTTGGCTTTGATTATTTGACTGATAAGTCTCTTTCCAAAATTCTCTTTTTTCTTAATTTAGTGTTGTGACGCAACACAGAACTAAACCAGTTCATCTGTCTTAAAGAAGATAGACAGCAGCTTTGGAAAACTTTTCTTAATGATTTTTTTTACTTGTTATTGTCCATGCCATGAAAGAGAAAAACTGCTTTTATTGTACTATTCAGTGTCCTTTACTCGTGCTGTTGGTCAATTCATTGTTTTAATTCCTTGGTGCTCTGGCAAATTTTCAGTTTATTTAATGGGAGAATTTTAAAAATAAAGTATTCATTTAGAAGTCACACAGTAGTGATATATATACACTGAGCTTCAATTTAAACCATTATTGCATACCATCCTTTTCCTTTTATAATAATCCATTAAATGCTTTCAAGTATGGAGAAGGAATAGCAACCTGTAGATCTGAATGGAGCCCAGATGACCTATAAAATATATCTTGCCTCACTCCCTTACTAGTTCCAGCTCTCATCTCTAATGGTTTCTATTGTTATTCTACCATCCAGACAACCACATGCATCAATTATACATTCTTCTGGGTCACAAACCCATTTTCATAGACAATGTTTTTGTCTCAATGCATGATGCTTTTTTCTTCAACCTGTGAAGAAAGTTGAAGGTCTCAATATTTAAAAAAAAAATATTACTTTTTCTTAAATTGTTTTGATAATTGCAAAACAGCTCCAGGAAAATTAGAAAATACAACTTTTTTAACTATATAGAAGTGTGTATTTAGACCATATATTGTCTCTTTCTAACACCTAAGGTACTAGGCAGTACTTTGTGTTGTAGGTGAACATTTTTTTCTTTATTACATTGGTGCCTGGCAGCACAGCTATAATTAACTGTCCTTTGCATTCCCTATTTTATGACACTTACAATTCAGTCATCTTAATTGGACTTCCTCAGCATATAAATGGCTGGCTTGAGAAGCAAAATTTTTTTCTGTGAAACAAACTCAAAACCTATACTATAGACTATCTCAATGATTTTTTTTAGAGTCTTTGACATAAGTTTATCTCTTTTAAAATTATCATAATGACAAATGTTCCAGTTAATTCTCTCAGATGCAAGTCTAAAACAGCTCCCCACATGAATTTTTTTTGCAGATACTATTCTCATAAACAAAGCACTCATTATTACATTTCCGAAGGCATCTCACTTTCCTGCTTGGTAAAATAAGTTACTTTGGGGAAGGTAACACATCACTTCCAAAGGCATCATTTGTATCCTTAAATTATTTCTGTAGTTCAGAAGTTAAAGCATAGTTTCAAAACTCTTAGAAAGTGAGAAAGTTCAGGCTAACACCCCTGAGTCATCCTCAGCAGGACACGATGCCCCAGCCTCAGCTCTGCCCAGCTGCAGGAGCTCATGGCACCCCAGCAGCAGCCAGTATCACCAGCAGGGCTCTGCCAGTGCTCCCAGGGGCAGGAGAAATGTACCCAACCCAGGATCACTCACTGGAATGCAAACAAACTGCTCCAAAGAGATTGCTTCCTGCCACAGGATACCTACACCAGAGATGCTGCCTGAACAGCCCAACACCAAGTCCAAGGCCAAGTCAATGGAACAACTGCCCTGTAGCAACATTGCTGCATTTTCATCATTTGCAAGCTCCAGTCTCAGCAGTCTTCCCATTGCGGAGGTGTTCTGCTGGCTACAAGATTAAGCTCCTCTCTACAGGTACCACAACGAAATTATGGTGCATTTAAGTGACGAAAACTGATCCACTGAGAATGGATATTTAAGATAGTCAGTGAATCTTGTAGCTGGCTAAGTAACTCCATAACTAAAAGCACTGTGACAACATCTATTCACTCGCAGACACATGCATCTGCCAAACTGGAAGAAATCCACAAATGCTTTGTGTGTGTACACATGTGAATGTTCACATTCATGTTAATACACATTCAAAGCAATACACCAGTAGGTACAAGCCTGAGTAGAGACCTGCTGGATTTTATCCTACTCTCCTCCATCTGTAGGCAGCTTTCTTGGGACAGTGTGTGATTGGAGGCTTGCTCACACTCGTCAGGGCACGTTCTGCTCTGTCCCACTCCGGTCCTACGCCCAGTCTCTGCTGCCATTCTCATCAGGCAGGTCCAGCTGAATTGCTGGGAACTTAAGTAGGCTTTCTTTTTCAAACCAACATAGTCATGGGATGCATTATCTAGACTCACTTGTCTTCCTGTCCTAGTTCCTTCTTCCACTGATAAGACTGGCTAAAGTAGTCACATCTCTCTAAGGACATAAGTGAACAGAGTTCGCAAAGCGTTTTAAGCCATGTTTGGACACATACTGTTTTCAGGACGAGCCAATGCTGAGCACTCAGCACCTGCATTTTTCATGCTGCAGACTTCAAGGAAGGATCTTCAGGTGTTGACAAGAACAAGGGAGGATGTAGCAGAGCTGGTTTCAGGCAGTTCATTGTGCCATAAGGACTACACTAATTACCAGTCTCTTACCCCTTCCATCCAATCTGTGCCTTCACTCATAAAGCACATTTTTAAAGAAAACTCTGGGTTTATCCATGTGTGACAGAGGCAGCCTTACAGCCAAGCTGAAGCTGGGAGGGTGGCCATAGCTCTGCACTCCTATATTTCACCTGGGCACCACTTTCAGGCTTTCAAAGCAGCCAATGGGAACCATTTAGCTGAATCCCGTTCAGATCTATGAAAACTAAGGGATAAATATTAACATTGAGGTTTCTGGTTGGCTGGTCAGTCTGTTTGTTTGTAGAGGCAAGGAGGGGTGTTAGGTTTAACTTTATTATAACTAAGCCTATATAAATGCAAATACTGCTTCTGTAGATATAATTTCATAAAGCAAAACTACCCACAATGTTTAGCAGTGAAATTCAAGTGACAACTGTGACAAGCAAAGAAAAATGAATGCAGTTAACTTCAGCCATCCCTGCTCATCTGAAAGCTTGTGTCAGTTCCTAAATAAGCTTTTCATTTTCCTATTCAGTCTGCTGATCTTTGTTGATTTACAGCATGAATGAGCATGGCACATTGCAACTTGTAGAGTGTATTTTTCCTAAATAATAAAGCATTTATTGCAGACCCATCAAGCTTCCCAGTAGCTTTGAATTATTCTTCCAACAAAGTGCCGTGTTAACAACTCATTTACATTGTTGCAGGCTCTGAGCTAATGTTATATGTAATTTAATCCCACTAGGGAAAGTAGACTCCCCAAAATATATCTGGAGCTGATAAGCCACAACTTGATACTATTTTTCTCATCAACTTTTTCCCAAGACTGTCTTTATCAAATCTATCCCACTCCTCACCTTCCACACTATGCCAATAGCAGCTGAACAAACCGTTTCTATGTGGTCTTCTTCTCAGAAAGCCCCACCCTCAGGTCCTTCATCTAGTGAAACAAGAAGGAGAAAATATGCTTAGTGGAGAGCTGCAAAGATCTTGCTGCTTTGGGAAGGAAAGAATTTGTTGGGCAGAGAGTGAGGTCAGTATTTTGGTGGCTGTTTGAGGGGTCTGTCCTCCAGCTTCAGCAATTGCATCATAACAGCCACTCATCTGAGGAGGCACAAGATGCACAAGCTGCCTGCAGAGGCATCAGTGTTGGGGCTTAAGGTTTTTGGCAGCTGCTGTGCTTGGAAGGAGTCCACAACAGTAGGATAGTGTGTAATGCTGCCATTCACCCCTTCTGCATGATCTCAGAGAGAAAGGGAATATCACACGAAGAGGCTTCTGCTGGAGCACTTATATGGGGTTTGGTGGCAAAATAATAATAACAAATAAGTACTAACAAATAAAGAAAAAATCCCACAGGAAACATATAATTCTCCAAGAACCAATCAGAAATGATCCTGTGCTTGCGTGTGTTCTAAAATTATCTGGATGGTACTGCAAAGCCTGTATTAGACAGCCATAAATAAAAACATATCATCAAAACTTTCCTTCTCAGAAAGTGAGATTAACTATGTGGATTTTAAATTGATATATAACACCTGAGGAGTGATCCAAAATACCAGTCATTTAATAGTGAGGATAACTGACCTGTTATACAGAGGAGACTGCCTGGAGCAAGGTGACATGATTTTTAATTGGGTAAAATAAACTGGTGTGGAAGCAAAAAAAGCATCATTTATTAATGCACTGTAAGACAATACCAAATTGATTTCCCTGTTTCCTCTATCAGGTTTAAAATCCAAGCCCATGGGACTAACCTGCAGAGGCAAGAGGTTTCTTCTAAGTCATGCTCTTCCATCATAGGTCTGGTAGCTCACACAGGTTTGGTGTCAACTTTAATATCACAGGCCTTCAATTTCTTCAAAATATTAAGGATTACTGTTATTAAGCTCTCATTACTACATTTGTTTCTCGTTATTCAGAGGCAACAGTCAGTGTAACTCTTCTTTCTAACTGGATTCCCTTGGCATGGACAATACACTGCGAAGCCTACTGCATGAATATCCTGAACTTTGAAGCTTATTACCCCAAAGCTGTTATGAGTCCAGATGTGGCAGAGGGAGGGAGGAGCTTTTCAGCACACAAAGGTCATGTCATGATTGCCTCTGGAGATGGTGGTATGGTGTCAGAACGGGCACATCACCTCCATGACAAGCAGTAGGGCTGCTACCATGCTACCATGCTGCTCTTCCATAGCTATCTGTGTACAAGTGCTGCTGATGCAGCCACAGCACCATACCTAGACTACCAAAGTGTCTTGAAACCAGGCTTAGCCACCCCAAATATGATGCACGTGGACACCTGGGAACATGGTCATATACAGAGAGTTTCGGCGTTATGACCATTGCGTTGTGATATTCAGGTTTTGCTAGACATTTCAAGTCAAAGCACAAGCTATTGCTCTTGAAGGCTCATGAGCTTGTGATTTATTTATATAAGACCAAGAAAATAATTTTGCAACAGTATAATTTAAAATACTTAACATTTAGTTCTGCTACTTATGAGAAATAAGTTCTCTCCTGAACATCATTTAATCTAAACTGTGTCCAATGAGTTCTAATAAGTTGTGAGAGGCAACATGACGCTACTTTCTTAATCTCTCTTAGATACCATTGACTCTCCAAATGTTGACAAAGTCTTGCCCAACAAATGCTTTGTACCACATCATCAGGCATCCACTCCTATGGCTGAGATTATTCATTAACAATTTGATCTCCTCTGTCTTTTTATAAGACGTTTCAAGGTAGGTGAACTTCTTCGCATGCTGAAGTACTGATGTCATTTTCTAAGTCCCTACAACTGCTTATAGTAGAGGACACATTTTTTCTAATTATCTGCTAGATTTACTTGCAAAAACATTGGAGTTGGGAATTTTTTCACCTGAAGAGAAAATGTTAGTTTCTTCTGTAGAGCTCCAGGATGAATACTCCATCTTCAGTTCCATTTTAATCTATTTCCGGGGACTGACTCTAAACAAGCAACATATACTTTTTCATCTTAAATTTAAAAAGCCAAAGCCTCTCTCTTACCACCAGTTGCTTCATTCAGTCCAGTAACAGGAGCCACACACACACACCCTACTTCCAATACGCAGCTACTTGCTCTCCTAATAACCATTGATGAGAATGAACAGAAAAGCCCCAAGAAAGCAGCAGCCATGCAGTAAGAACTGCTAAATCTTTCCCATTAGTTGCAGAATTACTGCTGATTGCAAAGTCACATCACTGTTATTCAGCTAAATTTGTACAGCTGAAAAATATAATCATAAAAGCCTTATCCAACCAACTAACGGTATTTAATATGTTAATCTAGCATGATTTCAATGTCCCTTCCATGTGAATGCATTTATTCTGCTTTATTTCAAATAAATTACTCAGTTAGAAAAAATTATTTGAACAGTGAGGCACAAATAAGTGAGCATTATTGTTTGCTGGTTGACTAGATAAGGAGTTAAAGATCTAGAGGTGAAGTGGAGGACAATTAATGTACTAGCCCGCTCGATTATCATACAATGCCCACTTCTCAGGGAATTAGAGCTATTATGATCTACTCCTATGAATAAATGAGAATTTCAGCTCTCAGAGGATTATGCAATAGTTTTCGAAATAATCTTTTTACGAGATTGTGGCTTTATCAGTTATGTTTTAGAGTCAGTATAAACACTTGTATATCATAGGATAAGAACTTCAGACAGGCTTGTAATTTTAATTTTTGCTCTTATATTTTTTTGGTTCACTTGTCCTAAGCTCTTGTTATTCTAGAAACCAAAAGAAAAACTACTTTGCTTTTTCAGGTCCTCTCCTTCCACAAAACTTTACCAAAAATGTAATATGTAAATAAAAACACAATACAAATTCTGCTTGAGTTGTTTTCCAATGCAACTGAACACCCATTAAAAGTAGTCCTGATGACTCTCAGCAGCACAGAAACAGTGGAGTGTAAGAAAATCACAGCTTCAAAGACAAAGACAGACAAAAGGACATTTCTTTTTGAAAATTCACATGGTCTACTAAGGCATTTGTTTCTGTTCAACTTTATATCAAAATATTCTTTCTTGGACATTTTGACCCAAATTCTTTGAATCTTTATCAAGAGAATTGCTGATGTTCTCTACAGCTGCCAAGTTTCAGAGTTTCATAGTCATCTTCCCAGCAGACAAAACAAACCAAAATATGTGAGCATTTTAAAGCAGCCTGACCACAAAAGAAAGCTTTAGGAGACCCAGATAGTGGACCATATGTGATATCAAATGGGCAAGCCATTAGCATCAGCTGTGAACATATTGTACCAACTGGGAATGAAAATAAAACATTCAACTACCAACTGTTATAATCTGTAAATAGTCAAACCAATTCCTCTGGGTTCCAGAAATATATGAATAGAGTGACTCATTGTGGCCCCATTGTCCTATTCATAGGTAATGCAGTAGATTTTCTCCTAGGAAAAAAAAAAAGAAACTGTGGTTAGTGAGATCTGATATCTGAAACAGTCCTTGTATGTTAAAAGGCTCCTGGGCTTTTTGAAACTATATCTAAAGATTGCACATTAAGGATAACAAAATAGAGAATTCTTTTGAAGCTACTTTTCTCTGTACAATGTGCAGCACCAAAGAAAAAAAAATTCCCATTGCAAATTATGTTGAGAAACTAGTAGAATACTAGAAAATTTATAGAGGGCACCAAAGTGCTGAGAATTCATTGTACAGCTGGCAAATGCACTCCTACCTACTAGTTGCTTCACATTTAATAATGCATGTTATGAACAGATGGATAGAATGTCAATAAGGCTCTCCGTATCATCAGTGGTAATGAAATACTGGACTTTGAATGCTTAATAGCACAGAAAACAAAAAGCCTGGAGGAAATTTGTCAATGTCATGCATGCAATACTTTAGCAGTGCTTTAACACTGTTAGTGTGAGGCCATATGTTTCTTCTAACAGGATCTACTGTAGCTGAGTGCCAAAAAAAGTTTGACACATTTTTTTTTTAACTCTTACAACATGTTAAGAGCAAATACCCTGTGAATCAGTCAAGCAGAGTAGTAGAGAAGTGCTATATCATTACTCTTCTTATTCTATTTCTCAATGAAAAGAAGCTAAGTTAAACTAGTAAACATAGTTCTTTGTACCTGTTTTAGGAATACAATTGAAAGTAATCTCCTTAAATATAGAAAAAAAGGCACTGAATTTCCTGTATTAGGCAGTAAATCTCATTGTAAAGAGCTGTGCAAGACATGAGTCTGGAAAGCACTGCAACCATAAGTAAAGCAGAAAGTATACATAGCAGTAGTAGCGTCTAGAAATTAGACACGCACAAAGGAATAGAATAAAAATTCTCCTAGGCAAATTATTTTAGCCAAACATCAGTTAAAAGATCTAGGGAAAATGCTTTGGAATAGTCAAAAGGAAGAGGATAGCAGAAAGCTGCCATCTGAGAGATGCAAACCTGGGAATAAGCATACCAGGCACAGGCTTTCCCTATGAAAGAGATGGAGAAACAGCAGCCTGGTAGGTACCAGCACCTACACGGGCTACAAGGGCACCTGGAGTGGAGTTTTATCCCTGCGCCCTTCTCAGGGAAACTGTGCTCAAAACTTCAGAAGGCAGCAGACAGCTGTGGCAAGTAAGCCTCTGTGAAACTTTGAAATCTCAAATTCAGCAATACAGCTGGAATCCTAAGCATTGCATGTTAGCAGAAATCAATGTGAGTTTAACTATTGATTCTGGGAGAACAATGAGACAAGCCCTGGGTGTCTAACAGTCTGAAAAATCCTCAGGAAAGGCTCACATTCTTTGAGAAGAAACTACTACTTTCTGCCCTGTAACTTACCCACAAATAGATGAGTTTCTCAAGGGTGTGGTTTACAAGTGGACAGGTACAGTTGGACTTAAATGACCTCAAAGGTCTTTTCCAACAAAATGATTCTGTGATTCTATAAAAAAAAAAAAGTTCCCAGACTCCTTACCATTCCCTTCTTCCCCACACTGCCTCCCCGAAACACAAACCCCAAAACCTTCCTGGGCTTCTTCAGTGCCACTTAGCCACTATGCCCTCAGCTGCACACCATGCTTGCCAGCCAGGACATCCAGAAGTGTCCCAGGTTATTTCAAAGCCACCACACGGGACCATTGAGGGATGATGGTATCTTTGGGACCTCTACCACCATGAGATTCAGCTGTGAAAACGTCCATTGTGTTAGAGTAGTTAGAGAAGGAGTTAGAGAAGGTTGACAGACAGACAGCATTTCCTTAGAAAATCAAGCTAAAAATTAACGTTGAATACACATGTAGGCAATTCCAGGGTATTCCCATTTTCTGCAGTCCAGAACTAATTTTCATCACTAATAATAGCAATCTAAGCTTCATTAAAAGGAAAGTAAATTTTTGCAGCTGCCTACTGTAGATGATCCATGTAGCACCAGTATCCACCAGCATGCAGCAGGAGACTGCTACTGCTTCCCTTCTGCAGCAGGGGGAGGATGCACAGAGAAGCAGAGTCTTTCTGTTAGTGCCAGTAATGCACTGGCTTGCCTAAGCTCAGAGCTGGCATGGACTGGCCTCCCCTCTGCAACCCTGAACTATACAAACACAAGACAGGTCCATGATAGTAAATTCACCTGAGAACCTTTTACAGCTCTCTGCAGTAGGTTGCATGTGCATATTTCGGTTCCTCCTAAGTAAGAAGCTGAAATTCAACCCAAGACTCCCACATCAGACCTCGACTAGAGCAGAGCGTTGCCTTCATTCTATTGCCTTCTGCTTCCCTGGAAATACTGAGCCTTGACCACAGAAGTTGCACTTAACAAGAATTAAGTTAATTTTGGGTGAACTGGGGAAACACAAAGACCAAAAAGGATGCAGACTTTCTGCGGAGCAGAGCGCCATGAGGGGAGAAATTAAGAACCATTGTAGGGTCCTCATTTATAACAGCCAAAAGATCTGTGCACCGAGAAGCAGAAAGAAAACAAAAGGACATTTCTCAAATCACTGATGAAAATATTCTGCTTATCAGATTTTGATCTCCTACATTGATTGGACCCTGAGAAAAAGGACCTGAACAAAATGCTATGATAAGCATCTGAGTGTAGAACAGTTTGATAGTAATTCTCAGCCTAGAAGGTCTTAGGTGGTTTTTTCAAAACCAAAAAGGTTTTGATAAACTGAATAAAGTTTCAAGAACAACTTCTTAAGGGAAAAGTATAATAATCCATAAATATTTGAAGTATGTAAAGCCATCAAGGGAAAGGGATATAACTAGAAATAATGGAAAGAAAAAACTTAAGCTCTATAGAGCATCAGGAAAATCTTCCTGACAGTGAGATGTATTAGTTTGTGAAATAGTCTCCCAAGGAGAGATATGGAAGCTTTCACTTGGGATTTTAAAAACTGAAGTTGACACAGCACTAAAAAATGTTCTCTATGAAATAATCCTACATTCGCAAAAAGTGAACTGAATGATCTATTATGTCTTTTCTCTTTCTAAGTTTCTTTAGCCTTTGATGCTCTGGGAACACATCCTTAACAGCCAAAGGTTAACAGAAAGGATATTCTTCTATTAATATGATGAACAACAAGATTACAAAAGTGATCATTGTGAAAGCCTGTTATAAAACACCTCTTCAAATGGTTTTCAGTAAATGGAAATTTTTCCCAAGACCTCAATCTACCAGTTTTCAAGAACATTCTTAATTTTATGTCCTTGTTTTCCATTAATTTACAATACAAACCTATGGTCTAAAATAAAGAAAGGGCTTCCCATAGGCCTTTGAAAACTTCCACAGTCACAACACAAACCTGGAAAATTTCATGTATAATTAAATTTAAACAAACAATAATGCTTGTTACACATGTATTAGCACCTTTCAAGTCTCCACCGACAAGGACAGGCTATGTTAGTTCAGAACTACTATCTTGATCACTGGTCGAAATCACACATCTTCCTGTACTAATTCCTATTTAGTTTAACCCACCTGACAGTGTGAACACTGTTAATGAATATTACAGTCTGTCATATTGATTTGTACACAATAAAAAAAAGATACCGAACTTAGTTTGGGAAGTATGCTCTAAATTAGATTCTGCATCTTAAAATGGTCCTGTCTTGTTATACATTTATGTCCCTACCAATATTAATATTTAGCACACAGTGTAGTTCATTCACTGGTCCAGATTATTACATTATTGAATATTAGGGCCATGGAAATAAAAATTTATTTTCTTGGTTAGTGGCTGAAAATTACTTGTTTGTTTGTTTGTTTTAAAAAGCAATAAGTAAATATAACCTACAATACATTTTTTTCAGATTTTTCTTGCCAAAACTTCAGGACCCTTCAATTTTGGATCAAAAAGGGTTATTTCTTTATTTTTTGGTGACTGCTGAAGAGCTGCTCCAACAGCAACAGATAAAAGCTATGGTGAGAGCCTCTCAATGCAGCAGCTTAAGCCCCTTCATATGCTTTGCCTTTTGTGGAGTAGCAAGTTGTTAAAGAAGGATGGACGAGACTGTACTGTTCATTGTGGCTGCTTGTCCTGCTTAGGAGGGGAGATCCCCACTGCAGTGAAGCCATCGGTGTGCAGCCCAGACCTTGTACCATCCAGACATGCTAAATCAGTGCATCACTCTGGCATCTTTACAGACACGGCCCTGAAGAAGGTGTTACTGGCACCTGCCACACAACCTTTCACACTAGTGAAAGGAAAGCCAGGGTTTTGCATCCTCATGAAAACACCTGAGGAATCTAGCAAGAATAAATCAACTGGGATGAACAGACATTACTCTGAGCACGTGGAGACTGCATTAGAAAATGTTAGCCCATCAGAAGTTTTAAGGTATCCTATTAGTTTTACAGCAGAAATAGAAGTTCTTAATAAATACTTTGACACCAATAAGTTGTAAACTATTTCCCCTAGGAACACTACTGGAGGTAAATAAGGACTGGTTTAGAAGGAACTCTTTTTCCTTAAAATTCAATATAATATTTGCATATTTCTAAGAAATACAGCTTGTACACAAATGGATCATACAATACATGATCTAAGAATGAAAATATCAGATACCTTGTTGTCCAAAAGTTACATTTGCAAATATTAAGTAATTCTAAAGCACAGGTGCCCTACGCTCCCTTTTAAATCCCCCACCACTGCCATCTAGAATTTACCCTAGAATAACTGTCTAGTTTGGCAGAAAGTCACAGGAGTTTCTTGAAAGCAGAGACAGTGGGGAGGAGGAGAGGCATCTGCTCATAGGCTGCTCTCCCAGTCATCCCACTGCCCCAGGCAGCCTGGTACCCCAACACTTTGCAAGGATCTCTGGTCCCCTTCCTCCCCCAACCTGGCCCTTTCCTGCCTTCCTATCCTTCCCACCTTTTCTCCCCACCCTCCTTTACTTTTCCCTCTTATTATAAGACTTTTCATACAGTTTTTTATTATTATTATTTTTGTCTGAGTTTTACAGCTGGTACATCATCCCCTGCTGCACTAAATCAACACTTGTGAAAGCAGCAGCCTTCGAGTGACTGACTAGAGACACTGCTCACAGAAGTGTCAATTTGGTACAGCAGGGGATGGGGTCGCAGCTGCAGAAAGAGAAGAGAGGCCCTATTTTATGCTTTAAAATGGTAAAAATGTCAGAGGGGAGGGAAATCTATACAAAATATTAAAAGGGTGCAGAACAAAGGAAAAGAAAAAGAGGAAGAGAAGAATGGGTTTAGAAAGAAGGAAGAAACAGGAAAATGATACTGTACAATGGAACAAATCACTAGTGAATAGGATAAATGTTTTTCTATAAGTGGGCACTTTCAAGTTAGAAACAGGTCACGTTCATATCACGTAAAATACAAACCAGCTAGTAGTATCCTTCTGCTTGGTGGGGGTGGAGGGAAGTCTGGCTCATTAACCTCAAATTATTGTCTTAGCTATGTCTGTGATAGGTTGGGATGTTCTTCTAGGCACAAATGATGGGCATTGAAAGGGAATTATTTTACAGAGAGATTGAATTTAAGAGATTTCAAAGAAGATGACCAAGAAACCTGGATCTGGAGATTTAAAACATCAAAGGGGCACAGAAATTCCATGTTCTGAAGTAAGCCTGGACGCTCTCAAATCTAGCAGTGTTTGGAGGCCACATTTGAGAGTAGGTACCTATTGTTTCGAAAGTTAAAAGGAAAATAAATCAAATGAAAATAGAAGCAAAAGAAGAAATCACAAAAAACCACAAACTGTTTTTTCACATTGTGTAAATACATAAATTAATCTAATGCATATTTCAAATGCTATTAGCACTAATGTTTTGCTTTAAAGGGTACCCTTTTTTTCTTCTAATCTTTTTGCTGGGAGCTGCTCTCTTACTTGCGCTCTATTAATTTTCCAAAACGTATTTGCAATAAGGTAAAATGAATGGATGATATAGCTCTAATACACATTCATACAGCCAATGTGCTGCTAAAGAAAAATCCAAATAAGTACGTTATTTATCTATATTTTTTCCACAGAAATTGAAACCACCTCCCCTCAACTGCTGTTACACTTTGACTGCAGCAGTGCTGGCAGTCCATGGCATCCCAGGTGGAGCAGAGACAGGTTTCCTTCTCTCCTGCAGAAAAAGCTTCCCTCACATTTCCCGACAGACCTCTCAGCTGCCTGCCAAGTGCATACATTTCAGTGAAAAGACAGAAAGCTGCTGCCAGGTCAGCTCTCAGCACAGAGAAGGCCTAGAAGAACAGAGGTCTCACCTTTTCTGCAACAGTTTATGGACAACCATGAACAGTTTGGCTTAGTTAAAGCCATGCACTTAAGAATCTGTTCCATTTTAAGCCAAGAACAAATCTCTTTGTGTGAGATATGGGATATTTAAATAATGTTTCAGATATGTAAGTCCCCAAAATTTGCCTCACTAGGTTATCTTATATGTTCCAAAGCAACCTCATTTTCTGTCTCCCCTGCTTTTCCTTACCTATGTCACCAATCCAGGTCCTAGAAAAAAAGAACAACAAAATTCAATAAACAAGTAGACAACTAAAAACCAGAAGCCAGGTAAAGAGCCTCTGAAAGGATAGCGTTCAGACTAGATATTCCCTAATGAGACAATTCAGACATGTATCACTGTTGAATAAACAAGTCAAGCCAGTCATGTGTGCTTTACAGAAAAGTTTCAACAATTTCTCTTTAAAACATTGACTCACCTATTCACATACCCCAATATTTAACCCACTTTGACAACCGAAGGACTTGGTTTGTAAGTCTCAAAGTCACTGCTTGAGATGTGGATTTTATTTACCTGCAGGGTTGCAGTCACTCCTTGCATTTCATTTTTCAGTAAGGCATTCCTCAACTGTCCTGCCCATTACCTGTTCCTCCAGGGTAGATACACAGCCACTGTGTGCCTTTGTCTTCTGGACTCTTGGTCTTTTAACTGGCAGAAAATGAAGGATTTTTGCCTACCCAGAGCCAGGAGGGTCTAGCCAGTGTGTGATGCCTGACACAGCCATTCCCCTGCACAAGCAGCTCCTGCAGGAGTGGCCTAGGTGCATCACATGGGGTGTATTTGCACACTGCCAGGTACCCTTGGCTACACCAGCAGATAGGCAGCAAGTTCTTGAGCTCCCCAGAAGTAGTTAAACACAACTGTGTGGCCTGAACCCTGTTCAGATTGCCAGTATTTACAGTATCTGCAGCTCCAATGGTTCCTCCTTGGGTGTTCCTCCAGCCCTTCTTCGAGTAGGTGCGTTTTAACCAGCTAAAATTCTTCAGACACACTGTGAGGATTTTAAGACACCTCAGCATCACAAGCAATGCACGTGGCTGAGCCCACGCATGCTGAAGATGCACATTTTGGGGCTCACAGGGGAGCAGGACAGAGGCTTTCCTGTCTCTCCCAGCCCAAGTCATTGTGTGACTGGGGTGCATTGGTGCCATAACCCAAAGGGGACCTTCCTCAAGATTGTGCTTATACATTTTAGGGCTTATTTTCTTTCTCCATGCATTTTATGGCTTGATTCAATACACATCCTAGTGTATAACCTCTCTCCTCCTGTTCTGACCTTAACCAGCCCCTGTTCTATCCAGAATGTGATCTTTCAGCATACGCTGTCAAAAGGCAGATTAAAAAAAAAAAAAGACACAGATTCTGCTCTAAGGAAAAGTCCTGCATGAATACATGTAAGGACTAAAGAGAGTATTATATCTGCAACTGGTCGAGGAACACAACATCAGTTATTTTTCACAGACCTGTTGGAAGGAGCATATTTCCAGGATAGAATTTAAATGTAGTCTCAAAACTAAAACATTTTACCACAAAAATTCATCACTCTCTCTACATCCACTTCATTTTACAATGTAAATTGTACTGCTTTTCAGCTCCCATCGCTATACTGTTGCCCATCCAGCACTCATCACTCCTTATTAATACTCCCATTCAGCTCCAAGCTTGATGTTCATAAAAAAGTCCTATTCTTCCTAATTTGTTAGATTAAAAACACAAACATGAAAAAGTCCCCCCAAAAATCCAACCTCCAACTATATCAGTATTGAAGTCAACATACAACAAGCACTAGCTTAGGTATTCGGCCTTGTCTCTCTCTAGAGGTTAGACTAGCCATAATATAAACAGCAGGCTAATTACTCAATAAGGAACTTCTTTCTTCACTTGATAGAGCCATTGGGTGCCAAAAATAGCCATATTTAAGCTTTAGCAAAATTAGTATTTTGTCCTCCCATCATATTATACCAACACACTGATTTACAGTCTAATTGTTCAGGCTTGTTCTCACCCTATACAAAAAAAAAATCCTCCAGATCAAGCATAGTTATTAAATTTGTTACAGATCCTGCCTACAGAAAATACAACATGCAGAAACAACAGCAAAAGGTGGCTTCCATGCATGCTAGGCAGTTTATCAACTCAGATACTTCTCTGTTCCTAGTTCTTGCAGCAACCATAATGTGATTGAAAAATTCTCTATGAATAAATTTGAAAGCATCAGATTGACATTAAGCAAATTATTCATTATCAAATTGATCTGTGCCCTTTTCATTCACCTTTCTCAGTTGATCAGTGTTCACTTAACTCACTGTGTAGATCCAATTACAAGAGTGTCTCAGACTGTCTTCAGAAAGTATTTGCACAGTATGAACAACAGGACTCCCAAAGATGAAGACTTTTTCCTTAATCTTTACATAAATCACCTTTTCAATGTAAACACACAGACTGTAAGGCCTCACTTATTCAAAATGGTTTTATTTTTTAACTGTCACTATATCTTTCCCTTGTTTACACATTTTTCTTCCCTTTAAACAGTAGCCAAATACTAATGCCTCTCTAGCAGCAAGGGCCAGCTCAACAATTCCTGGTCTCTTAAGGCTGAAGTTTTGCTCTAGTACTGTGTCACTCTGGATTAAGAGCTGATAGATAAGAGACTTTTCATAATGCTGAAAGATGAACCATGCTTAACCAAGGACTCAAACACTTCAGTAATCCCTGCTTTGAATAGGGTGTAATAACAACTGCAGCAGCACTCAGCTCTGTCAAAAGGTCTTGTGCTGGTAATTGTGCTGCGCTTGATCCTTTATTTACATTGGTGGCAAACATCAGTTTCATTTATAGTGACAAATGACAGATACTAGTCATGGTGTTTATGCAGCACAGATACCATACTGGTGGGCACAATATATAAGAATCCAAACAGGGCAGGAAAATTCATGCTGGCTTTTAGTGATATCTGTGTGTCTTGCTAGCAGAACACATCAAGACAAGAAAATATGGCTGAGCTAATAATAAGCTGCGTGACAGTGGTTATCGCAGTTGCTAATGCTGCCATAGCTGAACTTCTGGCCTGCTTTTCACAAATCTTTGTTCACACAGGCTTAGACCTCGGGCAGAGAAACACTAGCAAGTAGTCAAAAATTTCACCTCACAAGAAAACTTTCCCCTATTAGTAAACTAATCACGTATGCTCCAAAAAGATTCATAAATCTGAAGGATTGTATCACTGGTTGAATTCTAGTGATTCTATGACTATTGATTTCTTAAAAATAAGTATTTACATTTTTAGTTACTCAAATGAGCAGGTACTACAAGAAATATTAAGAAATAACCACCCTTTACACATTTATCTATGATTATCCATGCCAAAATAGCCCCAAAATTACAAAAACATGGCCAAACATACACTTGCTGCTACAGTACTGCCATAATAAACTTCCCATTCTTGGGATTTAACTTTTGAGAGTGACTACACTATTTTGGGGTGGCAGTAAGACTTTGGAGGACACCTAAGAACCAGGTTTTGTGGCAGAGGTTTTCAATGAAGGGCTACCTGAAGCTGTGCCCATCCTATAGCTGTCTCCTGCCAGCCACACCTCTCACTACTCCCGTGTCTGTTCCCCATATTACTCAGATTGATCAGAATCTGATCTGCCTTCTAACCAAAACCAGAGAGGTTTTTAGCAGCTTCTGCTCAAATCCATGGCAGGGCACAGCCAGCTGCAATGGTCTCAGATGCTGCATTGTCTTATAAACGCTTCCGAATTATTTCTAAATGTTCACAAACACAAAGAGGGAAAAATCACATTAATATCAATTAATTCTTAGCAAAATGACAATTGTGAAAGTGAAGCAAATATTTATTTTCTAACAAGTGTGTTGTTATGGAAACAGCTGCAAAACACTATTTGCTCCAACGCATTGTGCCAAGGCTTAGGCAATGTGAGGTACCCCGTGCTTTGGCAGCACAGCCCTGCAGCAGTGGGCTCAGGAGGAGCAGCCTCAGCACCCAGCAAGAGCAGCACCCAACAGGAGGTGTGCATGCACTGAAACAGGTTGTCGGTGGAGCGAAAAGGGAAAACAGCTCTAATTCCTGAAAGCTACTGCAATTTACACTATAGCAGTTCTGACCTACTTTGTTCATAAGTAGCAAGTTATCTTGTTAATTTGCTTAAAATAGCAGATCACTCTGTATGAAGAGATGAAAACCAAAATCCATCTTTTCCATTAGGGGAGAAACACCCAAAATGAGACAATTCAGTGCCTGTCACTATAGATGGATTTTCTTCTCCTAGGTAATAAATATACGACCAGTAGATATTTAGTTACACATGCACACAATGATAGTAAGTGAAGCCAGCATTTCTCCACAAGCAGCCTGTGGGAGAGGCTGGTGCCTGCAAAGACCCCCATACTGCATTAGAGCTGTCGAAAATGAGCTGAATGGTCCCCATCTCATGCAGGATCATAGGATTCTCCCTTAATGGAGGGCTGAACAGCAGAATTTGGTGACTTCTAGAAGAACAGTTATCCAGGTTTTGGTATCTAGTTGGTCTACAAGCATCTTTCCCCTCGAAGCTTATTTGTCCTTATAAAACTTAAATAGAGCTGGTAAAAAGGAAATAAGAAAAAACAATGAATACTAACCATATAATTTTCTCATTTTTCTCACAGCAAACCATTCTTTGATATTTTCTGTATGACAGAAATTGTTTTGCCTCTGTAATTGCAATTAATTTTGTTTTCAGGTTTATATCATTACTGTATCCAGACATTACCTTAAACATGCAGTGCATACATACATGACCACATTCAGCTCCTGTTCAGAGGGATGTAAAATTCCTTTACAAAATAACCAAAATCTATATTTCGTTTCAATTATAAAAGAAACAAAATCTTCAGACATTAGAGTACAATGTAACTACCCTAGGGAATAGGTATTTGGTTTTCTGACCAGCAGTAACAGTTCATAATTGAACAGCTGCAGAAAAGAGAGAAAACAAACATACCAACAAATTAGTTCTCAAACCCACTTTCACAGGAATTTTTCTATTCTATTGTGCTTTTGATCAAAATGCGATAATTCCTCACTTACTTCTGTGATTGTTTAATCTATTATATTGTATAATCCGGCATCCAGACAAGCAAATTAAGGCCATAATCCAAGTATTTGAAGAACTGGAGCCTATCCACAACTATTAGGTGTGTTAGAGCCCATGTATTAATTCATTTATTAAACAGATAAAAACCTTTTTTTAAAAAATCAACTATGTCCTGTTTCAAGAATGGCACCCTTTTTATTTTCTTTCTTTTTAATGCCTTGGTGATTATTAGGATTGTAAACAAGGTATCAGTCAAAAAGACAAAGCAAAATTTTCATATACTTAATTTAAAAGTAGAAAATCTATTTATTATTAGAGAGAATGGAGGGATATATCATAAAATATGAATTTAATTTATGTACGTGTATGTGCATCTATGTATATATGTATAGTCTACCACTGAAGTCATAAATGTTTTAATGTATTGCCTGTGTTTGTTCATTTCACATTTCAGGGAAGGAAGAAAAAGAATGTTTTTTACTGCAGTACAAAGAAAGATGTTCTAATACCAAAAGATCCAATTAAAATAATAGGGCCATTTATTTCAGTAGGATTTCACACATACAAGAGAAATGCTAACCCTTGGGAGAATGTTCTCAGCTCATTTAACAATATATGTTTCCTCCGATACGAAAACTTTAGCTTTTGCATTATAACATCATTGCTAACAAGGCACACGTATATATCTCATAAGTAGACGGAAACATGAATGTGGGAAGAATGATAATAGTTCTTTATCCATAATGCACTCATCTCAGGATATACATGCATCTGTTTGTACTCATGCTGGGTAGCTTTTTCCTCTCCACACATTTAATATACACTCAAGAAAAGCTCTATACTCTGAAAGACAATAAAAAGATTAGTAAAGAGCTGCAAAGAGAAACAAAGGAAAGAATTTGTATTCCAGATTCATGACTGCCAAAGCATTTTAAAGGGTAGCTGGCATACAGGATTTTTCCACCAGCAAAAAAGAGCCTGATCTCCTCCCAGAGTAAAGTGTAGCCTGGGGCACACTTTGGGAGATGGGTCAGGGCTGCACAGGTTCCAGTAGTCACCCTGGTCTCTGTCACCAGCCCAAGAAACAGTACCACACCCAAAATCTGCAACTCAGGAGATGCTATCTGTGTGGTGGGCGTCTGGGCAGAGGAGTCTGGATGGCTGCAATATAAAAAGGGGTTATTCAATGTGTACTTTATATTTTGGAGTACCTCACAAAAATCGTAATTGGAGATGAGCATTTCAGGGTATGACTGCTTTTATGGGTCAGTTAAAGATATTCAGGATTAGAATCTGATGTCCATGAACAATTTCTAAGTCATGGGCATTTTAACATTACAATTAACTCACATTATACATTTCTGTATTTATACTAGCATTTAGTTTTCTCCATTTGTAAGAGAAAGTTCAAAATCAACCTGTCAAGCCATTAATGAGGGAAGATTTATTTTTGTAGGTCACTTTCCACTGACTCTAAGCAAACAATTTCTAGCTAACCACAAGGACAAATGTAACACTAAGATTTGAAAGACCAAATCCCTGAAAGAATTAAGGTAATAATCTCAAATTACAGATAAGGTTCTACAGTCAAAATGTCAAAATTATGTCCATCCAATTCAGGATGGAAACGTGAATGATGTGATTAGGCATTTCATAAAGCATACATAAGGGATAGACCTCTAGGCAAAAGTTGGTCTCTGAGTACTTTTTTTCTGCAATACAGTACTTGTAAGCCTAGAACTAAAACTTACACATGCCTTGTATATTTGATTGACTCCATAAGGTTTTCATCTAAATTCAAAATATAACTGTGTTTAGATATTTTTAAACATTTTATTACATTTAGTTACGAGATAGGAATTTTTTCCTGAGAGAACCTGGGGCGCACAACATTGCCAGATCATTCCAAACAAGTTAATTCTGAAATAGGCTTGAATCAATAACACAAAAGAGGCAGTAAAGCCAATTTTTACGGTAGTCACAGTTGCATAAAATAATATCAAGACAGTCAGATTGAAAGCTCCCCGCATCACAAATATAATTTGCAACCAACTCTAAGCACAAAGAGGAAATAGATAGATAGGTGGAAAATATAGATAAAAACAAATGATAGATACATAGGACAAAAGGAACTGGTGGTAAAGAAAGAATGCAGTGTAATTGACATCCAACACAGTGTGAAAAAAATGAAGTTTGCCATGTAAGTAATTCAAGGAAAACAGAATGCTTTTCTTTCATTTAGGCTTTAAAACTCTTATGAAAAGGCTCTCTTTTCACTCTCTCTGCAAGGCATAGACAGACAGGGGATGAATGTATAAATAAGTATGCCAGTGCAATACTTGGATTTTAATGAAAATGGATTTTTAATGATCCAAAAAGCTACATTTCTCTCTGACTTGCTCCATTTCCAGACTATCAGCAGGAAGTAGGTACAGCAAATGCACTTGTTTTCCATGTCCTTCACTAAATCCCAGGACGACTGAGCGTCCAAGCACTGCAAAAAACAGAGTTGCCATTATGCAGAGTAGGTACAGAGAAACTGCACGTCTGTCATTGTTTTTATTGAACTTTCAGAGCACCGTGACACCACTGTGCCTTCTCCCACAGCAGACCCTGGTACGGGTTACCTTGCACTCCATCTGCATAAACAAAGGAGGATGCGCAGCAATGTGCCTTCCTGTTGTTCTCTGCCTCAAGGACACTTGTTAAAAGTACACCATTCCTCCCACTCCCCAAAGCAAGCACATTGTGTTGAAGTGCTCCATGTGAAACTAAGCACACAAATGCCGAAGGATTTAGTCACGAAATGAAAAGAAGCCACAAGAGGGAAAAAAGCTGATGCAATCCGTACCCTTCTTGCAGTCTCAACACAAAGAGTTCTTCTTACCAGTGTTGAAGTTCCTATTTCAGTCAGTAATAAACAACAATCACATCTGAGGGGGGGAAAAGGTGATTATGTACTAGCTAGTATAAATAACATCTTTGTTTGTTTGTTAATGCAGGATATAACATGTTTTTTTACACTTCAGCATCATCAGAGGATAAAGGGACATTTTCTTTACCTCTGTCCATGAAATTTCATCTCAAAGTATTCCTTGTCTGGTAGGTCCATAGATTGGGAAACTGTTAGGTAGTTGTTGTAAAAAAACAAGGTATCATTTAAAATTGTCTGGGACTCTTGTATTCATTTCATGTTCAATAATTCTCAGGTAAGCTTTGTGCAATGTATGCTACTTGGAGAAAAAAAATCTCCATGTTTACTTCTTGTGTTCATATTTTTACTACTTCTTTCAAATACTGGAATACACAGAAGGAATAAAAAAAAAAGACAACAATGCTGATAAAAAACATAATGACTGTGAAGTGCCACACAATTAGTTAAAAAATGCTCCCTTCCACTTAATAAGTCAAAGGGATACCAGCCTCATGAAGGGCTCCACAGAAACAGTGTCAAATTATTTCTGCGTCCTCCTTTCCACTTTCTGGAAACAATAGTAGTAATAATAATAATAATTATAATACATTTTAAAAGAAAATAAATCCCATTTGTGAGGCACTCCCAAATTCCTGTTTTTTCCATTTTGTTTGCTCTCCTTGCTTAAAGTGCCTGCCAATTAATATTTACCAAATGTCTCTCCCTTCTTCATTTAAATCAGTTCAAAAACTGCACCTGTTCCATGAGACCTATGTGTGCTTCTGACAGCTGGTATTTGAGAAAAAACAAGTCAAAGTACTTAAAAATCCTAACTAACTGTGTTAAACTTGAATCAAGAAAGACAGTGCTAAGATTAGCTCTGCTAGTACAAGACAGCAGAAGAGCACATGGAGGTGCCCCAGGGACACTGGAGAGAGATGCATTGTGCATAGCTTGTGAAGAATATTATATGTACAGGGCAGAGCACAGAGGTGAATCAGATAAATCAGAAGTTTCCAGTCCCTCCATGATCCTATGGCCAGGCCAGTGCACATCCCAGAGCAGCGAGTGCCATCTCCCCAGCTGCACTTGAGAAGGGTGCTCAGGGTGGACGCTAACTGTGCCCAAAAGGGCAGCAGAGGTGCACAGGCAGGTGAGGGGCACTGGCCTGACCTGCAGCCCAGTTGCAGGCAAGCACCAGCAGCACAGAGGCAGCTGGTAGCTCCTCAGCAGCATTGATAACACCTGGGTTGCCTACGGCTTCACGTCTCCTCTTTGAGTTTTTCTGGTGTGTTAACAAAGATTTCCCCGTCGGGCATGTGTAACATCTCTCTAATGTTCAGTGAAAGGTGAGCAGTTATGCAGTATTTATGTAGCTGTACTCCAAGAGACCTAGTGTCTTTGAAGCTTTGTCCCACATCATCAAATGTGGTTGAAATGCAGCAACACATTCAGCAGTCGCTGAGTGCCCTGGAGACACCAGCATGGTCGTATCCACCTAACTTCTCTAGAAAACCAAGCAAACAACACCTGCAAGAGTGCTACAAAAGATCACGCTTCAGAAAGCTACACTATTCAAAGCCAGAGTTTGCTTTAAACAGCAAAATGTAACAGGCCAGTTAAGAAAAGAGCTTCAAAACTGAGCAACAGCCACTGTGGACAACAGCCAGAGGATGCAGCCAAAGCCAAGGCACAGACAGTGAGAGCCACTTGCCAAAGTACAGATTTACTCCAAACTTCACTTAAAATAAAGTTCTTATCAGTGCTTCTATACAGGACAGTGGAGGAACCAGATTTGTCCTAAAAGGCTGGTCCAGACTCTTTTACATTTGCCTGTTAATATACAATTGAAAGTATATTATACAGCACTTTTGTTGTTCCATGTTATATACTATTCTTCCAGATTATTGAGATAACAGGCAATTGCACAGAGGTAAATAAGCTTTGTTAGAAAGTGCCCCAAATAAGGGGGAAGATAAAGTCCAACTTGTTTCTCTAAAACACACAGAAAAAATACAAGTCTGTGTGTTGTGTACAGTGATGTGCTCTGCCTAGTATTCCTTAAATAGAATTTGTGGAGGAAGAGACTAAAGCTTTTCAAGTCCACTGAAGTAGGCTTCATCAACACTACCATTCTCATATTTCCAATTACATTTTTTTTTCCTGTTTTCCCATGATCTGCAAAACTAGAATGAAGAATCCTGCACTCTGCAGACTTTAAGAAATTGGTATTACTAGAACAGATTAACAGCCATAGGGCTGCCCCTCAATGGCAACCAGCAGAGTCCCAGGCCTGCAGGTGCTTCATGGATATGGCCAGCTGCTGGTCAAAATCCTGGGACCGTGATGTGACCCTGAATGTCAGAGGCTCATGTTCACTGCTGCTTTACTTCAAAGAGCACGCCATGCCAAAGCATCCTTAAATAAGGTCCAGGTCACTTCTGTACCATTGGCCATACAAGGTTCTAACACACTGCTATCAAACTAATGGACACAATTCAAGGAATTTATAACATTAAAGACATTTTGATGTGTGTCCTTGTGTAAGCTAAACCAGAACCAATTTTCTGACTTCTCAGTTACACCTTTTCTAAGTGACTGCGTTTTCCAAAGAACATGTTTTGCAGATAGTGTCTGCTTCTGTAAGTGATAACATCTAATATTTATAATTATTGCTAGGTAACGGGATGAATGGCATGCAACAAGACTCTCATTTTGTATTTATTTCTATAGAAACCAAGGACATTGCTGAAGTCAGGGGAATGCTGTGAGTCGAAGGGTGAAAAACAGTCTCACCTGCAAGGAGGTGA
This sequence comes from Clamator glandarius, assembly GCA_033459285.1. Lineage (NCBI taxonomy): Eukaryota > Metazoa > Chordata > Aves > Cuculiformes > Cuculidae > Clamator > Clamator glandarius. The sequence continues at coordinate 4,579,965 of JAUNZM010000039.1, forward strand.
CCTAAAACCCATCAACTAAGTATACCATTTTATATATGCCATACTCAGTTTAAAGCTGAGGGATCGTGAGGGCCAAGCTCTCTTCATTTACAGCCAACATCTTGGAAGGACTCAATCTGTTCTCCTGCCTTTGGTCATAATCCATGCATTCCAGAATCCAGATCATGAATCCAGCTCCCATCTACCACCAAGTCCAGTCTGGGACTTTCCTTGTGCCTGCCCTGCCTCATAAGTTGTGACATACAGTCATTGGAGAAGCATGATTTTGGTTTTGTGTATGCTTGCATGTATTTTATTATTCTATTATTAATATTTCCTTTATAGTATTGTTTCATTAAGGCATTTTGTGGGTTTTTTTCCCAACCCATAAGTCTCTCCTTTATTCCCTTGCCCTTTCCCTGGGAGTAGGAATTGGGAGTACACAGCTCAGTGTTACCTAGAGGCCAGGGAAGGGTAAACAGTAAAAATGTGTCATTTTCAAGCGGCTTATTGAAATTATATCATTTCTCTAAAGCAGTATTTCCTACCCTGTAGCCATATTTGTTAATCCTGCATTTAAATTGCTCTCTACAACTACCTGAATGGAGGTTGTAGAGAGGAGGGAGCTGGCCTCTTCTCCCAAATGACAGGGGACAGACAAGGGGCAATGGCCTTAAGCTACGCCAGGGGAGGTTCAGACTAGATATCAGAAAGAAATTTTTCACAGAAAGGGTCACTGGGCACTGGAACAAGCTGTCCAGGGAGGTGGTGGAGTCACCATCCCTGGGAGTGTTTAAAGGACGGGTAAACAAGGTGCTCTGGGATATAGTTTAGTGGCAGATAGGAACTGTTGGACTCAATGATCCAAGAGGTCTTTTCCAACCTGGTGATTCTATGAAATCCAACCCTTCCTCATTAATACAGTGTTTCAATAGTTATGTCCACATATCTTTTTAATCTTAATTCAGTATCAATCAAAACCATAATTCTATCATAAAGTGGGAGGTTAGTTGCAGGTGCAGACAGTTGGCATGTTCTTTGTTTTACAACTGTCTTAGAGAATGTAAGTTAAACAATGTTTATTGATGTAGTTGCCAAGCCATTCTTCACGATAATTGAAAAGTCATGGCAGTCAGAAGTCATCCCTGGTGACTGGAAGAAGGGTGACATTGTCCCCATTTTTCAAAAAGGTAGAAAACATGACCCTGGGAACTACCAACCTATCAGCCTCACCTCTGTGCCTAGGAAGACCATGGAACAGATCTTCCTAGAAGCGATGCTAAAGTACACGAAGGAGAAGGAGGTGATTCAAGACAGCCACCATGGCTTCACCAAAGGCAAGTCCTGCTAATCAACCTAATGGCTTTCTATGATGAAGTGATTACATCAGTGGACAGGGGAAATGTGATGGATGTAATCTGTGGACTTCAGTAAAGCTTTTCACATAGACCCCGACAACATCTTCTCTCTGAATTGGAGCGATATGGATTTGATGGATGGACTGCTCACTGGATAAGGAGTTATTTGGATGGTCACGTTCAGAGAGTAGTCAGCTAGATGTCCAGTAGGAGATCCGTGACAAGTAGTGTCCCTCAGGGGTCTGTACTGGGACTGGTACTGTTTAGAGTGACTTTTTACAAGGGCATGGAGTAATAGGATGAGGGGAGGTGGCTTTAAATTGGAAGGGGCAAGGTTTAAACTAAACAATACAAAGAAATTCTTCATGTTGAGGGTGGTGAGACACTGGCTCAGATTGCCCAGGGAAGCTGTGTATACCCCTTCCCTGCAAGTGTTCAAGATCAGGTTGGATGGGGTCTGGAGGAGCCTGGTCTAGTGTGAGTTGTCCCTGCCCATGGCAGAGGGATTGGAACTGGATGGTCTTTAAGGTCCCTTCCAACTCAAACCATTCCATGATTCTATGAATATTTAATCAGTCCAAGTTTACAATTTATTTTCACTGACCTAAACTAATTTTCAACATGAAATACAAGTCAACAAAACTACGAGAAACAAGAGCAACCATTCAACATGGACAACATTGTCTATTGATATTTAATAACTGCCAAAATCTAAAAATTTTCTTCATCCACCACTCATGACAAGGAATAACTTCAGGTTAGGAATATCACTGTTTCTGCCTGTATAACATACATTCTCTTTTTCCTGCTTTTTCTTTACTCTTTCATACTGTCCATCTTACTCACTCTTCACAATTCCTCCGATCTCTTTTTCTCTTATATCTTTTCAAACTCTGCTGCAGTGGCTGTGTTCCTACAGCACAGATGCACAGAGGGCAGCACAGCCAGCTGCATGTTCACCCTGCAAAATCAGGGTGAGCCCAGGATCACTCATATGTGACCATAAGCAGAACTCATTCTTGTTCTGCTTTTGATGCACACACAAATAGTTTTCAGCTCAAAACTCAACTTTCCGCCCTCAGAAATTAATTCTTTCTAAACTTTTAAATTAGTTTCTCAAATGAATTTGTCAGCTGAGAGTGGATTCTTTTTCTGCTTTATTTTCCAGTGTATGAATTGTTGGAGAGAGAATTATCTTGAAATACTTGCAGGTTTTAGTCCGAAGATATTAGTTCAGTGGTGACTAGTTCAGTCATTTTGCAGACTCTTCTCTGATTACATTAAGCTCAGACAGATATGCTACTGACACCCACATGCACAAATGTAAAGGAATGCCAGCAACTTGAAATGAATTCAGTTTTCTTTTATACTAGTTAGATGTTATTACCAGTGTGAATGTAGAGCCTAAGTGTCTGATGCAATTTCAAAAAATTTTACAGTATCCTTTTTATTTTCAAAATCCTCCTTATTCCCCTGTTAGTGTGAAAGCTGACTGTGTATATAAACTCTCTTATTATAGCTTTAAAAGCTAAACAAGGTAGAAAAAAAAGAAAATATTTCCATCTATCTTTTATCTATACTTGTCTTCGAAATTATGTGAATATATTGAGTGTACATTTGGGTATTTTTTAAAAAGAATATTTAAACAGCAATATGACAATTTTTTTTCTCAGCCGTTAACATTCTGCTCTCATAAATACTTGTAAAATCAGTCCCATTTAAGTCCTGAAAACATGCCTCAGTACAACCTGTCTAAGTAACACTCCTGGGAAAGTACAGATGAAGTCCTGAATTTCCATCTGCAGCAATGCAAAAAAGACCTTACACCATAATCTAAATAATCTTTACAAGGATTTTTTTAAATACTTCTTTAAGAGGTTGACAGAGTAGTATTTATATCCATAAATAAGATATTTTTATTACAATCTAACAAAATCAAGACTGTAACAGTGATTAATTTTTTTAATAACCTCAGTACTTCAAGATTTTCAGTCCTAATGGGGCAATCATGCATGACTGTTGTGTTCTAACTGAACTATTAGTCTCTGTGCTGTGTTAGTGTAATTGCAATCTAATGGTTTAGACTATCATAACAGCACTAAATATTTTACTAAACCAAGTACAGTACCTGAAAAGTGATTTAAATAGTGCCAGGCTTTAAGACTGTCCATTAACAGATGAAAAAAATCTGTTCATTTTTCTCTGAACTGAGTAGCAGAGCTGTCAAAATCAGTTTCTTGCTTGCCTTCTTAATAAGTTGGGTAAAATGCAATATTAAAAGTGGAGAATTAAAAATTGCAGCATAAAAGAACCTCGTAAAATATGGAAAATATTTTGTGATCTTTTGATGCTCTGATTTAGCAGGCTGGCATGATTCAAATAGCGCAATTATCAAAGGGTATAAAATTACTCTAATTGGAATTATTGGGGTTTTTACTCATTTCAGAATTTCTGATTATTTATTTTAATAAAACTTCAAATAAAAACAACGTACTAAGCAGTTGTAGCATATCATAAAAAAATTATCTAAGCAGCTCTACATTAGTGATAAACAAGGTCAGCAAAGCTGCGAAGACACCAGCAAGCCACAGTAGCACACCCTTCCCAAGAAGGCACTGCCCAGCCTGGCTGTCTTCTGACACAACCACAAATGCCAGTAACCTGTTGGGGACCTAAGTGTGTAGATCCTTTACATGTTCAGAACATTCTTACTCACAAAAATAACTCAATTAACTAAGTCAGACCCCTTACATAAGGAAGGACTATTAATCCAAGTAAGTATTTGTTAAATCTTGCCATTGACGTACAACAGTAGCCCTAAGGGGATGCTGTAATGCATGCTCCTTTACTCCCTTCAACAAAGCCAAAAACTTCTGTAACTCCAGAAGGGACTCTGAAGTTAACACTAGAGGTACTCAAAGCTCCTAAGTCTGCCTACACACCTCCCAAAATTTATTTTACAAAATCTGCTTTGTCTAAAGCTGATATTTCATTCTATTCACTATTTTGATAGAACAATCTTATTTTTCTAATTTCTTGATGAAGTATTAATTTACAGTGGTTTTCAAACACAGTTTTCTTGGAAAATAAACCTTTTTTCATAAAAGTCAGCACATTTTGTTCAGAAAGGGTCTTTTTTATTTGGACTAGAGGACCTTTTTTTTCCCAAAATGTTGTTTACTACTAATATTTCCTAAGACATTTACCTGAAGGGAAAATTATGTTTGTACCACTTAAAGAACATTTTGCATTGCTTATAACTATTTAACTTACAGACTGCAAAGAACTAGACTTATGCCTTGCCCTGAGAATAAATTTATTCCTTTAAAACAAAATAAAAAAAAACTTGTCTTTTAACACTCAACAAGAACAATTTAAAAACTCAAATATAAAAAATATCAAAAAATGAATTAAGTAATTTTTTACTAAATAATCTTAAGGCATGCACAAAGATTCCCATAACAAGAACTGTTCATTGCTCACACAGCAAGTGAGAAGCTTAAAGACGGCACTTTCTCTTTCTAACAATGAACAGGTCTATAACCAAGCCCTGCTCAAGCATATAGGCATTTCTCCAGCAAGAAACACTCCCACAGGGAGTGTCTTTGCTGCATAAAAAAACACAGAAGAGTTTGCTAAGTGAAAATGTCACTTAAACAAAATTCTTCCATAAAAATATTTTTTCCAAGAAAACACTGAAAATATAGTTTAAACTTTTGTTCCTGTTTGGATGAAAATATTTAAAAGAACACAGGCACAAACCAACAGGTTAGAAAATCTCTTTTCTGGAGACCTCTGAAAGAATTTATTGGTGTAGTGTACAGACTGATTACTCTTAGATAATTACCTTACATAATATTCTAATTTCATGGAGAAGTTTAATTCTAATTTACAGTTTAATTTTCCTACTTAAGGTAAACCTGTCACCCGTGTCACTTTGTGGCTCATAACTGTAATCCTCATTTAATTATTTACTTCAAGGGAGCATTTTAATTACGGATATTACTATGTGTCTAAGGTAACTTATACTTGTGGGTAGTGAAAATTTATACAGTAGAGTGCTCGCATAGATTTCCACTAGCTATTACTCTCCGTGCATGTGTCTCAGCTGCAGAGGCTACTTTTAAGACCAAAGAGCAATGTTATTTACCCTGGCTGGATGGGGACCACATTAGTGGTGTCTGAAACTGAATAGGTTCACCAGGACACACCTCACTTGGATTAGCATTAGCAGTGACTGCATGGCTCCCAGCTGAAATATAAATGAGAAGATAACAACTTCTCACCTCTACATTTGACCCTGCCTTTGGACACAGGAGCAGATGTGCAACACCGGCTCCAGGGCAAGGCCAGCACCGTGCCCTGTCTCTGCGTTAGTCGGTAGTGGAGGTCCAGGGACCACAGAGCGCAAGCCTTCCTTTTATTTTACGAATTTGAGCAACCAGTGATTTATGGGTTTCCCAAGATGCGGGCTGCATGTCAACTCCATTTTTAATAGCCATCAGGTGACCGATCTTCCATGAATTTCCCTAATATCTTTGAAATCTGTTCATATTTTTAGCTTCCAAAGTATCACATGGCAGTGAGCTCCACAATTTAATCTATTGCATAAAACCCCCATAAAAATTTATTTCTTCATGTTTGCTTTAAATCTGCCAAATTTGTGGTTTTGTCTGCCATCACTGGGTCATCTTTCCAGTAATTTTAACTTCCAAAGCGGATATTTCATCATGAGCAGCACTACACAACTTTCCTCCACCACACTAAGCAGTATTTTTCATTGCTTGATCTCCTGATCAGCAAATTTAAAAAGCTGAAAATATTTTAACTTTTTACATACTAAGCATTACAGGAGCTGTTTCTATGCAGACGTGCCCAGTCAGAATGAAGGGAAAGGGATGTCCTTGTCCCCAGGGTTGCAAACAGGTGAGTAGGACTCCCTGCCAAGGGCAGATGTGGCTTCCTGACCTCCTGTTCAAAAGATAGAAAAATGCATGCTAGAAAGAGTGAAAACGAGGTGCCCAGGTCCTGCAGAAATCCTTGTTCACAATTAAAAATCTTCCAGCATCTGCTATTCCCATGATTTACTGTTCAATACTCCTGACTCACATCATCTTTAATGCCCAGAGATCTGAGCAGCCCCACGGGCAGTCATGTAGGGGCTAAAACTGGGAACCTTCCTCAAGCCCTCTTGGAGAAGCTGCTTCTGCAAACTCTCTTCTACACAGGAGGAGACACTTGAGTGCTGCCTTCCCACCAACAAACATGATGAGCAGTAGTGGGATTTCTGAGGGAAACAGCTTTCCAGCACCTTCAGCAGCGCAGGAAGGGGAACATGGAGCACATGTGAACCGCAGGCCACTGCTTTCTGAGAACCTCATGAGGTTCAACAAGGTCAAGTGCAAGGTCCTACGCCTGAGTCAGGGCAATCCTCAATTTCAATACAGGATGGGGGATGATGTGACTGGGAGCAGCCCTGCAGAGAAGGACTTGGGGGTGCTGGTTGATGAGAAGCTCAACATGAGCTGGCAATGTGCACTCGCAGCCCAGAAAGCCAGCCGTATCCCAGGCTGCATCAAAAGAACCATGGTCAGCAGGTCAAGGGAGGCTATTCTGCACCTCTGTTCCTCTCTTGTGAGACCCCACCTGGGGTACTGTGTCCAGTTCTGGAATCCTCAACATAAGAAGGATATGGAGCTGTTGAAATGGGTCCAGAGGAGGCTACAGAGAAGATCAGAGGGCTGGAGCACCTCCCATAAGGGGGTAGGCTGAGAGAGTTGGGCTTGTTCAGCCTGGAGAAGAGAAGGCTCCAATAAGACCTTATAGTGACCTTCCAATACCTGAAGGGAGCCTACAAGAAAGCTGGGGAGGCAGTGTCTACAAAGGCTTGTAGTGATAGGAATGGGGGCAATGGGTATAAACTGGAGAGGGGCAGATTTAGACTAGACATAAGGAGGAATTTCTTCACCATGAGCGTGGTGAGGCACTGGCACAGGTTGCCCAGGGAAGCTGTGGCTGCCCCATCCCTGAGGTGTTCAAGGCCAGGTTGGATGAGCCTTGGGCAGCCTGGGCTGTGGGAGGTGTCCCTGCTCATGGCAGGGGGGTTGGAACTGGATGATCTTTAAGGTCCCTCGCAACCTAAACTATTCTATGATTCTATAATGCTATAAGCACCTCTAACACATGTCACTTCATTATTAACGACTCCCAGATCATCATAAAATCTTTTTTTTTAATAATCAGAAACAGTTACTGAAGTTAGATTTTTTGCCTTTTTTTTAAATTTATCATTGGAATAAAATCCAAAGAGATGCAAGCATATTCTTTAGTACCTCACTTTCTGCAGTGAAGGACATTTGTTGTCCAATTTTTATCATCCTGATTGTTCTATTTTTTTAAACAACCTAGCAAAAACTTCACTTTTCTCTCCCACCTTCCCAAAAAAGTGGCCATGGTAGCCTTCAACTTACAATGCCCACTAACAGCTGAGGGGAGGCAACTTCCAACACTGAGGATATCATGTTTCCCATTTGAAATTGCTTACTTCATCAGTCACTAAGGGTCCAGTTTGGAAGTCATTAAAAATAATGAGAACACTGGCACTTCTCTCAGCAATAATGGCATTGGATTCTGTGTTGCTTTTCTGCTTTAAGAAATTTATATATACATCCGCGAATCATTGAACTCTTATCTTTGTACTAGCTTTAGTGAAACTAATGGTTGCTGAAAACGGGATTTTTATTCTGCTTTTTATTTAAATAAGCTTCTACCCACTCCATCATAAAAAGCCATAAACACTTATGCGGGATATTGCATCACGAAGGTCCCAAAGCATTTACTAGGATCACCATATCCATCACTAAAATGCAAGCACTCCTCAGTCAGTAAACACTTCAACTGATGATAAAGTCACAAGAGAGTTTTCTGAAGGAAAACTGAAGAGCAACTAATCAAGTTTGTCCAAAACAAATTTAGAATCAGTACAGCGGGTAGAGTCTCACAGAGTCCTGCATTTTCATCTCCATCTGTATCTACGGTAGCATTTTTCAAAATGCAAAAAGACTAACTTCATATTAACTCACTGAGTAACAACATCACTCCTGCTGGGTCCGTATTTCACAAGCTTTGACAAGATAATGAGCCCTTAGTAATATGCTGCAGGCCATCACAAAATGCAACTTTAAAGAGTTTCATTAATCTCCTCAAAAGAGAAAAAAACTGATTGTTGGGAAATGCATATGAAAACTTTAAAACTCTCACCTTCAAATTTTCAAGGGCTATCTAAGGTTTAATGTAAAATTTCTCACTGCTATACTTTTCCTGGTGAGAATACGTATGACTTTGAAATAAGCTACAATAATATAAATCAGAAAAAACACCCTTTCATTAGATATATGTGTTTAATTACTCTGGGCACACATTAGAACTGTACATTAAAAACACTGAGCCTGTTCACGTGGACATTTTAACAACATGTTTATAGATGAGATATCTCTAAGATGCAAAGGTCTCACACTCCAAGAATCCTGGAAGTCCATCCACACAATGAAAAGTCCAGAAACCCTGGACTGCTATTGAAAGCTGTATCCTCTTGTCAAAATCAGTAGGGCTTAGCAGTACTAGACTAACTGCTATACTAAAAGGCAGATACTAAACTAAGTGCTATACTAAAAGGCAGATACAAATCAAATAGTAACTCAAATAATAATAGAACTACAAGACCAGATTTAATAAAAACATGCCCTAAATGCTTCATAAGGTCAGTTTTAAAGTTGTTTTGTTGTTATTATGAGCAAACGTGAAAATCTGAAGAGGAATATTACCACTGCATGAAAATAAACATCTAAAAATTAACCCCAAAGCCTGTTTCATTAGGGAAAAGAGCCACTCAGCTATTTAAAGTATATTTTTAAAGCTTGTTAAATGTTTTCTATCTTTACAAAACAAAACATTTTCCTTGCATTTAGTTTACAGTTGTGGACGCGGTCTGTTCTATAAACACATGTTGTTTAATGTTCCCATTAGTTGGTGTAGCACCTTTTATCTAAAAATATTTTAGATTATATTACAAATAGTTTACAAAGTTACAATAAAAAGACATCACCCAGTCATCCCTATCAATGAAGAAAACATGATTAATTTGACCTCTCTTATCTATTTGATTAAGAAGTAAGATGCCAGCAAACTAGCTTCATGATTAACCTTTAAAATATCTACCAAATAAATGCCCACAGAACTACTGGTGCAAGCTACACAATTTAAGCAATAGGTGCAAATGTTCAAACATCATGAGTGATCTCACCATTTTAAGACATGAGAATGTCCTAACACAGTTCAAATAGGAATCGAAAAACAAGTTAAAAATTGATTTGAGAGTAATATAGAAACGCAAGGACAAAAGAAGTTGTGACAACTTCAGCTTATTGAAATAGACGTGTGTTTTCAGAACATTTGGGAAAATGTTATGTTCTATCTTCCTGTGCTGTAAATGATGAAATGAGGATGATAGTCGTGAGATACCTAAAGCTTGACTCTGGCTCATTATCCAATTAATTGATGTGAGTAAATTGGTTAAATCAAGCTAAATGACAGCTAGTTGTTCCTCAAACAGTAGCAGTATATCAGAGTAAGAGGCTTTCAGATAATCAGTGCAGAGGCCCTCCCTTTTAACTTTGGAAATACATTAAAAAGCATTTATATTTACACCTTTAGAAAAAAAAATGACAAGAAAAAAAGTTGAAGAAAAAAAGAATGACAAGTAATTCGTATTCAGAAACTCATTGAGAAGATTACAGGCATTGCAGTAGCAGTGGAGAGTTTCATTGCAAGAGCAAGCCAGCATTTTTCATATAGAACCTCTTCTGTGAATGGGATGAAATAAGATCTCTCGTACCTGTTATCACATATGCCCCTCTCCTATCATCCCCAAGGAAAGAGAAGACAGCTCAGTGCCTCTGTTCTCCCATCCCCTCTTTACCACTGCACCTGCTGCACCAATTTGAAGGCAAGCTGCCCTCCCTGGTTCTTCTTTTTACACTCAGACAGAAATCACACACAAGAGAGCTCAAGAAAGCTCGTTAGTCTCCTACCAAATTACATAGGATAACTATTTTAAGGTCTTGTAAAAATCCTGTCTTGGCTTTGTGCAAATGTAGGATTGCACAGGGGAAGGTGCAGGACTGTTAAATTAACAGTTAAATAAGCCAGGGAGAACTGAATCTGGATTCACGGCACTGGAAGAAGGGTTAGAAATTTAGTGCTAAGTAATGCAGGGGGAAAAAAAATAAATAAATAAACTCTTTTCTGTTTTAATGTAAGCATCAATGCTGCCTAAGCTGTAGGTTTTAAACCTGCTCTGAGGAACAATAATCATGTAAAAGCTATAACTACACAAGTAAACCTGAACCCTGCTGCAATGGGGAATACACACTTCTAGGCTGCACAAAAGCTTCTGTTATGGGGGGGAAGAAAAAAAGCACAGATTTTCTTACCACTGGTGTACTTCTCACCCTTTTTAATTATAGTGGTGGTTTGTTTTCCATCTTCCTCTTTCCTGACACCTCAGACAGCAGCAGCCCAGGCAGACAATACAAACAGATGGGATGTTGCTATTCATCTTGCTCCTCTATCTTTTTTTCATTTGTTTGGGGGTTTTGTTGTTTTACAGGCATCAAAATGAAAATTCTGCCCAAGATACTGCCTGTGTCAAACAGTTCACATCACTCGGTGAAGCTGAGCAGTGGACATTCACTGATGGCTTTCTCAAGCTGATCCTGAACTGTGGCAGCCAAGGAGATACAGGTAACCCTCAGTATTGACACAAGGACAGGATGCGTAGAGAAGGCTGATGTGTCCCCAAAATACATAGATGAAAAGGCTGTCCTGGGAACAGAGAAAAAAGAATAAAATGGCCTCAAAAACATATGAGGTATTATTGTGTTCAAGTTCATATTCAGGCCTACATTACTAAAAAATAGTATTTAAACTCAAAACAGATCCTTCCTCTGTCCTGTCAAATTCTTCGAAAGATTTTTTATATACAAACAGTATTTCTAATAGCCAAACACCTCTAAAAATACAGGTACTTAAACACAGCGACAATGTTATTCCATTTCCCAGAGACACTTATTCACACAGGTCAGGCTACCTTCCCAAAATATTACACACCAGTAGAAAAGCCAAACCTTTGATTTTCACATGCAAATGTTAGCTAAGGAAGTGCTCAACCCTGAAGACATTTTCAGACAATTAGTTTGAGGCTTTGTACAATATAATCAGAAGTTTTAAACTCTGATTGTGCAATTAAACACAGTATACTCTTGCAGTTGCAATTTATCACACTGCTGCCTTGTCAAGTAATCTGGCCAACAAAACTGTCTGGTACCTAGGAGTAGAGAAATGAAAGGATAACGTTCTGTAGGAAAGCAGGTCTATCTAACATTTTACAATGCTAAAAATACCCTTGGGACTTGTTCTGATATCTTGTAATTATGCACACACATCCTGATTTATGGTGCATGTCTACCAGCTCAAAGAAGTACGCACTCTGCTTTGTATCTTGCCCCATTTATGTGTAAAATACTTGAGTCTGTAGTGTCATAAAAGAGAAGACAGGCTCATTGCACATGTTACTATCGATTTCATACGAGCATGGGGCATAATCTAATGATCCTTTTCATCTAAGGATAAATATGCACAATTTAGCCTTAAACAGAGTCAGCGTCAGATCACTTCAACTGCTGCCTTTGAGAAATGTTCCTGTGATGCTAAAAATCTCTGTTGTCCAGCCCCCTTCTTAAGGCTGTGGAGAGCGTGGCAGAGACAAAAACAAGCAAGCTGGAAGAAGGACAAGAAACATTAGCACCCATGTATCAAGAAATATAACTTCTTCAGGCCAGACTTGCAAATTCTTGTCTCACTTCCTGCCCTCCATCTCCACATTACCCTGCTCTCTCACTGGGCAGCTATAGTAATTAACAAAGAAAAGGCAATCCACCTTGTCCAAATGAGCACTAGCAAAGGGCAAGGGGGTTGATTGCAAAATAAGTATGTCTTTTAATCATTAAGACTACTGGAGGTATCTTAACTAATAAGTATCTAGAGCCCCCTTTCTATTATGGACCATTTCTAAACAAGAAAGGATGACCTGGCTTAGACCAAGAAACCTGACCTCCATTCCTCAAGCCTGCTCTGCAATCATCATGTAACCACGGGCACATGGCTGAAATCTTCTTTTTGCCTTAAACCAGAATCACCAAACATTTATTTGTTTGTGGGTTGTTTGGTTTGGTGTGGGTACATTTAACGTGTGGATTTAACATTTTAATGTGTTTTTCTACCTATTCCGTGCTAATCTTTAAAAGAGGAAATGTGGTTTAAGCCTAGCTGAGTGGCCTTGGCTGCTGCCTATACAAGAAGAGCTGTAATGTGTGTGTGCTAAGGGATGCAAAGACTACTGGGGAGAAGGGTCTTCAAATAATATTGACTGCACTGGTGTCAAATACTGGGGTCATTGAACATTTGACTGCTATTTTTTTTATTTCACATGCATCTTCAGTTTGTTTTACAGTTGCATATATTTACTAGACAGCACAAAAGAAAACATTATTGCAGTGTTTTCAAAATGCTTTTGAACAGGAACTTTTCAAGGTAAGGTCCAGTTTGTCCATTACATAAGTCTATGTTTTGGCTGTCTACCATACTACTTTTTCAAAATTGAATTAGCTTGTAAGCTGAAGCCAAGCCTTATTTCATTCTACAAAAGAGCTTCAGGTTTCTGTTCTCCAGCTCTAACATCTCCATACTCATTTCCTTATTGTTCAGATACCATTAAAAATGTACTAATAAAAAACTCACAGTATTACCAATCACCATAACCAAAACCTGAAAGGTACATAACAACATTATTTCCTTTTGTTCGTTTTTGTATTTTCCTAAGCTCATTACACATCATTTATACATGTCTTTGCTCTTTCTAGTAATGTTTCCACTGAATTTTCCTGTATTATGGTACAGCTATTTTTTCTATTCAAATACAAGTAAATTAGGCTTTTTCATTCTGAAATTCATATATGAAGTGAGATGTGGATCAAATTACTATTTCCCCCCAAATAAGCAGAAGTCATAAAATTTAAGGAAAAGCAGCAACCTAGGGAAGAATTTAAAGAGTTCTCAAGCATTTTCAGCAAAGTTCACAGATAGATATGATGTCAATTTTATGAACAAACTAAGCATATAAAAACATGGGACAGTTTAATTTAATGAACTCTTTTGGGAATAATCTATTTTGCCTACTTCTCACTCTTCATGTTTTAAACATTTTTTGAAAATGAAATTAGTAAGTTCGCTTATCCTGAATTCTTTTTATGAATAGCCCCAGTATCCACGTTTGCTAGCTTTTTCTTTTTTAAAGAGTACCTGCATTCCTGTCAAGGTAAGATCTTTTCTCTTGGCACTCCGCTAACTTTTTTAACGTTCTCAATTTCAGAGGGCTTATCTAATTAAACAAGTAAGAGTTCTGTTACACCATCATGCACCAGATGCAGCCTAGAAATAATTTTATTCATCCAAAGTAAGTTAGGTGCTGTGACTGTGAGGAGTAAAACCCAGGCCTCTCAAGACACAATCCAACATTTTAATGACAATCAATAGCTTCTACCCTCTATAAGTGAGCTCTCTGATTATTATTAATCTTGACAAATGGGAAGGTGAACACTGGACAGAGGGAAGGACTAGACTGTGCCACTGCTGCCAGTGTGATACTGAACTGAATTCAGAAAAGCAGGAGTGCACATTTTTGCTTTTAATTATCTCAATGTGACTAGATCATGGAAATAAATTTCTCATTCACACACTGTTGACACAAATTTATAACCCAGGCATAGACTGTATTTTTTAGGAGTAAATTAATTTTTATAAGACAGAAAGTGAGAAGACAATGATAAAGGCAGACAATAGGGTTTAATTTTTTTGTCTTAGTGTAATTATCTTAACAAGATTCTCATCAGAAAAGGAGAAATGAACAAAAAATGATCTTTAACTACACATTACACACAATGAAGCACGGTGATAGCACAGAAATTACTGTTGACAAAAGTGATTTAGGAACTGCCCTTTTTGCAACTGAAAACTCACATATAGATAAAGAAAGGTAGAAGCAATCTTAAGCAATCCGGGGTTACAGCATGCATACTAACAACTTAAAAATAAGTGATGAAAGCTTCTACAGCATATCAAAGACACAAAGTAAGCTATCAACATGTTAGAAATATAAATAATAAAAAAGTCAAAATAACAAGATCTCCAATTCAGAAAATAGTGAATACAATGGCATTACTCTTTTCTAGCTGTCTGGATCCACAGAGATACTTAGTACCACAAAGAGCTAGGGCCTAATACAGAAACCGTATGGACAAAAGAGAGGAGGCTGGACATAAGTGAGTCATTTAGCCTCCACAGTCCAAAACTGTCAGGAGTTTACCATTTTTAGCTTATAAAATATAGCGTATATTTAGCATCTGAAAAGTCTGGATTTGTAATAAGCACCAGCCTCAAATTTAATGTGCAGAGGATATAGTCTCTTTGTAATGCATTCAATAACATGGTACTTGATCGAATAAGAAGAACCATTTAGACTTTACATATTGAGAGAAGGCTCATCTACAAAATGTCAGAGTATAGAAAAAGCAAAAGAACACATTACAAAAGGATATCCAGTCCTGCAGATAAGACTTTAAAGCAATATATAATATATCCTGGATTAATAACATATTAATAGCTGTGGCAAACTCATACCATTCCCATTTCAATAGCCTGAGCCAAAGAGGGAATGCATCTGACTTTACCTTTTTAGTAATTCTACTTTTTAACAGTTACATTGAATCAGGTCAAGCAGAACCCAAGATACTTTATTTCAAGCCTATTTCAATGGTTAGAGCAGCAATTTGAATAGAAAGCGAGAGTGGTGCTGTTCTCTGTATTTTAAACCATTTTAATAGTTTAAATAAATGAAAGTTATTGAAGCTCATTTCCAGAAATGAACTTGAATCATGCACAAATGTGCTGTTTCAATAAGGATCAGCAGCACAGAACTGAATTACATTAAAAAGCAAATATATGCCAAATCAGACAAAGATTTGAAACTTCAGTACATCACAGGTGATTCTCCAGTAGCACGTGTTTCCACACAGAGTGCACCTATTGCACACAGAAAGCAGGAAATGAAAAGAAATGCTAATCCACACAACACTGCTGTTGCACAGAAGCAGTGAAGTGACACATGGGCTTCGGTCAGGTCCTTAAAGGCAGGCAAGGGGCCAAAACGAGATATAGCAAGACGCAAAAGAACTAGGCGACTGACTTGGACAGGGAAGGTCTCCCCCTCCCTCTCTAACCTGCTGTCAGCTCTCCTTGAAGCAGCTGCTTGCAGCACTGCTGGAGTACACGTAGGAAAATTATCTGAGAAATTCAGGCACTTGAGGTTACATGGTGGCGCTTCAAAGCCTGATGTTTCTAAGATCCTTCTCTCATTATGTTTCTTTTTATAGACACAGACCCATGAAGGAAAGACCTTGCTGACAGAAGCAGTTTCTCTGCTGAGATATGCTATTGCCATACAGCTGGCAAAATTATACTAAATTAAAATAGAAAACTTAGCAGTTATGTTCACTTAAATACAAAAGCATACACATACTCCACTCTCAGTGAAAGAGCAAATAAACATAAAATAAAATTGTACATAACAGCAACTTCTTCTTTAGCTGCAATAACACTAATGCTCATGCAGTTATTGTCTAGTGCTCCCAGGACAACATACTAGTTCATCATTACAGAGGAGTACTGGAAAGAGCTGAGTAAACCAAGCACCTTTCTGCCACGCTGACCTACTGCTTGCTCAGAGCCAGCCCAAGGACACGTAGCATCCCTGGGCAGTGCCCGCCACCCAGCACCATGCAGCAGAGCCCTGTTGGCAGGAGCTGCTTCAAAAATCACTGTAGAACACATGCCAACAGTAAACTTCAGCCCCAAATAGATTTAGCTATTAGGTACCCAAAATTTATATTTCAAACCAGAATTGCAGTCTTCAAAACTCATATCAGCTAACCCTGGAGATGCTAAGAATTTCATCGCAAAAGCTAGATAGGCCCCAAAACTTCCACATCCAGCAGGCATGTCCAGAAACACCTCAACCCCAGCAGGTCAGAGAAATTCACATATTTCACCCCTGAGCTTCATTAGGAACTGCAAACTGAATTTCCACCCCCACCCTGCCCTCAACGTCTTGCCTGAAGACGTCAGTCCTGCAGGTGGGCAACATTTTTACCTAGACTTCTTCAAGACCTAAGTGCAGCAGTAAGGGCTTTCCTCAAAAACAATTGTTCTCATCACCATGGCAGAGCTGGTGTATCTTGCACTCTTCCAAACAACTCTTTCTCACCTATAACATGCAGAAACCAGTTGCCTATTTCACGAATGTGGAATAAACCTACAAGGTGGGGTGTGAGCCTGACAAACCAGATGTTGCAATTGCTCACGTTCTGGCTGTGAAGTCCCCTTACAAACTTGACTGGCAGCTCATTCTGTATCTGGAGTGAAGGAAAGGGGAACAATTATACTATCTGAAATCATCGTTATTGTTTCCTTGATTGCATTAGCATTCTCCAAGCATAAACGGTCCACAAAACATCCGAGGCAGACATCTAATGATGGATTTTCCCAACAGAGAAAGCAATTCCTCTAAGCAATAAAACAGTCTGTGAGAAATCCTGCAGTCATAAATCTGGTATTTCTCATTACAAAATTTACATCAGCCACAAAGTGATTACTTCTAAAATTACAAACCCTTGTGGGCAGGAATAGTAGTGGGTTACCAATTGCCATTCCCATGAGTCATGAGGAAAGCAGTCCAAGTTATAACAGTCTTATAAAAAATATCAAAAGAATTAATTGCCTTATTATAGACAGGAAGTTTAGGGCATCCACATAATGGACATCTAGCATCAAAGTATAAAGACCAGCAATAAATCCCTATGGAAACTCTCAAATGTTACACAGGAAAGTCTGGACAATACAGCTTTGTCGCAACTTTTCAACACGCCTTCCACAAAAGCTGTGCCCAGACCCCTCAGCCCTCCTCAGCATTTCCCACATGAGGTCAAGGAGCATGCAAGAAGGAAAGAGAAGGAAGAAGGAGAAGACAAGATGCATTCGTGACCTTCCATTCCTGTCAAAAGTGGACAGTAACTTCAGTTCGCAAGTGAAAGGCAGAAGCTAAACCGACTAGCCTCAACTTTGTTAGCTGCTGGAGGAGCACAAGATGTTTGGCACCTAGGAAGCAGGACCCATCTAAGGCAGTGAAGAGGAGCAAGAGGGTATTTGCGGCCACTCGTGCATGAGTTTTGCCCAGCTAGCTTGATGCTGGAACAGATTCATTCCAAAACTTGTCAGGGAGAAGGCATGTCCCTCAGTTTGAAGATGACTGTATCACAAAGCCAGATCGGCTCCTCTGTTTCTTCTTGCAGCCTTCTCTTCCCCAGACACTGCAACCTAACAGCAACCTGACACACAAGGATCGTAGGGCTCTAAGGACCACTAGAATTAAACTAAACACATTTTAGCAGGAAAATCATGTCCTCCAACACATCACACAAGAATAGATGAGTGTTACTGATTCTTGAGGAAAGCTAAGAAATTGCAGCAAACACCTTCAACAGAGGATTGATCACAAAGTGCATATAATCAGAAATAAAGTAAAAGCAGTTTAACTCATCTAGATTCACCCTTCACAATATTAAGAATATTTTCTAGTTTAGCTGCAGAGAAACCAGAGGAGGAATGTCTTCTGCAAGCAGATATATTCAACTGCAAAATTCAGTCCTTCATTTCTAGTTAAATACATTAACTTCTAGTTAAACACATTTCACAGAAACGGAAGTCCACTCAGGAGAGGAAAAAAAAACCCCAACGAAAAACAACAACAACAAAAAAAAACCAAGTAAGAAGTTGTAAGACTTTTTTATCATCACAAGGTATATTCTTCATGCATAAATCGACCTCCCTATGTCTTGCTCCCTCCAGCTTGTGCTCTTATCATCCCTTCTGAGTGTAAACCTTGAGATCAAACAGCTGAATTGTGAGTCAGATCTGTTTGTTTATCTTATAGAACATGCATCTAAAGTCTGATCAGCTTTCCATCAGACCAATGTACTAACTCAACTTGCTCTGAAGCTGCTCATTTGCAAGATCACAGGAAGCACCAGTAAGAACAGATATGAGACCTAGGAAACAGCCCTGCCCCACTCACCTGTGACCCACAGGGAGGCTGAATTCAGGGCAGCATTTGCACAAGTTCTGCATGTAGCTACTCCATATGCACAGAAGGCTTGCATTTTGTGTCACTGTCTCTGATTCCTAACAGGATAATCAGGCACCAAACCCATGAACACAACATTACCAATACAGGTAACAGTTCAACACCAGACCTGGCTGCTTGACTAACTTAAAATTTAAGTACTATAGAAGGCATCTCCCAAAAAGACAATTCTCTAAGGTCTTCAATAGGAAGGAAAAGAAAGTGTTCCCATTTTTTCAGCTGTAAACATTCATGCAGAAAGAAACGGGAACCAAATAAATTTGGGCACTTTGTTAAATTGAGACACTCTGTGACAGCGTTTTCCCTCCCCTCACCAAGGCAACTGCTCTGGCAACAAGCACATAGGTAGAAGACTAACCTTGACTTAGTACCATGGTAGATGAAATTCTACTGTGGAGTGCTGGTACCATCCATCACTGTTAAGCTTGGCTTTTTAGTTGAAAGAGGCAACCCAGGAAGGAGCAAAGAGGCCACGTCACTTCCTGAGCAGCAGTAGCAGAGCATCGATGCCAATTCATGGGCACAGACGAAGAATAGGGGAGGCAGGATGAGATGATCTGTTGAAGAAAAGTCAGGTCCCATACAGAGTGCTATAGGCACTTTCAACCAACCAGAGCAATTAGGAGGCTGTTCTTCAGCATAGTGAATAACCAGGTTTTAGAAATAGCTGCTCTGCCTGAAATCACTTGAAGCTTGATTGAGACCAGCCTGAACACAGATGGGGGCAGCCCCAGCTCACTGCAGTCGTGTGAAAAGTTATTAGTATTTTATTTTTACTGCAAGTCTGATCATTGGCTGTTATCTTGCTTGCTTTGCACAGCGTGGTGCAAAATTTATTACAAGCAAGGTAACAGTAGCAAAAACCCCTGTAAATACATGCTTGCAAAAGAAATGAAGTTTTATACACAATATACTAGAAGAATACATTCCTACAATTTATTATCTTATCTTTACCGTACCCTGTGCCCTTCATTTTAATTGTTTAGAGAGTAGCCTGGTCACATACCCCATGTTTATGAGGAAACTATTTCTCAACTATTTCTATTCCTTACCATCAAAGCAAAAAATATTCTACTTGCTTATGCTTTCCGCTCTAATAATATATTTGAAATTTATAGGGTTGTAAAATGATATCCCAGCACAACATTAGCTGTTTCGATCTTTGATCTATCAGTGCCATTTGAGTAGAGGATAATCACTTACCAGCTCAAAATACTGGACTAGTAAAAAGCACTTCACTGCTCCCATAATATATTATACAGCTAGAGGGTAAATATTTATTTCCTGTGGGCAAATTTTCTATTTTAATAGACATTCACATGTTGTATTTCTCTTGTGATTCTGGTTCTACATCACTACAACCCATAGTGTCACATGCTCACAATTTATTACAAAAAAGCATTCTGAAAAAGAGAGCTCAAGGCATCTTTACTTAGAGATGAATAAATACCAATATGCATAATATGCACAAGTCACCTTCAAATCTCATATTTGAAAACGATATGCAGGCAGATTAGCTCTAATCTGGGGCTGTCCGAGATCTGCTGATAAGCACAGTGTGAGGGGCAGGTCCTCCCATCCCTCCTGCTAGGAGGGATGATGTGCCTTTTATGTGGTCAGCAACTTGCAGGACAGTTAATCTGGATGCAACTGAGCACTTTATGAAGTTTTTCTTCTCATGTTCATATTACTGTTGGGTGATTATTAAAAATATTTCATTACAACCTTAAACCAGAAGTTTCCTCTTGTTGTGCAGAGCAAATCTATCTTCAATAGTAAACAAGCTACTTTCCACACACTGATAATCCAACACCACCTGTGATCAAGACCAGTCATTTCTACAAGAGATTGGGTTTTTGCCTCTTTTATAAAGATATTTCAAGTTGAAAAATTAGCTTTGATATGAAAGTTATAATATTTCATCTTGAAACTGTCAAAATGAAAACTTCTAATTTCCTGAATTGTTTATCATAATCTTAAAATACTTCAGTAATTTTCAAAATGCATCACAGCAGGGAAAGAAGAGAACAGAAGCAAAACTGTTTGCTACATCAGACCATAGTTCTTGTACATTCCCACTCCTTCCCTTCTCCAATTAAATGATATTATTATTATTATTTTCTGCAGCCTATGTACTATTTAGCAAAGAACACCTTCCCCCTTTATTTAGAGTACATTTGCAAACATGAGGCCACAATATCAATTCGTAACTCCAAATCTTTCAAAATTATCTTTGAAATATTTTCAGTACAGTTTCTAACAAAGAATTGGGTTTTATATTAAGTTATTAGAATTAACTAGGGTCATTAATTATGACAGGGAAATTCAAATTAACATGTTATTCCAGAGAACAGAGAGATAGTTTTACACAACAAATCTTAAAGTAAAGCTCCACAAAATGAATTCCTAAACTAACACAAACAGCATCTGGCGCAGTGCACAACCCATCACTCTTAGATTGTGGTCAAGATATCAAGTTGTGAAATTGATCTCTCAGACCTGATCAAAACACATCCTTCAGCTGAGAGATATCTTGCCATATATTCAGAGGAAGAATCCTGTACCTACAGTGTCTTTCAGTGTGGAAAATTATCTTCCAGCTGGCCTCCTGCAGGGTCATGTCCTCACACTTCAGGGTATAATTTACACCTGACATCCCCACACAATTTAAACACATCCTTTCCCCAAGTTCAACTAATGTTGCAAACAATTTCATTTACAAACCAGCTTTTTAGGAGGCACTCAACAGAGGTGAACAAACAAATGACAATGCTTTTGTTTCCAGGATGATGCACAACACCTTACAAGATGATCTTCAATGGGATTTTACAGGAATGTGTGTTAAAGCTTGGGGAACACAAAATTTTCATAAACAGTCTGGAAAAAGAGTGAATAAGGATGTGAGTGTGTTTGCTGGAAATGTTCCTTTCCTTACAACCCTAAATAATTTGAAATAATGAAACACTGCAAAAGAAACTTAAGACACGAAGGGACAAGGTGCTAGATACAGAGCCAGACTAAAAATGCAAAATTATTCTTGTGGGGCAGGACCGATGAGAGAAGAGAAAGAACTCTCCACATATAAGGATAGGGTCCAAGCTGACTGTAACCAATCAGGATAGACACTTTGGATCTATACTGAATAACAGTCAAAATTTCAGAACCATTCCAAAATTTCAGTAGCCGTCAAAAACGATGTTAGAAATTATTAGAAAAGGAACAGAGAACATAAAAGAGAATATCATAGTGTAGCCATATAAAAATATAATACTGATGCTGCTTGGATACTTTAATGCAGTTTCAGTTTGTCACGTACTTCAGCTGGAAGGGGTAAGAGGAAAGGCAAATGTATGAAACAAGTTCTGGCTGTGTGATGATGAGATAGATCACGATGCCTCAGCCTGGGTGAAGACAACAGAGGTTGTGATAGACATGTATACAATGACAGGTGACAGAGGCAGTGAGTGGGAAATCACTGCTCACCATCTTTTTCAACACAAGAACCAGGGTCAAAAAGTGAAACTGACAATATCAAAGGAGATGTCACTTCATCCATTGAATAATTAAACTGAGGGAACTGACTGCTACATGAGTTAGGTGATAAAGATTTATCTAGATTGGGAAGTGTCTGGAGCCTTATCAAAAGCTCTTAAATGCAAGGATGCCCTTCTGCCCGAGGAAGTCCTGAGCTACGCATCTTTGGAGCGGGACTTGTAACATGTACCAGGGAAGTACTGTTAAACTCTTGAATCATTCTTTGTTGTTGCTTAGGTATGGTCCGTTCCCAGATAAAGAGCTGATATAAAGCTAGATAGACTTTTTTTTTTGTTACCACAATACTTTGGCCTTTTTGATATATATACTTTCATATCATTAGAAAAACAAATTTCAAAAATATTCAGTCTACATCACTTTCCCTCTGCATAAGACTAAAAAAACAGCTTTCATTAGAAAACCCACTGCTGTCAGGCTAATGCTATGACATTGTGAAGTGCAGCCTACTTTGGAAAGGGGAGGCAAAAGGCATCAACAAATAGAAAAGACTGTGTATCAGGAATGGATCTGACAGGTTGGCACAGTCCTGATATTGCTCATCATTCATGAGCTTCAGACAAGGAAACCACAGATCATCATAACATGGGGTTTCACCACAGGTGTTGGGATGACTGTACAGAATTAGGTTGTTTAGAAGCTGTTTTCACAGATGCTTTATAAGCAAAATTTTCCAGGGCTAATTTTGATAGTAACACCCACCAATAGAAAGCTAGAAGTAGCCTAGCACTTCACAGAATCACAGAATAACCAGGTTGGAAGAGACCCACTGGATCGTCGAGTCCAACCATTCCCACCAATGCCTAAATCATTCTCCTAAGTACCTCATCCACCATAACCTTAAACACCTCCAGGGATGGCGACTCAACCACCTCCCTTGGCAGACCATTCCAATGCCTAACCACCCTCTCCATGAAAGGATGAGATGGGGTAGAAAATATGCTGTTTGAGAAACAACTATCTATGAAATATATATTACACCATTTGATTTGTTTTATTTTTACCTCAGATAATATTTTTCCTACTCCGTTGGAGTGTCTTGCACACTAAAAATGAGGTGCATATAAAAATTTTATTTGTCTGAAAATGAAAGGTTGAAATGTAACTTCCCATTTTGGATCACAATGGTATTTATACCTACCTGGATTTCTTTAAAGAATTTTAGACTATATCAGCTAAAGAGCATAACAAAATATATACATTGGTTGAAAACTATTTTTATTCTTCAGGTAAGATTACTCTTACAAACTTTTACTGGAAGAAATCTGACATTAGGTTGTTGGTTGAATTTCTTTGCTAGCAAAATGTATGTTGTGATGTTGTGTCATAAATAGAAAACTGAAGCACCCTTTTTAAATTCTCAGCAATGCTGACACTTCAGACAAGTATTGGTTTTGGTTTTGGTCTTATCTATTTCTAACAGACAGTCTATACCTCGGAAATCTGACCTGAAAGAAAAATTCAGCCCCAAGTATCTGCTGTCAATTGTGCAGAAAATAGGAGATGACAGCAAAGTCACTTCTGCATGCTGAATTAGATCTCTTTCCAACATCTTCTAATGTCATTATTAGCACTCAAATACATTGTGTCAAAAAGTGTCTGTACAGAAAGATGGACCAAGCAATATCAAATTTATCTCTTAGGCAATATGACAAGCTGGGTTTGACTCAGACTCTTAAGAAAAAGCATCTGCTCCATCATGAAGGTTTGTTTATGTATGTGGATAATACAATGGTTGGAATCAGGAAAAAAGTGTATTATGCAGCTTCATTGAATTACTTGAATCAATAGTGCCATGAGCTGCTAAAATCATCACTATGAGCCATAGTGCCTATACTTCAAATAGTCAATCACAAAATCACAGAATCACTAGGTTGGAAAGGACCCACTGGATCATCGAGTCCAACCGTTCCTGTCAATCACTGAACCATGTCCCTCAGCACCTCATCCACCTGTCTTTTAAACACCTCCAGGGAAGGTGACTCAACGACCTCCCTGGGCAGCCTGTGCCAGTGCCCAATGACCCTTTCCATGAAAATTTTTTTCCTGATGTCAAGCCTGAACCTCCCCTGGCAGAGCTTGAGGCCATTCCCTCTTGTCCTGTCCCCTGTCACTTGGGAGAAGAGGCCAGCTCACTATGAAGAGTTTCAACAGGATCACCTACAGAAAGACTACTCTCTGTTTCAGAGCTACCCTTAACAGTAAACTAATTGTAGAGCCACCACATAACTGTGGATTTAAGTGTATCAGACGGTTTTCGAACAATATTCAGAGGATGGAAGAAGGTAATTACATCTGCAAAGATTAAATTCAAGCAATTTGATCACAGTTTTCTTTCTGACAAAACTTATCCAAATAAAAGTGACTAACCAGACAAAAAAAAAAAGGCTTTTAACTACTGACAAAGCAATTCCAGGAAAGTCAGCAAAGTCTGTCGCTGTAGCACTGAGCAGAAATGTGTATCACCTAAGTATAGTGTCAATACCTAATAAATAGCAAAAAGAGTGGTCATTACAGCTCTACACCCTGCATACGTATGGTAAAGATCAGAAGGTTGGTAAAAGAAATGAAATAAACAACAATGAAAAAGCTTTGAATTCTGATCCTCTTGAGACTATTAACTAATCTAACAAGAAGAAAAGGCTACTTAACTCTATTAATTAATGGATAACAGTAGAATTTTCTTATTCTAAGTAGCTAGATTCTTCCTGCTATTTCATCTGTTTATGGCCTCTTAATACCTATTTCGTTCAACTAAAGGCCAGGCAATTATTATTTGGAAGTGACAATACAGTTTTGTCCCACCTCATTAAAATCGGATGACTACCAAAAAGCATTTAGGAATGTTTAAATATTTTGGGGTTTGTTCATATTGAGCATGTAAAGTGTCTGTAAGCCATTTACATCAATCATCCACAATGGAAGTTTTCGTGTTCTGCCTTCTGTTCTGGACTCTCAGATTCGTAATTAGCACACGCTCTGTCCTTAAAGTGCTTAGGAAAAAATAACAATAATAATGATCAAAGTAGTACAAACACTTCCACTCCTTAGTATGGTTTAATTCTGTGTAGCAACAGGATATTTAACCAAATCTTAACTTTCTAATTTCTAAACTTCTAATAGCACAAGAAGCTAACCATAATCACTGCATATTTTAATGCAAAACATAAGTAACTTATTGTTTTATCAAAATTGAATTTTACCTTTTCCATGTCAATTGTAAATATTTTTTAAAGTGGACTTCAGAATGCAAATTTAACACAGATTTTAATGATCTGATTAGCATGAAACATATGCAGACAGTTTCTCATACCATATTACTGTACTCCTTAACAGAGAATTATGCTATCATTTCAATTATGCCTATACACAGTATATTTAAAGTTTTTAAAATTTTGCTAGCTCTAGCCAAGTGAACTCATCTCCTCAATTCACTACGAAATTAAGACTGAGCAAGACTAGAGTCTTGCTTTTCCTTTTCTCAATGGTCTGCATATAAACAAGAGTTTACTTGAATGTTTCTTCCAATGTTTAAAAGTTTTTCTGTTTGTTGTTTTCCATGGAAAGAGCAAACCCCCTGTTAGTTTATATGTAGATACAGGGAGGGGGTGGCACAATCCATCTCCCCTGCTCACCTACCTCCCCTCTAAAGTAATCTTGTCACAAGAACAAATCCAATAAATGTTGTCTCAGTCCCTGTGGCCTAGAAAATGTAAATCTTAATCTCAAGCATAATTTGAGGGATGGAGCAGGGGCAGAAGACATAAGGACACTGGTTACAGTTACAACCACTCAGCTAAGCCTTTCCATGTGTTAGACTTTTCAGGATAATCAATTAACCCTGAGTTAAAAGGACAGGATAGCACTAGTCTGGCTTCGTATCTTTGTCTGTCAATTGATACCTCTTACACAACGTGAGCCTGCAGACTGACATTTCTCCAACAAATGCACTAAAGAAGATCAAAGATTTTGAAAATAAACTGTAAGAAGATTGGGGTATAAGCAAGGTCACTGCTGTAGTAAAAGATGAACACAACAAACAAGTACACTTTTTAAAGCAGCTATTCTCAAAGTCTGAGTAGGGGCCAGGCACTATTCACAATGACAATGGCACGGGATTGTTGTTCAAAAGGAAGTGATAAATGTCTTCTTGAAGTGCATCCTTGCATTTGGGAAGTAGAAATGGCAGAAATTATTGAGCAGAAGTGTAAATCAGTGTTTCTTGCAAGCCCTTCACCTCTGTCCTGGCAGGGAGAACACCAGCATCCTCTTGCCTAGGTCTGCAGATGCTTCCCTGCCACCACACTGCAGCAGAGCTTGGGTTTGGATTGCTCTACTTTGGTCTCCTGTCAAGGAGTAGAAGAGATTTTTATACCAGATGAACAAGTACAGGGAAAGAGATGGTGGGAAAATACCTGGAAATTCAGCTCTAACAGGAATGCTATAACAGGAGCATGTGTCCAGTGTAAGTCATCATTTGATAGAGCCCCTGCACAAAAGAACCCAATCTGAAAACAGGTACAAGAGAAAACTTTGTCAAGTACTTCTCAAATGCACTAATAAAGAAGTGGCCAAAGTAATCTACATTCCTAACTTTCTCTTATACATTCCCCAAAGACAGACAGGAATGAGAAAACCTAGAACTAAACCACACAACTTTAAGCTTAATCATTTCCTGAATGGTTGGACTCAATGATCCAGTGGTTCTCTTCCAATCTGGTTATTCTGTGATTCTCTGATTCTGTGAAAGGGAAATCTAGTTGTCAGGGACAACCCAAGAAATCAGCAGCATATGTTTTTTGTTTCTCAGAATGGGTTTCTAAGTGATGAATTAAATCAAACTGACATTTTAACCCCTATCCCTGCCAAGTAAATGGCAATAACAGTAGGGACCAAAGGAAAACTGTGGAAGAAAAGAATCGTATAACTGAATTGTTAATTCAGATTTATACAGGGTTATGTTACCAACCAATGGTAACAGTGCTCAGAAAAATGTAGTATTTAACATCAAAACACAACCTCCAGCATCTTCCTGCATGGAAAGGAACCAACAGCTTAAGATATTGACATGGCATGAAGGTGAGTAAAAGCACGTGATGAATCAGCTTTAGTCCCAATTATCCTACAAACAGCTTTACAATCCTGCGCACAATACAACAAACAGCCCTAGACATGAACTGGATAAATTTCAGTCTCCAAGGGCAGTGCTTTTGTCTGTCTCCAAACAGTGACACAGCTGAACCAGGCCAGCTCATGCTATACTACATGAGCAAAACAGTTTGCAGAGAAACAAAGCATTCTTTTAGCATTCTTCACACAACGGATGGTCATGAAAATAGTCACCAAAGAAAATTAGTCAGCTAACTTTTTATCTTTTTTCCTTTCTTTTTTTGTGTGTTTAGATAAAACATCAAAACAACTTAAAACACTTTTCAGAGCAATAATTTTAGCTGATGAAGACAATAATTAACAGAGTAGTTTCTGAATATGTAGATATTTGTTATTTTCTCGAAAAACAAACAAACAGGAAAATGGCCAGGCTAACTCGCAGTACTCTCTATTTACACTCTGTTTTTTAAAGTGCTTTGCAAAGAGCCTCAAAGTAATCAGACAGGTTTGGTGGTGGTGCAGCCATCATACACATCACCTTGGCACTGCCTGCCCTCAGTGGTCCTGGATTTCATACGCTTTTGACCTCTTACCAACCACTTCCGAAACATGATTTTAGTTATGTTTCACATATGTCACACGGAATATAAATGTGAGGGTCCTGTAAGCATTCAGAATATATACAACCTAATTATTTATATATTTTACCCTTTTACACAAACTCTTAATAGAAAGATAATTAACATATTT
The DNA here is from genome assembly GCA_033459285.1 of Clamator glandarius. NCBI lineage: Eukaryota > Metazoa > Chordata > Aves > Cuculiformes > Cuculidae > Clamator > Clamator glandarius. The sequence goes on from JAUNZM010000039.1 coordinate 4,608,084, forward strand.
ATAAGGAAAGCTAATTTTGCTTGAAACATTCCAGAGAACACTGTGTTTGTGGTGTTGGTTGGTTTGGGGTTTTTTTGTGGGGTTTTTGGATGTTGTTTTTTTGGTTAGGTTTGGGGGCAGGACATTGTTTGGGGAGCTATTTGGGCAGAGGCGTAAATCAAATTTAAATTTCACTTTAGCAAAGCCAAGATTTTGACTCGTAGTTCATGCAAAACAGTGTTACACAGCCATAGTCATAAAGAAACCAGCTCCCCATACATTCTCACATTTCAAAATCAGGTGAATCAGCCAGATCCAGGCTCTGAAAAAGAAATCTACTTATATTTATTTTGCCAGAGAAAACACCTATTCTAATAGCCAGGGATGACTACAGACTTTGTTGATTTGATTGTTGATTTGCCTAGGAGCTTTACAGATACTCACATTAATAAAATAAACAGCATTGTATTGAATTCATCACTAGTAAACATAAATTTTGATTTAAGTATTTGCTCAATCAGATGGTTTTGGGACCCACGCGTAATGTTACAAACCAACCACATCACTGCCTAAGTTAAAAAAGGGCAGAAAGCTGCTTCAGCAAAAGAGATGAATGAAAAGCACTCCCCTGTAAACTTATACATTTGTGGTAAATATTTAATGGTATTTACGTAGCAATATTTCTGCAATTAAGTTTACGCACTCTGTGTACCTATGGTCCCAATGAAACAATGCAAATAGCTACTTTCATTTGCAACAGATTGATTTCTGTAAAGAAGACAAAACAAACTACAATAAAGGTTTTTATTTTCAAGACACCCTGGTGCTCAAAAAATCATTCTAGGAAGGAACCAGCGGCAAGCGTATTTCTCTCTCAAGTTTGCAGGTACACTAGGAAAAATTCACATTTTGTTTCCCTGCTTACTAGTTGATTAACAGATGCACAGAGGACAAAATAGACTGACTTGGATATTCCCATTCCCACTTCATGTTTCAACAGAGACAGTACCTTCAGCTGAGGAATGAGATACTCTGTCCCCATCCTGAATTTCAAAAGCCTCAAAAAGGAACACTGACAATGTCATACATCTAAAATCTTTTGCTGACCTCCTTGGTACAGACAGTTTCTGCTATACAAAGGCTGCAACATCCAGGGAGCACGTCACAGAATGCCTCTGTGGTGCAGAGTAAAGGGAAGTGCAGAGAAGCAGCTTCCTTGTGCTCCGACAAGAAAGGAAGTTAACAGGAAATGGAGGAATTTGAGCAAAAGGATAGTCCTCAGCTGTGTTAAGAGCAAACCAAATAAAGCTAGCCAAGGTTTGAGTAGTTCTGTGAAGGAGCTGTACTTCACAAACAAAAAGGTCATAGACAAAGTACAGATGTTTGCAACTCATAAGACCAGTTGTGTTCTCAATTCAGGAGATGCTCGGAAGGCAGCAAAGGCCAAGTAAAAGGAAGCTACAACAAATCTCTTCCTTGCATAAAGATTTCAATAGTATTGTGTTTGAGAAACAAAATTCTGGGTAACTGCTACAAACACTAGGAAAAAATCTGTTCCTTGCTTCCGCATCGGGACTATTGACAACACGGTCAAATAGCTCAATAAGTATGAGAACATGTTGTACTGTAACACAAAGACCTTCCCAGGTAACAGTGCTGAAAAAATACTGGAATTCAAATACATGAACAAAGCCACCAAGAGACAGTGCATCATCTGAGCCCTAGTGACTAAGAGTGCACTTTCAGCATACAGCAAAAGCTGGATAATTTGGCATTACTCAGCCTGCAGACTGAGCTGCCTAAGTTACACTGGAGAAGGCTAAAGTTAACCTGAATTCTGCACCTTGCACAGTGTAAAAACATGCACTCAGCTCAGCTGACAGTTTGATAATTAATGGTACCTTGACAAATAAATATCTAAAATGCTCTAATGAGTCAAAGCAGAGATGAATCAGGTCCATCACTTAGTCTTTGAGAGGAGGCATTAGTCTGGTGGTACACAGGAGCCGTGAGTGCTCCCCCAGCAGCCACAACTGCTATATTAGTGATGGCAGTAAATGCATTCCTGCCTAGTCCCTTAGTTTCTATTAGGGACATCTTGTCCAAGAATCTACACAAACTGTCTTTGAAACTGACTGTCTCTATAACCTTCCGCAACAGCAAGTTCCAGAAGTTCATTGCTGTACAGAGCAATTCTCATTTTTTCCTGCTTTTAAAAGTCACAGTCTCCTACTTTCATCAAGACCACTTTTGTTCCAGTACTGTGAGATTTGCTGCTAATAGTTCTATGTTCAGGTTTTCTACTATCCATTTATGCTGTGCTAACTTAATTACAGAATCATAGAATCACTAGGTTGGAAAAGACCTCCAGGTTCATGAGTCCAACCATTCCTATCAAACACTAAACCATGACTCTTAGCACCTCATCCACCTGTGCCTTAAACACCTCCAGGGAAGGTGACTCAACCACCTTCCTGGGAAGCCTGTTCCAGTGCCCAATGACCCTTCCTGTGAAAAATTTTTTCCTAATGTTCAGCTTAAACCTCCCCTGGTGGAGCTTGAGACCATTCCCTGTTGTCCTGTCCCCTGTCACTTGGGAGAAGAGCCCAGCACCCTCCTCTCTACAATCTCCTTTCAGGTAGTTGTAGAGAGCAATGAGGTCTCCCCTCAGCCTCCTCTTCTCCAGGCTAAACACCCCCAGCTCTCTCAGCTGCTCCTCATAAGGCCTGTTCTCCAGCCCCTTCACCAGCTTCGTTGCTCTTCTCTGGACTCGCTCCAGAGCCTCAACATCCTTCTTGTGGTGAGGGGCCCAGAACTGAACACAGGATTCGAGGTGCGGCCTCACTAGTGCCGAGTACAGAGGGGGATAATAACCTGGACCTGCTGGCCACACCATTTCTGATACAAGCCAAGATGCCATTGGCCTTCTTGGCCACCTGGGCACACTGCTGGCTCATGTTCAGTCACTGTCAACCAACACCCCCAGGTCCTTCCCCTCCAGGCAGCTTTCCAGCCAGTCTTCCCCTGGTCTGTAGCACTGCATAGGGTTGTTGTACCCCAAGTGCAGGACCCGGCATTTGGCCTTGTTAAACCTCATGCAACAGATCTCAGCCCAGTGGTTCAGCCTGTTCAGATCCCTTTGCAAAGCCTCCCTACCCTCCAGCAGATCCACACTTCCACCTGGCTTAGTGTCATCCACAGACTTACTTAGGGTGCATTCAGTCCCTTCATCCAGGTCATTGATAAAGACATTGAACAGGGCTGGAATTGTTTTTAATAACCTTTGGAACAGAAGTCTTTCAGTGACTTTTTAACAAAGAAGTAAGTTATGTGCACTGTATCTCCTGTAACCACACGTCTACAATACCCTCACAACAGGGTTCTGTGGTTTGTCTTCCTTTCTCCACAGGGGTACTACCTTTTCCCAACAGATCATGGATTCATAGAACAGTTTGAATTGGAAAGGGCCTTTAAAGGTCACCTAAAGGTTTTCTAATTCTTTATGAGATGTTTAATTTCCTGTTTGTGTTTGACCCGCCATGTTTTAAGGACTTCCCTCTTCTGCTTATTCGAGCAGGCTTTTCCTATTCCAGCAGCAGGACATTTTGCAGGAGTACCTTCCCTGATGTTTCTGGCAAGTGAGTTAGCTTCTAATAACTTCATTAGCATAACTGTATTTTTAATAGCTTGTAGGCTGCTTATAGGCTTTCTGAACTAAATCTTTAAGGGATTGTTGCCCAATTGCTTCATTGTTCTGGAGTCGCTGTACTTCAAAATGCAATGATCACATGCTGCACGAGTTATTTCTGCTCTCTTCAGCTGTAGAGTTCAGCCTAATCTTACGATGGTTACTAATACCCAAGCAGCTCCAGTGTACCACTCCAGACCACATCCAGAATAGCATCTTTCTGGATGCACCAGGTGTTCTGGGAAGCAGACACTTTGCACATCTGGATGCACCTTCTCTGCCTGATGAGGCACCAAACCAGTTTCTACATGGCTCATGTTGAAACCTCCCACTGTTGCTGCCTGTCCTGCATTTGCAGCCTCTCTACTCTCATTTCACATTTCCTGAGCACTATTAGAGGTCTGAGCAGGGGGCTGGTAACACAGCCTTAGCACTGTGCTTTTTATTAGATCATAGGATTTTTGCACACAGGATTTCCACTGACTTGCCCTTCTCCCATCATATTTTTATTCTGTTGTACTTTATAAAATCCTTCAAGTACAGAGCCACTCCCCTGACTGTGTGTCCCTCCATTCTTTCCCAGTAAAGCTGATGCAGCCTGGCAGCATGGATTAGCCTCCTTCCACCAGGCCTGTTTTTTCAAGGTCATCATTTCACACCTAACAGTCCAATTCCCTCATCTTATATTTTAGGCCTTAAAACCAGTAGGGCAGCACTTGTTAGTTTTTCTGTTCCTCCATCTCTTCATGTTACTTGTTAACCCTGTGGAAAAAGGACCTGAGCATGTTGGTTAATAGTTGGTTGAATATAAGCCAGCAGTGTGCCCAGGTGGCCAAGAAGGCCAAGAGCATCCTGGCTTGTATCAGGAATAATGTGGCCAGTAGGACCAGGGAATTGATGGTGGCCCTATACTCAGTCATGGAGAGGCCACAGCTCTAACATTGGGTTCAGATTCTGGCCCCTTACAATAAGAAAGACATTGAACTGCTGGAGCATGTCCAGAGAAGGACAACAAAGCTGGTGAAAGGTCTGGAGAACAAGTCTCATGAGGAACAGCCGAGGGAACTGGATTTGTTTAGTCTAAAGAAGAGAAGGTGAGAAGATAAGGGAGACCCTACCACTTATAAGCTGGAAGGAGGTTGTAGTGCGGTGGGGGTCAGTCTCCCCTCCAAAGTAACAAGTGATAGGATGAGAGGAGATAGTCTCAGGTTGCACCAAGGGAGGTTTAGACTGGGTGTTAAGAAATATCACTTCACCAAAAGGGTTGTCAGGAATTGGAACAGGCCACCTAGTAAAGCGGTTGAGTCACAATCCCTGGAAGTATTTAAAAGACATGTAGATGTGGCACTTAGGGAAATGGTTTACTGATGGGCTTGGCAGAGTTAGGTTAAGGGCTGGACTTGATGATCTTAAAGATCTATTCCAATCTGAACAATTTTGTGATTCTGTCACTCCTTTTCTTCTTACACTGTGCTCTTCTTTGCCCCTCACAGCTTTGTTCAGTATGCCTCTGAAAATCAGTTATGCTCCCTCTCAGTCCCTGATTTTTCCCTGCAGATGCCCATGCTACAGGAGCACCTCATTGCAAGATGCACTGTGGCATCAGCTGAGAACAGTCACATCTGAGAGACCAGGTCACTCTTTTGTAACAGCCGTTTTCTTCTGTAAAACTTGCAGCCTCCTCAGTAGCACAGGATCTGCTGCTGCATTGGAGGTGGAACTCCTTTACCACACATCTAAAGGCTTCATCTGCAGCCTTGCTAGAATCCCACTGCCTTGTTAATAGCTAACTGGAAGATGCACACAGAGCAGTTGTATGAGGCTATAAAACTTACTGGCAAAAATGGGGGATTGAAATGAAGGGACCCCAAAAGAATAAAGAAAAAAGAAACCCTTAATGGACAAGGTCAGGATGTACAAAACCAGTCCTGATCGCACTATTTCATTTTAACTAATATTCATCACCTCGTCACTACAACCCTGTCTGCATTCTGCACTCCTTCCTCAGCAACATCCATCTGTGAAATTATGCACTCCTTGGTGAGATCAGAATATTATGGCTGCAAGAAAGCTTCTAGCCCATCATCGTCGCTACTGCAAAATAATAATACGTAGGGGGAAAAAAAGGGGATTTTTTTTTTAATTGTATTTGACTAGGTTGATGGTCTCCACCTCTTAGTACTGTGTTAATATTTTTACAGTAGGAAGACATTTGGCTTTTATTTGTATTTGAGACATCTCTGAATGACTCGTTACTGCTTAGTCTTCTTACAAAAGATTTGCTTCAAGTTCAACTCAAGAACAAAAACCCACTGTAACAGCTGGTCACCAGAACCATACTGTTCTAACTGCTGACCCATTTGCAGAAAAAGCTGGCTACCTGCTTGATCCAGGAGAGCTCAACAGAGAGAAACTCTTCATGCTTCTCTATAGCTACACAACCCTCACCGAGCCACAGATAAGCTGTTCATTAACTGCTCACTAGGTCCATTTGTTTCTATGAAAGCATTTTAGAAATCACCTTATAAGAGTTGTCACTAGCATGAGCCAGGTGTTGCAATGTACCAGAAGAGGAACTAGAAACAGAGGTTTAAGCAAATGAATAAGTACCTTGACAGCAGCAATTTTGTTTCAGTGGAAGAGACTTAGTTATCAGTTTGATTTCTTGGTTCATTTCACTCCTTATTGAACTCTTGACTGCAAGAAAGGCAACTGAATCTCTTTAAAATATTTTTTAATTGTTCTGTGTGACATAACTGATATCCACCATCTTCCTGTAAAGACAGATTGCCTTTTGATTGGTTGTCTGCTATAATAATTACAACTTGAATAATCAAATCCTTTCAAAATAGCTTTTTCTTGTCAAAAAATAAAAATATAGAATGCAAACAGGCATTACAGACAGCTTCTAATGTTTTTCAATTTTCTGACTTATAATTAAAGGGCTTGATATTCCAATAGCTGTTTTGCTAGTACTGTAACTAAAATAATCTGAAATTATTCCGAAGTCTCTCTCCATACATATATGAGTATTTCCATAGTATATCACTACAATTTTTTTAAAAACTTAATCTTACTACAGTGGGCCATTCATTCTTCTCACAATAGAGCAAAAATATTTGACACCGTCATCACCTCATTTCCCTCAGAAGAGATCAACTAATGCCACAGGAATTTTTTCATTAAAAGAAAACATTTCCTTTGCATTGGGTTGTCATTCCTTGTTCTGCTCACATTATTTGTCTTAAGTTAAACATTTTAAACAACTTCATTATTACTAACTTCTAAAGCAAAATATGTCATAAATCTGAGATACTGAGCTCAAGGACAGGATTCAAAAGTTCAGCTTACTGACTTACCAAGGAAATCCCAATTCTCAGTCCTACATGTCATCAGAGGCACAGGAAAAAGAAAAGAGAAAAAAAAAGAGAGAGAAAAATACCATTAATTGTCCACACTCGTAACTATTACATGATCAGTACAAGTCAAATGTACACCTGACACAAGTTAAATTCTGCACTTTGCAATGATGTGTTTGAAGTGATAATGGGAAGAGGGAAGGACTGTTATTATGAGCACAAAGTGCTAATCTGCTGTCTAGGTCTAACTGAACCTCTTCCCTAACATTTAATCTAAAATGCTTTCAGCTCTTAAATTTCCCTTCCAAAACCAGTAGGAGGCTAAAGCAGGACCCAATGGGAGGTTACATTTATTTAATATTCAGTCCTTTCTCAGATGAAATATTGCAGTCTATCCTCACAGGTATTTGTCAAACCATTAGAGTAATGGTTTATAGCTATTACATGAAATTGTAGTTCTATTTGTAACTACCATTGACAAAGGATAAGCAAAGTGCATTCATTTTTTTTTGAAAAATACCCGAAGCCTTTGCCATAGAGCACTGAGAGAATGTGCCCCATTAACTAGTTCAGAGCTGTAAGCTGAAGTGATGCTAGTAAATCGTTGTTTAGCAAACAGGAGCCTGCATCCCTCTAACCCTTGCTTCAGCACTACAGTTCACACCTTACAGCTTTATAGTTCACTGCAGACTCATCCTCAGAGCCTTCTAACACCACTCCATTTTCTGGTGCCTTCATGTATTAACAGCACTTGTAAAATAACATTTGTAACTAGATGTAGAGATCAGTTATAACAGCCAGTACATTTGGCAAATATTATTGTACCTAAGATCATCAGAAGTAGCAGTAATACCATAACAAAATACAAAGAGCCATCAAACTTAAGCTGTCACAAAAGTCTCTTATGTGCAATTTACTTGAAGGGTAATATGTACAGCTTTTTTCGACTCTGCAGATCTCCATTTCGAATTTACTCTTATGCACTGAGATTTAGTTCTAGGATTTTAATTTTTACTTTTCTCTTTATTTTGCTAAAACCTATGAAAGATTCTGAGAAGGAAAAAACAAAACAATCTATTATTTCTTTTACAAAAAAGTCTAAAATCAAGTTAAAAACTCCTTGCAAAGACAAAAATACCCTAAACTCAGCAGCACAGAAAAAGAAAAACTTGGGTTTAGTCTACACATAAAGTGGCTGTACAAAAAGTAGGATTTCTATATTTTTCATCTCTAACTGAACACTGATCATTACTGCAGAAATAAAAATATTTTTCCAAACTTCTTTACCTCCAAACAGGAATTTGAAGTGTGATTGAGGCAACTGACTTCAGGACATTAATACCTCTTAGTGTAGCTGGGCAATTTTGACTTGCATTAAAAAATTTTCATTTGTACATCGTTCTTACTGAAAAAGGGTAAAAGAGCAATGAGTAATACTCGTTGCTACAACTTTGAAGATTATTCTTTAATTAAAAGGGAAACTGTTGTGAAATACTGCCTTTTGAGTGTTGAGAACATCCCATTCATTAGAATTTTTTTATTCCTATTAAAAAAAGTCCACAAATCTAGTATCATTCTACTTCTTAGAAACAGTTTCATTACTTCTTTTGTTTTCAATTTTAGTAATTTTGCAGTCAAGAAATAAGTACTGATAAGAATAATCAAGACTGAGAAGTGCTGTTCCAGAATCAAAGTAAGGTGACAAAGGAAAAACAGTCACTCTAATTTTGGGTTATGTTTAAAAAATAATTTTAAAAGTTTTTACCTTGTAGACAGCAGTGTCTTTTCATTTTTGCAATGAACACAACCAGGGAACAGTCTCAGCCCCAGCCAGCTGCCAGGCTTCTGTTCCCTTCGCATGACTGTTCCTTCATAACGCTCACAGCACCAGTCCATATGCAAAGGCCAGATAGAAAATTCTCAGGTTTTCTGAGCGAGAACTAACCTTCCTTTGCTCCCAGCCACTGCTAGGGTGAAGCTATACCACTGCCACCCCAATACCATGGTAGCTCGCTCAGCTGGGGAATGGCCACTCAATTGAGTGAAGGGCACTGGAAGCATGACAGAAACCAGAGCTCTTGGGAGGTGCAGGGAAGACTGGCAACACAAGGGTTATAAATATTGAGCATTCAATTGTTAGTTTACTTTTTGCCCTTTGATAAACACAAACCAAATTGCTTTTCTGTCGCATAAAGTATCTTTCAAATTCAATTGCTTATCTCCTCATTCATTCAAAAAAGGGAGACTTCAGATTTACAGGAATGAGAACCCACAACATAAATATACTATATTAAACGTACAACAGACATCTGAAAAATAACAAAAACACACACTATTGATTTTAACCTTCAATATCAAGGTATCCTCCAGCGGTCTCAACTGGATCCAGGCTATAAGAATTTCCAATTACTTGAATTCCTATATATGGGATAAGCATTTAGTTATCAACATACACCATAAAACATATTTTCGGTTGTTTTTAGGGCATTGTTACTATGTGGAATTGAACGTGTTGCTCCTGTGAGCTGTGCTGCCACTGAAGCAAGAGAGGCCACCTCCTGGCTCGTGGTTCCTGGCTGCAGGGGCAAGCAGCTGTCGCAGGGCCCTCTGCTGCCAGCAGGTCCAGGATAGAGCAGGGCAGAAACTTGGGCCAGTCCTCGTGCCTGCTCGGCTGGGTGAGACACCTGCCCACACACAGGAACTGAATCAGAGAATCACCAGGTTGGAACAGACCCACTGGATCATCAAGTCGAACCAATCCTATATCAATCACTAAACCATGTCCCTCAGCACCTCGTCCACTCGTGCCTTAAACACCTCTAGGGAAGGCGACTCAACCACCTTCCTGGGAAGCCTGTTCCAGTACTCAATGACCCTTTCTGTGAATTTTTTTTTCCTGATGTTCAGCTTAAACCTCCCCTGGAGGAGCTTGAGGCCATTCCTCCTTGTTCCCCTGTCACTTGAGAGAAGAGCCCAGCACCCTCCTCTCTACAACCTCCCCTCAGGTAGTTGTAGAGAGCAATGAGGTCTCCCCTCAGCCTCCTCTTCTCCAGGCTGAACACCCCCAGCTCTCTCAGCCACTCCTCATCAGGCCTGTTCTCCAGCCCCTTCACCAGCTTCGTTGCTCTTCTCTGGACTCGCTCCAGAGCCTCAACATCCTTCTTGTGGTGAGGGACCCAGAACTGAACACAGGATTCAAGGTGCGGTCTCACCAGTGCCGAGTACAGAGGGAGAATAACCTCCCTGGACCCTCTGGCCGTGCCATTTCTGATACAAGCCAAGATGCCATTGGCATGTGCTTGTAACAAGCTGCTTGAATTGTGTTTATCACATTAATTACATTGTACAGGGATCTAGTTACTGTCCTAAGGATTTCAGCATTTACTTGGCTCCTTGGGGAGCCAGAGCAGGAGAAAGGGTCTGAGTAAATGTGGCAAGAACACCCTCGGTTCCCTAATACAGGTGGTCTGCAGCCATCCTAGGCTTCGGAGGCAGGATTGGACCTTCTCAGGCTCCACATCCCCCTGTGGGCACAGAGGAGTCCCCAGAGAGCAGCGAGCAAGCAACGGTCTCATTGTGGCACTAGAGTGTCTTGTGGGAGGCCAGCCACCCTGAAGCAGGGAGACAGCCTGTGTGCCTGGGCCAGGGCACTGCTTTACAGACCTGCACACCCCTATGGAGAGGAGGTGCTGTGCAATTTTATTAAGTTATCCAAATCACGCTGCACTATATTACAGCAAGACCCTGAATAACACAAGGTACAGCAGTCTCCCAGCTGCTGCTAGACAGTTCCCTCCTAGTTGCCTCAGCAGTGACCCTCTGGTTATCAACATTAACACAGTGCTTTGGTGCTGGTAGATCCTTCCCAAGATGCCAGGCAGCAAGCAAATAATTCATGCACAGCAGACCACTGCATAGCACTAAGAAAATGAAGAAGTGAAGCAAAATATTTTTTCTACTGAGGAGCTGGGTGGGAGCATTGCTTGTTATGGAGCTGACTTCAACATTACCAACAGTGAGAACTATTCGTATGATCTACTCTCCTTTGATCAGTCAGGACAGTCAGCCTAGTCTTTGCAAAACCAAAAATACAGCTGAACACAGCATTATGGTTAAGATTATCACATACTTCCATGGCTCATACTGCAAAGAGGACAGATACAGATGTACTCAGTGAGTTATATATATTAGACATGCAAAAGAACATATAGAACAAAAACCAAACTTGTCTTAAAACTTCCTTGTTTACCCAGCATTTGCACAAACTCCAACCCAGAGTTTTATGAATGTACTGCAAAAATGAATAACTCTTCATTAAAATAGCCCTTTTTATTGTATAAAAAAAAGGTTAATTTAAAAAGTGAAGCACAATTTTCACTAAGAGCTGTTATTGCAATTCTGCTAAGGAACTCTGTTCCTGATGAAAGGACAGTCATCACATCTGAAAGCAAAGCAGAAGCCTCTAATTTCTATGCAAGCTCTTAGACTACTGACTGATAAACAAAACTTCAAACATAACATGTAGGTCATCAAAATAAGCTCCTGACACATTTCATCACCTCACTTAAACTTTCACAATCTTACCACCAGAGGTACTGCTAGCTGCATTCCTTTGCTTATGTAGCAGACCCTCAAGACCCTCTCCAAGCTTTTTGATATTTTTTCCCCATATCAGCTCGAATACTACTATATAACTGTAACTTCAGTGACCAAGTGAGAGAAACGAGCACCAGACCAGTTGTCTGAAAAGGGCTATCCTACCTTTGTAAGCTCAAGCACAAAAAAATTTCCTTATGCAAGGGTTTCTTCAAGGGTTATCTTTGAAATGAAAAACTTCTGACATGAGGCAGCAATCTTGTTTGAAAATAAGTATGCTAAAAGCATATATACTTATACTTAAAGGTTTACTGCACTTTCCACAGACCTTCTAATCACAGTTTGGAACAGAATTGCTGAAAAGAAGACACTAAATATATTAAAAAAACATAGCTGCAGAGACTTATAAAGCTGCAGTCCTAGAGAACTACAGCATGTGAATCAGCTCTCCAACACAGAGAAGTTTTGATACAGAAGTTTGTTGCGTATGTATATATACTTGCAAGATGCATTAGCTTATCTGGGGAAAGTCTTCGTATCAGAGACACTTACAGCTCAAAATGACAAAATGTACAAGAGTCTAAAAGGGTAATAATGATGAACTTTATCAAGGTAAAGGTAGCGATATAAATTCTTATAGTTTTTGTTGTATCTTTATAGTCAAAAAATGAACATATAGTGTCTTGCTTTTGTAAATTTGGCTAATTTTATGCAGTCAAAGTAGCTCCTAATAGGTGTCATTATGCAGAAGATGCTGCAATTTTCTGTGGGTTAACTTTTTCTTTTAGAATGGAAGATAAGCTTTTGAATATGCTAACATCTCTGTTATTTCCCCTGCTGAATCTAACAGTAGAAAACCTTTATTATACAATTATTTAAGTTGTAAAAGGAATTTGATTACTTTGTATGCCAACTTACACCAAAACAGTGTTTAGAAAACAATATTTTTAATGTACAGCAGTTTGAAGAATATCCTTCTAACAACAGTAGAAAGAACCATGCTTCATTGCATTCCTATGACCCTGCCAAGCAATGGCAGAAATAATCCTTCATCACACTGTATAATGAAAAATCACTATAACTTAGAAAAAGGAAGCTATTTTACTGTAGTTTTCCTTTAGAGTGCTATAAAATGTGACCACATTCACATGACAGTAAGTGTGTATATGTCTCTTAATAAAGCTTCTCTGAAGGGCAATACAGCACGTACCATGGAAACAGGGGTTGCCATGGAAAGAATGTTTTTTAGTGGATAGCAAAAAGAAATGAGGGCTTGATTCCCCCTCTCTTACTTGTCTTAAAAAAAAAAAAAAAAAAGAAAAAGAAAAAAAAAACAGTGTAACTATTGACATCAGCAGAGTTATTCCTGGAAAAAAAAAAATATCGGTATGAATGAACAATCAGATGTGATGCATGCATAGCACAGAATTTTTGGCATTAAGGCTGTAGTGATCTGTATAGCCTTGTATTTTCAGCGCAGCTCTTCAGCTAATCCTCACACCACAGGGCTCCGCAGCCAGCCCCCCTCGAGCACGCTCATGACATGTGTCCTTCAAAACACGGCAGGAGCCAGAGCCAGAACAAACCACAGGAGAGTGGATTCACAAAGTCATTGTTACTCACTTGCTCAATCCTCATGCAGAAAGTGCCAGAAACTTCTACCTGCCAGATCTTTTCTTTGCTTAATATGAAACGTTTTCTGTTAAAATGCACACAGTGTTACAAACGAATGAGAAATATAAATCAAATTAACTTAAGCATATTGGTTTCCAGACATGCTTAAAATGAAGTCCAAATTGATGTGTTTCATCTACTTTATTCATTAAAATGGCATTCTCGATGTCCTCATGTTACCGTAATCTCCAAAGCACTGGACAAACAAGTACATTTGTTTATCTTTATCACACTTTCCTTACTAAAGAACAGGGTTTTATTAAAGAGATCAATCACCTGTGTACAGCTTAATAGCCTCAGCTGTGCATGTAAGACAGAGCTTGCTTCAATAGCCCACAACTCCCGAAGTACAGTGGCACATAAAACCATTTGTTGCTTTAATAAAACTAAATTTTTCTCAGAGCTAGCAAGTAGCCTATTAGAATTAATAATTTGAGACAGAAAAGCAGTGTTTAAAAATCCCCAATACTAATAATAGCAGCAGAATCAATCTTGTTTGGTTACATCCATGAGAGCCATATGCTTCTAACCAGAGACACGAAAACACTTTACATGCTTAATACTGCCTTTCTTTTATTGAATCACCCTTATTATGGAAGTAGTCTTTTGAAACTTCTGTCTATGTTGAAGTAATTGGAGGATTGCTGCTTCTAACGAACAGTTTCCTTATGATGGAGGCCGAAGAGTTAAAAAAATTAATGTTAGAGGCAAAACTTATAAAGGAAAGCTTTTTGGAAATGAACAATCTGAAATACACTGTTTTTCTAAAAGTTATTTCTTACTAGGCTACTGCTACAGAATAAAGAAGTTGTGTCAACAGAGTTACCACAATCTTAAACAGCTCCCCTTTTATCACTCAGAAAAAAAAAATGTTAATTGAGATCACACCCTGGAAGATTTTTCACATTTTCACAATCAAAAGAGTTGGTAAACAGCTCAGCCCCAAAATTGCCCTTCTATCTGTTACAGTAAAGTACAGAAGCTTCCTCATTAGATGAAAACTTGTAGTTCATTGACTGTCAAGCTTTTGAAAGTTCTTATTAATTTTTGAGCTACTTAGATTTATATAACAAAATTATCTGCTTAATTTGGGAGAAAACTCCCTTTAACTGCCTACTTTGATTAAGTAGTGGTTTTAACAAATGGACATGGTATGCAAAGCAACTGCTAGCAGCTGTAACATGAAAGATAAGAGCTACTAAAACAACATTTTAGAAGAAAACAAGCTCACTGTAAGTAACAGCAACTGAAAAACCACTAAGGTGATCAGGAAGTGCTTCACAGGTTTTGAAAGTAAAGCCGAGAAAACCAGAAAAGAACTAATCCTTCATCTCCTATCAACTGTTCCTGTTGCCAGTGATTATGGCAATATTTCACAGAGAACATATGGCAATGTTTATAGCCATCAGGCAGTATTTCACAGAAGCTGTGACACCATGTGTCCACTAACTAGCCTTTCTGATTGCAATTAATTAGAGAAGAAGCAGGAGGCACTTTTTAAATAACATTAAGTCTCATAGATTCCTGAAGTTCCATGGCCCGTGTACAAGACTAAGTGACAGAAAAGTCTATTAAAATTGTAACAAGCCTAGTACAGCAAGCCTGTCCTTGAGGAACAAGAACTAATAAAAAAAATACACTCTTTAAGGAGCATAAGAAAGAGCAGAAGTATAATAAGCCATTCACAGGGTGGTACCTTGGAAGCCTGCAACAATGAGGAAATATTTGAAGACCTTTAATGGGCCATTTTATGAAACAGTTTCTGCAGAAAAGCTGCCACAATGAAAGCTATAGTAGTTGTTTTATAGTTGCTAGACCCAAGAGGATGTGTATCAAAATTACATGGGGATCTATTAAGGAGCTGAGACTTATGAAATACACTGTGGTAGTCATTTCATGATTCCTATTTTAATAAAACCAAGCTAGAGAGGAAAATTAAGGATAATAAACTACCTGGTAGGTTTTCATACAGAAGTGGAAATCTGAACTTTCCCAGCCAGCCCCAGCGGTTGAATCTGGCAATTCTAGATAGCACCACGCAGGGACAAAGCAGTGACAGGTGTGGGCAGCACAGCCCCACGCTGCAAAGCCTTCAGCAGTGCTGCAGAAAGCACTGCAGACTACAGTGCAATGATTCCCATGAAGAAAGCTTTCCACCACAGAGGTATTTTCCCAACCCAGTCCAATCTGACACTCTGGGAATGAGCCAGGAGAATCAGATAAGCTCAAAATCGTACTAAAACTGATACAAAAGGCAAGGCATCAGTCAAAACCAATGCTAAAATGTTCAGCATCATGTTCCTGAATGTAGTATTGGCTCATAGCTTCCTCTCTCCCTTACTGGGTATCTTTTCCCCACACAATTTGCTTACCCTGCTGCCCCTTGTGTCAGGTTGGGATATTACCTGGAGGCATGAAATGATATTACCTGGAGTAAGACTGGAGGAAAACTTTTCCAGCTGTAGCCTTAGCAGGCTTCCTTTCTGCCAGTTCTCTGAGCTCTAATGACATAACTGAGCTCACTCTGCAGCTCTTCCCCGCAGCTGGGGTACAAATGTGTCTCTCCCTTCTTTCTCCAGACTCTTATTCTTACAAAACTTCTTGAAACTCGATACCTTTGAGATCTCCCTCCACCTGTCAAATTTTGCTAAGTCAGCCAGCAACCTCAGAAGTTATTAAGACACAGAAAACGTGCTTTCAAACAAGCTTCATTTCCTTAGGAAAGGAGGCTTTTAAACTCCTCTACCATTACATTATTGTTATTTTAGCATGTTCTTCATTTCCCAAAACCTCTAACCTCTAATTTTTATTACACAGTTCTCATCTTGAGGCTTTTTGAGACACAGAAAATGCAAATGGTGTTGGTAATAATAGAAACATTGATTTTTATTAGTCTTAAGAGAAAAATTCCACATTACACCCACAGCAGAGCTCAAAAAGCTAATCTAATAGCCACAATACACCTGCCTAATTGTGATACAATAACCTAGGATCTGTTCTCACAGATGTGACATGACAGAAAATACAAGCCATGTTTAAAAGTATGTCAGATTTTTGTGATGGGTAAAAATCTTTCCATCAGCACCGGGCAGGCTATTTTAAAACTCCAGATGCAGCCCTGACACCAATCAGCAGCTAAAAATGAGCCACCATTCCACCCACTGCTACACTCGCGTGATGACAATAGGGTGATTTTATAAATAACTAAATAAATATTGAAATAAAATGACAGCTGGCAACTTCACCATCCTTGTCTACACTTTTCAGAGTTAATATTTTGAGCTGTGCATGCAGAACACTTTCAAGGTTTCTACTCCATCAATAAAAGTTCCCAAACTGTGAGGATGACAGCTGCCACCAACTTAACAGCTATACTAAAGTTCCCGGCACAACTTACAGTGACTTCTCTAGAATTTAAGAGGATCTTCAATGCTGAAAGAAAATTGCAATATATTCCTTAATAAAGCACATTTCAGTGAAAAGATGAACAATAGAGTTCAGAAACTCCTGTCCAATATGCTACCCACCAGCTGCTGTTCTATCACTGCAGCACCATCCTATTACTAGTTATTTTTAGGATAGTAGCACAATGGTCACTGATAATCAAGAGCTGCAGCACGGATCACCCTCCCCAATTAAATCCCTACTTTCTCCCCTTTCAAAAGGCTCCTGCAGGTGTGCTGATCCCCATGCTGGATGGACAGAGAAGGACCAAATCAATATTCTGGGGGACAGTCAGAGATGCTCACCCTCATAGGTTCTCTCTTCCTTGCTGAAATTCAAGGGCATGACAAGGAGTAGCTTACACTCAGAGGCTGATCCAGTAGGATGGGAGCCTCAGGATAGGCAGGGGCACCACTCTGCCTCAGCCTGAGCCTTTACTCACATTGGCACAGCCCTGGATATGACCTGCTGCATTGAGCTATGGTCTTCAAAAAAATAAAGTCTAAAAACATTAACGATTCAGCAGGAAGGAGATACCACACAAAGTTACTCTACCTCTCACACTGGCTACTCTGGAAAGATAAGCAGATTAAAAGCAGAAGAGTAATTTTTACCCCCGCTAGCAAAAGTAGTAATACTGTAATTTGTCCCTAAAATACCAGGATTTAACAGTAATGCATCCTTCCGGTAAAAAAATATATGCCTAGCTGTCCTTAAAACAGTCACGGCAGGGAAAACAGTCACTCTACAATGCATTTGCTGATCACTCCAGAATTTATTTGTACCAAGCATAAGTACCACAGCACTGAAAATGAATCTGATTTTCTTTTAGGCTGAGACAGGAACTAGAGTTAAATTTGTGTTGAAATAAAAAGTTCTCCTAATTTCACAGCAAAGCCATGAAAAACTGAACTTGATATGCCCTTCCTACACACACCTTGAAAGAGTCAAGTTGAGAATGAACAAGTCTGAGTTTCCAGTTCTTGTTTAACAAGGCAAGTAATACTTGAATATTTAATGTAATTCTTGTACAGCTCTTGTCCTAGTTGCAACTGGAAGAATACACACGAGTCATTCAGAATCCAGAAAGGACTGTATCTTCAATGTAGGTTACTTAAAGACATACATGCTGTTATCTGGATTAACTTTATAAAGAATAAATGAATTATATGAAATATGGCTTGACAAATACATCTTTTTTTACACTGATGGAATTTGACAATATTCTGATTTCCTTACCACGGGTTGTTTAGAAGGGAGTGTTATTATCAGATGTCACAAGCTGCTCTGTCACCTTTGCACAGATCTCAGAGGAGTGATTGAGGGCATTACAAACCTTACCAGAGCCATACTAAACATGACACTCCTGAGATGCTTCATGTCCAGAATACTAATATGGAAAAAAAAATTAAAAATCTAAGCTATATTGAAAGCACTTTTCCTGTAAAAAAAAAAAAAAAACAAAAAAAAAAAAACCCAAACAGTTACAGAAATCACACATTTTGGAATAGTTTTGAAAATTTCTTTCTAAATTCCTACTTTACTCTTCGGATGCTCATAAATGATGCATTAGTTCTAGCTGCCATGTAGTACACTGTTACTAAAGGCAATAGTATCCTCGGGGTCAAACTCTCGCCTGGTTGAGTTACATCAGGAGAATTTATGGTTTATAAAACATTGTTACATTAAATAGAAAAATAATAATCTAGAGAAGAAATACATTGGTCTTAAGTATTTGAAAACAAGGAAAATAACACAGAATACTGTTAGTGCAAGAAGATTCTAATTGAATAACATGAAAATAAAAAGCAAAATAAGGATCAAAATGAAATTTGCTATCTTTACCAATTAAGAATTTTCACTTGATATATTTTCCTAAAAAAATTGTCATTTAAATAGCATTTCTAAGGAAAAATTTTCTCCCTTTTAAAAAGTTGCTCCAATTAAAACTATCTTAATGGATTCTTCTTATTCTAACCCAAAGACACTTTAGTCAAGACTAACACAAAATCAAGATCCCTAATTATTGCAGAAATCGAGCATTAAGCAAAAATGAAGGAAAAACTCACTTTCCAATAGACAAAGAATCACCAAGAGGAAGAAAAACGCATTCTAAATTATTCAGCTTAAAAGCTTATCTAATAATACAAACAATATTATTAAATAGGTTAGTGGGTTTTTTTCAGGGTCTCCTGTAACTTCATTATCTGTTTCAGAGTTACCTTTTTCCTCAATTTACAACCAAAAATTACATTAGATAACAGCTCGGGATTTAAAAAAAAAAAAAAAGTGAATAATATCTTGAGTCCTAAGAGAAACCTTTCTTCAAAGGGAGATTTAAGACCATTATATACCTTTTTAAAAAGTATTTACTTAAACTATGGAAAGTGATAAATGGGACACATGCCACCTTTAAACTGTATTAAAAATAATAGTTTGTCACACATGCTGAGGACAGATCTTTCACAATCATAACCAGGCTGTGAAGGGCAGAATAAAATGTTGAAACTTCTGACTTTGACAGTTTGGAGACTTGCAGGGCCATGTTTGTATTGTACCCAACCAGAGGGCACAAGTAATACTTTAAGACATTTCTGAAAGAACAGCAGGGTTGTGCTGGGCTCGTGAGCTGTAGAACCCTTGTGCATTCAGGGGGTTTTGCTCAACCGCAAAATCCTACAACCCCAAAGCTACACACCAAGGACCAGAAGCTGCAGGCTGATAGGGAGTTCTCATCCTGTTAGGAAGAGGTTAACTAAGTACAGCTCATTGGACAAGATCTGTGCTCACTTTTAGAGAGAAAGAGATGTGTTGAACATCTTTAAAAGAAATCTTAGAGGCATCCAACTTTGGCAAAGCCTTTTTGTTTGACACTAATGTTCAGATCATGTTCTTTTTTTCTGCTACTGTAAAATAAACCACTAGCTTGTATCACGGCTATGATACTAATAGACAGGGAGACTAAGTTCTTCATTGGGATATTTTGGCTTTACCAAAGGCTACACTGCATGGCAAATTACTCTCAGCTGATCTACTACTAGAATAGCACAGAATAACTTTCACACGCTTGCACTTCTTGTATTTGAGGGGTTTTTTTAATGTATTTCAGATAAGATCAGAATTCACAAGGCACCATTTTTGCTGGGAAGAACACTAACAATTAGCTTATTTATACTTTGTTCACATTTTCTTCAACTGAAAATTACTCATGTTAGAATACTATTTGCAAACTAATTTATAGTCACATTTTACACTTTGAAGGCAAGGATAATTCTCTAGGGATGCAGAATTCTGCCTATCATTTTGTTTCGAGGATATGCTGTAATAAACTAGCAACTCTCAGCTTTAGATTACACTCCAATATAGACGTAAATCTCAAAAAGAGTGGGGTGTGGAGCAGGGGGACACGACACAAAATCAACCACATAGCAGCAAGAATCCATGCTTGTAGTCTACAACAGTGCAAAAATTTGAACTAGTACACCTTTAGAGCTGTCAAAGACCTTTAAAGATCATCTAGATGACATTCCCTCATTACCATAGGATTTATCTGTTCTGGATGTCAGACCTGCTTCATCAGTAAGGACTTGCCTGTCGATCACTGCTGTGTGTCTGCCCCCAGTCACTGTCTTCAGCCAGCCCCATTCACTGTCTGCGGGCACTGCAGGACAGGTGCCATTCCAAGGGTCCCTCTCATGCTTGCCATCACCTCCCGGTTTGCCAGGCTTTATGGATTAGCTAAGCCCATTCTACCCCCAGCATGCCCTTCCTGGCATTTTGGCTTCTAGTGCAACCATGCATTAATGCTCTCAAAGACCAAAGGTTTAGCATTCAACCCATGCTTTCTGTCAGTTTCTAGTCCTGAAGTCCTGATGCAACTTTATAGATATTAGAAGATTTTTACACCAATTGCAAATTACTACTGCACACAGACTGCTTGACTTCACCCTTATTTCTTTTAATCCTGCAAGAGTTCTCAGTCAACAGCCAGCACCCCAGATCAGGGCAGTATTACTTGGCTGAAAGGAGCTCCCACAGTCTTGTTACTCAGCATTTAAGACATAAGCAGCAACCACCTTGATTTGGAGAAAAAGTTGTTCGTATGGGCAGTAATATGCCAGGCAGCCTCTGCAGATGCCTGGAGAGAGCTGCCGCGAGGGAAACAGCCCACATCATTCAGAAATGCTCCCTACCAAGGTTCAGCAGCAATAAATAATGAAAAACAGAGCAGCTCCTGCATGGCTCGGCAGACCATGTTCTCCAGACAGACATGCAGCATGACCACCCATGCTGTGTATAGTACCAAGATCTTAATTTTTAGGTCTTAAGGCTTGAGGTTGTTTGCTTTGGAGTTTTTTTTTGGTGGGGTTTTTGTCTGCTTTGGATTTTTTTTTAAGTCATTGTTACGTTTCTCAAATCAAGTGTCTGAATTTATAAACTGATATTTCAGTCATTCCTTGCAAACCAAGACCAGTTTAGATCACTCAGGGATTATGAAATGGTCACCTTCCTTGAAGCTGCAAAAGTGGCAAGCTGAAAGCAGCACAGCACACAGGCAGAAAAGCACGTACATTTTCTGTTTTCCACTGCATTGTAGATTTCTTTTGTGTACATAATCTCTCCAAAGATTGCAATAGCATTGCTACCTCCTCCAGCACAATATGTGTTTTCAAACTCCACTGATCTGAGCACACTCTGATTTTCGGAGTATGCTTTGAGATGGTCCTTCCTACCTTCTCATCTCTCTTTCTCATTAATTTATTGCATTAAACAGCCTGTAACTATTATCTCTTTCAGTAAAAATTGAAGCACAGTAACAACTGAGCATTTCATCATTTCCCTTGTAAAACTTTATTTATTCTGTTTCCTATTTGGTAGCAGAACTGGACTTTTTAACTATTTTTCTCATTTCCTATGTACTCATAAGCCTTTAGCTTTTTCCTTTTACACCCGCTACTAGCAGCACCATTCTTTGTCGTTCTTTAGTTGATGCCTTGACATCCTTGCTCTTACCCTTTCCACTAATTTTCATTCTTTCCAATATCACATTTCCAACATCCTAAAAATTTCTGCTCCTTCACACCTTCTCTTACTAGAGCAAACCATAGGAAACATTAAGAAAGGATAGCCAGCTGTGTCACTAGTAATTTGGCCTTTGGAGAGAAGAATCTGTTCCAGTTTTGAGAAACAAGATTTCTCGCTAACCTTAACTTAGAGACAGAACAAAGCCACCTCTAAAAACTGAAATTTGAAAATAAATCAGCTACAGCACTGCGTAAATGTCCCTTTCCAAACATGAGAGGGACTCAGTGCAGCCCTAGCCTCTGGCCAGACAACAGCAGAAGCTCTTGCCTAGGGTGGCTCCCCGTGCTTCCCAGCCCAGGCAGCCTGCACACTGGAGGGTAGGGAGGGTGGCCCTGTGAGGTGTGGATCTGCACTTGGGAGCCACAGTGAGCCAGGGAACAGATCAGGAGCTCTGATGATATCCAGAGGGACCTGGAAAAGCTGAGGAATAGGCCTGTGTGAAACTTATGAGGTTCAAAAAGGCAAAGTGCAAGGTCCTACACCTGCATCAGGCCAATCCACAGTTTCAATACAGGATGAGGAATGACATGATTGAGAGCTGCCCTGCAAAGAAGGACTTGGGGGTGCTGGTTGATGAGAACCTCAACATGAGATGGCAATGTGTGCTTGCAGCCCGGAAGACAAACTGTACCCTGGACTGCATCAAAAGAAGCGTGGGCAGCAGGTCAAGGGAGATGATTCTTCCCCTCTACTCAGCTCTTGTGAGAACCCACCTGGGGTACTGCCATCCAGTTCTGGAATCCCCAACATAAGAAGGGGATGGAACTGTTGGAACAGGTGCGGAGGAGGGCCATGAAGATGATCAGGGGGCTGGAGCATCTCTGCTATGAGGACAGGCTGAGAGAGTTGGGCCTGTGCAGCCTGGAGAAGAGAAGGCTCCAGAAAGATATTATAGCGACTTTCCAGTAACGGAAGGGGGAGTACAAGAAAGCTGGGGAGGGACTTTTTGTAAGGGCATGTAGTGACAGGACAAGGGGAAATGGCTTTAAGTTGGATGAGGGAACATTTAGATAAGACATTAAGAAGAAATTCTTCATGATGAGGATGGTGAGACACTGGCACAAGTTGCCCAGGGAAGTTGTGGATGCTCCGTCTCTGGAGGTGTTCAAGGACGGGTTGGATGGGGCCTTGGGCAACCTGGTCTGGTGGAAGGTGTTCCTGCCCATGGTGGGGGCATTGGAACTGGATGATCTTTAAGGTTCCTTCCAACTCAAACCATTCTATGATTCTTTACAACAGTACACAAGAAGAGCAACTCATTGTACAGGAGCAAAGCACAGCGGGAGCACATCCTGAGTCTCCAAGGGGGACTGCACTGGGCTATAAACTCCGCTACTGCTCTGGGCTATAAACTACAGCTACAGGGCTCCACAGAAAGAGAAAATGCAGATTTTTAGTCAAGACTGATCAGAAGCCACCAAGCCATCACTCCTCCAGGCGGTTCACTCTGTCCCTGCCTCCCAGCTTGCCCTTAGGCCCAGCGGTCACAGTCATTTCCCAATTTGCAGCAAATTCTGCCCACTCCCCACTGAATCCCTGGGAAAAATCTCCTTCGTACAATGCAAGATCTCAGATGATATCCTGGTCTCTTTTGGATTCTCTCTGCTGTCCTTCTGTCCCAATATTTGTTCCCATCCCACCTCATCACCCCGCCAGCAGGCCTCAGGAAAGGGCATCTCCCAGCCATATCCAAGAACCTGTCCATTTTCAGGGCTCCATCTAAGACCAAATGGACTTCATTTGGATGTGGATCAGAGCCTTAAAAAAGTCATCGACCCCAAAGTTACGTAGGGTAACCAAGTTCAATAGAAACTACACAGAATTCCCTGAACACCAGCCTGCAGGAACTCTCATCTGGCCCCACGCTAATTTGAATCTTCTCTGACCTCTACAACCATTTTCTGCCTTGGCAGTTGATCGGCATGCAGAACTGAGCAATTTGATGCTGCTTTCCTGAGAACAAATCCAACAGGTTCACAAAACAAATAAATAACAGCAAATTCTTAAAGAGTAACCTCTTGCATAGCAAAGAATAAATATAATGGTCATATCGCAAATCAATCCAAAAGCAGCTGAAATTAAAGACAGACATGATATGAACATATATATCCTAACAGTTGTTTATTTCTTCACCCTTTAGTTGAAAACAGGCTCTCCTCTTTTTTGGTTTCATAATGTAATGTCAGATTGTCTTTTCTTTTTGCCCATTTTTCTCTTTGCATGTATTTGATAGTTTTGTTTTTAATAGAAGTGGAGGTGTTCTTGGCATTTCTACTGCAACAGCAGGGCTTGAACTTAAGGTCAAATGAAAGGAACAGTGTGTTCAGTTACCATGGAAACCATACGAGGCTAATATCAGGTACTAAGATACCAAGAATGAAGTGATAAAATCACTACATTAGTTTAATAAACAAGTTCCATTGTCATCATTTTACTACATATATGGTTCTTCAAAAAAAAAAAAAATCAAGTTTCAGAATTTGCTCTGCTTGGCCTATTATTCATTAGCTAACAAAAAAAATTATTTCCTCTTTCAAGAGCTTCAGAAATGCAGGTATATTGACAATTCGTTAAGGCTGCTATACCATTAAAACAATATTCTAGGTACACCAAATTTTGCAGACCCTAAAGCACAACCTAATTTGACATTTAATTTCCATTCTCATTTTATGTTTTCGTATTCTGCCTCAACTTTTTTAATAAATGCATAATTAAATTTTAAATATAAATCTTAGCATGTCAAACTACAAAATGAAGAGCATACCTTAAAAATACTTTGTACCAGGAGGACAAATCTGAATGAAAGCCATTCTCAGCAGACATCCAAAAGCTGCTACAGAGAGCTACTACTTGGGCAAGCATCCCACATCCCTTACCTGGCATCCCAATCCAAAGCCAGTTCCCAGACCAGCAAGATCAAATACCCACAGAGCTTGTTGGAGCTGGCTCCAGCTACCCTTGCAGCTGGCAAAGGGAACAGAGTCTGCCAGGCCTGAACGTGAAGTAATTAATGCCATATGGTTTGAGGCAAGCACCATGAGAAGCCCCTGGAAGCCCGGGCAGATGCCAGGCAACAAGAGTACGTTACTGCATCTAACATCGGATTGAGAAAATCCCACCCAGTTCTGCCTTCCCCCTCGCCTTCTAGGCAGCCTGGAGTAAGGTGCCAGAGACACAGATCACACCACTGTGGTGAAAGTGCGACTATGTATCAGAATTGCTAATAAGACATAGATTTAAAATGTCCATTTTGGCTAGTGATGACAATAGTGGCTAAAAATAATAATTAACAGTGATTTCCATATTACAGATAATTCTGCAAATGAAAATGAATGGGGCCAAATGGTTCTGAGGATTCAAGATAACTCCAGAAGTCAGGAAATCCAAGAGAGTTTGAGCAATTTGTTTGCAAAATAATTTGAGATTACTTTGCATAGTAATTGGATTCTGGAGCTATGTTGTTAACCATGCAGAACAGCCACATTGATTGAGCACTGCAGTAGAGGAAAATAAAACTTTCTTCCACAACAGACGATTTTGAGACTTCTTTGTGACCTCTTTAACCAGATTAAAAAAAAATAAAATATCATCCCAGCTCACCCACCACACCAGCTCAACACCACTCAAAAGACAAGAATAATCCATCAGGCACCACAGAAAGAAACACTACTTGATTTTGTTAGACAAGCTAAAGTAGAAAAAACAATTCAAATTTTGACAGCATGTGCTCCATTTCCTCGTGCCCCATCAGGTGTTTGTACGAGGTTACCTCATCACTGCAAAAAAATAACCTTTTCAGTATATAATGAGATGGTATTTAGAAAACACGCTAATAATTTTGTTTACTTTTTGATAGATGACACAGCTAATATTTACCTAACAAATAAAATCAGATCAGAAATGAATTGCTGAGTTACAGAAACCTGCTCATAAGCTGCTATCGAATTGCTGCTGAAACACTTCCAACTCCTGCATTCTCTCAAAATAAGTCCTTTTGTATCGATTTTATACAATTGTATCTGCCTGACATGAGGGAAGTAAACACTACACAAGGAGTAGCCTATGGTCTTCCAGTCACATGTCAATACACAGCCTCAAGTACAGTAAGGATTACAGCTGTAACTGCCAGTTTCTGCTAAAAAAAAATAAAAATCTCAGGACAGAAGGACAAGCTGACCTAATCGTGGGTTGTTTGAATAGGTTTTGCAGTGGGGGCACAGCTAATCCTTGGCTAACAGTCCAGCCTGGAGATTTTGTATTTTTTTATCTGTGATTAATGGACTTGACATCATGTTACCACAGCTTCTGCTAAACATACAGTTCAGACCTTATTGTTAAATACCACTGAAATCACAGAAAACTAAACTCTTATGACAATGGAATGACTCTGCCAGAGGGCAGACTTTTCTGAGAGAAGTATTAGATTACACCAGAAATACAACACAGCGCTACAAAAAGGTTCATGATCTTGGGCCCTTGAATACCTTGCATCCTCAACACTGGACTGACCTTTCTGAATGAAAAATAAATTGTGTGAGTGGACAGATCTAACAAGATAACACGTTATCCAAAATTATACTGGGAGATCACATGCACACACAATGTGTTTACCCTCCTTAAGTCAGAGGCATGTGCAATCAACTTGACTTTTCATTTTGTACTTACTCTCTAATCAGAATCTTAAAGCAATTTGATTGAAGCACTGATGGAGATCTCTCTCCTCCAGAACTTGTAGTTCTGGGTACACAAGATTTGGAAATAAATTTGAAATCCTTAAAGTCTGAAGACATTTGAATCCAATTAATATCAATGCAACCACACATTTATAGACAGAAAAGAACAAAACCTCCAGACAGACAACCTTTTTCCTAACTATTATGAGGTATAAAATTTAATTTTTTACTTACGATTTACACACAGAACATTCTGACTACTCCGAACAGTGAGCCAGCAATGTACGCTCGCAGCCCAGGAGGCCAGCCATATCCTGGGCTGCATCAAAAAAAGCGTGGTCAGCAGGTCGAGTGAAGTGATTCTGCCCCTCTGTTCCTCTGTCATGAGACCTCATCTGGAGTACTGCGTCCAGTTCTGGAATTCTCAATGTAAGAAGGATATGGAGCTGTTGGAACGGGTCCAGAGGAGACTACAAAGATGATCAGAGGGCTAGAGCATCTCCCATACGAGGACAGGCTGAGAGAGTTTGGGTTGTTCAGCCTGGAGAAGAGAAGGCTCTGAGGAGATCTTATAGTGACCTTCCAGTACCTGAAAGGGGCTACAAGAAAGCTGGGGAGGGACTGTTCATAAAAGCTTGCAGTGATAAGACAAGGGGGAATGGGTATAAATTGGAGAGAGGCAGATTTAGGCTTGATATAAGGAAGAACTTCTTCACCGTGAGAGTGGCGAGATACTGGAACAAGTTGCCAAGGGAAGTTGTGGATGCCCCATCCTTGGAGGTGTTCCAGGCCAGGCTGGCTGGGGACTTGGGTAACCTGATCTAGTGGGATGTCCTTGCCCATGGCAAGGGGATTGGAACCAGATGATCTTTAAGGTCCCTTCCAACTCTAACTACTCTGTGATTCTATAATTGCTTTCTAGCCTCTCAGCTAAAAGTGTTGATGAATATTTCCTAACGTCTGTTTTTCTGTACATTGTACATGGAAGCCAACAGAAAAAAAAAACGTCAGTCTGAAAGCGAAGAGCAATGTCAGTTCATAAGGGACGTTGCTTAAACAGTTAGCTCTATCTGAACTGTCCTTGTTTTAGACTGGGAAGTATTTTAAACCTTAATTACTGCAGTCTGCAAGACTGTGACAGATCTATCTTTTTCTTATGGGCATCTTGCCAAGATGAAGCATGAATTCTTTAAGACAACCATACTTAATTAGTGCTTTAGCTTACTTTATGTGTTTGTATGATTCAATAGACTACTTCTGGCTCTGGCAAGTACATCTGTCTGCTGCAGTTTGGGGGCTTCTAGGTTCAAAGCTATTTTGCATGCGTTTTCAGAGTTCGTCATTACACCTATGTATCCCTATAGTCTGTGATTTCAAAAAGTAAACTGCAGAGAAAA
Source organism: Clamator glandarius (assembly GCA_033459285.1). Classification (NCBI taxonomy): domain Eukaryota; kingdom Metazoa; phylum Chordata; class Aves; order Cuculiformes; family Cuculidae; genus Clamator; species Clamator glandarius. The sequence goes on from JAUNZM010000039.1 coordinate 4,635,979, forward strand.
CGAAAATGATATTTCCAAACTTGACAAAGAAAACCTTATTCTAAATAATCCTTACTATATCAATAGTCACTGCTTGGTTGTTGCTTCAGTATCATCTCATAGAACTCAGATACATATTTACAGCAACATCTCCATATGGGAAGAGAAATAATAGAGATGGAAGAGCTGAACTCCATAAGGATAAAAACATAAACACATTACCCAATTTCACACCAACCCTAAGCCAGTATTTCATCTAAAGCTGCTACGCAGAACTGACCTGTTGCATGTCGCTTCTGCTGAGAGAAAACCTAAGGCCTGTTTTTCATTCCTGCAGCTGTTTTTCCATGAGCACAGATGTTGCCCTGCTTTCTGAGCACAGAAGGCATAGGACAGAGCCTGTTTATTTCCTTTCCTTGTCATCTCAAGTCAACTTTCTGTCACTAGCCTTTCTCTGGTTCTTTTGCTAGACAGTCAATGAGAGCTACTCTGTTTCTAGTCTTGTTGCCTTTCTCTCAGTTATCAAACACAGATACGGGTATCTAAAGTAACTCTCCGATTTCCCACATTTTCATTCAGCCCAATGAAATCTGACACTGCACAGCTCAAGAGCCGAGTGACCTTTAGGGAGACTGCCTCTTCACTTGGAGATTCACCGAAGCAGTAGAATTGTCTTTTACACTTAAGCTTTATGCAAGGTAGCTACGTTCAGCATCCACCACCTTCAATGAGGATTAACTCCAGTGTTAACTGTATAAAACAGGTCTCAGCTCTTTCATTGACTCTGATTCTAAAATGACATCATCCTTATGAGAAATCCCAAATAGAATTTTCTGATGTCAAATAACACAGGTGTAAAAATGTGTGTGTGTGTGTGTATTTGCATACCTTTTTCTTCATCAGGACATTTTCAAGTCTCCTATCCAAACTCAATTTTTTCCCACCCAAACATCAATTATCACCACCTCCCCCCTTTGCTCAAGTCCTCTCTGTTAGCTTTGTAACATTGGTAGGTCTCAAAGAATGCCCATTGTTTCAGCAAAATCTGTTATATGCAACCTTCTATTTGGATTTGTTACAATGGTAAACACACTGTAGTGTGGCTGTAGCATCAGTTCTTGAGGATCATCACCCTATTCATCCCCACAGTGTATTCCTTACCACAAGGCTTGAGCTCAAACTCCATGGCCACTCATACTTCTCACCCATCCCTTACCCAATAAATACGCTTCCCTGAGCCATTGCTGCTTTGTGTTGCTTCAGAAGCACAAGTCCCAGCTCTCACCCAGACACTCCTCTGGGTTTTTTGTTCTTCCTATCATCATTTACACCGGCTTAGATAACTTGCTGCAAACTGAACACAACTGCCATTTTCAAGCCACTGAAGACTTAAGGACTTTCCCTCAGCTGAAATTATAGCACGGCTTCCATTGTCAGCGAAATCTGAACCAACAAACTCATCCTTTACTCTCACTCTCTAGGCTCCTTAAAATCCCACAGAACTGATGTAGCAATGGGCACATGCTCCGTGCTCACATTGTTCAGGTGATGGGAGAAACTAGCAGCAGTATTTGGTACCCACTGAAGCCTCTTCATGAATACAAGAGACTGCAGGAATTCAAAGTGAAAAGAACAATGTAAGTGTCATTCTGACCATAAGTTGGTTTAAGATATGCCAACCAACAAGACATGAATCACAGCCTAGTATGCTGGAGCTGAATGATATTTTGTACCAGAGCAGAACAAGCTGGTCAAGCTTCATAATGAGCAGAAGAGCGCTAAAGGTTATCACAATCATTGGATAAATAAAAACTTTGGGCCTTATGTAAAAGGACAGAGGGAGAGACAATGCTGGCAGGGCTGGGCACTCAGCCTATTCCCTCTTTCCACTTCTTGTCGAGGTCTGAATGCCTGAAGAGTTCCCCTGTTCCAGGCTGTACAGCCCATTAGTTGTAGCTGTGCTAACTTCAGTGGGGAATAGGACACAACACAAAGCTGACAGCAAAATTTTTGAAGCCTTATTCAGGTGTGAGGCAATGACAGCAGCCCTTCACAGGGGAAGCAGCTATACCTACTGCTAAGAAGCGGCATAAACTATTTCCTGTTTACTTCTATTTTACTTGTCACTTCTGCCTTGCCATCGCCGCCACCACCTCCTCCTCCACTCCCCGATCATAGAGCCTCTTTGCATGTCCCATCCACAGGGTCAGCTTTCCGGAAGGAAACACCCATCGGTGCACCCTCGATGTTCCCAGAAAGAAAGATTACAGTGCTTAGCAATTTGTCCCTGTGATCTCCTGAGTACAAGAGAACCCTGTACTCTCTGAAGCTCACTCAAGCAGCCAAGCGGAGTCAGAGTGATTTGTCCATGACCAAGTGCCATCTACATTTTGTGACATTGGGTCAAACAGTTTTTTTTCCTTTTTATTTCTCTTCCTCTATTTCTGCTACCATCTCAGTCTTTGATATCTTGATGGAACGAGCAAGGCACCTTATATATTTCTGTAAAAATAAAATTATATTTACTTAAAATGAAATAAAGTACACTGATTTCAGCTGCCTTCCTCAAAGCAGAGAGGGTACGTTTTTCATTACACCAAGTCAGGTAGCAGCACCCGACCATCAGGAATCAAGTTCTGGCTGATGGCACACGACATTCAACAGGTAACATCTCTACTGTGAGTCTGCCATCTTGAACAAATGCTCGTGCATTTTTTTAGATTTGTTTTTGGTGAAGAACACAGTAAGATACCTGACAACTTTTACAGCAGTACAGGTCTGTAATCTCTGCAGCCCATGTCTTCTTGATGAAGAGACTGTTCCAGCTACTGGAAAAGCACAGTCAGGATGCAAGAATGATGTTGTATTAAAAACATGGGAGAAGGCACAGATCACTTGAAAAAAATAGTCTTGATTTAGCGCTACCTATTGCCTCCTGGAGCACATATGGGATGTGAAGCACACCCATGGCATTGTCTCTGCCCACCGAAGCCCTGTGGGCAGTGGGTAAGACACCCAGCAGTAGCCCGGCCACCACCCCATACCATCCCTCAGCTGCACCTCCTGCAGTGCTCCAGCCTCTCCGCTGACTGCCCCTGACAGGGAAGATGACTGATTAAAGTGACAGACAGGGTTTCAATCAAGAGAGAAGCTTGTTTTAGCACAAGCCTGTCTACTTCAGTAAATCTCTGCTTTTATCAGCTCTGTGCAACTGGCTCATTTAGACCCGATCGGTGGCAGTCCAACTCCACGCAGCCCGTTGCCAGTGACAGCCCTCAGGTGCCTAAACACGCCACGCTTGATACGAGTCAAACCCTGCTGCAAAGAGATTTACCTGCAAAATCATGCAGGGCTCTTTTTAAGTGTATTCTAAAGAGGCACAAGGAAACTACAGACCCCATCAGACTTGGTAAACTTTCTTTAGCTTCCCCATGTCTTACATCTTGTTTGCGTTCTCATTAGAGACTGAATAAAAATAATCAACAATCTGGGCAGCCTGTCTACTGCACAGGAATCACATGAGATAAACATTTCTAAATAGCTGTTGTGTAACAGTAGTTTGTCAGAAAACACTGGAAAGGCTTTCAAAAATTGGCATAGCCATCTAGAAGATGAAATATTAATAGATTTAATATTAAAATATTTGATTAAATTAATATTAATTCACCATTAAATTTTAAAGAGTTTCATATTTCATAAGGAAATCATGGGGAAACTACCAATAGGGATTTAATGCATGAAACCAATTATGCAAGATCATTTAGCAATGCCTCAAAAAGCAATTTGAAATGTTTTCCGCAATAATGATGAATTAAGTGAATTTTGTATACAAACAGCACTGTTTGGTCAAGTTCTCACTCCAAAGGACGTTTACCCTCACTCACAAATATTTTGTGTATATTACTAGAACATTATTATATGTATATTAAAAAACTGAAGAAAATTAACATATAGTCCCATGTTTTGTTCTGTTTTGTTTTCTTTCCCTTTATAAATGGTTTATGGTATCAAAACCGTTCATTAAATTTGTATTAGTTTCCTTTCACAAAAAAAAAAATAATAATACACCAACAAAGGAGATTAAACCCTATCATTATTTTCTGTGATTATTGGATAAAGCTCTCGGAGAAGCTGACTTACTGACAACTGAAGACAAAAGCTTTGATTGCACTCAGTTACCTTCTGACTAAGCAATGGGGAGAATGGCAGAAGGTTTTTTCTCCAAGTGGGTCTATTCTATTTTTGCTACTACTTTCAAGCCAGAAAGTTAAATTCTACATGAGGATCCAATTTTCCTTTCCATATGTACACCTGTATTTCTTCTATCAATGTTATTTTGATAACACCAGATTCACGTAAAGCATAAGCAACAGATTTTGTTCAGTTATTCTAATCTCCTTAGTATTTTTTTATAAGACACATCTCTCATCTTTTCTCAGGTATTCACAGTGCCCAATAAACAACAGTAAGAAAATAATAGCTATTTCATTTCAGATCTGAGCTACTAGTCTGTGAAGTTACAATACACAGTATCTTTCACCATAGTCCAGTATATAGAGACTTGAATTAATTTTTCAATAATATTAAAATCTTGTTTGTGTGTCCAACAACACTGGGCTAAAATGGTGCATGTGGTTTCATAATTAGATAAAGCCATTGTTGAGAGTTAGACAGTGCGCGTTTACAGTTCAATAAACAACTTGTCACAGTTGCTTGGTCAGAGCAGACCTGGATGTCAATGGAAACAGTTAGCACTGAGGTGGCAAAATAAATTAGTCTCCTGAGTAAATAAATTGAGCAGCATCATGAATATGCTTCATCAGTAAAGACTGCAATTTATAAAGGCTTTGTAAATAATTTTTTATGTACACTTACATTTAAGGAAATGTCTTACCCTCTTTTATGTTAAAAAATTAACAATGGTGTTTGGTCCTTAAGTTTCATACATTTTAGTGTATACAATACAAAATAATACCAATGTTTAAAGCAAAGTGGCATTTTGAATATTTTCTCAATAAATAAGTACAGATAATTATACCACATTATGGTGCATTTACATTTCCCATGTAGGTTTTGCCATTTGGAAGTACCCAAGAGAATCAGGCAGAGACACACTGAATGCTAACATGCATCTAGCCAAGGTGTAGTAGAATTCCTCAATTCTGCCAGAACCATCAGTATCCGTCTACCAGAGGAACCTTCTGTGTGTGCACACAACATTATGAAAACAGAAATTTTTAGTTTAGTACTACTTTATCCTTAACTCTTCAAATGTTTAATTTACAATTTTACTTGTGAGCAATCTCAAGAAAGCCATTAGTCTTGTGTAAGACCATACACAAACATATAATCAGTGGTTCTTGCTTTTTCACTTGAGAGGAACTATCTAAGTAGCTAAGACTACAAGTGATGCTGAAAAATTTGCAGACAAAACTGTTCAAAGGAAATTTCAGGCCTGATTAACATAAGCGTTTTTTAAGAAAAACTGAATTTGATTTTAAAAAAAAAAATGTATCCTTGTATGTGCAAAATATAGATATTCACATACACACCCAATAAACTACAGCGGCTCAAAATCGGGACTATCCCAGAACAATGGTTCCTACTAATACTGCGCTCAGGAGCAAAAATCATCATTGTTTCCGGCGTGTGTCTAGACTGATGAAAAACTGATGGATTCAATTTTCTAGAACACTTCCCAAACCAAAGGACATCAACAGTGTTCTTATTTTCATGGAAACAGTTTTCTTAGCCTTACGTTAATTTTCCATTTTAGAACATTATTTCATGTACATCTATAAAAATAGGGGGGTGGGCACATAGAGAACTATAATATTAGCAAAATCATCCATAATTCTGGAAAGAATTAGAGAAACACACTCTGGTTTAGTATTTCCTTTATTGTTCCTATGTCTCCCTTTGACATTTCTAAAAAGGAAGGAAAAAATACCTATTAACTTACAAGTCCAAAACAATTAATCATGTGAAAAATATTGAACTATTTTAAAAGTTACCTCTTCAAGATGCACAACATGTTTGTTCCTAAAATATCATTGTATATTTCAATGTTATTTATAAATGACTTATTGAACTAAAATGCCTTTCAAGTCTCAGTGTGTATTCTAATGCTCCTGAACGCAGTACGCATTGCTAACCCACCGTCATATGCTTCTGTTCTTTCCAACAGAACCATTTCCTATCATATGAACTGCAGTACTCCCATTCACCAGCCCAGAGAAACACAAAGTTAACCTGAACAGGAGCAAAATAAGTCTAATATCCTCTGTTTTTTCCCCAGAATCTCAGTTTATGGGAATTTTATTCTATTTTCAGTCTCTTCTGTGGTCAAATATCAAGTCTATTTCACTTGAGAATAGCTAATTCTATTTTTCTTTCCAAAGGGAATATCAGAAACCAACTCGAGTCTAACTAATTACAAGCAGGTTTATTAGAACAGAAGAAATACAGGTAATTTCAATAGAAATCTCTGCAGGAAGAAAAGAACTACATATTACCATGGAATGCAAGCAACAATATCATTACAAGCTCCCTGTGCCTCCCTTAGCACCTCAGTACTGTTCTCCCTCAATTTCTATGTCCTTTTTAAATTTGAAGACAAAGGTAATAGTTATAGTTCCTCCACACTTTTCCTTCCTATTATATTAGCGAATTAATTCCTTACGGTTGGCTTTAATGACTCTGATATAAACAGCCAACAACAATTTTGATTGGGTCATGTATTTCTTCACATCCCTGTTTCTAACACAATCATTTAAAGGCAACTTGACTTTACCTGCTCAGAGGCATATTTCTATTAAATTTTTTCTCCTTTTTTTTTTCCATGTAAATGCCTAACAAGTTATCTCTACAAAAATTTCTGTGATTGTTTCTCTAGCTGTCATCCCACTTTGTTGTATTGGGCTACAAGTACTATATGTACCCATTACGAAGGAAGCCCTTCCTTCCTCCCCAGGAGAAAGGCAAGTTCGGGTAACAGAGGAAAAGGAAACACACAAAAGGAAAACAGTCAGGGGAATTCATAAGCATGTGACCTCTTGTGAAAATGTATTTGCTTGCACGATCAAGGTTTTGACAATCAAAGGTAGAGTTCTAGTGCAATTGTTTGTGAGTTAATAAAAAAGAACATTGTTGTTACAACAATAAAACTGTAGTTTAACTCTATAAAATTCAGAGACATTCTTAGCCTAAAATCACTAAGTACCATAGTCAAACAGAGCTAAAATAGCTCAAAGAAAAGGTCAACCATTTTATTGCTTTTCTTACAAGCTGGACAATAATGCCATGCAGCTATTTAAATTCTTTCCCAAATTTAATCACTTTACAGTGGAGGATCTGCCATGAAGCAACCTCGTTCCTTGTTTTAAGTTCCTGCCTCTGGGAGATAAGTATTGCCATACCACCAAAAACTCACTACCTTCTTCTGAACGAATAATACTCCTGTTGTCTTCCTTCAGCCAGTTAGCCCTCTCTGGCTTCAGAAATACAAAAAACAGACTTCTGTCCTTAGTGTTCCTTGAAATACTTTCCTTTGTCACAGATGAAAACTGTTTTAAACTGAAATAACATTATTAGAATTACTGTATAAGTGAATTAATATGCAAATTGTAACAAAAGGCAATATCGTAATGCATGAATATTAAAGTCCTAAATCATGTGACACTGACCATGTTATCCCTGGCATCTCCTCCCCCAAATGAGGGAGTGTCTCTACAGACTTCATATTCCCTTAACATAGCTTTATTTTAACACAGCAGATAACAGAAAACTCTTCTTGATTCAGATTTTTTTCCTTCAGGTAGATGAACACCAAAATGGAGAGATTGTCAACGTCATACAGTGCCTCAGTGAAGTCACTATGCCTCTTATCATGGAGCAGAACCAAGAAATACATCAATGAAGATAGATGTATTATTCTAGACTGTCATTTTGGTTATTAGGGTAATGTATTCCAGAAGCAAGGGAGGAAGAATAGAGTGCTCTTCCAGCAAGTATGTGGTTCTGCAACTATTAACAGAAATACTGTAGCAGAGCTCCAATTTGCAGGAGCCTGCAGCAAGGTTGCATTCACAATAAGGTCAGTAAAAAACGACAAACACATTAGCAAGTAAGCTACTCCCATATGTGTATAACACTTTTTCCATCAACATTTTGTGGGAATTTAAACAACAATGATTTTATTATTTTATAAATCTAGGTTAGCATGTGTATAATGACATGTCAGTTCATGCACAGTGTCAATATAAAATGCCGGTTTTGAATTCAATCAGGCATGTTATTAAAATGAAAAGTTCTGACTGACATTTCCAAGGAACATTAGTTCTTCCACAAGTGACTCAAACCTCAGAGTAAGCCATAAATAGAGTGAAGTATGCCCATCTCTGTGTTCAGCAGCCCTTCAACACTAGGTACAAAGCTAAGAATAATCTCATTGTAGATCAAGGATTCTGTTCTTTTCAAAATAGGGGTACACAACACCACTGAGTACTGACCACCATCAGTGGAAAGGCCCAGCAACACCTTTGGCTGTGAAGCACACAGTCACAGCTGTACCGTAACACGTTTACCAAGCTGGCCTAAGTAGCATAAAGCTTTAGCAACATGTGGAAGAGTAACCTGTAAATGATCTGATCATTTTACTGCTGTTTGTCATCTGACTGGTAAGCTAGTGGTTGAGCCTTGGTCATACTGAATTCAGTCAGACTTGTGTAACCAACTTTACTGGGTGGAATACTTCCCACTGCCGTGACCTTTCTTGAAACTGTACTCAATAGAAATGCTACTAGCTTTAGAAAAGATTCATTATAACACCCACTAGACAGTACACAATACAATAAATCAAACTTCACTCCAATTCCTGCAATTAAAAAGAAGGATAGATACTACTTTAAACAGTTGGATCATTTGACGTAGCAAGGCAGCATTCCCTTTCACACTACATAAGCACTGCCTGGCTCAAGGAACTGAAAACAGACCATTACCTGCTGCAACAATAACAATTGCAAAGTTGAGAACAAGAGGTTAAAGCAAGTGGAAGTGGTTGCACAACTATCAAAGCAGGCTTGGCTTTACCAGGTTCCTGAGTACTAACTCCGAGCCAGCTCAAGGCTTTCCCACAGGAAAAGGGGAAAAAAAAAAAAGCTGGAGCTGCAGAATAGGTTGTGAGTGGCAGGAAGGAGCAATAGAGGATTATTAGAGGTCAACAAATAGTCAGGTGTGAGTGCAGCTGAAAGGAGTTTAGGAAATCTTGGAGTCTGTGAGAGGGGAAGTAATGACAAATAATAGGTTGGGGGGGAGGTGCTGGGTGAGAGCTAAGAGGCCAATGTAATTCTAAAGGCTGTGATCAAGGCTCCTAATCCATGTCTCCTCTTAAGTAATAAATTAAAATATTTCTTACATTTATTTCTATTGAATATTTTTGGCCAGCTTTTGTCTAAAGCAGTCACTGGATATCTCCAGTTACTTCTCTGAGCATTTATAAACCTGTGAAGGCAAGATCTTCTTGACCAAGAAGATACTTATCTTCCATACACTTTACCTTTCCCAGTGGTAAATGGGCTTCAAATACAGCCATCATCTGCATACTTCTTGCACAGCTGAAAAGGTATTTACATACCAAGTATTGACACAAGTACTTGAACCAATCTATCAAGAACTGCTAAAACAAGGCAGTGGCTAGTAATGCTATCAGGTACTTTAGGCAACTACTATTATGAGCAGCAGACTGCTCCATCAATTTCAGCTTTTGGGTAGAATTTAGGGCACTGATTAGTAAAATAAAGCACAAATACATGTCTGAAGTTTACAGCAAATGTGACTCGTTAACACTAGCTGAGACAAGGAGAAAAATTAATATAATCCTTTAACAGTCAGAGTTGAAAAGCAGCATTTTTGGTGGTGCACTTCTGGTTCTGTGTCCAGAATAAACGGCAACAGAACTGGGAAGTGATGTGCATGGAAGCACAGATGTCATTAGTGAAAGGGGAATGTAGGCAGCAGCCCACCCCTCAAAATCTTATACACCATTGACCAACACTTCTTTCACTTTTTATGGAATGAACCATGTATTTCTTTTGCCAGTTCCCATTTAATGTACACTCAGTCACATCACATCAGTCATGCCTGATCCTATTCCACCAAAAGCACAACTATCTGTTTGGGTAGACAGAGCTTTCTTCCCCATAACTGGGCTGCTACCATAACTTCAGAAACCAGATTTCTATTTAGGAGTTCCTACACGGGCTCCATCCCCACTTCACCTTCAATTTATTCTACCCTTGGACCTGCATCCTGCCTCCCTCAATCTGTGGTGAGATCTGATGCAGGTCTACAGCAGCAAGGATGAGGCTTCTCTGGAGCTACACCATGGATCACGTTTAGGAATGACTGTCAGGTCAAAACAAGGTTACATCATTTCAATAATGAGTCCTCGTTTACATTAAGAGGCTATTTTTCAGTACTTGTCATGCCCAGGTCTCAGTTTTTGTTATTTAATCTTGTCTTCATTTGTTACATTCGTAGGAATTTCTGAAGATTTATGCTCCACCCCACCACAGGACAAAGCGGCACAATAGCTCCTTCACAGTCCAACTTTAGACACTGCAGGGGTAGAGGGGTTTTTACAAGCTTATAATTAGATTTTTTAAAGTTTGATAATGATTAAACAGATGTTTTGTTCTTGGGTGAGTTGATTTTTTGGTTTTGTTTTTGATGAAGAGGACTATCTTCACCAGCAAACAAGTAGTTATCCATTTAAAAATCTAAGATGTGTATATAAAAACTTTAAGTCACTCTTACTGCAGCTGGAAATTACTGATAAGCAGTGTTGATTACCACTGCAGTTTTTAAAAAAGCTTTAAGATTAAGAGACATTCATTGCTCTTTTTCTAACAGATACCTCAAAAGGAAACCATGAGAAGAGACACAATGAAAAACAGCAGGTAATACCATATGAGACTCCTTATTAAAAATACAAAATGCCTTTCACTTTTGCTTTTATTAAGTCTACTTTTCAAGCCAAATGAAAGTTAGGTGAACCGATTATAATACAAGTCACGTATAACTATTTCATTATCCATGTCCTGCAGCACGATAGCCCACAGAATACCTTTTGAAAGCTCCAGAGTGACGGTAGCAGGTTGAATATAATGAACAGTGTTACAAATGGGGACACAAGACGACAGGTCTGGTGAAGAAGGAGTCTCTTGGAAACTGTTCGACTGTAATTACTGAGTTCTGGTGCTGTCTCAGTTGACTTCGAACAAAGGTAACCGCCTTCAGCAAGTTATATTTCCTCAGCCAGCTAAAATGAAACCAGTCAGAGACACAAATATTTATGATACACTAATACATAACCAAAGCCATTGTCTGCTTTTATTACCTTATTTTTGTTGTAGCTTTGAAGTGTCCCAGATCAACAGCACAAAAGAATTAAGCAGTAAAGCACTGAATTAAATTAGACTTCCCAATCTAGACATGTGGAAATCATATTTATAGGAAGATAAAATGCTCTTATTTGGGGAGCTTTCAATGCATGTCACAATTGTTTCTCAATAATTCATTCGGTTTCTTGACCAATAACTGATCAAGCAGAAGTTAGTGAGAAATGAGACTTCTGCATTCTTTCTGTTGAGGGGAGCTCCCTTCAACAAACACTGAGCTGGATTAAGTTTTGTTGGTATATGAAATGTTGGGTGCAGATCATGTGGTGCTGTAGGAGGCAGCAGGACTTGGAAGAAAGCTTAGGCTAATCCACGTTTTCCCATCCGTGACTTGCTAAGTCTCAAAAACAGTCTCACTTGGGCTTATGTCAGCCACACAGCAAAATATCATAAGGAACAGCAGACAAGCATGTCATAATTGGATTAAAAGACAGCTAGATGAGAAACAATATTACCTGTATTTAAGTTATTTCTCTGTTAGTATCAGCACGCCCCAATTCCTGCTTCCTTTTCTCTTACCTCTTTTTCCTGGAGAAATCATGAATTCTGAAGATATATTTCCTAACATTGGTGATAATCATTAGTTTATATTAAAGGAGTAGAAAACTGGAGCTATTATTGCTTATCTTGATACTATACTCTTTTGTGGTCAATTATGTAATGAAAAAAAACACAAAGCAAAAATAAATTAGGTTACAGCAGTGCAACAAAAAGTACTACAAATTTGGAAAAAAATTATAATGAGCAACTAATAAAAAGGAGGGAAAAGTTAGCTAGTGAAGAGATGAATGAAAGTTGACACAATACGACATAAACTATAATGAATGGAATGAGAGAGGTCAGCCAGGTGTACCTGTGCAGCTGTCTTTTCAATCTTTTGAAGATTTTGTATCAAACAGTGCTCCCAATTATAAAAGAAGGCAACACATTTTAAAGTGGATTATGTGACATATAAAATGAGCAGCAGAAATTACTGCAATAGCATTTAGGTTGTATCTGGCAAATCCAGAATTTCATTTACAGGTTGCCCAGAGAAGTTGTGGATGCCCTGTCCCTGGGAGCGTTCAAGGCCAGGTTGGCTTGTAGTGATAGGATGAGGGGCAATGGGTGTAAACTGAAGAGGGGCAGATTTAGATTAGACATAAGGAGGAACTTCTTCACCATAAGGATGGTGAGGCTCTGGCACAGGTTGCCCAGGGAAGCTGTGGCTGCCCCATCCCTGGAGGTGTCAAGGCCAGGTTGGATGGGTCCTTGAGCAGCCTGATCCAGTGGGAGGTGTCCCTGCCCATGGCAGGGTGTTGGAATTAGATGATCTTTAAGGTCCCTTCCAGCCCAAACTATTCAGTGATTCTATTTGCCAATTACTAGTCGTGGTACACCTTTCACTGTGGAGGAGCAGTTACTCACAGCACAGTTCTTGATCAACTCTCAGGCAGTTATGGCTCTGTTGTCACATTACAAATGCATCAGAAGATGGTCCATGAAAATAATTGCCCTGTGGAAGTGAAGCCGCAAAGAATGAAACTGAAGTTGTTTCACGTGCACACATTGTGAAAGAGAAACCATTTTACCACTGTCATCACAATAGAAAAGCTGGAAGAAATGCATCAGACTAAAGACTTGCAAGAAGATAAAAACAGAGCAGAGCTCACAGTCTTGATCACATTTCCACTAACCTATAAGTCCCCTCTTCTCATTTAAGCTTTGTGAATAAGAAATTCATTTCATGGTGCGGTTTTCTATTCTTTATTGCTCTGTTCTCCCTGAAGAGGTATAACCAAAGCAATAAGGCAAACATACCTTTGTCTGATGAAGCTGCAAACCTGAGGAAAGCCTAGGACTATTTTGAGAGTCAAAGTGATAAGAACAGCCAAGCCCCATCCAGAAAGAGTGGCTGCTGTGAAGCCCTCCTTGGGACATCACAAATGGAGCTCCTGGATCCCAAATACATGTGAGATAAGGAAACAGGAGCCAATCTGAACAGCTAAGTGTTTCAAATGGAAAGCAGGACCAGAACTAGCCAAATGCTGATGAGGTCACATGTCAGAAGCTAAACATGTTAGTGAGGGTCAAGTTCACAGGAATAAGAGTGTCACCTGACCATGGAATAAACTATTACTCTAACACAGACTGCACAAGACAAAAGTTAGTAAATCACATTGAGTGTGCAGCTGCTGGATTATAAGCAGCCATTTTACGCAGCCCTGCACACACACACAAAAATAAAGTCTCTTATGAAATCAATATATCCCTTCCCAAGAATAATCCACACTTTAACCCTGCCCACCACTCAACCAAAGCTCTGTGGGACAAAAAAAACAACCAAAACAAACCTTAAAATAAGTCAAAGAAAACAGTGATTGTACAAATAGTTAAAAGCAAAGAAAAGCAAGTCTAACTGTCAGCACATATCTTCTACTTTTTCCCCAAAGGCTCCCATCTTACCATTACCATAACTACTGCGCCCTAAAGGCCTCAGTATGGCAACCACAATTCTGACTTTTTTTTAACAGATGCCTGCCCTCCATCACACCTATTACATTACATCCTCCCACTGCTACTCTAAACGCTTTCTATTCATGCTATTGTGAACAGGCCATTTCACAAGAAGGGCAAAAGTAAGGCAGCCTTGCTCAGTCTGGAACACACAAAATAACTGTTCTATAAACTATGTTTTAAACTATGCTATTAGTACTCTTAGCACTACATTTTCCAATGAAACATTTGGTATTTCCAGCAGCCTAAGGCACTGAAAACCAAGTCTGATGGACATGTGCAATTTGAGTTTGCTTTCCCTCTTGTACAAGTTGTCAGCATCCTAAAGGTGACAAGAGGTAAATAGATCTAAAATATCAACCCATTAATTCTTTGTGTTTTTTTAAGCTCCCAGCTGCTCCACCTTAGCTAGTTGGCACAGCACATTAGGAACCCATGAGACATGCTTCAGTATTTGACATGGAAAGAAGCACATGTCTCAGGTCACACAGTGCAGTGAATGGAGAGCTGTGGAACTGCTACCCAGCCCGAGCACCCTCTCAAGGCCACTTTGACGTGAGCTGCATTGCTTGACCACAAGTGACTTACCCCAAACATCAGTATACTGGAAAGGTAGGATGGGAGAGGACTGCTAGGTCATCAAGTCTATTCTCCTTTCAAGAGGCAGCCATATCATATATGCCTTTTTCTAGAATGTATCAGCCTCTCAAACTAGATCTTAAAACTACTTGAGGATAGATCGAGTAGGTAGATGAAGGCAAGGCAAGATACTGTTATTAGACTGAAATTATTGCATCTACAATTGAGAAATATTTTTAACCTATGCTACTAGCAGGACATCTGAATTTGCTTTTGAAGGAAGGTTCTGTCCTTCCACAGAGGCTGTTCAGCTCTGCTACAAATAAGCTGTAAGGTTTCGTGCAGCTTCATTCCAGAGAAACACGGGCTGATTTCAATCTCAGACTTCTAGATAAAATATTCAAATAAGTGAAGTGACAAAAAAGACTGAACATCTTTTGCATTCTGTTAACAGTGTGTCATGCATGGTTACCAAGGGCACTATTAAACATCCAATGATGAAGATTTCATCATTTGTTATATATGATATGTGAGTTTGTAGATCTTTTTCATTAAGCTGTTTGCTACAGATTTTTGCTGACTATCATAATTTATACGGCTGCCTTATGTGGAGGGTGAAGGGTTTCTGCCAAATTGGTTCCTAATTGTACCTCATCAAGTACAACAAAACCATCTCTCAGTAAAATGATGTCTGCTACCATGTGATTTTCATTACACAAATCATTTTATGTCAGAATTATGGAAATTTTGACTGAAAACAAGAATAGCAGTTCCTGGTTTGGGGCCTCTGGATTTGTCCTACATGTAAGAAGGCACAGACTAAATTTTGCTAATAAGGAAATCTTAGCCTACATAGTGTTTTAAAGGAAAGTTGAAACCCTTCACAGTTGTGTTTGTCATAAAAACAGCCACATACCAGATTCAGAGGTGCTGCCTAAACATGCTAAAGAATTATTGTGCTGTACTACTGGTGGCAAATACCCACTGGCTGACAGTTAAGAGCCTGGATGATCAAGAGAGACTGTTCTTTAAATAATGTCTCCAAATTCACACAGATAAGTGTTTATATCTCTGTATTTCTGACCAAAAACTTAGGATGCAATTGGGAATACACAGCACAGTAGGTTTGTCCTACAAAAACTTATATTGGGAAAGCAATTGCAAGCATATTTTGAGCTGAGATTTTGAAAGAGGAAAAACAAAGAGCAAAATACAGACAATAATTGCTAATGTCAGTCCATTCAGCCAGTATTATCTTTTATCTGCAGACTGCCTGCAACGCTCACAGTAATGACTTGGTAGGCAAGGCAACAAGCAATATCCTTTCCAACTTGGTTCTTAGTTAAAGAGAATCCCTTCCTTTATGCTACACCACTTACATTGTTCATACTTCTGTTGATATCAAGCATGTTATGCTGCCAAGTATGCTAAAGAATTCAGCATCTGTTACGTATCCTTTCCCTATTTAGGGTAAACAGTATGTATTTATCAAGAACCTCGTCTCTGTTGATTAACCACCTTGTTTCTCCCTCCCTTCCCCATTTGCAATTCTCTTCCACAAAATCTCTGCCTGGACTAAATCTCTGCCTGCACACACACCATATGGCACAATGATATAAGTGGAATGAGACTAAGTTAATTGGTCATATTAGACCCCAGGAAACAGATATTAAGCTCTATTATAAGTGTCTTTGCACCTATGCAGAACACAGAGGTTCTGCCCAAGCCATGGAGCAGCAATCTCTTGCTCCTGTAAATTATTTGTAAACAGAAAAGAGGAATTCTTGCATCATGAGTTCCTCCATCAAGCGTGCCAGTATCCTAAACATTTCCCATAAACTGGAAATTAAAGAGAACAGCAGACTTAACTTACATGTTTGTTTTATGAAAATATAGTTGTATCACAAGAGTGTGCATATCTAAGAACAAACAAGGCTGTATCTAGAACCCAAAAGATACATAAAGGCCTTTTCCAGACAAAGCAGCGTAAATCTTGAGGATGCAGCAATTGCACTGCAGTAACTTTACTTGCAGAGATATTAGAACCAGGCTGAGAGAGACTACAAACAAGTGCCTTTATCTGCTTTTCCTTCTGTTTTTTGAAACATGCGAGTATCTTGGGACAGAGGGATATATACAAGCCTCATGAGCAACACTCAGTTTTACTGTTAAGTCTAACCCCCACCCAAATTCAGCTGAGCATTGCCTGTAATGAAATCCGAGTAGAAATTTGTTGCTTTTATACAGCTTCCAAATCACAGCAATGCTAACAAGGTATTTTAGAAGAGTAGATTTTATATCTATACAAAGCAAAGAGCAAATATGAAGTACTTTTCTAGACCAAAAAAAAAAAAATCATAACAAGAAACTTAATGATACAGTAGTAAATAAGAGAAATACAACGCTGCTCTTGAGCGTGGACATAAATCAGATGCTGGTGTGCTCCCTGCTGCTTGTGTGTGGTGTTGCTCAGCACTACAATAATTTATACTGAAAAAAAAATCCTTTAAAAAAATATTAAGGTACAACTGATATCAGTACAAACTCAGAAAGTTGAATGATGCTAACCACAAGCAAAATTTTTTCTCTAGGGTCACTGGGAATTCTCAGAGAAAATGACCAAATCTGCCACGTGCAAAAACATCCATTTCATGATTTGTTAGCTTCTGGTACTTCACACAGTAGGCACATGAATTTTTAGTTTCTGTTTATAGAATACAAAGTATGTTACTTCTATAGGAAGATATTCACATTTTTTTAAAATGAAATGTCATATGACCTGCCACTATATTTTTTTCTGTGGTTTTAATTGTCAAAAGTTAAAAATTTCCAGATGAACTGCCTTCACTTCACCAAATATTTCTAGAGTCCTTTGTACTGAACCTTGCAAAGTAATTCATCCTCAATCTTTTTGCCTTTCCCCTCACCTCATCACTAGAAGAGGAACAACAAGAGATATAGGCTACAACTTCAAGGCAGAATTCAGCTCCACGCAAGTAAGTCACCTGCCTTAGGTGAGCACAAGCCGCTCAAAGCTCTGTGGGATGGCTCCAGCCCCTGCAAGGGTCCCCTAGGACCCAACCTGAGCCACAGGTATCCCCTTCCTTAGACAGATTGAGGCATCTATCCCCTTTAAAAGGCAAATGAGATTTTCACTTTGGCTTTTCCTTCATGAAGCGGGTTATTATGAAGCTGATAGCATCCGCGTGTGTTTCAGAGAACGCGGTTTGCTTTCAGCTCTTCCAGACAGAAAACCCAAACAAGTAACATAAGACTGCTGGCAATCCTGCTGTAAATGGAGGGAGGAAAAATCGGAACAAGAGAAATAAACATAGTTCACCACGTCAAGTCAAGGAAAAGATTTTGGGGTAAAGTGCTGCCTGAACAAGCAAGCTTGGGGATGCAAGGCAAGACACCATCTCCTTCCCAGGCACAGGGAAGACAGGCTGTACACCAGCTCTAGGTAAACACAGAGCATCACATCAAAGACATATCTGACTCCACCAGACATTTTCCATCTAATGGGAATAACCTGGAGGACCCAAAATACTGCCTAACAGCTTGGATCAAAGGGGACAAGGAAGCATTTCCTGTACTCAAGCTCAATTGGAGTTTGCACTACAATGAAGATAAAAGAATATTTGTTTTACCTCATTATATCAAGCTTTTTCAACAAAAATAATTAACTGTAGTGTAACAGAAAGCTTCAGTGGATAATAATTTTTATAGCTTGCATTGAAACTCAACTATTCCACTGAAAATGGATTTGAAAGGCCATGTAGGAATATTAAAAAAAAAAAAGATGTGAGGCTTTTTTTAGAACTTTAGTTTTTTCATATTTTCTACCCTCTTAAAAGCATAACCATCAAAGCAAATAAAAGTTTAATAAGTAAAAAAACATTTTAAATGAAAAACCATGATTAACTTATTAAGACCCATTAAGTGTATAATTACAAGGATTCTATTGCATTAAGATACCAATTTCTTTAAAGCCAGAAATAATACCTGCTGAAACTTTAATTATTTAAATGAGAAGAGAAAGAGGCATGTTATCTTCTCTGACAAAGATTAAAATCAATTTAATTGCTTCTCTGCTGCATTGACATGATTCTTGCTGTGAGTCAAGCAACCAAAAAGGGAAATTAATACTGCAGCTGTTAATCAAGTGATATTTGTGGGCTCCATCTTATTATAACAGGAGAAAGAATAACTGCTACTTTGGAGAGTTTGTCCACACTGTATTTCATAGAATTTTTTTGCTTCAAAGAGCACCTTTACTTAATTTGAGTTGCAGGCATCTCCAGGTGATGTGCAGCCTGAGAAAATTGTATGTTACATTGTTTGATCCCCTCGTAAAAATTGTTCTGCCAAGAGTAAGGTTTGTTTCAAATTAAATTCACCCTTGGGTATCTGACTCGCTAGTATGAAATTACGAAGGCACACCAAAAAGGGATAAAAATACAGCTGGAGGAGGGGGTTGCCTATGAATCATAATATATTTTCAAGGCAGAAAGCAGGTCAAAAAATCAAGAATTTCAGTAAAATTAGAACATGCATTTGAAAACATGTAACAGCTGAGTACACAGCACAAATATGCCTTCTCTCTGCTGATTTAAAAATGTTTATCCTTGCAGTGCCTTTGTTAAACTTCTGCACCAAGTGAATATTCAGCAACATCTACAGTCGACAAATTAATGTATCTGATTGTAAGAAAAATGGTATTGTGAAATATTTATGAGTTCTGAAATACAAACCCGTGTGGTGCCTCATCATCTCTTATCAGCCCTTGTTAACTTTACAGATGATGAGAAGCACCAGAATAACTGAGGTTGTCAAAACTAATAGATCTCAGAGGCTCAGCACTGGCACAGTTCAGTTCCATCTACAGTCCATTTTTGAGAACTTTTAACTCCTTCACTCCTCTTCATTGAGCAGGAATCAATTCCACTACCTGGGGTGTTATTTACTGCTCGCAGCACCAGGTGGCCCAGGCACTGCCTCAGATGTTTCAGGATGCCAGGCAGCATTTTTGGGGAAGAACTTGTGTTAACAGAGTGACAGACAAATACAAAGCAGCTTGACTTAAAACCTAGAGAACTGCCTAGATCTTATTGGAAATTGTACAAAACAGAAAGAGCCAAACATAGATATTGTTCTTGGAGAAGACAATTTCTTGTGGCAGTATGTGTATATTTGCTGACTGGGCTAGAATTGTGTAACACTATTCATATGCACTTATTGCAAACATTAACTTACAGACTAAAGGCATAGACTAAAGGAGTCTTTTTAAACTGCAAAACGGCTTTGAGCTAGGTTTATTTCAAAGAATCAGTGAGCACAAAGTATCAAATCTCTTTTCCTTCTAAAATATTTAAGCAGCACTTTAAGCTGGGTACACAGTCACCCCACAGTCCCTTCTGCAGCTGCCTGCTGCCATCCACACCACCAGCACCTCTTCAGTGTGGCCAAAAGCAGCTGTGACACTTCCCAAAGGCTGGTTTTTAAGAAAGGAAAGCTTCACTTCAGTAACTAGGCTGGGTTTGTGTAGTGACAGACTCCCAGAGCTCAGCTGTTCTCTAAACTAGGAGCCAATAAGCCCTATTTAGAGGTAATTTTTGCTCCATTTTGATACCTTCTATACAACCATTTGAAAGCAGACCTATTCCTGAGCCACTTCTGGGTCACTAGGGACAAAAACAAGCCACTGCCTGTAAGACAGCCCAGTTAGCCAGTCACCATTACTACCTCACTTTTATTTTATCTCCCTTTCCAGCAAGACCCTGAGCTCCCCCTATCACTCCAGGACAATCTTGGGAAAAATGCCCTTGTGAAACCTGCAGCCAGAGAATTTCACTACATAAATACAATATGTTGGCTTCACCCATGCATGGCCTGCACACCTAGGATGGGGGCCAGGCAGGACCCACTCTGGAAAGATACTGGAAACATTCTTCCCAAGGAGCTGTAGGGAACAGAGAAGTGGCAGAGCAAGGTACCCATGCACTGGGCGATGCACCAACAGCTGTAGGAGGTGCTGCAACCCAGATGGCAAGGGTGACATGCTCTGGAGCAGCAAAGCGGGGCCTTGGTGAAAAGGTCAAGAAATTTGAGATGCTAATCAACAGGGTAACAAAGCCAGGAATCCAACAGCAGCCTTTGAGAAGCATCAAAATATTTTCCTGGCCCATTTCATAACTCGATGAGCAGGGCACTGCCTTCACGAGACCAGCCTCAGAGTGGGAGGAAAGGAGTGAGAAGGATAGAATATGAGCAGGAGCCACTGTAACCAAGTAGAGGAACATAAATCTGTCATGGAGTTGCAATAGGAATAACAGAGAGCTTTCACTGTGCTTAGTAAACATGGACAGGTTTTGCATGTGTGCATGCACATACTCACGGGCTCAGAAGGAAGCCTCAGCTGAACATGACATTACCAGGGGCTTGAAACAAGTCACAGCATCAGAGTAAAAGTTTTCACTCAAGTGACACGGAAAACAAATACATCCAATAACAATCATGCCCTCTGGGGTGTGCAGCAAACAAAAAACCCAAAGAGGGTTAGAGAAGGAGATTGATAGAATGAGTCCAATTTTGTTTTCCACAAAGTGTGACACAGCAAGCTTCACTTGCTTTGATACCTATCAGAGGGTCTTTGTCACCAAGAGACAGCATGTCCATTTTCTAGGTGAAAATGGGATTGACTTTAGTAGTTGCATCTCATAAAAGTCCTAAATATAATCCTACATATCTCTAGGAATAAATGAGGTATTCTGTCTTGTTCAAGAAGTATGCTATGTTCCCTTTCCTCCATGTCTTGCCCATCCTACCTCTAACCACAGGAGGAGGAGGGTTCTTGGCACACACTGTGAAAGCCATGTGAGTTTAGCAGCAACTTTTTTCCTGTTTACATGGTTGCTTCTCAGTCTCCCAGGTTACAATTACCATTTATATTGGTAAGCATGTGAGGGATTTGTGGCCAACTGCCTTGCTACACTGAGCAACTGACTAAGAAAAAAAAAATCGTGGGGGGGTGGGGGCAGAAATTAAGAAAACCAACCAAGAGCCATAAAATAATTTTAGATAATTCATTAATATCCTTTGTGATGGAATATTAAATTTCATAATTCAGCATTTTCCAGTCAGCCTAGTGCTCACTTTTGGAAGATCTGCATTGTCAGAAGCTGTGTCCCACCTTCCCCAAGGCACCAAGGCTCTGCAGAAGCAGAGAAGGAAGGCAGAAATGGTGGATCCTTATGTAGCAGGGAAAGCTGGTGGGAGGTGGAGGACAGGATAGAAGCATAAATTTGATTCAGGGTATTCTTCTGGACATAAAACTGTTTTCAAGACACATTTTGATACGTTATTGTGGAAACTTTTCCAACAGCCATGTTTCTTTTCCAGGGACTTCACTTTCAGAAGTGGCAGATGAACGTAGCTTACTGTTAGTAGCTGTAAACCCTAAACCCTTCCACTCCCCTCAACAACAATACTGATTCCAGGTGGATTTTTGTACTTCTTTCCTCTCTTTGAAGAGATGGAGAGAAATCTTCTCTAACCACTCAGCATGATGCCAAGCTAAACCCTTATAAAACTTGCAATACTCCATAGCCAAGATTCCACTCCTGCTAGAAGTTGGTGTCTGCAGTAGGCGTAGGGAAGAGTTATAAGGTGAAATAAAACCTGATTCTATATTTTTTTCCTTGTGAGCATACTTTCATTAAAGGAAAATGGGTCAGAACCCAAGGTCAACAACAAGTCTTTTTCTTGAGTCAGGCAGATTTGGTAAAGCTTTCTTCATGTTCTTCTCTTCTATGTGTTAGTTCTGACATGGAAAGCAGTATTGGAGAGCCCATCAACCTGCTAGTATGGAGAGGGCTTGATCTGTGGTGACAAGTGTGTGAGAGAACTCTTGCTTGTCGTTCTGGAGTGCTGAGAATGAAGTCATGTTTCTCTATAATTCTACACAGAACAACCAAGGATCCATGCAAGACTGTCACTTTTTCTGGAAGCTACCAGCCAGAACAAAAATAGAGATAATGCATATTCTACAATCAATATTTTGGCCTCAACAGTATTTTTCTCAGCCAACAGTATTTCATGGAATTAGAAATAGTGTGTTCAAAACAGGTTTCTGGTCCCATACAGCCTGCCAGAAAGCAAAAGAACATTAGAAGGTTATCAAGTTTCCAGCATTGGAAGTTTTCCTCAGTCATGCATTCTTCCTTCTTTCCTCATGACTTCTTTCAACATTAATAATTTCCAACTAGGCTAGCAGAAATAGGAAGGAGGGGGGGAGCAAAAGGTGTCCTTACATCTTTCAACATCAGTAGTTCTTCTGTACTGACAGCATGGGAACATAACTAACAGCTTTGTATACATCACTTTTGATGAACAGTCGTCATCAGGGACACAGGAAAAACACAGAGGGAAAGATATGAAGATTAGTGGTGCAACTTAGAGATTTGGGAGCTGGGAAGCCCCACACTTCAGATGCCTTAACAGAATTCTAAACATGTGGTTCTACAAGGATGCTTGCAATGATTAATTCATGCTTTAGTGCTATATCACTGACATCTGCAGCAAGTTAACCTCTCTGCCTCAATTTTAACTTCTGCAAATTATAGATTATAGTTACCTACAAATAATGGGTTAGAGATTAGTTAATATTGTAAAAGGACCTAAGGCTTGAAAAATGCACAGCAACTACTCGTGAAAAAAAATCTTTTGTGTAATGTCCATGGATGCGTAATTTAATACTGTATGAAAAGAATGCTCCCTGGATTGCATGTGAGAAGTACTGGGGAAAAAAAGAAAAAAAAAAAAAAAAAAAGGGAAGAAAGAAAAGAAACAGAAGCCTTTAAAGATAGATAACAATTGTAAAAGAAAATATATGGCAAGCTCAGAGCCCTACAAATGCTGGGAATTATGAGAAGAACAACTATAAATAATATTATTCTAACTCCTGACAACGCTTAGATATGGCTCCACAAACTGGTTCCACCTGTGAGGTTAAGTGTAAATTTACAGCACATTTACTTCGCTACAGTGTGTACCCACATGTATTCCTTTACTGTTCAGTAAATGCAAGGCAGCTTATATCACATTCATTGTCCAGTCCATGTAAATTCAACTATATCTGAATCTCAGAACACTATCATTAAAAACACATGCATCTAAGGTGATAAAAACAGCAGGTCCTGTAAGACATCAGCAAACAAAACTGAAATGAAATTCAATACCACATAATATAAGCCAGCAAAAGATGATGTGAAAATGGCCTTACTGCAGGTCTATGGGTTGAATAGGCATTTCAATCTTATTATGCCTGATTATATTGCGCTATTTGGGCACATTTCTAGATAGCTATAAAGAAACATTATGCCTAGTACTGCTAATTCCCCACATGGAGCAGATGGCTTCACCGTAGTGAAAATATGTGTTTCAAAGTCAGACCCTGTGAAGGGAAGGTAAGGTAATGATGGGAACTGTGGCATCCCATTTCAAAGATACAGGGCTCAGAGGGGGAAGGAGGGGGAAGTAAAGAAAAGGGAAAAAAATAATAAAAATGTCAAACGAAATACAAGCAGAGAATAATAATAAGAGCAGAGCATACAGGATTGATTTACCCAAACTTTTGCAAAAAGTAGGGGAGCCAGAAGTGAGATGTTGATGCTTTCTTTACCTTTGTCATGTTGGAGAGCAGCTGCACAGGGTACAGCTAAGACATGGGGATCCACACAACTAACCGTTATTTTGTATGCCTGGCATATCAGAAAAGTAGAACTGCTTATGCAAGTCCTAAAGGAAAGCTCAGCAACCTTGAAAAGTAGCAACACCAACTCCATAATCCAGTAAAGGAAACAAATACCTTTCTGAACACCTCGGGCAGCCCAACCACATCAAGTTCTGGCTCCACTGGACCCTGTTGCAGAAGCACTTCGTCTTGGAGGAGGTAGGGGAAGCTTATTTCTAAGAAGCTTCCCAATAAGGAGAAGCTTTTGCCAAGTTTTTGTGTTAGAAAATAAAGAGGAAAAACATATGCACTCAAGGCAGATTAAACCATCTTTGTCACTAGCTCCCTGCAAGTTCAAGCTTGTTTTAATTGATGCAGATCTGCATTTTGGCTCACATGTATCCTTGTGAGTCTGTCCCATCCTCCCCTGAATGCAATCCCTTCTTGGGACCTTCCAGCAATCAGCAGAGGCTGCTGTCTTTTACAGATCACAGCCTAGGGAGCACAGAAAGGTGGTTTGGTGCCTCCTTATGCTATAACTCTTTAGGTAGAGGAATGCACAGAAAGGTGGTTTGGTGCCTCCTTATGCTATAACTCTTTAGGTAGAGGAATGCACTTGGCAAGTTTCTCAATAGCTCCCTCCAATTTATGCTCTTTGACACCAATGTGAGTGAGGACAACCAGGCCTGGCATTTTATGTTTAATGTCCAAAGTTCAAAAAAGAATCAAATGAGCATGATTTGATTTTGGGGAGAGAAAGATACCTAAAGATATTCCCAGGCATCTTCAAAGAGACTGGCAAAAGACAGCATTGTTTATACCACCCTTGACTCCTGTTCTGGAAGAAACCATCTCTTACAGAATTATCCTTGTACTATCCTGGCAGGGAGCAGGTGTGTTTTCTAAAATGCACTGAGTTGAAGGAGGAGCCAGGACCTCTGTGTGCAGAGACAGGTTGCAAGTGCTCAGAGCTGCCCATGAGCTCTGTGTGCAGTACTCTGTGCCAGCTATCCCACAAAACCAGCAACAGTTCAAACAGGATTTCTATTACGCGTAGAAGCTTAATTTTTTTTTTTTCTGTAATTAGAGTCACTTGGGATCTGTTTGATATCCAAGATTTTTGCGTTCCATGTTAGGAAGCTAGCCAAAGAGATTAGATTCACCAGGATCCACTCCCTGCTTGACAAATGAGACACATCCATATTAGCCCCTTCACTTTCTCACAGCCAATTTGTCCCCACATGAATTTCTTTCTTCCTCAAATCAGAGCCACACTGAAAGCATGTCAAAACCTTCCTGGGGAAAAAAAATCTTAGAAAATGCTACATTCCCCAAGAAATTTTGGGTTTCAACAAATCGCCACTTTCTAACATTCTGTCAAAAAAATTCCAAGCAGTTCTGTGAACATAACATTAAGTCTCCTGTGCAAAAATAGACATTGATAGAAAACTAGATAATACAGATTTGGAGATGTGTTACAGCTCAACACATAAAACATATCCGTTACTAACATATATGGAAAATACAGTTAAATATAACAATTTTCCATCACTAAAGCAACTGCTGCTGCAAAACGAGACCTGAGAGGGCAAAGTCTTGAGATAGCACATTAGTAATTACGCCAGTCACTTTACTGGTGCTCTATGGACATCATATGTACTGAAGACAGAACAATACTGCTTCTCATGGACATTTGACATGTAAAATGTAAGTATCAACTCTGTCTCCTTTATGAAATGCAGCAAATTCTCATTCAAAAGTATTTCCTTTAAAGCTGCTATGGCTCAAAGGTAAGTAAGTCTGAAGTCTTTGGTAGCAATGTATGGTAGGATTTGATTATACTCAATAAGAGTATAATCAAATCTTAACATAAAAGTTGCTTAGTTTCTACAAAGTCTACTTATAGTAGTTCACTAGAAATTATGAAACTGTCCTCCAGAGTTAAGAGACGAAAATAAGTACATAATGCAAATAGAGTAGTTGGTATCAGCCTTAAAGTAATGGACATGACATGCCATTCGGCTAACTGGGCTGAACAGCCTTTTCCTGTAAGTATCATTAATTGCCGGACAATAGTCAA
The DNA here is from genome assembly GCA_033459285.1 of Clamator glandarius. NCBI lineage: Eukaryota > Metazoa > Chordata > Aves > Cuculiformes > Cuculidae > Clamator > Clamator glandarius. The sequence continues at coordinate 4,662,305 of JAUNZM010000039.1, forward strand.
ACTCCTTGTGCAGATAAGGAAAAGAGCATAAATGACTATGCTCTAATCTAGAATCTCTTCCCAAAAGCAGACTATTTCAAAATGGAACTATTCACTTTGCCACAACCACGGAGCAGGTCTGACTGGAGCCAGCCATGACAAGACCGTGCAAGCACGTGCCTGGCTACTTCATTACAGACTCCCCCGGCCAGGACAAATGCAGCCCAAGCAAAGACATATTTTTACACTGGTGAATAAATGTACTTGATCCACTTAAGAGAGAATGGCAACCAGCAGGAATCAAGCCCAGGACTTTCAGTTACAGCAGCACAAGTCACTACCATCAAAACAAAAACCCATAAACGACAACAACAAAAAACAACAACAAAAATCACATACAAAAACAAATCCACAGGTATGTCTGATCTAGTTTCCAGCAAAACAGAAATGACTACACCAAAAACCTCAGGCAAATAATAGCAGAATAAAGACCCTAAGGCCACAGACATGCTGATGACATTTGCGCTACCCTGAGCATCTCATGGGTGTACTCCAAGGTAGAGTTTGCCCTTTCTCCATCAAATGTTTAGTTAAAATTTAGAAGCAATCAATAAACTTTCTAGAGCAGACACTCTTTTATGCATATATCAAGAGTTTTCCAAGTCATCTGTATACTATGCTATGGTCTCCCTCCCAAACTCCCCCACCTAGAGGCTATGCCCTCATCTCATTAAAAGGAATTAAGAAAGCTTGAAAGTGTTCAGAACATCAGGTGGACTGTTTCTATGATAATAATGACTTTCATGTATTTAGGTTTTAAAAAGGTGGTTATATATCCAGAATACACATACGTACAAGAAAGTCAAATTCAATAAAGTGAATTTTACATTCCTAACTAATGGCTACTGAATTTCTTTGATAATACTGCAGACAAAAGTTGAAAATAGGACTAGAAAAATATTTGTTCCTGTACAAAAGATTAAAACTTAATATTGCAGAAGAAAACCACATTGAAGTTTTAATCACATTTTGCCCTTGCTGAATAGTCCTGGCTTCAGCAGCTGCTACATGAAACCTAACTGTCACTACAGTGAATAAATAAGTAGTGCCATAATGCAGCTGCCTCCAATAATAGCATTAGTATAAAGCCTTTAGTGGCAACCACAGACCAAACCAGAAATGCATTCTGACTTTATAAAGGTGTGCTTTCATGTCATTGAACAACTATAGGCTATATAGCATATGTACCAGAGTTTATCATTGATTTTCCCCTCTCCTTTAGAAAGTGTGGAAAGGAGCAGGTACCTTGCTCACTGCCGATTTTGGTTTCCTCCCTATAAAACACTTTTAATGAAAAACATAAAATGTTCAGGACCTCTCTCCTTCTAGCACACTGCTCCAGTCCTAAGGAGTTCCTCTCACCACAAACCCTCTTTCCCTTTTCACATGTTGTAACGCAACCCCCACATACTACAAGCAAAACACGGGTGCTGGATCAATGCCTGTGGGAACAGGGACAAAGTAACTCCCTCATCTGTGGCAGTCTGCAGATTTCACCAGAACACTGATGTCAGGCAGAAAAACATCCTGTTCATTTTACTAGGAAACTTCAAGAGCAACAGATCTACACAGATGGACAACAGTGTAACAAACAGATATTTGGCAGTATGAAAAAAACACCAGTTGCTAACAAACCATTTTTATTACAGCTTTAAGTTGAATAGTTGTACTTATTTTTTTTAATTCGCCTGTAGAACCTTAGTTAAATATAACCTTACTTAAACACATTCACAGCTCTTCAAGCCAAGAGATTTCCTTAGCAGACAAGCTCTTTTCATAGAAATGAAAGACGATTCTTTTATAAAGTCACCCTTGGTGAGCTTGCCTAGATAGATATGAAAACATTAACAAAGAACTGCTGTGCATTCTAGAGGAAAAAATAGTATTTAAAAGAAAGAAAAATCAGACAAGGAGAGCCAGGTGGGAAGTCTTGCTATCTACCCATTCAACACTTCTGAAAACAAATCTATTTAGTCATATGCAAACTTGGCCATAAGCTCCCTGCAGGAATTATAGCTCATGCATACACAAACCCCAAAGAGTTTTGTTCAAAGTTTAATCATATGTAAGAAAAATATCACCAGTTTTATTGTATACGCTAGCTCAAGTTATGAGATAATATCACATCTCTGAATAGGTGAAAGAACCGAGTAGCACTGGCAAGGTGACAGGAATCATTTAAAATGTTCAATTCAGCAGTTATTCAAGATATTCATGGAAAAAGCAAGAAAACCTAAGGCAGTCACAATCAAAGGTGTGTAACTACAGAATTTTAAGCGTTAAAGACAGTAGTAGGACTATAGCACAAAATACTGAATTCAAACAAAGCCATTAGGATTTCCTCCTTTCCCCACTGCAAGAATATTGACCAAAAAAAGAAGTCTAGAATACAGTGTTCCCTCAGTTTCCTGAAAGGAACAGCTTCACTTTATTGTTTTGATTTTTGACATTGCTGCTTTCTCTCCCTCTCTCTCATGTTATAATTTCAGTTTTATGCAAGAGTGCAGTGAGCATATCTAGGGCCTCTTTTAGAGTACATGATTTGCTTGTAACCTCCTACTCCTTCAGGTCCTGTGTCTTACTTTTCAGTCTACAAAGATAAGAAACCTCAAAAAGCTTTACAATGCACAAAAATATTTGTCTTAAAAAGCATCTTTTTCCCCTGGAACTGCATTGCAATCTCACCTGTTCCTGAGGAGTCTTGGGGGTGAGGGCAGAGGGGATGTTGAAGAACAATTATTAATAGTTAAGTGCAAAATAGGCTGCTGAGCATGTCCATATGTGATTATTTATCTGAGCTAAAGGTATGTCAGTTAGTAAATGGTTTATAAACTATGGTTATTAAGTAATAGGACAGTCAAAACTACCTGAGACTTCAGGAACCAGCTCTCTGAGAATGTGGTTCATCATCACACAGAGGTGCTCAAGTAGATTTTCAAAAGGATAAACAGAAAAGAAGCACGTTACCTGAAAAGCCTGCCCACAGTTGAGATCAGGAAACAGAATAGAAGTAAACGAAGATAGGGACATAGGGTAGCACTGCTGAATGGCATTTTCTTCTTCAGGGGATCAATAATCAAGAGGAAAACTTTCTGCTGCACATCACTTCAAAACTTTGCAGTGCTACAGGAGTTGTTAATGCTAGCAGGGCTTTCCCATAATGTCCATTTATTCCCCACCTATGAGTTATTACATAATGCAGTATCTCTGAAACATTTGCTTAAATTATTATGGGGGCTGTGTAGTTGCATCCAAACCAAATTGAATTGTTGATGTATTATTTAGAGTTTTCAGGAGGAAAAATCAACAATCCTAAGTATCTGGTGCCATTTAGAGAACCCATAGATCCGATTCTGAACTAGTATGGCACTATGTTTTATCTCCAAGATGTTGCACTAAGAGAGACCAGTGCACACCAGAAAAGCAGCCCAAAATACTGTAAATGAATACTATAATTAGCCACAGAGAGATCTGCATGCCCTGTAGCACACAGGATCAAGTGGTAACCAAAGCTTCTCACTAGAAGCTGAATCATAGAATCATAGAATAACCAGGTTGGAAAAGACCCACCAGATCATCGAGTCCAACCATTCCTATCAACCCCTAAACCATGCTCCTTAGGGCCTCGTCCACCCTCACCTTAAACACCTCCAGGGAAGGCGACTCAACCACCTCCCTGGGCAGACTGTTCCAGTGCCCAATGACCCTTCCTGTGAAAATTTTTTTCCTAACATCCAGGCTAAACCTCCCCTGGCAGAGCTTGAGGCCATTCCCTCTCGTCTTGTCTCCTGTAACTTGGGAGAAGAGGCCAGCTCCCTCCTCTCCACAACCTCCTTTCAGGTAGTTGTAGAGAGCAATGAGGTCTCCCCTCAGCCTCCTCTTCTCCAGGCTGAACAACCCCCAGCTCTCCCAGCTGCTCCTCATAAGGCCTGTTCTCCAGCCCCTTCACCTGCTTTGTGGCTCTTCTCTGGACTCGCTCCAGAGCCTCAACATCCTTCTTGTGGTGAGGGGCCCAGGACTGAACACAGGATTCGAGGAGCGGTCTCACCAGTGCCACGTACAGAGGGAGAATAACCTCTGTGGACAAGAGAAAGACAGAAAGCAGTATTATTTTTCTACTGTAACTTTGTTTGCAGGGCAAGTTAGAATTACTTCCTCCTCCCATTTTACTGTGCATTTTATAATCATTTTACACATCCACTAGTCCCCAAATTCATTGCAATTTAGTGCATCTACATCAACTTCTGACAAATACATGAGTGATGTTACATAATTAAGATAATTCTGAAATCCTATGCTACAAGTATATTATCAACACTCTGTAGGTAAACCATGACCATAAGAAAATGCCACCTTGCTCTCATCTCTCACGTGTATGCATCATGATAATGCTAAAAACTGCAGTCACCTTTTACACCTAGGTTTGGCTTGATAGGTATATGTTGAGAGACAGCGTGGCAATAACCACTAAAGCAGACCTGCCAGGAAAACACACTCTCTGGGAAAACTGGAAGGGCATACAGGCAACAAATCTATGCATGCACTGCATGTTTAAAACAGAAATATACAATTAATTATTTTCATTCAGCAGCTACCACCCACCTGGAGCACTGAATATGACCAGAGGAAGAAACAGCTCAGCATACAGCAGATACTTCTCCAGCCCAGGTGTTGAGCTCTGGTACAGCTCTCAGCACACAGTCTTATCAACCCTAGGAGGATCTGGAGGAACAACAGAACCTGTAACTCCAAGTTATCTGCAGGCTTTAAGTGTCCTTTTTAAGGGATAAAGATGCTGGGGTTTCTCCTCAATGAAAAGACTCTGTGAACTCTTCTGATTAGTAGAAGATTGCCCAAAGCTGAGGACAATTAGCAAAAAAACCCACACGAGGATTACAGAGCACATGAGAGGGAAACAGAGGCAATTTTTCCACTTAGGCACATTCTGGAAATGGCTCAATTTCATTTAACATTTTTTAAAGTGAACAAAAAAATCCAGCTCAAGCCAGACACCAGGTTGTAAACTTAAGACTCAACAGTTAAAATCAGACAACATCATAAGAAATAAAAGTCATGATGTAAGTTATATTTGCCCTTTACACCTATGTAATGCAATTCACATGTTTCATATCATTGTATAATATGCTTGCAATAGCAGGGAACGATGCCACTGATGGATCTTGGATTATGACTGTGATCCATAACTGTATGAAACAACTCCCCTCCTGTCTTTAAGGAGTGTAGTATTGCAGCTGAAGATAGAGGAAAGCCACCACCTGCCAGCCCACCATCGCTAAGCACCACTCAGGAAAGCATGACATAAATGAGGAATTCTGCATTTCCATCACATTTCTCTCAGCCATTTTTCCCTCCCCATTCTCTGCTGCATTGTTTCAAAGGTAACAATACCTCAGCTGGTACTTAATTTGAATTTTAAACCCATTATGTTTTCAATTTGTCCTCTCCAAAATGGGTCTTAAATCATAAAGAAAAGCAAAAGCATATCGCTACCACACTACCCTGTGTGGTAAGCAACCCAGCAGTAAACAGAAGGTACTCAGCCAACTCTGCCATAGAAGGCTCAAGAAAGAAGATTAAATGCTCAGAATACAAGAGAAAAGCCAATCTTTTACATCCATTTTTAAGCAAGCAGCCTGATTTTCCAGAACAGCTGAGCTTGCAGCTCTTATAGTTGTGAAGAGGCAGTATTATACACTCAGGCCATATGCCTAGGCGCCCAGTTTCATGCTACTATTTTTGAAAGTTGTATTATAAATCTTCTTATTTTAACTCTTTATTCAGCTTTTACCACTGTCCTCATTACCAGGTTTCAAGAACTTCCAGATGTATGTATTAACAGTGCTGGCATCTTTCCTAGAGAAAAACAAATCTCTTCTTTGAGTTGTGCTTGGCAACATCTAACTTTTACGAGTGTACATCTACACTGCCTGTCACAAAGACAGAAAGCCACCTTGGACCCAAACTCTCCATTTCCCTAGAGAGAATTACAGATATGAAAAAAAGAAAATCAAAAGGCTCCGTTATTCCTCTGTGGCACACTGAGCCTGTAAAACTAAGCCCATTTTATTTCATCATATTCAAATCCCCACAGTTCCAGTGAAATTTAATTATACCTTCACTTTGCATAATTAAACAGTCATTGCATGGATTTCTAAAGCTTATAAAATGACTGATGAGTGTAGTGGTAAAACTTTCAGAAGTACTAAGTGGTTTAGGAGGCTACAGGTATGTCTAGACAGCAGCTAACTCACATAAAACACATTATTTTGTTTGCCCAGTGGGATTAAGTAGTTCTCCACATATGCCATGTTTTTGCAGCTCAGCTATTTCTGGTATTTTATCTACACAATTTACAGCTAACTCAAGTAATTTCATCACATAGAACAGACATATCCAAAATCCTGCTGATTATCAGACGGAACTCAACATCTTAGCCACAAAGGAGCTTAAGAAAGGTTCATAGTTTAGTGAAACAGTAGTTGCAGCACCATCAACTGAACTCTCATCACTGGTTCATTCCAGTATATTATTTGAGTAAGAAACAGCATTTTTTCTCCCTCTGCACTAAAAATACTCATATCATGTGAAGCTTTCTATCTCATTTAGTGTGTGCCCTGAAGGACTTCTTAGATCAAATTCACCATGTTTTGGTAGGTTTCTTCTTCCTTTTTTTTTTCTATGCCTTGCTCATCATTGTGGCATCCAAGTCAGCTGGCCTTAATTCACTCCTCTTTTAGAAGAGGTGCTAATGAGCTGTGGTATCTCCAATAGCAGATTACAAAAGCTTTTTTTCTAACTTGTTTTTCCTTTTGTGAAACTGGTATTTTGTAAGCAGCTACAACAGGATTCAAACGTATCATTTGAAGTAATATTTCTCATTTTGTTTTCTCCCTCATTCACTTGTCTTTTCAAAGAGATTGCCTTTGCTGATGGAAAGGCTTCTGAAGCTAAGGGATGCATCTTACAGAATCCTTTCTTTATAAAACAGGGGCTTTTCAGTCAACAAGTTGAGCACAGAACATAATTAACGGTAGTTTGCTTTGAGAACGTATTTTGTTTCACATGCTAGGTGAAGAGTCATGGGGGTTTATAATTCTTCTCAGAAATTCTACAGAAACCCTTTACAATGAACACAGAGTGCTACCGTATTATTTATAAAATTACTCAGACAAAGTGACCAAGGATAACACAAGTTGATTTGGTCATAGCAAACATTTTGGTTTTCTTTTTAATTCAGTCTTGCTTTAATGAATCAGTAGGTCATAACTCAACATAGCATTTCTGTGCAAAATGCATAACCTGAAAAACATTAGATAGGACTCCTGTCTGAAAAATATATTATTCTGTACTTCAGGTAGTGAAACAGGTGTTTTAACTTATTTTACAGATTTGTATTCAACTATGATCCTAATGCAGATTGAAGACTAAAAGGGAAAAAAACACAGATGGAGTAATATATATAAATACCAAGATATGAAAGTATAAATAATGTAAGTGTATGGCATACATGTGAAACTGCTTAGATGATCAGGCAAAGTCAAATAAGAGCAGCATTCCCCATTTTAATCTTCAGTCATAAGATGGACGGTCTTCTCATATTTTTTAGAAAGGTTAGAATGGTCCTTTTTCTTGACAGACTATTACCACACTCCCTAGATGAAACATTTTTCACTCTGCTTCTATTACTCAGTTTCTATAAACACACCTTAGCCTGGCTCAGTCACTTGTGACTGTGCAGAGCATACAGACCTGATTATGGCAATTCTGTGATTTAGCATTTCTGGAGATCCACATATGGCTGATAGATGTGCATGGGGAAAGATCACCTAAAGTTTATAGCATGCACATGGATGGAATAATAATACAGGAGAGATCTTGACTGAGGAATAACAACCTTGAAAGCCCATTAGATTGCATAAACTAAAAAGTAAATAGGTAAGGTTAATGAGAGACTCAGTGGAGTAGCAGAGGGCAAAAAGAGTTTTGTACAGGGAGAAACAGAAAGCAGAGGCAGCACATTCTGAAAGTGTGAAAGTCAGACCATCAGGTTTGGACCACAGCACCGTAACAAAGATTGCTTTTGTTCTGACCCTGGGCCAGGCCATGTTTTGTTAATGAGATGACAGAAGCCAACAGAGACAGAAGTGATAATTCCTGGAAAACAACAAACAGACAGTTTATGTACCCAACTATAACACTGAATTAACAACAAGCAACCAGCATTTCTAAGGAGCTGCAGCACTAGGGATACCCTGTGACCTTTACAGACACACCCACCTGGGAGATCCCTAAATTGCTCTTCTGACACCTGGAGCCAACAGGACATTGAGCTGGGGATGGTTCCCTGAGCCTGCAGCGGCACCAGTTTAACAGGATTGCCACCTCCCATTGCTTTCTGCCACCCCTCTGCAGGAGGCTGCTGCTCTGCAAGAGGCTAGGACAAATGTTCATATGACAACATCTTACCTGCCCCACCTCAAACTCAGTGTTTTAACATATATCTACCTTTGATGTCAATTTGAGCTACACCAGACCTCACTGGACTGGCTGAGGCACAAATGCTTTTGTATTTTTTACTGTGCAGGGAGCAAATGAACAGACATGACTGTCTTAAGTTGCTGCTGGAAAACTTGCTGCCATCAAGGTGTCAGAAGTGTTGTGTGCATGAAAACTGAGCAAGTGTCCTGAGCAGGTCAACCAAGCACCTGGATTCCTCTAATCCTCCTGTTTTACATTACATCCACCACGAATGGAGGACGTGCCAGCCATGCCCAGTGAATGGCTTCCTATTTTTATTTGCTAACTTGTCTATATCATAGGCAATGTTGTAAATTGCAAAAGTGTAATGAACACAAAAGATTTAAAAAACAATCCTCACTTACAAATGCACATTGATTTTCAATAAAGCCATTTGCACATCTTTTGGCTTCGACTCCAGGCTGATCATCACCACTGATTTACAGACAAGATATCTCTATATAGTCCTATTACTATTTTTTAAGCATTAAGCATTTTTTAAGAATTTCTGCTTGCAACAGTGAGGAAAGCAATACATAGGAAGAGAATAATGCCATTTTATTTTATTTTCTTTCCTGGTAGAATTGCCTGGAAAGCTGAAAGAACACATAACCTTACCAGGTAAAAAGACATTTATTTTGAAACAGTAACAGAGATCATATTGGCTTTTCACCAGCAATGCTGCTAACAGACTGACCACAGGAAATTAAGAATGGACAGGTCTGGGAAAGCTTTTCACAATTCACATTCTAGGTGAGTGGCATTTTTTCTCTTCCTCTCTCAGCACCTTTCCACTATGAAACATTCACATGCTAGAAGGTTGTCACACAAGAGCAAGAGGTCATGTGAAGAAATTAAAGTAATACAACTGGTTGATATATGTCAAGCTGGTGATAGCAGACCTTCCAATTCAGGACAGCCTTAATTCAGCTAACAAGCAGGGTAGCCGTCGAAAGAGCAATCAGGGTGAATATGTACTCATATGAACAGGGCAAAGAACTGAAGAGCATCTGTTTGGTGATGCTGGACACTTCACACATGCACCCCCCTGGAAGTACAAAAGGAGGAAACATTAGAACAAACCCCTTGCCTATTTGTCATCCACATATAGTACCTATGGGATCTGATTTCACTTTCCAAATAGATGTAACTACAGCTGCTTCACTGGCGAGATGTCTCCTAACACCATTGATGAATAGCCTTACATTTATCACCCAGGGACACGGATCACAAAGGAGTCTGCCTTGTACTCCAGGTTTCAGTAAAAGTGCCTGAAACTACAAAACACCACAGACAACCACAGACTCACCTGGGAGAAATGCTGCCATTGTTACGACTCCTAAGTAGTTTTCAGGCCCTGTCAAAACAAAAAAGCGAGCATGCAATTGGAATGGTTAACAACAGAGGGGGGTTATACGCTGAAGGCAGGTCCCTTTTCAAGCCCATATCTTCCCTTTGCCAGGAGAGCCCCAGGAAGGGTTGTGAGCCTGCCTGCCCTGCTTTTGGGACAGGGATCTGGTATAGTCATCAATTCTACATTTCATCCATTAGTATCAATATTTAATATTAAATATTTTGCCTCAATATTTAACAGGAATAAATGAGATGACCCAGATAATTATAGATTTCTCAGCCCAACATGAAACCAGGGGAAAATAATGAAGCAAACGGTATAAGATGCAGCTAAAAAAGCAACTAAATGTGGTATGATGTCAAACAACATGCTTTTATGGAAAAAAATAGATCTTCTCTAGGAGGAGAAAGACCTGGGGGTGTTGGTTGACAACCGACTGAACATGAGCCAGCAGTGTGCCCAGGTGGCCAAAAAGGCCAATGGCATCCTGGCTTGTATCAGAAATGGCGTGACCAGCAGGTCCAGGGAGGTTATTCTCCCTCTGTACTCAGCACTGGTGAGACCACACCTCAAATCCTGCGTTCAGTTCTGGGCCCCTCACCACAGGAGGGATGTTGAGGCTCTGGAGCGAGTCCAGAGAAGAGCAACGAAGCTGGTGAAGGGGCTGGAGAACAAATCTTATGAGGAGCGACTCGGAGAGCTGGGGTTGTTCAGCCTGGAGAAGAGGAGGCTGAGGGGAGACCTTATTACTCTCTACAACTACCTGAAGGGAGGTTGTGGAGAGGAGGGAGCTGGCCTCTTCTCCCAAGTGACAGGGGACAGGACGAGAGGGAATGGCCTCAAGCTCCGCCAGGGGAGATTTAGGCTTGAGATTAGGAAAAAATTCTTCACGGAGAGGGTGGTTAGGCATTGGAACAGGCTGCCCAGGTAGGTGGTTGAGTCACCGTCCCTGGAGCTGTTTAAGGTTAGGGTAGACGAGGTGCTTAGGACCATGATTTAGGGATTGGTGGGAATGGTTGAACTCGACGATTTGGTGGGTCTCTTCCAACCTGGTTATTCTGTGATTCTCAAGCAGTTGTTACCTTTCTTAAGAAAAATACATCTTTCAGTGAGAAGGGTAATATACTTAGCCTTCTGTAGAGTATTTGACTTTATAGTCTTGATAAAGGAGATAAAATGCTACCAGATCAATGTGGTAAACACTTCACATATTAAAATCAGGCAGACGGATTTCAGATTACTAGTTTGAAATAACCAGTTGTAGTTGAAAAATCATCACAAAGCAGGTGTACTTGTAGGGAGGACCCAAAGTATTTTCCTCTTGAACTCGCATTTCTCTTAGGGACATGACAGAAAACAGGGACTTCCCACTGAAGAAGGCTGTAGGACAGCTTAGGGAGATGGTCAGTAACAAAAACACAACTCATATAGGGCATTCAAGAAGTCACATGCATTTCAGGAAAGCTAGATGTACATGTCAACAAGCACAGATGGTCAAAAAACAAAGAGTGAAAGTCAAAGTTAAAATACTAATTTAAAAAAAATATTTAAAACCATATTTCCAGGCACACAGGCTTGTGCTCGTCACTTTTTGGGTAGGAGTTAGTGATCATGCAGTATGGAGCTGACTAGTTGTCTTTGCAGAGTTAATTTTCTGTTTGAAAATTTTGAGGGTTTAAACAAAAACACAGAAAAAAAGCTTCCAGACAGGACGTGGCAGTCCTGAAGCTACAGCTAGCTAACTTAAGGGGAAGGAAAACAACAGAATCCCCCAGGAGATGCAGAGAGGAAAACAGGGAATGTTACTTATTTCAGAAACTGCCTTACTCGTGACCCTGGATTTGTCATTTTTCCTGATGCCATGGAAAAGTTGGGGATGCTGGGTGCATTCAAACATATTTTTTCCTCTTTTCTGACAAGTGAGCTCTAAGTAAGAAACAACAGGTCACAGCCTGGACTCAGAGAGTATCCTTTCTCAGGATAGCACCTCAGCAGATATTTAAAATATACTTCTGCATTTAATGTGTAGCTAAGTATATGTTACCTACCACTGATTTTTGTGCCTAAGAATGATGGCTTCAAGTACGTGCTTAAATCAGAGTCAGAATACTCCACTTCTTGGCTGAGCAATTAGTGTCAAGTCAGGGAAGGCGAGCATATTTTTGTTGTTTGAACATATGCCCAGGGAGTGTAGGACTGAGCCCAAAAATCATCAAATATAGTCCTCTCTGTTGCCTGAGGGCAACTTTCGAGTTGTGTCAGTTTGGTCCAGATCTGAAGGAGTAACTTTGGGCAGACAGGCAAGAGTAACCTGAGAGCCATCCATTATGTCCTCCCTGACACAGAAGGAAGCAGGTTAATTTGGGTTCAGACAGCCTGGCGAAATCTTACTCCCTCCTCATATAAAGTGAGCCATTCTTCAAGGCTTGTTTTGAAAGGCTTTCTTTTTTTAATGGTTAAATAACCATTTGTTTTTGCGTTGTTATCAATCATCGTGGTGAACAGGCAGCCATAACTGAAAAAAAAATGGATGTGTTCAGAGAGGAAGTATACCTGGGGAGTGGGCTATAAACATCCTTCAGAAAAAGAATCCTCTATCAAAAGCCAGTTTTCATTCTTTGCAAACACATATGCCAGGCAAACTGGTGCTTTCTGAAAAAACATTTGAACTGCTTTAATTAAGGCAATACCACTAAGCCATCACATCCGGCTAAGCTAATGTCACTTCTGCTGAACAATAATAGTGAAAGTATTATTCCATGAAACTTGGGAGAGTGAGAATTTTATAAACTATTTATTTTCTCATCTGTCCATCATGATTCTTGTGCGAGACCAAGTTTGTGGTCTCTTCAATACTGAAACTCACTGAGCTAGAAAATGTAAGACTAGAAATATCCAGTCATCAATCCCTACTAGAGCATCACTTTAGAAGACACACAACACAAATTGTATTGGCTTTAAAAGCTGAAGTTTGATATCACCATTCTCTCCTCTCTCTCCCCTCCTTTTCAAGGCATACAGTGTTTCATGTGGTTCAGAAGGAACTGCTTCTATCACAACAGTTGAAACTCTGGCAAAAACACATAATTATGAAGAAGGAAATGACAGTGCTGTAGGTTTGAGTGTTTGGAGGCAGAGAGAAATGCCTCATGTTTTAAGAAAGACAACAACAGGAGCACACTACTCTGCATTTTGTATAGAGCAATTTTAATCAAAGGATCTGAAAATATTTATGAAGATAAAGGACAAAATCCACAAGATTATAAGCAGAATTGTCCAGCATAAGCAAAAACATCACTGCAAAACCATCCCTTACAGACATGGGCAGTGTTTGCTGGAGCCTTCCAACAAAATGATTGTTTCCTCTAGTGAGAAACCAGCCTGAAGATCCTTTCACATGTGGTGGGTTCCAGCACTGCAAAGGTAAGAGGCCAAGACCACTCTTAAAGTCTGACCATTAAATAAAAGTGCAACAAAATTTTAAGTGTAACAAAAGTAGTTTCTGGAATGTGCCTTCATGGTGTCAAGCTCACATGTGAAAGCAAAGGCTCAGATTCCATAGCTGACTTTAGTTTACACATGAACTTTCTTAATTCTGATTGTTAAGCCTAAATTAATTATACTTCTATAGTAGTTGACTTTGTCACAGAGATATCGAGACTGTCTTCTCCTTTCAACATTGGGAAATTTTTGTAGGTAACTCCCACTAAAGCTATTCTGTACACTTAGCCCTTAAAAGTACAAAAATTTTGAAGGAATAAATTCCCTAGATATCCTCTGGAGATAATACCTCTGTCCTCGAAACAATAATAGCCAGAAGAGTTTTCTCTCTTAAGCTGATCTTAAGGTGGAGAAAATGTGAAACACGGCGAAAATGAAATTACAAATCTCAGCAGCTCCAAGGTACATACCATCAAGGGGGGACCTTCCTGACCCAAGGCAACACAACAGGCAGGACTAAGGTTCTCTTGGAGGGGGCTGTGCTGGTTCAAGGCACTCTGTGTGCACACTAAATCCTATTCTATGCCCTATGGCTGCAGAGTGACCAGCTGGCTGTGCCTGCCATGGGAAGGGGGAAGGCGACTACTGGATTAGAGGATGGACAGCCTTGGAGAGAGGGCTTACTGCTCTCACACCATAAAGTGATTAAAGGGCTTAGGAACAGGCATCAGGATGTCTGTGCCCACAGCTGCCACCTTCAGCCACATCTTGGCACAGGCAAAGGAGGCACAAGGCCATAGCTGGTTTGCCACAGAATAAAAAGAGCTGCCCAAGACCATGGTTTGTTTGGTCTGTACTGAGCATGAATAACTGGATAGACATCCCTACAAGATGAACTGGTCCTGTATAATCATTTGCTGCACAGGCTCTGCATAGCTGCAACCCTACGAACACCCCAGCAAAAGCAGAAGGTGACAGCAAGCCCCTACCCTTGGGTCTGCTTCTGCATGCAGCACCCACCCCAACACATGTGCTTTTCCCCCCTGCATCACCATACTACTTGAGGTGATTCAAATATTCATGCAGCTAGCCCAGAGAGTTTCACCAGCCTACAGCATCACAGCTATTTGTGCTCAGGTGCCCTATTCTCGGGTTACTCTGAACAAGTTTACATGAACTGCAGCTGCACCTTTGAACTTCAGAGCAGGCATAAGAAATTAGCTGAGGTGACCTGCCTGGCCAATGCACCCTGGTGCTGCTGGCAACATTGCTGGGACATCTGTCCTCTGCAGCACACACGTCCCTGGAGAAACGCCTTTGTCCTCCCCTCTTTCTGACCTGAATCTCTCATGTCGCATCTCCTGAGGCACAGCAGAGAAACCTGGCCAGATGTTTCAATTTCGTCGTATTCACAGCTTTGATTGCATTAGACTAGACAGAATTTCTCCACTGGCGCTACCCAGGGGTAATGTGAAATGAGTTATGAACATTATCCACTCTGCAGTGTACATATCTGATGCTGAGAAAGCCTTAATAGGGTCAAGTGGAATTTCATGCTTGAAGAATCTCATATGCTTGGACGTGACCCAACTTCAGAAAACGAATTGGTTGTATGTCTGTACAAAGGCCTTGGAGATGCGGTTCCTGGAAGAAATTGAGGAAGTCTGGCATGATCTGTCCTGAAGGGGAGTCGAGACTGGGGAGGTAACTTTCTGTTGTTTAGATTATAAGCAGTTTGTTGCATTAAATATCTCTTGATCTTTTTGAAAGAGTGACTCAAGCAGCCTAGTATGTTTGGTTTGTTTATTGAAATGTATAGCATGATCTACAAAGTAAAGAAAAAAAAAGTGATGTTTAGCTTTTGAGCTTTTGGTAACCATGACTCAGCACTTTGCATGATCTCAACATTAAAGATACTTAACAGAGAGCAGAGGACACGCAATCTCTTCCTAAATCAAAAGCTGAAGGCTTTAACAAAATCCTCTAAGTTGTTCAGCGAGCAACAGCATCCATAAAACCTCACTCCTGTACACATCTCTTCCCGAGGTAAGTACCTGCCGGCAACTCCAGTGTCTAATCTGGTTTAACACGCTCACTGGTTTATCAGGAGGATTTTCAGATGCCCTATTTAAACACATAAGGACTTGATGCCTTTGAAGTCTCCACCCTCAGTCAAACCAGACTGACAGTGACTGAACCAAACTGGTCCAGAAGTGACAGGGACAGGGGCAAGGGAGAACGGTCAGACTGAAACAACAACTGCATTATGTCTCATTTTGTCTCAAGCTAAAAATCATTAGCTAATCAACATGATAACTTTCGTAGTCGAAACACAATATGTTTGTAATGACTGCTGTATACATAATTAATAATAATATTTAGCATTGCTGTGGTGCTTTTTGCATACTGCATGCACTGACCAAGCAGTATCGAGGATGTAATTCTGATGCCTGCAGGGTTCTTGCATAACAACAGGAGAGGCTTGTCTGACAAAGCCTGAATTGGAAGGGGTTAACATGTAGTGCATACTTATCACAAAATAATGGGTAAATGTCTTAAGATAAAATATTCTCTCTTTTAAGCACAATAGTTCATTCAATATGCACCCCATTACATCTATATGCAAAAAATTTGATCCAAGCCCACTCAGCTACACTTACTAACTCTGTTTTGTGTAAATTTGTGGATTTAACAACAGAGGAGCTTCAGGAGCAGAGTGTCCAGCAATCCATTTACTGTTGGCAGAGGCTGGTTACCACATGCTTCAAAGGAAAGTACAAGAAACCCTTCATAGACTTATAAGGAATAGCCTGTTCAGAGAAAAAGCCCTAATTAGTCAGAAGATGGCTTGTACCCTGAAGCACAGGAGACATTCAAAGGTAATTAAATAGAAAGAATATTAGCATGTAGTTCATGAACCACACAAGCAAGACGAAACTGTGTCTGGTAGCACTGAAGTGAACTATTCTGGTCACACAGAAATTAATACTTTTGTTATTAACATGACCTTTTCCTCAGTCCCAATTTAAGTCTGCAAGAAAAGCAGAAGTAAAGATGAAAATTCAGGAGCAATTGCAAGAGAGGCTGAGACTCGTCAGCAACAAACATAGTGTGAGGAGGAGGCAGGAACAACAACCGCTGCTCAGCCTCAACCAGGCACCCAGTGAGGCTGGACACGAAGCACCATCACTGTGCCAGCTCCTGCCCACATCCTGTGGGTAACACGGCAAACAGAGCTCGAGACAGTTTCCATTTCGAAGAAAATGATGGAAAGGTCTCCAAACAGCAGCTGAAGTTACCTGAGGAGTTGGGATGGAGGAGCAGGAAGAACACATTCTAAAAGAGGGCATCATCTAAGAAACATGCCAGATAGATTGGATGGGTGCAAGGAACAGCAAAGTTACACACAGAGAAAAGTGGTTGAAATGTGAACGTCCTATTCTATTTCAGTAATGCCCTACACAGAAATCAGGATGAAAAGACTTAGAAAGACCCAAACACATGCAGGAGCCTGACAAGCAAAATAAAAGTAAGCAGTGAAAGGACAAAGAACAGGTAAAATTATCTTGACAGGATAATAGGTAAAGCGTGTGTGATACAGATAAGTGGCATTTCAAGTGCAAATACGTAGTTTTCCCCACCAAACCACATGTATGAGGAATCAGAGAGGAGCATCTGTGCACATAAAAAGGACATGCAGAGTAAATTCAAAACTGTATTATAGACTATAGCGTTTGCCAAAAGCCTCCACCAGAAATGCACGTCAGGTTGTTGTTTTTTCCCAAGCTGTGCTATATTTTACAAGGATGGGACATTTGTTTGAGGAGGAAGGCCTGTATCCCCCCTCTCTCCCTTCTAAGCTGCAGGTACCTTCCTTCTTGGGCTATACTGTCTCATCACAAATGTGCCTGGACAAAGTTTTTTTCCTTTCTTTCTATCAGGCCTTCACCAGAGGACCTTGCACTTTGTGCTATGAAACTCATCCCACTTTTATACTTCAGTGTGCATGGTGACCTATTTCTGCCCCGTCACAGTCTAATCTTTGTCTCTGTTGAGAGTTCCTCCTAATTTTTTTTATCGTATCTGCCTGAGAACATTGATTTTTTTTCAGTCCTGCTATTATTTTTCAAACTGTAACTCAGTTCTCCTTTGGGAGTCCCTGTGAAACACGTTCTCCTACTCTAACCTCTACTGGTTCTCTTTGCAATTAAACTTTTATGTTTGAATTCCTTGGCATTGCTTACAGCCCTTATATGTGATTTCAGATCCATCTTCCACGTGAGCATTTTACTGGCATTTTGATTCCACGAGGCATGGCCCCAATGTCCCAGAGAAGCCCTGTGACCCCTGGGCACAGGAGTCTCTGTTGGGTGACCTTCTTTCTGCTTCTGTGTAAAATCTTGACACTCTGGAGAAGGAGTGGAGGTTAATTTCAAAATCTCAGTATTTTTCACAATAACACAATTCCTATGTCATTTCAATTTTTATAATTTATGAATGGAGTGATGAAACCCAGGGAGCACTGCAGAAGCAGAGCAGGGTGATTACCTTGCCAGACCCGGCAGACGGCTGTGATCCTGCTCCTGGTATCTGATACAATAAAAGCACACGTGGCTAATCCCTGCTGGCAGCTACCGTTTCAGCTTCTGGTTCTACTGGCAACACAAGGCAGCTAATACCCCTGTAAATGCCTGGGAGATTCATGTGAAAAGAAATATGGGCACCTAACTGGAAAAAAGCAATACGGAGCTATAAATCCTAAGTTAAATTAGGAAAGACCTTCTCACACAGTACTGCAGGCAAAGGAAAAAGTGTATGTATGCATAACTGGTGACAAGTTACATGTTTACAGCTACTCATCTTTGAGTAGGATACCTTTCATCTTTAATAAATATACACAGTTTTTTATATACGTCAATGAAGACCTACAAAGCAATCAATAACACTGCTCCAACAGTAGATAGCAAGCCTGAATGAGTTATTATATCAGAGGTTTATCAAACTATAAACTCTTAAGAATTTATTCATATCCAGTATAAATAAGGAATGGAACAGAGAGCCATGGCATTACAAGTATATAAAAAAGCAGAACCCACCTTAGGCATTAAAAGACTACCACAATTCTTTGGCTATTATTCAGGCTCTCTGTTGTGGATGCTTATGTGTCTGCACTGTTTGCAGGAAGCCAAGGTCTGGCAGCCTTGGCTTACAGTTCGTCTCAGCTCCTGACAGCAGGTTTGGACACAGACACAGTAAATTCCTGCGTCAGCTGGCACTAAAGTTTCAAATAGGTTGTTCAAAGACAGCCTATCCCAGAGTCTTAACTAAAGCTGACCTCAGCTAGTGCTCAGCCCATCCCTCTCCTACCACAAAGACTCCTTGGTATTTTAAATCACAAGCTGGAGTCCTCAGAATTGAATATTTTCAAATATCTCACCAGAGGCACCGGTGAGAATGGGATAATCTTATGTGTAGACACTAGGGTCACCCTGTTGTGCCTCTTCCTCTATCTCCACCTCGAAGCAAGCTTGTTCCTCTCCTTCTTGCTCTTGGGGCAGTGTTGGCTCTTCAGCCCGTGCCTTCACCCGGATGTCTCAGCCAGGCTAGGGGACCAGTGGAAAGCCAGCGTGATGCCTTATGGCTTCCTTCACCAACTGCTCACTGGGCAAAGAAGAACTCTGCTTCTACTTCCTTTCTAACCCAAGAAACAGTTTATATCAGTTTACATTTCCAAGGCTATCGTGGCAAGGAAAAGTGCCAGAAAGTTACATTTTTTTAAAGTGAAGGCCTACTTTACATGTTTAGCTTCTCCAAAAAAATACAGCCTACACCATGTTTTGAGAGGCCCAAAGTCTAGCTCTGTGCAAGTGAGAGAAAAACTCAGGACTTAAATCTTCTTGAAATACATGTTGAGTGTCTGTCATTATCAGTGGAAACGTGCCATAACACGCGTCAATCTAATTTTGGAAGCAAAATGTCCAACCGGATGGCGTATTGCTAATTTTTCCTCCTTCCCTGCAATTCTTTGCAAGCCTTGTCATTCCCTCTATCTCTCCATGTCTGCAGCCATCAGAAGCGCTGACTCCTGCACATTTAGCATTTGGGTGAGCTTGACAAGAGCCAGCACCTCTGATCGATGCCAGTGCTGCCAAAGGAGATCTTGACGAGATTTACAGAATAGAGTTTGCGCCTTCCTTTTCTCTCTCTCTCCCTAACCATGTCTCTGCAAAATGTCCCAAGCCATTGTTTTCTGTTTCTGTCACTATGCCATTAACCTAATTAGCCACAGGAAACAAAGAAATTGACAGTATTTAATATGCTGAATTTCCAGAATGACTTGCTGCAGCCTCTGTCTGTATGAAACAAGAGGATGCCATGAGAAGGAAAAACTGAAAGTTTATCTAAATTAATCTCTGGTAATAAGAAATAAGAAACAAAGATAAACACTCATTTTAAAAGGCCTTATTAATTTCCTCTTTGGTCTTGATTTTTTGCTCAAAAATGAGGAAAGGGTATTCATCACCTGTCAAACATTCAAGATGTAAAATTTCAGCGTTATGCAAACCTATAGTTACACAGTAGAGATAATACAATAGTAATATCTTGTCATTTATTTAATTTTTTTTAAGGAGCTGGCCGTCACTCTCTTAGCATGTATTTGTTGGTTTATCAAGTTTAACAATTGTGGTGTGTCTCCGGACTATGGGGCTAATATAATTAAATCCTATTAACACATCAGGAATAAAATCCTTTAATAGGCACATGAGGCTTTGAGAGGCAGCTCATTCCTGAGCAGATTTAATATCCTTAAATTAAGCAAGTGTGAATGGGAGGATGAATCTTATTAAAAACTTAAATCTGATTATATTTGAAAATTATTGGTTTCTTAATGTAATAAATTATCCAACACAGACTAGAACAAATAATATATCCTAGCTTCCCATAACTCCACTCTATAACAAGTGACAAACTAAATTAAGAATGACTGTGGGGCAAAAAGGAAGGTCTTTTTATAAAAGTCATTTTGCATAATGAAATACTTAAATCATTTTAACAAACACTGGGGGAGGGGATGGAAGATGTATGTGCAGATGAGGGCATTAGAACAGGACTCATTTTTCCTTTTCAAAAAGGGAATGCAAAGACAGTCAGATTGGGGGTTTTTCCCTCTAAAAATGCCATTCTGATGAATTTGTTGTAAATTTTGAAAAGAAAAGCTGAAGCTTATGTTGGTGGGAGCTGATTCCTTTTCCAGAAGGCTAATGCAAATGTAAACCATCTGCCACACATTCTGCTGATAAAGCTGTACTTCCGAACAATGGACCAACAGCACTGGAATACTAAAACATTAGTTCAACATTAGAAAAAGTTTTGAAAGGGATTATAACTTCCAGAAAACAGAGGCATTTTTGCTGTCCTTTCAGGCAAAGAGAAATTATACAGTACATATACATATATACAGATATACACACATTTTCTTATGTAACATATGTGAAGCATAAATCAGGAATTCTGAGGAAAAGGTAAGAGTGGCTGCTAATAGGATTCTCTGCTAGGGTGTAAATTGCATTAAATCACTTAAGCAACCATGAATACCTCCAAGCTTATCAATAGCATTGCTACCTTAAATGAAAACTGGATGTTGATTGGTAATTGTTGACTACTGAATATATTTAGGTATCTTCCTTATTATGTTGGGACTTTACAAATAACAGCCAAGTGAGCAGTAGTCTGATAATCAGTACACTGGTGTCTTTAATCAGGACAATGGACATCATCCAAATCCTAATGAATCAAAAGGAAAGCCCCAAAGGATTTTTAATCTGGTCCTATGTAACACATTTATGAATAGAAGAACTGGGGACCAGAGAGCTTTACTTCCAAATCAGATTAACCAAAATACTTTCCTGTGAAAGCATGAAAATTAAAAAAAGTTAACCTGAAATACCACAAAAATGTTTTTATGGAAATTAGAAAACTACACAACTGATTATAAAAGAATATAAAACTACACAACTGATCAAATAACATGCTCCAAAACAATTTCTTAAACTGCGTTGATGATGGTACGCACCAATATAAGAATTTATAGTGAAAAATTTCATTATGTTTCTATTGCATAATGCAGCAGCTTAAAAGCACTCCTCTATTTCTCCGCTGTAAAATACTCCTGCGTGCATTTCAGGCTTATCATAAGTTGCCGTGTACATACCCACCACCACAACACATCTGGATATAATGTAACATGATCTTAAACAGAAGATTTCAATATCCACTAGTTCCCCCAACTGTGTTAATTATTCAGGCATCAAGCAGAGGATGAGAGGACAAAACTGTACAATCACAAGTTAAAATATCTCTAAAATGCAACACCAGTAATGCAAGAAATACCCCTTTCTTAACATACCTGTCTACTAAAGCTGATGTTGTTTCAAACTGTAAGCAGGCAGCAGTAAGAAGATGCCTGGATAACCCAAATCTCAGAGGTATTTGCATGGTTCTGCAAGTCCACCTCCATGTGTACTTCCATAATTTGTATGTCCCTTCAGGTAAAAAGTGTTATTTAGGTGCAGAAAACAGACATAATTGTGACTTCTTTAACAGTATTTGGTTTGCTCTTCCTAAAACTTCAGGTTAAAAGAAAAATCACAGTCTTTCTGCAATTACTGCCTCAAGCTGTACGTGTATTTTAGATTACCAGCAATTTCCTCCCATTCTCTTCTATGTATTTAAGTAAAATAGCAGATACATGTGTGTTCAATAAACAAAATAGGTTACTCTAGAATAAACAAAGTAACTCTCCCCCACCGCCACCTTTGGTTGCTGGTATTCATTTCTCTTTAAATCTGAGGCAAAAAAAAAGAGTTCTGGTGGTTTCTTAGATGTATGACAGATTTTGTTCTAATTAATCTAGAGCACTGTGTATAGAAACGACTGCAAAAGCAAACATGTCTATTAACAAAAAGCAGTGATTACTGCTTGGCATTTAGCCAGTAACTCTACATAAGCAATGAATTGATGCCTGCAACTGTCTCAGTGCCATATGGGTTCTGCTGTAGCAATGAATTGGATCCAACGCAAGGTTAAGATGTGTCAAATTTAACTGGGGTTTAATTGATACTAGTAAAGAGGCTCTAAATAAAGAAACAGTGTGTGTGCGCTATTAGAAACAGGATGCATGTCAGCCTACATCCCCCAGCTTGTTGGCAACAGAACTATGCTGAGATATCCAAAGGAGTTTCCAAACTCCTCTTTTTTTTTCTCCCTTTCCTTTTCTTTTTCTTAAAAAAAAAAAAAAGGATGTGAAAGAAACAAACTTTAGGTTTACATGTCTAGTAGCACTTAACTGGAACTGAAAGACAGAACACTAGTCAGGTACACAGTGCTACTGCACTCATACATGTCTGTTTTTTACATCCTAACAAATCTCTTTGCACAGCAATACTAGTCATTTTGCCTGATCAAAAATCCAAGCTAACGTTTCCATTCCCTTATGAAGAAAATATCGCAAAATTACACAAGTGGGAAGGCTGCATAGCTTAATATTCAAGAAGCAGAAACAGTAAAGTTACCTCCAAGAAAGATTATCTTCTCTTAAACAGCAACAACACACTGTATGAGCCCTAACGAGCCTCAGAAGTTATTCACTGGGTATGATTGTTACTTTTGTTCCACTGACAGCTTTGGTACAATTACCCTTTATAGCAAGTGACACATACTTTGAGTGTGAAAGCCTTAGTTGCTCAGTGGGAGCGGATTAGTGCCTGGCCTGAGAAACAGGGAGGTACAGATTGTTATTCCCATCCCTTTTGTTTTGGAAGTGAGCCAGCAACAATGGGGTACCACAAACATCATTGCTGGCTTCTCAGCCTGGGACCATGAGCCTGGCTGGCTCCTGCTCTGGAAAAGATCCTACCCTCTCCATGCCACCAAATTGCACCCCAAGTGGCAGCAACATCCAAAAGAAACCCAGCACCGGTCACCTGCCAAGTCTCTCAGCCATCTCCAAACACTCTGCAGCATCCAGGCTGTGTTCCTCTTCTATCCACGTTCAAACCATGTCAGGCCCGAGCTTCTGAAGTGTCACTGTCCTCAGTGACAAATGCTGATAATCAAAATAATATCCCTTTTCTGCAGACCTCAAGTGAGAATCTGGGGATAAGTGATGTAGAGAGAGGAACAGAAACCACTCCTTTTTGCAGCTCTCCCCAACAAGGAAGAAGATGGCAATAGGAACAACAGTCTTGATTTCTTCACAGTTTTCAACACTAACTAAATCCTCAAAAAAACGCCTTGACCAGAGAAGTTGTGAAGTGGAGATCTTCAAAATCCATCTGACTGCAGCCTGGAGCAATCTGCTGTAGCTGACCTTGCTCTGAGCAGGCAGTGGAACTGGATGGTCTCCAGACACCCCTTCCCATCCCAACCACTCTCTGATTTGCCAATTCTGTAAATTAACACTGTTTTGACACTGAGCTTAATCTCACCTTTCATGAAATTAAAAAAAAAAAAAAAGTAATAATAAAGAAATCCAGTAAGTGAAAATATAGAACTGGGGTATTTGTTAAGACTCCCTGTCTTCCAGTCCATACATTGCCAAAGACATACTGCTTCCTTCTAACTGTTCCTCATACTCAAACGGCAGCAACACATAAATATCCCTAGCTACCTTTCCTTAAAACATCTGTGATTTACTTCCTTCAAAAGGAAAAAAGAAAGAAACCACCCATACTGAGACCATGCCAGCCTTTGCTGGCTCAACTACATCCATCTTTCTTATTTTGTTTTGGAATTATGTCACCTTTTTGTGTCATATTTGAGCAATACCTGGCCTAGTGAAGTCCAGGATTTCTAAGTGTATCTCTACTAGCAATAATAATCACTTCATTCTAAGGACAACCTTGATATATGGAATTTTTCAATAATATCCTTGCTTCTTCCTCACAGACCTGTATCTTTCAAGTCAGTATTTAGTTTCACATTTATACATCAAAAGGTATCAAGCTTTTATTTGGTAGCCTTTAGACTTTTTACCCTGACATTGAATTCTTGCAAAATTTTATGGCTATTCTGACAATTTTCTATTTTAATGTTTTATTGTGAAACTAACATAGTTTTTATAATCATTTTGATGCAATTTTGGTACCTTTTGCTAGCAATGGAAAATGTTTTCAGTAATGATTTCTTTTCCCTTTGCTTCACTGGCAATATTATAATCCTGTGCATGGCTTTCTGTACTCTTTAAGCAGGGAGTAATGACTCGGTGACATATTCAGCAAAGGAACCATTTACAGTAAAAGGACTTTATTCCATTACTTATAATAAGAAACAAAGACAAAAAACCAAGATGTGGAAATAGAGTAAAATCAACTGTATCTGTACAGTTAATGTTTGATATTTGTCAGAAGGACGTAACAAAGTTGTTCTCTGTATGCAGACAGTGGAATCAACACTATTCTCCAAATAAACCTATGACAATGAAGAAAAAGTTGTTCATTGCTTATTAATGCCCAGTAAGATTATATGCTTTATATATCTCTAGTCAAATGCAAACCCCAGTCTCATGCAGCAAGGAACGCAATGATGGAAGAATTATTTACTACTGCATCTTGCACCACTGACTGTCTTGCCTGAAAGCAGGAGCTTCATTTTCTTCCTGTCCGTCCTTTCAAACGATGCATGTGTCTGAGAGACAAGATTGCCATGTTACTGCCAATTCTCTAATACAGAGTCTTGTACACTGGCAATCAGTATGGAACACTGCACTCACATTTCCCCTAACTTTTTACAGCCTTTAAATTGCCAGTCTTCTGACTACATTTCTTCAAACAATATTGCCATCTGACTGATATCAATCAAACGTATTGCCCTTTGATGTCAGAACTCACAGAGTCATCCCACTTGAATGAATTTTGATTACCTCTGTATTCAGAAAAGTAATGTGTTGTTCTTCAAAAAATAAAAAAGAGTAGCCACTGTGCATATTTAATAAAAATACTATTGGCTCCTCTCTTAGGAATATAATGCCAAAAAAAATCAACTTTGAGATTGCAAATTTGTGTGCATGTTTTGCCTTCTGAGAGGAGATAAACTTTTATAGTGTAATGTGGAATGGAGAATAAACAGTTAGAGTTTTAACCTCTAAAATAAGGGTTTCATGTGTTGTGGTTCCCAAATTTCCCACATCCTGTTGTGATGGCCAGTGCTATTCTATATGTATCACAGCAGGGGAGATGCTACTACCCTTTGTTTCTAAACCAGTTTTACGTTAAAGCACTATTCAAACGCAGAACCTTTGTCTGACAAAGAAAAAAAAAACCAAAAACCCCAGATTCCCTGTTGTTTAAATCAGGTGCAAAAAAGTGCACTAGCAAAGGCACAAAGGATGTGAGTCCAATGAAAAGCCTCAAAAATACTGATTATAACTGCTGCGTTCAGTCAGTCCATGTGGAAATGGAGAGAGACTGGATAGCTTACAATGAAACATCATATAAGAAATAGTCCACAAAATTGTGCTGAAAACTAGACTCATAACTTGGAGGTTCTCTGATGAGTGGGATTTAGGCTGCAGTGGTGGGGAGGCACAGGGAATGTTCTACATTTATGTTTTTCCCTGTGCTTTACTTTAACCCCTGCAATATTCTGTTTCTGTGTTCTACTCATTGCTTTAAGGAATGCATACTTCCCCCTCAACAAAATAATAGACAAACACTTCCCCCTCAACAAAATAATAGACAAACAATAGACAAATTACAGCCATTGCTACCACACCCACAACCATCCCTCCACTCTGTCAGAATGCAGGCAAGAACAGCAGATGTATGTCTGTGAGTCAGAAGAGAATTCAGCAGAATCACCTTTGCAATTAGATATTTTAAAAGCTGTTCAAACAGATAGAGCCATTAGTCACGTTACAGTCTGAGGCTGAGCCCGAGTATATGTCATTCTACTCCTGAACACGAAAGCATGACCAGTTCCAGGACATGAAATCAAAGATAGTCTAAGTACCAAGGACAACTGTTTGCTCAGCAGGTAGAGACTAGTAAAAATCATTTTTTCTTTATATGTTTTAAGTCCTGTGCAGAAAGGGAAGATTTGCAACCTTAAGAAGGAGGAAACTCAAGTCACCATCAGGTGGAAATGGATCCCAAACCTATGGTTGATGGAACTAAAAAGATTAATACCAAAAGACTACTTCTAAGAGATTATACCTCAGGTAAATAAAATACTGACCTTTCTAGAGGACAACATCTTTTCATAGTAAAGTAGTAGTTAGGAAAATAGAAAAAAAGAAAAAGGTGAAAACCCAAAAATCTTCCATATCTTCCTAAGCTCCCTTTTTGGTTGTTTGTGACACTAAGTGGGTTGTAACTGTTCTTCTCTTGGTTATTAGCATACCTGCATTACAGTACCTACCCTGGCATGCTTCTCAGACTCTCTAAATTAGCACAGTTTATACAGTCTGTGTTTCAGACAGCGCTGACTGTCTTTTACTTATGTCCCTCATGAAAATTCAAGTCTTTTGCGATGCTTAGCTTCTGCTGCACTCTCACTCCATCACTGCTGCCAATACATGAAGTTCCTTGGCACATCAGGGCAGACAAACTGTTTCTCTGGATGGCTCATTTTTCCAGAAATGACATGTGTCACAAAGCACCTCTGTCTCCTTAAACCCTGCATTCATTCCCAGCCAGTCAATACATTCTCGTGCCCTTGTATACAACCTTCAGTCCTTGAAAGGAAGAAGAATTAACTTTTATAAAATCAATCCTCAGTATTCCTAGTGTAACTGACTCTACTGTTACACCTAAAGCTTTTGCTTTCAAACATCCTCCTCATTCTTTAGGGGGAAAAAAAGAGGAAAACTCTTTCTTAATACTTACTTTCTTAATTCACACAGTCAGAATAAGCGTAAGTATTTACAGAGGTAACAAAACCCTATGCCTTCAGAACCATGTCCTCCTTTTCCTGGAGACAGACACTCTGAACAGCATAATTTTCCATTTCTGGGCCAGGCAAACTTCCCCAGCCGGTCTTCACTGACTCTGATCAAACAATGAGACTTGCTTGAGGCCATACATAATTTTTGAAATAGTACTTTGAAGAATGATTTTTAACTCAAAAGGGTGGTGGATTTTTTTTTTTCATTTCAGTCTAAATGGCTTGCAGTGACACATATTTCTATTGGTCAGCTAAATGAAAAGATCAGATCTGCCAGACACTATAGTACAGGGGTAGTGCCAATCAAAAAACCACAAGACTTACAGCTGTGTGGGCAATTTATATCTCTCTTAATCTTCTTTCTCAGTCTGCCTGTTCTAAGGCTGTTAAAAGCTTCTTTTGAGTTGTGCTTGTGACACAACTTCTAATATATAAAGAGAGAAGTATCAATATGAGTTTTCTTTGCTTCTTCAAACTGCTGTTCTTGCAGACACAGAGGATCCCATCCCATGAGGAAACATTGCATGCATTTGGTACCCATCACAAATGCTCCATTTACTATCACAGTTTTATTGCCTGGCTGACCATGTTTAAGAAACACCGGGGGAAAACATCAGGCACTGAGGTAAAGACCTCAGGCAAGGGGGCGAGCAGGTCTGTCCTCAGGCTTCTCACTGGGGCCGATGAGACAGAGCCACCCTCCTCACCTGCCAGCCACCACATCCTGCACGGGGTCATGGTCCAGGCACACAGCAAGGTGGAGATGCTCACCCAAACCAAGAAAAAACAATTTTCATTATATTGGGAAATGGATTTCCATTTAGAAGTGGAAAAGGCTGTAGTGTTACAAGATCAAGATATTTCCTGTTTCTCCAGCTCTTCACTGTCACAACATCTCTCCTTTCTTATTCCTCTTTTAATCTAGGAACACATTTGCCTTTGACCATAAACAAATATATAGAGAGCTCAAGCATTAAAATCTTTCAATCTATAACCACCTGTGAAGTGCTTAACATCTAGCTCCAAAATGCACCTGAATGACAATAGGAAAAGCACAAATATGACTAAAACAGCAACTACCAAATTAGGATTCAAATATTTGACACTTCCTAAAAGCATTAGCCTCAAGAAAATTGCATTACTGGTGCATTAGCACATGGAGCAACCCTCCTCCAAGTCACTGACAAAACAGCCTACTGGTGGATGACTGGTAGATTTTGCACCATTCAGGAAAAAAAAATAAAATAAAATTTGGGGAGCTGAGCATAGTATATAGCACTGAATGGTTATGTTCTGGTCATCTGTTAGAAAGCTGTTATCAAGATGACACTTGCTTTTCAGAAGAAAACCACACTTAAGTAGGGCTTATATCTCTTTAGTGTGATTAACTTTTTAAGGAATGCAGTCACTATTTTTTTAGATGAATTTTTTCTTTTAACTTATGATAGCCTAACCATAAATCTGTTGTTGCAAATTTGATGGATACCACTCCATCCTCTGTAGGAGTTATGGTTTACTCACAGATAGGAAGGCACTTCCACCATAAGATTCAAATCATGACTTAGCTTTTCAACACTCCTAAAATGCCAGAATGTTCTACTACCTTCTTCAGCCCAATCCCAGTATCTTACATAAATGAATCCAAGTTTCCATATTATGTGCAAAAAGAGTCGTTGCTATTTAAAAGAAGGCAGGGAAATTAAACACAGTATGTAATTTTAGGACCAGGTTGCTGCTCACATACTAATGATAACTAGGATATGGAGATTTGCAGGCGATGGACTGGTTTTAATGACAAGAAAAAACACAGCCTTTCCCAAAAGATGTTCTAGACAGTGCAGGAAAGGTACAAAATCAAAAAAAAGTACAAAACTACCTAAGGGCTGCCTGTCCAGCCATAGAGTGATTATTGCAGGGGTTGGTTGCAACAGCCAGTTCTCTATTCAAGTCTACTGAGTACAGATAAATACAGACATAATACAAAAGTTTCCTCTAGTGTTCTTTAGGGAGATAATAGAAGACCTAGGGAATAATTAAATAATAATTTTTTTGGCTGAGATGTCCATTTCAGCAATTCAGAGGACAAAAGATTAGCTTGAGAATCTACTAGTAGGAAGTTTCAAAAGTCAAGCACTAAAGAAGTTAACACCAGGGGATACAATAAAAAATTACTTTATCCTATGATCCAGAGTACTATATTGTTCTTAAAACACTTAAGTAATGCTGGAAAACTGCCTGCTGTTCTTCCAGCAAACAATTTCAATATATTTTTGGAATGACTTCTTCCTTCTAGTGCTCATTTAAAACACGCTTTTGTTTCTCTTGTAACATCATGTTTTGCTGTTCTGGATCAATTCTTTCCTTCCTGATTTGGTGTTTCTTGGATGTTTGATCTTCAAACAAATTATCTTCTAATTGTCACATTTAATTGTCACAGCAGTACTACTTGTTGCTATTGTCCTCAAGAACTATTTTCTAAGGACCTGTCAGAGGCATCGGCTTTCCACTTCCTTGCCTTGAGTCAATGGGTTGTCACCAAAGTCCCTGCTGAGCCTTTTCTCTTTATATACTTTTCCATCCCTGCATTTTGACCCTGAAAGTTGCTAACTTCCTAAAATTCAACAGAGCATCAGCTCTTACTGATGGCACTACAGACCAATACATCCAGATAAATGCAGCGTAATTACAGTACCATGCAAAAGGTAGGTGTTTCATCCCACAGAAGAGTTTTAGAGACTGTGTACCTACCAATATATCTTTTCAGTTCTTAGCTGCTGTGACAATTACTCCCAGGAAAACTAAGAAAAAAGTTTCAATTTTATCCTTCTTCAGTTCAGAACCTATTGTTTCTTGAACTCCATTAGTCCATGTTTATGGACATGTTCCTCTGGATCAGAATATTTGTAGTTCTCTACTATTGGTTAGTATGTCTCTTCCACTCTTCCACCCTGACCCACCTCTAGACAGAAAACACCACAGATCAGGCACTGCTTAATTGTAGTTATACTATACAATAATTTTGAGTCTATTATTCCCATTCCGCAAGGTCTTGTAAAAAATTAGATTTTAAAACAATGATATATTCAGACAGTCTAAGTGCAGAAAGGATACATATTGGCCATTTTAATTAGGAAGTTTTACATGTGTAAAGCTCTTTTAAGCTAAAAAGCCCACCACAAAGAACAAACCTTTGTATAGTTGTCTTTGTGACCAGTTCTGCACTGCCTTGACCCATTTCATGGAAGCACCTCTGTTCAGGAAAACAAACATGGGTAGGTTCAAAATAAGCACTTTCTTGCATGCTGTCCTCAACACAAGCAATATTCAAGCAGTTTTATAAATTAGCAGCCTTATAAAGGTTTGGACAATCTATATTTTTGCCTTCCTGTTTTCAAATGCGTAATACATGCCCAGCAGTCATTAAAAAAACCACTGCCAACTGTGGAGCAATGAGGGCAAATACTGATAGAAGGACTTCACCTGCTTCTCGTTCCTGCTGTGCAATGTACTCACATCTCATACATACAAATGAGGTGAATCTTCCATTTTCTTCATTATTAAACCCCTGATTTCAAGACTTTCTAGATATTTTGCTAGGAATAAAGATTTTCAAACAAAGCTTACTCCAAGGTATCCCTTTGACAGCATATGGACCGCCACAGCAGTTCTTGGAGATCTTCGTTCCTTACAGCAGGTTCGGCCTCCTCCAATACTCCTACACAGGAATGTACGAGTTTGCAAGACAGGATGATATATGGCACTGAATATTGCTGTTTGCAATAATGTGCTGCAATCGCCAGCAGTCCTTTTTATTTAAAATTTTACTCCCCTCTCATATCACCTCCAAGAACCAGCAGAATAATAGAGATATCTGCAAAGGGGAGCAGGAGATTTTACAGATCCTTCTGCCCTACCGTAATTTACTGCCTTTACATCCCATCCTGATGGCTGGTTGCTTCCTTCATCAGCACTGTGCTTTTTCCATTATGACAGAAAACAATGAGGCAAGAGGAAAAGACCTGCAATCACGAAGCAACCCAGTGATAGCTCAGCTAATAACATGAAATAAAATGCATTGTGCTTCCCTGCTTCTGTGAGAGAAAATGATGAAGCATAAACCTAGCTCTCATCATTCAGCAGTCTGGCTTAAGGAAAAAAAAAAAAAGAAGAAGAAAAGAAATACCACATGACAGCTGAAGAAAAAGATTTTGGACTCTGTCACAGAAATTGTTCTATTTTCTGTATTACATAACTGACCATTTTTAGGTCTGTCTTTGTACCCGCACCTGTGAAGTTGTCAGATCTGATAAAAGGGAAGGGATACTACAGTATCTGACAATAAATCACATTCTTGGCAAGCAGTAACAGCCGTGATGTTTCAGAAAGAACATGCATGTTCTGTTTCCCATGTGGATTATTCCCTCCAGTAACTCACAATCAAACTTTTCCTTGTTGCATTTTCTATCTTCCAATAAAAGCATTGATGATTTTAATGTGGGAAGCCAATTCTGGGCAGCCCCAGGTGCAGGTGAGACGGGGCACAGAGCACCTGGCAGAGCCAGTTACCCAAAAAGGTGTTCCACATGCAGACAAGCAAGAAGACTTGACATGCAATAGTACGCTTTGAGTCACACTTGACCCACACAGTGATTTCACGTGGGAGTGGCCAGGCTGCCCTCCATTTTCATGGGATTTTTTGAGCTCTTAAAAAAAGTGAGGGGTTTCCAGTCTCGGCTACTCTGTCTGAACACAGAGTACCCTCAGGATTACAGAGGGAAGAGATCCAAACCCCCTCTGCCAAAGATATTACCAGACTTTCCCATTTTTCCCTCCTATGATTTTAAAAATAAGTAAACACTAGTTTTCAAGAATATTGCAAAGCACTGGGTACAAGCTGAGTAGATATATTTTGAAACAAGGCATTTTTTTTTCAAATTATTTCCTTCCACTTTAAATATGGAATATTACATTCAATTTGCTATTTGTGTTATCTCTGCCTTATGATGCATATAGAGATTATGTATTCTTTGCAATTCTATAGAGGAACTATTTGAAAATAAGCAAAGACATAAGTCAATTTATGAGATGCAAAAGTGTATTAGCCCCTGAAACTGTAGCTTCCTATATTACTGTAGGTCCACATTTCTTTGCAACTTTTTCATTTTTATCAGTGTTTCATCAGAGTACAACAATAAATGGATGTTGCATACCCCCAGGCTCACAGCTGGGGTATGTTGAGGAAAGCAGTTGAGGAAAGATCTGCCATTATAGGAATATACAGGTGCTAGTTTGAATAAATACACTGTGTCATGCAGCTCTATAGAGCAGATAGATATAACATATTAGTATTAGAGGAACATGCATACTATATAATTTCACTCTAATATTGCATTTATATCCTGATTTATTCAAACTCTATGTGATAAGCTCAATTATAGAGGCAAATTAAGAAGGGCATAATAATCTTCAGTGCAGAGGTCAGCACCTACTGTGGTGGCCTTCTGCACAGGGATGGATTTTCCTTTTAAAAACCACTGTTCACCATAATTAGGAAAGAAACAACCTCCTTTGTCATGGTTGCATCTATTCAGCAAAAGGAAGTTAGTGATTAATGCTAGAGATATTTTCCACAATGAAAGAATCTACTTCCTCCACATAATTTGGTTTAATCTTTCTCTTATTATTATGTTGTATTTTGACAAAGTACGTTGTACCTGTTTATCAGGCCTGGTCTTAATCTTTGTAACTAATCCAGCTCCTGAAATACTCAGGCTTCATGCAAAACATTAGTATTTGTACTCAACAATGTTACAAACTGCTGCAGAAATAAAGGAGCTCCTTGCAGCCAGGCTACCCTTTTACAAAGGTTCAATATTTTCTCTTATATAGAGAAATGTAATGAAGACAAGGCACCAGAATTTGTCCTGCAAAGTGATATTAATTGTATAACTTCTTGGCAGCAACTTTATTTTCTGTCAGTTGCCAATGTATCAGACCAAAAGTTGCTCGCTCTGAAAACCAGTACAAGTGATTTTTTCCTCACAAGTTTTTCCAATACACCCAGCCATGGGGATGATTCCCTGATCGGTGCCAGACAGGTGGTTTGCCAGGGAGGGATGCGAGGAGGCGCAGGGTCTTGCCCTGCCACTGCCACCACCAAGCCAGGCGCTGTCTCACGCGGGCACAAACACCTATCTGGCAGGGATACTGTCCACCCTGACTAGATGTCCACACCTTCCTAAAAACACTGAGCATGCAAAGCTCTCCCCTCCCCTGTCCTGGAGGCTCACCACACAAAAGCCAAAACTCTAAACCTTCACAGTTCCCCTTGCCTTCCTCCTGTCCTCCCTTCCTCTCTTGGCTACTTCTACCTTGAGCTACCTCAGCAGACCACAGAGATACTTTGCATTTCCCACATCCCACAGTCCACACCAGCTTCAGGACAAAATCCCCACCAGTGGCTACAGGCAGAGAGGGTCCTGGCTACAAGACAGAGAGCAGCCTGCACAGAGACAACGCTCACAAGCCATGTTTAACAAGAACACTACCACGTGTTTGGCTGTGACACTTGTCTAAATAAAAATTCAATACATTAAAAAAAATAATTTTAACTCTAATTTGAATATTGTTACAAACACTTATTGAATGGAGACAACAACTTGCCAGGAGCACTTAATGCTCCAGGAGTCGCTGCATCAGCCTTCAGTCTGACTAGCAGCATTTATTGCCTGCAGCTTATTGCTCAAAATAGGATAAATGCTGGAGATCACTCAACTTACAGCACTTGGGAGCCACAGTACAAAGCGATGTTTGTTTTGGAAGTAAGATTACAACATATACAGTGATTCATAAATATTTGCACTTTATAATTGTTTCTGCAAATGAATTGGTAAGTCAATCCACATAGGGATGGGATTCTCCCCCTACAAAGGGAATGAGCTGCAGATTTTTAACTAGTTTCCTTCCTTGTGCCTGTAAGCCTTGGTCAGTTTTCCTCTCTCAGAGTTCATCCTTCATGATGTGCAAGTGAAAAATTACTGATTTTTCCTTTGCATGTCTTCTGACTTGGAGCTGTGTGATAAAGGCAGCCATTCCCAGAAAGCAACAAGACTGGCAGAAATAAAGCAATGGTCCATTTCAAAATAAAGGTGGTGCTTCATTCAGACTCCTGCAGCTCCTTGTTTGTATTGCACAAAAGAGTGTATATACTTAAGGCAATGCTGCCACAAAGAGGCAACATGCTCCAGCTCTTGCAGCACACAGAAGTCCACCCATCAGGTTCCAGACAGAAGGACAATCAGTCTTACAAATACTGTTTATAGTGATATTAAAGAAACCCCTAGTAATACTGGGGAAACGAGAAGAAGCTTACTTAGCCCATGACACCAAGATGCACACCCCCAAGGATGCTTTTCCTGAAGTCCAGCTATCTGGAGTTCCAGTCCCACATATTGTCTTCTTCCTGTCTGACCTAAGGACGTGTGGAGGCTGGAGACCCCTTCCCCAGGCTGCTGAGTGCCAAATCGAGAGTACGTCGACAGGAATTATTGATAATTTCTCTCTCCTTCCTCATATACCATGAAAAGAAAGGGAGAGGCCTTCAAAAGGTTATAAAAATAAAAAAGAAATCTGAGTCACAAAACAACAACCCCCAAGGCAGCCCAAAAGTAGGGCGGCCAACCTACAAGTGCACAAAGCCATGACAGCATTACAGGCTAACAAAAAAAAACACCTAAGGATGTAGCTCATAACCATGTTACAGCCCTCTACTCTGCCTTGCAGATTTCCTACCCACCAATAAAGTTGCTCTCCCAGGCCTCCAGCAGAAGAGCTGCCCCTCCTGGGAGAAAGAGAAAACAGCATGTGTAGGATTTCACTTGAGAATAATCACTCTCAAGCCTTTCTCCCCCCAACTCCCTTCCACATACTCCTCCACCCAGACAGACAGGTATACACATTTCGTGATTTTGCTCTTTTCCTGCACTGAGTTGGACTCTCAAAGGGGAATGCAGGCAAGAAAACATAAAGCAGTAATTTGTGCTGGAAACGCATCGCCCAGTGGGTCTTCCTGTTTTCCAAAGGGAAAGTGCTGTCTTCAGGACAAGCTCTTTTTGTCAGGTAAACCAAGCTGAAGACAGGAAAGGTAAGCATGCCTAAAGATGAAGGAAAATAAACATATTTACTAACATCACCAAGAAACTATCCACATTTACCTGCCACAAAACAAGTCCTCCATTACCGAATCAGTGATCAAGGGCATACAAGGAAACCCCAGTGTGCTTGACTTAGGCAACTAGTACTGCACTTCAAGCCAAACTGAATCAAGTGTACATGCTTAAACTGATTGCAGTAGATGTTTGCTTCTCCATTTTGGACATCAGCTCCTTTCTCTCCTTAGCCTGTGTACCTGGCAAGCTCCCTGAGATGTCTCCCAAATTCCAGCAAGTATACCCATTTCAGATCATTTGAGGGAGGTTGTTGCTAAGCAACACCTTTTCTCTCACTCTTTCTCTTTTTTTTTTTTTTGGTTCAATTACACTTTAAAAATCCAGAATGTGCTGGATGTGAGCAGAGAGTTAAAGTTTTACTAATTCTATCTCAGATTCTCTAACAAAAAAAAGGTTAAGATTCAAAATATTCAAGCTTTTTTTACCAAAACCACACCAAAAAGAAGCTCAGTTTGAGGGAGACTAATTGTATTTCCTATATCCATCTTAGTCTCCAAAAGAAAAATAAGTTTGTAAATACTATGATGTTACTAATGCGTATCTATAGCTTGTCTTCTACTTTTGGGGGCTCCAATACTAATCGGCTTTCTTACATCCATCCTTTCCTTCCCACTCATACTTCTGCTCATGTGTGTAGAGGATGAAAGACCCTTTTCCCTTAAGTCATTACTGTAAACACGTGAAGTAAAAAATCCACATAAGAGATGATCCAAAGAATGTAATACTAAAGGGAGCTTTTCTTTTAATTTCAGCAAATTTTGGATCAGACTCTAAGAAAAGAGTTGGGCCATTTATAAATTTCTTTGCAGATACTGCACATAAAATTATGAAGCCGTTTCTGTAAAGCGGCTCATTAATTTAAAAGGGTGGTTGATCCCTGAAGGGAAGACCCACTTCAACAGGAAGGTTCTACTGTCACACCGGGATTTCATTAGTGCACCAGCTAGAAAAGATGCTAAAATAAAATGTAAATAACTAACTAATTATGCATGCACTACAAAATGGAGCGCCTCCGAAGTAATTAGAAATGTCCATACATGGCAGTCGGAACTATACACTGAGCACAGAGGGTTTGTGCTCTCCAGCTACAACAACTGAGTGATTCTAGGCTGTGATGGGGCAAAAATAGATGGAATTTCCTGAGTGCATTGCCTGTGACTCCATTTAAATTAATAAAATTACAAAGGATTGAACCGTTGCCAAACCAAGACATTCTGGGTTCATCCTTGTCCATCAGAGGAAGACATGTTTCTTCCATGTTAAGGAAGGCTGAAATCTTGTATTAGCAGAGAGATAAAACCGGATTGTTTTTAACAGAGGTGAACCTCAGTAAAGTCAAATATAGTTCTGTATATTGCCAGTGGAAACAATGGGAGATATGAGAGACGATGAACGTAACAACAAGTCAGGAGCTAAGATATTTCCCCTTACCAATTAAAATTTTCTTTTGTTTTTGTGTCGTTATTCTACCTGTAAAATCAAAGGATTCAATGTAAATGCTTCATTATTTTTTTAGAACTCCTTGTTAGACCTTTTTAATCCTTGGCATAAAGAGATGTCATTTTTAAATTATTTTCCTTCTAATGAAGGTACCATCTTTGCTAGGAGATGTGAGAACCTTTCTTTGTACAGAATACAATTATGCAGAATGGCACAAATTTTGCTGTCATTTGCAGTCCTAAAACTCCTGTGGAGCTATTGAAGCTACATGGACATTTCAGAGAAGAACCTATTTTAACTCTTAGACACTCTCCAGGTTGTTTTGCAGCAAGAGCTGTCACTTCCCACTCAATTCTTCTGCTAAGACATCACTTCTCCTCCGCTGCAATCTGAACTGAGCCACGTTCTGTCTTAGCAATGTGATGTTTGGTACCTGGGCCAGAGGTATTTTTCCTGAAGTTGGGTCTCACCTTAGGAGCATGATTAGAAACCAGCATAAACACCAGGCACGGACCCTCAGTCCAGTTGTTTCCCTTCTTAAGCCTCCCCTGCATTTTGATTTAGAAAATGGGACACTGGGGAAAAGCCTCTCACATCTCTTGTTCTTGGCTGGATGTTGTGGGTGCTACTGCTATAGACATCATAGTAAAACAAGAACCCTCCCTCGGCTTTAAGGTTCTTTAAGGTTCACACTATTGGCATGCAAGCCACATTGTTTCCTCCTACAGAACAACTTTCTGTGCTTCATGCAAATGTCTATCTTTGTTGCCTTTGTCATATCTATTCATTACTTCTACCTCTCCAAGAGCATATTTGAACATGTTCCTATCTAGGGAAGCAAGATCCCTCCTCATTTCTTCTTTGAAAAGTTATTTAAGCCTTATATGTTATAAAAGGCATTCCAGCTCAACCAGCAACATTTTTACACGTGTTTGTGTAATTCCTTATATGCCACAGGACTTCAATGTTTAAAACATACTGGATTAGAAACCCTTGACCACTGTCCCCCCGGGGCTGGTTTGTATCTTACCTTTCTTATGCCTTTAATTGGAAAGCAGAAATCAGTGACAGCCCAACCCAAAGTCCTGTTCCGAAATAGCATGGTTCCTATTACCAGGTACCCCCAGCAAAAGAAAAGCAGTCAACAACACACTTGTCATAGTAATCTACATTGTGGAAGAGATGCCAGATAAAATGTAAGCTGCCTTTATGGCATGATTTCTAGGTATTTCTCAAGTCAGTTTTCAGATACACACTCCCGGAGAAAGCACTACTACTCCCTCCACTCTCCCCTCAGGCCAGCAAGGTCTGCTTCGTTAATCACTAAGGTTAAAAGACAAATAAATTTGAGGCAAATAAATGTACTTTCCCAAATGAGAAAAGAGCTATTCCAGTAAGAATATCCCAAGATTATCACATGCTCAGTTGTAATTTCAATGTAGTTTTTTTTAAACCCTGGTGTTTGTTTACCTTGCGTGTTTGGAGTTTCTAATACAGGGCTGATTTTTGCATGTTTTAAGAGAGAAACCATGCTCATCAGGAAGTGCAGGGTTAGCAGCAAGGCATGGAAGGAGGTGCCATCACAGAGGCAGAAGGCACAGACACTATGATGTGGGGCCAAGGAGGGCTGGCCTCACACAAAGCCCCAGCTTCACTAACCTAAGTTACATACGCAGAGCATGGTGTTTTCCACCAAGTTTTTGGTGCTTTTCCCAGAGTACCTAGATGTGTGCAGCCCCCAACTCACTGATTGTAAATTATTGCTTTGTTAAGGGTTCAGGAATGTACAAAGGTTCCTCTCCAGAAGTTGTTTGAAGTGTTATTAAATGAACTCGTTTGGGGGTTATTGCAGTTACAGCTGTGCTAAGAAAGGCAGGTGTTTGCCCATAGAGAAAAGGGGAGCAAAGGGGCAGGAGGAGGGCTGTGCTGGGGGCAAAGGCCATCAGGTGCCCCATCCTTCAGAGCTCCTGCTTACCCATGGAAATAAAGGGAAGCAGTTAAAGGAGAGATGCCCTTTTGCAGAAAAACGTATCATGGAAATACAATTCATCTTAAATACATTGTGAATATTGTGAGTGATTGATGAATTACTGCAGGTTTCACTGGAGGCACTATTTTAAGCCCTTAAAACCCACAAGTTTGGTTTTAACAGCATGTGATTTATAAAACATCTGCAAATTTAAAAACATACCTAGGTTGAAGCTGACAAACCAGAACAGGGCACAAACAAGGCGGGTTTATTTTAGTATAATTATTAAATAAAAATAAATGTTCTTTTCAAAGTTTTAGGAGTGAAAAATGCAGGTGTACACTGTATACTCTTTCAGAATTACAAAAAAAAGTTAGAAAACCTTATGCACAGAATGTATTTACTAATAAAAATAAAATAAAATAAATCAGTGTGTTCACAGTCAATCACTTCTTTGCCTTAGTAAAAATAAACATGCAATTATTAAACCAGAAATCTTCTGCTCTGTTACAGTCAAGAGGTGAACACTGGATTCTGAAAAGATGACAGATCCAAAGGGCAAAACACACTCAAATTTCTCTGGGAAGCATTTGCTGCATGAGCAGAGCATTTACAACTCTCTGTGTGCAGTCTTCAGCATTTTTTTTTTCTTTTTTCCTTTTTTAGAAAATAAAGAAAGGGGGAGAGCTACTTCTGGTTTACAGGCTACAAGACGGGATTTGCAACATGCCATATTTTGTGTGGTCTAGCAAGCTACTGCTGGTTCAGGGAGCATACTATTTGCAAGTGTTTTCTTAGATAATAACACCACATACAAGCATTTTATACTCGAGTCATATAGAAGGTTTATAATCTGAATGTATAAATACCCAAATAACCTTGTGCTAAGGAAGGTAAGACATGCTAGAGGGAAAACAAATAACAAAAAATCATGTTTGGGGAAGAAAAAATATAAGGGAAGGTGAGGGAAGGTGCTGCTGCTATTTTTCTAGTGCTGTGACGTGGTATGTGAGGAACTTTACATTCCTGGAATATAATGTTAGTTTATAACCATATTTTATCCTTTCAAATCATTAATAAGATGATTTAAGCTATCCCCTACCAAGGACTTGATCTGAGGGTAGGAACACACAGGAAAGGAGAAGGTGCTTCACTGCTTGCTATATTCTGGAAGTATTACTTAAATTACATTCAAGTCATCAGATAGTTATGAACTCTCTTTTCCTTTATATTTATATGGAATATTTATTGAATGGCACAGTGTGCTTTTACAATAAAGTGCTTTTTACGTCGGTTTCTTTGTTCATCCAAAATAAAACTGACAGTTATCCTTTTATAAGCTATTCTGAGAACATTTTCTCTTCTTTGAAACTGATTGATGCACTACTTTAAATGTTCCTGCAAATATCGTTTCAATTCAAGTTTCTGCATAATGTAATAAGAAGATAAAAGAATTCTATACTTCAACAAGAGACATTACAAAGCAACTAGAGACATTATCAAGGGCATTAACAAGCTCCTAATAGCAATAAAACCTTTTAACTGTCTGATGTAGAACATGCTCCCACCAAACCACCACATATTATGGTAATTGACTCCAATTTCTGAATCTTTCATTGCAAAGTTACAAAGAGTTAGGGAGAACTGAAAAGTGAACCTGGAGTCTACAGCTTAGTTGCTTATCTGTTTTTCATTATTGTTATTATGGTGTTTTCTTTATAATATAAAAGCATGAGTCCCAGCTGCAGCAGCATTTTATATTCCGCTCTGAGGCTATTGACTCTCATGTTACTCTTGTTTCTCAATACTTGAAACTACATGGGTTTAGTCCTTCTAACAACTTACAATTTAAACAGTATTAAAATGTGTGAATTAGTCCTATCTAAGCCACTTTGCACATTCATTCACTGGAACATTGGACGTTGAGAAAATTAAATATAACTTAACCTCAACACTCTAATTTATCTTTGGAAATAACAAGGGGTACGTTGTTTACTTTTCTTTTTTGGGTTCCACTCTTAAAAACATTAAAACTCAGCCTTCATGCAGTCCCATGAAAATAAATACAAAATTCAGTAAACTGTAAAAATAAAACCAGAACCTGCAGCAGAGAAGTGGAGAAGTGACATGAGGCTCTCTGGTGATTAACCTGCAGCATGAAGCCATATGTCCTGCTGACACGTCTATCATACCACGTCATTCTTCACTGGCTGGCAACTTGTTTACTTGAGAAGGGCAATCCTATTGGTATCTAGAATCATGGTCCGAAAAAGAAGCTGTCATTTTGTGTCTCTGTAACAATCCTGGCTTAATGGAGCAAATGCCAAGAAACAAAGTACAGAAAAAGAATCTCCAAAGGGAAAAAAAAAACAACGAATCAAACTAATAAATAAGCCTATAATGTTTCCAGGCCAAAGCCTGGAGTTCAGACATCACAAAACCTGTCAGGCTCAATCCACATTAAAATGATCGGCTTCAGGGGTGTATATGCAACATTTACAAAAGAAACGTACATTGGAAACACTGAACAGGATAACTGGACTACACACATCTTTCTCTCAGAAGAGCAACTACATCATTTCTGAAGCTCTGGCTGATGCCATGAAAGAGGATCACTTGGACCTCACTGAGATCATAAAAGCACAGCATGTAATTTCTATCTACTCTGGAAAAGTAGTTCTACTATTTCCTGCAATGTTTAATGGCACCATCCTTTCATTACAGTGTAAATTAAAGTAATCCTTTATTATTGCCATTATCAAAGGCTGCTTTAATTAGACTCACTTAAATGTTTGTTAAGGTTTTTGACAACAAAGCACACAATTATTTCACAGTTACAAACATGCTTTCCACATGGTTACTAATGAGCTTCCTGAAGTCTACCCAGAACTAAAATAAAACCAGGACAAACTCCATTTCCCTCAAAATCTGGGAGTGTTCTCTCCCAATTGCAGCCATTGGGAAAGTTTGTAGGAAAAAAAAAAAAACCCAAACCAAAAAAAGGTTTGAGGAGTAATAGAAAAAGAAGAAACCTGTAGTGACACCAATTACATAGGAGAAACTTTTTATCAAAACATTTTAACTACCCTGATTCCACTTCAACAAAAACACGAAACAGAGTTTTTGCTTGACATCAGGTTTTCTTTATCAATTGCACTGAAATCTGTAAAGTCTTGCCTGTTTCTTATCCCAATCTACTATATCTCTGGTGTTAACTCATTAAATGTTATGACTTTTCAAAACAGAACTGGCATCACTCATTGTCGTATTATCATAGAATCACCAGGTTGGAAAAGACCTCCAAGATCATTGAGTCCAACCATACCTACTTCTGCAGTGAATCAAAGCCCCCTGCTAGCACTGGTCTCTATCGTGAATCAACCTTTTGACTGGCAGAATTGTTAAAAATATTTTGGGGGCATTTTAGAAGAATTCTATTGTTAAAGCAGTACATTTCCAAGTCATTATTTTACACGAAATAAGCAGAAAGAAGCCAACAATCACAGTGTATGGGAAGGGGAATAATCAGGCATCACAACACTGTCTTTAGAGAATCATAGAATGGTTTGGGTTGGAAGGGACCTTAAGGATCATCCAGTTCAGCCCCCCTGGAGTAGGGACACCTCCCACAGCCCAGGCTGCCCAAGGCCCATCCAACCTGGCCCTGAACCCCTCCAGGGATGGGGCAGCCACAGCCTCCCTAGGAACTTCTGCCAGGGCCTCACCATCCTCATGGTGAAGAAATTCCTCCTTATGTCTAGTCTAAATCTGCTCCTCTCAGTTTATACCCATTGCCCCTATCACTACAAGCCTTTGATAGAGAGTCACAATATAAATCTCACTGGTGCTGCCTTAAGAAAACCAGAGCCTAACTTACAATCCAGGTAACTAATTTATCCCCTGTAAACAGGTTACCATTAGATTACCGCTAAGCCTGAATGACAGCCAAGCCTTTCCAGTAGACAGGCGGGCTGGGACGGAAAGTATCCGTCACCGTAGTCACGTCTTAAGAAGAAAAAACCAATCCAAAAAACCCCCAGACTCGAAGCCCGTGGGGCGGCGCGGGGAACGCCCGGCAGCCCGCGGCCTGCTCCGGCGCCGCGGAGCACGAGCAGCCCCTAGCGGAGCGGCCCAGCTCCTCGCCCTCTGCTTCCCCGTGTTTGCTGCCGCAGGCCCTCACAGAAAGGGGAAAAAAACAAACGGGTGATGTTCAAAAAACGTGCGCTCGTCTCATTCGGATGCCGCTGTCTTTAGAAAGCAGGTTTAACAGGGAAGCTGCTGCGTGCGAAGTGGGATTCCTGTTGAAAACGTCCTCGAATCCTGCCCCTCGCCGCGTTGACAAAGGCGCCTGTGATAGTTGGGGAGCGATTCGGCGTTTCTTAGGTGTGCGAGCCAAACGCAGGCAAAGCACAGCAACGACCACAAAGCCACGGATATAATGAAAAGAATACATTTATTCCCGTTATGTCACAATTTGAGGCGACTCCAAGAGGTGCATCTGGCAGAATCTTAGAATCACCTGGTTGGAAGAGACCCACCGGATCATCGTGTCCAACCATTCCTATCAATCACTAAACCATGTCCCTCAGCACCTTGTCCACCCGTGCCTTAAACACCTCCAGGGAAGGTGACTTAACCACCTCCCTGGGCAGCCTCTGCCAGTGCCCAATGACCCTTTCCATGA
Organism: Clamator glandarius; assembly: GCA_033459285.1. Taxonomy (NCBI): domain Eukaryota; kingdom Metazoa; phylum Chordata; class Aves; order Cuculiformes; family Cuculidae; genus Clamator; species Clamator glandarius. The sequence goes on from JAUNZM010000039.1 coordinate 4,705,939, forward strand.
AAAATTTTTTCCTACTGTTCAGCCTGAACCTCCCCTGGCGGAAGGAACACAACTGGGGATCACAGAGCTCTGTCTTTGCTTACAGACTGAGGGCAGCTCTGGAAAGCACCTGGACAGGACAAAAAAGCAAGCAGGAGAGCACAGAGCTCAGGCTTTTCTAGCAAGCTTGAAAGCATGAGCACAAACCACTGCTTTATCCCCTACGTTTCAGGCTGAGTCTTTTGACCTCTCTCTTGCCAGAGCTGGAATCTTAACCCATCATAAGGCCTCAAGTTTCACAGGCCTGTGTTATCTAACCATAAGAACTCTGCTCGTTAAACCCACAAGGCAAAACAACAATTAGTGCAATATACATGGTTTTCTACATCCCAGCTGCAAGGTCACTTGAGCGTATCTATAGTTACTCCTTGCCAATCTTTCATCATATTCCCACATTAGGCGATGAATTTCTTGTTTAGCAAAGACACCAGGAGAAGCCCTGAAGAGCCCGGCTCCTCAGGGTGTGAAATGCTGGTGCAGTTTTCCCCTCGGGGATGCCCCACTCCCACCCGGGACGTGCTCACCCAGCAGGAAAGCTCTAGCTGCTCCGCAACCTGGGCCCAAATGTAGTTGTAACAAAGGCTCTGCAAGCCTGAGCTATTCTTCCAGTACACAGGAAAATGAAAGCAGTAAGATCACACAGTTTCTGGTTACAAAAATCAGTTTGATTATGGTTTAGAGAGATCAGTGAAATCAAATAAACCACTGAAAGGAGGATAAAAAGCTCCTTTGTAAGTTTCTACTAAATGTCACTTTATTTGAACAAGAAAGGGAGGAATGAACATGAAGAAAGCAAACAGTGTGAACAAACTCAGCCTTAAGTAATGATTAATAATTGCTACTTACCTGACATCAGAAGGCACCAGGAGAGCCCTGGGGAACAGCCCTCACAGGCACTGAGCTGTGGTATAGAGACTCAAAGGGTTCACACTAGACTCCAGTCAAGGGTCATCAGGCTCCTGCACGTGGTGTCTCTGCACACTCTCTCCTACAACCTCATAACCCCCAAAACACACAGGTCTGGACACACTGAGCACAAAGTACGGGAGCTGCCACTCAGTGCCAAGTGGCTGTGCAAGCACAGCCTGTAGCTCACACCACCTCGCAGCAATCCCTTGGACCTTAAATATCTTGCAATAACTTCTTCAAGAGGACACATCAAACTACTACACACCAGCTCCTCTCCTACTCCTGCATCCTTTTTACAGGCAGAGATGGATGCTGTTTGTAAATGCTTCGACACTTTACTGGGTTAAGATAGCACGAGTAGCGCTGCTACTGAGCCACAACAGTGGGAGCTGCTGTACCAGCTGAAAATGTGAGGTGAAGGACATCTGCCTAAATCAAAGACTCCAGCACGATACATGACTCATTCTTGCACTTAGGAAAGGAATTGCTTTTGTTTATTCATGGAGCACAGGTGGCACCAGCAGCTGAATTTTACAACCTTGTTTGCTTCTTCCTACACAAAAAGTGAGGCCTTGCATTTTGCAGAGTATTCTTGGAAGTTCACTATTTCAGTGTATCTATATAGTTTTTAAGCTGCATTCCATCTCAGACTAACAATTTTTCAAAAATAAGTGGGAAAAAATCAATCTTTTTTAAAAAATAATAAAAATAAAACCTAAAACTAAACAGAAAAAGAGACTCACCTTTAAAATCCCATCTGAAGTTACAAATCTCTCCAAGGTCATTCCAGGAGCAGTGAGTAGGACTGGATTCTGCTGATTAAAAGACCCTACATTAGCCCACAGGTTTATTTTTAGGAATTATCCGAACAGAACAAATACAAATGATTAAATATAATCTGGAAAGACTCTGCTCAGGGTAAACAGATCCTGTCCCTCTCTCTTCCTTCTGTTGCATAGGCTTGTCAGACAATTCAGGTTGGAAGGGATCATGGGAGTCCATCCTGTTCAGCCTCTGCTCTGGACAGGGTCAGCTGTGAGACCCAACAAGGTGACTCAAGGTTTTGTCCAGTTCAGTCTTGGAAGTCTCCAAGGATAGAGGCAGCGCAGCCTCATGAGGAAAGTCCCTCCTAGTACCAGCCTGAGCCTCTCTTGTTTCAGCGTACCAGCGCTGCCTCTCAGTCTCTCACCACAGACCAGCATGAAGGGCCTGGCTCTGTCTCCTCCTAACATCCTCATAGGCTCTGGCAGGCTGATGTTAGGTGCCCTCAAAAGCCATCCCCTCCCCAGGCTGAGCAAGCCTGCTTCCCTTAGCCTCTCCTCACAGGGATCCAGCCCCAACCATCTTAGTGGCCCTTCAGTGAACTCACTCCCCTTCAAGGGTGTCTTTCCTGTATTGGAGGTCCAAACTTGATGCAGTATCTAGATGTGGTCTAGTGAGTTCTGAGGAGGGGATAATCACTTTCCTCAGCTTTCTGGCTTTGTTGCTGTTAAGAAAGCCCAGGATGTTGTCAGCCTTTTTTACTGCTGGCTCACTTCAGCAAGTTGTTTGCCAGACCCCAGGCACTTTTCCACAGACCTGCTCCCAGTCAGTCCACCCCAAGGGAACCCCAGGGGTTCCTTATTCCCCAGGGCAAGACTTTTTATTTGACCCCACTGAATTTCATGAGGTCTCTGGCAGCCCTCTTCTCCATCCCGGCTAGGTCTCTCTGAAGAGCAGCCCAGTCCTCAAGTGCATTGATTGGCATCCGTCCCCCATTTTGCTGACAACTTTAAACTTTATAAGAGTGCATCCACCCTCCCAAGTCACGGACAAGAATGTCAAACAGGACAAGTTCCAGGATAAACACCTGCTACTCCACTTACAACACACGGCATGAGAACCATCACTCGTCTCCCACAACCCGCTGAGACCCATCACCTAACCAGGTTTGTACCCAGTTAGTCATTCATCCATTCAAGACTTAACATCCTAATTTGGACACTTGTTAGCATCCTCTTTTTTAAAAGTTTTTTCTCTTGCAATGATGAAACATAGAAAGAACTGTTTGTGTATGAATCTGCTCAACAAGTAAAATAAGCAACCCAGTCATTGGAAAAGGTAATTTCTCCCAGCACAGAGTGGAGAAGCAAAAAAGCCACAGGAATGCCTTCTTTACTTCAGCCTTTAATAGTATGGAAAGTTGTTCCCTGTATGTACATCCCCATGAGCTAGAGGAGCAGAACAAAGCTCCAAGGGGAAGTGGTTAGAGATTTGCTTGGCCAATTAGACACTCACAAGTCTATGGGCAGATGGGACCCACCCAAGGGTATTGAAGGAGCTGGTGGATGTGCTGGCCAAACCCCTTTCCATCATCTTCCATCAGTTCTGGCTGACTAGGGAAGTTCCACTGGACTGGAGGCTGGCTGATGTTGAGACCCTACAAGAAGGGTCGCAGGGAGGATCCAGGGAACTACAGGCCTGTCAGTCTGACCTCAGTGCCAGGGAAAGTCATGGAACAGGTGATCTTGAGTGCTATCATGAAGCACATGCAAGAGAACCAGATGATGATGAGTCAACACGGATTCATGAGAGGCAGGTCTTGCCAAACTAACCTGATCGCCTTCTATGACAAGGTGACCCTCCTACTGGATGAGGGAAAGGCTGTGGATGTATCTTCTTGAACTTCAGTAAAGCCTTTGACACAGTTTCTCACAGCATTCTGCCACGGAAACTGTCGGCCTCTGGCCTGGACAGGCGCACACTCTCCTGGCTGGAAAACTGGCTGGATGGCCGGGCCCAGGGAGTGGTGGTAAATGGAGTTAACTCCAGCTGGAGGCCAGTTACAAGTGGGGATCCCTAGGGCTCAGTGCTGAGTCCAGCCCTGTTCAATGTCTTTATCAATGACCTGGATGAAAGCATTGAGCACACCCTTAGCAAGTTTGCAGACGACACTAAGCTGGGTGGAAGTGTCGATCTGCTGGAGGGTCGGGAGGCTCTGCAAAGGGACCTGAACAGGCTGGACTGCTGGGCTGAGACCAACGGCATGAGGGTTAACAAGGCCAAATGCCGGGTCCTGCACTTGGGGCACAACAACCCTAAGCAGAGGTACAGACTAGGAGAAACCTGGCTGGAAAGCTGCCTGGAGGAGAAGGACCTGAGGATGGGCGGTACCGGCGTACCAACGGTTGACAGCCGACTGAACATGAGCCAGCAGCATGCCCAGGTGGCCAAGAAGGCCAATGGCTTGTATCAGAAACGGCGTGACCAGCAGGTCCAGGGAGGTTATTCTCCCCCTGTACTCGGCACTGGTGAGACCGCACCTCGAGTGCTGTGTTCAGTTCTGGGCCCCTCACCACAGGAAGGATGTTGAGGCTCTGGAGCGAGTCCAGAGAAGAGCAAGGAAGTCTTATGAGGAACAGCTGAGAGAGCTGGGGTTGTTTAGCCTGGAGAAGAGAAGGCTGAGGGGAGACCTCATTGCTCTCTACAACTACCTGAAAGGAGGTTATAGAGAGGAGGGAGCTGGCCTCTTCTCCCAAGTGACAGGGGACAGGACAAGGGGCAATGGCCTCAAGTTGCAGCAGGGGAGATTTAAGCTGGACATTAGGAAATTTTTTTTCACAGAAAGGGTAACTGGGCACTGGCAGAGGCTGCCCAGGTAGGTGGTTGAGTCACCATCCCTGGAGGTGTTTAAAAGATGGGTAGATGAGGTGCTCAGGGACATGGTTTAGTAGCAGATAGGAATGGTTGAACTCAATGTTCCAAGAGGCCTTTTCCAACCTGGTGATTCTGTGATTCTATGATTTGACTTTAGATTGAAGCCTGTTTATGCAGTTTGCAACATGGCCTTATAACATAAGCGCCTGTGCAATTTAAGGAATTATTATGTAGTGTAGCAGATGTTTAAATACGTTATAGATCTAACTAGCAAGTAAAAGCCACACAATGTTGTTTCACCTGCTTTAGTGCAGACAGGGAAAGAGGTGGTATTTCCCCACCCCCATTTTTCTTCTACAGCATTAACTTCTTTCTTCATCCCTGCTTTTCCCCTGAGGTCCCATTGCCTTCACCTTTCTGTCTCCTTGTGTCAAGACCCCCATCTCCTCACAGTCCCTAGAATCCCTGTTTCAGTTTCCCTCACCCTTCTCCTTCCACTCCTGAAGGATACAAGCAGCCAAAATCAGACAGACCAAATCAGACTTTTTCCACAGTCAGAGGGACCCAGGTTAACCTCTCCTGACTCTCGCCTGTCTCCTGCTGGGACTTTGCTGCGGGTTGTCTCCAACACTTCATGAGGAACATTTCCCATTACATTTTTCATTTCCAACTCTCAACCTTTCTATCATATGATTTAAAGTTAAAACAGCAGGAATTTTGTACAGCTTATCTAGCTCAATATGGTCTTTCTGTCAGCTGCTGGAAAAAGATTAGTAGATGTGAAAGCCAAAAGCCAAAATCCAGCTGTGATTCGTCTCCAACCTCACCCTAGAAACTTAGCCTCATCCCAAATACCAAGTTTCTCTAACTGAAACCAAGGGCTTGTATACGTGAACCACCATTTGTAACCTTAACACTCCCTACAAAACACTTTCAACTATCATAACTAGATTTTCCTCGGCTATGCATGTTTTTTAGTGATTAACATGGTACAACAGCTAAAATAGAAAATGCAATGTAGTTTCAGCTACTGAAACTACTGTATTTAACAGCTGCTCACTGCTCTGCAGGGCTGTCAACACTGCTTTTGCTACAGGCAGGTAAAAGAACATGAGGAGAGTCACGTACTCGGTTTTAGCTATCATGGCTGTACAATGTACTAGTTTCTTCCATATTTTCCACCTACTTTGTCTCAGAGCAGTGGCTCCTGGACTGTAGCCCACCACGCCACAGCAACTGATCCACGGGAAAAGGTGCGCAGCCCTGTGTTGCCTTTGTAATAGTCAATAAAGTTTAATGGGGAGGACACTTCGTACTTGCCAGCAGCCCATCCCTTGCAACTTCATAGTTGCCTGTTGGAAGGCAAAAAAAGCTTGGAAGTCACTCTTAGCTTTCTGTTCTAAAGGATAACACCTTTACAATGTTATTTAAAAAAAAAAAAAAAAACTAACAAAAACCTTATCTGGCCATACAACTGATCAGAATAACTAAGAAATTAAGAAATTCACAAAAGTATGTCACGGCAGCAAAGTACCAGATTCCAGAATTTGGCAAATCCCAGACACTAACAGGCTTGATCTACTAATTTACACTGACAGCATTACAATGACCTGCCTACATCTGACATTAAGCATAATCTAATGATTATTAATCAACAATGAGGGGAAGCATAAGCCCTGCATCCTTATCAAATGCTTTCCTTCTTTGCTGAGAGTTACAAGGATTTGCCTTGTTCTGTCTATCATCTTCTTTGGTAAAGACCAATCACTGGAGTAAATCTGATAAGGAGGATTATTTCTAACCTCTTTGTTCATATTCATGTCATATATAAATATGGTGCTGGCGATACTTGCTGCTAGGAAACTTCTTGGGGTTTTTTTTAACCCACTAAACAGAAATGCATCATAGAATAGAACATAAGGGAATTTCAAAGTATCACAAATATAGGATTAGGAGTCTTGCCAGCCATATCTATTGCTGACAGCTGACTTTATTAAAGTTCATCAGCATTAATTTCCTCATTGTTGAATGACTTTTGCATGTAATTATTACCAGTCTAAACTCAGACTGCCTCAGGTACAGTATCTAATGTGATCATGTCTTCTGAATCCTATTAAAACAGCTGAGATGTAGCAGAGATTATTCTTTCCCTGACTGTAAGGAAGGGAAAGAAACAACAGAAAGTATGGAAAATTATCTTGCGCAGCCTAAACAGAGTTAATTTCTCTGTCTCATTCTAATGTTTCAAGCAATGCTTTTGTGCCATAGATGCCGAAGCAAGATTTAGAGATACCAATTCCGTACCAGTGTCATTTATCTCAAGGACAAGTGAAAATTCCTGTGCCCCACTAGAAAGAAAATGCCTGAGGCATGATTGCTAAAATGGGCTTTAAACGTCATGCTATATTTTAATAGACAGAAAGATGGATACATCAGTGCCTAAAATAATAATTCTTAGATTATATTTATCAGAACAAGGCAAGGCTGGAATTGTAATTTGAAGACATCTGAGCTGTAGTATTGTGAGCTAATACCCAAGGAGAGAGGACACACAGCCCCTGCTTTGAACTTTTATGCTGTTTTAAGATGTTTTCAAGATCTAAAGGCTTAGCATCAAAGACAAAATTTCATACTTCTTTACACCAACCTAAAATCTTCACACCATATAACTATCACACTCCCAAAATCTACTTTCTCAATAATTAATAAATAAATAAATTGCCATCCTCTTCCCTCAACATATCAGCTCTTTTGAAACTTAACAGAATATATTCTACTCTTCCGAATCATTGCATGCAATAAGCGAATGAAGAGTTTTTAAAAAAAATTAAGTAAAATATTTTTTTTTATTTTGCATGTGGATTTATTTAAAGTCTTCAAAGGGATCATTGTAAATGTCTCAGTAACATCTCAGGAATGAGTAGTTCATCATAGCAAATTTTGTTATGTCAAATACCCAGCATTCGCACTTCGCGCCTCCTTTTATGCACATCTACCTATCACCTGTCAGGGTTCTGGAGTGACTTTTTAGAGAAATTCATATTCAAGATTGTGTTTCAGCCACAGATTTAACAGCAAAAGACTTCAAAACTATGTTACACAGTATTTAAAAATTCAGCATGAAAAGCTGTATTGAATAAGGCCTTTCAAGAGTGAAAAAAGATTTGACTATAAAACATAGACAGACAGCTTCAGAATTTTTACAACATTTTTAAACACTACTAGATGTTCTTGATTTGATTTGATGTTGTGTGTTGTCAAGTTCTTCTGCAGTTCTTTTGTAAGAAAAGTAGCTGCAGACATGAATGCTTGAATAAAGACAAGGCTTGTCACATATTACCTTCCCTTACCACTCCTCACGTTGCTTTTTCTCTCAAGTTTATTAGCATTAATAACTGGAAGCACTGATGTAGCCTTTTAGGGTATTAGACCGAACCTGTAAATTAATGCATTGGTTCATCACAATTCATTAATCAAGCCTGTGCTGGATTTAACAGACAGCAGATTATTAAAGACACCAAATTACACAGACGAAAAAACCCAGCTCCCAGAGGGTCAGATGTAATGTGAATGGTTTTGCATAAAACCATAAACCTGCTATTAAATTAAAAACAGGGAAAAATTATGTCCGCTGCTTATGTAAAGTTTTGGGTTTTTTTTTTTAAATGGATGTTACGCTAATTTACTTCTTAACTGGCCCTGGTTACACGGCAAAGGACTAAAGGTTAACTGCAGTGGCTCCTCTGATGCTTGGTTAAGCAACTTACACTAACATATCCTGACTGAGGTGAAGAAATTAATGAAATTACTACTGTAATTCATTACTAATGGAAAATTGTCAATGCTTTCAGCCAGCAGTTCACACAAATTTTCTGCAGACAGAAAGGCCTAGTATGGTGACTCATGCTCTTAGATTTCCTACTCTTATTTTAAGTCCTAGCACCACTCATCACGGTTGAACTTTATGCCATACTATCCAGCAAAGTTTAGCAACCTTTGATCTCAATAGCTGAGGTCTTTCTACTTCTGTGACACGGGTTTATAAAGGAGGAAAAAATAACGTGTAATTTTCGGCATCAATCTAAGGAATGCTAAAATAGAGAGAAGAGAGGCAGAATCACTGCAAGCAATATCCAAAATATATCAAACATAGGAAAGGTTGTAATGTGCCAACTAATGATGCAAACAGTGTAAATGAGTGTAGAATTCATGTACCAATTACGAATTTAAACATTTATAACAAATAGTGAACACTAACAGGTAGTGGAGAGCCTGAACAAGACTGGTCTGTTGTGCTACATTGCCCTGGTTTCCCTTTATATTCTTCACTAAACCACAAAACAGGATATCAAACCAAGATGAGGTTCTCCATCTCAAAAGAGAGATTCATCCGTGACTACTGTAATATTTGTCATCTACAGACAGCAAAAATATGTTATATTCAGGGACTTCAACGTAAATCATTTAATGTTACTTGACTGTATATAGCTTGAAACTGCTAATAGTAGCATAATTCTATGTTAATTTGTAGGGCAAGGTTAAATTATAGGTCAATGCTGTTTTATGGTTGTGAGGTTATGCTGCAAGGAAGCCAATAAAGATAATCTTTATGATCTTCCTGTTGATTTGCTTTTTCATTTGTGAGCAAGAAAGACACTGTTTCTGATGGCCATAAATATGCAAGAGATGAGAATTGTGCAGCATGGTTCCCCGTGAAGCAGCAGGGTTAAATTACGCAAATAAAAATTGAAGTTTAAATATCAGTATGGCTTTCCCCCTTGGGAAAGGGCAGAATTAAAAGAGGTAGGGAAATCCCTATCCATATAGGAACTCGACAAAGCACAACCTAAGATGGTTTGACTCTGTTCTGTGCATTCACCATGTGAAATGGAAAGATCTGGCACAATGAGGGTAACACCAGCACAGAGAGATGGAAGAAGACAGAAGATTTGCTCTCACATCTTTCCTTCCTTGTGGAGAGTGGGACTCTGCAGATGATATTCAGCAAGTGTGGCCAAAATGTTCCTGTATATCATGTATTTTAAGTGACATTTGGTGTTCTCAGGAGAAGCCAGAGCAAGTAAAAGCCAAAAGAATGAGGACCAGGGAAAAGCCTCTCTGAAGATGTTGCCCATTCCTTATACTCAGTTCATAAGCATCCCTCCCTCAGCTGATATCAGAGAACGGATGCTGAGGCAGACAGGATCCTGATGTGACCCACATGGTATTTCTCAGCTTAAGCTTGTGTCAAGTTCAAAAATTAGCATTTCTCATAACTTACTGAAGTGTATTACAAGAACTCTTCCTCAAAGCCTGGCGTCACAGGACACATTGAGAGCAAGTGCCACTTTGCAGCTGTTACTGCCATGGATTAGTACAGTGACAGAGCTCAAAAATAAGGTAACTCAACCTAGAAAACAAAGGAATGGTAAGATCTTTATGGACAAAGGATGCTCGGAATGTATTCAATGGAAAAGCCTTTGGTAATGTTGTTTAATACATAAAAATGACCTATACTTCTAAGCTAATTCTCAGTGAAATCAGCTGAATACTGCCTTTGCATACACATCTGTACCAATAGACTATAATGTACTGCATCAAGTACAGTCCTTTTGCCATTATCCCACGCCAAATCTCTACTTTAATAGGTTGGACTTGTAACATTTTACAGTGCACATTAGTAACTCTTCTATCAAGTTTTAAAGCATTATTTGTAAATCCCACTGGGATGGTATATATGGTTCCATTCTTGGTTCTGTCCTTTATGCCAAGTGTCCCAAAATACCTGGGGGGGTAAGGAGAAACTTATTACACATATATGAGTCTGCTGTAATAGCTGAACTTCTATATATTACAAGCAGGTGAAAACAAGGAGTAGTTTAACAGCAACAACAAAGTACACCTTCCTAGTGCTATAAAAACTACAACATTTTAGTGTTGAATATATTCCTTAATCTTATAAAACTTTGCAAACAATAACCTCATTTAAATTTATTATGCAAATGCTCTTAATTTATGACAGATTGCTACTTCAAATATGAGTATTAAATCTCTATTAGATTCATTGAGGTAATGCACTAATATGCATCACTGAGGTCTTAAATTTCTAAGCAGCAATACTGTTTGTTAGATGCAAATAAGGATTACCTTAATTAAAACACTATCCTCCACATCTCGGAAGATTTAATCCAAATCTTTATATAGGGCACATTCATTATCTATCTCCAGTTAATAAAAATGTGACCTACTTTGGTTACATTTCAGAATTTAATGTTGATTACCATTTTGTTAATAGAAATAAGATACTAAAGACTTTAAAGACAAGCCAAAAGCAATTTTGCCAGCCTAATTAAAATACTATTTAATGGCCTCAGAAGGAGCTTTATATTTATTCATAACTATAGAGGTAGACTTTTAGAAACAGTTTAAAATATTGAATTAGACAACAGACTCCTAAAAATATACCTAAGGATAACAAGTGAGATTTATAACCAACAAGCTTAAAGCAGAGCCTGAAGAGATTCAGAGAAGAACTCCTAAACCCCACAGGGACACTTTCAAACACACGAGCTGTTCTGATAAGCTCAACAAGACTCCTCACTTCTGCGGGAGGAGGCCCATACCATGTGTCTTTGCAGAAGCAAGGCTTAAATTAATCATAACACTCCAAATGTAGCGTCAAGTTACTGCTAAGCAGTAGTTTCCAAGGAGACATGATGCTTATCAAAATACTCTGATGTGCTGCAGCCTGCCAGATCTGAGACAGTATCTGAATGGGTTAGTGCACTTCTTAGCAAAATGCAGCTTATTCTGGATTATATCAGGGACACAGCAGGCTCGGAGAGAAGGTTTTGGAAGGCAGGGGGTGCGTAACATCCTCACCATAAAGCTTCTCTGTACATACTATTGCTGTATTAAACAGGATAAAGAGGGTCCAGAGGGACCAAAGCCAGAAGAAGCATATGGTCAGAGACCCCTTGGGGCCCCTGCTTCCTCAGCACTATCCACTCACCTCCATGGATTTCTCAAGCCCATGCATGAAGTTGTCTTTTCACAACATTGCTTGGTAAAACAGCTGCCCTGTACATATCCTCTTCTTTGTACAGAAAGGTTGGACAAAACCACAAATACTAGAGAGAACATGTGTCAGGATTTGTTCTTCAAACACCCACACAGGTGCCACTTACAATATCTTACTACAAAATACACTTTTTTTGAAGGTAAGGATATCAGGTAATGGCTGAATCCAGAGCCTTGTCCATTTATAACACAACAAAATCTCCAGCATACAGATTTTCTCTTACTGAAATTAATTCAGACTGGACACCTCTAGTTATGACTAGATTTAGATTGTTGAAGGGTTTTGAGGGTCTGTGGAATCTCACTGCTTTCAAGAGAGACGGTGTTCATGCCTTTCTACTAAAAGTGATTAGCAATTCCTATATTGTAAACCTGAAAGTACTATAGGTGAACGCCAGAAATCTCTCACTAGGGTTCTCACGGCAAGTGGAAATTCCCAGTTTAATTAAAGTCAGTACATACCATTTTCTCTTCGTCTCCACCATGTAGAAGCCACCTGCTCCAACAAGGGATTCAAGAAGCAGTGGCTACACCTGAGGATCTCAGAGGCTGGAAGACCAAGTGGCAGGCTCAGACAAAGTGACGTTATTCAGAGAGGAGGCCAGGGGAAGACATCAGGAGACAGAGCTGAGCACTGCTGGGCGAAGCTCCCTGTGCAGAATATGACTCTGGTTGAAAACACAAGAAGCAGAACGGAGAGCAGCAGTGACCCTCATCTCTATTTCTCCTCTGGCATGGATGGGGAGCCAGAGGGGCAGCCTGCAGCCATGGCGGGAGGTGGGAGGCAGGCACGATGCCCTGCAGCCCCCAGGTATGGGGTAGCTGGGGGGCCAGCATCCACACAAAGCCTCACTGCAGCCACTGGTGTCCATCCACACTTTCTACTCTTACACATTGTGCTCTGTCTGGCACTCTCAGCCCATTGTCTCACACTGGTTTTAGCATCAGTTTCTAGTCCAGTGTCTGTTTCCTTCTTCCTCATTCAGTACTCCCACTCTCTCTCTTCTCTACTTGGTAGTTCTTTGCTGGCCCTGTATCCCCAACAAGGGATAGAAAAGCTCCTTTTCAACTCCCAAATACGCTTTCAGAAAAAAACAAGGCTAATGATACATTCCCCCCATCTCTTTCACCGTGCTCAGTCCAACCGCAGCCGCTGTGCACACGGCCCCCCCGGCTGCTGCAGCCCACAGACACCTGTGCCTGCCCCATCCTCTTGGGTCCCGCAGCTGCCCAGCGCACCCACCACCTTACACACCCGCAGGGCTGTCCCCCACTACCCCTAAAAGATGATTGTTGAACACGAGGAGTTAATTTTATGAGAGAAGGAATTTTTTAAGCCTAAAAAAACTGATGACATTAGAAAGCTCATTGTAAATTTTACATTAAGAGGTCTTGTCTCTTTATCATGTACATAAATGTCACCCACTGAAAGACTGTTGTCACAAATGCCTCCCATGAGTGTTGGACCCGTCTGTACATGGCATATATGATGCTTGTTCTTCTAGTAACTTGGTCTTTTTGGCAATTATTAATTCCTTAAACATTTAAAATAGACCTTTTCAAATGGGCTTTCACCTCTTCAGGTCACTGCAGCAATCTCAGCCCTTGTGGCTCATAGTCCCCCTTTTAGCATTCATTTTCAAAGGCACATAAAACACCTAGAAAAACCAACAGTCAAAAGGAGACTCCTGAGGCTAAGATACGTTTTTGCCCCAAAACTCTTCCATATGTTAATATAACTCCCTTTTACCAGGTTTCATGCATGAGACAAGGGACTCTAAAATATTCCTTATCTCAGGGAAGGCACAATAGTCAGAATTTTTCCCCTTTCAACTCTCAGCTACTCCTCTCCGTGACAGCATAGGCTGGAAAGATGATAAGGAGAGTATTCTAGCAGATCTACCCCTCTCTCTTCCTTTATTATTAAGCAAGCAAAAAAAAAAAAAACAAACCCATTACTTCCAAACTGGAGGCAGGCTTTCTGCGAGATAAGCCACTCCTCCACATTGTGTATTCCAATAAAGGGATTCATATTGGGCTCAGTATCTTCTAATAGTTTCATCAGTTAATATTAAATTGGTTTCAGAAAGGAAAAAAAGAATTTTCCTTGCAGTGTGCTAAATAATTTGCCTTGATATAGACTGCATAAACTACATTTCTGAAGAGGAACAAACACTTATTTTTCTGTTTATATAAGTGACAGTGGATGGATTTTCACTGATTGGCAGTCTGTATCCCATATTTTTGGTGTTTTGCTGTGTAGCTGACTTTCACTATTTGGTCATTTTCTCACACTTTACAAATGGAAAGACATTCACAATAAAAACACACAAAGAAGGTGTTTTGTAGCACAGAGCTCTGGAATTATGGTCTTTCCATCCTCATAACGGCAAGATGGTCCCTAGCACCATGGTTAGAATTGCCCATATATAAGAACAACCTGTGTAACAACTCGGACAGTTAATGGGATAATGTGTCATATGATGTATATGATGTACAAGGGGTGACAGCCAGCTGTCCCCAGAGGCAGTCAGGGTCAGTCTCATGCAGCCTAAAATCAGCTCTGATGCCCACCTAACTCCCTGTGTCTGTCACAAGTTGGCCAGAGACAGCAGCTGCTGGGGACAGCTTCTGCACCCTTTGCCTGGACAGAAAGCTTTCCCCCTCCTTCCAGCCCTACCTGCCAGAGCTTCTTTCTCAGTTCTGGGGCCATCCAGACTGAAATGTCACCGTGCTCCTTCAGACAGTGACTGTACTTACACAAACCATAAGAGAAAGTGAGTAAGACCACTGAGCACAAGAGTAAGAATCAATTGTTTCTCTTTTTTTTTTTCACATAGCTACTGCTATGTGAATGAGAACATTCCAATTGTCCAGCTTTGAAAACCAGCACTCCCCAGTTCTGAAAAGCTTCATCTCCCACAATGACCCTTGTCCTTCGGAACTGATGACATGGGTTCAATTTAGTTACATTTTCCAATAGACTTGGTCAGTTAAATAAGTACCTCTGAGCCACTATGGTGCTCCTGTGGGTGTTACACATCACATCACATAGACCAGCTCCCATGGCTGTTTAAAAGCTGAGACCTTAAAAATCGTCAGTATGCTGTCTGTGCTTCCAAGCTTTGCCTTTAGCTGTCTCCTAGTTCCCCCCATAAAGAGATCTTTAATGCCAGCAACAGGCACTACTGTACAGATACCTGTTCTCCTCTGCTGAGCACTAACATCAGCTTCTGCCAGGAGCTTGGAGAGATGGCAACTCTGGACTGGTTTGAGGACATGTCTTTGTTCCTTCCTTGCTTTATGATTGTGCTTCTTGTTATGATTTTTTTTCCTTTTTCCACAGCACCAACACATAAACGAAAAGCTTCTCCTGAGGTTTTATCACTGTTCCCTTCTTTGTTTTAAAAAGCATTCCCCTGATTCTTCAAAATTAGTCTGAAGGAAACCTGCAGCATCTTTTAATAATTAGTATTGTAGGAAGTTAATAACAGAATTCAGAGTAAGCAGCTTGCAGCTCCTCTTCTGCAGCTGCCTTTAAACAAAGAAAGAAAAAAGAAGAAATCAATGTGGTGCATGGCTGGCAGGAAAGATGCACGCTCTGTGCCAAGCTCCAGGCACCCACCAGTTACCACACAGCTGAGAAACTCTCACTGACACCCTCACACCCAGCTGAGTTTCCAGCATTTGTCTCCTTGTCAATGCAAAGGTCACCCTGAAGTCCTCCTTCGGCACACAAGTACCTCACAAAGGTGATTTTGTAGCCATTCCAGTGGAGTGTTTTCTTTCCCTCCTATTTTTGCTTTTACTAGATGTGACTTGTCTAACCCGTACTTAAAAGGGTGAGTCTTAAGCCCACAGCAAATCCTTGACCTAGAACAGGTTTGCAGCACTTAAATCTTGTAATGCCACTGACCACCGTTATCATCCAAAACAATCTCTGTACTTGATGTGGAACTGAAATACATCGGCTTCCCAGGACACTATGCAATATTTGAGCAAGGACCATCTAATACCTCCACACCAGGTCTCAACAATATTAATGCAGAAAAAGCCTCATAAAAATTAAACACTTACTTGTCTTCTCCGATTCCACATATAAGTGCATGGGGTTTTTCGGAAAATTATTTGTCAGCTCTTAGTCCCTGCTTTCCAGAAAGCCCATATTTTACACATAATCTACCCCTGGGAGCTGCTGGTCATCTCTTCCATCAATCTTCCCAACCACCTGGAGGTATGACAACACGGTAGGACAGTGTTATGAGACTTTTGGAGGTTGTTGCCTCAATAAAGCCTCCGTCATCCCTGGGCCATTTGAGGAAAATTTCTAAGAATTGCTTTAATTCCTTTGCTGACAGCCTGCAGCTCTTGAGTGAGGTTAGTCATCTCTATACCCATGAAAACTTCCATTACTTAGTTCTCAGCTCTACCCGCCTTTTCTACTAAAAAGAGAAAATGACAATGAAGCTGCGTATTTATTTCAGGCACTTCTACTTGAAGCTTGGAAACAGTAGCAATTTCTTTGCTCATATCCTCAAATCTCTTTCCAAGAGAGTAATCTGTTGGATTAAAAACTTTCTTTTGGCTTCTCTGAAAGACACATCATCAGTGTTTTATTGCCGTCTGTTTCTTTCTAACACATCCACTTCTACCAGATAAAAATCAGCCTCTGGCATAGCTCTATCCACGCAGCTCAGCTTCTGTTCAGCATCTCACGTTCTCAAAGTAACTGAGTTATTTTACTTTAGAAAGAACTGCTTTTTATAATATCTTGACTGAAAGGTACTCATAGCATCAACTACCATAAAAATGTACCCTGCTTCTGTATACTACTACAGGTTAGTGATCGATCAGAAACTAACAAAATCAATTTGTGTTGATTTCTTGCTAAGTGCATCCCAAGAATTACAAAGGTACATTGATTTTAGCACCTTCAGTCTTAAAACCATGGCACTGATTTTGCTCTGCAGCTTTCTCTGCGACTAGCGCAAGCATAAACTTTATGTGATTAGCCCCTGTGGCACTAACATAGAAGGAGTACCAGGCTCCTCTCCTGGTGTAAAGCTCAGATCAAGCTGCAGTCAACCATTCATTTTCTGCATAGCCCCTTCAATTCTTTATATAAAGTTGAAGAAATATCTAGCTAATTGCTTCAGTGGCACAATTAGATATTGCCAAAAGTGGTCCCATATGGGCCTAGAGAGTACTCCACCTCTAAACAGCAGTTACCAAGATCTACTATAACACAGTGAGCTGGCCTGTTAAGCTCAGCTCAAGAAAAAAAAAATTATTTGACAACTTCCCATATAAATCCGTCTTCATTTCTTATTCATGGCAATGTAAAAGGTGACAGTAGAAAAAGAAGCACAAACTAGTGTCACTGTTCTAATGCAGAGATCTTTTGTATCAAGTTTCATCCTAAAATGACTCTTGGCATTCAAGTTACAATATATAAAAACGCATACATATAATGAATAATAGAAATTTATAATGGGGAATACTAACCAAAATATTGACCACAATTCCACGATCAGCTACGTTCTAATGCAGGATACAAATGGATTACTTGTATTACGTTAAGAAACACAAAAGGAATCAAACGTGTAATGGTTATTACCTTATTAGCATTAAATTAAACCACCTGAATGCATAATTAACAGAAAATATTAAGGGATGCATTTTTAGAGTCCAAGAATTCCTTACATCAATGTGTCTTTCAGGCAGATTTTTCTGTTATTCTGAAGAGTTCTCTTCACTGCAGGTTAACACTGTGAGGTTTGAAAACATGAGCCAATGAAAATATGAAAATAGCACAGAACAATAACTGCATAATGCTATTAGCATATTTACATTTCAAGTTCCATTTATGTCTATAATTAAGCCTATAAACAATCATAACTCTTGCATAAGATAACGTAAAATTAAGTATACATATAAAATATAAAAGCAGCACAGAGTGCTGCCAGACTTGCATGTGTTATGCACACAGAAACAGGATGATAATGCTACAATAAGATATATGAAAGTTGATTCCAGCAATTGTGATATTTCATAATATAAGCAAATTCAGGGTTTTTTCTGGCAGAAACAGTGTGCAACATTTCATCATCTTATTTCAAAGGAACTAAGAAATTATTATGTTTATATTTTCACAGATAAAACTGATCACAGGGGACACAGGGTTTTAAATCATGCATCCATAGGGTTTATTAAATTATTTTTAAAAGAAACAATATAAAGAAGCAATTTTCCACTATGACGTTTCTTTAGGCTCATTACAACGCTTCTGCATATAACTCTCACTAATCTTGGAGGGGTTTGTGGGTCTTTCATACAGAACTATGAAACAAACAGTCTTATAGGAAAACAAGATAGAACTACAAACCCATAAAAACTGGCCTTATTCCACAAAACCAAAATACTTTCAATTTTTTTTAATTGATTATGTTAAGGATTTGCATCCATTGAGTTCTTACTGTCTCATCCTCCCTGTAACAGCAAACAACAAATGCAGGTTGAGTCGATGGATGCGTGTGCAAAAATTCTAATCTTAATGAGACTGAATAAGTAAATGAGGTTGATGAATTCCCAGTATTGATGGTGTCTCCCATTAAAAATATTTCCTTCCTCTGGAACTTCACATTACTTCCACTGATACCATGTTATTCTCCTGAACGGTAGGCTACTTCACAGTATAAGCTGCTCATAAAGGTTTCTTTCCAAGAGACAATAATAAAAACATTTAAGTATAAATAGTACATATTAATGCAATAAATAATGCCTTGAAATACAGAAAACAAGGGAGTTTTATTCGTGCTCCCTTTACCAAGACAGTGATAGTTTTATCTACAGACCTGGGTCACAGTGGCAGTCAATAATGATTCTAAAAAACCAAAACTGTGGAAAAATTGGGCTTTCAGCTGTTGCACTCCCATGTCCTTGTTTCCAAAGACATGACCACTCTGCTGCAGTAGCAGCATACATATGTAGCAAGACCTGACGTAACATGTAAAGATAAAAATTACCAGGATCTCGTATTGCTCTTTTGATCGCTTCAGTTTACACTTGCTGCACAATGGGCAATGAGAAAGAAGAGCTCCTCAGACAACCAGACCATCCTTCTTCTCATACCACAGCAAATGCAGACATACGACACTCATGAATCACATGAAAGGAGAAGAAAAAGTGAACTTGTGCCATTCACCAACAAACCTGCCCAACACAGCCAGTGCCATCTCTTCTAAAGACTGGGATGATCCTCCAAGGCATTCATTCAACTGTGGTTTCACACACCCTTCTATCGATCCAGCATGTCTCTTCCGGATTAGAATGGAAGCTTTGGACATGATGTATTCATTCAAAAAACAACTGTGCAAGTAGGGCTAACATTGGGTGTGGAGGTTTGCTCCCATTTTTATGTATATTTCTTTCTTTCTTAACCCATTTTTTGTTTTCCCACATACTTAATAAGCCAAGGCATTCAAAAATACCAATCAAACCTCAACTTGTGCTAAAAACCTGATTTTTCAAGTAGTCAGTGCTATTGCAACAGCTTTCATTTTAGCCTGATTTTCAAAGAAAACTACAGTTACAAATTACAGCTATTTGCTGTCCATGCAGAAGCGTGCATTATACTACAAAATTATTCTAGAACTTCTGAATTCAACACATTTCAATTAAAATGAGAGATTAACAGCCTGAAAGAAGCCAAGTTCCTACAACTCTGATGAAAACAGGTAGCAGAGAAGAAAAATGCCATTGATACTTTAACAAATTATGCAGAGAGCACAATCAATATCGGGCATCGGGGAACCCACCTGGAAGAGCATCACCGTGAATGTCTCTTCTGCACAAAAGGCTTCACACATGCAACTGTTTAGAAACAAGAAAGGCCAACGGAAATGAGCCTTTACAAACCATGCCGTTCAAAGAACTATTTATAATATGACATCCACAAGAAGGCTACCTTCTTATTTACTCATTAAACCATTTTCTCTTTGTGGACTTGTTTTTCCTTTCAATTGAATTGTCTTATTCTGATAGCTATACATACTTCACTAACTTTTTAGACACTGATACGCATTCTTAAAAGATTCTTAAGAGTCTTAACTTTGTTTCCCTGAGTTTTGTTCTTCTGTGTATATTTTAGGTCCTTTGGAGGGTGAAACATGCACCACAATATGCATTTTGATGACTTTTGTGCCCCAGGGACTCACAGCCTTGCCCATCTCTTTTTACAATAAATGGAACTAAACTATCAGTTAACAGATAGCTGCATCCTCCTTCCAAAAGAACAACCTTTAAAAATATTGTTTACTTGTCTGAGCACAAGATATCCTCTTATCCTTCAAAACAAGAGACTGATTGATAGGTAGGCAAAAGCATTTGCTTTGACAGAATCAGACTGACATTAATTTTTATGTTCTCCACTGTTTGAACAGTCTCAAGCTGATCAGATTTGTAATTCTTCAGAAGCACATCAAATCAAGCAAAAAAAAAAAACAAAACACAGTCCCTTCCCACGCTGGACTTTTTGATTTATCCAGTGTAAGTTAGTGAGTAACAGACTCAACTATAATAAAAAAAATTGTATAAACTGGTTTTACAACTCCTGAAATACAGAGATCATCCAGCTCCTTAAAACAACTTAATTCAGCAAGATGAGCAAGACTGTGATATAGGATGTGCTAAAGCACCCAACTACTTTTTCTCTTTCCAGAAAAATGAAGCATTTTAAAGTAAAGAGCTGGTTGAGGACATAAAATCTATCTGGCAACACTTAGATTTGCAGAAAGATAGGGATCGTGTTTTCTGATGCTGTACATGCATTGGGCTTTTCTTGGTTTTGATACTTGTCAGATCTATCACATAGTATAAGGAGAGAGTTTCTGCATCATCTCAAGACTTTTTACTCCACTGACACATGAATTTTCAACACAGATATTTTATCCACAAATAGCATAATTTTGAAAACTGTTAACTTAAAATACATGTTATTTTAATATTTTAAAGATACTTGTCCTTTATTCTTCTTCTTAAAAGTAAAAACTCATCTCCACATACACTTAAAAAGGTAGAAAATTAGATTTCCTTTCTCTCGGGAAGCTATTTCAGAATAATACGGAACAGATTTGTAAAACCTGTTTAACCCAGCCTGTTTTCTGCTGTGTCTGAAGTACTATATATGCTACACACGAAAGACACATTAAGAAGAGCTTTTGCTACAGTCTCATTAAAGAAGCCTTGGTACATAAAATAATGTGCAACATATGTATGTGAGACACTCCGCATTAGGAAAATTACCAAACTCTTAAAAAACTTAAGAAACTCTCAAATAGTCTACAATCCGCTATGCATTTGACATCTCGAATGGCAAAACTTCAAAATCTTAGTAATTTGTTTTAGTTGCTTTTCTAGAAAACAAAAAGAAAGAGGCATGATCTCATGGTCTGAGTATGCAAGTGGAAATCAAAATGCCTTACACAATGATTTGCCAAACCACACTACAGGAACTAACCAAATTGTACCAGCCTTCTCTCAGTATAAAGAGAATTTAATTGACATTTGACTGTCTAAATACATTCAGTTAACAAGGAATATATGAAACACTTGGCTGCTAGAAGTGACTTTTAGAGAGCAGTAAAGGACATGTTTAGCTACAAGCTAAAAGCAATTGTATTGTATTGTTATTGTTAGCTACTGAGAAATTCATAACTTCAAAATTTTAACTACTAAACAACTTAGCTAGTCTTGATAGAGAATGGTATTGGGTAAAATAGAAATCAAAGGACATATAATTTTAAGAAATAAATCATAGAATCATAGAATAATTTGAATTGGAAGGAACCTTAAAGGTCCCTGCTACCTGGGGCCGCTGCCACGGGCAAGGACACCTTCCACTACACCAGGTTGCTAAAAACCTCATCCAATCCGGTCTTGAAAACCTCCAGGGATGGGGCAACCATGACTTCTCTGGGCAACTTGTGCCAGTGCCTAACCACCCTCACAGTAAAAAATTCCTTCCTAGTATCTAATCTAAAACTCCCTTCTTTCAGCTTTAAACTGTTACCCTTCATCCTACCGCTGCACTCCCCGATAAAGAGCCCCTCCGCAGCTTTCCTGTAGCCCCCTTTAAGTAATGGAAGGCTGTAATAAAGTCTTCCAGAAGTCTTCTCCTCTCTAGGCTAAACAACCCCAACCCTCTCATTTTCTACTTATTCAGGAGGTGCTCCAGCCCTTTGATCATCTCTGCGGCCTCCTCTGAACTCACTCTTAACAGATCCATGTCTTTTCTGTGCTGAGGGAACAAGAGTAACAGGGGACAAAGACAAGGCTGAAGTGCTCAATGCCTACTTTGCCTCAGGCTTTTTAGACCTGGATGAAGGCATTGAGTCCTCCCTTAGCAAGTTTGCAGATGACACCAAGCTGGGTGGAAGTGTGGATCTGCTGGAGGGTCGGGAGGCTCCAAAGGGACCTGAACAGGCTGGACTGCTGGGCTGAGACCAACGGCATGAGGTTTAACAAGGCCAAATGCCGGGTCCTGCACTTGGGGCACAACAACCCTAAGCAGAGGTACGAACTAGGAGAAGCCTGGCTGGAAAGCTGCCAGGAGGAGAAGGACCTGGGGGTGTTGGTTGACAGCCGACTGAACATGAGCCAGCAGTGGCCCAGGTGGCCAAGAAGGCCAATGGCATCTTGGCTTGGATCAGAAACGGTGTGACCAGCAGGTCCAGGGAGGTTATTCTCCCTCTGTACTCGGCACTGGTGAGACCGCACCTCGAGTACTGTGTTCAGTTCTGGGCCCCTCACCACAAGAGGGATGTTGAGGCTCTGGAGCGAGTCCAGAGAAGAGCAACAAAGCTGGTGAAGGGGCTGGAGAACAGGCCTTATGAGGAGCGGCTGGGAGAGCTGGGGGTGTTTAGCCTGGAGAAGAGGAGGCTGAGGGGAGACCTTATTACTCTCTACAACTACCTGAAGGAAGGTTGTGGAGAGGAGGGAGCTGGCCTCTTCTCCCAAGTGACAGGGGACAGGACAAGAGGGAATGGCCTCAAGCTCCGCCAGGGGAGATTTAGGCTTGAGATTAGGAAAAAATTCTTCACAGAGAGGGTGGTTAGGCATTGGAACGGTCTGCCAAGGGAGGTGGTTGAGTCGCCGTCCCTGGAGGTGTTTAAGGTGAGGGTGGATGAGGTACTTAGGGGCATGATTTAGGGATTGGTGGGAATGGTTGGACTCGATGATCCAGTGGGTCTCTTCCAATCTGGTTATTCTGTGATTCTGAGGACTCCAGAATGGAATGCAGTACTCAGAGTGAGGGCTCACGACAGCAGAGCAGAGAGGGAGAATCCTCTCCATTGACCTGCTGGCCGTGCTTCATTTGATACAGGCCAGGATATGGTCGGCCTTCTGGGCTGCAAATAAGTAATCAAATCAAATAAAGCATTCAATCCTCCCCCCGGCAAACCAAACTTGCACAACTTAATTTGAAAAATGACGTATGTAGTTTTTTTTACCCTATACTGAAGTAAAACACAGACTAGTGACAGAAAAAAAAGTTTATAAGCTGACCAAGGCCACTGACCAATCAGAAAAAAGTGCTAAAGATAGGAAAATTTGAATAGGGTGTTATAACTTACCAGCTTCTAAAATGACAGATGACTTGACAGAAGTCTTCAGTGGCAGAAAACTGAAGTCTGTATATATACTGCTCTGACAGTTTAATTGAAACAAAATATCTAAGGATACACAGACAGCAAAACTAGATAAAGTGCAAAAAGGAATCTGTAAACTATCAAAGAAAATATTACAATTGTCTCTTCCCCAGCTTTTTAATCAATTTAAGTTCTCCATGTGGGTGTTTTTATACATTTTAGAGTAAAAACTAACATTCAATAACACACTTCTAAGTTTTTTCAGGCCCCAAGTGACATGAACTTTTTCTTTAAATCAACATTTTAGTATTTATAGTCAGATAAATGGAGAAGGAAAAGTTAGCAGATGGACACTTAGGGGATACTAAGTATATGCTGTCCTAACATTCAAATCCCATTTGCTATGCTTTTTATTGAAATATCTTCACATGACCTTTCAAAGCAAAATTAGTCACGCTTTCTAGCAAGCCATTATGAAAAACCACTAGCATGAAAGATAAAAAACAAAACACTGAAAAATAGGGATTGTGAAACTAGAAGACCATTATTTTAACATAATTTCTTCCCAATCTCTCATGCTTGTCATGCAATTATGATAATTAACTGCACATCCCTTGGAAAATGTTATCAATATATAACTGTCAAAAATTTATCAATTCTTAATATGTGAATTGCCTTCTCCTTCTTGCAAGAGCTTGGCTGCTTCTGGCATTTTTTGCAGGAAAGCTTTAGCATTATTTGCCAATTTAGTCCTTTTATCTTCCATCAGCATCTAGAGTCAACTACTGCTTTGGTCCAAGAGTCCAGTGTTTTCTTTTAGTTTTATTTTAAGAGAGGAGGCACAAACTCAGAGAAAAGAGTTGTAAGTCCTGCTGTTTCAAATTCTTTTTGTAGTTCATCCAGCGTTGAATATTCTTTGACTTCAAATGTCTGAAACCTAAATTGTAAAAGGGAAACTCATGAATATGACTAGATTTGTCAGAATGTAATTATCAATTCTGTTACTTTTCTATCCACAACAGTACCAAATTATACCTTTTATGCTGTGACTGTACTTTTGTCTCACACAGTACACTAATCATTTTCTCTTTGCATTTCTTTCCGCTTGAGTCCACGTCGACCTTAGAAGTTTTCTGAAGAATCAAGTACTCCTAAATGACAAAAAAAAAGAACAAAATATTAAATGCCATCTAGTATCTTTGAAATTTATTAAAATGCAAAAATCTATCAAAACATACACATATTTTCAGAAGATAGCAATCAAACTTCGGAAGCGCCCATCCCAAAAAGTGCATGACTGGTTTTGTTCATCAGCCTGAAGTTAAGCAGTCTTAAGTGATTTAGAAAACATGAGTTTCAAAAGCCAAAACATTCTCCTCCACAAAAACTTGCCTAAAGCAGTGGGAGTTCATAAGTACAGACAAGTTCAAAGCTCAGGTGGGCACTAGGAGCAGCATGTGGTCTAAGTCAAGGAAAGAGACAGTATTAATCTAGGAATACATCTGTTAGTAAACACTCATCGCAAATTTTCTGTTTTCTGGGGCGCTTGGGAAATACAGGAGACTGAACCAAGGCATATTAGAGTAATGGAATACAGAGGTATCATCACAGTGGGAAGCAAAGCAATACAGACCACAGTCTACAGGTATCATTGGTTTCTTTCCATAGAATAACTTATTTTTCTTGAATACAGAATAAAGCTGCTGGGCCTTCCTGACCTCCTAATGATCAATTTGCTTCCAAAATTGTTAATCTCAGAAAAACACACACAAAATATTCAGACACATGGGTTTCAGTGGTAAATCAATAGAACTAGACAACATTCATTGTTCCCGCACCTTAATGTTGCTCCTGTCACCCTGAAGAAGAATCAATATTATCTTGCCCATGAACATCAGTCTTCCAGTCAGCCTTAGATCTGAAGCCCATTTTTCCACAGTTTTGACGTATTTTGCCTTTGCTCTCATGTGATCTAAATGCAAAAGGAACATCCAGATACCATCTTCTGCACTTGCTTCTTTTGACAAAGTATTTTCATTGCAAACTGTTGCAGATTGCTTAATGACATATTTAAGATGCTGCTGTATCCAGAGAATCAGATCATGTACCATCGGTTCAGAAAGATGCTTCTTTGCTTGTTCAAGTAATTTATCCTTCACGTCCATACACTGGGCCCTTGTAAGCTGGTCTGAGCTAACAGAAATATCTGGTATAGTTGAAGGATAATTGACTGGTAAATGAAACAACAGCTTTAGAAGCACATCTGTATCCAGCAGTTCTTTCACACTGATTTGAATTCTAAATGTGAATCCATGCGTCTCTGTAAAGTATCAAAAAATAAACATTAATAGTTTGCTTAAAGTTGAAATACATAATAAATCATAAAGTCATGCTACTTTCTGTAACAATTCAACTCAAATGACTGCTTTTCCATATGAGATAAGAAGTGAGGGTTATTTTGCAGGGTGGGAGGTTGCAACTAATGGCTCAAGCTATACTTGCAGGGAATCGTGAAATGAAACACTTCTATATCATACTAGAAGGAAAGTTATTAACACATTCTAAAAAGCATTCACACTTTTTGGCTTTTTCAAAGTCTAGACAAGTCAGTAATAAAGAACTGTCTCTCTTAGAAACACATAAGCTGGCTTCCACATCTCAACAGCAGCAGCAAGGACAACTGAAAACAGACTTCTGGATGGATTCAGCACTACCCTAAGTTTGCTCCTAGAGAAATTTGTACAGCTTCTAGTACCAATATCAGCACAAACAAACAGACCTGGCAAACAGACTTGTACTGGGTATTTTTTTAAGAAAACCATTCCAAAGCAGTTCCACACTGAAAAGAACACTGGAAAAAAAAACCCCAGATTCTTTGTTCCCTCCAACTTTCAGGGAAATTATGCTTAATTATTTCTGCCAGCTTCTCTACATTTACAACAGCTGGACTGACATAACAAAAACATTTCTCGTGTACATCTGACCCTTAATACCACATATATACATACTTTGCATATATTTATATATCTGCATACCTACTCAATACCTGTTGTTGGTCTCCTTTAGAAGAGAATTATTTTCAGACTGAATCAGATACATACAGCATGTAGCAGGAAGAGCAAAAGACCACATCCTCCTTATAAATCACATAATCAGAGATGCTGAATATGAAATTTAGGTACAGTAATTCTGTCAACAAAACCTTTTTGACTAAAATGCATTTCACAGAAAAACAATACAAAACTTCGTAAAGTGAAAAGCAGACACAAAGACCTAACCTACTTTTGCTCCTCTGCAATGAAGAAAGAGGGTATCAGATAAAAGATGATCTTTTTCAGATGTTCTCTGCTTCACCCCTTTGATGCATTCTAAACACTTCATGCCATTTCTTTAAAAAACTGCTAAAATGTCAGGTTGATTCATCCTACAAGGGCAGAAGAAGCCAGATTTGAAAGGCAGATTACAGCAGAGCCAAGTTTCAGAGGAGCTCTTTTGAAGTGACTTGCCACTTTCTCCCACTACCTTATCTTACCTCCCTTTACATGCCAGTCAGTTGAATTATGTTTGATTGATATTACTAATGCCGCTAACCAATGTCAGTGCTCTCCATGATTTTATATTTGAGCCTTACTAAATAAGTGAAAGAACCTAAAAGTGGCTTGGACAGACAGAGGTACTTTAGACAGCTTAGCCAAGGGCTTGTTTCCAGGCCTCCTTCCTGGGTCATCCGAAGAACTCTCTAGGTCAGAGTAGTCACAAAATAAAAAAGCAAACCCAATAATCAAATTCTAGCATTATTATAAAGAACTCTCCAAACATCTACAAGCCATCACTATCTAAACAGAGTCAAACCCAGAGCTGAAAGCAGTGGACACAAATCTAACTAATTACATGAAATTACATCCAACCATGTCCATATCTACTGGCACTACACCTCAAAGCCTCATTCCCTGCCAATGGGAGTTGGTCTCCAGTCTTGTAAGACCCTGTGAAAGTTTCCAGACTGTTTTTAAGGCGAGTTTGTTCCTCAGAAATGCACAGAAGAGACTCCTAAGCATCCATCTGGCAGCATGCAGCCCTCACTCTCAGGTAGTAGCTATGCAGGAGGACTTCAAGCCTTGCCACTCCAACCTCTGTCTTCTGCTGCCCTTACAAATGTTTCTAACTAAGCACCAGCAACAATAGCTCCTCTGCTATCGCATTAGGCTTGGCACATTTAACCACACACACAAGAAGAAAAGCCTGCACTGCACCTGCTGGGACTCCCAGCCTGCTCCTGGCCACCCTGGAGTGTCTCCGCACACACCTACGCGTTTCACAACACATGGACAGTGCCTGCTGCCCCATCTCCTTCCAGCTGCCCCTTCTGCAGGGCAGTCTCACCAGGTACACAGCCAGCTGAACACAAGTTGCACTGCCTAAATAGTATTAACATTATCACATTCCTGCCCACGAATCACTTTATTTTAAACTACGATGCCAATAAATTTTAAAATGCACAACCTATAAATGAACTCTATTGCCAGCTTAATTGCAGTGACAGAAAAACATGTTACTTTTCTGATAATCCTCCTAGGATTTTTTCACTACCTTGTCATAACAGATCTCACCAAAAAGTAACTGAGGGATAAACAGACAGACCAACCTCGCCCCTTCAGCAAGGGCCTCCTGCTGCAGTGATCATCTTAAACCTGCAACAACCTCACACCTTGCCCCATGACGATAAACTAACCCAAAGGAAGCAGCACAGCCTCACGTCCCAAGGTGTATCACCCTGCGCTAGCACAAAATGCCCAGCCGTGCTCATTTACATCTGCTTCAGACTTACTTTGAAAGGGAGAATAGGTTCAAAACGCTTGTGGGGCTAAAGCATCTAAGGTTTATTTAAACATGCCAGCGTCCATTTTCTGCACCAGCGGTGCAGGCGGCTAGCAGAACAAAGAGAGAATCATTGTTGTCCTGCGTAAAGAGGCTCTAAAGAAATATTTCCTTTGTTTGCACATGCTACAAGGTCGAAGCTGTCTTCACAGCAAAACAGTGATTATTTTGAAATAAAAGGTTGGGTATGGCCATTCTGTTGGCATTTAATGTGCTAGTAAGGCTAAACTCAATACATTTTAACTAATTCCCCCCATGGCTGCATGCTTATCAGTATATTTAGCTCTAGCACACTTCAGACTTTTTATGTTCCGTATCAACCAGACAGATATCCCCCTCCTCTCCTGCCCAAAGGCATTTTACGCAATACACGTGTCTATTTTAAAATTCAGAAAATGGCACCTACTGATGTACAAGCTTAGAATATATAAATATCTTTTTATAGCAAGCTTGGTGAGCAAACCAGAAGAGAACAGATTAACAAGTAAATTATGGATTACTATCTGTAACGCTAACCTTTGTAAACAGATATGTAAGGTAAAAAAAGATATACTGCAATTAGTTTATTTAAATTCATCAACACATCTGTTTTGATAGAAACATATTTAACATTCTGAATACTTCACTGTTAAATTCCAGAAACGTGAAGTTTTTAGCGTAATAAGAGACCTTCAAAAAGTGTTTTCTTACATTCCTCAAAACCATAAATCCCCAATTGCCTCTGGTTTTGACCCTGCGGATCTACACACAAATTACTCTTACAGTATTAGCAATATTGTAACATAACAGTCTTACTCAAAGCTACTTCTGTGCACCCTTTGTCTACGACAATTTGTATGGTTTGAAGAGATAAAGCAAACATAAGCTAATGAAGACAGCAAAAGTTAATCGTATACAAACTAAAGGATTCTGTAAACCTAAAGTAAAAGAGAATTCCCAAAGTAAGACAACTACCAATAATGATTGTTGTAAATCACGTTTTCATTTCCAGCAGAAAACAACGGAAATCAACCAGATACACATGATCCTAACATACTATGCACACAGCCTGGCTACAAGCCCTGCAAGGGCCAAACCCCTTTCCATCATCTTCCAACAGTCCTGGAAGACTGGGAAGTTCCACTGGACTGGAGGCTGGCTGATGTTGTGCCCATCTACAAGAAGGGTCGCAGGGAGGATCCAGGGAACTACAGGCCTGTCAGTCTGACCTCAGTGCCAGGGAAAGTCATGGAACAGGTGATCTTTAGCGCTATCATGAAGCACATGCAAGAGAACCGGGTGATCAGGCCCAGTCAACACGGGTTCACAAAAGGCAGGTCTTGCCAAACTAACCTGATCTCCTTCTATGACAAAGTGACTCGGCTGCTGGACGAGGGAAAGGCTGTGGATGTATCTTCCTGGACCTCAGTAAAGACTTTGACACAGTTCCTCACAGCATTCTGCCACGGAAACTGTCGGCCTCTGGCCTGGACAGGCGCACACTCTCCCGGCTGGAAAACTGGTTGGATGGCCGGGCCCAGAGAGTGGTGGGAAATGGTGTTAAATCCAGCTGGAGGCCAGTTACAAGTGGGGTTCCCCAGGGCTCAGTGCTGGGTCCAGTCCTGTTTAATGTCTTTATCAACGACCTGGATGAAGGCATCGAGTCCTCCCTTAGCAAGTTTGCAGATGACATCAAGCTAGGTGGAAGTGTCGATCTGCTGGAAGGTCGGGAGGCTCCAAAGGGACCTGAACAGGCTGGACTGCTGGGCTGAGACCAACGGCATGAGGTTTAACAAGGCCAAATGCCGGGTCCTGCACTTGGGGCACAACAACCCTGTGCAGCTACAGACTAGGATAAGTCTGTCTAGAAAGCTGCCTGGAGGAGAAGGACCTGGGGGTGTTGGTTGACAGTGACAGAACATGAGCCAGCAGTGTGCCCAGGTGGCCAAGAAGGCCAATGGCATCTTGGCTTGGATCAGAAATGGCGTGACCAGCAGGTCCAGGGAGGTTATTCTCCCTCTGTACTCGGCACTGGTGAGACCACTCCTCGAATCCTGCATTCAGTTCTGGGCCCCCCACCACAAGAAGGATGTTGAGGCTCTGGAGTGAGTCCAGAGAAGAGCAACGAAGCTGGTGAAGGGGCTGGAGAACAGGCTTTATGAGGAACGGCTGAGAAAGCTGGGGTTGTTTAGCCTGGAGAAGAGGAGGCTGAGGGGAGACCTCATTGCTCTCTACAACTACCTGAAAGAAGGTTGTGGAGAGGAGGGAGCTGGCCTCTTCTCCCAAGTGACAGGAGATAGGACGAGAGGGAATGGCCTCAAGCTCCGCCAGGAGAGATTTAGTCTGGACATTAGGAAAAGATTTTTCACAGAAAGGGTCGTTGGGCACTGGAACAGGCTGCCCAGAGAAGTGGTTGATTTACCTTCCCTGGAGGTGTTTAAGGCACAGGTGTTTGATAGGAATGGTTGGACTCAATGATCCGGTGGGTCTCTTCCAACCTGGTTACTCTATGATTCTATGAACATAAATATAATAGTTTGTTCCCCTTGTGCACTCACAGCACTTCACTTTATCTTCCTGGAAGGTTTCTAAGTCTTTTACAAAGCGCCAAGAAGGATGTGTGCATATTTCTCTAACAGATACGGAGATTATCCTAGTTAATTGTCCTCCATGCAGATACTGATGTTTTCATCCCTCTGCGGCTGTCTACACACAAAGTCCTCTTTTCAAGTAACTGCTTGCTGTTGTCTATTTCAACAACTATTTTCAAATTAAAGTTTCAGGTTTATTAAATTAATTTCCTGGCAACTTTATAATCAAAGTGAGTCACTCGAGAGAAGCTACATGTAATCTCACAACAAACCAGCAAAAAGTTATTTTTGCAGAATCGTGGAAGAGTTGAGATTGGTAGGGTCCTCTGGAGGTCACCTTGTCCAAACGTCCCAGTGAAGCAGGGCCAGCTGCAACCAGGCTGCTCGAAGTGACATCCAGATGGCTCCCGAGTATCTCTAGGGATGGACACTCCACAGCCTCTCTGGGCAACCTGTTTCAGTGCTCACTCACTCTCACAGTAAAAGTGTTTCCTTATCAATCCCAGTTGTTTTGGCCTGAATACACATGCAGATGAAATCTGAAGGTCGTCTACTGGATGCATTTTTAACCACATTCACCAGGATTTTAATGCAGCCCACTCACCAGGAAGCTGCGTGCTGGCAGCTTGCACCAGTAGCTCCCAGGACATCAGGGAATAGTGACTGATACAGAATATATGCATATTCGCTGTGTTTCTGTGTGTATATATCTCCAAAAAATAAATAAGAGAGTTGTCACACCTGTGGTAGGTACTAAGCAAAATGTACTGATGCTCTAGGTCTGAACAGGGATGCATCACTTGACTATTTCCCCAGGTATGTTATTTGAGCCTGATAGTAACTGCTGATGTACACTGGAACTACTGAGATTTATTGTCCCTGGCTGAAGGGGCATCTTCACAACAGTGCGACAGCACAGACTGACAAAAGTCATCTCAAAATTAACTTCTGGCTGGCGCAGAAAACGCAGAGTGAATCACAGAATCACCAGGTTGTTAAAGACCTCTTGGATCATCGAGCCCAACTATTCCTGCCTGCCACTAAACCACGTCCCGAGCGCCTCGTCTACTCGTCTTTGAAACATCCCAGGGACGGGGGCTCCACCACCTCCCTGGCAGCCGGTGCCGGAGCTCCCGCAGCAGATGGCAGCGAGAACGACAAACCCCCTCCCGTTCCCCCCTCAGCAAAGGTGAAGGATCAGCCTCCGAGGGCTGAAAACCCGCAGCCACGCGCCGCTGCTGCTGGAGCCGGAGAAGCTTCAGCACATCCTAAAGCCTGGATTATCGCTTTACCCCCAGGAAAAGACGGAGACGGAGCAAAGCCTCTCCGCAGCTGCACCGCCGCCGAACAGCCCGGGATAAGCCCCAGCTCTCGGCACACGCGCGGTTTGCAAACGCTCGTTCAGCCGGGCAGCAGCCGGCCCGTCCCCCGCTGCTCCTCACAGAAATCCCCGGGCCGGAAAAGCCCTCCGAGAGCCGGACCCCCCCAATCCACCCTGACCCCCGCGGGGACGGGCCCCACGGCCTCCCTAGGCCGCTCCCGCCCGCTCCGAACGAGGTCGCTCACGCCGAGGCCGCCAGGAGCGGCGCCGCCGGCGTCACCTGAGGCCGCCAGCACCTCGCAGGCGCCCGGCTCGCAGTAGATGGCGGCAAGGGCCGAGAGCTCCTCCCGCGCCAGGGCCGCCATGGCCGCCGCGGCGCCCCCTGCTGGCGGCTCGGGGAGCGGCACCGCGGGCTGCGGCTGCGGCGCGGGCGGCACCGGGCGGAGCGGGGCAGCGCCCTGCCAGGAGGGCGGGATGGCGCCCAGGGGCACGTGGAAAGACTGGAGAAGCGGGGCTGGGAGAACCCTGGGAGGTTCAACAAGGCCGAGGGCAATGTCATACACCCGGGTCGGGGCAATCCCCGATTTCAATACAGGACGAGGGATGATGGGATTGAGAGCAGCCCTGCGGAAAAGGACTTGGGGTGCTGGTTGATGAGAAGCTCGACATGAGCCAGCCATGTGCACTCACAGCCCAGAAGGCCAACCGTGTCCTGGGCTGCACCAAAAGAAGCGGCCAGCAGGGCGAGTGAGAGGATTCTGTCCCTTTATTCCTCTCTTGTGAGACCCCACCTGGAGTATTGTCTCCAGTTCTGGAATCCTCAGCATAAGAAAGATATGGAGCTGTTGGAACGGGTCCAGAGGATCAGAGGGCTGAAGCACCTCCCATATGAGAACAGGTTGAGAGAGTTGGGGTTGTTCAGCCTGCAGAAGAGAAGGCTCCGAGGAGAACCTAGAGCAGCCTTCCAGTACCTGAAGGGGCTACAAGAAAGCTGGAGAGGGACTGTTCACAGAGGCTTGTGGTGATAGGACTGGGGGCAACGGGTATAAACCGGAGAGGGGTAGATTTAGACTAAACATAAGGAGGAATTTCTTTGCGATAGTTGTGAGGCTCTGGCACAGGTTCCCAGGGAAGCTGTGCCTGCCCCATCCCTGGAGGTGCTCAAGGCCAGGTTGGATGGGCCTTGGGCAGCTTGGTCTGGTGGGAGGTGTCCCTGTCCAGGGCAGGAGGGGTTGGAACCAGATGATCTTTAAAGTCCCTTCCAACCCAAACCATTCTATGATTCTAAATTCACACTTTTGTGCTTCCATAACCCTGTTAACAGTCCCCTGAGCTCTGCCACAGCCAAGGGTGTTCTTAACTCCCAGGAATAAGCACCCCAAAAGAAATATTCAAATCATGCTTTGTTGCAAAATTACTTTTAAAAGTAAGGAATGGATGGTTTGCTTTTTCAGGAAAGTATATCATGCTATTTTTAATTCCCTATGCTAGTCTAAATCTGCCCCTCTCCAGTTTATACTCATGGCCCCTAGTCCTGTCACCACAAGCCTTTGTAATCAGTCCCTCCCCAGCTTTCTTGTAGCCCCTTTCAGGTTCTGGAAGGTCGCTTAAAGGTCTCCTCAGAGCCTTCTCTTCTCCAGGTTGAACAACCCCAGCTCTGTATGGGAGGTGCTCCAGCCCTCTGACCATATTTATAGCCCTCCTCTGGACCCATTCCAACAGCTCCATATCCTTCTTATGCTGAGGATTCCAGAACTAGACACAATACTCCAGGTGGGGTCTCGTGAGAGAGGAGTACAGGGACAGAATCCCCTCCCTCTCCCTGCTGGCCATGCTTCTTTTGATGCAGCCCAGGATACGGTTGGCCACCTGGGCTGCAAGCGCACACTGCCAGCTCATATCGAGCATCTCATCAATGAGCACCCCAAGTCATTCTCTGCAGGACAGCTCTCAATCACATCATCCCCCATCCTGAATTGAAACCGGGGATTGCCCCAGCCCAGGTGTAGGACCTTGCACTTAGCCTTCTTGAACCTCCCGAGGTTCTCAGAGGTCCACTTCAGCTTGTCAAGGTCTCTCTGGATGACATCCTGTCCTTCTGGGCTGACATTTGGAATGACTGCATTCAATTCCTGCTTCTCCTGTGGGCTTCCTGGGTAAATTCTCTTGCGTTATTCCCGTTGCAAAAATGGCAATATTTCCTTTCTCCTACCAGACATCCAATTCACACCTTTGCCTGCACACTTTTGGATGTTCTTCCACATGGATGGGAAGCAAAAGGCAATGGGAGCTGTCTAGAGTACAGCCAGTGCCACTGGAGGAAAGCTTTGGTGGAAATCCACCTCAGAAGTGCCTTGTTCTATCACTAAGAACTTTCTTGCCCCTGGTCTTTCCCCCCTTCTCCTCACTCACTTTGCATATTCCATTTTACATGTTTAAATAAAAAAGTCGATGTAAATGTCTTTTAAAAATTGACACTATCACAAGACATTGAGGTCCCTGTGAATAAGTTACCGCGCTCTGACATTTGGAAGTCATCAAATGAGACAGTATAATGTCAGCTTGATATTTTTCACACTATGAAAATATCAGCTTCATGTCAAAGATCTGAATTCCATCTTAATGTAATAAATTTTCTTGTATTTGCAGACTAGTGGAAATGCTAAATATTTAAATTTGAAATGAACCTCTACAGTTACAATCTGGCCTTCATATTCCATTATTCTTAAACTGGAAGTCAAGATCTTATTTTCTCTCTCCTTTTATGATTTCTTCAAACATTGCAGTGTTTTATGGAATAACATTAGCCATATTCATTTCTCTAAATGGATGCTTTCCCATCAACATGTAGCAAATAGGATTCTAAAAAAATCTTGCTTTTTAAAGTCAGCCTAAAGTAGTTCCAGCATCCTGTCACAGATCGGCATGCCACTGAAGACATCAGTACTTTCCACTTTGCCTGGCAAGGCAAACAGAACACAACCTTTCATAGTACGTAAGATTAATCTTCCCAGTGTTACTTGCAAATGTGGTATCCTTTGCTTTCCACTCATTATAATTATGGCCACAATCAATTAGATGTCATGTCGATAACCGCTACAGACTATATATAAATTGTGTGTTTAAGCCCATTTTCCCCTGATCTGAGTGGCAAATAAGAAAGAAGGAATAGACTGGCACCTGGAAAAAAACATCAGCTTGGAACATCTGTCTACACTTTTTACCATCATTTCCATCCCAGCCAACCTCCTGGTCCCAGCAACTGCAACTGTAAAGCAATCCTAAAAGCAGGTACTCTAGCAAGCATCAAGGGACTACTAGGAAGAGTCTAACAAACACTGCGGTTGGCCGTTTTGGGGTCAAAGACATACACTAACAAGGCACCCCTAACCACAGCTAAGTGTGACGGCTAACTGAAGCAACATAAACCATGTCCATCTTTCAGCACTTCTGTAGGACAGCTGCAGTTCCTATACTTTCTGCTTAACGATGTTGAGGGCTTTCATGCAGCCAGAGTGGCATTCTTACCAGCTAGAACTGTTCTGATCCGAGTTTGAAAGCACTGATTTTCCAGATACCTAAGAAAGAAGCCATAATTGCTGTAGTAACAACTGTTATCGCAATGGTAGTTTTCCCAAAAGTGGCTTGTACAAAATGGCAGAGAGAAAGCAACATGAAAACTTGCAAAGATCATTCAAAATAAGCTAAAAAGCAAAAGTTTAAAGAAAACAGAAGAAGCAACCTCTGTAATTGTGAAAAATTGTTATAATACGTGGAGAAGTTTTTCCTCAGTATTCTCAAGTACAACTAGTAGATAAGATATAATCTTTTTTTTTTTTTCCTGGCCCAAAGTATGTGCTTTTTAAAGTTGGAATAAAACCATTTAACAAAAAAGTTACATTGTGCCAAAATTTGCATGGTTTGTTCGAGGGTTAAATTCAACATTTTCATGAGGCTTTGCTCTTTGGTTTTTGAAAATGAGCTAATGAATTCTCATTGACGCAACAGAAAGCCTCCTCTAATTTGATAAAAAAACAAATCAGAGGAAAAATCTTTTCTATTACTGTTCCTTTTAAGTATCTGAGAAGCAAGTTTTTCAAGGATTTATGGTCTAGCAGTGCTTTTTAAAGGCACTTCCATTTATTCTCCGTGCATCAGGTTCCTGTAAGTCAATTCCCTACAACACTTAATCTTTTGGCAGATGGAAACTAATTTGAAAGTCTACTAATGATCAATTAACGCATTAGCTATCTCTACAGACAGGAGGTTTACGGAGTCACAGCCTTCAGAAGCTGGAGGCAAGAGCAGCAGCGTGTTAAAAAAACAGCTACAACTTTCAGTACTTACCACAAAATCGGCAAAGCATTGGAAAACAAAACCCATGAGTTAATCTTTAATGGTTGTTTTCGCCATAATATGTTGAAAACAAATGTGATGATTTCTACTTTACAAAAGAGGCAACGGTTCAAACTGAACAACAGGAAACTATTGTATTAATTCTTTTTAATGAGGCCTAAAAAGAATCCAAATTCATCCAATAAATTTACATTATATGTTGAAAATTGGATTCATTTGGACTCCAGTCATAAAAATATGTACCCATGTTGCAAATAAGCAGGCATGTGGGTGGTGAGGCCCTGGCACAGGTTGCCCAGGGAAGCTGTGGCTGCCCTGTCCCTGGAGGTATTCAAGGCCAGGTTGGATGGGCCTTGGGCAGCCTGGGCTGTGGCAGGGGACAGAACTGGATGATCCTTAAGGTCCCTTCCAACCCAAACCATTCTATGATTCTGATTTGATGACTCTATGCCTTGCAACTGGAACTAGTGGTTCACTGGTAAATAATGCATCATTTCACATTTACTCAAGGTCTTAATTTTATGCTTGGAGTCAAGTACTCTGACCAAAAGTTTCTATACAATTTGATGTACAAGTAGCATGACGAAATAAGTGCAACTTCTACATTTGTGAAAGAATTTGAGATTCTTTCTCTAGGAGTTTGGCAATACTTTTTTTTCTTCAAGGAGATGCACGTAAAAGTGACTAACCATCCTATGCAAACTAAAAAGGATGCTTTTAGAAAATTGACATATCTAGCATTACTCTAGGTTCCTAGTATTACTAACATTGCTGAAAGAATCAATACTTACTTGATTCACTGCATATAGATCTTCGTCTGCAATTTACCCCGTACAAAGTAAGATGGAATAATAAATAGAACACCCTTTCAGTGAGCATAAAAATGTGTGAAGTTGCCTACTGAAAATTTGTAGAAAACTAGCAAAGTTGTGTACTTCTAAAACAACATATGTGATGATACCTGTGGGTAGGGAATAGTATGATACTGAAGACATAAGCGCGGCTTATTATGAGGAGCATGTTCTATCCTCAAAATGAGTTCAGCTTCCACATCAAGTACAACTGCTTGTGGAACCTCACTACATCATGTTCCTCCAGGTAAGCAAAGGGAGACATAGGATTCAAGTGTAATTTAATGTACTTAATGTTGGAGACAGATCTCTAGAAAGCAAAGGAGTGGTGGTTTTGAAAGGGGCATTTCTAACTTCTATAAAAAGCACATTTATAATGAGTCCAAAAACTAGGTAGTGCTACTGAGTTTCCCTTAATTTTTAGCTGCTGAGCTACAGCAGTCTCAGTATCTGTGCCTCTATCTCTTGAAATCTGGCACATTAACTATT
Source organism: Clamator glandarius (assembly GCA_033459285.1). Lineage (NCBI taxonomy): Eukaryota > Metazoa > Chordata > Aves > Cuculiformes > Cuculidae > Clamator > Clamator glandarius. The sequence continues at coordinate 4,743,716 of JAUNZM010000039.1, forward strand.
ATCCCCTCACACTCTGACATGAGAGTTATACAAACAAAAGAGGGTGCATAAAGTGAAGGATTATTTATATTCATTTTAAGACCACCAAGAGATTCTTTGCCACTCTCACGCCTTTTGGAGGCAGAACGTTATTTGTCATCATATTTAGACTTTAAATAGTTATTTACAGAGCATATTAAAGTCCTGATAGTAAATACATTTTATAAACATTAGACAGTGTTGTTGTCGCATCTCACACTAAACTAGCATATTTCTTTCACATCACAGTTAAAAAAGGGTAATCCAGAACACTTTGCTTTGGCAGTAAAATATAGCAGTAATCAAGAATGGATGCAAATACCTTCTTGCCAGCAATGCAGTCTCTTTCTTCTACAGCAGAATAGGGCAGAAATTCTAGGGCTTAGCTGAAAAATTCTTGAAGAGGTTAAAGCTAGGACCATTGGCATAATATGAAAGGGAGGAGCAAAGTTGTTTCCAGGGGAGAAGGAGGGAGATAGGTAGGTAAGTAGATAGATAAAGGATAACCAAGAGCTACAACTCCCCTTTCCAAACTGCTAGTACAATGCAAGGCAAAACATCATGGAGTGACAAACCTGTGAATTACAGGGCACTCTCATTGACCGGATACTATCAGGACATACTGCAGAAAATCAGAGAGCTGGGCCAACGTTACAGAGTAGGGAGAGCTTTGCAGGCACAGCAGCCACATTCTTGGCGCCCCTCTAGGTTGGCAGCACTCAGCCAGCCCGGCATCTGAACCACAGGGTAGTCACTGACTGCCTGAAGCGATGTGATGGCAAGAGGCCAAACCCAGATATTCGAACGCAGAATGGTCTCCTGCTCCAGGTAATGAAGATCAGTAGCACTCCTGACTACATGTGTGTGACCCAAGAGCTGATTACACCCCTCCCCGGAGTCTTTTTTCCATCAATAGTCACAGAGACTACAGCTTCTGAGCATCGCACTATCTTTGAAGAATGTATCTTCAGGTACAGACCAGGAGCGCTCTACTAACTTGTTTTAACAGTCAAACACATTAAGTCAAGCATGGCTTCAACACAGTAAGGCAGAACATAGGTGAACTTTTAGATACCTAAATACAAAACTGAGCTAAGATGTGTTCCTCTTTTACTGAGTGTCCACATTTTCCTTTTCATAGTTGCACAAGGTTAACCTGGTTTAAGATGCTGGGTTCCAAACTTGTTTCACCCTGACTGGAAATGGGAATCTAATGCTGCTGCAGAATTCCCTGAAGGGCCTGATCAGCATTCTTCCTCAATTTTTTGAGCTTCATGAATTCTCCATACCTTTCTATACTTACAAAGACAAGATATAAATGTATTTATTTATGCATATATATACACACAACCTTTAATCTAGCCTAAACAAGTTCTACAATTAAAATATCCTCCCAAAGCGTAGAAAATGTCAATTTAAATCACTGTTTTTCAAGTTTACAGTGGAATTCTAATCACTCTTGACAGCGATTTTCTGAGAAACAGTAAACTGCTAGCATCATCTAGAAGAGAGAGCAGTTTTCAGTTTCCTATGATTTGCTAGAATACAGGTAGGTGCAGAGCGAGGACAGATAACCCAAACTGGCCAACAGAATATCCTTACCATAATATCATGCTCAGTATAAAACCAGGAATTTGGCCAAGGGGCAGGCAAGCAATCCATGCTCCACAGTGGCTGCAGTGGCTGCATTCACGGCTACCGCTGCACTTGTTGTGATCCCTGCACTTATTGCTATCACTGCACTTGCTGAAACTGCTGCTCAGGACAGGCTAATCATTGGGCCATGAGCTGCTGCATTTTAATATATCCTTTTGTAATTATTATTAGTCTCTCTCCTTTTACAGTTCTATTAAAGCTATGTTTATCTCAACCCATGAATTTTCCTTTTTTTCCCCTCCATCCAATTCTGCCCTCCATCCCACCGGGAGGGGAGGAGTGAGAGAGCAGCTGCGTACTGTTTAGCTGCCACTGAGGGCTAAATTATGACAACAGTCAAAGGTGTCATTAGTTGTAACGGACTATAATCTCACATGACACATGCAAAACCTCATCTTAATAATTCTTACAGCTGCAAATATCATCACAAAATACCAAAGTTAAGAAAAGTATATTTATTTGATTCTCCTATTTGTTTGATGACAAAGTAGCACGTCATTAACAACAGCACAAAAAATGAACAATTTTTAATCTATGTGAGATAGAACACAAGACAGTAAGTGCATGAAGTGGCATCTGACACCTCTCACCAAATGTAGCAGCAATTCAAGTTTCCATAATGCACTCAACATCACACTTTCAAAATCAACAAATCAAACCCCTTCTTTTGAAACTTCTGAAGCACTTCCTACGTGGATGTTCCTTTTCCATATTTAGCTGTGAGAAAGACAGAACTCTGCAAGTATCGAGTTACTAAACGTATACGTAAGCCAACCAAACACAAAAACCACCCAAAAAGCAGTAAGCCTCAGTTGTTACTGTTAGAACAGAGAGGAGCAGCTCTTTCATGAAGTGGGAACCACTCATCTCCACTGGCACCTTCAAGAATGGAAGCTTACCTGAATATTTTTTTCCTAAATGTGAAGTTATTTGACTGAAATTTTGAGGCACTTTCCCCTCAGGACAAAAAAACCAAAACCAAAAAACAACTTCCAATCTCAGTTAAAAATAACTATTTTCAGAAAATGAATGTACAGCTGGTTCCCAGTTGCTACAATATGATGCTCTCCTACTCCTTCCACGCCCAAGTGTTCTGCACGGAGAACTCATTCTCATGACTAATATACACTGAAAGGGAGGAATAATTTAAATTTATGGGCGTTTGACACCTGAAATGTACCAACCCACGCAAATTTACAGCAGACGATTTGAAAAAAAAATTGTTTCCTTTACTAAGTACAAACATTAATCAAATCTTTAAGCAACTCAGCATTAACATGCGTAATTTAAAAACACTCAAAACAACTATTTCTTGGCACTTTTGATGCCCTTACAGCCAAGTTATATACACATCTGCAATACATCTCACTATAATCCCTATGCAGAAATGTGTACAACTGTGTAGTCATACACCTCTGTGCAATTCCATACTGTATAAAAAAAACCCCACCATAGTATAGCTGGTGAAGCCAAGACGCAAAATACAGATGTAATACATGAGTTTCTTTAAATAAGGCTTAATTCTGTCCTAAATGCATTATGACACACAGGTTAAAGACGTGAAAATACGAAAATAATAGTCTTCTTGCATCAGAAAACAAACCTCTTAAATACTCAAATAAATAGCCATTAAATATCAATTTTATCTCCCTTTAGAAATGCTGTTTTAAAAATAATTGATACTCATCTCACTTCCTGCTTCTAACAGATGATCTTCTGTTCAAAGATAAACTGCAGATAAAGGCATGAGTATATTCTCCTTTTCAACTTAACACACCTTTAGTAATATTCATATCACACTATACTTCCCTTAATAGAACAGACTTGACTGCAGTTTTCTAAGGAAGCATGTCTTTGAACAGGTAAAGTGCCCATGTGAAAACAAATACATGGCTTTATACAGTTAATAAAACAAGCAGTTTGAAGCACTCCATGTCTTTTACCCTTCATTCAGCATCAAAGTATTCAAATTAAAGTATTCAAATCCTGTAACTACATGAAATAGTTTATGAAATTTCCAGTTTTCACTATTTAAGTAATACTCAAGACTCCAGTCAGTCAGAAGCCTAACGTATTTGATGCAGCACTGGAGTTACGAGGTGAAAAGGCAGTAAGCTTATGCAGAATCCGTGACAAAGTAAGATTTCCCAACACTTAAGAAAATTAAGATATATATTTTTGCTACTGTAACTTTATTATTTAATTCAAAACACCATAAAGCATCAATGTATTTAACAACAGATTTCCCCATCCACTCTTCCCCCCTGCCACAGAACAGTGGTGATGATGAAAATAAGGAGAAGTGCAGTCAACTTCTACTTCAAGTCCTAGTACTCATTTATCCTTAGTCTAGGAGGAAAGTGGTTTACTTCTTGAATACACCTCACAGAAGCAGTTATGAAGTCCACCTCCACCAAGCTACCTTCATTCTGTCCCACACAGCTGAGAGAGAGTCAAATGCAGGACGAACATCCAGAATAGTGAACTGGTAGTTCTTATCTACTGCTCCACCATCATAGTAATCAATAACATACCGCACTTCTTTTCCACATCGGTCAACTATCCAATCATGTCTGTCAAAGGGAAGTTCGTATCTGGAAAGACAGGTAACAGACCATGCAGATATTTTAATGTGTATTATGAACCTGGAAGAGGAAGTGGACGTCCTATTTAAGAAGATTTAGTTATTCAGGCACTGACATAAAACCCCCACTAGTACTGCTATCTTCTGGTGATTATAACTTGCAATTCTAGTTCTGAAGCACCTTAAAATAAATTCTGCACCATGCTTCCAGACATGTCTCGCCGCCCACCTCATCGGAAGATCTCTCCTGCCTACGTACCCCATCCATGAACGTATTCTGGCCCTTGGTGAATACTCCTTTGCTTTGCCTCCAAATCTCATTAGTGCCGGTCCACATGGACATTCCCTGTGCACACAATTAAAAAAGGATATAGTTTTAACCTTTCAAAACAGTCTTATTTTCAGTGTTTAAACCACTACAGTAATTTACTTTAGTAAGACATAAACTATTAGGAAAAAGAGCAAAAAATTAATTACAAGTGATCTAAACCATTTTTTTTAACAAAAAAAGTCTGAGAAGTCCCCCAGTTTCTGACAGCATTTACTGTAGTATGATAGTACCTCTGATATGCTCCACCCCATTGTTGTAACTTATCAGCTGAGGAGTTCTCAGCAAGTCTAATCCTCATATTTAACAGAATAATAAACAGAAAACTATAATCCAAACTACTGTGTGACAAAGACCATGGAATTTCAGAGAACTATTTCTACATAGAGACTGCTTAACTGGTCTGTCAGGGACTATACTGACATAAAAGTGACAGTTTGTTTTACACCAGTCACTTTTAATCTAGTTTATATTTTCTATCTTTTTCATAATTTAAAGATTTCATATAAATAATTACCAAATAGACACAATAAGAAGTTAATTTCTCCAAGTCCTCATTATACACACACCACCAAAATGCTCATCTGTTTTATCAACATAATTATTCAGTTCTAGTTAGGCTCTTCTGGATAATCTTCCTCCATATTAATCAAAATGCAGACACCTATATTAACATAACTCGAGACAAAGCAGTGCCAGAAAACTTCTGTGAAAATTAGAGACAGATTCTATTTTCAAAGAATTGCAAAAGCCAGAACTAAACCAAAGTATTTGCTTTTCAATTCATATGTACATACCCAGCATGAAGTGCTTCCCATTTCAAAATCTCCTTCCAAGCTTGCTCATTATTTTGGTTGTGTATCTTAATAATGTTGGTCATGTCTTCACCTGTTATGTCATCATCTTTCCACCTCCAGCTAAAAAATAAGGGCTTAAAAACAGTTAACAAGCATTACAGCATAACTATTCCACCCTCCTTTGTCTATCTGATGGGCTTTTGAATCAAGAGATTTATATTATGCAAAGACCCAAAGCAAGTATGGAAACTTCTGCCTCATCTGCTTAAGCATTTTGAGAACCACTTCATTTTCTGTGTAGAAGTGTAGTCATCAAATTATCATAGAACTGCAAATCGTAGTCAAATAAATTAACAGCTTAACTGGATCGGAACATTAACAGTGAGCAAACATCGGCACATCCACAATATTCATAAAACTGCTGAGGAAAAATCCCACCAGCATTCCTAACACACAGAATTCCTGTATTCCAGACATTCTGCAGGCCCTTAGAAATGCCTCTCATCTCTCTGACTCTGCACTGTGACAACACACGTGCTTCCCTTTCAAGAAGCAGAACACTGAACATATTTAAGTGTTTACAGAATCAAAGCTTGTGTTCAATACAGACTTCTTATGACACACACTCTTAAGAAAGATCCTGATGTGTAAAAAAAGAACTACTATTGTTTTAATAGTAACTGCCTTTAAAATTATCTGTTTAAGAATGACAAATAACAGAATGAGGAAAGAGCACAGGAAGGCTTTTTGGGCCATAGGAGACATTTATTATTCAGTCAGATCTTGCCTACACTGGGTTTCTGTGAAGGCTGAAAACATTTACTTGTCAAACAATCTGCATATTTTTAGCAATTCTGCAAAGGCAAATTAGACGTTCTCAAAATTGCAGAACTTTCACTATCAGTTTACAGGATGAACATGAAGCCAACTGAGTTTGAAAGGTGCCAATCACGCAAAGTTTGTCTATGCTTGTGCACTGACTGTTAAGTTTTCTGAGCTAATAGCAGTTGCCTAACATTCCCTACCATCTTACTGATCACTAGAGGAGACGTCACCTTTGAGACCAGCTCTCATCTTTCAAAATAAAGTCATTTATAGAACCAGCAATTTTTCAAAGAGTTGGTTATTTACTGCTTAGAGTCCACAAACTTTAAATGATATCAAGAAATAACAACTAATGGTATTAATTCATGAATTTCATGCTCCCGAACTCCATCTGAAAATTCACAGTGTATTTACCCTTTCCTCAGCATAGCATTCCAGAACATTTGCTCTGAAGGGTAGACCCATTTCTTGTCAGAATGTGCTCTAGGAATGGAAGATTCTTCTCTAGCAGTTGACAATGGAAATGGTTGACCTGGAGATGGCTGCTGATTAGGAGGAGGCATCTAGAAAACAAGGAAAATCAACAAGAAATTAAAGTATGCATTTTTTTTTATGTTACAGCGTTTAAGAAAAATAAAAGCTTAATCGATCAGCAAAAGTCAAGACGTTCAGCCTTTATTTAAGTTCACCAAAATTTTCTTTTGCGGTAGAATTCCTTGCACAAGTTTGTCATCTGAAGACTAAAGGAAAAAATAAAAAAATATCTTATTTGCTAGTTTCCACTTTCATAGTATCACTGTTTACATTTTGGAGACGGTATTTCAGAAGAAACAAGATTGGAGAAAACATCTGAAATTACCGTATACCATCAACAATTACCATATTGCTAGGATCTATGTCATCTTTCATTTGAGATGCACCAGATTTCACTGGACACGCCACAAATTCATATGCTCTTTCTTGATGAGCAGGAACATCATCTGTGTTCTCAGTTCTACGATCAGTGGTCTTCATATGCATCGGACAACCTGAAATACAGGAAAAAAAACAGTACTCTTAAGACATGGAAAAAGTGGGAAACAAGTCGTTGAATGCTCAGGTAAATGCAAACTGCTATTTTACTGTTTCTTCTGAACTTTGCAATGGTTTTACCTGTTTGCTTTCCAGCATTTTAGGACCCACCACAGTAAGATTTAAGCCTCTCACGAAGTCCCTGAATGCTCATTCCCCACCCCATGGTAGCACCTATACTCAACTGTCTGTGCTTAAGATTTCCACAGCAATGTTAATCCAACACATGTTGAGTGTGTCAACAACAGAGCTGATATCACTTTTTCCAGACATTCAACTTATTCCACCAGTCTGCTGCCCTTTTCCAGGTGCATACTCTCCAGCCGCCACCACCTGCTCCCAGTTACCATCTTTTGCAGTTCCCTGACCCTTTGTGGGTGCACCATTCCATGGGAATAGATCTGCAGGAACCCTGCGAAATGGGACAATCAGAGCAACCTCCAGCTTCTACAGGAAGCACCTACTCTCTCTACAGACGAAGCAGCATGCATGCTGTTCTGGTGAACAACTGATCCTTAACCATGAAGTTACTTGAGAGCTATTCCTGCTACAGGAAAAACTCAAGCTTTTATTTATAGAACCACTTTTCTTCTTTCCACCTCCCCCATCCCCAATTTTTGATCTGTTTTCCAACTAAAGGATTTATTTTACTTTCAAGACTAATTACCACTCATTTTTTCCTGATGCATAGGACAGTCTGAAGGTGGAGACGACGACTGATGTTGCTTGGACACATCCAGCGACTGCGCCGCAGAACCCGGGGAAGACGCAGACAAACCCATGACTCCTGCACACTGGATCTTTTCCGATCAAGTTTCTAAGGGAAAAAGGCAAATATCCATAACACCAAGTACAGATGCACTGCTACATCAGGAATTTTAAAAGTGAATTCGATATTGGCACAAGTAACAAACACCCAGTCGATATGAAACCCCGTTGTGTCGATGGCACCGACTGCGTGGGACAAGCAGTGAGGGGCTCCCTGCGAGCATCATCTGCACTGACTGGCACACCCCAAGACTGCAGTGACCCCAGCCTTGCACCCCAAAATAGCACCACATCCCGCACCCTGAGGCTGCAGCCCCATCAGCCCTGCACCCTGAGAGCACAGCAATTCCAGCAGCTCTGCAAAGCATCCACACTTAGGGAGCTCTGCGCCCCAAGACTGCAGTGGCCCCACACCCACATCAGCTCTGTGCCCCAATACTGCAGAGGCCCCAGCAGCCCCGCATAGGCATAGAATCATAGTCAGGGTTGGAAGGGTCCTTAAAGATCATCTGGTTCCAACTCGCCTGCCATGGACAGGGACACCTCCCACCAGACCAGGCTGCCCAAGGCCCATCCAGCTGGGCCTGGAACACCTCAGGGATGAGGCAGCCACAGCTTCCCTGGGCAACCTGGGCCGGTGCCTCACCACTCTCATTGTGAAGAAATTCCTCCTAATGTCTAGTCTAAATCTGCCCCTCTCCAGTTTACACTCACTGCCCCCAGTCCTAGCACCACAAGCCTTTATGAACAGTCCCTCTCCTGCTTTCTTGTCAGCTCCTTTCAGGTACTGGAAGGTCACTAGAAGGTCTCCTCGAAGCCTTCCCTTCCCCAGGCTGAACAACCCCAACTCTCTCAGCCTGTCCTGTATGGGAGGTGCTCCAGCCGTTTGATCCTCTTTGTAGCCTCCTCTAGACTCGTTCCAGCAGTTCCATATCCTTATTATGTTGCGATTCCAGAGCTGGACACAATACTCCAGGTGAAGCCTCACGAGGGAGGCACAGAGGAGCACAACTCCCCTCCCTCGCCCTGCCGGCCACGGTTCTTTCGATGCAGCCCAGGGCACGGTCGGCCTTCCGGGCCGCGAGCGCACGCTGCCGGCTCCTAGCGAGCTTCTCATCCATCAGGCATCCGCGCCCCGAGCCCGCAGCGGCCCCGACCCGGTGGCGGCGGCGACAAGGTCAACTTAGGCCCCGCGCTCTCCCGCCGCGCCCCCCTGTCCTCACCTTGGCCCGCGCCTCGCGCCCTCCTCGCGAGAGCGAGGCCGCCCCCACGCCCCGCCCCGCGCCTGCGCGCGCCGCCGGCGGCGCGCGCAGGCGCGGGGCGGGGCGTGGGGGCGGTTCCAGCCCTCAATGCTGCAAATGGCGTCGTACGGGGACGTCTGCTGGCACTAAACGCCTCGAGCAGGGAATGCGAAGCCTGCGGGCTGATTTAAACGCGTTCAAAGATCCTAGAATCGCCAGGTTGGAAAGGACCCACAGGATCGTCTGAGTCCAACCATTGCCATCAGTCACTAAATGGTGTCCCTCAGCACCTCACCCACCCGTGCCTTAAACACCTCCAGGGAGGGTGACTCAACCACCTCCCTGGGCAGCCTGTGCCAGTGCCCAGCGGCCCTTTCTGTGAAATACTTTCTCCTGATGCCAAGCCTGAACCTCCCCTGGCGGAGCTTGAGGCCATTCCATCTTCTCCTGTCCCCTATCACTTGGGAGAAGAGGCCAGCTCCCTCCTCTCTACAACCTCCTTTCAGGTAGTTGCAATGAGGTCTCCCCTCAGCCGCCTCTTCTCCAGGCTAAACGACCCCAGTTCCTTCAGACGCTCCTCTAAGACTTGTTCTCCAGGCCCCTCACCAGCCTGGAAGAGGGGTTTGTTGCACTCTATGTATTCTTGGTGCAAAGAAAGAAACAAATGATTCCCACTTTTTTTCAAAAAGATCAGAAGGATTAATAAATACAAATTCTAAACCACACTGAAGCAGTTCTAACAGGCACTATTTCAAATGATGTAACTATCTGAATTTAAAAAACTAATACACAGTGCTTTCAGGAACATCTTTCAAAACAGGACCTCCCTTATTAGCCATTCAGTGTGAATGCGAAATAAAAATACAAATATGAAGCAATATCAAATATCCATCCTTTCACTCAGTTTTGCTCTTTCATAGAGTTAATTATGTAAGAGGAAATTGTACCCTTTCTGAATGCAGCAATTATTAGCACAGCATTGAGAGTTTGGAGTGAGGAAACTGGCACTGTGTCAGTAATTAAGTCTCTCACTGCCCAAGTTTTAGACGTGTTTGGCTCTCCTGAAAACTCTTAAGACTGCGTTCCCAGTAACAGCTGTGTAAGCAGCACTAGACGGGATACCATCATTGCAGTCTGCACTTGCTGCACCTGACAATAGTTAAATAACGAGAGCCTCCTGTAGACCAACTGACACCTCTGCTTCCAAATATTTCAAATCAGTGGAAGACCAACTATAGGGTGAAACACATTTTTTCTCTGATATTCTCAAACCAGGAATTTTTTTTACACCCTCTTCTCAAAGTACTTTATGTTGCTGGTGTCAGTATGCTGTCTCTCTGCTTTCCACCATCACGCTCCACCCACCAGAAGGAACAATTGCACTACTTATTAGACATTGCATAGATAATAGTTTTCATGTTTTATAAGATAAGCCAAGTAGCAAAAACTTTTTCCTCAATGTAAAGAATTATAAAGAACACCAACATCACAATCTCACAAAGCACACATTCTACACTTAGGTGTGTCACGCTGTGAACTCCAGAAAAGCTGAGCAAAATAAGAAGATACTCACAATAGAAGTCCACTGTTAAACAGATATCCACTATGAAAGTTAAATAAGAATTAAAAAAACTGATGCAGAATTATCGCACCGATACAAGGACAGAAAACAAAAGAACATAGAGTAATTAAAAAGAAAAAAAAAACAGAAAAAGAGAAACAGGGAAGGGACTGTCGAGGGGAGAAGGGAAGGAAGTGAAGGGTGACTTTGCACCAAAACATGACAAAGAAGTGGATATACAAAATACTTTCTATACCCTGCATCTTAGAAAGAGGTATGTTCCTTACACTTCAGGCAAGATTTGTTGAATTTGTCAGGTTAAAAATGGTTCTCTGAAAGACATTCCTTGCTCCCAGTCTTAGTCCCTAACTTTCCCCAATTCAGTGTTAAAAGCTGCCCAGCAGCAGCTTGAAGCTGCCCACCAAACCCCCATTGTCCTTTCCCAAGCAGTTGGAAATCTGACCTATATAGCATCTGACCCCAAATAATGCTTCCAGACATCCCCAGTCACTTCCACACACACTGATTAGTTAATGAGCAGTTTTCCACGCTAGCAGTGTAAAATTAGTACCCTAAGAATAGAATTTTAAAAGGGAACAAAATACCCCTTAAAAGATGAAGGGACAAAAGCAAAAGCCACTGGAATGCTTTGTGTGTCCTAGTAATTTCACTGTCACAAAATACAAAAGAAAATTCAAAGAAACATGAACAACTCCTGTGCTTGGAAGCCAATGGTTAGGGTCTAAGAGAGGAGCAACTTCCTCCAAGAATGCTCAGAGAAACTTCCAGGTTTTTACTATCCATTTCATGCTTCCCAGCCATACATTCACTGCACACATAGAATCTAGGAACTGCCATATTAAGGACCTTACTTGCTCATTTTAGTATTCAGTGAGGGACTGTGTAGTGGATCACATTTATAATATGATGATAACAGTAGCTCTTTATCCCCACAGCCTTCAGACAACTGTCCAGCTTGTGCCTTGAAACGTGGTATTACAATAGAATGCAATATAATTATATTTTACAATATAAATAGAAGGTTTTCCTCAATTTAAGTTATGTTCCTGGCCCCAGTGATGTCCTACATAGAATTTCACCCTTTAAAAGTCCAGCCAGCTGCACCAGAGTGTGGCTCAGACCTCAGAACTTCCTCCCTGCCTTTTTTAAAATAAAGAAGATGCAGCAGAAAATCTCAAGATTCCAATAAGCCAGTTATTTCTGAACTGAACCCAAAGTAAATACTTCTTTCATGATGCATTCATTATAGGCACATAAGCTATTACCATATTAAGAAAGAGAAAATCACAAAATAAGAAACTGTGTTCCTTTCCTTTATTATGAAGTACCGAGACCTTGCATACAACATGCAATTTATTGCTTCTTGACATTATTGCATATATCAAAGGGAAAAAAAATAACCAGCCAGTATCATTTTATGCAAGCTCTAAACTGGTCAAACAAAATACAGAAATGCTTTACAGTATCACTGAAATGCAAACAAATAATTAACATTTTTTATAAGTGGTAGTAAATTTAAACCCATAATACTTAATCATTCACCTTATTATGACTGATTACTTTTATTACCAATCTGTTATATTGCATTTTTCAGTTCTTGTGCCATGACAAGGATTGCTACTACAATCAGACCACGTTAATATACGAATTTAATAATGTGATCCTGACATTTTGTGACAGTATTAGTATTTACTGCAAACTAGATTGTCAAGATTTACCAGAAATGAGTCTAGCAGAATTTACAGTTTCTGTCCTTGCTCTGCACATAAGTTACATACATTTATCAAGTTTTTTTTTTTAGACAGAAGATTTTAGAAATACTTTTGAATTACAGGCTCCATTATTTATGCCTAAATTCTGCCTCATTTGTTCCCAACAGTTTTTGTACTTCAGTTTTACATCAGGTTAGCTGTGCTTACATGTTAAATTGTTCTACATATATGGGTGTCTGTCAAGATTAAAGAAAACACTGTTTGGTATATGCATGCTAGAAACAAACCCAGGATATTTGGATGTGTGCATATTAAGTGTGCAAATTATACAGCAGAGCTCATGATTAGCCCTTTTCCTCCTTTCCCCCTGTCATATGATGATTTCTCTTGTGACTGGAATAGGGTTACAATAAACAAATCAAATATATCCTGCATTGCATTCAAAATGCTATGTTCTGTATTACAGCTTAGTATTAATATTTAAATTTTGCTTTCAAACCCAGCAATTTTTTAAAAATACCAAAATTTAAAAACTTAGAGTAAAATTTACATGCAACATGCTCCACTTGGGTGCAGATTCTCATATACTTACATATTTATAGGCTCATAAAAGCATGTCCTGTCCGCAAGACAATATTTGACATCCCACACATAGATTAAAAATGAAGATAGACTACAGAATATTTTCTTTACTTCTATATTTTCGACTTCAGTAAGTAGGAAGTTATAAATAGCACACTGAATCATTATATGGTTGATACCAAGCCATGCTGAACTCTTCATAATTCACTCTCTCAAAGACATTTCCTTTACATTACAACTAGATAAAAAATTTATATACATCATTATAATCAGATGCCTCTTCAGTACAAGACATCACACAATGAAAGTGATCTTGGAAGAAATTTTGCCAAAATAATTCTTATACCAAACAATACAATTTATTCTTCATAGCTACCTTCCATTCTTTACTGAACTATAAAGTGCTTGGTTATTATAAATAGAGTAAGAATAGCAAAGGAGGTAGCTAGTAGAGATTTGTAATGGATAAGAATCCTTACTAAGTGTTACCACCTAAAAGTATGACTTAATGCTTAATCCCAGGTGTCTAAACAGCCCAAGCAGCATACCTTTCACCTTCTGTACCGCAAAAAAACCTTCTAAGTTGCTTTCAGAAATCCTAGCACCTTTACCTGTCCAACAAAGAGATTTTACCTGCGTTTGGATGAATGTTCAAGTTCATAAATATTGATCACTGTTTTTCCACATGACTGCTGTCAGGATCTCACCTATGAAGTACTGTTCTTTTTCCAGCTGTCAAATATATTCTGTAGACAAAGACACTCCACCGGGAACAAATCCTTCCTTGTGAAGTTCCTCGTAGCCAGATAATGATGATGCACATTAGGCTAGTAAAAATATGAAAGAGGGCTGCCCATATTTTTCAAAGTCTTCTACATTTGCTTTTTTTTCATCTGAAAATTCTAGCACCTTTCCCTTTGCTTTACTGGTGTCTTTAACCAGCAGCCAACACTGCACCAGATCCTAAACTGGAGTAACTGGCAAGCAGCCCCTTACTTTCCTCTGAATGGCTCAGCAAGCATCACAAAACAATTTTGCAAACCTCTCTATTAAATGATCTTTTATGGAAAGCTTGTATGTACATACACTTAAACACAAACAAGTCCATGGGAAGAAATACCTAAACCTTTCTGCTACATATCAGTCTGCTGTTGTCCCAACCACAGCAGTAGGAAGACATCTGGATCTCTATACTTGTGTTCTCAAAGCCTCCTCCACCTCTCCTCTTCAAATCTGCTTGAATATATGTATCAGTTGTGTAAGGTTTTACTCTTAGGTTAGCATTATTTCTGCAGTATGAGTAATACTCTACCACAATTTTCTAAGTAAAGATGGAAGTTGTTATCTTCCAGACACTGTAAATTAAATTAGTTTTTAATAAATTTTAATACAAAATTTGGAATGGTTAAGAATTCTATGTATAAAGTCAGCTCCCCTCATTTTCCTGTGTATATGATATTTTTCATTATTCAATAGTTTCTATTTTTTAAGCAATTAAGTTATTAAATTATTGAGCTCATTCAAGATAGCATGGATTTATAGAGGTAGAGTAGGCTTCAGAGATGCAATTCTTACCACTGAGGAACACACACAGATAACCCATAAAGCATCTCTGTAGTGTAAGGCTCTTAAATTCATTGTGATGTACTGGAAAGCTCACTGGGAAAATGAGTATTTGAAGTACATTTCCTCTCTGCAAGTGCTATACCCACAAATCAGTTATAAAAGCAAAACGTTACCTACCATGTCCCTGTAGTAGTTCTCAAAGTGGTATCTACTTATCTTTTGATGAAAAACTAAAGCCATAAAAAAAGGGCAACTTGCATTCCTACATACAGCCTTACAGGTACAAATAGACTCTCCCATGATCATCACGCTAATTTTATGTCACCTGGTACTGAAGAATGTAAAAGAAAAGGAAAACAAGGTATTTGAGCATTTACAAGATTAACTCCTTCAATTCGATATGTCCACGGCAAAGACACTTGGTGACATACCAAGAGTCTGCTTTTACACTAGACAATGTGGCTGTTAAAACCAGAAGTTTTAAGCCATTAACAAGATAATGTTAAATTCTGAAGTTAGCATTTATTATGCTGCTACTTATCATGCATTTATTTTTTTTGCATAAAAAAGACACAAGCTTGCAACACTAAATTTCAGCAATATTTCAGCACACTTATTAAAATAAAGTGCAATTGAAAAATGTGTGTTGCAGCTATCTAATCTGCTGTATCATAAACTTTCAGTAGCAGGTAAAAAGTACCCTAGTGTATTCAGTGCATCACAACTTTGCAGACTGTTTACTATTGTCCTTGCTGACTACACGATTTTTTTTTATCGGAAAGTTGTCTTCTGACACACAGTAGATGCATCAGGACATAACTGCAATACATTAAAATAACAATTGAAAATTGAAACCTGTTGTATTGCAAAATAGCTTTAATTAAATGAATTTTGTACAACAATCAAAAATATTACGTGTTTTAAAGTAATTATCCCACTCTCCTTCCTTTCTGGATTGTTGCCCAATGTGTATTATGCAGGATCTGAGGGTTTTTTCTATCTAGTTTTAACTGAGCTTTATTATAGCTTGATCTGCCCCCCATCTGAAACAAGCCTATCTAGAAGTAAAAGAAACAAAACATTTTAATTAATGCTGTCTGCTGAAAAAAAAATACCAAAATATTACTGATTATTAAGAAGGGATGAATTTCAAAAAGTTTTCATGAATTATCACCTTAAGTGTGGTTCCAAATCATCCTTACCAGTTTTTTATCCTACTTCCCAAATAACAAAACCAGACTTCTTTTAAACATATTTTCCAAAATGTTTGACTTTACTAATTTTTTTTTTTAGAAAGGAACAAGCTATTACAAAAGGATTCCCTGATTGAGTTTTTTAAAACTTGAGAAAAAAGTATTTCCTTTACACCTTTAAATGATAAAGGTGATACAAACGGAGTCTTTGTACGTAGCCTAGATTTTGCATAAGGTGCACCAAAACCATTATTTGTAAAGATCCAGGTTCTGCAAATTAGTATAAAAGCGAGTCTGTTTCTTTCAGCATAACAGGGCACAGGATAAGCTCACAAAGACTATGGATTTACCAGTACCCAAATAAAGGACTGCCCTCACTCAAATCATACAGCTAAACAGATTAGCTGCCAACTTTCCCAAGGAATAAACAGTTCATTTGTCTGCAGGCTTGTGAAGTATTAATAAGCACAGAAACAAAAAACCAGATGTTCAACAGTCCTTGGATACCTCCTTTTACAAGGATTGGAAAACAATTATGGAAAAATGCCTGACCAGTGGAAAAGCTGAAAAAGGGCTACAGAGGAGAGCATCAAGATAGCCCAACAACGTCATTTTAACTGGGAAACCAAACTCATAGCAGCTTACACAGCCCTCTTGGGACCTTCCAGAGCTCCAGTGCCTGGAAGACAGGAACACTGCGTCCCTCAGCTGGGAGCACAGCACTGGGCACTCCTCTCTCTGACAGCAGAAGGGAGAGCTGACATCACCCCACTGTGTCAGAGGGAATGGGACAGGAGCAAAACTATTCTACACCAGGTAAGTGACTGGGAT
This sequence comes from Clamator glandarius, assembly GCA_033459285.1. NCBI lineage: Eukaryota > Metazoa > Chordata > Aves > Cuculiformes > Cuculidae > Clamator > Clamator glandarius. Next base: position 4,760,470 of record JAUNZM010000039.1, read on the forward strand.
GCGCACTAAAGCACTGAGTGAAAATGGGTACTTTCAGCACATCTTACCAGAAGGTATAACAAATAAGTAATGCCAAAGAAATTCAAACCCCAAAACCCCAAAACAAACCACAAAACCTCACCAAAAAAAACCAGAAAAAACCAGAAGTTAATCACTCCCAATTCAGATATGGTTTAAAGCAAGTAGAACAAAACCAAACTACACACAAATACAGCTCTCAAAATAATTTAAGAATAAAATGAAAGCCAGAATTTCCTCAAGTTTAATTATAAATTAGATCCTATGCTATTCCTAGACAGTAGGATTTCTCTCTGATGCCTTCCAAACTTTTAAGTTTGAAGAGGTAACAGAGTACTAACTGGCAATTATGTGATTTTTTTAAAAAACAAAAGGTTGTGCCTACAGAACTGTCATTAGAATCATAGAACAGTTTGGGTTGGAAGGGACCTTAAAGATCATCTGGTTCCAACCCCTCTGCCACGGGCAGGGACACCTCCCACAGACCAGGCTGCCCAAGGCCCATCCAACCTGGCCTTGAACACCTCCAGCGATGGGGCAGCCACAGCTTCCCTGGGCAACCTGTGCCAGTGCCTCTCCACCCTCATTGTGAAGAAATTCCTCCTTCTGTCTAGTCTAAATCTGCCCCTCTCCAGTTTATACCCATTGCCCCCAGTCCTATCACTACAAGCCTTTGGGAACAGTCCCTCTCCAGCTTTCCTGTAGCCCCTTCAGGTACTGGAAGGTCGCTAGAAGGTCTCCTCGGAGTCTTCTCCAGGCTGAACAACCCCAAATCTCTCAGCCTGTCCTCATAGCAGAGGTGCTCCAGCCCTCTGATCATCTTTGTAGCCTCCTCTGGACCTGTTCCAACAGCTCCATAACCTTCTTATGTTGAGGATTCCACGACTCGACACAATACTCCAGATGAGGTTTCACAAGAGAGGAAGAGAGGGGCAGAATCACCTACATTCTACAGAATTACCATACAGCTTTACAGATGTTTGGCACAGTTAATCAACACTTCTAATTTCTGATGTGATTAAGGAAAATGTGGTAAAAATCCTTAACACTTCATATCAAACAGGTCATTTCTGTGATAAAATAAAATAAAGTAATTACTGTAAGATACACCTCACATATACAGAAGAATTTTCTCACTTTACAATTAAACTTCACAACCAAATAGCCAATCATTAAAAATACCAAAGAGATTTGCAGCACTTCGCAAAGGTAGCAGCAAAGGAAAAAGCAGTCCATTCAGAATTATGCTGTTTCTACACAACCTTTACCATACTGACTTACAAAATGAACTCCACGGGCAATTTAGAAGATGCACTGTTGCATGTAACCCAACACAGCAAAAGTGAATCATTCCCATAAAAAATCAGATAATTTTAACAATTTTAAAGATATTCTTTAGTCTTATAATACAGCATTTTAGATAGAATTATTTCAAAGATTTGCCAAGCTGCTTTGCATTCATATAAGGCAGAACAAAAAGCAATATCAGACTTCACAGAATCAAAGCTAAATGTTTAGCTTTTCTTGCAAAAATTAAAAAGTTGTCAAGAATGAAATCTTGATTGTTATCCCTAGAAGAAAACATATAAACATGCCAGGAGAATTGCACCATATCAGGAGTTTGGGGAGGTTGGTTTTGTTTTCTAAAAAAAAAAAAAAAAAGAGAGATGTCAGTTTTCACTGGATTTATAAAATACATTTATCTGAGAAACCTGAGTGAAACACTTCAAACAAACTGGTGGACAACGAGCAAGTAACTGGTCTGCTCCTTTCTAAATTCAGTAGCTTGTAAATTGCTTGGAACAGACACCTGGAACTCATTTGTGTGAGCCTTTATTCCTCACCAGACAGGATCCATAAAGCGTGGCCCTGGGTGTGCAGGCAGTGTGGCTAGGGAAAGAGTAAGTTCAGTACAGAGGTAATACTTGTTTCCTTAAGAGGAGCATTCCATGGCAGAAATGTGCACTGTTTCAGTGAACCCAAATTATTTTCATAGCAGAAATTTCATTTTATCCTTATGATTTCTAGTCAGATTTTCCATTTCTATGAGTTTTGGCTTCTTCCAGTCCGATAAGAGAAATGACTTTGTAGCACCCTTTTGCAATTTTGACCATCCACATCACATTCATAACATCCAAGACAACACTTGAGATAATCCAGGCGCTCTGGGCTGCAAGTCCTAATCTGTGGAAAGCCTCTGTTCCAAATGAAGATATTACATGGCTGTAATATACAGGCATGACGGCAATCCTCACCACGAAGAACACAACTGTCATCAGCACACCATTGATGATGTTGGCCTTTGAAGATTTGGGATATCCCAGGACTTCAAAAAACCACCTGCAAAAGATGCATTTACAGATAGCACACAGACTTGAATCCAGCTCATTTAAAAATAAATTTATTTCATGTTTTTCTTAATTAATCGTTTTTTTTTTTCTCCTACCCTTATTTCTAAATTATTGCACCGTGTCTTAGCTTGGCTGCATTTTTTTCCCCTACTTAAGCAGTGTGTAATAGCCAGCACCATTGAAGAATAACAGGCAGAAAAACCTGATCTGAATTGTAAACCAGTTGACAACCAGTCTACATTTCAGTGACTATCGTGTAAGACATTATAATTCAAATTCTCTTTTAAAATATTACAGATTTATTAGTACATTTTGCACCAATGGGCAACTAAATCTCTGTTTCCCTGAAAGCGATTAGAGCATTGTATTTGGATATGGTAATCTATATAGAGCTCTAATATCCAGTTTCTCCGATTTAGGATTTGCTGACTGCTTCTGTTCAGCCTGAAACTAGAACTTTAGAACCAGACATTGTAAATGGCCCTGAATCGTTTAACAGCTAGGTATGTTATGCAACAAAAAAGACAAATGTTAACCCCCATCCATTACTGCGTTATAGGTGGTCTTTAAAAAAAAAATATGCTTGCATATTAATTATAAAGTACAGGCATAATGTATCTGTGGCCTAGCACACAGAACCTATGGGTTGATGGCTAGAAAAAGGCACAACAAACTCCTCTAATTCTTTATCATTTACACTTAAACCAGAATAAGTGCAAGGAAAATTTGTGCAATGGCAGAGTAAAGACAGGACTGGAGGAAAATTTCTTAAATCTCTATTCATGATAGGGCATAGGGAGGGAAAGTGGAATCACCAATTTATATCCAAGAAGATATGAAGGTAAAATTAATTAAAAAAATAACAGTTTAAAATCTGGTTTTAAAAGTATTTTTAAATTTAATTACCTACAGATTACAACTTAGGTAATTATAGATATACTAATAAGACACCAGACATCCAGCTCTAACAGAAATCTTCCAGGAATTCATTGAGTGCCACTGAGACACTTAAAATCCAGGCTCTCAGGGTGGCACTAAAAAAACTCTTATTGGGATGATGTTTTAGTGAGACCTGATATATTCGATCAGACTAAAAATCAGAGCCTGTATTTTCACTTATATATATATAATTAAGATTCCAAAAGTAATATTAAAAAAGGTTTTAAAATACACTGTGATGAGCCAAAATATGTAACTGGACAGCTGCTTAGCAATATCTCTCTCCCAGCAAATTCAGAAAAATAAAAGTTAGTTAATCACAGTTATCATTACAATTTTACCCAGTACAGTTCATAACTGATTATATAAATGCTGATACTAACATAAGAAGACCTAAATGCTTGCCATGAAGACAACCTCCAATTAGGTATCCCTAACAACACAGACAGGAAATACAAAGAACGCACTACAGTTCTAAGATTAGAATATCATCCTATATTTTAAATATAGGTCTTTTGGTAATACTAAGAATGCAAACAAGAAACATAATGTAAGTCATTATCATTATCCACTACTTACTGTCTTAAGGGTCTGGTTCTCTTCAAATTTAGTGAAAAAAACCCAACACATTCATGCACTAATGAGATCACATCCCACAGTGCAAGAGACTTTATCTCCTACAGTGACTTCCATTTTTCTGAGAAAGCAGTAAATGTCAGAACTCTTAAGACATATTATCTCACCACAGGCATTTTACAAGTACAATATAAAATGTCTAATACAAAAAAACCCCCAAGACTAAGCCTATAGCTTGGGAACCCAGAAAGGGAGGGGAGAAACAGGGATGGTTCTAGAACACGTTCGAACCTGCCTCTAAGAGACAAGCATCAACTCTTATCGCTTCACTCCGTTTAAGTGGGCACGTGTTCAAATAGAGATGTTTTCTTACCCTCAGTCGGGAAAATGCCAGTGAGCAAGAATGAACAGCGAGTTAACAACACTCCATCTGTGAAGCACCTTTTAGTTAATAATATGACTGTGCTTGAACACTCATCCTGTTCACCAGACCTGTGATTTCTACCTCTTCCCAAAGATTAAGTCGGTGGTCAAAGGACCTCATTTTTTCCTCAGTAGAAGATGTGAAAGCAAACCCAACGAAGATCCTCAACAGCCTTTCAGAAAGTGACCTGCAGAATTGCTTTGAACATTGGCAGCATCGTATGCAGCTGCGTGTCAGCTCAGAAAGGAACTATTTTGAAGGCAATCATAGCTGATTTTCTTAATTTGTTAAACAGAAAGTAATAGGCACAGTCTGGGGTTATTTTTTGTGTCATATATTACTTTTAATAGCCATATTTTGTGTCATATATTACTTTTAATAGCCAGATGTATCACGATACTTCCTGTCACCATAGTCGGAAAGGGAAGCATCAGTATAGGCACTACTTAGACCCAGGATGAAATTCTGTCTTGGCAGAAGTCAGCGGGAGAATGGCCATTCACTAGGACATGAATTTCAATATAGAAACTTAGAATGTAACACCATCTTTTGTCATTTTCTTACTCTCCTCTTCCTTGTATTACTAAAATAAGTTTAAAGAAGCATTTATTTACTCCTTAGCTCCTCTGTGCACACAGGGCTCAGATTACACTAGACTATGGTCTCCTACTCAGCTGTACCTGGGCAAATTAAAGCAGTCTCTGGACAGCTCTATTATCCCATCCGGCCCTCCTGCAAGATCAATTTGCCAAGCTGATGTTCAAAAGGGTTCTCTTTTTATTCTTACAGATCAGAGGACTGCTACAATCTCATAAAACAGTTCAGAGCTTCCAGCCACAACGCAGTAATGGGTAATACTTGGATACGCTGTTTGCAGGAGGACTAAAGTTCCTATTTGCCTTACAAAACTTATCCTTTCTCTACCGGACACCTGGTGAAGAAAACAGATGTCATACATGTAGGATCAATAAAGTAGGAACACACCCCAAAAAGGATGGGTGAGAAAAGGCATCTGGTGCACTGAAAGATCTGATCCTACATGCGGGGAAAAAAAAAAAAAAAGGAGGAGGAGAGGACTGCAGCATTTCCCTATACACCAAGGCACTTGAGATAAAGTGTTCCTGCAGCAAATCCCTGCCCCAAGTTGGTGGCTACAGAGTAAGGAGAGAGGCCACCTTCTCCAGAGCACTGGGAAACTCCATTGACAGTTTTCCCCTACCTGTAGTATGTGGCATTATTGCTCTCCTTTTCCAATACTCACAGCACCAATTCTAGCAGCAACAGTATAACCAGAAGACATGGCAGGCTTCCACTGTCACTGAGCTCTGCAAAAGAGCCTTCTGCCACTTTCCTCTCTGATCACAAGAGTGAAGATTTACCATTCCAGACATATTTAGGTGCTTTACTATTTTTCTAATTTAAGTGCTTAAAATAATTCCCAGAATGATTCTTAAAGAAATAATATAAACTTATATTATTCTATGTATTCTATGTATATAGGTATATATTAATATTTTTTAGTATATATGTACAGTATTGCAAAATAAACCTAAGATTATCTACGGCAATGCAATTCCATCCTAGGATTATGTTGGCAATGGTATTTTGCTTTTCTTTCCTGGTTCATGATACTAAAAAAAATCCCTATTGGAAATGATGGCTTTACCATAACAATTAAATGAACTTACAAATGCTAATAGTATTATCTTTGTGAACTTTTTTTGTTCAATAGTTTCATCAAAATGTGGCATTTCATAGGAAGGCTGGTCTACTCTAAAAAGGAAATCAGGGGTGAATACATTAGTTATACTGTTGCAACTAAAGCAGCAAAAAGTTTTCATAACAGAAGAGATTTCCACCTAATAATCCTTAGTTCAAGATGCATAAATTCCCTTTCAGCAGGCATTCAACAATGATAAAAAAACCCAAACTTCTGAAGTGACAGAAATAATAGTAATAATACAGATTCAAGTTTTAAAGAACCATGCAAAAAATCCCTAACCACTTACCGCTGATTGACAAAAGGAGTGGAGAACTCTGCAAGCAGACGGAAGTTTCCAAAATAAGCCAACAGACCTTTGCTCTGGTTAGCAGAAGAAAACAGACACGCACAAATGAACACCACAGATTTAAAACCTTGATTAAACGCTTCAAGTATACACAGAAAGATATGATGTCTCAACTTCTTTATAAAAACAGTAGTAAGCCAGTTTGCCAACTGTGGCCAACTTCCACATAAGGGTTAGTACAAAAGCTGCAATTTTCCTTAAATCAATAGTTTCTTATTTTAAATAAAACTTTAGAAGACCTACAGTTAAGCTGTAATGGAAAGCTAGCTAGAGAAGACTGGCAACAAGCGGTCATAGGTTATAATTATAATGATACCAAGAGAATTACAAAATTTTGGATTTCTTAATGTTTAAACAAGCCCAAATAGAAAAACAGTAAGCTAAAGAAAAAATGACCCTGCATTGTTCTAGGCATATAATTTGCCAAAGTGAAAATAAATTCCTAGCTTTTATTTGACATCAATAAAGGCATAAAGTCCTTTCTTCTCTCCTCTTTCTGCAGGGGAAGCCATTGCCACCAGCTGTGTTGCAGCTCCTGCTGTGCCCTGTGGCTTGGAAGAAGAGCACATCTTCTCCAAATCAGTATATGCATAACTGTGTAGTATATTTACAGACACATTTTAAACGAGAACTTCCCTCCAAGTGACAAAGTACAGCATATTCTCTGCCTTGTTCTTGTTTGGTTGTGCTGGAAATAGTATCCCATTACACAGCAGTTGGGAAAGCAGCAATTTGCAGAGGTGGAGATGAAAAGATTTAAAAACAAAATTCAGAGAGTCTCCTGAACAACCTATGGAGCATGTGTTCCTCTGTCCCACATCGAACCTGGGGCCCACTGCTTCAGGCACTGCACACCAGTTTGCACTACAGCAAACAGAAAATCTGTGTTCTTAATCAAATTCTCTCCTATGGTCAAGGGTCATTTTTGAAATAAGATTCTTATGAGTAACTTTTTCTGAAGATAAGAAAATGAGAGTAACACACAGATATCCAAGGGCAGAGCTAGATCCAAACAGTAAGAACCACTTTAAAAGATCGACTTAACACTACACTTGCTGTTCACTCCGAAAACAATTAATGAATTTTCTGCAACAGAGATTAACCTTGGCAGTGGTATTTTCATTTCATATTCAGCTCTAATTCATTTTCATCGGTGATAATATTAGTGATCTAATTATCTTCAACCCCAAACAGAATATTTACTTGTCATGTACCTCATCTCCTTTAAACTGTTATGTCAGAAATCTGACTGTAATCTGTCACCTCAATACTTTTCACATTGTAAGCCTGGGATTTGCACAATAGATAGAGAAAGAAATGTGGTAAATAAAGTAAATTGTCTTTTATAAGATTTCTTCATTTACAAAATGAGCTTTTCAGAAGGAATTCAGAAGCATTATTCTGGAGGTCACTGTGATTTCTAACAAGTAACATGGGCATCTCTGAGAAATTCCAGCAGCAGCAAAGAGTAACTAAGTTAGTCTTTACCCCAGAACAGTACCCTTCTCTTCTCCTTTTCCCTTCAATTTATATACACCACAGATATTTACAGAAACATAATTAATCATCTGTTTCCCCACCAAAGTAACCTTAAACAAGAAGGATAAGACAAACTGCTCATCTGAGAAGAGATTTAAAAAAAAAAAAAAAAGAAAAAAAATCCCACCCAGAAAAAACATAACAAGCTAATTGTAGTACATGCACGAGAGTTATGGATCACTCAACTATGCAAATACAATCACAAGGAAAACCTAAATACTTGAAACCATTTCCTTCCAATTTTCCAACTAAATATTCAGACTTGTGAGTTTATTTGAAAGCCTTTCTTATAACTATGTGAAAAAGCCCTTCTGTCCAAGTGTCTCTACAGAAAAAAGCTAAGAAGAATTTAAATTTCAGTCATTAAATAAGTTACACATTTTTGTTGAAGGACTGTGACACTGAACAGGCATGCAATTACAACAAATGACTGATAAAACCATTTAGAAATGAAAAAATTTTAGATTGAAAATATAAATATGCCCTTCACAATGCTAATACACCAAGCAGTGAAGGGCTTTTTTAAACATAAAGTAAATGAGATCTATAAAAGCATTGCCTTCAATCCCATCAGCTTGTTAAGTTACTGGAAAAAAAATAGCACTCACCAGTACAAAATAGTAAGCATACAAAGCTGCCAAGTGATGTATTACAAAAAATTTGTCACCAATTGCCTTCCAGTAGTAAATAATAAGCAATAAATCTACAAGAGAAAAGAAATAATGATAAAGAACAATTTATTATAGAGCCATTGGCCTCAGAATAGTGTTTCTCTAAGTTTTAGAGGTATAAATGCCAGCATATGGCACCAGCAGAAACTCTCTGAATTAATTATCTCTGAAGATAACATCTTTATCCTAAAGCCTTGACTGTACTAAAAGCATTAAGCAATTATATTCTTCAACAGTTGCTATAAATTATTGCTTTACATATCACTGGAACTACAAAGGCAATAGTTTTAGCTACAATAATTTGGAAGGAAAAGTTGGATCCAGAATCTCACAGCAAGACTTCACACTTATGAACCACAAAATTGGAGCAAGTGACAAAAAAAAAAGGGGAGGGGAGGGCGGCTACAGGGGTCACAGCCAATATACAAATAAATGCAGGGAGATATTATGGAGAATTTGTGAATCAAAAAGTAGTTATATTAGCGAACAGGGAGACACTTACTAAAAATATTTTGCAAGGGGCATTTGGAATCAGAAACACGTTTGCTTTATTTAATCACAATTTTCCAATTACCGTAAAAGTGATATAGAGACCTGAGTTAATGTTATAACCAAAGCTTTGACAAAATTTCTTCCTTGTCCCATGACAGTCTGATATCAGAAAAATTTCTTTACTATAATGGAAGAAACAATTCCTGTCTCTACTTCCTCCAAACGAGTACTTTGGACAGGACTATTACTAAGGAAGGTTCCAAACTAAGGACTGTACGTTTCGTATCTCCTGTAAGTCCCTTGATCTCTTTTACATTAGCTGTCCTCAGGCAGGACTCGCTATCATCTGCCATAGCCGCTCCACATCCTATTAATAATTAAACATTAACTATATAAGGAAGTGAGAGAGAATAAGTGGCCAGGTTCAGGTCTCTGTTCAAAGGCATTCATTAATTCATAATGAAAGTCTAATGCATAATTATTCAAAAATAGATACCAATACATTTAAACACGGGAGCTAAAGTTCTTCTTGTGGAAAAAATGGAGACTTAATTAACCCACAGTTTAACTGGGTGTGCTGATCACCAGATTATCAGTTCCACTGGGGCAAGAAATCTAATCTGAGAGATAATAAAGTCCGTGGCTCAGGCGCTGATCAGAGACTCCATCCTAACATAAAACGTTTTCCCTGAAAATAGTCCAAGTCAAAACAAATTCTTGCTTTTACAAGCCAGCATTATTCCCACACACCATAAAGGAAAGCTTGAAAGCATTTTGCAGCAAAATTCCCATGCCAATTTTAGTTAATAGTGAATAACTAAGAACACGAAATATATGTAGGGGTAAATACCATACCAAGAAAATAATTTTAAATTTCCACATTTTATACATTACTAAATTTTGGCTTAACGTGAGACTAAAAGGTAGGCGGGCAGGATCCTATGCAATATTTGCCTCTGCTTGTACTGCAGGTTTACTAATATTCATCTGGCAACATTCTGAAGTCACAGGAAGAAACATAGGATAAACGCACAAGTTGGGGACACCTTGAAGGGAGAGAAGGGCACTGCTTTAACACCTTCTCACCTGGCTAAAGGACAAAACTGAGCTGGAAGTTGTGTATCAAGCCATCATAAAGCCACACAATGGTATTTCCTCAGTGCTTGAGCAGATATCGTTCTGTTTTTTATATCCACTGACAAGATTCTGTGATTTCACCACAACCCACAGCTCTGTTAGCAATTTTAAAGGCTGCAGCAGACACTGTATTCTATACACAAATTCTATACAAATCTCCAGCATAGTTGCTCAGTATAAATATATAGGTATAGTGACTCAATATAAAGGTTGTTGGTGTTCTATACATGTTGCATACTTACCAGAAATGAGGTAGCCTGTGGTAATAGCAATATTCAATTTCACAATTGAAGGGTCACCCCTATAAACATACAAAAAGTAAACAGAGCCTTTATAACAAGATAATTTGCAAAGGACATACACATACCAAACACATCAGGCCACCTTATTCTTGGCTCATCAGTAAGATGCTACTAGATTTGGTTAGGAAAGGTCCTAGTCATGAAAACTGACTCCTTTTCTTACTAACTACCCTCAATCAGGCTTATTCTCTGCCTTGGGGCAGAGACTGCCCCAAGAGCCTTGCTAGAGACCAGAACTGAAACCCAGCAAGCACCCTGAGCTGGCTTCTCTGTAAGTAGAGGATAAAAAAGAACAGCTCTTAGTCTCTTAGTACCTTAACTGACACTTTCCATCTCTATTTTTGTTCTTCTGCCAGTGTTAAAACTTTGTTAAGGAAGACAAAAATATCTTGCTCAGCTGGTGCTTTTCATATTCATAAGAGGATGGATGCTTATAGGGATAAACAAAGTAGAAGGAGGCAAAAAGGGAATTATTTGCCAGAGCTAAGCAACCTTAGAGGAGAAATGCTATTCAAAGTATTTTCACACCCCCTGTTCCTTTCCTTTTGGTGCCAAACATTCAGCAGGCAAAGCTCTGAGTAGCGCACACACAACTTCAGTTCCTCTAGGATGTTCAACAAACCTAAACTTGTGAATACAGCTCAAGAAAAGGAAGCATCTACATTAAAGCAAGTAACCTCTGTTTCTTCTTCCACTGTCCTCTGTACATTCCTACTTTGAGGAGTATGGTAAGCAAATAGCTTTTCTTCGGCATGAAGATCATAACTTTTTTTTTAACCAAGTTATGCGCCTAGATTTATCTAGATTTGTTTTGTGCAAATATGAATTGAACATCAAGTGACAGGACTACAACTTATAAAATGTAAGTTGCTCAAGACAGCTGCGAAAGCAATATTTTTTGTAAACCTTCTGAGGAAAAAAAAAGGAACATAACTGTGCTCACAGCCACCTCCAATAGAAAGTCTACCTCAGCTAGAAAGCAGTAAAATGCTATAACTTAGTTATTTTTTAATCCTATTAGAACGAAGCCAAGGAAGAGATTTCCTGTATTATTACAATCTGTTCACTAAATTTTAAGGCTTTCTTAGCGTCCAAAACTGCTTCCCTGAGTGAGAGTAGCTTACAAGAAAATAGAATGACTCACAAAACCAGAGTTCTGCCATTAGGTGAGGAAAAACGTTATCAGAAGAGCCTGGAGCTCGCTCCATCTCTTAAGATTGGCCATAGGGGCTCTTTTAACTACAACTCGAGACAGGAACATTTTTTCATGTCTTCAAAACCTGGTTTAATGAGCTACATAGGTTGTGGGCTGAGTGCTTCCTAGATGTAGCTCTTCCAAAAGTCACAGCTAAAACACAGCATAGGCAGATACATTCTCACAACTTTCAGAGAAACTGGTTACAGCTTTCCCATTAGAATTCCCAGCTACGGCAGCAGCAACTTCATAATCAAACTTGTAAGTGCTCCCAACACGCTTCAGCATGTCATCACCAAGACGAAACCTGTGTTCAAGAACCTTCATACTCTTCTCCAGGGAAGATGCAAAAGATGGAGTATATGAAATTAGTTCCTTGATATTGGTAAACATGACTTAACTGGATAAAGCAGGGAATGACTCACTTCCCTTCATTCTTCCCACAAGAATAGTCACCTTGCAACAGACCTTCTCTAGATTTTCTAAACCAATTCTTCAACAACAAATACAGCCGCAATGCCCATCTGTCACCTCCCTTCAAGAAGGCACCATTAATCTCAGTTAATGAAAAACTTAGAATCTTAGTCTAAAATCTGTTAGATTTCTTGATCTGTCTCCTTGAACAGGAACTACAATGAAGCTCATAAGCCCTGATGTTTGCAGCCTAGTTTTGATGTTGGCAAGAGCCAGTAGTGACAAACAGGGAATGACTTTAATAAGCAAAAGGGAAGAGCGATCTCTTTTGTGTATGGTAAGGAGGTTATGTGTGGCAAAGGAATTGCACGCCAACATGTACAGGCAGATGTAACAAACCAAAGTTAACACGACCGAACTTTCTTCAAAGTTCTTTGTAGTTACAGTCATATAAAATGCTAATCAGACTTGAAAACATGTAATGACTGTGAAGTAGATAGTCATATGAAAAAGCCTGTTATTCTGTGAAGCTGCAACTTAATTCACTTATTTGCATTTTCTCCCTCTCCTTATCTGATCTCTACCACCCCCACATTTTCTAACATGTTATTCTAACCACCTGAAAAACAATTTCTACATCGTCTGCAGTAGCTAGTCTGTATTACATACAGCAAAGTGTTATGAGAAGCCCTAGACCATCAAAAAGGTGTATGTGCACAACACCGATGCTTCTCTGTAACTTATCAATCCAGTCCTTATTATCCTTTGTTAGGATCTATTGAAACTCAGTTTCAGGCATTACTTGACAGTAATACTACATACTCCCTCCATTGAACCCAAACCCGTAGCAGGAGTCCTGATCCCTTTCAAGACGTATGGGTATCATCATCACCATGCGTTTATGCTTTGTGTGAAATCAGAGGTTAGGCTGACGTACACAGAGCCCCTGTGATTTTCCATTATAGATACAGATACTTTTAAATCCCACCGAAAAGAACTGATTGGATACTGTCATACAGTCAATGACTACACAAAGCTGGTGGCGATAACCAGAGCAAAAGTATCTGCATCAAAACCTTCCCAGTAGTCTGGAATCTGAGTATTTGTGTAATGTTTTTAAGCTGCTTGGGCTAGAACCGTGCAAGAAAGCTTTGGGAAGAATTCCTAGACATTTACTTACAAACTACTGAAACTAGATTCACAAACGTTTCTTGTATTGTTAGTAAAGGATTCCTAGAGAAAGGCTTATGCATCCTTCACATCTCTAAATGACTAAGCCCCACAGCTTACACCTGCACTCCAAAAGGGTATTAGATTTCCAGACTCAGCAGCCTTGCAACAGTCCACCTGGCATTTCCCCTATAATTTGTTTTTTTACTCTTCAGTGTTATTCAATTGTAATCAAGACCACGTGGATTCAGCTACAAATCGGTGTAAATGATAAGTAACTTAGGACTTCACGTACAGCTGAACTATAAAACACGCTGGGGAAAAAACAGTTAAAGCTCTACCTGGTCAGCTATGTCTCTTACATGGGTACCAGGAACCCATATGACATATAGGGGAATGCATAGCCTAATGCCAGCCATCTTAAAGAGTTATGCAGAAGTTAGCGTTAGAATAAAACATATATCTGCAAATTCTGAGGACACCACCCTATAATTCTGTCTTCGCTGGCGGAAGAAAGCCTAATACAATGTTGTATTTTACTTGCAGTCTGCATACGAGGACTTGTAAAGTCACAGGCAATACTACGTATGTAGTTTCAAATCATTGCAACAGCTTTAAATACACTGATACTTCACTCATTTTAAAATTATTAGTTTAGTAACGAAAAATACTGATTGCCACATTTAGAGTGTGTTCTGTGCACTTCTAATTGACAAACTCCTGAAACTAGTTTGTTATTTTGACCATGAGATAATTTACAGAAACACAGCCATGACATGAACCTGAAGCTTTGCTTTAAAACACACAGATTAGATTTACCTCTACTAGATTTATATAAAGCCCAAATGTAAGTAATACCACTCATAGCAATTACTGTAAACATACCCAAACAGATGAAATATTTAGAAGCAATAGTAGAAATACAGAAAAAAATTCCCCCAAAAGGCAGATGGATTTTGTCTTTTAAGAAGTAATGTTTTTTACATAAGCTAGGATGCTAAGGCTCCATAAGCACGATTAAGTTATCAATGCAGTATACAAAAACATTTAACATTTTTTCAAACTTACAAAGAACAAAAAAGTAGTTCAATTTCTGCTTAATTTGGTTTTGGGTTTTTTCCTAGAATTATACTAGGAAAACTTAGTGAATGTGAAGAATTAATTTATTAATTATTGCTAAGAGGCTTTGCCTTTCATGACTTCTTGCGTGCTGTTTATAACAAAGTCTAATCAAACAAACCAGGACAAAAGCTTCTATCTGATAAGGCTCACCACAACACACACTGAGTTATGATAATATACTGCCTTTCAACAGATCTCATGAGATATTCAGACTGCATTTGGTCTCTCTAAAGATACTAGAATGAAATTAAAAGAATTCAAAACAGCCAACAATTTAATCATATATCACTACAAACTGAAGAGGCCAACGTTGCCTAAAATTGTGTTATGAATTGGTGGTATATTTATTAAAGCTGCACAGAATATTTTGTTAACAAGAGATAAAGATTAGAAGTCCATTTATTAAAAATTCCTATTGCTTATGAAGACAGCACTTGAAAATGTCATACTTTTTTTAAAACACTGACAGAAGCCTTATGGGAGGTACAAATATATACAACTTAATTCATCAATTTAGAGATAACAGGCCCCTCCAGCTTTTTCCCACAAACACACTTCAGACGTGCAATAGCATTTTAATTTCACTTTAAATTTATTATAGTAACTAGCATAGTTTCAGTCATGTCAACTTACAGTTACACACATGGCTCTGTGCTTTACTAATTTAATATGCTAATTTCAAATCAAATGCTTGTGTTTTATCTACTTCACAGAGACACACTAAGACATTAACACTGACAAAATTTTGGAATTATCAAGTAGTACAGACGTAAAAATGGACACATCGTAACTGCATATGTTAATGAGAAATGAAACATTTATTTCAGTAATTAATACACTGAAAAATTCTTATTTTCCTTCCCAACTGTGTTATTGCACAAACACAACATATATATAACGTGCCTTACCAAAGACGGTCAGCATTAACAGCGTCATCGTACAACAAAATATATAGGCAAAACCCACCAACCACCAAGGCGTGGAATGTGGACACTGTCCTGAAAAAAAAAAAAAAGTATCACAGTCACAAGGAGGTACCATCATTCACAACTTTTATAGCGTGCTTACGGTAGGATGTTTTCAAAGACAGTCTCAGTAATACCCAGATACCTCTGTGGAAGACAAGCATCTCTTATTTACACTACATCCAACCACTTACATAGTGACAGGTGGGAAAAACAGTCAAAAAGAAAAAATCTATTAGACTGAGGGGGAGAGGGGAGCTATAAATAGAAAGTAGGGTCTTAAAGTAGCTGAGATCTACATTTTTCTCCAATTACCATATATATTAATGAAACCTTAAAGACCATGTGGCATCCAGTTCTCTAATTAATTGTCCCATTGCTGGAGAAATCTATATGCATATCAGATTCATGTGCCCATAAGTCCTGAAGCAGTACGTTTCTCCTTGTGGGCATTAGATTAATAAATCTGCCAAGTTCTCACTTTGGAAAGAGGGCTGTTAAATGAAAAATCCTATCAAGGAAAGTTTCAGAAAGAATTTCTAGTGTATTTGAAGCAGATTCTGGTTTTCAAAAATAAAATTCGTACAACAAAAGGTTGTAGCTGAGTATCTGAGGTATAACGGCTTCACTTTATTTTATACTCCTCTTGTCCTTTATAAAGTCACAATAATTAGAGTTGCCCTGTCCATACTTGGGTACGAAACACTTTTTTTTGACAAAGGCACCAGTGTCAAGTATACAGGCTGCATACACGCTGTAGATAAACTCTGAATGTTAACAAGCACTTAAAAAGAATTAGCTATTTACAGAGGCCCTGTCAGGGTTTCTGCCAGCACAGAGGCCAGGGCCATTCCTGCCCTTTTGAGTCCACATGTATTTGTGGAAGGTAGAACAATGCAATGGGCAGGGGTCCAGAACATGTAACCTTGTTCCTCTAGCCAGGGGTTTAACACTACTATAAACTGCATCAAATACTGTGTAGCTACTTCTGGTTTTCCACCTTTCAAGTTTGAGTAGGAAGTAAAAAAATTATGTGCCAAAATAGCTCTACTGGATATACTCATGTTAGCTCTCATGGATACTGTCTGAAAGACAATAACTCTAAATTCAATTCTGTGTGATCAGAAACACCTTTGCTCCATCCATATTCACGGCATTAACAATACGCACACAAATGTACAGATGCTGGAAGTTATTAGTATTGTCTTTGTACATATTGAATATATGTACTTGGAAGTTATTAATATTTCAGATGTGCATAAGCCACTCTGAGGAGTCTAAACTCTACCATGCAAGATTTGAAGAAAACATCTTGCATCACGTGGAAGACTTTGCAAAGAAAAAGTAGGTTATAATCCCTAGTTTGTTTCCAGAAGTTATATTATCATCTATTGGCATTAGAAGATTTTGTAACTTTCCATTAAAAAAGTCTATTTACAATTTGCTTAAAGAGCATCATCATGGTATTTTCAGCAGCTTCTTCAATAGTATTCAAAAAAACCCAGAGATTAACATAACAGGAATAGTCAAATGTAACTGGATGAGAACATTTATTAACTATTATAGCACAGGCTTCTTTGTAGTTTTTTTTTCCTTTTTTTTTAACAAAGAAAGAAAATTTAGTTATCAGGATTTTAATGTTATTTAATAGTTTAATTAAAATGCCTACCTATTACCACAGAGCTAGGAACTTTACTCCCTTTGTTAAAACAAAGCATGGCATATAACATTAGTGTTTGAAAAATGCCTGGAATTTTTGAACTTTAGGAGAGGGTAATGCTGAAAGAAGTAAAATTTGCCCCAGAATATAGCTCATTAGTTCACACTTTCAGTTTGTCAGGAGCAGCTGTTTATGCAAATCTTACTGCTTAGAATATAAACTATACATCAAGCACAGCACCGAGCGGGGGGGAAGCAAAGCAGATTTCCTCCTTAACTCTGGACTTCAAAGTTTTTCCATAGAAGAGGGGACAGAAGAAGGGAAATAGTGCAACGTTGCATTTTAATATGGAATCTAGGTCAAGCTATCAAGCTCCATACACTTCCTGGAAATTACTCTCAACGCTTGCATCCTTTAACTCATTAAGCTGCAAAGAAAAAAAGTTGCACTGATAAATTGCACACTTGTTCCTTTTTTACTGAATACATGTGCTTTTGCAATTGCTTAATAGCAGTACAAACTTATTATAGAAGAGGCGACGGGAATTTATGCACAGCAAATTAAAGAGTTATACTACATCTGTGTTAAAGCATAGTTTTTAACTCCATTTGAGTGCCTGCATACGTAAGGCTGCAGAAGCAATTATTTTATTGTTTTTTAATTCTTGGAAGGCCAGAATGAACAAATTAACAGTATAGAAAACAGTTGGGAGCTGCAGCTCAAATGCTTGATTACAATACCCTCCAAAGTGTAACAGTGTATTTTCAATGCTACAGCTCATTTCAGGCTGATGCCCTCTTCCAGACCCAGCTGAGCTGATAAAAATGCGTAACCATCCTCTGTGCCAGTTTCCTTCAGGATTGCCAACACAACCATTTGTGTGAGCATTCCCTACAGCAGCTCAGTATAGGATGAAATAAGAAACATCTACTTTTAAATCATTTAAGGTAACCCAACTCATTTTACTAGGAGATGGTAACTTTCTCTACCTGCAGAGCTGTCTGCGAGAGTACCTACACGTTCACCTACATTCTCTGAACATGTAAGATACTCCTTGGGGTGTCTCCTTGTTTTAGTGAAACACAGGAGCAATGAAGCAGTTTGACAAATCACTGTCTTCGGTTAGCTGATGTAACAGTCAATCTTTTGTGGAAATGAAAGCAGAATTATCCTTTCTTTCACTCCACGCCCTCCTCAGATATAACATCAACAAGCTGCTGATGAACCTGCTTTGTGTTTCATGGCTTCTAACTCCAGAACTGGATGTAGTTCTGGACCACAACTTCTGTGTGTGCTAACATCTACATCAACCCCAAGAAAAAATGTGGAAATAAGTAAAAAAGGACATAACCTGGGATGCTGTATCAGCTCGAGTAGTTAAACACCTTATTACAAAGTAGTCCAGAGATTACAGAACAGCTGATTGCCAGCACACTTGTGATCTGTGAAACAATTCATACTTTATTATGCAAAGCACTACAACTCAGCATAGTGCTACCAGGCATGGGATAAATTCTCAGAAAGCCTATTAAGCAATTTAAGGGTCACTTGATGTGGCTTAGACACAAAAGTTCAGCTCGAACATGATAACAGTTTAGTTTAGTTTCCCTCTCTGCCTCTATTGTAATAGAGATAAACCTAAGCTGCGCTGATACCATGAACTGGCATCCTACAAAGTTGTTCTGGTAGGTAGGCAATTATTCAAAACCTGAACTGAAAACAAGATGGTGCCTTTAAGAGCACTGCAGGTGGACATTTGCCAAATGGAAGGGCAAACCATTTGACTTGCTAATGCTGCCCAGAACAATGGAAACGACTTCAAAAGTATCCATCTGATATTGCCTTTAAAAAGCACTGAGTAGGAACAGCAATAAGACTAATGCGTTTTGAGTGCATCGACAGCCATACAATACATGTCTTTGAGCTTCAAATTTGAGAAACATTTCAAAAATACCTTAAAGCTGTAATAGGCTACTCAGACAAAGTTATACTGTATAAGTTCATTTAAACAAAGAAGCTCGTACACTATACATACCTAGTATATTGCAAATAGAACCTCAGTGAACATCTCACTAACAATTACTACCCAATACTTCCTCTATGCCTTAAAAGAAAGGAAAGCTCCCAGGAAAGATTCACAGAGCTGAAGAAGTTTCTAACAGCTCTCTGTCTGAAGAAACAAGTGTTACACAGGTGGATCCATCCCAGTGACAAAACTGCAGGAACACAAAGGGAGTGAGAACAGCTGTTAGACTGAGTTTCCACAACTCTCCCCTGAACATGTTCCCTGTGTCACAGCTTTTCTCTCCTCTTCTTGCAGTCTCCTTCCCCATCAACACACAGACATACCTGTCTAGCCCTGCTTCACTCCAATAGTGAGGCTGAGAGAGCTGGGGTTGCTCAGCCTGGAGAAGACAGGCTGAGAGAGTGGGGCTTCTTCTGCCTGGAGAAGAGAAGGCTCCGAGATTTTATAACAGCCTGTCAGTACCTGAAAGGGGCCTACAAGAAAACTGGGCAGGGACTTTTTATAAAGGCTTGTAGTGATAGGATGAGGGGCAATGGGTATAAACTGGAGAGGGGCAGATTTAGACTAGACATAAGGAGGAATTTCTTCACAATGAGGGTGGTGAGGCCCTGGCACAGGCTGCCCAGGGAAGCTGTGGCTGCCCCATCCCTGGAGATGTTCAAGGCCAGGTTGGACGGGGCCTTGGGCAGCCTGGGCTAGTGGGCAGCATTCCTGCCCACAGCAGAGGGGCTGGAATTGGATGATCTTTAGGGTCCAACTCAAACCATTCTGTGATTCAAATACTACAACAAAGATGCATAAAATGTCTTTGGAAACCATGACTTACATATAACAGGTTGTAATGCAGTAGCATCAGGAGAACAGAGAGCAATTTGCTTTGCACCCAAAAGCATGACCAGGGATAAACTAGCATTTAGATCATGGGATAAATTGCAATAGTTTTGATTTTCATGTATATCTGGGGGCAGGGGAATTTATACCTCTTCTCTTCATAAGAAGTGTCACAGAGAAGTCATTTAAAATTAATCTACTTCAGCTTACCACCTCTCACCAGTTGCTGTTTTCTTTTGTTGCTGGCTTTCACTTGGGCATTGTTGCCTAAATTTGATATTCAAGTGTTTGTAATATTGTGTCTTTAAGACTGGGCCTCAGCATTTTACATTCAGAATTTGTCAAGTGCCTAGAACTGTCCCTCTAATTTTTATAGATGTTTAACTCCTAACTTTTTCTGCAGTTTTACATATACACACACAGGTGGTTTAGATGTTGACAATTTCAGGCAGGTCATTAGCTGTATTTTGTTTTTAACGCTGTACCTTGAATTCCATTCGATTTTCCTTTTTTGGCTGAGACTGTTAAAACCAGGTGTTATTCGTGTTGACACCCAAGAACTTAAAACATGGAACAGGAGCTGAAATACAGTAAAACTGGCAACAGCTATGCCAACAGTCAGCTTGCTGAAGGAAGCCATTGTTCTTCAGCCTGTGAGGAGAAGCAGAAAGTAATTTCAGTTCATTCTCCATTTAACTATTTTAAGCAGCCACAGACAGTGTTTTTGACAGATAACTTATTTTTCACAAAAAGTATCGTCTTGTTCAACATTTCTACTTAAGCCTTAATAGTATAAAAGTATCCCCAAACTTTTATATGTAAAAATTACATTTTACTTTTGGGGTTATTAACATCTGCATACTCCACATTTTCATTGCCTAAAGTCATATGCATTTTGTTTACACAGAAAGGGCTGGGATTACCAGTGACCATTGCAACCTCCAGCTCAGAAGCCTACGCTTCTGTCCCAAGAAGCTCCAAAGTTAAAACTCATCTCATTCTTACCAGACTGACTGCTGCCAATGGGATTTTACAAAGCAGCAACGAAATTAGATAAGCGTAGCAGAGAGATTTTCAGGTCAGCCCAGGGAAGCAATAGCCTTGCTGCAGCTTTATGTTCATATATTTTACAGAGACAGCAGCTGTTGATTTGCACTTAGTTCACAGTTGAGGGCTTCTCTTTGTGCCAGCATGTAGGCTATTGTATTTGAGCTTTATTCTTCCTGTGAAAGTCTAAACTTTGCAGAGTTTCAGAGCACACTGGAAAGCTTCCTATCATCTAAACTAAATGCACTTTTCAGATGCTGGGTGTTTAGCTATTTCATAAGATCTAAAATAATAGCTAAACAATTCCAAACATAAATGTAGATCCCTAAATGCTTCAGTCATTCTCCCGAGTTGCCAGTATTTTGTATGAAAGAATAATGTTTTCCCAGAAGCCACGAACTTCTGACATACTTCCCCAGTTTGATGATGTTGCAAAGTGTTTTGTACTGCAAGACTACCAAAGGTTTCACACTCATAAAAAGTCAATGTGTATCAGGTTGAATAGTAAAGGGGGGAAAAACAAATGGCTTCATTTAAAATATTTAAATAATTATTTTAGTAGCCATTTCAATAACTGTTGTCACTTATTTCAGTTTTACTGAAGAAAATACCTAAATATAAAATAAAGACTTACAGGCTAAAATAACAGTCACCAAAAACTGACAGAATTACACTTATGTCCATCTTTAGTTCACATGCATTCTAGAATGAGGGAACAAGCCTTAGGTTTTTGAAACTGTATCTGTATTGAAAATGGAAAGAAACTTGAACATCAGGAGGAAAAAAAAAAAAAAGATAAGAAAAGTCCACCACTTCAAATAATAACTTTTAAAAATACTAAGTCGAGTACTCTCCCTTGGTGGTGTCAATGGTGAGTATATTGAAACAGTCTGCATTTAAACGTAAAACTTTAACAGAATGCGTATGATACATAGGTCAGGAAAAACTACTTTTGTCTTCAAAGACTTAAAGGTTCAACAGTCTCAGACTTTTCTCCCTCCTCCTCTTTCTTTTCTTTTTTTTTCATCCCCAGATTGAAAAGTAAAAAAGAAAGTGAATTACCTGAAAATGCTCTCTGACTAGTGCCCACAGTGAAAGCTGCAGCTATATACGCAGAATGCAGGACAAATAAAAGAGATCTGCGAGTGAAACCTGCATTCATATCATATGGATTTTGAGTGATTACTTCAGACCAGCTTTAATCCTGTCCTAGGGACTCTGCAATTGTTAGATCGTATTTGATACGCTCTTTGGGCCTATCTCCCCACTCAGGTCAACCCAAAAGGAATCCAGCTTGCAAGCTCTGGGACAGCCATGCAACACAAACCAAAGGGCAGTAAGCGGGGGTCATCAGGAGATTCAGTTCCTAAGTGCATTTTTACTGAATCAGGAGATTCAGTTCCTAAGTGCAAGACAAACCAAAGGGCAGTAAGTGGGGGTGATCAGGAGATTCAGTTCCTAAGTGCATTTTTACTCCAAAGTAGAATTTTAACATGCACGCACAGCAGTGCATTAGAACAAACTCTGGTTCATTCCAGTTGTTTATCTGATGGGCTGTCCTAGTTCAGGATCATAGTAGTCTTGCATACTTCTTAACATTAGCCTATTAAAACTTCCAATTTCAAATGCTATCCTGAATATTCAGCATTCTCTCAAGTACTTTTTACACTGCTCTCCACATACTTTGCCATTTGCCTCCACTGGCCAAGATGATATAAAATACAAATAAAATTTTATGCACTTTTTGCACAGCTTAAAGTTCTAGACATTATAGATGTTAGGCTTGTTTTTTTAAACTTTTCCCTTTGAAGGAATAAAACAATCAATTCAATTTCATATCTTCCAGCTTAAACCCACTGATAAGCACTGCATGGCTTCCATTCCAGATTCTACTCCAAGGCCAAAAACTTCCTTACTACATCATGTCATTTGTAGTACACCTCTCTAGGGTGACATAATGATAAAAAAAAACATCAGTTGGTTTAATTCCTGAAGTGAAGGACGCCAAAATGCATGTCGAAGACAATTCTCTTCAGAGAAACACCAAAACCACTGAACATCACTCACACCTTCATCCTTTTAACTAAAATACAACAATTCTTATGATGCTACCAATTTTATTCGTCCCCAATGGCTACACTAGTACCTCTGAGTTTCAAAGACACTGGAACAATCCCTTGGACAAAAGAAACCCAGGTTTGCTTTTGTTTCCTTAGTGCTATAAGATTTTATTAGGTAAGTTACCTGTGACAGGTGTTTGCTTTAGTACAGGAGATTACAGAATTAAACAAAAACCCTCCCAACCATCCCTTGCAAGAAATGCATTAGAAGAGCTAATCTTTCTCCTAAGCAGCCCGTACAGGGAATTTGCTTTAAGAAAAAGTACTTGCATAGAAAGTGCATGATCTGACTTTCATAAGTATTATGTATCTCTCAGAAGTTTTAGCAGCAAGTACAGAACTGTATGCCCACGAAGAAGGGTATGACAGCACCAGAGAAGAAAGTAGTTACCCAGCCTTTGGCAGGCCTTACAGATACTCATAAAGATTTTACAACATGGATTTCAGAAGGTGATTTCACATATGCTTATCAAGACGCTGATTAAAGTACAGCAAGAACTAAGTCCAGGAAAATTTGTTTTACTTAAGCAAATTAAGAACGGTACATTTTAATTCAATTCAAGGATCATGTGCAAACACAGTGTTTCACGTGAGATGGAAGAACATTTCAGCTATAAACACTTTCTCATATCTCTGTGTTGATTTCAACTATATCCTGTTCAACATGAAAATTAACTGTTGTTTACAGGACTTTATTAAAAAAATAATCATTCATGTTGTTGAACCAAAGCTTATCACATAAAAGAAACATAATAAGCTGCTAATTACATATGATTTCTTTGCCCTGAGGGCAATAGCCAAAGTTAGTCAAAGGCAGTTTCAACTACACTGCCTCAGTATCTTCTTCTGGCTGTCCAGCAGTCTGAGAAAGATACAGAACTTCATGAATTACGTATGAGCAGACACTTTATCACCCAAACTGCGTAATCCTTGATTACCATTCAGGCAGCTGATACGGTGTTTGAGCTAGTGGGAGGCTGGGTGGGGAGGGAAGTTAAGTGTAACTACTTTGTAATTCAGGAAAAAAGTAATATATTCAGGTTGGTTCTTAGCTATTTTTTTGGGGGGGTCTTTTCTCATCTTACCCCAAATTACTGTCTTAACCGTTCAGCTAGACAGTAATTACAAATGACCAGAACTTCACTCTTACAGCTTTTCAATACGGACTTTGTAATATCAGCAAAAAATTTGTCTACAATGTAATATCAGCAAACACTCGAAACTAAGAATTTTCAGCAAGATATTGCTTACACATATCTAGCACAGTATCAAATTGCTCTATTGACCCCTGTGATTTTGAAAAAGCTGATAACACAGCTTTTCAGTCATACTTCATAAGAGGAGAAAATACTCTTTCCATCACGTCTGTTAACAAGGTGGGAGTTTTCTACAATTCTGTTTCTACTTGAATTTTTTAAAAAGCAACAATATTAAGACTCAACATTCATTCACCCCCAATACAAAATGCTTATGAACTTGACAGAAACAAGTCAGCACTTACTTATCATATGATAAAGGAGAAAAAGAGTCACCAACCGTCGTATCATTAATGACATGTAGTATTTATGTTCTCATTTGAATCACCTGCCCTGGAGGTGTTTAAAAGGCAGGTGGATGAGGTGCTGAGGACCATGATTTAGTGATTGATGGGAATGATTGGACCTGATGATCCAGCGGGTCCTTTCCAACCTAGTGATTCTATGCTTCTATTTCACTCTTTCAACATTTTTCACACCCCAAGAAATGCAACTATAAACCCCCAGGACAGAGTAAAGGATGCGCAGAGAAAGGTAAAAGGCCCACAGCCCTCACTGCTTTCAAGGCTGCATTTCAAGATGAGCTGGATCAGCTTCCAAACAAGATTAGCGGCTAAAGCTCTCGGGGATACCAGCACATCCCATTCATCCCTGCGCCCTCCCGACCCCGCTGGAAACGGGGAAGCCAAATCCAATCCCTGTAACACTCGCCACGCTCGTACGCAAAGAGCAACGTGCAGCCGCCGCCTGTTTGCACGTTTTCTTGCGAGTCATCAAGCATCTGCAGCGCCGGGAGTTCTGCTGAGCTACGGCTCCGATCAGACCATCGCTGGGGGGGGCTTTGCAGGATGAAAGAATCGCAGCCGAAGACGAACCTTTCCCCGGTTATTCGCACCCCCAACTCCAACTTTGTGCTCGTTGCGAAGAGCGAGCCCGAGCTGGGGGTCGCCCAGGCGACCCCCAGCTCGGGCTCGCTCTTCGCAACGAGCGGTTCGGACTCCGCAGACCTTACCCCGCAGCAGCCACCCCTCCGCCCCGCACTCGGGAGGGGAGAACCCCGTTACCTCGCCTTCCCCGCGGCGCCGCCGGTCCCGCGGCTGCGGGGCGGGGGCAGGGGCCGCACCGCCCCCGCTCCTCCCTCCGCACCCGGGGCCGCGGGATGCTCCGCACCGGGACGCGGAGGGCGCTGCCTTAAAGCGGCACCGGCTCCCCCTGCCCCTAAGGATCCGTGTATGCCCCTTAGGGAGCCATCGGCTTCAAGGTTGCTCATTATATTTTTGGAGTATTCAAGCACGTTCGGAGACTCCGTTCAGGTTACGGTTCGACCCAAGACGACTGCATCTTGTTAGACAACTAACCATCGTGTCCGGGTATTGTCTACATATTATTTCTCCATACAAGACAGATTTATACAACAAGATAAATAAACACGCAAACCAGCTGCAGCAAAACTTATCAACGACTTCCCACGTGATGATGAATGGACTCAAATTTTTACCAACGTGAATGGTTGGACTCGATGATCCAGTGGCTCTTTTCCAATCTAGTGATTCTGTGAAAGCGTAACGGTCAGGATTCTGCTCCTCCTGGCATGCTTCTGTTATCACACCCACCCTAAACCACCTCAACTCTCCATTTCCACTAAGGTTTCCTGATCTTTCAGATCAATAACTTAAAAATCCTCCTCTCAAACACAATAACGTTGAAGGTATTCATCCTATCTCAACACTAGATTAAGATGCAGCTGACAACGAAATTATCTGCCCCAGCTACGTACGTTGATCTGCACTTGCAAGGTGTCTCCCAGGGCAGGAATGCCACAGCTTAACCATGAACACAAACTGATGCTGGCCTCCCAGAACATCCCCATCAGTGAAACGTGGACACCCAGGTCCAGATTGATGAGGTGTTGGGCCACCCCTGGTGTAGAAATGGTAACCTGCAGGAGGTGGGCTGGGCGCACTCCCAGCACCTGTAACCCTTCCAAGCCATCTTGGCTTAATCTGTTTCTGAACATAAATCAACCACTAGATAAGTGTTTGTGCAAACATCGGGACTCCTGAAGTCGGACTTCCTATGGACCTGTGTCTTGTAGTTGATGACCTTTTAGACTTATTTTTGTTAACAAAATTCCACAAGACATTCTCAGCTGAGTGAAAGAGGAGATCCCATTCTTGCTTCCAATCTTTTTCTATTCCAGAATAAACAGATGGACAAATAAAAAAAGCTATGGCATATCAACACAATTTCTTAGTAAAACTGGGATAAAAAGCTCATCTTTTACTGCCATGTCATCTAATTTCATTCTTCATATAAAGGAAGATTTCAACCTATTTTCTATTATATCTACAGATTTTAGCGAATCACAACGGCTACTAAAACCTAAGAGCTGCATGGCGCGATCACAAACCACTTTCAAAATGACATTACTAGAAATGTGCTAAGATTTTTACTTCAATAACTGACCTTCCAAAGAACAATTGTCACTTTTCGCTTAATCCAATATCACTGACTTTGAAGTTTCTTTATACGTACTCCTTGCCCTTTTAAGTTGTAACAACTATGACAAGTCTTCCACGTGGGCCAGCAGTGGACACCTGGGGTGACAGAGGATCTGCAGTGACAGTGAAGGCAGGAACAGTTGTCCTCAGGCCTGCAGCCCCAGGAAAGGACTCATTCCACTCACAGCTGGGAACCAAAGGTTCTGAACAACAATCTCTGGCAGACTTTGCTGCTGCACTTTAAGATGTTATTTCTCGCAGCTGCCAGAGGTCATGGTCATTCTAGTAGAGCACAGCAATTAAAGTAGGTAGCTTCTGACACACCAGCCTGTGACCTGGAGTCTCCACCATAAGATTGTCTCAAATTGAACAGGTAACTCTGCCAGAGGCCATATATCAGAGCTCTGAGCCTCAAAATAACCTATCACCATTATGCACTTACAGGTTAGGAAGCACCTAGGAGGAGGTACACCAGACTCTCCCCAAACCTCTGTACCAGGCCTGTGGAGCACACATAGCATACTAAACAACTCCTTCAGCCCAGTGTGCTGCGTGGGTGAAAGAAACTGGTTTGACCTGATCTCTCCTTGGCCCATTATGAGCACATTTTTGGGCACGCACCAGATTGTGATCAGAGGCAATGCCACCTTTCAATAGCCCAACAGCACATGCAGGGTTGAGCACTGATAGCTGTAAAGCTGAAAATGGTGAAGCACTGAGGATTCCTGGCTGGCAACTGCTCTCCATGTGAGTGTGCAGCAGGGTATCTCTCAGCTTTCTGATGAAGAGAACTAGCAGATACACATAACAATAATTCTGTTGGCTTCAGGTGAATCATCTTTTTAAACTATGAAAGAGAAAAATCAGGCTCTGCTTTTCACCTATGCTTGAATTACAACTAAATTTCTTGGTTATATTGATAATTTTCAGCTTCATGCCAGTTAGGCCCAGGAATTCCATAACTGAACAAATCCTGCTGAAATGGAGGGGGTCTGCTAAGGCAGGGTGGTAAAGAGAAGGTAGCTCAACATAAGTAAGTTTAAGTCTGCAGTAATCCATCTTCAGACAAGTTGTATACAACTGTTCCATACCCTTCTTCTGTAATTGACTTTCAGGGTGGCACTTCAGGTATGGTAAAAATTTGTTGTCAGATGACCGCCTGTAACTCTCCCTAAAATGTGTGAGAGGGATGTGACCATGAATAGAAAACTACACAGTACCCTTTCCTAAGTACGCCTGTAATTTCAGAACCGTGCTTTCTCAGAGCTGCGCCTACCTCTGCCAAGAATAAAGCATTTATCACGGTTGCTGTACTGAAAAGTGAGGCATATGTGAGACTAGAAAATACTTCTAGAGCATTTGAAAATTATTTCAGTTGTAGTTTTGAACCGACACAGGATGCAACTAACCTTTCTGTCTCAATTTACCAATTGTAGTGAGAATAGAGTCTTAATGAATGTTTAAAGCCTGATCAGTTTATGAAAGAAATTATATAACATGGTGTTGTAGCAGCAGTGGATTGAACTCAGTGACCTAAAAAATGCTTAAATTTATTTCCATCTTAGGAAGTTCCTAGGTCTACCTGTCAGCAGCAGGAGATAGTCCCAGAAAATCAATTATACATGTAAGCAAAAATATCATCAAGATGAAAGAACATGTGAAAGAGCAAGCACAATTCTCCTTTCAGAACACTGTGAATCAAGAGTAACTCCACCGAAGCCAACGAGTTACACTGGTGTGAGTGAGAAAAGAACCAGCTCCATTGTCTGAAAATTGCTCAGGCCACCCTTAGAGTCCAATCACAGTAACTGCAGGCAGCTAAATATTGCAGCATTTAATTCAGAAAGCCCAAGACCGAAAAGAGGAGACTGAAAAGAAAGGATCTGAACTTGATTCTGAAAGGATCTGAGACAGCAGGAAAATGGTGAATGGAAAAGGGGAAAAAAATGTTTCAGTTATGAAAAAGCCTCCCTCCCCCAAAAAATTGCACAGAAAAGAGTGAATCTGAGTGCTTCAGTTTTTTGTTAAACACCCTGCATGTACCCAGTTAACCGTTGCTGAGCTGTGTGCTTCTCTGAAGTGTTCTCTTCATTTCCCAAACAGCAAACGCACTTTGTGTATTGATCTATATACCTACTTACAAGTATATTTTATGTTATACCTACCCAGACTGAGTGATCACTGTAACATATCCTGTCATATTTTTAGATAGCACTGTATGAAACACTAGCATCATTTCCCCCTGCTTTTTTTTAATTCCTCTAAACATACCCCCACCCCACCCCCCGCTACATCTTGGGTCAGTTAGTTTAGCTTTACTAGCTCCTGTCACCTCCCCATCTGAAACAGCATTTCTTCCAGTAGTACCTACTCTCTGTAATGGTACAAATGCAGGTTTCTGGAAAGCTGCCTGGTCACTAACCTCTTCCTGTATCTCAGCCTCTCTTCTTCAGTTTTCTTCCAGTCTTCCGTGTCGTTTCTACTCCATTTCTCTCTCATAACATGCTGTCTTTCTCATCTAGTTACACTTTACCAGCAGCATTACATTCTCTATTGGTGTTATTGTCCTGATTATAACCACCCAGAAGCTATTGAGGACCTGTAAAACAGCACATTGTGAGTTTATTGTGCTGCATTACAAACTACTACACCGATGCACCTTGTCAGCATTATGACAAAACATCAAACCACATTAAGATAGATGTGTTGAATATGATCCACAGAACTTGCAGGAACACCATTTTTTTTTTTTTGGTTTTTTTTTTTGTTTTTCTTTCTGTCTCCTCTTTCTGTTATCACCTTTTCTGTCAGTTTGTTTTCTTCCTCCCCACCATCATCCTCCTCTGGATTCCTTCAGTGTCCTCCTCACATACCTCCGTGCACTTTCCTCCACATGCTGGCACACAGGACTATAACAGAGGCAGTACTGCAGCCTTGTTAAAAGTGTCCTTGAGTCTTTAGTAAACAAAGCTGCACCTGGGTGCACCGTTGGGCTCAGCAAACTGAGGATCTAGAAAGCATTCCATTCCCAAATGCTTAAACCAGAAAGCTTTGAGATTAACACCACTTCTCAGTTCCCTAATCTCTGAGCTGGAGCACACCAGAAACAGCAGGAGGAAGCCTGAAGTAATACCAGACTCTTTTCTTCACTTGCACATATTTCCTTTTGCTTTTTGTGAGGCAAGGCTCTTAGCAACAAGAGCACTGCAGAATGGGGTAGTGACTAGAATTTGATGATGTCACTACAGCAGAAAATGAAAGAAGATGTACTTTGTAATGGCATACAACTGACAAGCATGAAATTGGTGCCAAGTACCGCTAAAACCAAACAAATTATTTCCCAACAATTCAACATGCAAGGGTCATAAAGCAATACTTTTTAAAATGTACAGATAGTTAATTAAAATTAGGATAATCCAGGTAGAGATTCAGCTGCTTGTTGGTAATAGGCATTTTGTTTTACATGACAGCATCGGATTTTCAAGAGCAGCATATCAGGTAAAAAGACCGAGCGCCCGCTTGGGATAGCCTCACTCATCTGTATGCTAAAGATAGCTGCTGAGCCTCGCTTAGATCAGTCTAAACTTTGGCACATATCAGAGCAGCTGCGCAGCATTTAGCTATGCCTCTTTCAGCACGCACCACAGTGTGGCAAGAATGGTTTATTAAGATATCTTAATGGCAGATATATTCACCGAAAAGGCTAAGTAATTTCTTCAGACAAGATAGTTTCCTCTGAGTGTCAATTTTTGATATTTTGCAGAAAGCGGTCTATCTTTTTTAGTGATTTTTCCATCCTCTGTTGATTTGTGAAAGCCTCAAGGAAACAAGGAAGGAAAATGATTTAGCAGCACAAGGAAGCAATGAAACCTGGTGCACATTCATATTATATATGTCTAAATGTTGTGGAACTCCATCAAAAGACACTGAATAAGAAAACAAGTAATTGTTTTTCACATAGTTCTCCAATAGAGTACGAATAATACTTGTAATAATTATATATTTTTTCAGAGAACATGACTTTTAAATTGTTATGCCTTAAATATTATGGCTTTTTAATTTCACATTTTGAGGTAGAGGTTACAGTGGTGCAGTACATTGCTACAAAAGGAAATACACTTTATGTCCTAATTTTGACAGTTTAGGAGCCCCAGAATATACTATTCATTTGTATTTTATTGTTAATAATGTCTTTTAGCAAAGACCCTGCTTCTAGCAGTATAATGTGATAATACTGTAATTATATTTGCAAATTCTGTATTAGCACGGTTCTAGGTTCTTACCTAGAATTTTAATTCTTAGCTTCCATTGATCTCAGCAGGCATAGTGACCTCCCCCCTCTCTAAAGCCTTGGTCTGCATGTTATTTCACACAGGCAGATTTCTGTGCCTCTGTGCAATACGAAGGAGACTTTACTGTGTACTGTACCTCCCAAACCTGAGATCTAAGACAGCAGTTCTAGTAAGAAAGATATAAGAAGAGAGGAGATAGTACATTTAAATACATCAGTGCTAAAACGTAGAACTAAACGTTTCCTTTCAAGTCAAGAGAGGAATTTTCTAGGTTTCCACTTCCAGTAACACTATTCAACACCATAAATATTTTTGTTGATGAGCCACACTCACTCTGATTGACATACTCAAGTATCTACAAACATCAGGGAAATAATATAAACCCCAATGACAATTAAAGAAAAATACAAACCTAACCTTATTTGTATATGTGATTTATATAAAAAAAAGTTAAGATAGAAGAGTTTCACCATAAAAAGTACCATGCAAATGTTATTAATAGCTTTAAACAGTCTCTTTGTGAACTGCACAAAATGTATCATGTAATTGAATAATTGCAGGAAAATTGCACTGTAATATTCACTAATTACATCATCTTGGTTTGTTAGGGTGTTTTTTTTCCCCAGAGTTGCACATTTACTTTTATTTTGTTCTACATACACACATTTTGTGGTAATAATTCTACTGGGACTGCTTAAAGAACTAACATTTCAGCACCTGTTCATTTGATTTGCTGAACAATGGATATAACACATCTGGAGTTCCTCTGGTGACGTCCTATTATGCCCAGTGGAAACAGGAATCTCCCAACTGAAAGCAAACACTTTGATTTAGAATATCTTGGTCAACAGTACCTGCACGTAGGCCAACCAAGATGTTCTAGTCCAATGCCACATTCTGCAGTGCTCAAGTCAGATGTGTTCTGGACGTCCTGTACTCAACACTTACGCACCGAGTGTTGGACCTGACATCTCTGACTCGCTGATGTGCCAGACCTACCATGCAGCAAGTCTGTGACATTCAGAATTCTGCAAATTTGATGCTCATATATACAGGCCATCTGAGCACTGAACAAACCTTTACATACCAAGTTATTCTACAGAAAAATACATGAAGCTAGGTGCTGGAGCAGATAATGCTCTGCACCTTGTGTAATTATTTCTTCTTATAAAAAAATACATATTTCAATAAATCTCCTTAAAACAGGGACAGTCTTTTCATCTGCCTGTTGCATAGTGCCTGTCCCAAAGGATCCCTGCTTGTGATAATTATAAAAAAAAAACCAATCTAGATGAAAACACAGTAATTCATTCCCCATCACCACTGTGGAAGTCACAGGAATCAAGACTTCTTGTGATCTGATTGTTAACTATAAAAATAAACAGCAAAGGGAGAAGGCAGCAGTTCCAGTGCAGTAACTCTTCAGTTTCACTTAAAACAAACTTTTTTTCATTTGTGTGTACATTACTCTTTAAAGGTACAAACAAATAGTTTCTCAATTCGACTTTAAAAAAACATAATAACGATTGAGGCTTATGCAAGATCTTGGCTTGACTATTACCACTTAAGAATTGCTTGTATTTACAATTATACTAGGCCTCAAACACTAAGGTACCATCAAAAAGACAACATAGTTTGTCTTCAAAGTATTCTGGAAAGAATATGAAACAATTTGTAAGGTCCCTAATTGGAAATTATTTCTATAATTTATTTGTGTTTGGGCAGTGTTAGTAAATTGGAAGCTGCCATGAAAACTCATCAGTGATTCCACATGCATAAGGCTTTTTTCTTTTCAGCAATATATAAATAATCACCCAGCAAAATAATTAATACCATAACTTAACCTTAAGCAATTGTCTCATTATCTCTGTTTAATTCATCAGAATCTACCAGCTCTCTTGACACCTTAACAATGCCTTAAATTCATAGTAACTAATGCAAATAGCGTATAGTTTTCTAATATTCATTATTAATATATAGACAAGGACATCCTTTGCTTGTACTGTCAAGCATAGAGATGACAGTGTTACATATCACCTGTCGTTGATGAAAAAATGTAAGTGAGGAATATCTGGTTTTAAATTTTATATCATCACATAATTAAAGACTTAAAACGTAGTGCAGAAGGTGAGTTACATTGTCTATAACTGGACTTTTAACTGTGACAGCTTTTTGATAACATGTTTCATTGTGCTTGACACCTTACATATTTTTAACTAAAAAGATAGAGGCAATAGAAGGAATTTCAGATTTGAAAATTTTAATATTTTGTCTTGAACTATACAGAAAATAAAATGCTGAGATAACCTGACCAGCCCTTGCAAACTCTACAAAGAATTCAATTTATCTCCATTGAGACGTAATGGAGTCATTACATTCAATTGACTTTAATAGGATTTGGACAAATCCCCAAATCTACTGCCATACCTGGCATCATCCCCAACACAACAGTCAATCAATGACATATTTTTAAATACAACTGTTTAAAAGAAAAGACAGAAGGAAAACGGGAGGAAATGAAAGACAGTGTAGAGCAAACCCAGAACACACAACCTCTTCTTTTTTAATAAGGCCATTTCTTTCCAGATCCAGCAGCTCATTAACTCTATGCGAGACCTTTAGGAACCTGAACAGCTGAGAAAACTATAGTCATTTTCAACTCAGGAACCTGTCTTTACAGTGGAGGACTATCAGTTCTGATGCATTTTATATGTTTATAAGAAAAGGATGGAGAAGGACCTGAGGGAATGGCAGGAGGATGTACCAGAGGAGGTTTAGGTTGGATATTAGGAAAAGGTTCTTCACCCAGAGGGCGGTGGAGCACTGGAACAGCTCCCCAAGGGAAGCAGGAATGGCACCAAGCCTGACAATATTCAAGAAGCATTTGGACAACACCCTCAAACACATGGTGTGAATGTTTGGTTTATCCTTTGCAGGAACAGGAGTTGGACTCAATGATCTTTGTGGGTCCTTTCCAACTCAGGACATTCTATGATAAAGCATAGAAGGGTGAGCAGTCTTTTTCTCAAGCCTAAGAACATTGAGGGGCGAGTACTGGAATGCAGATGACAACCTGACCTGTGATGGCAGCAGAAACCCCCAACTACCTGACTTTCAGTCCAAGAGAAGGAGCCGTATGCACTAATACAGGCTGATAGATGAGACCAGGCTATTTCCCTGCACAAGCAATGGCCAGTTTTCTGACAGCAGGAATCCATGAAAAGCTACGCAAACATGCATTTCTCCTCATCCTCCCTACAGATCCATAGAATACTCAGGAAAAGCCCAGTCAAAAAGCAGCAGTCTATATGTGGAGAACCCTACATCCTAACCCCCCATGTATCCTGCAGATCTCATTTAACATGATAAACAGATTTGAAGATCTCTTTCCAGGAAGGCAATATCAGACTCCAAACCTACTTCTGGAAGAATTTTTAGAAAAGCCCTTATTTTTACAGGCTGAGTGGCCAGTGACCTCCAGGACACTCTCTGCTTTTAAGATGGGAAACAGCAGTCTCTTTCTCCTGGCTTTTTAAATAGATAGAAAATATTAGTTTACATTAGGTTACGGGGACTGCTCCCTGAACGTGCTACCCAGTAATTGCCACAAGCTGCAATATGTAATTTTGGTGCCGTCTACTACAAACATTCTTCCTTCATAAAATCACACTCAGAATGTGCCTAAATGGTTACCAAACCGTGTGTCATCAAAGCTACCCACACTGGCTCTCTAGCCACACAGTCAGATGTTGTAGGTTAAAGAAACATCTGCTAGCAGTCTGCTAGAGGAAAACATTTTCCTTAGCCATTGCTCCTTTGATTCTAAATTCATACATGATATTTACACCCAGACAAATTTCTAAAAACAACCTTCTCCCTTCCAAAGACTATATACAAAGACCTTAGCCTTGACAGAAAGAGGGAAATCTTTAAATAGTGGGAGGAAAGGATATCTTATTTATTGAGTTGTTGTAAACTCACAGTTACTTTGTTGTCTGTCACTAAGGGCAGATAGACACCACAGCAAACCACTGGGAATTAAAGTATAAAGAATGGCAAATGTGAATGGAAGAAATAATTCAACATTAATAGAGAATAAATCTCATTATTCTGGGAATTTGGTTCCACCTTTTTGGCTATTTAGGACAAACTGTGTTTTAAGTGTTTGCAAATGCTTAATCTTTGTATATAAAAACAAATGAAAGTAATCTTAAATATATATGAGAAGCATCATTATACCAGGAAGCACAGCACTAACTGTAACGTTAACATAAATATTACAAATATTATTGATTACAAATACAAATCAGGACTTCTAAGATTACAGTCCCATAATTGTAAAACTCATAAGAAAGTAAAACAGCACTTAGCCCAAAGTAATTGAAGGCAACTACTGCTAAAAGGGACAAATCTTGCCACAGACTGGCTCTGATAACATCCTAATTCTGTCATCAAGTGAGGTCAGACAGTAGCTTATACATTTATCAGCTGTTGGCTCCACCTAGTCCCCAGTTGATCCTCAATGGTCTAGTCCAGTGATTTAATCAAAAATCCCTTTCCTTCCCAACAGCAGAACATTTTGCTACATTTATGATATTGTTACTGCTCTAGAGTGTTCCAGATAGAGCTTGCATTTCTAACATCAAAGAATTATTAGAAACCCAGTCAAAAGTCTTCAGGTTTTCTGTAATCAATGAGCTTAATATCACTGCTCTTCATGTTTCTAAAAACACCATAAGCACATAAAAAGAAATACTGTTTTCTGCAGAAATTCAAGTTTACTTATATAACATATCTTGTTCTTCAAATCACTTTTCTTACGGAATTGTCATGCAGGAACTAAGAATAATATTTAGATACATTTAATATGCGACTGAGGTTTAACGTGATAAATGGTTCCACGTTACAATTTTTCCAACAGCAAAGCCTGACCAAGAGGTTCCTGCCATTTTCTTCGTGCAAGTTCTCCAACCATTTTGCTAGTTTACCCCTCAGTTGTGCTGATGCAACTGTTTGTGGAGATGCACTCTAAGCCCAAAGAAGGCAAAATGACCTCATTTAAGGAAACAAAAGGACAATTACTCTTGTTCATAGGTCTATTTTTAGAATTCCTGATTATAAGAAGAGAAAAAAATCAAAATGCCAGTTGAGAAGTCATACATATGAGGTGCATTGCAGCTGCACGGAAAGACTCTCTAACAGTGAAAAGTCAAATCACTTAAAAGTGGAGTGCCAGAAAGTGAGTGACCAGCACATGGCCAAAGCTGTCTACATTTCACTTAAGGGGAAAAAAACCCATTTGCTTATATTCCAAATGCAGCCTTTCCTATTTGAGAAAAGAAATGAACTGAAAACAGAAAGAAAGTACTCACCAGTGTAACTTTCAAAGGAGACACTAACCAGATATCGCAGTAAGCTTCCACCGACTATTCACATATAAAAAGGATGGCAGCAGGTTTTTCTTCAGAACTTTGTCTCCCAAGTGGATAAAGTGCTATTCCATTTTATAAAAACCCTTTTTTTCCCTATTCAAGAGCATCAGAGTTTTCTTTTGGACCACAGTGATCAATTACTTAGAATAAGCGTGGTTTAGTTCTCCTTCAGTACCGAAGTTCAAAGCTGTATTCCTGCATCAGTCGCAGAGGTACCAGAGAGGTAATTACTGCACTTGCATCACTTTCTGTCAATGACTTTTCAGGACAAGCACAGTGTTTCCTCCCAAACAAACAGATTACATGTTCACTTGCAGTATTATTAATTTTACAAGCTGGAGAACAGTATTCAGCACTAGCCATTGCCTTGCCTGCCTCACAGAAGCCCCATACTTCATCTGTTTCACATTATTCAGCTGAAGTGACCACTATATGCTAAACTCTGGGAGATTTACTGCCTTTTCACATTACCTTTCACATGCATGTCTGATGCCGAGATAAAGCATTCTCAAGGTATTTGACAGATGGGAATCAATAACCAAGCATGCAGCACAGCTGAATGAGCATAAAGCAACCTGCTTGCTCCATGACTTCTGCAGTTCTTGGACTCAAGTCTCCCTGGTCCAGGACATTGTCTGTATCAAGGGAGCAGGGAGTTGCCATGATGAAAAAAACACAACCAGACCTATGTCCTACTGAGAAAATACATAATTAGCAGTGTTATACTGCAAGCAAGAACATCGCCTGAGTTTATGAGGCAAAGGTACTGGTTAGCTTTTTAGACTCCCTGAAAATCAGGATGCTTTGTCCAAGGAACCACCAGATCCTCAGTTTTCTAGTCCAAAGAACAGATATTTCCCTGTATGCTTTTTCCTCATTTTTAAACAACTTGCCTAGCAAAAAAGCTCGCACTTTTCCAACTTTATTGGTTTTAGGTCATGAATTTCACCAAAAAGCCTTAAAGAAAAATTCTATCAAAGAGGTGGAAGCACATACCTACAGAAGAAAGAACATGAAAAGGAGAAAAAAGGTTGAAGCTTTTTATATCACTCTATTTTGCTGGGATTCTAGGATTACTTCTCTGAATAAAATGCCTAATAAAACACAGTTCTTTAACACCTCTTATGGTAGGAAAAATAAGAGCGAAGGGAATACATTAAAAAGCCTTGGGAAAAAAAATCCCTTAATAAAAAACTGCTAGCTACACCCCTGGTGGCAACCTGGGATACCTTCTGTATCAATGACATTATTCCCACTGAAGAAGGTACAAGAGGGGAAAGATCAACACAGACATTTAAATTAGTATTTAAATTGCTTACAGACTTTACTGTCTTGTTTTGGTGTAGTAGTTTATTTTCCGAAAAGGGACTGTGGTGCTTTCTCCCTCTTTCTTCTGTAATTTAGAGACTTGCTTATTGTCTTATTGTCCCTAATTATTAGCTTTATGGAGCTAATCAAGTGGAAAGCAAAATGATTTAATTCATGCATCATCCACAAAACTATTAATTAAAACCTTATTGTTTCCAAATGCCAACAATGACTAAGCAGAGATATATATTTTGTGAGGTTATTCATTTGGGTGGAAGACCTTACCATGGTAACTTCGTTTTTAAGAGTCTCTGCTTAAAACAATGACAAAATTATATGTTCCAGTCAGTTAAAGAAAACCAAGATATAATCTGTAGAGCTGCGAGACACAGGTCAGAAAGATTCACTTTACTTCAGATCCTAAGATGGCAAAGAGAAAAAAAGAGAAAGTCTATATTTTACTTGTGAATTACGCAATAATCACTGGAATATACAACGTGCACAATTTTTTGTTAAAAATGAGAAAGAAACGTTCACATTCCCCGAAGCTGGTAGGGATATAGAATCATAGAATCACCAGGTTGGAAGAAACCCACCAGATCATCGAGTCCAACCATTCCTATCCAACACTAAACCATGTCCCTCAGCGCCTCGTCCACCTACTCCTTAAACACCTCCAGGGAAGGTGACTCAACCACCCCCCTGGGCAGCCTCTGCCACTGCCCAATGACCCTTTCTGTGAAAAATTTTTTCCTGATGTTCAGCCTAATAGAGAAAGTCAGAAAGTCTGACTTGTTCAGAATTAACAAGAAGGAATAAAACGTACCAGAAACGCAACATGTTTGATTGATGGTGTTTGTGCCCTCGAGGCCCACGTGCACGGCTGTCGTGTCTCACGTGCTTGACAAGCAAACCTCTCCAAAAAGTTCTAAAGCTCCTCGATCCTGGTCCGCAGGCCAAGAGGCGGCCCTCGCTCCCCAGCAGATCACGCCAGCACAACGATGAACAAGCTCTACTCTTTCCCAATCATAGAATCTAACATCTTACTCTTTTTAGCAAGTGCGCATCTCGCCTGACACGAGTCCAGCGGCCGAACCATCCCAACCTGCACAGCAAAGGGCGGACGCTGACAGAGATGAAAAGGGCGCTGATCTGTTGCTCCACACTCCTTACTGAAACAAAAAGCTGGAGTATCAGATGGAGTATCAGAATGAACAGACACGGGAACCACGGGAGGCAGCTCAATACTAACACCGCTCGCGCCACGCGTGACTGTGGGCGAGGCGAAGCCCCCGTTCCCTGCGCACGTACCTGGACCCCGCTCCCCCCCGGGCATCCTCGCGGGCTCCCGTGGCGGTGCAGACCCGCGCCGGCTCCTTCGCTTCGCCTCTCTCCGCTCACACGGGACGCGCTCACCGGCGGGAGCTCCCCCCGTTTCTGCCCTTCCTCCCGCCAAGCGCGTAGCCGCCTCGGCACGCGCCTCTGCGAGCGCCTCACGCTTTATTCCCGCAACCGGGCACCGCGACCGGGCACCGCACCCGTGAGGGCAGCGCCCGCCCCGCAGCCCTCGTGCCGCGCCGCTGCGGCGCGGACCGACTCGCGGGGAAGGTTGAGCCACGCCGGCTGCCGTACGCGGGGCGGCTCCGGCCGCGCCATGGAGCTCCTGCTGCCTGCGGCCCTTCTCCTCGTCCTCCTCCCTCCCTTACTACTCGTCCCCTTGGCGCTTCTGGCGAGCGGGCGCCGCGGCCGGCGGACGCCTCCCCTCAAGCTCCTGGTGGTGGCCGGCTCCGGTGAGTAGGGGCTGCCGCGCCAGCGGGAGCGGGTCGCACCGCTGAGCGCCCGCGGGAGGGTTCGGGGAACTACGGCTCCCAGCATGCACCGCGGCGCGAGAGCCGTGCAACCCTCGCCCGTGTGCCCTGGTGCATGCCGGGAGTTGTAGTCGCGGGGGTACCGGGATGAGGGGAGGCCGGGCTGTGAGGGGACGCCGCCTGCCTTCGGGTTTTTCAGTTCTTGGTTTGAGTAATCGCACTGCTAAACGGGGCGGCTGAAAGGAGGTTGTAGCGAAGAGCGTGCTGGTCTTCTCAACCAAGTTACAAGTGACAGGATAAGAGGAAACGGCCTCAGGTTCTGCCGGGGTAGATTCAGGTTGGATATTAAGAAAAAAGTTCTTTACTGAAAGAGTAGTGAAGCATTGGAATAGCTGTCCAGGGAAGCGGTGGAGTCACGGTCCCTCGAGGTGTCCAAAAAATGCATAGATACGGCACCTGGGGACATGATTCAGTAGGCACAGTGGTGTTGTGCCGATGGTTGCACTTGGTGGTTTTTGAGGTTGTTTCAACCTGTGATTCTATTCTATGGTTGTTAAGCTTCATCCTTATTTGGGGCATTTTCATCAGTGCTTTGGCCTGACAGTTTGGGTTTTGAACCTTTCCCTCAGACAGCACCTGCGTTTTGCTGAAGCCCTTAATGACTGTATTGACCAACGCTGGTACTAGACAGCCCTGTGCTGCTGCCTGGTCTTCTGACAGAAAGTACTGATGGTGATTCAGGGCAAGGCTTTCCCAAGACAGACACACCCCTCACGAACGGGACACGTTGCCATAATTTTACCTGAACCACATTTCTGTGGTTCACTTATGAGAGTCTCGCGTGGGTCTGTCAGAGACTTCATTGCTGTCTGCGTTTGTCACCTCACACTGCAGACACACACACACACACACACACGCACATCTGCTACTCCTTATGACCTCCCCAAATTTGCATGGCAATTAATTTGCCCCAAAAAAGTTAGACTACCTTGAAAATTTGCAGTTGACAAATCCAGGAAAGCTTTGACATCATCACCTACATGTACTTGTTTTTTTCCCCACTGACTAACTGAGTAATAATCCCAGGTTTATTATTGGCAGTTTTATAATTTTTCAGGTCATCTTTACTTCCAACTGGGGCTGGGAGTGTGCTTTTTTTCTTACAGTCCTTTGAAATCTAGTTTGTGCATATTAAAAAAGTATTTACTTTACATAAGTTTACTTGGAAAAATAATCCATAAGTTAGTTCAGATGGATGTAATGTTCAAGCCTATTCTTCAAGACTTTTTTGAAGTAGGAATCTCCTGCTCTTTGGTGAATAGTCAGATGATTGCATTAAAATTTGTGAAAGCTTCAACAAACCGTTGCTTTTTAGACAATCCCTCCAAAAATGGTTGAGAAATACTGCATGAAATTCTATAGAAAGCTGGCAAACTTTCATGTCTAATGCAGCAGCACAGCTCTCACTGCTTGTCAGTTGTTTGCCAGCTAAGAGCACTTGATTTCTACAGAAAGGTCTCTTAGTAGGCTAATGACACTGGCCAACTGGAGGTAGCAGGAATACTATTTTGGTCTGCAGCTTCCAATAAATCGTTAGGCACATACTTATGGGTGCAGTTTGATGTTAAGCCAATCCAGCCCAACAGATGACATGTGAGTTGGCTCCACTTTTCCTGTACACACATTCTTTCTTCTCCCCTCTTCCACTGTTACAGGTATTTGTGTAACTCCAGTTCAGGAAACTCAAATGACAAAAAAAACATAATAACCTTGCTCCCAAAAGCCACACTAAGCACGCCCTCCTTTCTCTCCAGTTTACTGCCAATT
Source organism: Clamator glandarius (assembly GCA_033459285.1). Classification (NCBI taxonomy): domain Eukaryota; kingdom Metazoa; phylum Chordata; class Aves; order Cuculiformes; family Cuculidae; genus Clamator; species Clamator glandarius. The sequence continues at coordinate 4,801,962 of JAUNZM010000039.1, forward strand.
TAGCTACCTGAACACAGCAACCTTGTAGTTAGAAGGTTGTCGACTCCTCTTCCAGGGCAGTGGTTAAAGCACTTGGCTGGAGTTGGACTGCTGCCTCTGTCAGCACTCAGAAAGACTGACGTAGCTCCAGAGTGGAGTTGCTGCCTGCTTGATTTCAGTATTATGAGCTGGGATAGGGCAGCCCCTGCTCTTCCAGGTCACAGAATTGAACAGTGGGTAGGGTCAGTGGGAGTTATGCTTCTATGGCACAGCTCTGAGCTGGATCCCATCCAGCTTTATGAAGTACAATGTAACTCTTTGCCCAGTTATTTTTGCACTGTGTACAGCACCTTAAACACAAATGTTGTACTTCTGGGTGATCCTTGTTCAATCCTATTTAACTGAAAACTTCATTAATGTAGCTCCAGTGGGAGCTGAATTCTTTTCGTGTAACTTAACAATTTCAACCATCCTTTAATTGAATCCTCTACTCTCACAAGAGTGTCACTGATAATAGTAGTGCTAAGTTTTAAAAGAAGTGACTGATTCAGCTGAAGAAACTGAAAGTTACAGAATTTTTCATATATTAACTGCAGTTTATTTTGTTTTTACAGGTGGGCACACAACAGAAATCCTGAGGTTACTTAGCTGTTTGTCAGAGTCGTACTCTCCTAGACATTATATTTTAGCAGACTCAGATAACATGAGCGAAGTTAAAATACGTTCTTTTGAACAAAAAAGGTCTGAGACGTTCTCCAGTTCACAGGTAACTTGTTAAATATGCCCTTGTAAGGTAAAATTATGATAGCATGACATTCTGTTGCAAGGCAATTTGGAAGTGGTTCTTTAAAAGGATATTTTTAAGATCGGCAGATGCATTTGTGTAGGTATTGGTAATCACTTGTACTAAAGTTCAGCTAAAGGTGCCATTCTGTACATGCTGTTCCTTACATTTCTAAAAGTGAACTAAATAAACACTATTGATTAATACTGTACTAGAGAGACACTGAAAATACAAAGTAAATATTCATAAAAATAACAAAAGTAATTCTGCTGCAGCTTTCACTACCACCTTCCCTACTTTCACTTAAAATAGTCTTTACCTCCTGTTAACACCTTAATCCATTTAAAGCAATGAGGGAATATAATTGTCGTGAAAGTGACTATATGAAGATGGCTCTTGTTCAGGAAAAGCATACTGAAAATAAATCTCATTTAATTTTGTAAAGCAACTAGTCATCAAAGTGTTATTTATACCTATAAAACTATTAAGGCAGCAACATGGTGAGTTTTTTCTTTTGTTTTTAGTCTGACATTTCCCTTAGTAACATAATTTATTTTTTTAAGACTTTTTAATATCATTTCTTTATCTAAGAAAATCTTAATTCTACTTCTATTATTTTTTGTGTTTATAGACTGTTTTGGTTGGATTTAAAATTGAGCATTAGTTACATGGGTTTAAAAAGTATGCAATACCTCTTAATGTCAGATCGTTTTCTGGTTGATGACTTGAGCAAATGCTGAACTCCAAAAAAATCATGAAAATATTTTGTTTATCTTTTTATCAAAAGTTTGCTTGCTTTGAGCCAGTTTGCTGTATGATTTATAGACAGCAGTATGACTCTGGATACTTAAAATGTGATCTAATGTCCAGTGAAATGAATAGAAAGATTATATTTTTATTTAGAAATTGTAATAAGTACAATGGAAATGAATGCTTTGACTAAAAAAATCTTAGTCCTTTTAACCAAGTAGTACATCACACAGTAAATTAATTATTTACATGGAATTTATTTTGTATGGTGCACTTCTGATATTTCTGTTGTCTTCAGCAGTGCTGCTGGGACAAAAGATTGTGGGACTCAGTAGCAATGACTTTCAGAATAAACCCTTTTAATGTAAAGCAAATGCTGCTAAGGTGAGCCATTGTCTCGCTTAGGAATGACGTTTTTAAATTTGCTTACCTGATTTTCACCTTGGGAAACAAGATGCTGAATCATATGAGGGTGACTTAGTTTAAAATGGAGTGTGGCAGTCTCTTCTCTCACTCTGCAGCAAGGATGGAATTTTAGTAAAGTGACCAGAGATATTTTGTGTTCAGAGACTTTTCCTTTGGTAATTAGTCATACACACAGTCCTACTCACTTATCTGAAAAAGTCCAACCCTAAATTATTAAATTTCTTTAAAATACATGTTTTGAATATTAAAGGATCATGCAGTTTTCTGCTAGTTCACTTAGTTTTGCTCACAGCTTGCCTTTCATACCGCCTCCAACTGCTAGCAAGTCATGTAGTTATATTTTCCTTCAACACTGAAAGCCAGAGGAACATTTTTGGCTGTATCTGAGTTAGCTGTCTGGGTAACAGATGCTCATTTTCCTTTGGCCGTTCTTTTTCCACTAAGCAAAAATATTTAGAGTGAAAATGGAAAATAAATTTTGCAAAATAAAAGGTCACATGCCCATAACATATATTCACTAACTTTCAGAGTGTGCTTTCAAGTAGCGTGTGCTTTCAAGTAGTATGTGCTTTGGCACTGGACACCATTAAGCATTTAAAAATCATGTGTTAGTAGCTTCTTGCAGCTTTGAATAAATAAAAGGGAAAAGTCTGAACTTTCCCCCTTTTTCCATTGTTATTCCTTTCCTCATCTTGTCGGGGAAGTAACTGTTTCCTAAACTAAGAATGGGACAGAAGACAGATTACAATAATGACCTATGAGAAAATCAGTGTATACATTTAACACATTCCCATGTAAAAAACCCCAAATATAACCAATTTATCTTTTTGATCTGTGGTCTAGCCCAGTTCTAAAAGCTACCATATTCAGGGAGAAGGAAAGGAAGCTGGAATGAGCATCTTGCTTACAAGAAGCAAAATGCCGCACCTCTACTAAGTCTCTTGAAAAAAAAATCCAAAATGCCTCTAGTCCTGCCATCACGTTGTTGCCTCCAGCCTGTAACTACGTGGGTGCTGCAAACCATCCTCAGGGGATCTCCAGTGCTCAATGCAGAGAACCTGCTTCAGCTCCTGCCAGCCTGCTCTAGCAGCAGCAAACCAGCTTGGATTTGTTGAGTGAAGAACATTAATTTTTTGGGGGATCCAATACCCCCAATTGTCATGTCCAAGATGAGCAACGAAATTAGCTAACCTTTACGTAATGCTCGTCTGACCGCATGTTCTTTTCTAGTTTATGTTTCATGAGAGATATCGTGCTAAGAAATTTTGTTCCTCAGCAGGAAAAGCAAATACATAAACACAGTTTCTTTGCTAGCATTGCGGTATATTTAGTTAAGCGTAATTCACAACAGTGGCAATTTTCCACCTGCTTTTCCTTGCATGCTTGCAAAATGACAGTATTATTTAGGTAAATGACTACATCACTGGGTTTAAAATTGCAGTCCCTGGTCAACCATTGTAGTCTTGCCAGGTTGGAATACTACTGTTCAAATAATAAAATGGTCTCTGACCTCACTAAAGATGTAAGGAAAAATAAATGCAACCATATGACACCACAGAAGGTAGAGGAGCAATTTGTCTGTTTCTGATATCAGACACATTATGCAGTGTTCCAGCAAAAGATGTGGGAGGTGCTCCATCAGATGAGAAGCTGGGATTGCAGAAACATCTGGCAGTGGCTTTTAGACAAACAAGCAACAACAAAAAAATCCAGTTGTTTCTCAGCTTAGTATTTAAGATTTGACTCATAAGTGAGCTGAAGTCTTCACATATGACATAAGACACTGACGTGCAAAGTTTCAAGCATGTTTTTTGAAGAGTATAGATAAAATCATCTCTATAGTTAATTCAATTCTACAAGTAAATTTCTACTTCGATAATGTTTGGGGTTCCTGCCAAGTTTTGCAGAAATTGTTTTTGTTATGATGAAGAAAATCACATACAGTTTTCTGGCAAATACTGTTTAACAGTATTCTGACAGTGAAGGGAGCATCTGAAAGCTGATCTGCCTAAAACCACTTTATCACACATATATTTATTTCAAGAAGCAGTACTATGCAAGGGTCTTAACTCCACTTACAGCATTTCTTTTATCACCTAAACGCTTCCAAAGCTTTAAGAAACAGAGAGGCAGCGATAACCAGAATCCTGTTGAATGAGAAGCAAAGGGCATGTTTATTTTTCCATATTCTGTTGTCAGACTAATGAAATCAGAGTTTCAACACCTGCAATAAGCATAAAACAAACAGTTTGTAACATCTGTTAATGCCTCCCAGAATCACAATTACTGAAGAACCTCATTGCAATGAGACAGGATCATTTCAGCCAAGAAAATGAACTTAATGTTCTGAATTTATAAGCATTGGAGCTTTTTTTATTCTTTCTACTTTGTATATTAAAATAAGCCCCAGTTATTGCTATTCAAGACTGATTTGTAATTTGTATTTACTTGTATAGCTATTGCCAATACCATCTTTCTTAAGCGCAGGTCACCAGGGCTAAGCTATGTTAATTAGCGATGCTGTGTTTGAAGTAACTGGGCAACTTTCAGTATTTATATTTAGAATCCCTCACTGCCAGTTTGAGTACTTCCAGAGTTTTAATGGGCTGCTGTCCCAGATGAAGCGAAATAGTGACCATTGTCCAGATCAAAACAATACAGCAATGTCCATAAGTAGTGCAGTGCAGCCAATATAGTTGATTTTCATTTAAACAGACAAAAATTTAATTGACATCAGGACTGCCTTCTGATGTAGCCATAGTTCTTAGGTGCAGTTCCTCTGCATCAAGGTAAAAGCCTTCTGCGAAGAGTGCGAGATGCCACTGTTAACTGCTAACAGTATTCTGAGACAAACAGAAAACATGTTTTATTAATTTGATACCTTTTACACACAGTGACCGATCTCTACATTTTTCTAGGGGAAGAAAAAAGAAAAATATTTCTTAAACTTATTTTTATTTAAATTTTATTTCCTGTTTCTTTGTGCAAGTATTTTATATTTTGAATATGCATCTTGCATATCTTCTGAATACTCACTTGAGTACTTGTTTAAAGGACAGTGATACTTGCCGTTACAATTTTAATAGCGTGCATCGGATATTGACCAAGAAAAATTGTTACATTCACTGCAGTGTAAATCCACGAAGAATTTAAACAGACAAGAGACAGAAGAGTCAGTGTTTGGATTGTGTTTCATCAGACCTAGGCGCGTATGACCACGAGGTGGGGCACTGCGTTAAGGCGCTGGGTGAAGCTGCTCTAGCCGAATTGTTTATTTAGTTAGGAATGTTTTAAAGTAACAAGAGACAAGATTAAAAAAATAGATACATGGTTTTAGTATTTCGTTTTCTTTTATTGCCAGGAGTGCTAAGCACGACAGTGAATAAGGCATGTAATGAAAGGGTTCATGCCCAAACATTTCCAAACTAGATTTTTAAAAAAAAAAAAAAAAAAGTTGGCATGGGCAGATTTAACTCGATAGAAGGAGCAACATTCTTGGAAAAAAATAACAGTTCAGCTTATCATGCTCTTTTCCAGTTCACCCTTCATCGCATTCCCAGAAGCCGTGAGGTCAGACAATCTTGGACCTCCTCTGTGGTAACAACCCTGTACTCCATACTTTATTCCTTTCCTTTGACCTACAAACTGAAACCAGATTTGGTAGGTAAAGTTTATTTTAATTTGTTGAGAACTTGCTAATCTGCATCATAAAAGTATTTGGAATATCAAGACATTGCAGACTGTGTCTCATATGTATCCTTAGATTTACAGTTCACAGAAAAAGTACTTTTGAAAGTAAAATTAAAGCTGAAAGAGATATAGCAGCAATGCACCGAGAAAGAGAGAATGAGTTGCACTACTGGTGAATTAGAGTAGCAAATACCAGTTTTTCCTCTAAAAGTTCGCAGGTAATATCAGAGAATGTTACTCCCTTGTAAACGCTGGCAGACCTAGCACAAACAAGGTTGCAGGTTCTTGATAACATCTCTTCAGGATTGCAACAGCACAAACTGTGCCTGAAAGCCTGGTTATCCTGTTGGCTGGTCTTGCTCCTGAAATGGTGTGACCAGTATGGAACAGGCAGGTTCAGACCAGCAGAAATATATACTCATTCAGTTCTTGTGCTTACATGACTTCTCAGCTACTTGCATATTTATTTAGTCTTTGGCTGACTGACATTAATTATGTCATCTAATGACAAAAAAGATCACTGCTGAAGTGGCAACTCTTTGTGCTCTAGTACTTTTCCAAGCTGTTCACGAAACTGCAGTTTCATGCAAATCACAACATTTATGTAAAAATACTCCACACACTTAATCAAGTCAGAAGCGTTCATAGTTGTCAGATTATAGAAATAAAATAATTAAAAATATCTGATCAATAAATTTTGTGTTTCTGCAAGGCTGAAAGAGTAAAGCACTGGACTTCTAGGTTTGAGTCCTACAATTCTGTAAGAGAAATTTTTATTAAAGCTAGCTTTTTGCTAGAGTCGTTGCCATCTTAAGGAGTCAGTTTTCCAGAGTTGAAGTTTTTTTAAAAAGGCATTATTTTAGCAGAATTTCAAATTAACATTTTATGGGGTTCTAAATATTTTAATGAAGCCTGTAAAAACTTGTGCAGTTATGGAAGATTTTTCATAATTCAGTAGCAGCATATATACACCTACAGAGGATGTTTGTAAGAAATTTTTTTTTTTTTAGTTCTCACTATGAACTATATGGCTAATTCTAAATATATTCATATGTATTTGTGATATTTTGAATGTTTGGAGAAGTTGCTGTGAATAATATGATCTTGTTGGCTTCGATAGTTCCACTGAGTTCCTAACAGATCAAAAGCTATTTGCTTGCTGGAATTTTTACAGCATTTTAGTGTGCAGAACAACAGAAGTAGCTTTTTGTAGTTCTTGTTTTTCAAGCCTACTCTGAAAATTGGAGATCTTACAGCAAAGGCAAGTAAAAAGTATTTAGGAATCACTTTGTTGCACCATTTTCATTTAATGTATATCCTTTATTTAACTTACTATTGTGAAAGAAAGTGACTGGAAAATCTCACTGTTTAGCTCAATATATTACTGAATGTGTCAACAGGACACATCACAGAAGAACAGGAAGTTACTCATCCAATTCAATGGTTTCTCAGTTTACAAGAGGAATTAAAGTGACAGTGGGATTTACACATTAGAAACTCTGATAAGTTGTCAAAACCCTAACACTTTTAAAAAACACTTGTGCTTGTACGCTTAAGAGTACATTTTAGCAAGGCCTTTAAGCCTTTTGTAGCATTTAAGGGAACCACTGCCTTAAAATGCTATCCAAAGAGTTGTTATCCATAATTAGAAAAGGGCTGGAGGGGAGGGAGTTGCTGAATATTTTTTTGCCAGGTACAATCATCCACCACAACAGCAGCTGGTACTGCCACATCTTAGACCATGTGAAAGCTGCTTGCATACTGCTACTTGTATGCATGTTTTACTTTAAGGATTCTGTAAAACATAGTAAGTCAAAGAGTGGTAAAGATTTTAAAACACTTACAAAGAAGAGTGAAATGGGGATTAAAATGCCTTACATTGTAGCAAAAAGATTCTGCGTGGTGTGTGAAGCAACTAGTAATACTCACTTGTGTTTAGAAGAAAACATTCATGGTGAATTGTATCCCCCTCTACTCTTAGCAATATCTAATGCTTAGTTCTTTATACTACTAGAAAGGGTGGACAAATGCTGGCATTTACAGGATTCATCTGTAACTTTTGGCATGGAAATCAACAACCTGAGTTTGGAAACAAGCACAGAATTACATCATGCTGAGAGCTTCATATTTTTAAATCGTAGAGGTTATAGGTACTGTACATTTTCACTCTGGGCAACTGTTTTTGTTTAACTGCAGGAGGGAAAGACAATTTTGAATTGCTTATATATGAGTGTACATAGGAGTGACCCTTACACTTGCATTTATGCTTCTTAGAAACATGTGCATGTTGGAAAGAATGACTGAAGTCTTCTCCAGACACCCAAAAGCTAGAAAAAAACCCCAGAAATGTTGCAGTTTTCAAGGAATGCAGAACAAGAGAAGTACTACAAAGGGTGCCTTAAACCATTAGGTACACAAAAGCAAGATTTGGAATAGCTAGGCTTAGGCTAGCATAACTAGCATATCTGTGGAGCCAAAATAGCTGTAAAGGGGAAACAACAAGCCTTGTTGCACAGGAGTTACTTTATATGTGCTTATTTATGTGAGCACTGTGTCTCTTTTGTATCTCACACTGATCTTCTGGCAAAGCTTCTTAGCTTACTTAGAGTGAGAAAGCAGTTCCATCTAACCCTTCTTGAAGATAGTGAGTTCAGAAAGATCTGAACAACTAACAGGAGACCTCTGCTGTCTTGCAGGACTTGACCCACACTTGAAATAGGCCCCCAGAGTGTTTAAGAAATGTAAAAGTTAGCTTAGTTGTTCAGTTTGAGATGATCTTCAAGAGGCCTGTTTCGGAGTTATGGACATCTGCACTCTGCAAAGTTTAATCCCTTTAGAGATACTAAATCAAGTAACAAAATTAAGATGTCAGAAGTGATAATCGACTTGTGTTTCTGTGGCCAAGTATTATAGAAATAAAGTGTCAGTGTTTTGCAGGCACATCTTCGCGGGGCAGTTTTTACAACATATCAACCTTAGATAGGCTTCCTATGCAGAGGCCTAAAATTCCAAGAAAGCAAGTCTTGTGCCAGCACGCTCTGCCTACACCTTCCTTACCCCAGAAAAGCTTTAAAGCCATTCATTTGTTGCAGCCACATTTAATATGCAGTCTTAGCCTCAAAAGCTACAGATTCCTACCGTGAAAACAGGCAGCTGGTCGGAGAACAGAGATTTTTCTTGCCTTCCTTGAGAGCAAGGCTGAGAAAAAATTTAAAACCAGAACAAGATGTTAGAAGATCTACTACCAAGGGGAATATGCAAATCCTTCCTAGACAGTTACAGAAAATTAGACAAGCTGCACAGAGATTTTTCCCAAATATGGAGAAAATGACTGACGTACAGATTATTTGATGTCCAAGAAGAAATAAACTAATGTTCTGACTTTCCTGTAGTATACTTGAAGTCAGTCAGTAGGTGCAAGTTCAGAGGAAACTGGTCTTCAGTTTTCTTACTGCTTACAGAACTGGTGTCCTTGTCTCTGGGCCGATTTGCCAGCCCTGAAGCCAGGTCTTCAGCTGATCTAGTCTTTTGGCTGGCTCATGATTATTCCAGTCATTCTGGCATACCTGAAATTCAAACTGAAAACAAAGCATACACATGCAACCACACAGTGGAAAACTACACAGATTGCATCTAGTCCTTGTTTGCAGCCACAGGTGGGTTATGTAATTGGGTCAGCAATTTGCTATCCTTTAATTTAACTAAATTTCACCTAGAATTGTGCAGAAACGCTGCATAAAGCTCCATTCATTCATCAGTTGTGCACCCTGGACTCTTCAAGACCAGATCTTTTTCACTTTTCTGGGAATACTTCTCAGCTATTCCTATTATCTACCTCAGTGCTCTACAGAGCCCTAGATAAACAGGTATTTTCAGATCATTCTGATCACTGGTGTTTGGAAAAGCCTGGGTTAAATCAGGCAAAGAAGGCAGTCCTTCCACATTAGGGCCTCCTTCCCGTGGGAAGTCTGCAGTAGGAAGTTTACATTTGCACAGCAAGTACAACAAGCTCTGCTGTCTCCCTCCCCACCAGCTGTCAGCTGAATGGGTCTCTCTCCATTCTAGAAGCCCAAAACCTGCAAAGCTGTTTCTAGCAGTGTCCTGATTCTTTTATGACTGCACACCCCATCACATATTCTTGGTGCCCCAACTGGTTAAATTCACTACAGGCAGCTTTTAGAGTTGTTACAGAAGTGTTCCCACTAAGCTATGTGAAAGGGGATTATTATTTCATTTAGCTAAGAATTTCCGTTCTTTATGTCCTGCCCAAAATGTCTTAAGTTCATAGCAAGTTAACAAGTCAGTGTGACCAATAATAAGTTATTGTCACTTGTATCACAGTTCTTATTGGGACTTTGTAGAATGCTACAAAATCTAAGTGGTAGCATTTTTTCTCTATTTGTTTCATAACAAGTGATATATAGTGCAGTATTAAGACTGTCTAGTCTGTTCTTCTGTAGGCTGAATCTTTCCATTCTATTCTTTTGAACTAGATTGATTTTACAATATGTCTGATTTACTGTTGTTCTTCTAGGATCAAAACAGTCAAAATAGGCAAGAGTAAGAACATCAGATTAAGACCATCAGTGGTACAAATTGTATAGTCTAAAAAGAAAACAAAGTTAAGCCCTCCAAATTTCTGTTTAACTTAGCAATGTTAATGAAAATACGAGTCTTATTAATACCTCCTCTACCTTGTGTGTTCTGTGCAGCTACCCTGCAGCCACAATGTAGAATTATCCTCTTATGAGCACAGATAAACATCTAAAGCTATTGAAATCAGTTAGTATAAAGCTAGGTCCTAGCTCTGCCAGTTAGACATTCCTATAGACACTATGTTTCAGAGTGAGAAGTGGCAGTAAAGGTGAACTGGGGTTTTAGATTTAAGCTGAGTTTAAACTAAAGACTCGTCAGTCCTAGCTCATGACCAATCAGGTTCATTATAAACCTAATGAACTGCCTGGTCACACCTCCAAGTGTATTATAAAGCGTGGTTTCAAGAAACCAGTCTCACTAAGTCTGACCACTGAACCAGGCCACTGGTATGCAGATACAGATTGCTCATGTCTCGAGGTTTTGCATTGTGAAGACATTTCAGGCAGATATTTGATGTGGGTTCTTGCTGTAACAACTGCAGTGATGAGGCAGTAGCTTCAAAGATGTTAAAGTTCTAGTTAACTGAATATTTGACTAATGAAAGACTGAGAATGGCAATTAAAGTCTCATATTAGGCCACTATTAGTGATATATTTGTTTATATTTAACAGTCTTTGGATTTAGTTTCTCCTTTTCTTTTGAGTAGAAGTAGATTGCTCTAACAAACAGTAATTTCTGATATCAGATGAGATAAGCCTTTATTTTTAAATCGGCTCTAAAAGGTTAGATGGTATTTCTTATGGCTCTCTGACCAAGAGACTTTCATTTCTTGGCAAAAGCCTTTTACTGAGCTGTTCTGTCACCAACTTTTTCATCCACACAAAGTCAGATTTCCTTTACTTCCTGCTAATTTACCAGCAGCAATAAACCATAGCCCCACACTGTGGTAGTGTAGGTAGGGAGTTAGATTATTCTCCATACTGTATCTGCGTTGGTATTCTTGTTCATTTTTAACCCACCTTCTTTCTGTCTCCTTCAGTTACTCAATAGTCTTACTTGTGCCAATATTTCTTCGCACAAACTTCTGGCAGAGAGCATGATGTTTCATCAGTCTCACTGACAGCCTGGGTGTTAATTTAATGTTTTAGTAACCAACAATAACACTCCAACAGACTTGAGCATTAGCACCACTTTCATACCTGTCATTTATTATTATTTTCACATGATTGATTCTGTATTTCTCATTTTACATTTGCCCATATACCGGCGCCTATACTGAACTCACTTGTCCCATTCCGCTTCCACATACCTGCAGAAATATCATACACAGGAATGGAAACTACCATTCCAGAGGCCTTTAAATCCCAATGACAGACCTGCCACCCTTCCCCTGAAATACAGGGGCAGTTAAGTCAGGTGCCTAAAGTTGGTGTCATTAAAAAAAAAGTCAAATGTGTCTGTTTCTTTATGCATCCAAATCTAGGTTCTCAGACTTTCTACAGTAAGCTATTGAGCTTAACTTCTGAGGCTCTTAATGACCCCAGTTATCTTTCTTTTCATCAGTAAAGCCTCTAGGCATACCCAGAAACAGACATGAGCTGTTTAAGTCTTTACAGTGTCAAATAGCCACATGCATAGCCAAACTCCTGAGCTCTGCTGAGATCCAGAAGCTAGGAGCTCACTTTACTGCTTTGCATGTGGATGCTGATCCAAATCAGTTGGGCCCCTTCGGGCACTGGGCTGGTAACTCTAGGTCAGGCCACTAAGTACCTGGAAGGCATAAGTGACCATGCTTAGTGCTGATAAAATTAAATCCTGTTGTTAAATCTAGTTCCTAGTGGTTTTGTGGAATCTTTCGTCTTTTTCCCATATAAAAATCCCACAGGCAGGGTTTTTGTTTCCCTCTCCTCAAGCTTCTGTAAAGTGAGAGCTGGGAAAACAAGGGAGTCAGTGATTCTTCCCAATATATTTCATTCTAGGATGAAAATAATACTGATGGGGAAAAAAAGTAGTGTACATAAGAAACCCAGCTGCAGTGTGTGCTAATTTAAGTCCTTGCTTTTCCACTTCTTTCTTCCCCATTCTGGCATTCACTGATCTTGTTTATCCTAGTTAGATAATCCGCCTGTGGGACCACACATCTGCTTGTTTTGAAAAGCACCTCACCTGCTGTGTGCATTACATGAAACAGCAACAGGAACTGTACCAACAAGATGCACAAGTGAACTAGAAGGGATTTCATGGCAATGCTACAAGCTGTGGCTGCTGACCAGCCTGAGCACGAGCTGTTGCTGTAGACCACTTTTAACTGTCTTTTTGCAACCCTGATGATTCAAGTCATGTAGAGAGTAGAAGGTGGAAGTTTACCTGAGTATTATTCAATTCTACTTTAATTACCCAATTTACATCAGACTACACATCTAGATTTTTTTTTGTCCTAGCCTGTGTTCTGCACATACATTCAAGCTGCAAATAAGATGTGAAGTTTTGGCTCTTCTTATATATGGGTTATGGCGGGAAGAAAACTGGTAAGATCTTTACTATTCAAAAAGAATAAGCCAGTAGAAGTTTAATGACCTTTGTATTCAAACAAAACCTGAAATTAGTAATTTCTCCCCAACAACAGCAAGAATAAGGAATTGTTGGAAAAAGTTCCTTTGTTCTTTTTAAACTTCAAAATACATATTAACAATTCCAGGCTAGTTTTCCTCAAGTTTGACTTGGATTTGCAGACATGCTGAAGAGCGAGACTAGAAAAAGCTTTAACAGGAACACTCCCACCCACATGCTTAAGTATTTGAACTAAAGAAAATTCCCTTTCACTCTAATTCTCAGGTTTCTCTTGTTTTTCTGATTAGCAAAGAGATTTATATTCCCTAGAAGAAATCTTATTTCTGTCATAACCCTACCTCTGTGTAGAGGAACAATGTATCTTTTGAAACCCTTTAGAGTTACTTATTTATGAAAAAAGTAGTAATTTTTCTGTGTGCCATCCCTGCTTAAGTTGCCATCAAAGTTCCTAGCAAAAATTGATTCCTAATGGGTATGGCCTGCTGTTTCTGAACATATTAAAAAATAATTCTATTCAAAAGAAAATAGCATGTACCTTTAATCTTAGAGTATGCTACTGAATCAAAATGCATGCTAATAGAAGCAATACTTTCCATACCTGGAAACCTCCACTGAGAAGGATATACAAGAATCTTGATATATCCTCTGTAAGGAGCAAGCTGTTGTTTTCCTGATGTTAAAGTAGAAAATATTGGTGTGATAGAAAGTAAGTGTGCCCAAATCCTGTGGTGAGTCCACAGCAGAGCTCTGAATACACCACTGGTTTGCTGGCTCTCTTGTCTTGCACCTTGGTCATGAGCTCATAAGGTAAATGTATTTATAATTAACATTTATGGTATTTGTTCACAAATGCTGTTGTTACTTCAATTTATAGTTAGATCATCTTAAATATTAAGGAAGTTGGTCCCAGAATTGCAGGGGTCTAACACTTGCAGTTGTGTTTCCCGCAGACTTGGGGGCTGTTTAAGATGAGCAATCGGCTGAAGCAGATCCTTGGGAATCACAGGGCAGGAAATGGCAACAGCTGAGACCAAGAACCCAGATTTCAGCTGCCTTTGTGGGTAACACTCAGTGCTTCTGTAGGTGAAAATAAAAAAGTTCAGCTGGATACTTCAGCTTACACGTCATTAGCATGAAGTTCTCAAAACAGTGAGGTAATACTAAAAAACAAGCAAGTGCTGTTGAGCTCATGAGGTGCTATACTTTACATAGCAGAATACTAATGAATTCATTGCAGATTCTCTCTTCTTGTGGCACAGGAATGACCAAGCTTCCTCATCAAACAGATGGTTTTGTTCATACAGGTTTTGTTTATGACACTCTGAAATCATGAAAGGCAATAAACTCCTAAAACGTCAAAACCCCCTAGCTCCTACCTGATGAATGCATGAGTCCAGAACTAGCCCTGACATAAAAATTAGTATGTTCTTATGGTTTTTCTTTTAGTTTTACTTTAAACGTCCAAGACTTCTACTCAGCTTTCACTAAATGTGACACTTCAGTTTCCCTGTCACTGGAATCATTCTCTACTCCGTTTCCCTTATTTCTGAAAGATCCTTCAGATTATTCTATGGTCAGATTTGTAGTTTCATGAGGGAAGCTTTCTTTTTGTCAAGACAGCATCTTCTGCCCCCAAGGAGTTTTCGGTATTTGTATGTCACTGAATTGTGTTTCTTGTTACTTCTGCTACCTTTCTGAAAGTTTTATACATTTTGTCTACCATTGATTCACAATTTCTTAAAGCTGAATTTTTTAAGGTTTCCATGTATTCTAACTTGCTATGGTACTTCATTTTTTTCATTATGCAAGTCCAACTACCAAACTCACATATTTGTGTGTCTGTCGTTAACTAAGAACATGCAATGAAAATAAAAATATGTAATACCTTAATTCCAGTCCCTTTAGTTGCTTTCTCTAATTGGTGCATTTCCCTGCTGACCTTTGAAAACTCATCCCAAAGCCAGAATTCACTTTGCCTGGCAAGGTGGAAACTTGTCAAACTTGGTCCAAAACAAAGAACTTTCTGGTGAAAATACAGTACCTTAGGCTGAGGAGTTTTGTCAGATCTGTAGATGGTCTAAGTCATTCATCAGAGCTGAATGAGATTGGTTTATGCCCACTAGTTCTTGATATAGGAATTTAAGAGATTTGTTTTGTGTTTTTTATCTGCTTCTAAATGAAGCTCTATTTGCAAACAGGCAAGCTTTTTTCTTAAGTCTCTTCTGTGAGAATATGGCAGTATTGGTCATGTTTTAAGACTCCTTTTTCTTCTGTGCTGACTTCTTTTCAATTATAATTCAAATTGGTCTCCCGCTTCCTCTCTTTTCCATGCTTTCTTCTTTTTTTATCCCCTTTCCTTTTCCATTGCCTTCCTTAAAATATCAGGAACAGCTATTCAGATTTCCTTGGCTTTTCTGACAGAGCTCAGAGATACCGTCTGTGCTTTCAAATCTTAACAGGCTCAACAGTTACTTTTTGTTCCCAAATGTTAAATAGCCATTGAAATGAAGTATTTATCAACAAAAGCTGGGCTTTAGCAGTCCAGCAAAAACACAAACAAAATAAAATTAATAATAAATTACTGCTTTTGGGGCCACACTTCTTCCTGAGAATTTGAAAATGCCTAATTGGGTTTTTTTTCTCCTGCATTGTTGAAAAAATTGGCCTGTTTACTTGTGTAGATACACAGAGATCATGCAATTAACCTAGCTTGGGTCAGTTTTGTACCATTCCCCTTGCCTTTGCTTCTTTTAGTTGTTCTTTGTCACTGCTATCTATTCTCATATTCTCCAGTTGTTTAACACTTTTGGAGAAGGCAGCATTACCAGGACTAAGGGATGTCCTGAGCAGTGTCCTAAACATACTTCAGGAGACAGCTCCATAGCTGGCAAGCTGCACAGCCTTCAGCGAGCCTCAGCCTGCAGCAGCAAACAGCGTTCCCACACCCTAACCCTGCCCGACTCTAGAAATCTGCGCCTTTTTCCTGCTTTTGTCCAGGTGGCAAAGGCCAAACTCTGTGGAAGTCATTAAGGAAAACAGCAGGTGTTGACAGTTTCTTATGCAAAGCAAATCTCGCATTAGCTTACCACTTTCTGCTAAGTTTGTGGAGCCTAATGTTGTCCTTCCTTTGCTGGTAGTAATATGGGAGCATAAACAGCACTCTGAATACTTGTTCATTAAAGATAGTCAATTAATGTATGTTTAAATGTTTATGAGGAAAAAATGCAAGTTTTCTGCTTTACTCATTTTTTCTTTAACCAGTGGCCTGACATTTAATCCCAGTGAAGCTGTGAGCTGTGCTTTCAGTGTTTTAGCTGGTAAATGTCACTCTGCTACAGTGCTGCATTCACCAACTCTAAAGCGGCTTTTATCAGCAGTGGTGCCATGTGCCAGTGCTCCTAGCATGCCAGACTGCTGGTTCAGCTTCTTGTCTTTCAACAGCTGTACAAAATATCAGAAACAGAAAGGCAAGAACTATTCCATTTTTATATGAAAGTGATTAATGTGAAATCAGATACAAATAATTATATGAAAATAGATAGATTTGCTAAGTAAAAATGTTTTATTCTGATCTTTTAGTTTTAAGCTTCCATTAATGTACAGATTGATTAGTTTATTGTCCTGTTTAAAAGTCTGGTTACATTGAATTGGTAGAGGATTTTAGTACATAGGATTTAGTTCATACTCCTAGCCATGAAGCCAGGCAGCCAGTGAGCAATTTAACAGTTAGTTGGACATTTCTTTGCATTAGAGGTGAATGTAAATGGTGTAGAGGGACCTGCAGCTCTGGCTTTGGAAATGATCCCTTATAGCTTATTGGCAGCAAAGTTGGATTGCCCAGTGACCAAGAAGTTTCTTGAGCAATTGTAGCTCACAAGGATGACAGAAAAATTGTCTTTGGCCACTTCTTTCCCCCTTTGTGCTGCCTCTCTGAGGAAGGCTGAACCAAATAAACTGGAGATATTCATAGATATATCTCATGCAATGCAAATTCTGCAGGCAGCCTTTTAGCTAAAGTAAATAGATGTTGGGAAACACTTATCCTGAATAGCTGATTGACCTTGTAGAGGCCCTGCTCCCTTCTTGCTCAATAGAAGCCTGCTTCTTTTCCACAGCATACTAATACTTGCCACTGGATTCCCCAAGAGATACTTGTTTTCTGCTGGAGAGGGGAAAACAAAAGCCTTGGTCTTTTCAAGGTGGAATACATCAATCATTCTCCAAAGTCTACTTTTGAATGGTGTTTTGAAATTCACTAGTAAGGACAGCTCTCTTCTTACACATTTAAGGAAGGCTGTAGCTTATCTAGTTCCTCTTCTCCATCAACAGGTTTTTATACTGGCAGGATCTGAACACTAGCATTTCTAGCTTACAGATTCCACAGCGCTTCATCTTCTTTGTAGTGTGTGTACTTGTTTTCTCAGGAGTTACCCCTGTATCCCTTTATGAATGTATGATGTTGGATTCCAAGCAGCAGGAGCACTGATTTCTCTTCTTGCTGATGGTGTGAGAGGGAGTAAGTAGGACTGGTCAGACCAGTTTTTTGGAGGGGAACTGCCACTCAACACGTAAGCAACTCTGCCAGGTCTAGGTACGACATGTCTCTAGACATGCACTGAAGGTTAACTGAAGGTTAATTTTTAATGATCAGAAAGGTTGATTAGTAGTTCAGATTTACAGATCACAACCCTGAATTCAGATAGGGATCTGTTTGTCTGTTGGCTTCAGCAGGTTTATACTGGAGTCTCTTTCAGGGGACAATCCCTAATCCCAAGCATTTTAGAATAGGAATGTGTATAGTCAGAGTGTTTTATGGGCATGTAAAGATCCAGTAGAGCCACATCTGCTTTGTCTTGTTTGAACTGGTATTTGTGGAAGGGGGAAGAGCAGAGGACAGGAGTTATGATCAGATGATGGTTTTTTAGAGATGCGTAGTCCATAATTTTCTTCCTCATTTTTACGGCATGCAAGTACCTTTCCATGAATCACAGGACATCTGAGAAGCAGCTTACAAATTATAAACAGTCAGTAGAAGGTGTAAATTGAGTGCATTATGTCAAAACCTGGATATAATAAAGTTATTTTATTATTATTTTAATTTTAATTATTGCTTTTCTCATTTGCCCCTCAGCAAAGTAAAAACAGCAACTCAGTGTGACCTTTAGAGCTACATATAGATTCACAAATAGAGTCATTTACTATTGTTTCATTATGTGCCCTTTTGTGAGTACACTCAGCTTAGAATTCATTCTAGGATTTACCTTTCTGTGTGCATCTAGGCACAAGAATACCAAATACCAAAAAGACCTGTGCTGCTAGACAAGTTTAATGAAGCGGGGAAGCAGGATGAAGCACATGGCACAGTGGCTTGATAAAGACCATGACCATAATAATTCAGCTTTTATAAAACCTATATACTATTCACAACTTCTGGGTTGAGGAGGATGTTAGGTTATCTGCCTGACCTAAATCACATCTGTGATTAGTATTTTTTGTGTCAGACTGTTGAAAGTGAGGGACAATGTGAAACTCTCCTTGCTTTAGACAACTGGGTTTAGCTTTCACAGCTGATGGAGTACAGAGCCAGTACAAGTTCAGAAGGCAGAAGGGCACCTGAGAACAGGGGTGCAGAGGAGGATGAATAGCAAAGCTCATAGAGAAAACCAGGAAGAGAGGTGGGGTGGGGGATATCTCAGAGTGCTGAGTAGACTACAGAGAAACGTTGAAATGGAAGACACTGAGGAAAGGATGGGAGAGACGACTGTAGAGTAACTGAAAAAGAGCTTGGGCAGCAATGCAGATGAGACAATATTTGTACTCCAGATGGCTCTACTCAGGGAAAAGAAATGTGGAATTTCTGTTTAATAGCGGTGCACATTTTTATCTGTTCACTTAAAGCTGAATTTTGAATCTGAAGTCAATAGTCAGGCTGACTATTCACACACACAAAAAAACCCCAAACCCAAACAGTAAATAACTTTTTTGGGCTGTTTTGGTGCTCCTCATGCACTTGCCTGAAACAAGTGAGATTCTACAGCAGGGACCCTTGTGTGTTTCACCTGCAAACACAGTAGAATACCCCAAGTTGATTCCTATACCTAGTTTTACACTACAGTAACAAATATCACAAATACAGATGCCTAAACATGCCTTAATTTGTGTATCAGTAGCCATGTACCAGCAGCACAATCAAACTTGTTGAGAAATGGGGCAAAATGCCTGGTTTAATCCACAGGTATGGAAAAGTTTCTTTGAAATTCTAAAAGGCAGTGTGTGTGTGTGGTTGGTTTGTGTCCTTGCTTGCCTAGCCAAATGTATAAAAAAAAGTCATTCTCAGCATATTGTAGAGTAGGTTTTAAAATCCCAACACACATTTACTTGAGATCAGGTTCAGCAGGAGGTTTGAAGCTGTAGTGTATTTTCTTCCTTTATAACTCTGATTTCAAAAATTTAGTATCAAGATCAAAAGAGTATACAACATGTTGCTTATAAGGATCTTTTAGAAAATGTCATTAAGTCTTGCATGAACAAATAATTCAGTTAAGATCAACAATAAAATCGGAATAATTTTGCATATAGTGTTACATTTTGCTTTTTCTAATAAGAAACCACAGCACTGGGGTCATCACATCTCCAGGCTAGACTTCTGGGGCCATCTTAAAGGCAAAGGAAAGTATAGGTGAGAGTGTTTGGAATTCAATAGCACCAAAACTGCTGAGGCAATGTGCTATTAGCCAGTTTATCAGTGGAATCTTGCCACAAAGCAGGGAAGGAAACATTTTGAAATGTTTGCTACAGCCATTAAACAGAAACTCTAATTTCCCCCCTCCCTCCCCCAATATAATATCTTTCTCAAGCTGCTGAACTTGGAACAAAAAAATGTGAGATTATAGGATACAGGACCATGATTTTATAAAAGAACTCTTTATTTCCGTGTAGCCTCAAGCTGGGCAGAAAAGTGCTGATTACATGGTAGTAGTTAAATTTAGTAAGAAATTCCTTGTCTGAAATCAATTTTGATACCCAAGTAGAGTGCCTAATATACCCTGCTTTAAACATTTTACTTCTAAGCAAGCTGTTTTTCACTTTACTAATGTCTAAAATTGAAAGACCATTTTATTTTGCTGTTAGCATTTATAAGTGAATTTGAGATCCTATGCTACAAGGTCTTGACATGTACTTACCAAAACACCTTCCTTCTGTATGCTTGTTTCTACATACTGGTGTTTATTAAAAGGAAGAAAAAATCCAGTCATGCATATCAGCTAGTAGCTTCTGATGAAGGTCCTAATTCATCAGCGCATTTTTGCTGAATGCTTAAGTGTTTTGCTGACTTAAGCCAAAGTCTAAGAGGTTTATAACTGGATCCCAGGTTTAGTAATCCTAATTAAACTTATTTGGCCTTATTATGCCTTAATCCTTGCACAAATCTCATATTTGATACAACACAAAGCTGTGACTGAGATTGGAAGCTGGTTTAGTTGTATACCCATGAGTCCAGGAATTCTGCTTCCTTCATGGAAATTAACTGTGTCATCTCAGAGCTCTTCTCTTCCTCCTTGACCAGTAAAGATGACTATTTTTTTGTCAGCTGCCTTGAAATAATGTCTTTTTGTTAGTCCAATTCCCCACTTTTTTCATATTCATTAGCCTTTTCTGATTTTTAAAATATCTTTTAAAATAATTTTTGTAAGTATGTTATATAATACACACTTTTAATTCTTTACCCTGTGAAAAATAAATCATGTTTTATATTTATAAAATGTTTCGTCTCTTTTAGATATTGTGCAATGGACCAGGAACGTGTGTTCCTGTCTGTATATCTGCTCTTCTTCTTGGGCTTCTAGGAATAAAGAGAACAATCATTGTGTATGTAGAGAGCATCTGCCGTGTGGAAACTTTATCCCTGTCTGGAAAGATTCTTTACTACTTTTCAGATTACTTCATCGTTCAGTGGCCTGATCTGAAGGAAAAATATCCCAAGTCAGTATATCTTGGTCGAATAGTGTAACGAGAGAAGACGGACTTTACCTAAAATAAACTCCGCAAGCTCCTCACTGAAGAAATGCATTCATGCAGCAATTTATTTTCAAGGATTCCTGATAAGAAATTAGATGGGTACTGGAAAAGGAGGCAATAATAAAGACCTCTATGTTTAAGTACATTTTTATGTATTTGTATTTATTACCATCGTGTAGGTCTGTTCACTGATACCCCATCATGGCCTTAAGTCTATGCTCTCTGTTTTCATCTAGTTTTCCTGCTATGTGAATGGAAATTTTGTCTACAAATAAATATGGGAATTTGTATGAATTGTAACATTTCCTGTAAGGAAACTTTGTGTAGTTTTCTGAATTGTAAGAAACAAAGTCTTATTCTAGCACAACAGACTTTATTTCCTGTATGCTTGCAGTGAAGTCCCTTGTGAATCCTTAGAGTATAAAGGAAACGGTTATGTTAAGTTGGCTTCATGACAGTTTGTACTCTACAGTGTTCCAAAACCCCCAAAGCGTTAAACTGGTATCATTTTTCCTCTGGGCTTGTCAAAGCTGCCCTTATAATATGTAGTGAGCCTTTTGAAAACTGTTGCTCACTTCTTAAGATAAATAAAAAGGTGACAAGTGTCATGCTACAGGCACAGTACTTACACATTTAAGAAGTACTTCCTTCAAAGCCTTAAGAAGTAAGTGTAAAAAGCCTTAGCAGGTTTACATCAGGGAGAGCAAACTGTCGCTTGGGAACTGTTTCAGGCTCCAAAATACTGAAAAGAGAAAAAGATGTGTTACTATCAGTAACAGGGGAAGAAACAGAGTTACCTTGTCTTTTTCTGGTACAGTGAGTTTACCTTTCTCTACATCCTGTTTTCTCATTGCAAGCATCTTACTTCCAGCAGTACAATATCCACTTAAGATTTTTGTGATGGAAAATGCTAATCTGTACATTTGAACAACTTTAAAAAGGTATTTTGTTGGAGCTAAGTCTGTGAAAGTCTACTTTAACATTTCATATTCATCTAGCAGAAAGTAATTCTACACGCTGTTCTACCTATAAAGCAATATAAACACATCTGTCATCTGTACACACAGAGCTGTGTCTGGATACAGGAACATATACAAAGAAAAAAGCTCCAAGAAAAGGGAGAAATGCTCTACTAACTGCACAGCCTGCACTTGGTGAAGCCAACAGCAGCTCTTCGTGCTGCTGCAGAAGACACTCTAGAGCCTTTTCCTGTGTTGGATGTCAAAGTACTGCAGCAGCTGTTCTGGTATGGAATGGGGACTTGGAATACAGCTGAAGAGAAATGGTGATTCCTGCTGTTGGGAAACAAGGATCTAGAGGAATAGTCTGTTTTATGCAGAAAACCATTAGATATCATCAGAAACCATTATGCTGAAAATTTCTATCATGATGTTACAAAGCCCTGTGGGGAAGCCAGCCATTAGAACCTGTCCAACAGGCTTAATAATCCTCAGCATAAGTAGAGTCCCTTGATGTGGTCACGTGAGTTCAGTTGTTGTGGGTTTTAACCTAGATTATGTCTGACATTACAGAGCAGTTAATAGGTTAAGAATATGTGGGAAGGATTCTGTGCAGGACCTTGAAAATGACCTGGCTGAAGTAAATCTGACATGGGCAATGGCTTTCTTCCCTGAACTGGAGTGAGGACTATCTTATCGGGACTTTCTGCACAGTTACAGATAGTTTGGTAAACTGGAGATACACTGGACTTTATTATGGCTAGTGGTAGTTTATTTTAGATTAGCACTCCCTGCACTGAATCTTGCTTTCTGTTTGCAAGGGAGCTGGAGTAGAGGAGAATGAGGACAGAGACAGTCTCTTCCTCTGCTCTGGGCAAGGGGCAACAGCACAGGATCAACACCACAAGGCTTAGAGAAGCATGAGAAGAGAAAGGCAGTGAATTCTTCCATTCATGCACCACTTCCCTTGCCTCAATAGCCCACTGGCCTGGCAGGGAGGGGGACTCCTAGACCAACTCATCTGTAAACACAGCCAAGGCTTAAAAGGTGCCGAGTTCTAATGCTGCTTCTGTTTAAAGCAAAGCAGAACGTAGCCCATCCTCATCCTTCTGTAGTCTTATACCTTGGTGAAAGCACCTCTGGCTGCTCAGTTCCTCCCTTAGAGCCCTGCCCAGGGAAGGATTTTGGGGTTTGATGTGCTTTCAAACTGTGGGTTCATGAACTTAATGAGTCTACCTTTGAACACTGGGGAGTTCCAGGAATTTTTTTCCATGTGCCACCTGCATGGCAGCAACTCTTGCTAAAGGAAATCACTTGCCTGTTCAGACTTGTAATCTCCCATGTAAACACTCCCTTGGTAGAAGGTAATGGTAGATTTCTTCACAAGAGGCTTTTCTGAACAACTGAGCTGCTTCAGGCCACCTGATGTGAAGGAATCTCATTTTCAAGGACTTGGAAAGATTTTCTCCACTTTACTTCACTGCCAGCTGTTTGTGGTAGCAAAACTAAGAGAATCTCTGGCTGTGTCCCCCCAACAACTTGTTTTTTACTCTGTTTGGTTAGCTTGGGAAACACAGGTTAAAATAGCGTACATAAAGCGGTTTGTAATCTAGATGACTGGCTGTGAGAGAGTGGGATAGTACCCATTTCCTTATATTTGTTGCTCTTTTCCTTACTGATTAATGGCTCAAGTGCCAACTTGAGCTAAGGACACTTACTTTTCAGCAGTTTATAATTAGTTTTAGTAAGTGAGAACTTGGATGACCCAGAAGTCTGTAAAGTTGAAGCAGCTAGAACTACTCAGGAGAGCTCAGAAATGGAAAGATCACAGCCTAACTCTGACCAAATCCTTCAACAGAACGCTGCATTGCAACTATAGGGGACAGAGTACAGTAAAGAGTTCCTGCCTTGAATTCTCTTAAAGGAAGTTTTGTTATCAATTAGATTGAATTTTCCTTGAAAATATTATCTCAAATAACTGCTAGTTCTCTCCAAAAGTACATTGGAGATGAAGTAAACTACCATTTTATTATTGAGTAGCTCTTATCTTTTGTTTGTAGTAGGTGGGTACAACTAAATTGTTATTGTTCTAAGGCAAAACTGCTTTCTCCCTGCTCCCAGCATGGAACAGAAAATAACACTCCCAGGGTCTATCCAAAGACTTTAAGGTCACTGACTGGATTCCTTAAGTTTAGGTTCTTGGGTTATATTGTGTGTCATTCTTTCCCTTAAATATTAACACTGAGACAAACACATTTTTGAGTCAGTGCTCAAAGGAATCCATTTTTTGTCAAGCAAAAAGATGTGAAAGCAAAACCAAGGGAGAACCTCATCAGGCTCTTGGAAAATTAACTGTGGAATTGCTTTGAACATTGGCAGTACCGTATGCAGCTGCATTTCAGCTCAGAAAGGAATTATGTTGAAGGTGATCATAGTTGATTTCTTAATTTGTTAAATAAAAAGAGTTACAGGTACAGTCTTGGGGGTTTTTTTGTTTGGTTGGTTGTTTTTTTGTGGCAGACCTCATACATTGCATGTACTATAAAAAAACAGGTTAATTTTATTTTGGAAAATGAGGAAGGGAAGAATTGAGAAGTGCCATTTGGACTGTAATGAAACAGTGATATGAGAAGTTTGACCAGCTTAGAAGATTATTTCTAAGTTATATCAGAAGACTGATCTGAAAGCTAAACAGATTTATCTACTTTCAGTCAATTAATCAATTTTCTTACAGCTCGGCAGTGACCATTTCAATAAAGTTATGCTGTTCTGCAACATTTTGTGAGCCATTAAGGATTTATGGAGACAGTCGTTGAAGTCTCCAAAATAACTTCTTAAGTTGTACTCACACAGTTCTTCAGACAGCCATCTTTCATGCAAAAACCCCCTGTCATAACAGATGACAGTTAATGCCTTGAAACAAAAGATTGCTGTATATACAAATAGCACATAGGTCATTTTAGAGATACAAATGCAAATCATGTTTGCAAAGCAAAAAGATCCTTTTGTATCTGTGCAAGGGGGGCATAGAGCATAAGCAGACGTGGTAAGACTGTCTTTTCCATCCTTTTTTTCACCCCTAAATGAGCTTATCAGTGTGCCTTGGCTGTTGTGCTGTCACAAATTGCATCCAAGCAGCAACCTGTTTTCTGGGGACAGGAGAGAAAGTGGATTGTCTATGTGCAAGAAAATCTCAGAGAGTGCGTTGTAGTGGCACTTGCACAAAACCCTTTTCTTGGTTCAGTACCATGTGGCACAATCCAATTTAACATATTTTTCCCCACCCCTCAGTCCTTGGCAAATGGCACAAAAGGCTTCTGTGGCCATTTCTTTCTACAGATTGTGTTTCTTGCCTCATCATGATGGCAATGAAAGGTTTTAACAGATCCTTGTTAGATGTCTCCATGGTTGCTCAAATATATTGTATACAGAGTATTTGTATTTCTTTTCAAATCACATTTGTGTTGCCTTTCCCTCTACTGCTCACACTTGAAACCAAGAGAGCACGATGAGTTATGGTGTTACAGTACCACAGCAGATACAAGGTGCTGGTCTTACTCTGCTTTTATTTATTTAAATTAATTTTTGCTCTTCCAGCTGGAGGTACCAGGAATGAATACAAATGTATTGCCATCCTCCTTCTCTTCCAGTTGTTTGCAGTGATGGGCTTCATAAAAGCTCGAGTAGTGCTTGGTCATGCTTTGTTATAAATGTTGAAGCTTTAAAAAGTAACTTGTTTCTTTGACTTCAAACTTACTGTGCAAATCAGAAACATACTTTTTAAATATATAACACTGGCTATTTTAAGACAGCATAATAGCAGTAAGCAAAAAAATGGTCTTCATAAATGTTTCCTACAACAGATTGTAATGTCCCACTCAGCTTTGTGTAGATCAGAGCAGATTGCATTCATATTGTCCCTGCATTCACTGTTAGTTTGGGCACAGAGATAGTCTGCCTCTCCAGTCAAGCAAGGGACATAAATGACCATGGTGTATGTAAGAGGTTTGATCATTGAGGTAAGTGTCAGATACTCTCCAGAGCCAGAAGCAGATCGCACAACCCTTAATCTGCATTTTCAGACTGACTTCAGAAAACTAGTTCATGAAAGTAATTATGAGCCTATTGTTGAATGTAATATTTAAGACAACCATTCCCTAGGACATTAGTTTTTAATTATCATTTCAGAAAAATAGTCTTCCATTCATTAGTCATGCTACGCGACTGAAAGACAGCTTACCTGTGATGAACAAGCGAAGATCATTTAACTGAAGCTTTTTTAATTGTTAGTAGACCAATGCACTGGGAGGGAGGTGCCTGCGTTGTGGGACAGTTCAGAAATTTTAAAACGGTAAATGAGAGCTTTCAAAAAAATGTACATTTAAAGAAAAACAAGTTTTATTCTTGTACTGACCTGACAATCACCAAAATTAGAAAACTAGGAACACTACCTACTGTTAGGCAGAACACAAGCAATCACTGCATAAGTTGTCTGAAGAAGCTCCCTGACCCTTCAGTAAGTATTTTGATGTTCCTTTTGCTGGCCCATGCTGAGACCACATGCTGTACCACAAACCACCTGGTTGTTCTAGAAGGTGGGTGAGGATGTAGGAAAATAAGCATTGAGCCCTTCTGGTTATTGGCAGCATAATTTGAACCTAGACATTTCTGAAACTTGGCTTTGACTTTTTTGATCGTCATACTTGTTTATACAATAACAGTAGTCTCACGGCCAGTATTGTTGAAAACAATGGGAAGTACTTTGAGGCAGAGGTCATCTTGCAGAAAGCGGCTTCATGAGGGACAGGATTTTGCATAAGAATTCAAGAAACCCAACAGCTTTCACTGTAATAGCTTTGGACAGTATTTTTCAACTGCATTGCTGTTTCATGCTGCAGTGGTAGTGGAGAAGGAAGAGAAAGTGACATATGATACAAGAAGATTGACCTTTGTTGACATGTTCATTTAAACTCAGCAGACTTCTGCACAGTATAAAATTTCACATTTAAAATCTATTATATCTTTTTTACTTCCTCATCCAAAAAATTAATGTGTTTTATAATCCTGTTAACAAGTCGGACAAATGTTCGTGCCACAGAAATAAGTAATTCGTCATTTAGCTATTCCAGCAATGGACTTTAACCATGCACATATCTATAAAAAGATGGGGTTTTTTGATTGATAACATCAGTTTTACACATGTCTTGTTATCCTTGCTTGTATGTAAAGAACAAAGCTAAACAAGATGTTTACTGTGTTTGTTATTCTTTACCCAGAGAGAAATGCAATAATAATATTAAACAGACAAAAAAAGGAGGAAGGGACAGGTCTCTGCAAGGAATACTTTGTGTTTCAAACAATTTATAGCATTTAATCAATTAAGATACTATGCATATTGAACAATCTATTGCAAATTAATGCTTCATGAATGGTAGCACAGAAACTAGTCCAATATTGCCAGATCTTTGTCACTGTTCCACACAGAATGTTTCATTATGGGTTTGGAGGGCTAAATCCAGTATTGGATTTAAACAGGTACTCAAAGAGATTTTGTATAAGCTTCAGAGAGAGAGAGAGAAAGAGAATAATCATAGATACATGAAGTTGTCCTTGCCCTGTGCAGCAGATACTTTTAAAGGAGTCCGTAAGACAAAGTTATGGGCTGGGTTTGTGGGGTTGGGTCTTTTTTATTTTTTTGGTGGGGTTTTTTTGGTTATTCGTTGTGGATTGTTTTTTTTTCCCCTTTTTTTGTTTTGTTTACTTTTCTTTTAATATTGATATTTAGTAAGTATTTTAAACCATGCATTCATTGTGCATTATCTTCCCCCTTCTATGAACTGGTGGACAATAAGTTCTTAAAAACCCTCTGCTTGGCTTAAGAAAGAGTGGATATTTGAAATGTTGTATCAACAGTCAGATCTGCTCAGTTAGCATTACCGTAAATTCTGCTTTCAGCTGCCAGTAGTTTGGCAGTTAGTGTTTCCTGCTTTATTGTTATACAGTGCAATTGAACTCTGCTGCTTTTCATTTATGATCCAGCTTGGGATGTCAGATGACACCAAAATGAATGTCCTAACCTCCAATTCAGTGGCTTAAAGGATAACTCCCCAACATCTACTGCCAAGATGAAGTCCAGAAATTATTATTCAGCAGTAGTAAACAAGGTCTGTTTTTGCAGGCTATCATTTGTAAAAAAGCAAGTGTGACAGCTGAGAATCACAGTAACGCTCTTTTTATATCCACATTGAAAAGCAAAATATGTAATATAAGTAATGCTGCAGCATTTGTAAGGAAGCACTTAAATGTATTAACAGCTCTACATTAATATATGTAATAATTCCTTTAAAACATAAACTGGCTGCAAAAGGGTGTGCTAAGTCAGATTTTGCAGTGTCGTCTGATACAAAAGAGCTACCTTCCATTATTATTGGTGTGGGCATCTCTGCTTTTCTGTCACTTACAAAGCAATGGAGGTTTTATAATGTGTGGGCTGACCTTACTACTGGTCTGTAACACCGAACTGTGCTGGCTGTGATGTAACGAATATTTCCAGAATATCACGTTCATTTGCCAAGATTTCTTCTTGCCTCTGAAGAAAGTGTATTATATGATGGAGATACAAAATAAAGTTGTCCCCGTTTACTTACAGTTTTTAACCTCTGTAACTAGAATCTTCCTTTGTGTTTACAAGTGAACATTATCAGTACTTTCTCCTTGCGTGCAGCTCTTGCTCTGCCCCACACACCCTCCTTTTGGAGATACATCAACAAACAAAACACAGGTGAGAACTGCAGGTACAGGACAGTGCTGTTCCCAATACTGCATTTACTACTGAGCAAGCACACACAAAGTACGCCACATTAATATCACTGAATTTTAAACAATAGGTATTGCTTGCATTAAAATTCAAGCAAATAACTAGTTATTAAATCTTTGTCCCGGTTTTGGAGAAGAGGGGGGGAAAAAAGAGAAAGAAAGAAAAACCAAAAAAATACTTCTGCACTGCACAAAGAAAGGAAGAAAGAAAAAAAAAGAAAGAAAGAAAGGAAAAAAAGAAGGAAATAAAAGAAAAAAACCCACACTCAACATCTTTTGAAAATGCTGAAGTTTTGTGGGATGAAATACAGACATGGACAAGATTAATGATCTGGGACAAAATGGCTAAAAACCTCAGGATTCTGTATCCTGGTACAGTCTCGGTTATCTGAGCATCAGCTAATTCCTAATACCCTTTTCTCCCCCCAAGTCTGAATCACATCCTCTGACATCTACTGAAGTACATTAACAGTGACATGGATTATTCGAAACCTCTCTTATCCAAACAAAGATGTGATCCCTACTATTGTAACAACTGAGTCTCCACGTCCCTGGTAGCCAGCCTCTGGCTAAATGCCACTGCATCTCATCTAGTTGCTCATCATGTGCAACACTCAGCAATCTTTCCTCCTTTGCACTATTTCAGTCACAAATAACCCTATAAAGCACTCAATATCACTTGTTCTGCTCTTGAAATTACCTTCTAAGTAAAGCTTTACCATGGAAATTCAAAGAAGGATAATTAAATAATGTTAAAAAGGCAAAAAATCCCCCAAATGTGACTACCTGTCAGAGATGCAAAATAATTTCTGTTGAGGAATTAGTCTCATTTAGAAAATACTACTGAGATAATTAAAATTGGAAGAAGTCACAAAGTTAGGCAGCAAGGAGAAGGTTTCTGTTCTTTTTTCTATATTCAGATTTTTACTATTAAGACGAGAGTATTACAGGATAATTAGCCTTTCAAAATATCAACATTGCTCAGGCATAATCTTGTTTCAATAAGGGGGCATGTGATGATTTTAACAGTCAGAAAACTGACGTATTTGTAGGCCAATATGTTTCAATTATTTTGTGTTTGGTATTCAAATAAGTAAGTTTGAATAAGGCAACATAAAGTAGCATTAAGTTACCATGTACTATTTTCATTTAATTCTGTTCTGAAGTTATTACTGGGGACTATAACAACAGACAAAGAGAAAAATTGGGTGCACAAACCATTCCTTGAAAAACGCGAGTTTGTCCAGACCTCGTTAAGAGCCACCATTTTTAAAGGAACCTAGTCTTCTCTTAACAGAAACATGAAGATAGCCAAGTAATTTGACTGTCAAAGTCTGCCTTAAGTAGTGGTAGGAGGCTAAGATATGGGTTTTTTCATGCTTATGAAGAAAAAAAATGGAAGACACAAAACTCATCTCCTTCAGAAGGAGCAGTTCTGGTAACACACTCTCCACTGTATTGTTCTTGTAGGTAAACATCGCTGCGAAATAAAACTGATGGCTGATAATATTTAGCTTGTTGAAAAACAGAATCAAACACTTCGGTACCTTTACCCTGGTGACACGGGCTGTCTGCAAGTGCTTTGGGTCCTGCTGATGGAGAAGTGCAGCCAAACAAATAGGAGGGAGAAATGACTCCTTGACCTACCTGCTGCAAGCCAACAAACTTACTGTTCTAACGCTTGAGGAAGAAAATTGTGAAATATGTCTGGCATTTTGATTGCACAGCAAGCAATCTGAAGTCTTTTGTTACTTTCTGCTTGTGCTCTGGTTTTAGGAAGTTAAAACCCAATAACAGCAGTAAACTTTTCACTTGGATTCAGGGGGTACAGGGCAAACAGGGGGGACACATGGTGACACAGGACCCCCAACACTAATCAGATTGCAGGTAAGTTATATTTTTTTATCTTTTTATTTTCTATTAGCTCTAACAAGGAATTCAACTATTTGGTATTCCACTATTCTCTAGCTTTACCCCACTGATAAGAATGGAACTACCACATTTTAAGGGAAGGTCACGGATCTCAAGTAAAAAAAAAAAAAAGCACAAGAGACTGCATTAAACTTATTTGTCAACAGCTAGCACTACCAGATAACAAAAAACATCCTCTATTTTCATAAGAGGTTGTAGGATAGAAGAAGTGTTAGAATCAATGAAAATGTGGTGGATTAAAAAACAAGCATTTAGATATTCTAATATTCTAAATATATTCAGGTTTGTTTTAAGTAAAGCTTAATCTCTACAAATACAAGCAGCTTGGTAAGTCTTTCACTTCAGCAAGTTATTTTATCATTAATGTGAGTAACACTTACGTCCTTAAAGATTAGACACAAAGCAGGCTCTTTTCTAAAAAATAAGACTCAGGCTCCCAGTCTCACAACTGCCAGAACTGATGCTCAAAATCCCTTTCCAAATCAGGGATTTCCATCACTACCCCCTTTCAAAAAAAGTCTGGGCTTCTATTTCTTCTTTTTTTTTCCTTACTACATTATTTTAGGTTTGGTCCTATGCAATTCTCTGAGCATCTTGGAATCATGTGAATCTCTGAAGACATCTCCATATAAGGGAATTTACTCAAGCAATGTAGGGAAAACACAGATATCAGATAATAATTCCATCAAGGCTGAATTTGGCCCCATGATTCAGTTTGTGGTATTTGTAAGAAGTCCTTGTACTTAGTTTTTCCAGATGTTGATTTTAAGACACTTGTAAGCTGGCCTTTTAGGTGGAATTAATGACTGCCAAGAAAATGTTGTCTTCTGCAGTCTGGTAGAGAGGAAAGAGGAGTACAAACACCTCATAGCACCCATAATTGTTCTACAAGGCAAGAGGATATGTCATATAGGATGAGAATAGAGTCTGTTAAAGTAGTCAAGGAGCAATACAGCGCAACATGTTTAATTAAAGTACTGAGGGCAGTACTGAATAACCCCAGGATCTTCCAAATTAATTACCAGTAAGTGCACAGCAATGTTTTAAGTATTTGAGGTATATATAAAAAAATCTTATATCAGCTTACCTAGGACACAGATTATTTTCCAAAATGAATCCTAATAAATGGAAGCTGGAGGACAGTTTGGGGTACTGCTGAGGCTCACCATTGACTCTTCTGCAGACCTCTTAGCCAGTTTCTCCAGTGCTACTGCATGCCATACTAACATTTGGTCTTAACAGGCATCAACCAGCAGGATGATGCAAGTCTTACGAGAGTCTCAAACTGTATTTATCCTACAGCTGTGTTAATAACTTTAATAACATAAGTTAATTAGGCTGAGATATTACTGAGTGTTAGTGTCATTAGCACCCTGGGACAGGCCATTTTACAACAGCAGAACTTGTTAACACACTGGCAAAGATTCCCCAGGTTCAAGAGAATTGCAAAAGGGCTTCGTTAGCTCCTTGCTTCTTAGCTGAAGCACAACAAAGGGGAAGCACTAGAGTATTGGAAAGTAATTTATCTAGCCATCCTCCCCCAGTTGGTTACCTGCAGGCCGAGAACCACCATCAATGGCAACGCACTGCAGGACCCACTCCTCACCAGAGTGACACCCTACCCATACCAGCTCCCTGCTTCAATTTCCTCCTGCACTCCAGTACATTTGAACACTGTTGCTCCCACCTCCCACCCAGAAACTCACTCCTCTGCCCCAGGTAAAATCACACCCACACCTGTGACCACAAACACACACTCAGTGGCACTTTCTCCATCATCTCCTCCCCAGTCCCATGGCTGGTACTACAGTCCACCCCAACAGAGAACCCTGCTCCCCTCCACCAGACCAATCACACGACTCAGCAAAGCTTTCCTCACATTTAGAGCTAGTCCTGGTTTTCCTGTATACGTAGCAGCTCTCCCAAACTCCCTCTGTCCTTCAGGGATATTATCCTGCTGCTCCTCAAGCGAACCAGGTGATTAAACCGAGGCCCTTTATCAGGATCAGCTGGGTCAGAACAAACCGATGATCTGTCTCAGAAACGGCTACGCCTGCTCCATGCACAATTACTCATCACCTGCTTCCCCACCTTCAGCCATTGACACTGCGTATGGCTCCGACATAGAGCAGAACACAGAAATCACAGTGCCTATTTGATAGTTTTCCATTGAGCCACGTTCATTCTATAGATTATCATGGAGTTACACATGGGATAATTTAGGCTCAGGGAGTTTAATAGGACTACACATATGCTTACAATAATTCATGTGCAGGAATATTTGTAAGATTATGGTCCATGTTTCCAAGAAAACAGACTTTGTCTCTTTGCAGCTCTTTTTCCTTGTTTTCCAACTGAAGTCATCAGTGCATGTTTATGATATTACATATGGTTGCTGAAGAAGTTATTACAATGTCACAAAGGGGATTATGATTTCAGGTGGGGAATAATTCTTGTACAAATCCTCTTTCCATATAAACAGCCTTAGTAATAAAGAATGTAGAAAAATAGGGCAAAGATAAGAGATTTACACATAATGAGCCAGATTGCCCAGTATGCTCCAGCTGCATTGTACTGCACTGAGGGGTTTAAATTTGCTTTGTGTTGTCAGAGCAATGCGAAACAGAATGTGTTTTTAACTACACTGAAATATTTCTAATACAACATTTTCCTACAGGGCGTCACAGAAATAATAGCAGCAATCCCCCCAAAAGTGTGGCAGCTTTCTTATCAGATATTCAGTGTCAGCTTAAAAACACCAAATGTTTTTTGTGCCCTGCTCAGTTGAGGTAAAAAATAAAAATGCTAAGTTATCTATTTTAGGATAATTTAAACCAAATTGTCCAGCAAGAAAATACGATGCCATGTTTTTGTCTCCTACTGATCAGGACCATTTTATTTCAAAATCAATGAACCGTATAATTTATGTAGCTGAGAAAAGCACGCTAATTGCGAATGTCTCAAATTGCCCAAGCCACTGTGTGTTGTAGCAAAAATGATTGAGAGCATTTACAAATAAGATTCTGATCCAACTTTACTTAAGTCAATGAAAACATTTCCAAGGACTGTGGAGGATATTGAATCTAGCCCTAAATCATATGTACTCTGGGGTCATGAAAGATGAGTTTATCCCAACATGAATGTCTGAAAACTAACGAACTTTCATGATGTTTATGTGAACCACCATTTGCCTCACCCCATTCTTCAGTTTCCTGCTTCTCTTGCACAGTTTCCTTTTCCCAATGGGTAGTTCAGGCAGTTCTGCTTCCTTTAATTAGGAACAGTCCTGGCTGTTTTCGTTAGAGGTTGTGCAGCAGTGAGGCGGTTAAAGCTGAGCTGATCCACAGCACCACGGTAAGAAACAACCTTCTGGCTGCCCTGCAATTCCCTCAGAACAGTCACAGCCCAATTCAGCTCCCACTGCAAGCTTCCTGAAAGAGCCCCTTTGGTTTCAGCTGGAGTTAGACCAGACGCTTAGTCTTGAATTTTTACTATGAAATGCGAACTTATTTCTAGGGGTATCAACTAGGGGGTTAGGTGGGCCACAGCTTCAACCACCAGGCTTCCAGAGCACTATTACTTACCCAAGTAGTCCTACCAGTGTACCATCTTCTGATTACTGGGGATTTTCATGAATTTGTTTAAAATTTAACTGTATTTGAAGGGTTACTTTGTATGCCCAAGGTTACAGTAACGCTAAAGGAAACACAGTTCTGTTTTTTCGGGTCAGCACTTCACTCAATGAACCAAGTGTTGAATCTGTACTTGCTTTCAGGAGTGGTTTCAGCACTGATGCCAACTGTGGCCCCCCACCCGCTGCCAGGAATGAATGCTCCCAGGGCTGGATCTGGTGTAATCCCACTGGCATGCCCAGCATGTAAACCTCATGTATGCCCTGTGCTTTCCAAAGAGGGATGACACTTGGGTTGCAGAGCAGAGTGGCCACCATCCCAACACGGCCAACACACTGCTGAGTCAATTCATTAGTGCGGGAAGGAGTGACCCGCACCAAACCCCAGTGGCGCCGCTGGCTCTCGCAGGGGTTCATGCCCCCAGCGTAGTGCAGAGGAACGATGAGCTTGAGGCCAGCCTGTCCTCCCACTCGTAGAATCACAGAATCACCAGGTTGGAAAAGATCTTTGAGATTATCAAGTCCAACCATACCTGTCCACCTTCATCTCACCACCACAACTCGAGTGCTTCTTTCTGCACCCTTGTCGCTATCTCCCAGTGTTTTTCAGTTTCCTGTGATTTTGTAACTTTCTAAAGGCATTTCAAAAGCAGTTTGAGCCATCAGGTTGCTGCCGGCGTGGGCGGCCGAGCCCTTTCCCGGCAGCCGGCTCTTCGCAGCCGTGCTCTCCCAGCTCTCCTCTCCAGCGGTGGGTGAGAGTCCCCGGTCTTGCACCCTCCGGGAAAGGCCTGAGGGAAGGCAGCATCCCTCAACAGAGACCACCACCATCCTCCCGGCCTTCCCAGCTCCTCACCCGCTTTCCCGTTGCCGCCATCCCAGTCTGGCGGGGGCTGCCCACGGGGAGCCCAAGGCGGGGAGGATGTTGTGAGCGGCGCTGCTGCTGCGCTGATACCACAATGCTGGCAAACAAACACTGTAAGAGCAGTTTTAGACAGCAAGGGCCCTTTCGGGCCTGGGCAGCAGGAGGGTGCGACCTCGGCCCATCGTGTGCAGCCAGACGAGAGCGGGGGGCAGGATGCATTTATGCATTTCCCACTTCACGCACACGGATACGTTTTCCCAGCAACCTTACGCACACGCTGTTACTTTCCAAGGACTAATTTTAACGTTATTATGAACTTCAGAACAGTCAAAACTCTCGTTAATGTGGAGCTCTGCAGCCAGTTCTGCCTCTGGGGTGGGAGAAGGCTGCAGGGGAGGGGGTGGCAGCAGGAGCCACGTCTGCTCAGCGCGCTCACACCGCACACGCCGTTATCTCCTCCGAAGAACGAACAGCGTCCGGAAAACAAAAACACCAAAAACGCTGCTGGAAAGCAAACGCGCTCCCGGAGGGACGGTGATTTTAATTGTCAAAGCGCTCCGCTCCGGCCTCAGCCCCGGCCCCCCGCTCCCCGCGGCCCCGCCCGCGGATTCCTCGGCGCTGACGTCGGGCGGCGCGAGGCTGAGGGCGCGGGCGGCGGGCGGGGCCTCGGGGCGGGGCCGCGCGGCCATTGGCGCCGGGGCGGGCGCGGGGCGGGCGCCGGGGGAGGGACCAGAACTTTCCGCGGCCGCGGGCGGACTCTCGCCTCAGCCCGGAGCCGCCAGCGCCCGCGACCGTCGCCGCCAGGCAAGCGGGGAGACCTTCGACATGACCCACTTCAACAAGGGCCCCTCCTACGGGCTCTCCGCCGAGGTCAAGAACAAGGTGCGGGCGGCGGTCGCGCTCCGCGCGCTGGGGACGCGGGGGTCGCGGGCGGGCGGGCTGCGGGGCTCCCCCCCCCCCCCCCCCCCCGCATTCCATCCGCGTGACGTCACGGGCCCCGCACAGAGCGCGCATTGTCCGCCCGCCCCGCCCCGCCCGCGCGGACAAAGGCGCCGCGGCGGCCGCGGGGCTCGGCGGGACAAAGGGCGCCCCTGGCAGCGCCCTCGGCTCCGGGCCCCTCGCCACGAGAAGGGTGCGGAGGCTCCGGAGTTGTCCGGAGAGGGGCAAAAAGCTGGTGAAGGGGCTGGAGAAAAAGCCTTAGGAGGAGCGGCTGAGGGAGCTGAGGGTGTTTAGCCTTGAGGAGTCTAAGGGGAGACCTCATTGCTCTCTACAACTACCTAAAGGGAGGTTATGGAGAGGAGGGAGCTGGGCTCTTCTCCCAAGTGACAGGGGACAGGATGAGAGGGAATGGCCTCAAGCTCCGCCAGGGGAGATTTAGGCTGGACATTAGCAAAAAAAATGTCACCAGAAGGGTCATCGGGCACTGGCAGAGCCTGCCCAGGGAGGTGGTGGAGTCACCATCGCCAGAGGTGTTTAAAAGACGGGTGGATGAGGTACTTGAGGATATAGTTTAATGGCAGACAGCTATGATTGAACTGGATGATCTCAGAAGTCTTTTCCAACCCAGTGATTCTATGATTCTGTGAACGTTTAACTGGCAGGAAGGAAAGCGTTTGCAAAAAAAAAAAAAATAAATTGCACTGGCAAATACCCAAGGATGAATTGGTGCCCTATGTCTTCATTCTCGGGCTTAAATTCTAAATGCAGTGTTTAATAACTGGTTATTTCACACACGCCTGGTTTCAGGCTTCAGCAGATCCCTAAATCCTGTTTTACTTGTGGCTGAGTAGAAAGGGGAGGAGGGAGGAAAGTAGCTCGCTTTAAACACTGTAATTTATGCAGAAAGTCTAAGTTAATACGTTGGACACTTTACAAAATATACTTTTTTTTCATTGGCTTTCTCGAGGTGGTTGTGGGCTTCTGCTGCAAAGTTTGATGACATCATGTAACCAAATGTCTTCCAGAGTAATTGCTTCCAATCCTAAACTTAGTGATTTATCTACTCTGTTACAGTCTAGAAAAAGACAATAAAACATATGTTGTGTATTACTGCATGTGAATTAGGAAGGAAGTAAACGGTCTTCTACTTTAAAAAATATTGACAGAATCATATAGTCTTAACAGTGATCCCTCTATGGGGACGAGATGGGAAGAAGTTCTTTGTTCTTTCTTTCAATTTGTTATTGTCATTGGCTTCCTTAGGGCCTCGTAAGAGTAATTGTTCCAAACCCCAGCATTAACAGAGGGTTTGAAACTGATGTATTTCACACCTTTATGCAGAGGGCCTTCTGCATCTTGCCAGTACCTGTTCCTTCACTGACTTTCTGTCTTCTTCAATGCAACAATTGTAGAGGGATGGATGTTTGGTGACAGCTTCAGTCTACTTGTATTTAGGCTTCTGCTGCAGCCCTTGGACATATCAATACAGCAGTGCCATAAAAAATAATTCAGACGCACCAAAGACAAATCAACTCATCACAAAACCCCCCAAATACTCCAGCAAAATATATAGCTTTGAACTTTGAGAATGTTGCTCTTGCTGTAAGAGGTCAAATTTCAAAGCAGTTATATTATAGACAGATATATTGTGTATCTCCTATCTGGTGTCTTGCATGAGTCTGTGTGCTAGGTCTGTCCTTGTTTCTGTATAAATCTAGAGGATCACATAATAATGCCTCTAAAAATCAGAAATTCCTTCTTCCAGATCCTTATAAAGATCTGAAGAATAACCATCTAGTTTCCAACTCTTGATGGACCATGTTTTGGGACCAAT
Organism: Clamator glandarius; assembly: GCA_033459285.1. NCBI lineage: Eukaryota > Metazoa > Chordata > Aves > Cuculiformes > Cuculidae > Clamator > Clamator glandarius. The sequence continues at coordinate 4,839,750 of JAUNZM010000039.1, forward strand.
TTTAATCATGCTTTCTTATATGCTGACCTTCATGCAAACTATTGTTGTTTTGTTGGGGTTTTTTTTGTTTGTTTTTAAAATGTAGTATTAGTGTAATGTTTTTAAGTAGCTGTGGTACCTCCCTACTTGAATGATGGTGAATGTTAGATGCCCTTGTCTGAAATTTTCAGATCTAATCCCCAAGCAGTGTTTTTCTACAGAAAACAGATGTTTTGATAGCTCTGCTGCCCGAGGGCCCGTCTATGCTGGATAGAGGAGTCTTTTGGTTTGGGTTTTTGTTCTTTACTTTGTTATTTGGCATTATATTAGTGTGCAGAGGACTTTGGTTTGCCATGGTATTTGAATTGATGGATATAACATGTTCTAGTGCTTTATAAGAATTTTCTTTAATTGATGTTGAAGATTTTGTCTCTAAGCTTAAAATCTTTTAGTTTGGTGTTTAGGAGGGTTTTTTTTGTTGGGTGTGTTTTTTTTTTTTTTTGTCCTTTTGAGGCTCCACCCTTCTCTTGTTTTGCTCCTTACCTTAGTTCACATTAATAAAGTGTCTGGTCTCTGTTATGGATCTCTCTTCCTTGTTCCTACCAAGAATTTGTGTATTTTTTCTCAGCTGCAAGGAAACTCGTTGGCATGAGAAATGTGTAGGTAGGCAGACCCCTTTGAAGTTGATTCCCTGTTTACTTGAGATCACAGAAGATACTTGATCCAAAACAAATGTTCAGTGAAGAGCCCTTTAAGCTGATTGAAATGGATAGTTTCTTCTGCAGGCAATAATTTTCCTCTTAAGCAGTGGGAGAGTTTCCGCACTACATGAGGTCAGCAAAGCTTGAGATGATGATGCAATTAGATAAAGGTACACACTGATGTTATATTTGCCTCTGATTTACAGCTGAGGTAGGTACGAAATTAGCAGAATGTTTTGCTCCATTGTCTTGCTGCATAAGGTGTGGAGCAAACAGGACTGCGGGACAGGAGAAGGAGAGGTTCCAGTTCATTCAGCTGCTTCCTAGTGACTCCACCCTTCCCATGGAAATGTTATTTACATCGGACAGGCGTTTATCTCCTTCCCCTGCTTATGTTTGATACGCTGCCAGTTTCATCTCTATTGCCTGCAAACGGAAGGATGGGCAGAAATGTGGTCTGTATGGGGACTTAAACTTTGCATAGCACTTGGTTATCCTCTGTCTTTACTAGTCTTTTTCGTTGTTCCAAGCCATCCCTCTGTCAGGAAGCTGGCACTGCTCAGTACTGTTTTCCAAAGTTTTTAAAGCCAGGAGAGTAACTGAGGCGAGTTAGTCTGTTTCTGTAGCTGCCACCCCAAAAGGTCAAGTACTTGGAAAAGGAAGGGAAACAAACTTTTTAAACTGGAGGCTAGTAGATGGATGAAGCCTGTAAACAAAATACCTCCAATTTTGCAAGGGCAGTAGCGCTTTCTGCTTTCCTTCTCAAGGGCAAATAGGAATTAATGAAGAAGAAATTAAGTCTATGGTGAGTAACACTAAGCGGTCCTAGGTACAATTCCTGTATTCCTCCTCAAACTGCTGAGGAGAAAATTCTTGTACTGTATTTTACTTGCTACAAGCCAAATAAACAGATTTAACTTCTTTGTCCAGAATTTACCCTTTTATGAATGTTTTTGACTGAGAAGCAGATTTGAATAATTACATTGAGATTTTTTTAATTGGGGATTTAATAGGTAGGCAGAGTTTTGGCTGCCTGTAGTTGGGGTGTTAGTCCCTCTGCTTCCTCCTTCTTACCCGCCTTTTCAAAACAGTAATAATACCCTTTTCTTTCTTGAAATGCAACTGTTCCTGCTATATACTTGTTTTTCCCTTCCACGCTTCCTCTAGACTATTTTCCTTTAGCAAACTTCTATGCTTGCTCATTCAATTTTATGATCCATATATAGTAATGTTTGGTGATGATAAAGTATTTCTATTAATGTTGTCCAAAAGGATGTAATAAAAAATGAAGACTATTGGATAAAGACAATGAGAACTTAGGCTTTGGGAGCACTGGGGGATATCTTTTGTGATGCTAACGGTATAGAATTTCTGCATTCTCAATTGTCTTGTACATAGAAGCCTATATAGCTGTCAAAGAAGTAATATCTTTTAATTTAAAGTTTTAAATCAGATGTCTAGTTTAAAATAAAATCAGCTTGTGTGACCTCTTCCATGACACAAGTCTTTAGTTTCTTGCATAGAGAATAAATGTAAAATCTAATATTTGTATTCTAACACTCAGAAATTTTATACTAGGAATATAAGCACTGAAAATTTACTAAGGATGTTTCAGAGGAAGTAGCACAAGAGTTTTACATGATCGAGCCTTGAATTTCAGTTTGCTCTGATTTATTTATGGTTTCTAATAGTTGATCCTAACTCTTGAAGTTAACATTTACTAGCTAAATAAGACCAGTTTTGTTGTCCGTAACACTGACTGAACCTTTTACCTTTGTGTCTAATTTCTGTATTTTTTTTCTGAAGAACTGTAAATTTCTCCAGCTGGATGCAGGCTTCAGTAACAGATCTGCCATTTGAATGAACGCCTTCGTAACTTTCTCTTCTATATCAATTGTCTTCCAGAAATCTCTGTGTGTATTAACAAGCATCCTTTTTTTTCGATAGCTGTTCCCAAACTTCATTTATAATTGTGATACACAAAAATTAATGACATGCTGAGTGAAAACTTCTGCTGTAGGTTGAGTCAGCTATATGCACAGAATACATTTATCATAAGAGAATAGTGCTTAATGGTACAGTTTTGATAACTGAGTCAACAGCAAGACTGTCCACAAAGCAGAATTATGGCAATGGAATAATTCCACGTCTAAACTTGCAGTCAATCAATGTTTGGCAGAATAACTACATGTGTCATGTAAAATGTGTTAGTGGTATAAACAATGAAAACTTGTGTTTTGTCTGTTAGTGTTAAGATGCTTTTGTTTAATGTATCGGCAACCAAATGATGAGAATTCTCCATCTAGTTTACAACATCCCTGCTTGTTACTCCTTCCTGGTGCTTAGTTTTACCTTGACTGACAATATTAGATTTTCAGAAGCTTAGGTTCAACAGTGCTTCCTAGGAAATGCCGCTGCTGCATGCTTCCCTCCACTTCAAAGTTTTGTGGTGTTCCTTTTCTGGGCTGGAGCATCTTATACTTCTGAGAATGTTTGCCACCTCAATTGATGAAATATAAGTTCAGCCTTTAGTTGGAAATTTTACAGAGGATTTTAAAGAACCCTCATGAAACACTGGATTTATTAATACAAACTTATTAGTTTGTATTCTCCTAGTGTAAGCTCCTGCGTGTGAATAGTTCTAATATTCATTGAGAAGTGGTATTAATGCAGTAGCCCTTAATTAATAGGTACATGTTTTGGTTAGATTTATTTTTTTTTTTAGAAGGGGGAAGGCATTACAGCAGTGGAGAATCTTAACTGCTGTGTGTCTATTAATCTTCATCCTTTACTGTCTACCTCCATGTATCTCTTTTGCCTGTCTAGTGCGTTTTCCTCTTTCACTGTTACTATTTCAGAACAGGTCTCCTTTCTTGAGCGTGTATCAGGTATGGGTTTCCAGTCCTGTGGCTACTCCAATAGAAGTATTAATGCTACAGCAGTAATAAGTAGATTTACTAATAGATACAAACTAATGGTAATGCTGCCTATGTAGTAATGAGTTGACAGTTCATACCTATGATGCATCTCTTTTTATGACCAGCAGAAGCAAGTTATTTGCCATGGAAATATTTTTTTTGCCAGCAGCTTGGATGCTAGCACCCCAGCCGTCTGATTAACACCTCCTGTGTTTGTCTGCCAAGTACTGCCTGTGCTGCACACTTGCCCAAGCCCACAAACAAGGTACTTGCCTCCTGGAGCCCTTGCAGAACCCCACAGACAGGCATGGCCTGTGTCCAGTTTCACGGGTCAGTAGACCCTGAGTAGGTGAGATTAAACGAGCCTGTGAAAGTCCTGCTGTAAACCACCGAGATGGGATTTAATTTCTTTCCCTCAATGGTTTAAATCCCCAGTAAACCTTGACATGTCATTGCTAAGTTGACACTTGTCTTTTGGTGTCCTTATGTGTCTCAAAACTGTCACTTGAAACACTGCACAGCCATTCTTGACCTGCAAGACAAGTATCACTGCTCTGTGCTAAGCCTAGTGTGAGGTATATAATTTCCAGTCCTGTCTTTTGGCTTACACCATTTTTTCTAGGAGGGTGATGGATGGTGTGACGTAGCAAGGATTAGCTACCGCTGCCTTGTGAACATCGCAGAGGTGGAGCACTCGGCCGTCTGCTCCCCTGCATGCAGGAGGACAGCACAGATAGAAACTACTAGTGCTGCCACCAACAAAACCTGGTGCCTAAGTAAATTAAGTGTGAAGATGTTTGCTGTAAACTTCTGTTATTTTTAATCTTGGCAACAACACTGCCTGCACTTTCCAATTTAGAGCACTTCCCATGAGTTTATAAAATGTATTATAGTGACTTTGTTTCTGGTAGATGAATAAACTTTTAATAAACTTTTATTATTATTAAAGGTTTATTAATGACAGAAAAATATTAAACTTGTGGGTAATGTTTAAGGGTGTGGGATGAGTATCAAGTCTTGCATCCTTTACGTGCAAGCTCACAGCATACCTCCTATAGCCAGAACAGCTCTGAAGAAAGCAAATTGGGTTGGCAGTCATGATGATTAAATGGGATTAGTCATCTCAGAATTAAAAAGTCTAATTTGCGTTAGTATTGCTTGTTTTTTAAAATGTACAGATGAATGTGCTTTTTTGTGTGGTTTCAGAGTTAGACAGTTTAAAATTTACAGAGAAATACCTGGTTTAGCTCTGTTGCTGAGTCAATACCCTTAAAAGCTGGAGGGATGCATGCATGCATTCTTTTGGGATGACGGAATGTCAGTGATTTTTTTTTTTCTTACCTCAGCTTTTTTTGTAAGAACATTAATTTGAAGGCTTTTTCTTGCCTCTGATTTGTAATTTGCCTTGGAGAATAAAGGATAGAAATTTCTCTGTACTCAGAATTGTTAGCTTCTGTAGCTGCGTAACACCATACACACTGTGCATCTGACACATCCTTTTAAGGCAAACTTTGTAGAGATTCCCATCCCCTATGGAACTCCACAGGAAAAGCCTTCAGTAAAAACAGGCTTGGGGCCAGGACACGTAGGGCAATTTGAAACAGATTTTTTCGAAGTGAGATCATGTGAAAATCCTTCTTTTTTCTTTAAGAGGGACTCTTGCTTAAAAATGCAGTAATGCCTCAGAGCAACTTATTTTGTTGTTTCTGTTTAGTGGACTTGAATTAGTGTTTTTTCTCAAAAATAGTTTTAAGTTTCTTTGGATGGGTGGTTCTATGTTTGGGGTTTGTTTTCTTAAAAAAATACCAGACAGCCCCTCACAGACGCCTCAACCAACTCCTCCTCCCCCCTCCCCCTTTTTTTTTTTTAAACCCTTCTTAAACCAGTGGAGTATTTAGTAGATATGAGGAGGAAACACATAACTGCTCTTTGCTTGTAGAAGATCATCTCTTACCTGAAGCAGAAATTATTCTGGATGTATAAATTACAAAGACTTGAAGGCGTTAGTCACGCTGGAAGAGCTGGCAGTAAGAGCAAACCATTATGGTGAGGCATGAAGTGCTGCTCTCACAGCTATGGTCTAGTGCCCTGCTTGGACTCTCACCAAACTGTGCTTTATGCCTTGGCAGCCTGAACTGCCTCTGGTCACTGATCCTGCTCCCTCCTGGAAACTGGACTTTAACCGTTTGATGCCTTTGCTGCCTCAGTTCCAAGCCTTGGCCTGTTTTTTGGGGACCTAAATGGGATTGTTCTTGAGGACTTTGTTTAGGCAGACATCCTTTTTGGTTACAGAATAATCCTGAAGAGGTATAGTGAAATGATACTGTGGTTTGAGCATACACCTTGCAGGGCTTGAACACTAACTCTTTTCCTTGTTTTAGGCACAAGTATTTAGGTGCTTGCTTGCTGTTATGAAATGCTTTCACAAAGGTGGGACCTGATCTACTGCAAGTCCTAGGTGGCTTAGTTACAGATGGATTCTAAACAAATCTTCCTACCCTGCTTTGCAGGCTTGGACCCCAGCTCTTCCCAGAGTAAAAGTGGACATTACTGCTATAAAAAACCTTACTTTGATTCCCTGCTAAGAAAGTTCTCTTGTTATTTTATATGTATTACTTTCCTGTTGATAGTTCCACCACTACAGTCTCTTATTTATAGACAGAGAGCATTATCTTAGTATTCCTGGTGTTGCTTCGACAAGAGTAAATCAATTGAAAACCACTTTTCTCTTGTTCCTGGTCAGTTGACTAAATGCTAGAAGCCTTTCCAGCAAAAGATAAGAAATAACAACATGCATTTTGGGAAGGGACTTGGTTCTATTCAGATGTTCGAGGTGAAAGCCGTACTTACCTCCCTGCTAGTGGGGACTCCACCAAAACGTTTCCCTTCTATGCTGAGCATGGACAGAGCATGAGACAGACAGAACTCAGGCCAGTGCACACCAAACAGAAGGATGTGCTGGAACAGGACCTGTGCTGTAGCTCCTGTTGAGATTCCCACTGCCTGACCAGCCTGAGCAGTCACCGTTTTGGTTAACATTATAACACTATGTGGGATCAATTTGAAATTACATTGTATGTGTCAGAGTAAGTACAGTGTTAAGTCAACGAAGCATAAGGTAGTTCAGGCACACCTAGTGTTCTAAGACTGAATGTTCTTCACTTATTTTTGCAAGAAGCCATCCCCTTACTTTGCTGGCATTGTTGTGTTAATCATGCCCCAATAAAAGTAAAAAGTACAAGTAATTGTCTAAGAAAATAAAACTCTTGCCTTTTTACTATAGTCTGTCTTGATCACATCCTTTATTAATAATAAATTATTGTATGAAGATGTTTGTGGTGTGTGAAGGTACTTCTGTTGGAAGGAATCTATCAAGTTTTTATTTTTAAAAAATTAGCAAAAAAGCTGTGAGATTAAACACCAGAGGTAAAGAATCAATTTTTGAGTGGTTGGAAGAGAATTGAGACAAAACCTAACTAACAAAGTTAGAGTTCAATCAAGGCAATTAAACATTTTGTTCCACAGAAGATTAATGGAACCTTAAAGAATTTAGGATTGGGACCTCTCACCCTTCATTTGTAATATACCATTGCCCACACATACTGCTGCTTGTGTATTTCAAACCTACAGTGAATTTGGGTGTGCACTGTAATGATCCCACAACCTACCTTGTAGCATCACAGTTTTGAATGCAGTATATATGTGCATCCCCTATCCACCCCTACCAGTTACTCCTGCTGGTGCCTAATTGCTGGCAAATGCTGATTTAGAAGTTACTACATTATGTTTAATAAGAACCACTTACTTAGGAGTTTGACTGCCTTCCCTATTTTAACAGTGGTTATATTTATATTCTTATAAACTTCAGTATAGCTGGTGTATGGCTTGATTTTTATATAACTTTAATTACATTTTCATTAAATAAAAAGTTGAGCTAAAAGTTCATCTAATCATAAACTTTAAAAAAAAAATCTGTCCAACTGTCTGCAGTGCAGATTTTATGATATGTATAGAACTGCCAGAGGAGCTATATAAATTTCCAGTACTCTGTATTACTTTTTCATAGACTTTCTTCAGTAGCCTTCTAAATTTGAGTGGTAGGCCTTTCAAGATGGATATTATAACAAAATTGAATAAACATTTTCTAAAACCTGCCGTGTTATCCAGTTCATTTTTCAGTCAAGCCTGTACCTAGGATCACAAGTGGCAGTGAACAGTGAACTTATTGGGTGGGGGCAAAAGAGGTGTGAAAGCAGCAGATGCTTGAGGTTTACTTTTGAAAAAGATATTGAGAAAATGTATCATAGACTGTGCCTTTGCTGGAGAGACAGACAATATGTATTTTGGGTACCATTTAACAAAGCTTGCATTAAAAGCCTTCAATTTCCTGTAGCCAACTTTTTTGAGAGATGTTTGAGTTACTAACTAGCCACTTGCTGCTGTAAAACACAATCCATCTGTTGCTGATAAGTGAAGAGGGTTTGAAGAGTAGAGAAAAGGTGTGAAGAGAGACTCAGAGAAAAATAATCAGATTTTGTGGTCCTATTCAGAAGATGAAGTTGGAAGACTTGTCAACACAATTGGGCCATGGGGAAGGACTGCAGAGGCACAATATAGTTTGCTTGTAATGTGACATTTTAAAAGCCGCTGTATTGGAGGATAAAAGTAAGCTTTAAAGAATATATAATTTCCTGGATTGCTGCAGTAGCAATAGGTAGGAAAATGCTCTCAAATAGATTAAACAATTATTGATGTTACTATTTTTTTGCAGGCTCCATCTCATCTTTGAGAACCACTGTTCCACCAGAGTTAAAGTAGAACTAGTCTCAGGAGATGCTCCCTGGTTTAATACTAGGAAATCTGCGAGGTTGCTTTTGGAATTTTTGTTTAGTTTTTGCTGTTTGTGCAGCAAATTGTTCAGTTAGATTTTTTTTCCCCAAAACAAGAACAACTCAGTACCCTCGAAGGCTGTCATTACAGCAGGCTGCCGGTATTCTCAGTGCAGCGCTCAGTACGTTGTTTCAGAAGACATCAGGGCTGCTGATGTCAGAGTCTGGTCAGATGTGTTGTGTCCTATCAACGCTCAAGCCAGTCACACCAGGGGTGGGTCTTAAAGCAAGGGGAATCTGTTATCAGGATGGAACAGGCTGTTATGCATCAAGTTGGATTAATGTTGTCTTAGCTGAGAAGTAACTTTATATCCTAGTGATTTTTAGAATGAAAACAGCAATGATTCCAAATTATAAGTAGTGAATATTACTGAAGCCATTTTCTCTGAGGAAGTTTAAACTGTTCAGCAATACACAGACTAAAGATATAGTGCAAAGGGACACAGTATCAAGAAGTGAAATGCATGGTGGCAGGACCAGAGGGTGCTGCTGTTGAAAGTGAAGCTGATAACTAAGGAGAATTTGATTTATAAGTTGGAAAGCTGAGGCTATGATAAGAAATTATAAGAAAAACTGATAGAAAGATTTGAATAGGAGAGAGCATTGCAGTAGCGCAGCTGTGGAGAATGAGAGGCTACCAGTATTCAGGTGTGTGTTGGAGGTGCACTCTCAGAGATAAGATGGTAGCGTTTGCGTCTTGAATAGTTTGCAAACTGTCACAAAATCGTAGTCGCCAGTGAGGAAGTAAAACATGTAGTTCTTCCAGCCTGCTGATCTGGCAACAAACACTGCATGACGACAGGTATCTTACTTCTAAGATGACTTGGAAACTTTGAGGAATGGCTTGTTCTTGCTTCACAGATTTTAAACTGGTGCCAGAGATTTTGGATTTAAGGGTCATTCATACCTCCTTTAAAGATTGTAGCCCAATTTTTTATTTCCAGAGAAAACCATGAGATGTTGGCAAGTCATCACCTACAGAATCATAGAATGATTTGGTTTGGGTTAGAAGGAACCTTAAAGATCCCCCTGTTCCAACCTCTTGCCATGAGTTGGGGACACCTCCCACTAGATCAGGCTGCCCAAGGCCCCATCCAACCTGTCCTTGAACACTTACAGGGATGGGGCAGCCACAACTTCCCTAGGCAACCTGTGCCAGTGCCTCACCACCCCCATCGTGAAGAATTTCTTCCTCATGTCTTATCTAATTCTTCCTCCTTCCAATTTAAAGCCATTCCCCCCTTGTCGTATCACTCCATGCCCTTGTAAAAAGTTCCTCCCCAGCTTGCTTGTGGCCCCCTTCATGTTCTGGCATGCTGCTATAAGATCTCCTCAGAGCCTTCTCTTCTCCAGGCTGACCAACCTTGACTCTCTTAGCCTGTCCTCATAGGAGAGGTGCTCCAGCCCCCGGATCATCTTTGTAGCCCTCCTCTTGACCCGTTCCAACAGTTCTTGATTTTTACATTCCCTTTACCTTTGGGTTTATTGTGCACAAATATGCCTACTCTGACTTCTTATTTTGCATGCAGTCCTGGTCAACACACATGAAATTAACAGGGAATTTTCATTTGTCCTTATGATGAAAAGTCAGGTTGGTAGCTCAGATGGCAAGAAGCTCCACTTGACAACCTTGGTACCCTGTTGCTCCCTCTTCTCACCCACTTTCAGTAAAAAGCAAAACCTTCTATTTTCCATGCTGTCTTAGGTTCTCTCGTTCAACTTAAAGAGTGTGTTACTTATTTATTCTATGACTAAATATCCACTTTACTGTCAAACAGCTAGAACTGTTGTACAGAAAAATGCTATTATATCCTTGTCACTTCTCCCTCACCTCTGAAGCTGAAGATTAGCTATGTACAGTAATCTATTTACACTGTAGAAATGTAACCAGGAAGTATTAAGTCAGTTATAAAATTTCGAGAAAAAAAAAAAGAAATCTAGGAATCCTTCCTTCTTGCTTACAAGAAGAGCACTTAGTGTTCTGGGCCTTTCTCTTGGTCATTTGCATAACCAGTAAAATCGTAACACTTTTTTGTCCCAGATGTTTTGCTGTGTAAATTTTAGGTGTGAGATAAAGAATCGTTGAGGAACAGCAAATGATGAACAGAATGGGGCAGCTGAGATGCCAGTAGCTGGAATTCTGGAGAACAATTTAGGGCTAGCCGTGTAGTCTGCCTCACTCCCACTTCTGAGGAGTAAGGGCTTCCAAGAGCTGCTGCTATGATACCATCTTTCCCCAAACCATCGCAAAGCCTTAAAAAGGGAGGGTCTATGGCAAATTAGTGCCGAGGAAACGATAAAGAAATATCCACAGTGGTATTTTTGATCTCTGCAAGACAAATCACTCCTGAGGGTAGTGCTTATTTTTTAGTGCAAAGGATACTGGAGAAATGACTGAAACCATACAAATTCAGTTTCACTCAAATAGGTCTTAATTAATAAAAACCGAAAAGTTGATATAGGGACAAATTGCTGCTTAAAATTTAAACTGTAAAATTTTAGGTCTTAAAAGCTGGAGCTTTCCCTTAGTTATCTTTACTTGTTTTCAGTAGTTCATTACCTAAATGGGTAAAAGTAAAATTAATAAGAAAAACCCTAGCTAGGGGTTTTAAACCTGTATTAAATTCGGTATGAGATTAATACGGTCCCATACTTATTAGATATCCAGTAAACTTTCTCTACTGGATCTTTATTTTGACTGAAAAATTACTAAGGATATGGGCCACTCCAAATTTCTCCCTATGGAGAATATTAACACCTTAAACTTAAGGCTTTGTATTTTTCTGTTCACTTTGGTGAAAAAGTAAGTGTACCTCTTTGTACTATCTTGGAATAAAGTCCTGGCTATTTCTCTCGCTGTATGGTTTCCTATACTTTATCTACCTTGGAAAACAGCAACGTGCAACCTATTTTGCTACACTTTAATATATATTTACGTCTTAGGTTTTGTTGACAAACACAGTCCCTGCAATAGAGTTGTTTGTTTGCTTTGACAATACATGCTTTTATTGTTAAAGCTTTTAACCAGAGAGCAGTTTCTCCAAATGCCTTACTACATGATAAAACATTTGACCTCTGCTGTGGGGGCATAAAACCTGAAGCTTTAGTCAAAAGTTTCATCAGAACTAAGAAGTGTGAGTTGTTGTGACATGATGGATAACTTTGAAAAGATATATCTTTTATGCCTGCTTTTTACCTAAGTCTTATATTAGTCCCAGTGGCTTGTAAAAAATATATGCAGTGTGCTTAAACTCTTTCTTGAGATGCTGTTACAGTGTTTTTCCAAAATAGCGGCAATATAGATAGCTGAACTCTTAAACTGGACATCTGGCATATATGCAGGTCTCAGTGTACAGTGTGTGCCGTGTAATTTGGAAAAGATTAGTATAAAAGAACAATTGAAAGTCCCTGTGATATCATTTATGGTGTGAAATGCTGTTAACATCATCACTCAAACTTAGCATGCCACAGGCACATTGAGCAACTTTAATGATCTCTCTGTGTCCCTTGAAGCTGGCCAGCATGACTGCATTTGTTTCCAGGAATCCATACACTTGATAAAAAAAGTGATGAATGCTGTTCTTGTACTACAGACGGAATGAGGTTTTTTACACTGTAAGAGGTCCCAGGCAGCAGAGTCCTACCTGAACAGAACAAGATGTGAGAATAGGGTGTGAAGTTGCCAGGAATCAAGTTTAACCCAAGGATTCTAGCCTTAGGCATACACCGGCATAAATGTATTTATGTCACATTACCTGCCAGTTATTATCCACGTTTGACATTCAAAAAAGACACTTGGCTTTTAAAATAGGAGTTACTTGAGAAGAGGAAGAGCTAACTTCTTGGTGGCCCAAGTTCTACCCGCTCCGTCCTTCCACTCAAAGGCAACCCAACTCCAACACTACAATTGAGGTGCATCAGATCTAGGTGGCAGAGAAGAAGTGTTTTCTTTAATTTATCTGTAATAGAAGATTACTATACTAAAAAAAGAGATTTTTAGGTGAAGTATTGATATTAGCATACCTGTGTTTTGCTGCTTCATCTGCATGAGGCAGTCTTTTATCCTAGCTGAACAGGACAGACACTGCTTAGCAGCGTACGCATCTCAGACAGTATAGTTCCTGATAAATTTAAATCTGTTTCCTTCGGTAATATTTTAAAATGGCACTAATGTATATAAAGCTCAGGAAAAAGCCAAATTTAATGTGATGTTAACTGGTATTAAAGAGTCTCAAACTCAAAATGTTTTCTTATAGCATAGAGAAGTTTTACAGATTTCTGCCTCCCTCCTTACAAGTTCACATACAATGGGAGTATTTTGCAGAGTTCTAGCTAACTGAAGATGGTGTTTTGTACAGCTGAAGTTGAAAATGAGTAGATGAATTTTTTTTTTAAATCAAATTTAAAGCCAGTCCAAAGGGAGAGTAATACATGAAACTAGTTTTTCTGCAGCTTCTTCTTAATAGTAACTTACAATTGCAAGGTGAAAGGTACTGTCAGTCTGATGAAGAATACTTGTAGTAGAAAAATTAAATTTCTATTTGTAATTATTCAAAAGATTGTCTTTCAGTTAATTGCCTAATTTTGTATTTCTAAACTGAATACGAAGACAACTCATTTGTATTAGTAACTTTACTAGCAGTCAGGCACTTGCAATAGGCAAGTAACACCAATTCTTTTTCTCCCACAACCTTAGGTCACCTGTAATTTTGACCACATGCATAGACTTTAGTTTGCTTTCAAAGATATTTCTAACCATTAAATCCATGTCTCTGAAGTAGCTTTTACAACTTTATATTTGTCAGAACAAAGTAAGTAAATTAAGAGTTTGCTTCCTGCTGTCTGGTTTTAAACTTTTATAAGTGCTACAATTGAATCTTTCCTATGGTGTTCTGAAACCATAGCTTTTTTCATGGCACCAATGATGAATACTTTTAGTGAAGCTGCTTAGCTGCTGCTTTCATCTCTAGTAGAGATGAAAGCTGTGGACTTGTAAGATTTGAGTATCTTCCATGAAAGTTCAGTACTTAAAAGGGATCCAGTGTTGGCATGTTGATTGGTAGTAATGGAAAGAGCCATAAAAATTTTTTTGATTTATATCAAAGCTTCCACCTTCCCCTTGTAGATAGCAATCAAAGGAAAACTGGAACAATTCTGATAGACGTGGAAAATATGAACTATTCACTAATTTAGTGTTACACAACTTCTGGTTGTGCCATCCGGAGTAAAAGGACTAAGAATTCAAAGTAAGGATAACGTCACCCTTGTGGTGGTACGTCACCCTCTGTGTTTAACCTCTTCTTGTCACATGTTTAATACCAGATTCTTAAATTTCCATGTCTTTAGTGTTTTAGATAGATTGAGGCTATCACTGTGCTTCACTTTTTGTAATCTGGTTTCGCACCATTTCAAAAATCAAACCAAAAACTTTGCCATATTTAAGCCAAACTATACCAGTAGTGAAGCCAGTTCAGAAAACGAACAGATTTAATAGTAATGCTTTTAGTGGCCATAAGGCAAATTTCTCCACATGTATAAGCATTTTTTATTTCCTGTCTCTAGATAAGCACTGTAGTGGTACCCCAAGACACTTTAAAACCTCTTGAAAAATTCAGGTTTTTAACAAGTTCTCCAAAGTAAAGTAAATATTTTTCAGGACAAGCGATAAAATTCCATTAGATTACTTCTGAGTTCTCCAAGCAATAGGAGTAGCAATGTAATATTCAGCTTGGTTGTAATCTCAAATATGGAATGCACTTAGTGTTAAATGAAGGAAAATTTTGCTGTTTTCATTTGTGTGCTTGCCAAGAAAGATTAAAATAGCCACACTTGAAGTCTGTAGGGTTCTCCCTCTTACTAGCTTCCATATTTACTCGTTTTTTCTTTTATTTTAGTATGGGGATATTGTGCATATACTTACTTTCACCCAAAATAACTGACTCAGTTATATCCAACATTGCTGCTCTTCCATAAGTTTGAACAAGCTAGATGTTCAAATGTTCTGTGTGAGACAAACTGAGACTGTGATCACATAAGCCTTGTTTCCGTTTCCATAGGAAATAAAAATAGCCATGAAAAGTAGGTTGTAAGGTAATCACCAGTTTAGGAGGTAGAAAGATAACCAGCTTCCTCCTACAGCACTTTCAAGACATGAACCTTTCTGCAGCCTCTCAGTAAAAGGGCTCCTCACCCTTTACTAGTACAACCATCACTATAAACAGAGAGTGTGGTTGAGCTTTTTGTCTCCTTTTTTCTTCAATAAGAAAGAGGTGTCTCGTATTTTAGACCTAAAGCACTGAGGTACTTGTCATCTCATGCAGCATATTGCACAAAATTTTACACCTTAATCAAGAGCTGGATAAGAGAATGGGTTGCTCCATTATTCTGGTCTGTAACTAAAGCACCATAGCACCGCTATTACAAGTAGTCTAAGGGAAGCGAGTGTTACTCTGACAAGTCTTTGAAGTAAAGCCAGATACAGGAATTTTCCATTCCCCTTAGAGGAAAATTAAAGTACAGAGTAGTTTGGTCAGTTTGGAGTTGGGGATTGCTAACACAAGCCAAAATGTAGCTATTGCCTTTATGCAAGTAATTCAGATAGTTTGGAATTATAATCTCATGCAGTATAAATAGCTGCTAATATGTGGCCTTTCTGGGCTGAAGTTTAAGACTTTATATAAATAAAGTCCAAAATGTACATTTTGATCTGAACGTGAATGGCTTTACACAGGTTTCTTGTTAGGAATTTGTAAGTTAACTGGTAGTAGGTGAGTTGATTTTCCATTAGTTAGAAATGCTTCGAGTATATTCTAAGCTTGCCTGTCAGGTTTGTCATGGTAGCTCCCCCCTTCCCAGCCTTGCTCACTGACCCATGCGGGACAGCCTCTAATGCAGGTGGAAAAGCTGCCAACCTCTGCACTAGTGGAGGTATTTTATGCTATAAAATATTGTGCTTAGATAGGTTGTTTTGTTTGCAGAAAAAAGGAACAGTGCTTTCAATGATATAATCCCTTTTTCTCAACTTGTCACTAATGAAAAATATTGCAAAAGCGCCAGGCCCGGGCTGGCGGAGGTTTGAGCTGCACTTCAGTCCCTGCACGGGAGGGGAGCCAAGGGCAGAGGGTGGATCGTGGGCCCTGTTAGCTGCCAGCATCGTTGGAGTTCATGGCTTTTAAACATTCCACTTACGTGGATTAATTTCTATGACTGGAGCATAAACTGACACATTGAGTAGTGAAGTCTGAACATCTGGAAAAGGAGTTTGTAAGTTGCCTTGCTAATAACTCTGGGCCTCTGTTTGATGCCTTTAATTTCAAAGGCCATTGTAGGTTTTCTCTCCCTAAAGTCCAGTAACTTTACAATTAAAACATGACATCACAGTTTATTCCATTAGAGTCTTCCAGCAAGGCCAAAGAAAAGAGAAATAGCAAGCATACTAAAGCTTAAGTTCAAAAAAGCCACACCACGCCCCTGCCCCTGCAGAATCTCCAGCAAGATAACTTAATGTTGTAGCAACAAGGAGAAAACTTACTAAGTCATTTCAGTTAATCATAATCTAGCTAAAAAAGCAAACCCATTGTAAACTTTGGCTGAATAACTTCAAATGTATTATGTAAAAATCTATATCTGAGCAGTAGTATCGGTCACGTAGCAATTCAGAATTCTTATGTTCGTAACACAGTATTCACTTTCTTACTTCTTGCTTAAGTACAACTTGGGTAGAATTTTATGTTTTTTCCCAAAAAAAGTCATCATTCCTCTGCAGCTGTCAAAAGCCTATTGACAGGCTCCAGAAATTCTTACAGTAGGAAGAACTGTTAAGTGCTTCAAGGCACTACTTGCAAATAAACATTAAGTAAAGCCATAACTTTTATAGTAACAGGGATAAAGGCTTACGTCTGTACTCTGATATTTAAAATACAGTACTGGGTAAGTGGTATAGCACACTCTTTGAAACAGATTCGAGGAGGAAAAGTTGCAGTTTTCTCTGGTGACGTAACTTTATAATTGCTTGTGTTACAGATTGCCTTGAAATACGACCCGCAGATAGAAGAAGATCTGCGTAACTGGATAGAAGAGGTTACAGGGCTGAGCATTGGTGCAAACTTTCAACTGGGATTAAAAGATGGCATAATCCTATGCGAGTAAGTGTTTGTTAAGTAACCTTAATTTTAGCAGTTTTCCGCTTTGGAGGAAATAAGAAGGGACTTTCTGAAGAGTCCCCTTCAAACAGATCAGCAATAATGATCAAAGACAGCTGACAGTAGGCTGGGAGCAGCTTCTTTAAAAGTGTGGAGAAGAATAAAAACTTAAATCTCCTTTGTGCTTTAGCAAAGACTGCTAAGTATTTCTAAATTCAGTCGTGAAGCTCTTTTCTATAATAATTGAATGACTCGCAAAAATTCTTACAGTCTGTTAGAGCTGTAAGACCTGAGATCTAGGCTAGGCACTCTGTATAAACCAAAAAACTAACTATTTTGATGAAACTAATGCAACTAATAGAGCATGAATGAAAATATATAATGCCTGCACAGATGATATAAGAATGAGATTTATTGTTTAAGCATTTCCCTTTTTTTCACCTCCCCAGGCTTATAAATAAGCTGCAGCCAGGATCAGTGAAGAAAATTAATCAATCAAAACTAAATTGGCACCAGGTAAAACAAAAAAAACCCCAAACTACACCTCTAACCCCTCCAACTCTCAAACAATTCTTCTATTTTGTATTAACAAATTTTCTGTGACTATGACATACCTTAAATCTTAATAGCACCAAGTTTTGTATACGATATGTACACACAGTTGAGGATACTGGATACATGAACAGCATTTAACAGAAAGCAACTGTACCTGAGACTGATCATAAATGGTAGTTGAGTATACATATTTAATAGTAGTGCTTTAGCTGTTACATGAGACTTCAGATGGAAGGAGAACATCAAGGCATATAGCAAGACCTTTTTCCAAGCTAAAAAAAAAGTCGTTAACCTTTTTATTAAATTGCAACCAAAGTTTTCCTTTCAGGCAGTGCTGCACAGTGTTAAGTTACCTAACAGCTTGCCTGCACCAGGATATTCAAGGTCATTGTATGAAGTGTCCTCCTGAGAAAGCAGCTTGAGGAGATGGGGAGGGAAAGAACCTGAATAGTCTCAGAAGAAATAGTTGTGTAACAGAACTCAGAAACAATATGTTGCAAATTACAGTTACGTGTTTTATTTCAATATACCCAGATTTGATTTCTTATGAGTGCTCTCTCTAGCGCTTCTCCCCCCAAGGGACTATCAAAGGCAGCATGCATTTAGACCAAGTATCAGAAGGGTTAGAGTTGACTGCCTTTACTGTTCAGGGTCTAGCTTAACACTGCTATGTCAGTCTCTTGGTTTTATTGGCATTGAACACTTCTAAATATGATGGAGGATTTTTATTTTTTAAAGAAGTTCTAATACCTCTTAAGACTTAAGAAGCAAAGATGAGATTCCATCCTTACTCCTTTCACTCTGTTGCCTTCCAGTTTTTACAGAGCACGGTGCTAAAAAGTGCTAATAAACCCCAGAAACTTAGTTGAATTTGTTCTAGAATGTGAGCAAGATCATACATTCAACCCAAGTTAAATGTCATTACTACCCATGTAGTTATGGTTTTATTTTACTCAAAATTATCAGTTGCTGAAGTTAAATAGCATGGTCACTATGTTGAATTTTCCAGTTTGAAGCAGGATTTAGATGTAGGATTTCTCTTTGAAGGGACAGTTGAGGCAGTTTTAGCATCAAACCTCCCTCTAAGAAAGTATGATACTCACTGATGGAGCGATGCCGGGCTAGATAAGCCCTTAGATTGATTTCTGAAGTCAATATTAAAAGTAATCTCAAACTTCCTACCAGTTACTTAACCATGCCAACTGTTTTGTCCTGTTTGCACAAAGCAAAGAATTTGTGTAAAATAAGCCAAACAAACAAACAAACCATCACCAAAAAGCTTTAGCATTACTTAGTTTCTGAATTGAAACACTGAGTGGAAATTGGTTTTTTTGTTTCTGTTTAGCTGGAGAACATTGGGAATTTTATCAAAGCCATCCAAGTCTACGGCATGAAGCCACATGATATTTTTGAAGCAAATGATCTCTTTGAAAATGGAAATATGACTCAAGTACAGACTACTCTAGTGGCACTAGCAGGTCTGGTAAGTATTTGTACTCCTGGAATTGGCACAAATCCACATGCCAGTCCAGTTGCACCCTTACCACTCATATAAATACCGGAAACAACATACAGCCTGTCAGGTAGGGATAGATACTGCTCTGAGACTGAGATACCACAGAGGTTGCATTTCAAAGAGTTGGGTTCTGCTGCTTGCCTCCCAGGGAGCCTTGGAGCTCAGAGTTAGGATCTTTGAGTGCAGATGGCTTTGCTCTGGAGCTATGTGTGCATACACAGAACCGGGCTCACAGAACACTAAACTCTGCAGAATATCCTTCTGACAAGATTCTTGGGTCAGCTTTGGAGTGCCACTTTCAAATGGGTGGGGGAACTGTTAGCTCCTCTCACCCCTAGCACAGAGAGTTTCCATAAGAGAGAAATCTGCATCACTTGTGAGTCAGGGCTCTAAAGCTGGTGTACCAGGAGCAGAAAATATGATTTAAACACTGAATTCTTTATTTTTCCTCTCTCTAAATAGGCAAAAACGAAAGGCTTCCATACTACAATTGATCTTGGTGTCAAATATGCAGAGAAACAAGCACGGAGTTTTGATGCAGGAAAACTAAAAGCTGGTCAAAGTGTAATTGGCCTGCAGGTATGTACAAAGCTCAAGTTTGGAGTTGATCTGTTATGTTTGAGAACAACTTTCTTCTTTTGATTAATGGATATATTGCTTATGCAAAACTAGCTGCAGAATTACAATATATTCTTATCACAGAAGGGAGGTAGGAGCTTTTAATTCTTGTAAGCAGTTGATTGGCTTTATAAGATCAAGTGACTGCCTGGGAAATTTTTCTGTTTGTTTTAAATCCGCAGCAAGAGTGACAAGGAGGAAAGGGAAAGCTAATATTAGCAGTATCACCTCCGTCCCCTGAAGTGGTTTTGAAGTAGGAGTCTTTGGATAGCTAAAGCTCCTTACATGGTAGAAGCTTTCTTTCCACCTTCCTTAATGGTCATAAAACCCAAAATAACTGCCATAAAATCTTAAAACGGATGTTGTGGCAGTATAATCGAATCATTACTGTCCAGGGTAAAAATTAGTTACTTCATTTTGTTGCATGCATCTGTTCTAATTGCACATGCAGTTAAGAAAACACTAGTCATTGAAATGTCTTAGGATGACTTGCTTTTGTTTCATTTTGAAGCTCAGTATGGAGAAAGGATAATTTTTTTACAGGTAGTGGTAACTATAAGAGGAAAGCATGGACTGTAATTATGTCTTCTGTCAGCCATCACAGTTACCAGTCATATTTGTTTCCTTACACTGTAGTTGCTGTATAAATAAAAACTACTTTTTGTGTCTACCCCTTTCTTCCCTCAATAAAGATGGGCACCAACAAGTGTGCCAGTCAGGCAGGCATGACTGCGTATGGAACTAGAAGACACCTCTATGATCCAAAAATGCAAACTGATAAGCCATTTGACCAGACGACAATTAGCCTACAGATGGGCACTAACAAAGGAGCCAGTCAGGTAAGCAGGATTGCGTGTGACAGGGGATGGAGCTCTCAGCCTGGGGGAGAGCCCAGTGCGACAGGAGAGTCTGAGATGCGTGCAGTAGCAGAGTCCTAACTGGCAGAGTGAAAGGGTACAGTTCAGCTGTGCTTTTATGCAGTAATTGAAGGACTAAAATTTCTTATCACTAACCAGCATCTTTGTTGCTGAAAATCTTAAGGTGTTAAAATGACCTGATGCTTTCAGAATTTTCAGCCGGCTTTGTTATACCAGAAGAAAACAGTAACTTCATTTCAAGTACTAACTAGAGGAAAACAAAGAAATTGCTTCCTGGGTACCACCTCAGATTGAACACTTAGTGTATCCTCTCCAAAGAGGGAAATAAACTGGACCTTTCTACAAGGATTTTTTTTTTGTGACTTACCTGCTAGTGAGCACGTGATGCTGTACTATGTTTTGTTATACATTAATTCCTACTTTCTAGCATATCCAGTAAGGTGTACTAGCTGTAATCATAAATCTGGTAATCACAGCTCTTGACCTTCTTACCGAACCTCTGTTTTATTAGGCTGGTATGCTGGCACCAGGTACCAGGAGAGACATCTACGATCAGAAGCACATATTACAGCCCGTGGATAACTCGACCATTTCACTACAGATGGGTACCAACAAAGTGGCTTCACAGAAAGGCATGAGTGTGTATGGGCTTGGACGACAAGTGTATGACCCTAAGTACTGTGCTGCACCGACAGAACCCGTCATTCATAACGGCAGCCAAGGAACAGGAACTAATGGGTCAGAAATCAGCGATAGCGATTATCAGGCAGAATACCCAGATGACTATCACGGAGAGTACCAAGATGACTATCAAAGAGATTACCATGGTCAGTACAGTGACCAGGGCATTGATTATTAGCTTTGCATCGGAAGTCCAGTATTAGTCCATTATTTTATTAAGTAAGAACGAAACTAGCCTTGTGGAATTGTTACCCATCTTTCCTACACGCTATACTTAATGTACCTAAAGAAATATTGCCTTACATACATTCCTTTTTCCTTTCTCTGCCCTTTCCCTGTCTAGTTGCCTTTAGTGCTGTAACAGTTGTAGTCTACAGCATAAACAATAACTGCATATGAAGTAAAAGGAATACTGTGAAAGGGGGAGTGCTCTTGTACAGCCAGGTTGTCTGATATGGAGCTATGCATTTTCACAATCTCTACTTAAGCAGGTATTTAAATACCACATTAAGCCTTCATTTTACATATTTACAGCTTTTCTATTTTCCAGATGAGATAAAAGAATTTCATGCTTAAAGTTAAATGCAGTCTTTGCCAATTAAGTCTAAGACATCGCATTAGTGATTTAAATATCATTATTATGTTTTTAAAATGTTGTTTGCTAATGGTAAGTCCTACATTAGACATAAGTGTGCATTTGTGATTGTGTATTCATTCCATTATCAACACTGACCAAACTCTTAGAAATAGTTGTCTTACTAAAAAGGGAGCGTGTACAAAGTCTTGAGCCAACAAAGTCCCATGATTGATGGTGCATTTACCTTTTATTGTGCCATAATATATCCATGTAGAAATGCTTTTTCTTCCTTGAACTGTATTTATTGCCACACTTCTCAAACTGATCCCAGTGTATTTTTATAAATAAATATTTTTTCTTAAAGGTATGTACAAGTTCCTGTCTCATCTGTTATTACACCATTCGTAAAGATTAGGTGGCACAATGAGTATTCCCCAATTCGTACCATCTTTGCCTGTGCTAAGGGTAATGTAGAACTACTGTCTGTTGCAGTTTAGGTTCTTTCCCATAGGACTTAATCCCTCCTGGGAGGGAGAGACAGTGACTTCACAGGAAAGGAATGTAGCTTCTTTATAGCAGAGTCCACTTCCCCTCTACGTGACTGTGAGGTTGCGACCAGAGATCTTTAGCTGTTCACTAAATCCCTGCCCTTTCTCAGGGCAAATGAGGGACTGCACACATTCAACGCTGCCTCTGCTTCAGCCTGTAACCATCATACCATCACTTTGAGAACTCAAAACACACTTGCTCTAGAGCATGTAAGGAGATATCCAATCTTTATACCTGCTGGAGTGCAACCTGAGTTCTTTACTTACTGATAGTAGAGCTTTATTCCCAAGTAGAAAATGCTTTCCTCTTCACTGTGGAGTGCAGACAGGCTGCAGTAATTTACCTGGACTGTTTTTAACAGGAGAAAAACAAAAACAAAAAAAGGAGCATGCTATCACTGGGGGCCACTGTTGCTGATCTTAACTTCTGTAAAAAATAATTAATAAGCTTAATATTCAGTAAATACTTTTTACATTAACATATACATTGTTCTGTACTTACAAGTTCTGGACTTATAAAGGATTCTTCCCTCAAGACTAAAATTGTGCTTTGCTCCATTAGTTTCTGTTATCTTTGGGTGTGATGTGGTGACCTGACTTTCAACTGACCTATCTGTTGAATATGTCTTATTTATTTCACAGAATTTAAATTTGAAAGGACCTCTGGAGGTCACTGATCCAAGCTCGGCATCTGAGGCAAGAGAATTACTGCCAAGATGTCTGTTACGACCTGCTCTTCCTGAACTATTCTATTTCCTCCCCTTCAAAATAATAGCATGTAACAATTTGGAACTATTTTATCATATGCTGAAAAGCAGTGCTACAATCAACAACAGAAGCTTTATTGCTTTCATAGTTTTGGTGAAAGTAGGGTCACTTTTTGAAAGGCTGAACCATGCCCTCTTGTACTCTTTGAGTCCAAAACTTGCGCATTAAACTGCTTGCAGACATTTGTTACGGAACTTGAACAGAGGAAACAAGACAACACAAACCCTGTTTTCAGAATGCCTGTTTCCTTTCATCCACAGAGGTATCCAGTGGAATCATAACTGAATTAAGTGAGAATTTGGTCTTGCTTGGTGTCTACTTCAAATGCAAAGCGCCTTGTTTAAAACAATAAGCTGTAATGCTTAGCCGTTTCCTGGTATACAGACAGTCGTAGTCCCCATCTCCTGTTTTTAAGGAATATAGTTATAAAAGTAACTCCGGTTCCTCTGCATCTAGTCTTCCACAGTTGCAGGAAGGGAGAGTTCATCCAGTACTGGGCTCTTTTGCAGGGCAAATTTTGAAATACCACAAGTGGCTTGGACAAGCATTGGTACCTGAGCTAGTACTATGTATTCACATAAGCTGTGCCTACATCCAACCCCACCACCACCTTCTAGCCTGCTTTGTAGTTGCCTGACTACACTGTTCTGCCATAGAAGACAGCAATGAGAAACAAGCACTAAATAACATCAGCTTTTGTGGGGGTGCTTTATCCTCTACCTCAGGTAAGGACTCGTGCTGCACAGGAATGCTGCAGCTGGAGACTGTTACTGCTAGTGGAATGTATGTATGATTGAAAACTACAAAGCTATGCTTTGTGTGCAGAACCTAAGGAAAATGTAAACATTCAGAACCCTTCTCTAAATATACGTGACTCAAAATACTGTCACAGTTGCAATTTCTGGACTTCGGGCAGTACAGCGTTGCTTAAATGAAGAACTGAAATACAGCTTAAGTGGGATTTCTTTTCAGTACCTTCCTCCTTTAAAAAGCAAACCAAAATTTGTGGTGTGTCTAAAAGTCTTTTCTCCATCTAGGAGAAAAGTGAGGGCGATGGCACTGAATCGTAATTGCAACAAACAGAACTGTTGAGATTGGAAGA
The DNA here is from genome assembly GCA_033459285.1 of Clamator glandarius. Classification (NCBI taxonomy): domain Eukaryota; kingdom Metazoa; phylum Chordata; class Aves; order Cuculiformes; family Cuculidae; genus Clamator; species Clamator glandarius. The sequence continues at coordinate 4,863,621 of JAUNZM010000039.1, forward strand.
GGCCTCTGGAGGTCATTAGGGATTGTCTGAAAATGAGGACACATATATAAAAAGTTCCCTCCCATTCTTCCTCCAGAGAGTTCCCAAGTTAAGGGTCTAAACACGCAGTCTGAGTATCAAATACAAACAGGAAAAAAAAGCAACGTGTAAGGAGAACTGACTGTTTTAAACTCCAAGTGAATCACTGTGCTTTGTAAACTGGCAAACATTTTTATATTGCGGAGACACTGCTACCTGGAAGCAAATTATTGGGACCTGTAGAAGGGTGTTTTTTCCCTCTACAAGCACCGTATGCACTTTCTCACAGAACGCTATTGCTTTGCAGCATGATTTTCAGTTCCCACAGCATCCACAAGCCAAGCACCAGAAGTACCCAAGTGTACAGCTCCAAATAATGAGTCTTAGCAAGTCGCAGCCAGTAGACAACCAGCTTCACTTACCAGGCAGAAAGTAATTGATCTCTTTCTTTCCCCTTTTTAATCATCTATCCCATGTTCCTTGACTTTTTGAAGTAGCTCATAGTAAAGCAGAAAACAGTTAATTAAGAATAAAAAGTATGTCTTAGCATTCCCTAGCAGATAACTAATCTCCATTTAACAGCAGGAGATTAGTTACAGTATTTAGCTGAAAAAGATTTGTCATTCAGGCCGTCAATGAGCTTTTCTGTCAGTCACTTCCAGGCTGTGACTAATCAAAGGTTTATCAATCTCTTCATTACGGCACTTTGAGTCACTTACCTGCAATACTGTCTCACTTCCTATACTGCTGTTTACTCAAATCCCTCCTTGGAGTCATCTTCCCACTTCAAAACACTCAAACACTACATTAAAGGAGATTTTGAACAAAGAGAATAAAAGCATGTTCCACTGTGTAAAACCTAAAACTACCTCAATACTCAGAATGTAGTGGAGCTTGTGAGAGTGTTATAACCAGGGTCCAGCTACAAAGTTTAAACAAACCTCAAAATTGCTCACAAGAAAACCCTGACAGACTGTTACCTAGATATTTTTTTTAAGTGTCTATGCTTACCATGTCCCTCTGCTGACTACAGCCCTGCCAGGCTCTTCTCTACGTTCCTCCATGATAAATTGCATTTCATGTCCATGATACAACTACACATTTCTATAAAGTATTCTTTATAACATCTTTTATTCTCATTTCTGTCCAGCCACTGCTCATCTGCTACGTCTTTGTAAAGCTTTAATAAAAAGCATCCCCAAAAGAGTATAAATAAAGACAGACATCTACCTTATAACCATTAATTATCTGGACTCAGGGAACTTCTACCAATGGTAATTTCCAGCAGTGAGCTTAGTGCTGTTTCTTAATTGGTTGCACTGGCTGTTCAGATATACAGAATAAATCAGGAAACAGTCACCTCAGAGCGCCTCCTCCACAAATCTGTGTTTACTGATCCAGGGATGACTGGTCCAGTGCTCCCCGAGAAGCACAAACCACCCCCTCATGTTATCTGACACAGCAAAAGCAATAAAAGACAGCTCGATGACCTCGTTGACTTAATATTTTCAGTCTGACAACACAGAAATTTACAAGGCATTTGTTTATTAACAACTTCCAGGCCATCATAACAAGTAAATTAACAAAAATCAGATGTGCTGTCACACAAAATACATTATCTATACAAACAGATTGTGTCATTTTACCAGTGCAGAAGGTACAACAGAGATTTAGAGAACTAATACTTTGTCCTGGGGTACAGATAGACTTTACTTCTTTTCTATGACTGTTTTGCTGTTGCTGGTCTGCCTTCACACTTCGTGGTGCACTTCACATTCAAGTCTACAGAGAGAATAAATGAGTCAAACAACATGCAGCACTAGTCTTGTTGGTGCATTTAAATGTCAAAACAGCAAAGAGAAAATAATTAAGGGTGTTTTGTGTCTCCCACCCACGATCCTTTTGCAGGGAATAACATTCCCCTCCCTCGACCCCGTCCTGGTTTCTGTTTTCAGCAAAAAAATTTTGAAGAATGCATAACTGACCCAAACAATGAAAAAAAGCGAGCACAACTCTCCCTCACTGAGGCAATAAACTGCGTCAGTGCTCAGCAGCTCAACCGCCTAGAGCAGAAAGCCCACACGATCGCGTGAGAGTTTGCTAGTGCCTGGCACCTCTTGAAAGCACGTTAAGAAAAATCACCAACATCCATTTCACTCGTGTAAGAAATAGCAAGGAGGACACAAGACACTCATAGCAGTGTCCAGCATGAATAAGAGCCAGAGTAGCTGTTGCTGCAGAATCTTTCTCCAGCAGCCCTGTCTTGGTCTCCCCTGATGCTGGGGGAAAACCAGCCCAGCTTCTGAACTTGCTGGGGCAGCTTCTCAGGTTGGGCAATCTGCAATATTTTTTCTGATGTCAGTTAGTGAGCATTTACTCTCAGGACTTTCCTGAGCGTAGGTGTGGGGGAACACCCTTCTGGCACCTCAGCTTTTCCACCTCAGCATAAAACAGAGTAAAATAAATACACTGACGGAAAAGAAAGAAATTGAAAGGGTGGGGGTGGAGAGGGAAGGTCTCTAAACCCTGATCTTGCATCTCTGGAACTGAAATCAAGCAGCATGACACTCTTCTGACGTTGCTACAGCAGACATGTGAAGGGCCAGCTGAACAAGATTTATCTCTCACCCCCTTGCCAATCTTTCTCTTCCACTGCTGAGCATCCTGGGGAACAGAAGAAGGATCAGAACAAAATCTGTCCATTTTGTACTAGCACAGGGTTCCCTGAGCAGGGAAAACAGGACAGTGGGTGCAGCATGTTGATTGCTGTGAGACATCAGGAGATGTGACAGCCTACATCCATTCTTCTGGGGACGTGAAGGCAAACGCATTAACTGGCACATAAATACATATCCTGCACTCCTGTCTCACCATAGGCTGGAGCTCTGTCCCATCTTCATTGTCCTGGAAAGGTCTCATGCTCCTGTGTTTTTGCCCTTCTGTTAACCTGTTACTCTGACTCACAAAGGTCTACAAGGAAAAAACAGGGTGAGGTCATTAGGGAATGCAAACCATCACGCAGATAAAAATACCTGGGAAAAGAAGACAATTAGCCTGGGGCTAAGATACTATAGCTGGTTCCTAGCTGGATGACACTGAGTGATACTGGGAGGGATTCCACAGAGGCAGCAAGGGTGATGGATGCAACTGAGAAGGATGAATCAAGAATCTGTCACTTCTCCTACAGGAATGAGGACTCTGGCTGTCTGAAACCCCTCAGCCCTCTCTCTGCCCACTGCCGTGTATCATCCTGAGAGCCACAGAGCCTCTCGTCCACTCCCAGGCATTTGGAACCTGATGGTAACACAGATGTCCTTGGGTCAAATGCCTTCACACATTCATAAATTCCAAGGCTATGTAAGTAAACTGACTCTAGATCATACAACAAGGAGGAGTTTGGATGTGCTGTCCTCAGTTTTTCCGTACAAGGTTATAGAGCCTGCCCTGCTAGGAAGACTTCTTACCCCCCTGGGAAGTCCTTTCTTCATCCAAGGTTGTTAAGACATGGTTAATTACAAAATCACACAGAATCATAGAATCACCAGGTTGGAAAAGACCCACAGGATCATCGAGTCCAAACCTTCCTATCAGACCAGAGTTAAAGAGAAACTACCACAGATTTTGGAACTGGAGAAAGGAAAATATGTTTGCTTCATGAACAATTGGCTTAAGAAGTATTTTAGCATTTGGCAGAATACAGGGAGAAGAACAAAGGTCAGGGCTTCAGAGTTTTCCAGTCAGTAACATATTCCTATTAGGGACACATGCTTAAGTACTGTTCTGACTCAAGACCAAAGAACATCTATCTACTTTCTTCTGCACAAGTGGTTAAGCCTATCTTTAGGCTGCCTTTTTGTTGGTTTTTTGTTTTCAACAAAATTCTATGAACCTTACAGAGAATCTAACAGCAGCATTAAAAAAAAAAACCAAAATCAAAACAGCTCTTCTAACACTGTCCTGAAGAAATCCATCCAGAAGATTCGTATCATACAAGCTATGCTGGCTGCTGAGTTTGTTTTTCATGAATCACCAAGATTTTCTTTGCGGCACAGTTTATGAAGGAAAAGACAGAACTGGGAAAAACAGCATGAAAGGAAAACACATCTGCATCTTCAAATATTCTCTTAATATGAAAGGGATGGTATATATACATTCAAATACTTCAGATACGGCCATTAACTAAAACTCTCCATCCCTATTAGCCATATAATGATTCTCCATGGACATGCCTGTAACAAAACACAGTAATTATGAAGGTAGGAACACAGATCAATTAGCCCCAGAGGAAGAAGAATTTAATCAAGAGACAGGGGACAGTATTTTGGTGAAGAATACATACAGGTATGAAGAAGAGCTACTTGAGTTTGCGTGAAGTTTGTTCAGAACTACAGCATCTATAGGATGCAGACAGTTACCTGACCTGCTTCTGGCAACAAGATGCTCCTCGTTTACTTTTGTAACAGCCTCTGCTGCTAGCTCATCTGTTTATTTCTATTTCTCCATTAGCAACAACATATATCTAGTAAGGCCTAAAAAGTCAGCCACTACTTACAGGGTACGATCTAAGAGAAGGCAGCAGATCATAGCTAGTGCACACGAGCCAGAGGAAGCCATCCCCTTCCACTTATAAATTCACATATGATTTCTATTTCTGCTCCATCCTGTTCTAAGGTGTTAGAAAGGAAATAGCACAGGTTCTAGGTTCAAACTGATAGGTCATGAGGAAAGAAAAGTCACAAAAGTTTAGAATGCCCCAATTATCTTTGCTTTTATCACTTTTGTATTTTACCAGCAGTTCTGGATCCACAAAGTATGGCTTCTCTGCAGATCCATCATTTGTTTCCATATCAATAGCAAAGCAAAGGAACATGGCATCTGCTGTCACTTCAAACACAGACAGAAAGCTGTGGGACATCAGATAGGCAAAAAATCCAACCAGTAACAGTGGAACTACCCAAGCTTGCAACTCCCGATGGTAGTTAAATGCCATCAATCCTCCAAAAACAGTAAAACATACAACAAACACCTGCAAAGGGCAGCAAGAGAGAAATGCAGCCTCAGTAATCATTTATAAGTGCTTCTTAAAAAAAAAAAAGAAATCACACACACACACACACACAAGACACACCCTGGCAAGACAAATATATTACAACCAATATTTTAGTAGCAAATCTCATCTGAGAGATAGCTATCTGGAAAACAATTAAATTCCTCAAACAGAATCTTTTCTCCCAAGCCCATTTCACAACACTAATAACACTAGGTTTAACTATGATAAACCTTATTTGCTTCAGGTATAAGAAAGGACAATCAAACCCTGATTTTTCACTTCATTCTTATACAATACTACTTACTCTTACCTTTCCTAGAAAGAGGATAAAATCTCCAAAACAGCTAATGGATGCAAGTTTAGCAGAATTCTTTGCCAAAATAAAGACAGCATCCTTTACTGATGTACAAAAATTTGTCCCATTTATGGCTGTAGTTGTGTATGCATGCTGAAACGAGAGAAGATAATAATGCAGTGAGAGAGGAGAGACCCTTATAATCTACATTTTACTTCAGCAAGATGCAAAGCCTTAAACTCTATTTGGAAATACAGACTTTATGAGTACAGTTATTTCCCATAATATGGCAATTTTATTTTAAGTGACTATAATAACTATGCTTCTAACTTCAAATGTTTTTTCTACATACTTTCCACCACTAGCAGATGCTAGAATAGTGACTAAATAAATTTCTTAACCCACCTTTATCTAATTTATTTTAAAACACCAAAGTTCTCTACCCTAATTTTTGTGAACAAATCCAACACTATTAGCACAAAACACTTCCCCACGCACACTATTCAAACTTACTTGCTCATTTGCTGGTAATCTATCTCCAAGACTGCTGGCAAACTACATAAACGGAACAATCAAATTAAGTACTTATCAAGTCATTTAAAAGTTGACAATTGAAAAGCTTTTACCCATGGCCCTGAAATGTCTGCTGAACATTACCAGCAAGTCTTATGAGTAGTTCCCTTTACTCAAAATATAACAAGGTGAATTATACCACAAAACATTAGTCACATCTGTTACAGTCAGTAAGAACCACAGTGTGCAAAGGATCACTGTTCTGAAGGCACCTTATACACCCCAATATGTATTTGGTGCGTAGAGTACTTTCTGCTTCACCTGGAAGTGGAAAAAAAAATAACTGATTTGCTGAAAGTGAATTTTACCGGCCTACTGCAAAACACCTCCTGCTCAAAAATCTGTTTGTTGTTACTTACAAATCAAAACATAGAATAGCTTCAGATATCTGAAGGCAGAGGAAATTTATTTTTGCAGAGGCCAGTTTTACCTCATAGCAATTTCTGTAACACGTTTCAGAATAGCAAAGCTATATTGACAATATCTTAAAATAATAGAGAAAAAAAAGTAAATGCAGTCAAAGGCCTTTTGTTTCTTCATTGTAGATATTATTTATTTTTATATATGACAAAGATTTTTTTTCTCCAATAATAAGAAAAAAAGAGTAGAAGTAAACAGTGACATTCTGTAAATATTGTACTTACATGGTAGCAAATACAGCCATAGATGGAAGAAGTATAAATAAAGACCATGGATTTATTGCCTACTTTAAGAGAAATCAAAGACTTCACTGAACTCTACAAAAACATAAAGAGTGTCTACATAAAATCTGAATAAAAATCTGTTCAAACAAGCAAACATGCCTAAATAGGAAAAAAAGCTTTCTGTGCCAATTTTCAGTTATCCTTGTGCTGCTCCTTTCCCTGGGGAGTGCTGTACGAGGACCAGCAGAAAGACAGACCCTTTGGCTCGGTCAGGCGTTGACTACAACACCTTTGGCTTCTTGGTTGCCCGCACTTCTGAAAGGGAAGCATCCTTGTTCTCCCTGCCTCAGCCAACCCAAGAGGTCTGTAAGCAGCTCGCTGCCGTCCCCTGTGAGGAAACTCAACAGCCAGCGAGCTCGTCCACAGCTGCATCAGCCCAGGATGTGGCAGCAGGACCGCTGGCAGTTGGGTAAGGCCAGCGCCAGCCTCATTGAGCTACCATCTCCCCACCACACAGTTGCAGCACCCTCAAGTCAAGATCCTCCTCTGCCTTCCGTCCGTAGCTGTCACTGCATATTTCACACATGGAGAGATCCATCTTTATAACGTGCTGTGAGTTAAGGCTGTTTCATCATTCCCACTAACAGGCAGGAAAATGAGACACAAAGTGGAAAAGGGGTTTTTATGTTTGTTTCTGTTCTGTAAGAACTAAATTTACGGAGCAGATCCTGATCTGGTGAGGTCAGTATAAATCTTGCCAATAATTTAAACAGAGATTCTGTATTCATTATAAATAGCATAAAATGTTCTGTTTTAAAAATTAAAAAGAATGTTGAACATGCATGTGCACTTGTACAAACATTGTTTCCAAACTTAAAACAGATAACCATTTGTTTGCACTCTTGAATTAGCTGCTTTGGTATCTGAGGAATGTGCAACGAAAAGAATTTCTGATATTTATTAACTAGAACAGTTATCTGGGAAAGACTGAAAATAATGCTGGAGACTGAATACTACCTGCACAGGGCTTTATCATGTTACAAACCAGTTGATAAAAACTGGCATTTATAACAATTGCAACTTCATCAAATCACGTAACTATCAACTAGTCATAATACTCAAGCAAGAAAGGCTGCCAAGTAAAATCCAACATTATAGAAGACACGAGAATAACACAGAAATGAATTAACAGCTACAAAACTAGTCATTGACACAGGTGAAGCAAGAATGTTACTAGTGCAAGCTGAAGACTTAGCCAAGTGATCTCTACCTTTTGGCAAACCCCAAATTTCTCAGAAAAGAAACCTCAAACATTGGGGGGGGGTGTTCTTGTGGCTTCATCCACTTCCCTCACAATTCTCAAGTTTCCCACGCAGATACCCTGACCCCATCCAGCTACGTTACAATCCATGCATTCTCACTAAGAAAATACACATCTAACGTTTAAGCAAATGTATGTTTCCATGAAACCTACAGTTGCACAGAGGGGACCTCAAACGATTTCTCATCCTTACCCACCTACCGCACACAAGCTATGATGAATATTGGCAAATAATTTTGCACTTTGGACTAAGAAGCACAGATATCCCATTAATTTTCCAGTTGCAAGGTATGTGCAACAACTCAATCCCTTTCAAAGAAAAGGTAGTTGTGAGGGCTAAGATGGTTGACCATAGTCAGTTAAGAATCTGCTGTGATTTAGAAACAGGTTATTTGAACGTGTTTTTCTACAGAATGTATTATCTCTTCCCATGCACAAAAGCTTTAGTGAACTTGAAAAATGTTTGAGAGAAGGACAGCAGGAATGATCCAAAAGGTATGGAATGTCTTCTGTCTGGGAAACAACCGAGTGCACCAGGCTCCTCTGTCTGGAAGAGACACGACTGAAAGAGGATGCCGTAAGAGGGCTACAAAATCATGAGAAATGCAGAGAGGGTAGGCAGGGTTGGATGGCTTGCTGTTTCTTCCAGAACAAAGACTAGGCAGGGGGAGGCCATACAAAGTAGTAGGAGCCAAATTTGAAAACAGATGGTATCTCTTCTCGCTGTAAGTCTGTAAGCTGTGAACTGCTGGACAAAGGATGCCTTAGCTGCTGAAAGTTCACATGAGTTCAAGGGAGACTGGGAAAGTTCAGGGAAAAGGGATCCTTGATGAGTTATTAAACACACAGAACATACTCAGCTCAAGAAGTCCTTACACTGAAAACAGATTCAGAAATAGTACAGACACAAGGAAATATACCCTCATTCTACCTTAGCATTCACTCAAAACCACTGCTGGAGATGGGATACTGAGCTAGGTGGAGACTTTGTATTGCCCAATATAACTACTACGGTTTTTATCATTGCTTAATTAATTGATGCTTTACAATGGTAGTCTCTGCTATGGTGACAAGCAAGTAATAATGGCATTGATAACATACCAGTGATCAGAAAGCATGGGAGATAGTGGGTCAGGAACAGCCTTCATCCTTACATCAGCAAGTTGATACTATGTCACCACCTTTGTGAAGAAAACAAGCCTCCTCTGGCTTGGAGCCTGGGAACTAGCCACTAGATTCTCAGTGTCAGGATGGATAAATAAGGAATGTGAATGTTTACATATATACAAATACCACAGTATGCAAAAAAAACTATTTAAAGAATACATCCTTCTGTGCCTCACAACACAGAATGTCAAGGGTCTTGGAAAAACTGACCTGCTAGTTTCATGAGAAAGGCTCTGTGGCTCAGATCCAGGCTGTAAGTTCCCCAACTGTTGAGAATAATCGCTACTTTGTGTAACAGCTGAATTCAGTCCTCCATTCTAGGACTTGCTTTAATAAAATGAGACTGGGGAAGAGAGGATTGCCATAGCAACAGAATCTTCTTGAAATAAGAGGCAGGAGACATGCTAGACTCACATCTCACTACAGCTTTTTCTGGTCTTCTGCTAAAATATTTTCAGCCTGATCTGATTTTGCTGCTGCCAACTCTCTTGGGGGCTGCCCTGGTTACCTACACCCACTGCAACGCTGTGTGGCTCAGGCTGAACTTTGAAGTGTCTTAGCTTGCAAGTGTCACAGCTGCCAGTGGAATCCCTTCAGAAAACAAAATCCAGTGGCAGCAAGAATTAATGACATTTCTCTGGCTGCTGCACAGCAGTCACTGACCCAGTGAGAAAGCTCTATGTTGTCTTTAAGATAGCGGTGCAAAATTAGAGCAATGTGGGCCTGTGAGGCTCTGCTGAAGAGATGAGGACATGTAAGACTGGAAGGGTCTTTCAGCCACTCCAATCCCTGGCTATTTCAGATTAGCACATTATACAATTTCTTCTTGTAAGTAGAAAGTTCCCTCTTTAAACTACTTCAGGCTTTTCCCTCTCCAAGCCCTTAAATTTGGAGCTACTCCAGACAGTTGTCCCTCTGGTCCTTGGGAATCTTATTCCAACTTCCAGACAAGATTTACTCATGAACAGTTTACAGGCACTCATTCTCCTGCTGATCTTGTCTTGGCTCTTATCCTTACTTCCCTGCTCTTTCTCTATTTGATAGGCTCATAGACAGTTAATGGGCTTGCTCTTATCATTTGTCAAAGTAGATACACCAGATTATTTCCCCCTGCCTTAACGTGACCGCACAACCAGCGACTTGTACAATGGTAAAGGCTGAATCTGCCCTTTCTGCAACCTTCTTAACTAAAGGCTATTGTCCACGGGTTGACAAACCACAGAATATTCTCCTCCCCCACTTCCAACCAATAGGCACACAGCTAATACAGAAATGGTTATTTTTGATTCTTAGGCTACCATCTGTAAAAACCCCTTCAACAGCCTCCCAAATTTTCCCAATCAGTCCAAGAAGCACAACTCTCCTTTGTTTCTGTTCCATCTTATATTTGCAGTCATCTGTGTATCATCTACCCCCTCCCTGCTGTCATCCACTGGGTAGTACCAACACAATTTTCTCCTTGGAGGGTAGCTGGGTGCCCTTTCCTGCAGTATTGCACTGCTGCACCTGGGCTCCAGTACACCCACAGGGGCTGGACCACAGGGATCCTGCTTTAAGTGCCCATTGCATCATGATTGCATCATTACTGGAGTAGCTTACAGTGGTTTCTGCAGTTAGTGTGACAATGTTCTCATTTGGGATTTCTGAAGTAAAATCAAGCTGATTATTTCCAGAGAGCTGTTCATAAACTGCTCTGCTTAAGAGCACTGAAATATTGGTCACTTGGTTCATTGCCTTTTCTTTTCTTTCTCTTTCTTTTAATGGATAGGTAAGAGGAGAAAGGTACCAAAGCAAGAATCAGTCAGCCTTGTTCATCTCTCTCCCCTACGTGGTTCACCCTACGCAGCAATTACAGACCTAAGGAATTTTATTTCCTGTTACTGCATACACAGCCTCTAGAGGGAAAACAAACAGTTACAATATGATTTCACTGAAGATGAACATATTAGGCAACTGTATTTTCAAGATGATTGAAAATTTACCTTATAATCTAGCAGCAATTTTGCCAGTAACATTAAACACAGTATTATTTTTGGAAGGAAAAAAGTATTTGATGGAGTGAGGCACAATGTGTTTGGCAGAACAGAGATACATTAGCATGCACGACTTCTGGTTTTATCTAGGTCACCTCTCCTCAAGGCTTTTAACTACAACCTCCTGATAGGCTTCCATCCAAAGTTTAAGAGACAAACAAGTGCCATGGATGAATGACCATGAGGCAGATTTGCTTCTGGTTTTTTACACTGGGCAGTTGCTGGCTTTCAGTATTGGTGCAGGCTCTCAGTACCAGTAAAATGCAGGCTAGCCCACTGCCAGAGTCGGTAATGGCTACCACAGGGCCAGGAAGGCTACACTGCAAGTAACTGTGCTGATGAAAACAGAGAATCACAGAATCACAGAATCACAGAATGACCAGGTTGGAAGAGACCCACTGGATCGTCGAGTCCAACCATTCCCACCAATCTCTAAGTCATGCTCCTAAGCACCTCATCCACCCTAACCTTAAACACCTCCAGGGACGGTGACTCAACCACCTCCCTGAGCAGACCGTTCCAATGCCTAACCACCCTCTCCGTGAAGAATTTCTTCCTAATCTCAAGCCTAAATCTCCCCTGGCGGAGCTTGAGGCCATTCCCTCTCGTCCTTTCCCCTGTCACTTGGGAGAAGAGGCCAGCTCCCTCCTCTCCACAACCTCCCTTCAGGTAGTTGTAGAGAGCAATGAGGTCTCCCCTCAGCCTCCTCTTCTCCAGGCTAAGCACCCCCAGCTCTCTCAGCCGCTCCTCATAAGGCCTGTTCTCCAGCCCCTTCACCAGCTTCGTTGCTCTTCTCTGGACTCGCTCCAGAGCCTCAACATCCTTCTTGTGGTGAGGGACCCAGAACTGAACACAGCACTCGAGGTGCAGTCTCACCAGTGCCGAGTACAGGGGGAGAATAACCTCCCTGGACCTGCTGGTCACACCGTTCCTGATACAAGCCAGGATGCCATTGGCCTTTTTGGCCACCTGGGCATGCTGCTGGCTCATGTTCAGTCGGCTGTCAACCAACACCCCCAGGTCCTTCTCCTCCTGGCAGCTTTCCAGCCAGGTTTCTCCTAGTTTGTACCTCTGCTTAGGGTTGTTGTGCCCCAAGTGCAGGACCCGGCATTTGGCCTTGTTAAACCTCCTGCCGTTGGTCTCAGCCCAGCAGTCCAGCCTGTTCAGGTCCCTTTGCAGCCTCCCGACCCTCCAGCAGATCGACACTTCCACCCAGCTTGGTGTCATCTGCAAACTTGCTAAGGGAGGACTCAATGCCTTCATCCAGAAACCACATACTGCTCAGTAACTCCTTCAGAAATCCATGTGCTGCACTGTGGAGCAGTTCCTTGCCAACTGGCTGTAGATGAACCAAAGCAGACACAGAAAAGCAAAACTATCCTGAAAATAGTTATATTGTTTAAAAAAAAAAGTTACTGCAACAGGGCTGTAAAGGAAAAAAATACAAACACCCAAACAAGCATTTTGATGTACCAGAAGGTAAGACTGCAACTACAATTTAAGAAAGCAGGAGACAGACAGATCTTGTAGCTCCCAAACCACATATTCTTTTTACGGAAGAGAAATTTCATTCTTCCAGATTTTACTTGAGATTATTTAGTATGTTTATCTGGAACATACTGAGGCCATCAGAGCCAGAAGATGAAAAATCTGTGGTAATTCTGACAAGTGTTGGCAAACAGAATTGTCAAGTAAGGATAATGACTTTATATTCACAAAACACTTTTCATCCAGATAGAACCCAGAGTGCCTTACAATTGTAACTAATGGATTATACACACACATGAATCACTTTGCCCATGACCGAAATGGAACAGCTTAAGGAGTGAACTGTTTAACAGCACATAGCAACACTACACCACAGTTTAGCACAGGATCCAGTTGCAAATCCAAGAGAAATTTAGGAAGGCAGAACGTAATTATCCACATTGCAATCTGCACAGGATGCTGGGCTTACATTACCCCTCCTCCAACAACCTCCACTGGAAATACGGCAACTGTCAGCGCCTAGTGCAGCACTCTGGCACAGCGGGAGGGTGACAGGGTACCGCTCTGTCCCTGTTTCAGTTAAGGTCCAGGAGAGCTAAACAAAACTTAGCTGGGCCTGCAGAGAAGAAGTCACTGCAGGGATGCATGCAACTATCAAAGTCAGCGTTATCCTATCTGAAAGACAGCACCTCAGCCCAAAAAGTACTCTGATAACATAACAGAGCACTTGGTTGATACTGTGTGGGCAGAAAGAAGCTTGCACTCCGTCATCTGTGTCAATTCCTCCATCACCTGTTTTTCATCAGCAGGTCCCCTAGAAGGACAAACAATGGGCTTTGTTTAATCCTGATCAGATTCGTGGATGAAGGAGCTGCAGGAATTTATCAAATAATCTAAGCAATATAAAAAAAGGTTGAAGAAAATAGAGGAGAAGCGACGGAGAAGGTTTTGATTTGGTTTGTTTTTCACAGATTCAGGTAATGGCAGACTTATTACTATAGTGAAAATAATATTAGAATAAAATGCAAAAAATTTAATAGGGAAATTAGCTTTGGACCAACTTTTATAACAGCTGTTCCACACTTCAGTACTTTCAACTCACATAAAAATCAAAATCCAAACTAAAAAGTGCTTTCAAAATGTTAGAAACATTTGTACAAGCAACCTTGAATCCCTCTCAAGCCTACTCTCAAGTTCATGTTCCACACCCATGTGAAATTTCAAGGCTGTACCCAGCAGCTTTCAGTGATCTCAGGAAGAGCTCTTAAGAGTTCAGTACTTCTCTTAATCATGCCACATGTTAAGCAGCTTAAAATTGCAGACTTGTCTTCCCCCCCGCTTTTTTTCCTTTTTTTTCATTTGGCTGCAGACTTTACAAAATTGAAGAAATAGATGTGAATATATTCTTTATAGGAAAGAAAGAAAAAAACTAATTAGATACCTTAATTACCTATGAAATGAAATAATTTGAGACCAATGTTACCTCTTCGTAGAGATAAAATTTCTATTAAAATCCTACAATGTGTTCTTGTTTTTCATCTTCTCCAACCCTCGCCCAAATTGCCCTGGATTTGGAACACATGGAACACCATAATCTTTGCAAAAAAGATGTTCAAATAATTATCTAACAGCAAAACAGTATTATAATCATTAGGTTAAAACCCACAACTTGCATGAAAACAGAAATTTGCCTAAAATAGATTAGGAAACAGGAAATCTTTCCAGGGAACAAAAGCTACAATACAGCCTTCTGAAACAAAAGGAAGAACATCACAGTAATTAATTCTCCTTTTAACAAACACACAGCATACAACAGCTGGAGAAAGTAAACACTAGGATGTTGGATATCTCTTTGAAAGGCAGGAAGCCAAGGGGAAAGGGTGACTACAAATGGAAAGCCTGGAGTCAAAATGAACTTTGAGATTCCTCAAGTCAGTAACCATAAGATCTACCTAAAAATTTAAGTCTGGAAAAGTCATCATCTACAATCAGAGATTTCACTGCACAAGTATTTAATCTAGGCTGAACTAAGTGAAAAAAATTCTCTTTTTAGTTGGCCAAGATTAAGTTTAATTTATGCACGTACTTTAGAGCAGAAGTCAGACAGTTATCAGAATTGTCTTGTTTACATCACTATGGCCTCAGCAAAGAGAACAAAGAATACAACAGTGGGAGAGTTAGGAATCGGCAGGAAGATCCAATTTACTTTTACATTAAGAACACTGCAGTTACCGGAGATAACAAAAGGCAGTGGACAAAGAGCAATATTAATTATTTCCAGTGATGTATATATAGCTGGAAAACAATTGGAGAAAAGGATAAGGGCAGAAAAAGTAGGAGTCAAGTATCTGAAAAACTGCTGTATGTCAGAAATCATCAACTTCCAATAAAAACACCTCTAAAACAAAACTACTAACAAAACAAAGTTGTCTTTCAAAGAAAGAGAATATTATATCATTTGGCTTTTTCATCATGTATCATATTCCCAGACATATTGGTAATGGAAATTATCCAGGAATTCAAGTTTCTCCATTCAGGACCTCCAGGAGGAAAATACTGCAGCTAGTTTAGCAACAAATCTCCACGTGTGTCTCTTTACCTCTTCATTGCTTCCTTCCTTCCTTCCACCTGGACCCTCTGCACCTCAGTAGTCTGGCTGGCGCAACTCAACAAAATGTTAAGTCTTCTTACCTTCAGAAATAGCAAGTGACCCTCTGAAAGGGATCTCTCAAGCTGTTTAAACAAGTTTTCTAGAATCTTGCACCTTGCATGTTTGCCAATTCCCTGTTTCTTCACATCAAGCTCCGCCTACGCTTGAAGACACTTTTGTTTGTTTAGTTTAGGTGACCAGCAGGAAACTTTGGCTTTCGTGCACTGGATTTGCTTTGGTTGTGCTAAATGGAGCCAGCATACACACATGGTTTCTCAACTAGGTATGCAGATGCTTGAGTAACAGAGAGACGACAGTGTACCTGGTTAAAGTATCTTAAGCAATTTTCCTGGCACCAAAAGCAGCAGAAACAGCATTTGAACAGGCACTTTGCACATGCATTCTCCTGCAATAAAATGAAATGCTTGATTACTGGACACAGAAAAAGACTGAAACAAAACCGTCATTTTATAAAAACTTATTTTACAGGTGACAGACTCTTCTAACAAAGCCTTCACTTAGGCAGCAGACATTTCCTTTTGGATTATAAAAACTGGTTATAATGCCAATCGTTCAGTACTAATGACTGACGAATCAAATATTTTTTTTTTCTTCCTGCGGATAGAAGATTTTTTTCTGGGAAAAGAAAGTAAGTACTGCAAGCAGCTTTGTAAGCTAACAGCTGCTTGGAGAACAAATCAGGCAGGCAAGTTCAGTAACCCTTACAGTACTTTGCAGTGACCAGTGAGTACACCAATAGATTTTTAACATTTTTGTTTATCAAAAAAAACCTTCACAGTTCTGAAATGAATGGCACTCTAATGAACAAAAATAAAAGAATGGGTAGGAGGACTTGTATGAACCTTCAAAGAACACATTTTTCAGGACAGGACAAAACCCATGTATTAGATCATTCATATCTCACTGATCTATATTAATTGCATACTAAAACAAGAGCAGAAAAGCTCAGGTTTTGTTCCCCACCCCATCTCCATCACAGAACTGTTCATCCTATAAAGATTTTACCAAGCAAGACAAGCAAAAAACATCTTAGTAGCTGTGGTAGCCTTCCATATTTAATTGACTGTTTTTCTCAGCAATAGCTGCGTCTTTTTAACCTCTTTTTTTCAGTGGTCAGAATGCTTTTGTTTTGGAAAGCAGAGCTCTTCCAGTCACTATATGAAAACCTCAGTTCCCCACAACTGCCACTGGCTGTGCAGAAACCATGAACCTCCCCATGTTTTTCCTAAGAAGTTCTTGGAATTATTCCAGGAATAGTTCCTTTAAAATGATGACTGTACATGCAAACCCCTGACAGCACAGAAATAATTTGATCTTGCTGTGTATTGCCGGAAAGATGATTTTACTAAAACAGTATTAATCTCAGTAGGTACAGTTTATTAAAAACCTAGAGCAAGGGACTTCAACAGCAATCTTCTCTCTGACTCTGCTTGAGAACTGCTGTGTAGCAAACATCTGTAAATTTACCAGCAAGGTTGCAGACTTCTGATTTTGCCTCTTGTTCACAGAAAACAGGAGCATATTTTTGCAAGGATAGCGAAGTCTGGGTAAGCTCTACAAGAATGCAGCATCGCTTCACCAATCCATAGTACCACTACTCTGACTCTCTGTGGAGAGAACCTCAATGGAAAGAGGCCACAGCCTGTCTTTTCTGCCATGGGAAGGAGCAAGGTTACTCTGTGTGTGTGTATCCTCTGTGGAGCTGGGTCACAGGCTGGTCTGAGCAATTTATAGCCTCTTTAGGAGCAAACACAGTTATGGGTCATGTTATACCCTCAGCTGAATGCTTGGCAATTGGACCTAAAGGCACTTGTAGCACACTGCTATAGACACAAATAATCTTTCTTCGCTAGTTAAATCATCTACAGCTATTCAGTTACAAAACTGCACATCCAACAAGTCCACTTACTCTGCTTCCTCTAGAGGCTGAAAACACTCTCTCTTCTTTTCAGCACAACTCATCCCACTTATCTTTATATAAAGTTCTCAGTTGATCCAATTCACGAAGTTTTAAAGCAAAAGGTTTCACATGAAATTGACAGAAACCCAGCCGCTTACACGTCTTTAAAGTATCTTATTGCAAGGAGCTTTTAAGCATTCACAAACTACACCCCACACACATGCCTCACAGCTATCAGAAATGATCAGTGCAAATACCTTGTCAGGACTACACATAACATGCTTCAAGGCCAAGGTAAACTCTAAAGGAAAAGACCTACATCTAAAAACTTTGCCTACATCTTCCTCTAAAACCAGAGCTGTGCTGTCATGACAGCTCTCTCTCCTTGCTGAAATACCAGAACTAACTGCAATAGCACATTTCTAACAGGAGATAAGGATGTGAAGATGCATCAAATATAGAAAGAAGGCAAGCAACAATCCAAGCAGTTTAGTTATATTTTTTTATATATATTTTAAAAAATGTGGTTTGGATCCTACACAAATCTCTGGAATAGTTTTTATTTCATACATTCTTTCTATAAACTCATTACAAGGTGGATGAAATCTTTTTTAGAAGGTATTGTTACAATTAACAATATTGAACTTACTTACCTTTGCTTTTTTAAATATTATGATGCAAACATTTTAAACAGGGCATTCTCCCAAAATTTCCTTTTATCCTTCATAAAAACCCGTGTATATAAAACCCCTAAATAAAGGTGGGTTTTAATGTCGGTGTTTTCTGCTTTTAAAAATATTGGGGTTGGGATTTAAAAAAAGGAAGCACATGGAAAAAGCTTTCTTAATTAAGATAATGGGATAACAGATAACATCCATATCATATCATATCATATCATATCATATCATATCATATCATATCATATCATATCATATCATATCATATCATAATATTGTATCATACCATTTTTATAGTATTACAGAAGTATATACCTACCTTTTGTTTTAGGATAGTATAAAGGTACGAGAGAACAACTCTTGGTATTCTCAGTATTGTGATTAGAAATGAGCCTTTTACAGCAGTTCCTAGATGATAGCAAAAAAGAACTGATATGGAAGACAGGATCGGGTGAGCTGGTGGGCTATTTTTATTTCTAGAAAGAAAAATTAAAAATTTAAAAATGTTTTAGAAACTTGTTTAAGAATATATCCATTGTATCTTTTCAGCACTGAAAATGTAAAGAATTAAGCTGGTATCTCTTTTCCCACTTGAACAACTCCAGTTTTCCTACTGAATTCATCTGAATGCTCACATTAGTCCAAAGCAAAGCAGCCAAGTTTATAACTTTTATTGGATTAGTTTAGTTCTTAAGCAATGACTGTTTAAATGGAAAAATATCTAGAAAAAACCCAGAATGGAAAATACCAGAAGTGAACAAGGGCTGAGAATACTTCCTTGAATGCTGCTCCCAGTTTGTCACATCTCTTATTCTCCTTAACCTTTTATTTGACTGTTGTTTCTGCAAGTTTTTAGTCTGAAAGGATGAATCTTCTATGTCTGCTTTAGCATTAAAATTAAAACTAGAAAAAAATATCACAAGCTCTCCCATGTAAAAATGAGATCGACTATCTACTTTTATTGTTGCAGTTTGGTTGAATTTTCTTTTAAATCTTGGTCAGATAATTCATACTTTCTTCCATGGAACAGGCTTTGTTTTAAAATGGAATACACAAAGAAAAGGAATATCATATTTTATGTTTAGAATTATAATTTGGTCTAAAACGCTTGTAGTTCTGCTGCACACTAACCTGTATTGTTTTGGAGAAATAACGTGTTTCCCAAAATCAAAAAGGAAAGAGAAAAGAATGGCCTAAATACAAGTTTTATTTTCTTGGTTCCTTTCTAAAGGTCAGTGTAATGTCAATCATTTACAGAGAGCAGTATGACACAGCTCTCAAGAATTTATATGAAAACCAGGAAATGAACTTAAAGCCACTTCCCCACCCCTTTTCAAATATTGTTAAAAAAATCAATAAAATTAATACTATAAATACCTTACAGAAGTGTTTCAGAGGATAAAAAAAATCCATACTGATCAATAGTCAGAAAAAGCTCCTAAGCAATTGGGCCAACCCTGAAAAATTTACTTAGGCAACAGAATCAGCAGCAGTTTGACTAAGTATTTAAGTAACAATCAGACCTTATATCACAAGTAAGATGTCCTATCTTCCTAAGTGATTCCTAAGTTTGCACAAGAAACTGAAAAATAAAAAGACAGTGATAAGAGTGGCTGGGTGGAGCTAAAATGTTCTCTATATTTTTATTAAATCCTCACTTCAGTAAGGATTTATATCATACACATTACATCAAGATAGGCATCACAGTTCTGCAAGGATCTTGAAGGTATCATTGTAGCTCACTCAAAACACTTAATACTGTGCAGCTGAGACGATGTATTTAAGTATGTGAATATACCACATTATTTTAAATAGGAAATTCCAGCAAAGCAGTTGCCACATTTATTATTTTTGGTCTTAAAACTAGGGGAACAGTTTGGGGGATAGTGTAATTTTATACTGAATAAGTCAGAGGTTTTTTAAGTCATCAGGTTTCTCTCTTAGAAACATATATTGCAATACAGATGAGTTATTCTACCCAGGACCACTATTTCCTTTCCCTCATACACAATCTTACCTATGACAGTCTCAGTCAGACCTTAGGATATAAACAACTAAGTTTCTGCAAGTTAAATGCTAACCAAGGATGAGAAATACAGAAAGAACAAAGCTTACTCTTGTGTTAATAATTTATTCACTACTGAATAGGAAAATGAACAAGGGTTTTGGTATTTTTAACAGAACTGATTAAAGAGACGGAAGATCAAAATTTGGATGCTTTTCCACACCTTCTTTTCCCAGTAAAAGAATTCTTACAAGAACAGGGTCTAACAAGGTTTCTTGCTTTGCTTCCAAATAGAGTAGGTAGAAAGATCAAACTTTCCTTGTAATTTGGGCTTTGGGTAGGAAACACAAGACAATGGCTAACTAAACACAGTAAGTGATGCTTGTGACCCCAAACCAGCTCAAGATCAGCTCGGTCATCCACCTACACCCCATTACCCTTACGGGCAAAGTTTCACCCAGCTCTGTCCATTATTTGCCTGCAATCCTGAAATGACTTCAGCACAAGCACAGAGTCAGCCACGTGCATGTGGTTTTGGAGGCAGCTCATACCGTGCCATGAATTCTGCACGTGTAGAGTCCACTGCACGCACACAAGGTACCAGGCAAAACCAGGAACCTGCCTGATAGAACTGGTTACAGGGCCAAAGCTTGTTTTACTTCTTTGGTATTCGCATTTTATATTACCACAGGACTGTTTGATTTACACAGAACACTACTATTCCAAAATCCTGCGAACCTGTACTCAATATCACATCATCTTTTAATTTCCTTTCTTCACTGCTGCCAATTGTCTTTATTTTCCTGTGAGCTCTGTGACATTCAATATCTTTCTTAATACCAAGTGCCTTGAATCAAATGATCACACATGCACCCCAGCTTTCATTTTAAAACCACTTTTTCTGTGTGGTGAAAAAATGTAATCTTGACACACCCAAAAGACGCAGACATTTGAAAAAGGAAAAAAACCCACATTAATTTAAAAGCCTGCTCTTCTTTTTAAAGCTTTAGTTTCCCTCAGTTCTGTCTCATCTCTTTCAAAGACAGCCTAAAAAGAGATTTAGTGTAAAATACTCTAGAAGTGTTAAGGAATGAATTACATATTCCTCAAGTAAATATGAACCTCAGTTTTTAAACAAGTATAATGAATCACAAGATTTGTAATAAAAGAGACATTATTATACTTTCAGAGAACATAGACTGCACTTCCAGATGACCTTTTACCTGCTTTCAAAACCACAAGGGACAGATGATGACTCTTTTACATGGGTTAGGTCAAGTACGTAAGCAGGGCAAAGGATGCTCTTAAATATTGCGGATGTATCTGAAAAGGGAAGAGGAATCCTTTAAAAATTTGGTCCTACTTCATCTCTCAATGACTTTGGTGCAAATCCATAAATCTGGACGTTTTACTTGCTGGGAGATGTACATATTTCATGTATTTCACCTCTCACGGAATCTATCGGAAGCTGTTGTGCTGAGCACCCTAGAGTCAGGTGGAAAACCCCAGTCCTGCAAATGCTTACATACTACCTTAATTTCAACCTTGCGTAGTGATATCGATGCACTGGAGTAACTGAATATAATTGAAACTGGGACAGAACAGCAATGCCTCTGACATGGGTCAAGTTCCCATGGGAATTTATCTTGGGAATTTACCATCTGGCTGAAAAGGTAAATACGCATATAACACCTAAGCAAATAAAGATGAAAACAAACTCTCACATAAAACAGCAATAATAACAAAGAAGGTTTTTTAAAAGACTGAGTCCTCTTTACAAGTTATAGAAAGTAATCATTAAGCAAAAAAGTTCTATTTATTTTATTTAATTAATGAAATCATGTATTCATGTTTCATCTGAAATGAAAGAAGACAAAATCCACTTTCAGAGATGGTACTACAGGTCAAACATGTCACCTGTAAAGCTAATACAGCTGAAATAACCCCCTGCCCTCCCCGTTTGCAATTCCACTGCGGCTGCTGGCCACACAGCACACTGCTGCTAGAGATGCGGAAGGAGATTTCCACGGGGAAAGGCCGTGCCATTTCCTTGCAGCACTTACAAGCCAAGAAGAAAGCCTGTCTGTGAGGTATCATAAACAAACTCTTGTGACATGCCTTTATGATGCTGCCCCTGGGAATACATTAAAAACACACAGCAGACAAGCTCAGAATTGCTGGAACAGCTTGAGATAACCCCTGCCCTTGATGGGGAGGCTGCTCTTGCAGCTAACCAACCTCTGCCCGTTCCTGCACCGTGTGCTCCCATTCCAGGGCAGATCTGTCCTGACAGCCTAACAGCCAGGAAGAGGGATCACCGCCACAGAAAAACTGCATTCCTCCTTCCAAGCCCAACTCTCTCAACGCAGTACATGTCACCTGGCAAGCAAGAGGAGAGCTTGACAGTAGATGTACAAAATGATTTCAATACAACTGGGGGCAGGAACCTTCTGTACTCTGTGGCCAGTTCCTGCAGGAGTAAAAAATAGCTGTAAAGCGGAAGACACTAACAGAGTAGAGATGTCATCACAGTGGTTTCTACAGGTGCTTCCTTGCTCTGTGTGAAGAAGATATGGACAGTGTCTTTGCCTTGGGGATTTAGATGGTGTATTGTACCAAAATGCATGACAGCACACAACCCAGCAAATCAGCGAAACTTCTTTCCTTTCCTGCGCTTTCTCAGCAAGCCAGTGTTAACGAAACCTTACTGCCTCAGCATTCAGCTGCTAAAGCTGCAGCAATTGCTGAAGCTTGAGGAATATAAGTTTGCTTAGAAGAGCAGAGCAGCTTGTCACCCACAGCCACGCTAGTCACTTGTGTTTAGAGCTTCAATAGGAAAAAAGAAGACGACATAAGAAATGCAATTTCCTCACTTTTCGGGCCCTATCATGGCATGTAAAATAGCAGTGAGACATTGTCACTCTGCAGAACTCAAGCTTCTAAAAAGCAGCATCCTGGTTTTCGTCTGCTCTTTTAACAGCACCAGTTCAGTAGCAGGACTGCTGGCTGCATAGAGAATCCTAGCAGAGACAAGCTCCTGATACACATTAATCACTGTCCTGCTTTGATCTTTTGGACAGGATGGCAAAACATGACGTGAAACAATGGTAGGCAAAGCCTGTAACCAGGTCTTTGCTGCTTTGGCTGGAGCAAAGCTACTGTCAGTCGTAGTGGAAGCTCCACAGTCACTCCGGCAAACAGAGCCTCTGCTGGGTGGAGGGGAACAGATAACTTGGAAACCTTTCCGCAGGAGGCCTTTCTATAAGCAATGGAAACATCCAGGGATGCATTCTAGAGATCATCAACAGAAATACGCTTCCTAGGTTATGGAGAAGCCCAAAGTCTCCCTCTTCAGCTGCTTGAACTCCATGGTCCCCAGTGGCTGCGGCCACAGTTCCAGGGTCCCTGGTCCCTCTCCCATCAAGCTCCTTGACTCCTGCATTCCTTTCCTCAAGGGTTCATTTCAAACAAACTGACATTGCCACCATATTCTTCTAATAGAAAATCAAGAAATGCCTTAACATGCCAGAATTTTTCACAGATCAGAAAATCTCATCACTGGGTGTAGAGGAACAGAGCAATGAGGGTGAGAGAGATCATAAAATATGTAGCAGGAAATCTGTTTTCAGCATAGTATTCTCGTCATTGTCAAAAACCTCAACAACATATTGTGAGATTTAAATCTTCAACCATAACGACAGAATAGCACTGTTGCAGTGCATGAAACCAACTGAATTTCATTTCACAGTACTGCAAGTCTAAAACACAGTAAAAATCATTTTAAGTAGAGATACTTCCTGGTTTCCTCCACATTTACATTTCAGAGTAATACAAAATTCAAAAAAGTTTGTTTACAAATCTCTAAATTCTATACGGTGCTGTTAAAGCTCTTACAGTTAACTGAAAATATCTGCACAGAATGAGAAAAGAATAGTCGAAGAGGCATTTATGAATTCAGAACAAATGGAAACCCAGAGCAGGGATGAACATTTAGGAAGAGGTTAAACTGCCTATGAATACACAGGATTACCAAGGAGCTATATATTGAATCTCCATTTATTGCTAATGCAATCTCTTGGAAAAAGGGTCAAATGCAATCTGGGCCTTCAAAATGGCAATTTCACCATAGCCCACTGAGTTCTAGTGGCTTGAATCAAGGTTTAGGTTAGCCTGGTAACTTCAGCAGTAAGGGTGAGTCACATCAATATCACACACATTGTAAAATCCTACTCAAGATCTCTAACAAGCAGTATTTTTTTATATTAAATTGGATTCTGAGATATTGATATAAATTGCAGTCTATTTGAGACTATTTTGCCTAGAAAAAGTTTGAAGGTAAATGCTGAAAACCCCTCAAAGCTACACACGGGCAATTCTGCACTCACCTGTTGAAGTAACAAGTAACCACTGCCCCAGCAATCGTCATTTGCTGACAGGCAAGAATGAGTTCACTAGTCCAGATAAGGCCAACGAAATGATACCATGTCATGTAGCAAATTCCAGACAGAGCTCTGTATTCTACTTGTCCTCCTGAAGTAATGTGTGCAGTACCTGGAGTTGGGATTACAGCACTGTATTATTATAACATACCGGACTGGGGGAGGTGGGGGGAAATATAAATGTTTCTGCACCCTTTTGAATCACAGAATGATTTAGGTTGGAAGGGACCTTGAAGATCATCCAGTTCCAGCCCCCTGTCATGGGCAGCGACGCCTTCCACAGGACCAAGTTGCTCAAAGCCTGATCCAGCCTGTCCTTGAACACCTCCAGGGATGGGGCATCAACAACTTCTCTGCGCAACCTGTTCCTGTGCTTCACCACTTTCACAGTAAAAAATTTCTTCCTAATAGCTAATCTAAATCTTTTCCTTTTCAGCTTAAATCTGTTACCCCTTGTCCTATCACTACATTGCCTGACAAAGAGCCCCTCCCCAGATTTCTTGCAGGTCTTCTTAAGGAAAGATAGGAATGAGCTCTTTTGCTTAACTTTTTTCCAATAAAATTATAAAAAAAAAAAATCTGGTAATATTTCATTCTATTCACCATTAAACAAAGTCAGAGAGTCAAAATTTTCTAACTCAAATAGAATTTTGAAATATACAATCTTCTAAAAAGCAAAAGCTTGGGTTCGAATTGGGATTGAGAGACAGCTGCTGACAGAGTCAAGAGGACAGCTACGAAACAGTGAGGATTTCTGAGAAAACATTACTCAATATTTAAGTAATCAAATACTTCAGAAATAAACAAAATCTTAATTTTTTCATTGATATTTGAAATAAACTCATGGTTGGTTATGAAATGCTCTGGACTTTAAGAAGCAAAAGATAAGGGCTGCAGAAAAAGATTCAAGATGCATAACGTATCATTGCAACAAATCAGAATTACTATTTTAATTACTACACTAATTAGAACCATGCAAACTAGTTTTCTAATTTACTTTGCAATCTTTGTGCAAAACATAGGTAGATAAAGGCGGTTTCTCCAGGAAAAATAAAACAAAAACCAGACACCCGTTTGTATTGCAGTTTATGCGCCAATGTTACTACCATATTCAGGAACACTGATGAATTCACCTATTCAAGCCAAAAAAAAATTGCCTCCACTTCTATTAATAACAAAGAATGTATTCCATATTCAATAGTTGGATTTTCACAAAACATGGGGCTAAGTCACATACCTTACAATCAGCCTTTCTCTATGCAATCCTAGGTATGCCACCTGACTCTGAGGTCTAGTCAGGGGATAATTGGGACTTTTGTTCCTAGCGAAAGGTCTTTAGGTCCATAAACTGCTATTTCTTTTGTCCAGTCTATTAACTTTAAAGGCAAACATGTTCACAGAATAAAACAGTCTCTGGAGGTGAGCAGTTTCTTACTCTAACACCATGAAAAAAATAACAAAGTGAGACATAGAATTATCTGTTACTGCTAGAACAGTATTATAACTTAAGCTTTAATACTTTGTGTATCCATTTGCTGGACTTGGCAGCATTACATTTACAGCCGGACCAAATGATCCTAAAGGTCTTCTCCAGCCTATGGAAAACAGGATTGGAAATCACAGGATCTATGATTCTATGTTCTCTGACAGGACAGCAAACCGCTTTGAAATTCAAAACCACCACAGATACAAACCTATCTATGAAATGGTTCACTTAATTTCTGTCCTATTGTTCTATACTCAAGAATAGCTGCAAGGAGAAACAATAAAGATTTGGTTTTAGCAATTTTGACAAGCTTTATAAGTCTTTGGAAGCAAGGTCTATCTGTCTGAAAAATATTTATCTACCTCATAGTAGCATTGCAAAACTATTTTAAAGTGCTTTGAAAGGATCAAAAACCAGTACATAAACACAGACATATGTTCTAGATATCTTCTGAAAGGTTTTAAATTTTAGCTAAACAGGCAAGCTCTCCGCAGAGCTGTATTGTTGGTCATCCACAGAAATGCTGCTGCTTCATTACATTTTACGATTCAAACGCATTCTAAGCCTGTGAAATGCAAGATACTTGGTGTGAAAAAGCTGCTACTCGGGCCTCTACCCACAAACTCTCGGCCACTCCTCCCCATCCTCTGCCTCCCTAGTCCTTCTTGTTCTGAATTCAATGGATTTTTCATCTCCTTTACTTTTTCCAGAGGCTCTAGACTGCCTTCTTCCTGCAACACACATAACTAGCTGAATATTCTCATTAACCATAGGGTATAGCCCTTACTGAGGGAAATTATGCAAATGATAGGTCAATGAGACACAAGAAGGTCTCCTACCACCCCATTTTACGCAAAGGCATTATGCCATTTGGTAGCAGAATTAAGCACACTTTCCACCATACAATCCACCTGAACATTTATTTTCCAAAAAAAAAGGCACACTTTAAGCTTTCCTTCCACGGTTTTGTCATGAATACTGATAAATATATGTATGGTAAACTAATTCTGCTTGCTTTTTATTAGCCTACTGCCATAACCATCTGCAGTAACAACAATAATGGCTTTGTCTTTCCTGGCCAGCCTCAGACATGTATACGTGCCCAGTATTGTGCCCAGTACTGTGCCCCGCTGCATAGAAATCAGGAACATCCACCTGTGAGCTCACCATTGATCCCTTCGCTGTCCTGGTATGGTAAGCTGTTTGTGTTACATCACAAAACCTGTTTACCAGTGTAAACACCTGCGTCTGACTGATTCCCTGTCTTCTGGGCCTACCATGCATGCATAATTTTGTCAAGAGAATTACATACAATGCTATTTTCAATCTTAGTCTCAGCAGCACAGGTAACCTTAAAGCCATCCTACATACCCTGTTGAGAAAATATATGCCATTTTCCTCGTCACTCTGCTGTGATCTGTCTGTTCACACAAGCTAAACTTTCTCAATAATGCCCTAAAAATATGGTTTAATTTCTCAACAGAATATTTTGCTTCAACTACATAATCACAAGTCTTTCTGGCATGCTATAGACTCTTAGTGATAACATTAAAGTCAGTAAAGAATTGAAGTCCCTACAGCTCAATCACCAAATCAGAAAGCCTCTGATCAGTACAAAAGTTGATCTGCTGCAAATACTTCAAGTAAGTGTTGTTAACAATGCAAACACACACAAGTGTTTGCAGCAGAGTTCGGAAGAGTTTATCCATCTGACTCTAGCTCAGTGCTGTGCCATCGCATCAGTCAGCACAGCAATGCAGCAACACAAAAATCAGCGTCCACATGCAGCATCATTAGCTGCATTTTGCTACTTTCAGACTTATGTCAGATGCTTTTACTCAGCAACTGTTGCAAGGTTTTGCTGATGCCTGGAGCAATAGGCTGTTGTAAGGGAGAAAAATTCCTGGGAAATCTAGCTCAGCAATTTCCTTATCAGAAACAAAGAACCACTGACCTGAAAATACTGAGAGCCTGTTTATCAGTTCCTGTCAACATGAAAACATGATGTGCCCTTCCCAGTGCTAAGTGAGGAAAGGTTCTGGCATCATACACTGAATTTTCATGCTTCCTGCAACAGAATTTATTGTGTTATTTTATTTAGCTTTTTCCATGTAGTGGTATTTACAGCCAAGCTAGCTGACTGTAATTGGAATATCAAGGACCCTGCAGGAAATACATTCTCATTACTGGTTTTGCTACTGCACAGCTTTATGTGGCAATTTTATTGCTCACTTGGCTGTAGGATGCACTTTTATTACATGAAAATCTCACACCGCTTTCCCATTCTACATTACATGCATAGGATTTATGCCATGTGGACTCCGCAACTTCTGCCTGCTGGGAAGTTAAAAGAAGTGCTTTGCTGTGCCACATGACCACTTCAGTTCTGCAGCAAAATGCCTCACAAATTAGCAAACAATAAGACTCAATAACCCTAAGACATATCAGCTTTTCCAAAGCACAGCTGAATTCCATTCCTAGCCAGCTAATGGTTCTAACTGGTGCCACTGTTTGTTCTGTCTCAAGTCTCATGGAGTCTGGCATTTCTCCTAGTTCTCTGGGACTGGAATTCACTCAGGCTCTGCTGCTCTTACAGATTGTGAATTACCAAGGTACTTAAGCAGGTGCCTACCTTAAAATGCATAAGTAGTCCCACTGATTTTAATAGGATTATCCACGTGTTTCAAAGTCAGTCATGTGCATAAGTACCTTTCCAAGTGTGGGCTATAGTTTTCTACAGCTCCCAAGAAGTTAGTCTTTTCTCAGAGTAACACTAACTTTTGGAGGGGTGTAAATAAGTTGTCTGTGTGGTCGCACAGGTGCACCACAGCTGAAGCGACATCCAGTGTTCCAGAGCTGTAAGATGCAGAGACACTATAAATGTTACAGAACTAGTGAAGATTCAAGGAAAATGTTAAGAACAGGTGCAGCACAGCAGCAAGCCAATTTCACTTTCCTATCTCTCTATATTAGACAAAATAACAGTGGTTTTACAAAGATTTCTTTTTTTTTCAGTTGTCTTGGTATATTTGCATTTAAAATGTAGTCTGCATAGCACTAGAAAAAATATTTGTGAGAATAAAAAGCGTCTAAATTATGAAAACCATGACCTGTATTTTACAAACTGAATCCTGAATAGGCAACTTTGTCAATAGAGAAAACAAATTGCTCAAACATATCTTGGGAGGTCTTCAGAGAAGTACTCTCAGCTGTTGCAGAGAATCCCTAAAACTCAAAAAGCCAAAGATAAGTCTTCCATTTACAGGGTGATTGTAGAAAACCAGATAATAGAAAGCTGTTCTGCCAATGCATTATTAACCATACAGTACTATATATATATTTATTTTTACAGGATGTCTAAGTACTAGTCTTTCTGGAACAGCAAACCAAGCCCCAACAAGCTACCTTACTGTGAGCTGCTTTACCAGGCAGCATTTTAGAGGACTCACAGTTGGGTTTAAAAATTGAAATAAAATCTAAAGGAGTATTCTCAATATCAAGTCTAGTCTACTGTTCATCTGTCTGAGTTTTGAACTACAAAACAAATCTGAGGTAGAGTGTGGGACTGGAAATCCAATCAATTATCATACCTCTTGCTGACACTGACCTCCTGCATCACCTTGACAAATCTCCTCAACCTGAGACCTGGATGAAAAAAAATCCTTCACTACCTCTCCAGATCATTAAAAGGCAAAATTGCCTTTGTTGTCAAGGCATTACTCTGTAATCATAGCAGCTGTAAACAGTGGAGCAGATTGAGAAAAAATTGTCCCACATTACTTTATCGGCACCTAGCGGGCACTGAGCTGCGGCACTTCAGCTACATGTTATTTACACAACTCCTCAGCTCTTGGCCTTTGCCAAGAACTCCATTTACACCTGCTGGGTGACAACAGCCACATTTAACATAGGCAGTTTAACAAAAAGAATAATTACAAATACAAATTATAAAAATAACAGAATTGAGTTTTAACTAGAAAAATAAACGAATTCATAGAATGGCATTTTTCTATCTACATTCATGCTTAGGCTCTAACTTAGAATTGGCTTGGATTATTCATCAAATGCACATTGTCTTCTAACTATCAACACACTAACTGTTAACAGAGAAATCTGATAGGGATTGACATCTACACTAAAAATATCCTGGCAGAAGACTTTATTTGAAACATGTTTTACTAGATTCCTCATATGAGCTACATATTGACAGTTAAACACCTGGAAATGTCCTTCCCTTCTTATGCTAAATCTACAAAAAGGCAATTTGTTCAAAACTGAGTGTCCTCAAAACCCTAACATCACTTTACTGTGTGACAAGATTGTGCTGCCTTCTGTACTGTACTGTTTGTATCACTTGCCAGAAACATCAGCATTCTTATTGTGCTAGGGAGAAGACAAAAAATAAAATACCTTTGAGCCAGGAGATGTGTGCTGCACTGTGAATGTAACAGCAGGTCACAAACTATTTGAATTCTACTCTCCAAGCGAGCAGGAAAACCAAAAAAAGTTGAATAGAAATGTCTAGCAGGAAACAGAGAATGTAACCGATGAAGGAAAATGGCACAATATGGAAAAAGCATGAAAAGCCTCTCAAAGGCAGTGTGTTTAATTCCCTGAGAATACACGTGGAATTTGCTTTCGGATAGAATGTGAAAGTCACTACTTTGCTGCGAAGTCTGTAAAAGCATCTAGGAAATACCTTCCCCATCCTGCACTTATCATCAAGCTGTTTCTGCCATATGAGCTAAAATATTCCTACTCTTCTAATGACTGTCGCATTTCCAAAAGATTTTGAACACAACAGACTCAGCTGGCATTTTCTAAATTTAGATTTAACAAGGGAAATCTTCACATCTTTATGTGAGCATATTAATGGTACCAGTTAATATACCTGTGGGTAATGGGCCAGCTCAACAAATTATCAAGGATGTAATATCTCCTCTAATAGTTCTTGTTAATTATGTATTTAGCAAATCCATTTATTATTGTTCATTTTACTTACTTGCTACTAGATTTTCTATAGTTAAAGTTTATCTTAAATTGCATCTGATCCAAGCAGGTGCATGAAATGAACAGTTGGTTGATTGCTCAGGAGATGCTCCCTTCCGTAAAGAACTGGTCTGAACCAACGAGAAGATACCCCACAGGGCCAGTTTGAAAATTACTGCTGCCAGGCTGATATAAATGGGATAAGGATTTTGCAGAAATCTAACAAATATACAAAGCTGCATCTAGCATGCAATGCTGCCTCTGTAAAGTGAAAATACAACTCAGACAAGTGTGGAGAAGTAACATCCATGACACCTAAAGCAAAGGGAATCTGCTTGACTATTTAGTCAGCCAGGAACAACTTACAAAAAGAATGTAGGCTGGAGATTAAGCCTTGCTAGGCCTGACCCTCTTGCAGGAGAAGCAGGTTATCAGCTTCAAGCAACTATTTTTGACAGATATGAGATACTGGAGGAAAGGCAGCAGAAACAGAGACCAATGCAAACCTGCACAACTCTCCAGTGAAACCTGGAGGGAAGCAGATCCTAATGTAGCCTAAGCAATGGGTGAGTGATTTGCAATGCTAACAGGGACTCAGACAGACAGGCTCTTACGTTACAAGTGAAATATGTCTCGTACAGTGCCAGAATTAACAGGGTGAGATGGAAGCAGATGTGATGGAAGAGGAATGTGGTACCCGACCCACAGAGGTGGGGAATACTGCCAGTTTTGCTAAATGGGCTCAGCTACAGAAAAGCTGGAGGTTTTTCTAGCCTAGCAGGGATCTGTAAGCCTGTACAAAGGAGTTACTGCAGCCACTGCCTAAAGGGGTGGTGGAAACAAGATAAAATGGTAACACATAAGCATCTGAAGAGCTAGGCTGCATTTAGTTTTCCACACAGAAACCACCTCCAAAATTCAAAAAATAGAAAGCCTACGAATCAGTATAGGGATGACAAAACAGCTGTTTCTATCTGCATCAGTTCTGCATCAGCTCCAACACAAAAGACAACTACCTCCTAGCAGTGGCCCTAGGAATTTAAAATTAAAAAAAAAAAACAACAAAAAAACAAACCCCAAACCATAATGTTTCCTATGTCCAAAAGTTGATATCTGCAACAGAAATCATCCCCAGGCTTACGTGGTATACCCTTCCTTCTCTGGGTGACGTTGCATGGAAGAATAACCTCCTCCCTTGAATGGCATAATACTGGGCCAAGGGAGAGCATCCAAATTACCCTGTTTCAGTCAGTGACAGGTCTTAGAATGGTATGTCCCACAATAATATCACTTCCATACTCAAAATATGTTATTGCAGATTTTTCACAGACTATTTCTACAGAGCACCTCCCTTACAACCATGAGAACCTCTGAATTAACCCAAATACTCTAGTACTAGTCTAAATAATGATAGCAGTTCTCACTGAACTACTGCTCAGAAACATTCTGCCTCCATGACAACTGGACACTGTTTATAGTCAGAGGAGATTAAGATTCTCAGTTCATAATGAATGTATTAAAAGCTGTTTCCTCTCTCCTGTTACTTTCTTCATTTAAACACATCAAACATATACTGTATCTACCACAGGCTAATCATAAATAACATAACTGAGAAAGAACAAACATGAAGTCCATATACAGGAGCAAAAATCTCCCTTCTGCAGTGGTATGACTCACAGAACTATGGTGATGTCGAAGACTCCAAATACTGGGGGAAAAAATAAACAAGAGTAACACAGCTGTTTAACAATGAACATTTTGTACACTAACATCAGGAGGTCCCATATTCAAGAATTTAGCTTAGGAAACAGCATTCATCCAAAAACACTGAATGCGTATACTTACCCGCAGTTCCTAAGCTAAGTAGTACAGCAACCCAAAACAACCAGAAGACAATGAGAATCAGGAAGGTCCAGAGTGGTTGGAACAGGAGGAAAGGAATTCTGCCAATGATTTTACCAACAAGTTGAAAGAGCTGTACTGTGAACTGAAGCCTCTTTCTTAGTACAAGTATAAGGGAAAGAATAACAACCTGTTAAAGGAAATAAAAAGACAATATTTGAGGAAAATAACCCAACAATTTAAGTATCAGAGTTGTCAAATGTGGGATCAGGTGTACAAATTCCACAAAAACATGACAGCGAGGCACATTACACAAACTGTGCACCGACAAAGCTTTCTGAGGTGGTGCCTATATTCTCAAGGAGCCTGTGGATTAAAATTTGGTTTTATGAAATCATTACTACTGTTTCTTTAAAACAAAATAGGATTCATAAAGCTGTAATTCACACAATGAAAAGTCTGTTTTGCCTTACAGCAGACACAAATGTACATTACATACTACACGCTTCATTCACGTATCCTCTATGTCATGAACATTTAAATGCTCTTCCTATTCAGGTCAGCCTGCCACTGCTGACAATGGTATGAAGATCCATCCTTTTCTGCAGAAAGGACAGTAGCACAACCAAACTAATTTGAGAACTGTGTACGTATGGTAACAAAGCAGACATAAAATGAAACCTCATTTAATTAGATTATTTATAATCAAAGTAAAAAAAAAGCCACTGACAAAAAAACCCCACATCTGGTGAATACCAGTCTATGGATCCTACTCTGTTTTCCTAAAACAGAACAACAACCATTTTGACAAATGTCTCATGAAGTACAAATTGTACTCTCATATTTAGCAATGACTCTCTAGCATTGCAACATCAAGAGTGGGAAAAATCACTTTAAAATTTGCAAGCCACACTCAGATTTCCTGTTGAAAAACAAAGCCAATGAGAAAAGTAAAATTTAACCCCATAACTTAAGGCCTAGGCACTACTGCCTGTTCTTCACTACCCCTTTCATTGTCTAAAAGAGTTGCTCCTACCCTACTGACAGGGTAGGCTGAGTCCACAAATCTAATGTTCATATCAAGGCAGTGCCACTCTGTTCACAAAACATGACTCTCCAGTCATGCAGAGAAGAAAGGAGATGGGACAATTCTTGCATATCTATACTACCAATACTGACACTGTTTGAACAGGGTTGAAGTATAGCACAGCCCCGTGCTGACAAACATATTTCACAATGAAGATAGAAAACTATTGAAACGAGTGTAAGCAGATCTTATAACTGATTCTCACTTTCAAATTTGAAAGGAATAAAGATTTTTTTTTTTTTTTTTTGCTGTTGCAGAACCACTACAGTTCAGATTTTCAAGTTACAGCCTCTGATATTCCTTAGGGTAAAATGTTACTTACGGTAACTATCGTTGAGAAGACAGCATATCCAAGTAAAAACTTTACGTTTTCCTTTTCTGTTTCCAATTCAATGCTGGGATCGTTCCTGTAGTCATAATAGAGCCACCAGAGAACACCTGAGACAACTGAGCAGACAAGAGCAAGGTGAAGGCAGGCAGCACTTCCCAGGCTGCAGCGCGCCGCTGCCACAGGCTGCTGCCTGCCTGGCCGCCCTACCAGCCTCATGCCCAGCTGCCCAACCCAAGCTGAACGAACACTATACCAATGATCACAGAGAAAACTCACATAATGATCTGCTAGCCTGAGGTAAAACCACAGCAGAATGTTTTGTTTTCTTGTAATTATTCTAAAGCTCAGACATGTAATTTGATTGAGGAGAAGCAAAGCTCACCATTATGGAATGACAAGCTTTATCCAGACACGGTCCTATAGCTCTCCCTTTCTAAAGCAGGCAATGTAAAACTTGACTAAATTTTCTTTGAAACAGTATCATTTTAATAACTGCATTCACCTGCTAAAATAATGTCCTTTCCACGCATCTATAAAAAAATACTCATCATCATTATCCCAACGCTCAACAACAGGAACAGCCCAGCCAGAGCTCGTCACCCAAAGGTAAGCAGGGCTCGGCTTGGCAACGGCTGTGGTCAGCTTAAGGTTACAGAGGATGGCCATGGAGAAAAAGGATAGCTGTTTGCTCAGCTGGCTTTCTTTCAGTTCAGAGGGATGATTCATCTAACTAAGCATATGCTACAAGATAAATATACTCACATAACAACCCAAATACAACCAGTGCAATCAAAGTATGGACCAGAAGCATCCGAATGAATCTTAAGGCTACAACCAGTACAAAAGAAAAGGCTGAAAACCACAAAAAGTTTATTATGAGTGTTACAACCCATTTAAATTAAGTCTTACTTACTGTATGGTTAAATTTAAGGTTCTTTCAGAATTTGACCTTTTATTTTCAAACAGTGATTTCAAAAGCAGCAAAAAAGCTGTTAACTCTTTCAACATTTAAACCACACAGTCTCATGTAACTTACTAATAATGAACTTACAACTGAAATATTTCACCTTGGGCATTATTAGCTTTTCAATAATATTTTGCAGAAGATATAAGTTAAAACATTCATGCTTATGCCATTTTATTTGCATCAACAATTTTTTACAGTCCCCTGATATGAGCTATACAATCTTATCAAGGACCACAGAACCTGATATATCTTAGAGCTGTATTTCATCAGTCTATTAAATGCCTCCTGATAAAACACAATCACTTTCTTAAAACAACTCTGCCCAGAAAAGATGAAAAAGATCACTTTAAATTAAAGGTATAAAGTTAATAGAAACTTTTAAAATATCATATTTTAATTGAATATCATCATTCACTTTTTATTTATAACCTTACCTAGTGCAAGGACACTCAGTCCTATCACAGTATCTCTTCCTGCCAATATTCCACTCAGAGTTCGGTGAAAAACATCCATTTCATTAACCATACTTATTAAGACAGATGCATATTTGGAATAGCATTCTGGGTTTTGTGGAACACATCGATTAAATAATGGAAAAGATTTACTGGAAAGTTAAAAACAAAGATGGTAAAAAATATTAATTACTGGACAAACAGTTTTAAATCCACAGAAATTCATTCCACTGTTCTCTTTCAAGCCCTTTGCAGAACCCTACTGGCATCTTCAACACCTCTGTGTAGACACAGCCAGCCAATCTGATCTGTAACCTGGCAGCATCTTTCCTACTGAGGACGAGAACTGGCACATGGGGTCCGACACAACAGGGCAGTGGGCATAGGAGTGGTCTGCTGCAAATGGCAGGTTTAAGTTTCATCTGCAAAACAAACTCCTAGCAGCATCCTGCCTGTATCACTTCACCAGAACATCTATTCGAGATCAGCCTGAGAGAAAAAAATGAAATATTGTCTCAATCACCATTAGCATCCAGCCTCTATTCCCATTCTGGTCTGGCTTCACGTGCTCTGCTCCGACGTGTTCATGTAAAATCTAAACTCACGCTAACATAGCTGTAAGTTACATTGTTGTAGATAATTCCAGACCACAAATACTTCATAATGTTTTTATGATATCTAAGGCGTCCTAAAAGCAACATCAAAACAATGTTTGTAAGGTACAACTAACACCACCAAATATTTACATATGAAATTATCTGGCA
This sequence comes from Clamator glandarius, assembly GCA_033459285.1. Lineage (NCBI taxonomy): Eukaryota > Metazoa > Chordata > Aves > Cuculiformes > Cuculidae > Clamator > Clamator glandarius. The sequence goes on from JAUNZM010000039.1 coordinate 4,899,820, forward strand.
ACTCCCAGCCCAGCTTCTAGAATATATTTATTGCCCCACTTCAGCAGTGTTGCATTACAACAGTCAAAGACAGATTCATACCTAAAAAGGAGAAGATTGTTCATCAACAGGTAAAAACGTCTTCGATCAGCTTTGCTTCTACTATTAAATACACCTGTGCAAGATTAATAACTTTGCCAAGTTCCTTGCCAAACAGAAAAAAAGGCAAAAAAGTTGAAGAAATAAGTAAAATGGACCATATTTTTCCAACAGTTTACATGCTCACTTTTGATCCAGTGCATGCAAAGTTTTTATGTTTCCTGCTCTCTTCTGTTTGCTTTTTTCCTCTGTTTTCTCTTGTGGAGAACAGATGATTTCGCTCTGCAAATATGCAGATTCCAAGTCTTTGCTGTATTTTCATGTCACAGTGGAATTTAAAATCATGGGTTTTCAGGATTTTGACTCACCAATGCCAAATGCTAAAGACTATGCCATCCACAGGCCTGTGCTTCAAGCCAGCTAGCTATGAAAAAATTCTGATGGAAATTTCTGGGTTCAGAAACAATCCTTAAGAAGCAGTTTGGACTCAAGGGTGTTGTACAGTACCCAGCAATTCTCACCTTGGTGGAACTGGCAGTGTGGGACACAGCTCGGCTGCCTTTGGATTTAGTGTGTAACTGGAAATGTTCAGGTTGTAAACACAAAGATAAGAACCTAAGAAGGGGAAATAAAGATAACTTAATATTAGTTAAAGCTTTAGAGAAAAACAGATTATCAATTAAGTTTTGTTTTCACTTTGGCCATGATCCCTTAGCAGGCTGTATTCACCCCTGATATTCCAGTGGGAAGGTAAATAACAAAAGTAGCTAATTGGGTACATCTAAAGCAAACTCTGAGGAATCTTCTACCTTCCAGACTTAACAATAATTGCCATTCGATCTTCCTGGAGGGCAGGAACACTACTTGTTTCAGAGTGTGACATTTCAGCTCTAAAAACTTACTCATGAAGGTAAGAAAACAGAAAAATCTAAAATGACAGAAGCTACTGTAGAAATAGATCTCTCATGATTTAGAAAAGAATATACATCTATCCAGAAACATAACCTTTTCAGGGCTCTAGGCTAAATACTACCAGGTACTCTGCTAATAAGCTTTACTCCATTACATAAGGTTTCTGAGAAAAAGCCTGGACACATTCAATCCATTCAAAATACAATACTGCCCTCTCCCTCAGGATAAACATGCAAACAGGTTTAGCATGTAGATAAAATTTCATACAATCAAATTCAGTTACATTGAAAATACTTATGTAATATCACAAGTTTTTACAGCTCTCTGTACTTTACCAAATGATGGCAAAATACCCCAGAATAAAATTAAGACAATGTTGTCAATTTAAACAGCAGTCCTTGCCAAACAAAACAACAAAACAGAGAAGAATGGAATTCTGACCTCCAATAAAAATAGCTATTAGTATTCATACAGTCTGCAGTTTATGCATAACCTATGGAATAAGGGTGAGGCTACAGATTATTTATGTGTTTGACATAAATGAACTGGAGCTGCCTCTTTTGCACCATAACTACTTCTGCCATCATAACCATCTTGAACATCAGAATGAAATAAAAATAAGTAGAAGTGGAATAGCAAACTTTGGGACCTGATGTATAAAGGGATAAAATCACTTGTATCTCTGGAATTATTAATTCTACCACTTAAAAGAAGCAGTTGCATAAGTTTCTCAAATTGCATATGCACTCTTCACCTACTAGCACCCCCATCAGCTTTCTGCTGGATAATCTCAGCATTGTGCAGGAATTAACCAACAACATTTGAATTTATGTAAGAGAGATATAACATTTCTAGAAACTATGGCTTTGAAACAAAGCAGAAACAAGACATTTTATTTACTGTTGCCATGGACTGCTCAGGAAATTAACCGTAAGAAATTACTCCCTAGTGTAGCAAACATAAGAATAATAAAGTGAAAGCTGCTCAGCTGTTCTATAGATACACTAAGATATTTATATTCCCTGTTGCACACCGTTAGTCCTTGCAAAACTCTGAAGGTCTTCCAAAGAGTTGAGTTGCTCTTGTGGACAACTAGACACGCACAAGGAAACTGAACTGATTTTGAGGCTTTGCATTTCCAGGCTGCATGAATTCAGAAAGAACACATACCTAGAAAGAAAAAAACATCCTCTTTTCAAAAAACAAGATTTCTAGTTTTTATATGTTTAAATACTGAGCCTTCTTTCCGTCTTTTTAAAGTGCTACAAAGCAAATAAAACTCTTTTACCACATATAATGGAAAAATATGAAGCCAGAAGTTAAGAAGCAATTTGAGAATATGCTATGTTTCTACATTAAATTTCATGTTCTTTAATGGGATCAGAAGCTTCCAAGGAAGGTGCCTTTCTACAAGGACTAGTTCATCGAAGTTGAAAGAATTACAGGATATTTCAACATGCAACTCCCTTATGTGCAAAGAGTTGCCATACAGAATGACTGCTGGTTTGGCCAAAATCCTATTTAAGACCTTATTTAAGAAGAAGCCAGCATAAAGCATAATGATGTAGCACATTTTCAAGTTCTATCTTAACTTTCTAGTTTCACTCACCATTTTGCACCATTCCCACACCTTTTTTTTGCCTTTTAATATAAGCACGTATATAATATACACAGGCATATATGACTGACAAATAGAAGATGTATATCTTATTACGTTCCCAAGCATTTTATTTATTGAGACATTATCTGATGTACTTACTTTTTATTAGTCATGTCCTGTCCAGAAAGGGGTGCTCCATTAACAGGAGTGTTCTTCCTACCACATATGTTCCCGAAGCTGTCATATCCAAGCACAAGTCTCTCTGCGGCACCAGCCATCACAGCATAGCCGGTTATAAACATCTGTTAAAATATTTCTTTATGCGAAATCATGCTACAATAAGCTTTTCCTTCCCATTCAATAAACACTCATCTTAACCCACACATTTTTGACTTGTGGAAGCAAACAATTAAATTTAAGATTCACCCCTCTTGCACAAGGTCAGAGGAAGTCATATGGACAAGTTTAGCCTCACTGCCTCCTTAGAGCTTTCCCTCATCCATTGCTGGAAGTATTTAAACAAAGCAGAGTATCACAGGAGTAGACAGCTAGGGGTCTCGATTAAAATAATAGGAAAGCAGTGCTAAATACTGCCTCTACTGAAGTTCATGTGTGTCCTTAGGCAAGGTCACTTAAATGGTTATTTTTCACGTGTGCTTACTGCCTTCTCATTTTTCAGAATGCCCTTCAAGACACACCTGGGCAATACATCTGCTGAAATGTTACACCCTTGGAGCTGGTAGTGAATTTAATCAGAGGTACACTTTATACACATAAAGTATAACTAAAATGCAGGTTGTATGAAATTTCATGAAGATGCATTCTTTAACACGTGAAAAACATGGAGAGAGTCACACGGTGGACTTAGGTGACACTGCACTGATCTTACAGATGCTCTGCTCTTCGATTGAAGCCCCAGCAGATCAGCTCCCTAGGCAGTTAAGTGATTCTGTTGGCCAAGCAGCCAGTATTAGACACCTTGCCTAGGAATGCAGCTTAAGTCCTTCTCATGGACTCTATGAGGGCAAAAATACTCTTTGGAAAGAACCTTTCCAAGTGCCAAGAAGCAGTAACTCTTCTTCTGGGAAGTCAGTGAAGTCCTTGGCATGACTTTACCCAAAGGCTTACTTAAAGCACTCCAGCTATGGCTGAAATCAGTGATTCAATCATCTCCTCTGCCCCACGGGGTGTAAACTGCATTTTACACACACCAAGGACAATACACTAAGCTCTATGGCTACACGCCAGCTGCTGGCAGCAGCAAGTATTCTCTGTCCCACATTAACCACAACTAATTTGCTGAATATCAGCTGCGTTGAAGCAGATTGCACATATCAGACCCAGTACAACTGATCTCTTAAAGGGTTTGTAGCCTTTGTTATTCTGCTTATAACACTTGTGACTAAAGATGGGATCTGAGCAAAATTGAGTCATATAAGCACCTGTTTCCTTAGTTCCTGATGTAGTCTCATTATCTCTTATGTTTGTAGCCTACCTACTTTAATAGTACTTTTTAAAATTACGACTGCATTTTAATCTCAATAAGGAGATATTTGTAGTTAACGCTGGTAAAGCAGGTAATATTCATTACAATAACAAAACCTTTCCAGATCCAGTTTATTTTTACCCAGCAAATGTTTGTTAATAATTAAATTGTTCTCAGGAGAAATGAGTTGGCATTGTTAACTCGATCTGAAATACGCTTTCAGAAAAGTTCTGGCATTCCTTATAAAGATAGATGTTGCAGGTCCATTGCCATCATTATGGAAAATACCATGTACATGTGATTGCTTTTTTTTTTCTTTAAGGGCAGAATGCTGGACAAAAGCCATAAATATTGTTAAGTAATAGACAGCTGCACGGTTGCTGGAGGGGTGTGTCCGCACATGCCAGCGAGATGCGGTTCCACAGAGTTACTAATGCGGTTTCTATTTTTTTTCACTATACGAACAAATTGGCATCACTAAAAATTCTTTAACCTTCTGAAAACAAGACCAAACAAAAGAAAAACAAATACATGCATGCAATAAGCTATTTCATAGCAACTGAGTAATAAAAACGGTGAGAGAAAACAAACAAAAATCCTAGATCCTCGCCATTTGAAAGGTTTAATTTTTGCCGTTCCCTCCACTGGCCAAAGCACTAAGCCTAAGGCAGGCTGGAAAAAGCCTGTCCTGCCCGCAGAGTTCGCTGAGGCAGCGCTCGGAGGGGCAGATACTCTTCTGCACCAGCTTCCACTGCGCGGTTTATTGGTAACCGAATTGAAAACCAGCGCATTTATGAGAATCCTGAGCAGCCTCAGAGGTACAGCGAGAAAAACTTAAGAAAGGCAATGCCTCTTCCCACAAGCTTGCAGTTGCAAGGTAACAGGCCCGCGCTGAGTGAGGCAAGCAGAAAGAGGAGCCAGTCAGAGCCAGGGCTGGTACAGAAAAGCCAGATCTCAGCCGCCGGGCGCTGCGTGCGCAGGGCGCGCTCGGGCTCGCGGGGCTGCGGGCACCGCACCCGCCCGGCCCCGGCAGCCCCCGCTCCGCTTCGGGGTCGGCCCTGCGCAGCCCCAGCAACTCGGACCCGTCTTTTTTAATCCCGGGGGGGGGGAAAGCGCGCTTACCAAACCGGCCCAGAAAAGAAAGAAGAGGAGCAGCCAGAGAGTGTCCGTGCACCGTCTGTAAGCGACGGGTCTCCACTCCCTCGGCTCAGAAACGCTCTCTCCGGAATCCTAAAACGAAACAAAAGGGGAAAAACCCAAACTTCCAGCAACCTGGAAAAGGCGTTTGGTGCGGGAGGGCTCCCCGGGGGGTGGGGGTCCCCCTGGCCCGGCCCCGCGCCCCCGGCCCCGCGCACCCGCTCCATGCTCCGCCCGGGGCTCCGCCCGCCGCAGCCCGGCCCGCCCGCCGCGGGAGCCGCTCCGGGAGCCGCTCCGGGAGCCGCTCCGGGAGCCGCTCCGGGAGCCGCTCCGGGAGCCGCTCCGGGAGCCGCGGGAGCCGGGACGGGGAGGGGTACAGGGACGGTCGGAGGGCTGGAGCGCCTCCCGTGCGAGGACGGGCTGAGGGAGTTGGGGTTGTTCAGCCTGGAGAAGAGAAGGCTCCGAGGAGACCTTACAGCGACCTGCCAGCACCTGAAGGGGCTGCGGGAAAGCTGGGGAGAGACTGTTTACAAGGGCACGGAGTGATAGGACGAGGGGGACTGGCTTTAAATTGGAAAGGGAAAGATTCAGATTCGACATTCGGAAAAAAAATTCTTCCCGATGAGGCACTGGCAGGGGTTCCCAGGGAAGCTGTGGCCGCCCCATCCCTGGAGGTGTCCGAGGCCAGGCTGGATGGGCCTTGGCAGCCTGGGCTGTGGGAGGTGTCTCTGCCCAGGGCGGGGGGGGAACTGGGTGATCTTTAAGGTCCCTTCCAACCCAAACCGCTCTCTGCTTGCCAGTGCCACGGGCTCGGTGCCCCGCGGGGCCGGGCGGCTGGTCAGGGGCAGCTTGCCGGCCAAGCACAGCTGGGAGTCTTCGTTTTCACCGCTGATGAGTTCATTTATGGCAATAACTGTCCATTTGTTCTGGCCGGCACAAAACATGGGCCTTTCATCTACCTGAAAGGAGCTTGTGGAGAGCAGGGAGCTGGCCTCTTCTCCCACGTGACTGGACAGGACAAGAGGGAATGGCCTCGAGCTCTGCCAGGGGAGGTTTAGCTGGACATTAGGAAAAAATAAAAATTTTTCACAGAAAGGGTCACTGGGCACTGGCAGAGGCTGCCCAGGGAGAGGGTTGAGTCACCTTCCCTGGAGGTGTTTAAGGCACGGGTGGATGAGGTCCTAAGGGTCGTGGTTTAGGGACTGATAGGAATGGTTGGACTCCATGATCCAGTGAGTCCTTTCCAACCTGGTGATACTATGATTCTATGAAGATGGGTGATGCTGATACTCCTTCGGCTGCTCTGGCTGCGTTATCAATGTGCAGCCACTCACAGACCCTTTCCAGCCTTTCTCTTTGCTGGTGTTTTCTCTTTGTTCTTTGTACACTTACATTACACTGACAGGTTTTGTTAGAGCACGGTTACCTCTTCTTTGTGTCCATATGAATTCTTCACACATGGGGTTTGATCGCTGATTTAGATCTGTGCTTGTAACTGGAATGACCAATGACTGCAGAAATCGTCAGCTACTTTTAAGAACTTTTTTTTCTCAGTGCTGCACCTGTTTTCTTTTTATTTATATGTACGCTAAATCCAGCTCAATAATCCAGAGAAAATTACAATCATAAATTGCAGATGCATCAAAAGTATGGTTTTGTTCCCTTCCTGACAGTCGATAGAAACATTGTCCTCTTTAAGAAGTAATACAGTGGCTGCACCTGCAAGAAATTGAATTAAATTGAAGCTGCTTTGGAAAACTGTTTAAGAATTGGTCCACCTTGTAGAGGAGACAGAGCATTAGGCCGGCTTTGCTTAGAAATAAGAATCTGTTCCAGGTCTCAAGTGAAAATGTAGAATGAAACTTGCATAGATGGAAGTAAATTGGTAATATTGGAAACTGGGATTTTGTTTTAAAAAAGGATGAGTCTTTGCCCCAGAGAATTTCAGAGCCCTTCTACATCAACACAAACATTTCTGAAATTGATTTTTTCATTGATTTAACAAAGCTTGGTACAATTCTTAATTAAATTTACACACTACAACCCCTACCCCTGGTGGTTTTGAGAATCCATTACAGGAATGATTTCTAAAAACTCTTTGTTTTACAAAGGATTTATTAAACCATTTTGTTTCCACTCTATTCAAAGTTCTTATCTTTATCGGCATTGTGCCTTTTAATGCTCCTTTTTTATCAGTTTGTAGAGAGTTTTAATAATTTGTGTGAAAATAAAATTCTAAAGTTAAATATGTTGCAAAAGTAATTTTGTGTCATAAGAATAATTTTTCCTTCACTTTGTGCTACTGCAATTGAAAAATATGTCAAAAAGTAATTTTCCCTTGAAAGAGAAATGTGAAATTTCAAGTCAAACTTAACTTTTTTTCCATAGGAGATCAGTATTTTGATTATATCAAGAAAATAAACAAAATTATTAATAACTTGTAACATGGACACACAAAGTAACCTCATTATCTGATTAAGAAAAATCATTCTAAAAGAACAAGGCCAATGATGAAGGCTGATACTAGAATTTGATGGCTTGCTGTCATCACATGCTAATATTAGCTTTCATTGTTGATCTGGCCCTTTCTGATTGATTCTTTTTAGGCTTTGTGTTACATTCTTATTGTGATTAAAGGAAAACAGGAAGTGGAACAAATATTTTTAATCCAGATTCCAAGCGAACTAGGTTCATGGAAAAACACTGAAATTGGGAGCGAGGTCTGATTTTACTGAGCAGCATCAATCAATGTATTCTTCATTTTGCCTAGGAAAAGTTATCTTATGCTTGAGAGAAAATAACTCAGGATTAAAAAAAATTTTATTGTAGTAGTTTTTCTCTGAATTCCAGACACGATCCAATGAGACGTGTGCTCTTTAGTAAGAGCTATGCAATTCTCTCGTCACTAGGTGATGCTCTGCGTTTTGAATTGGTGGGAAGAGGCTCGTGCTATGTTCTGCCAGGATTCACCCAGGAGGATTCATGCTGCGGTTTTGAGGAAAATACCAGGAAGCAAGGCTCAGGTTGGATGAAGAATTTAAACATCCACATCCAAAAATGTAATACGGGAAACTCTTACCCAAATTGCCAAGTTCGATTTTAAACTTTCTGTCTTGCTCACAGGAAGGAGCCTGATTCTGCAGCCGAGTAGTTCAAGCAGTCAGTGGGGAGCAGGGATTTATAGAATTTACATTTTATAGGGTTAATTCAGTTTAATCTAAAAAAGGAACGAGATAAAAAAAAAGTCCTTGCAAAAGACTATTGGATTACAAAGTCATTCCTTATATGAGAGCATTAATGACCTGGTCAGAGAGGTATATGCTGGCCTGTGCTCTCTCCCTCTGATGAGAAGCCCTGGCTGGAGCCTTTGGTCATAATCCCTTGGTCTACATGCGCATAGTGATGACATTATAATATGCTTCATCTAAGCCTTATATCCAGTTACAGCCAATTTCCTGGGAGATTAGAATGAGGATTCGCTTATGAGTCTTCATCCTGTCATGAATATGTAATGTATTTTGCAAAAGCAAACATATACTTAAATTCCTGGAGTACCCAGGAACTCATAGTGATTTGATTCTGAATTAAGACAGTGACCATTCAGCATGCTTTGTGTGCTGTAGTGGGTCAGCCATGGGAAGACTAAAATTTACATTTTCAAGACTACTGGTAGTTTTTAAGAGTTGTTTTGTTTTGTTTTTAATTGTTGCACATCTTCAGACACATCTATCAGCATCAGCAACAGAAATACTTTAGCAGTGAAAACTCATGGGCTTTTTTGTCTGGTATTGATACTTTGTTTTTCGCAAAGTCACTCAGAATATATAGAAGAAAACCAGACTCAAGCTCAAGTTTCCAGACTCCAAGACTCTGTTTTAATCACAAGGTTCTTGTTATTTCTTATGGGTGTGTTGTTTACTCACAGAGAGTGAGTCCTGGTGCCGCCTGCATTTGAGGCTTGACTTTCTTACCAAGAAACTTACCTGCTTAAAACTGGGGCAGGAATGTGGGAAGAGCTTAAGTGAAAGCATGACAGTTCCTTGCTAGACTGGTTAAGTGAGATGACTACCCCTATCTGTATCAGCTTCTGGATCAGACAAGGAACAGAGACCAATTACTTTAATAGCAGGACACAGCAAATGAGAAAGTCAGCCTAAAAGCAAACATTTTCTGCCTAATTAAATAAGATGCAGCTGAGCATAATTTCCATTACTCTCAAATGATCTTAGTAGGCAGTAGCTTAGAAAGTAGGCAGTATTCTCCATATGCAGCAATGCTACTTGGAATATCCTGAACTGAAACACCCAGAGACTGAACATAATGCCAACTATTATGTTCAAGCTGCTAGTCAGGTTTTCTGACAATTTCCACTACAAGACCTGGTGTTTATGATCTTGCTTCACTTGAACCATTCAGTCTGAAATTTCTCATGGCAAGTGCGGAAGAATTTTTGCAACTTCAGCACAAATCATTCAGTTATTTCTAAGAATGAAATTAAAGAATCAGACATTATGGTATCCCCTTTTTGGGTAGTGGTAAAGATGTTCTTATACATAACTTGGACCAGAGGTTTATAATAGATAAGGTGAAAGAAATGCTTTCTGCTTTTTCTCATCTCTGAGATACTTTGTCCACATTTGGCCCTATCACTCTGATAAATCACAGTTTATGATCAGTCAACTTGCCGAGCTTCATTGCTAAGGAATCTAAAGACTGTGTCTGCACGGTGCACTCGTGAACCTGCCTGGGACAGTTTGGAATATACCAAAATGGGCTTCTGACCTGCCACGTGCTCTCACTGTTTTGCCTGTGCCTCAGTGATCATCCTGACGGTGGCCAGGCACAAGGGACAAAAAGAGATCCCGAGTTGAGACTAAAGAAAAGCAAAAGGAGAAATGGTAGTTGCTGTTAAACAGCTTCGTGCAATAAAGGATACAGAAAGTAGGGCCTAGGAGCTCTCTGAGAATGATTAGAGGATTCATAAAAGTCAAGGAAGGATCATTAAAGCATTTAACTTAATGGTGTACAGAGCTGGCCTTTATGCCACTGAGCCACAGTAACTGTGACTAACTGAAAGCCAGGACCAGCTCAGCAAAGACGCTGGAAACAGAAACCTTGAAGGAAAATGGAAGACTATGACAGTAGGGGGGTGGCAGCTGGAGAGAGGAGGTGGACAGAAGACTGGCTAGCAAGGGACAGCATGAGGGACTGGAAGGAAGGGTAGGACTGGATGTGAATGAATCTGAGAGCTAGGAGGAGATGGCTGCAAAAGGGAGGTTAAGACTGAACAAAAAAGGAACTGCAGAGCTAATGGGTGGTTAGGATTGCTATAGGGAAGTATAAAACTGGCCAGTAAAGAGGAGGGTAGATCAGAAAAGCATGAAAGCTATGCAAGGATTAAACAAACAATAGCATAAATCCTGAAGGTACAGAAAAGAATAAGACTGTGGGGAATGAGCAAAGGAATCTGGGTCTGGTACCACTCCCTTTCACAGCCGGAGTATCACGTTTCCTCTACTGTCAGCAAACATCCACGATGCTAACTTGGAAGTGCCCTGTCACACTGTAGCCTGACTAACAACGCAAATCACACTACCAAGTTTCTGATCAACCTGCAAATGCTCTCAGTTACTCCTCAGGATCAGCTGGCAGATGTCTGTCCTATGTATCTAGGAAATCCAATCCTTTTGATGACTTGAGTTAGCCTATAATGCTCGACGTTAGCTTTTCTGTTTGCTTATCTAGAAAAATCCCACCTGATATTATGTTTACAGATGGAAAGTTAACTACTCTGTTATCCATATAATGATAAAAACACACAAAACATAAAATAAGCAATATTTTTTCTAGTAATTTGATGATTTTTGAGATGTTCTACTTCTCAGCCTTAAAAGTTGTTTGAACTTCACAAGTTAATTGCCAATTCTTAAGCCACTTATTTCCAGCCTCCAAAAAGCATTAATCCACCTTCTTCTGGATATCTCAAATGCATTGAGGAGCTCTATTTTCATTCCAGAATACTGAGTAGATTATCCAGGCATCTAGAAGAACAGAGCGTGCATATCTTACGGCCCAGCTATATACCCTACAACCACCCCTCCTGTGATTTACCAAGCATATGAATCATTCAAGGCAAGAACATAATGCCACAAAGTTAATTTGTTCCAGTTTCCACATGAGCAAGCAGAGATCTGCACAAAGAGCCCTTTCATCCCTTTAAACACATAAGCTAGAGTACAGTCTGACCCTAGGAAAGTGTTTTGAGTGTGTTTTCTGAGCTGAATCTGATAATAAAATTTAGAGCTGACTCATTTCAAGATTTTAGAACAGACCAAGAGGATCAGGGTTTCAGGATTCTGTGGTACTTCGTATACCAACCCAGACAAGAAACAGCAATAGAACTGTGGCTTTGTGGGATGTCAGAATTACCAGTTAGTGTTCTGACTGATAAACAGCATGGGTAGCATAAGAGGAAACTTGAACTGAAACTACTTCTGCTGTTCAGGACTGTTAACATCCCCTTCAGTTCAAAGAGTAGGCGTGCCAGTACATCTAAGTGCATCAATACAGAGAACAGAGGTGTAATTGTATTGATCTTCACAATACACCCAAAAATGCCAGGGAAGGGAATTGTCTGAGTTTCAGAGAAATTGAAAAGTGAAAGGTGCATTTGTAAGGTTGGAGAAGGGTGACTTGTTCTGTAAATTAAATAAATGGAAGGAAGGATGGAAGGCATTCTTGTCATCAGTGAAGAAAACAAAACAACCTAGGATAAATCCAAATCAAACAGGCAGATAGTGAAAGGCATCAAGCTGGGCCACATGGAGTCTGTAGAAGTATCTGTAACCTCTACAGTCAAGTCTAGTTCTGAATGAAAAGGATGAAAGGTTTTGATTAACAGGGTGAAGACCAGGGCAGCACAATTTTTATCAACACTGAGATAAGCAACAGATTCATTACAAGGACTAGAGGGAAGTCCTTTGTGCCAACACAAGATCCTTCATTGATAGTTCAGTTCTTGTAAGGATAATTTATATTAATGGGTTCAGCCTCCGAATGTTTGCCAATGAACAGAAATCATGTTGAATCCAGACAGGCAGCTTGGACTGTAGGCTTAGCATGAAGCCCTCTCAGAAGAGCTGCTGCACAAGTTGCTGCTGCACAAGTTGCTGCTGCTGCCGCCTGCACATTTCCCACACGATGTCACTCTCAGGCTGTTTTGCCTACAGCAGAAGGGTTATCAGCTCCAGATAGCAACCCATATGCAGAGCATCACTCTGTTTACAGCATCTTGTAAGTGCAATTTTGTTGTTGCTTTTGGTTTTGAACTTTCTGGGCACTGCTTTTCACTGGTTCCTCTAGTGGCCACTTAAGACTAATTTAATGGACTTACTGTGCCTAGACGTTCATTTTATGAGGTTTAAAAGCGTGTACAATTCTATCTGTATTCTATAGTTGTCTTTTTAAAACAAAACCTGTTACTGTATAGTGGACAGAAGCATGGATTTTCCTGTTTTTTCTTCTTACGAATAACACAATTTTTATGTGGAGAAGGCATTAAACCATCTAATCTACTCAAACCTAATGTTCCCAACCACACCACAGGCAGCCAGCAGAGGATCTACTCAAATTATTAATCTACTTGTAGACTTCATTGGTGTATTATTGCAATTACCATACTTACGAATAACATTACTTTTATTCAAGAGTTTCTGGATAAGGCTTTTCATGTATAACTGAAGATAATTTCATAAACTGGTTAAGATCCAAAGTTCCACTGTAGTACACATTAAAAGACTCAAAGTCAAGGCACCTTCATTACTTGAAAAGAGAATATTGAACATCCTGTTAACAGCATGAGGAAAAGTGACCATTTGCTTAGTTCCGATAGGATCCTCTTCCAAAGAATCAACAATCTATAAACACCAATGTTTAAACACCAATTTAAAAAATCTGTATATGGCTAGTCATGTTGAGTATGGTAATGCCCCACAAGATGTCTGTGATTTATCTGACCTATTCCTTATACCGACTTTGGTTTACCTTAATATTTTTAGAGAGACCTCTCATAGATTACCTGCTCAATTAAAGTTTCACATTAATTACTCATGAGAAGAAAATCAACAGTGAGTGGAACGCAGGCATGGAACCATCAGTCAGCGGCAGTGTTACAGAATATGCAATGGCATGAGTTACGTAAACAGTTTATTCATCTTCATTAAAGTTATACTGAATCAGCAACGGGGCCCCATATGAGAAACTCTCTCAGATGACTGGGTCTAACTCATAGGACTTATGTAGTCACCCTCACAGACACAGCTACTTAGAGGATGAGAGTCCAATAGCTGAAATATTTGCAAAGATCTCTAGTCCAGTTCTACAAACCCTAATTAAATGTTGAATAGCTAGCAAAGTAATTCCAACTCTGTTAAGAATTGCTGGGAGACAATATCATATGGTACTGAATCGTGAAATCTGAAGTCTTTTCCATGACATTTTACTTTTCCCCGTTATCCAAAAAGATATAGACTGTTTTTGCATGTTCCATATCAGACCCTTTTATCCTGCACATATGCATGAAGTGCAGCTAGTTACAGCAGCTGGTTTATAGAAACAGAAACCTCACAGCTCCAAGGAATTGCCCAGCCCTACTCTGTTTCAGGGCTCCATCCGTTTGCCTCCCTGTACTTCAGTCATACAAATATATGGTTTTGTACAATATTTAATCAATTTTCGTCAATGTTTCCATTGATCATTTAAAGTGAAAGAAGAAACAGTTTTCCTGTAATGGCAGTAAGATCACTACAGTAATTTTTTTTCCAGTTCTAAGATTGTATTTAAGAAATGCATTCATCTAAGACTTATTTTCAAGTAATAATACTGTTTCTGTAGTAACAACTTGTCACTTTGGTCATAATGCTTATTACAGAGTCCTAATGCAGTTATAAACAATGCTATTCTGTAAGATGGTTTTGTGGTGCTAGGTAAAATGAGATACAGTATTGCTTTGATAGTAGACACTAGGACCTATGTGAAGAAAAATGTACATAAATGACTAGATATTGATGCAATATTGATTTATTTTAATCTCTGCACATAAATCAAGGAGTGTTACTCATCTGCTGTGATTAAACAACAGAACAACAGTATTCCTAATCTGTAACATTATCGGTAAAGTTATGAGACAGCTACTGTATTTCGATAACATTTATGCTATAAAAAAGTTTTTCTACTAGCTGTTCCTACAAGACCTACTTTCTCTCTAGTAACTGTGTATCATTACAGTGGAGTAAACTATTAGGTAATGTATGAAACAAAAAAAAACTTGATGGAAGGTAAAAATATCTTTTTTTCAGCAGCTATTTAAGGAAACAACATTTTGAAGCAATCATCGCGTGTTTAATAATGGCAAGATGTTTTGAAAAGAGGATGTTGACCCTCTTTCTAATGACTACAATTTGATGTAGTCTGAGCAATGGCAGTATAATAATTTCCTGTTCACGTAACGTGTTTGCACAACATAAAGTTGCTGATATCGCTAACTAATAAACTCGATAACACCCAAAGGATGTGCATGTGTCTGGGAATTCCCATGGTCCTTCCTGTCTACCCATAAAGGGTATTTGTAGGAATAAAACAAAACTAACATCTACGGGCTAATCATGCAAACTCTTATTCATACAGTTTACTACTCTTCACCCTGTTGACCTGTGAACTTTACGCTTACATATTTCTGTATTTGAATAGTCAGTTATGTAGACAGTAGTAATCTAGCTTTCTGTCAACACTTGGCTCAGAAAATAAACAACATGCCAAAACAAAAATGGTTTAAAATTTGATTCTGTTTTATGCGTGTAGCTGCTCTAGGAGACTTAGAGGCAAAAGGTGATTCTGCTCTGTTTCTGGCTTTTCTTTGAACCCATAGGTCAGGTAGTGCTCTAGCTGCTATTGCTGAAAGCAGAGTATTTTGAAGCACATCAGAACATGCCAGCACACTCACAGTGTGCCCCCATATGATTATTTGTTTCTAGTAATTTGCTTGCTCATTCTTGCAGGAAAATAATGCACAGTTATATATAGGGATCTGGCCTTCATATAGCTTCTCCCTTTCTCTGTTCCTGCCTCACTGCTGTCAAGCAGGTATTTTCACTTCTCCACGTCTCAGTCCTGCCTCTTGCTTGGTACAATGGGAGCAGTTGTGTTCATCTCTTCTCATAAGGCACTCTCAGATCTATAAAAAGCAAGCTAACTTTGCCATGAATACCTTTGTTAATTATTTTAATTTGATTATGGTCTGCTGTAGTCCATACTCAGTGTAAGGAGAATAATATGTATATTGCATATACATTATAAATTTGATACTACTTATAGTAAGATTGTTGAAGTCCTAAAAGTAGTGGCCAGCGTACATTAGTTCTCCTGTTTCCAGCTGATTTATTTAAAAAATTTCAAATACTCAAATTTGAACTAAGAAAACAGTCATAAACGCCAAATATATTTATTTTAGATAATGTAATCTGAATAAAAACATTCAACTGTGATACATTTCCCCCAGGAATCAATTATCTGCAATGAAGCTTCAGCATTGACAACACTGGGAGTGACAGCTGGAGCCAAGTTTCCTTGAATTTTTTAAAAAATCATTAATAAAACCGATAGTTTTGTGTGCCATCTCTCCATAGAAAAATGCAATTTCCATTCTTATTAAGACACAGTCCCAGAGAGATATACATTGTATGTGTATCTGATGCTTTGAAAGGTACAATAGCTATAACCCAAAGAATTTTAGCATGTATGGTCTGCATTACTTAACTCTCTTCTAAGAGGGTTATGAAACAAATGCTGGGGTCCAAAGTAAATAGTGTTTCAAACAATGCATGACATGGATGTAGCCTGTTAAATAGCTCCTCAGCAGATTTGTGGGAAGTAGCTTCAAGTTTTTACATCCATATTAACAAGCTGTATTCTGTGTTTGCTTTAAAGACTTTTTTTAAAATTAGAAGCATGAAGATACTTATTTTCCAGTCATGGTAAATTGCCAATGTGGACAAGGCAGTGTGTTTCTTCGTACATTAATTTTAAAGCTCTTCTGTTAATATGCTTGTAAATGAAGTCACTAGTCCTGTCTTGCATGTTACAGCTTGCTTTTTAGGCATTTCCATGAGAACACAATGCTGGTATGTTAGTATTCTACAACACTTCAGATTTCTGGAAGTATCTGTAATTTTGATAACTGGAAGGAAGTTCCTTATTGCTCATACTCATGCTTCTTGCAAGTTTTTATAATTTAGAAATCCTCATGTGTAAATCTCACTTCCTTCCCTCTAGTAACCAGTGAAGTAGCTTTTCAAGACTGGCTGAAGATTTTTATTTTTCATGCAGTTGTCCATTCTTTAGATTCAGTTAATATATGTCACGTAGTAAACAGTGTTAGATGTAATAGAGAAAATTTGGTGGGATATAGAAAACAAACTAACTGATGTCTCAAAATCTCCAAGGTCAGAAGTAAAAGCTTCTACAACAGAAAAGTTAAGGAGAGGGAGAGTAGGGATGTGCCTCAGGACAATGATCTTAAGCACTTGGGTCATCACTGAAGAAACAGGCATTCCACGTGTAGACAGCAAACTTTCTCAGACAATCTCTTGATCTTTGTTCTTACTTACAGCAGAGACAGAATGAGTTCCAGAATCTCAGGACTCTCACTTCTAGTTATTATTTCAGTGGCAAAATATAGAAACAGACTAAATCCTGTCTGTCTATTCAGAAACATTCAGAAAGATTGTAAAATATTAAACAAAAGAACAGGGACAAACCCAAACCCAGGCATTCAATATGATTCTCATCTATCATAGCTCATTGTGATAAAGGGCAAAGTAAGATGTGAAAGAAGATACACTGGTTGCTAATATTTCCTGTCCTTCCTGATACCTCAAGTGAATTAATTCTGTAGCTGTCACATCTCATACCTGCACCTCTCCAGGGACAGAGACATCTTTGTCAGACTGTCCCAGTTTTCTGAGTTTTGTGCATATTGATTCAGGGACTTTGAGACAGGCGTACTGTTAGTTACTAATGCCATCCTGTCTTTGATGGCCTTAGAGTACAGGCCATACAATAATAGATTCTGAGATACTCATTATCTATAACAATAGTTACTGTGTATAAATCACAGCATGATCAGATTTGGAAGGAACTGCTGCAGACCATCCCATCCAATTCCCTTGCTAAAGCAGGTTCACCTAGAGCAGGTTGCACAGGAGTGTGTCCAGGCAGGTTATGAATATCTCCAGAGAAGGAAATTCACAGCTCCTCTGGGCAGCCTCTGTCAGTAGTTACCCTCACAGTAAAGAAGTTTTATCTCATGTTCAGGTGGAACTTTCTGAGCTTCTGTTCGTGCTTGTTGCCCCTTGTCCTGTTGCTGGGCACCATTGAAAATAGTCTGGCCCCATCCTCCTGACACCGCCCTTTAAATATTTATAGATATTGATAGAATCCTCTCTCAGTCTTCCCTTCTTCAGGCTAAACACACCTAAGTTTCTCAGCTTTGTAACAGAGAAGCTCTAGTCCCCTGATTATCTTGGTGGTCCTCTGCTGGACTCTCTCCAGTAGCTCCTTGTCTTTCTTGAACTGGAGAGCCCAGAACTGGACACAGTACTCCAGATGGGGCCTCACTAGGGCAGAATGGAGCACCTCCTTTGACCTGCTGGCCAAACTCTTTTCAATGCATCCCAGGATACCGTTGGTATTTTGGCCACGAGGGCACATTGCTGGCTCATAGTTAATTTGTTGTCCACCAGGATTGCAGGTCCTTCTCTGCAGAGCCTCTTTCCAGCAGATCAACACACAACCTGTATTGGTGCATGGAGCTATTCCTTCTCTGCGCTTGCCTTTGTTGAACACTAGGTTCCTCTCCATCCAGTTCTCCAGCCTGTCCAGGTCTCTATGAACGGCAGCACAGCCTTATGGCATTTCAGTCACTCCTCCCAGTTTTGTGTCATCAGCAAACTTGCTGAGGATATATTCTGTTCCCCCCATCTCACTGATGATTATGCTTCCAACTGGACTCTGCACCACTAATCACAATCCTCTGGGTTCTGCCATCCAGCCAGTTGTCAATCCACCTCACTGCCCACTCATTTAACCCATGCTTCCTAAGTTTATCTGTGAGGATATCATGGGAGACAGTGTCAGAAGCCTTGTTCAAGTCAAGCCAGACAACCTTTTCCTCCTAAAATGAAGCCAATTGAATGAAAATGCCATTAACGGATTCAGCCTTTGCTTATGCTTATTAAATGCCAGGGCATTTTTTTTAGTTTTGACTTACTTAATCAGAACATAATTTTTTACTTTTTTTCCCACTTTGTTGATAATCAGCTCTAAACCCAATTTGTCTGTTCAGCTGTGACTAGCTGAACTAAAGTATGTGTTGCTGTTCACTTCTGATGACAAGAGTCTGAAAACTTTTATGGAGCAAATACTGAACAGTTTCATAACAGACATTCTGCACTGGTAAACTGAAATTGTCAAGTGTTCTTGCATGTAAAATAGATACAAATATAAACAAGATAAATTGATTAATTTATATACTCAGTTTACTGATAACAATAAACATACACATTATATGCCCTATGCTTTTTAAAATATGATCGGTATAGGGGTAGCAGCACAAATTAGTATGTAATTTTTAATGAACTGCATATAGTTAGTAATGCTGAGGACGTAATTGCCTGAATTGTCTGTTTAAACAGTCATGACAAAATAATACCAGAGCCGTTAAATAAAAATATATTAACAGTTAAGAACTATAGTTAAAAAAGTAATAGTTAAAACTATATTAGAACTAATCTTTGACGCCTAACCCATTTTAACTCAGGCCTACCTATCTGCCAGCATCTTTTCCAGGGATATAAATGCCTGTTTACAAGTATGCTTTGACTATACATTTAACATGAAAGTAATAGTACTATGAGGATTCAGGTGGCCAGAAACTTACAGTTTCAAGGTACTCCTGAAACCAAACATAGCAAACCAGTTGGTAACCTCAGGTACACACTACATGGCCATGTTTACCTTGCATCATTCTCTAAACTTAAAAGCAAATTGTTAGGTCACAAAATTGTGAACTTTCAGTAGAATACGAACAGCTGAAACAGCAGTAACTAGAGGTGGATGCATGAGCAGACAGTGGACAGATGAGCAGACAATACAAAACTCTCCATCTATGCTTAGTAGGCCAGACACAATGAGAGATGGGCAGATTCATTACTTCATTTCATTCTTCTGAAAGGAAACAATATATGGAGGACAGGAAATAGAATATGCAACATTTTTTTTTGTTGCTTCTAATATACTCCTTTTGTGCTTTACTTCCCCTTTTTTAGCCTGTTACACCAAATCTGGGAAAGAGGAAACAAATGAAAAGTGGATAAAGGAAAAATGGGTGCTAGAGACTGACTCATCGCTATTCACAGCCCCATCAGATGGGGTTTGCACAATTCAGGTGGTCTAAATTGAAGAAGACCTGTTATTACAGCCCGTGGACAGACAGAAAATGTCTTTGGAACTGCCAGGCTGGATTTTTTACGAGATTTATGTTTGACTGAAACCAGCTGTAATAAGAGAAGAAGTGGACAAATATTCTCAGTAAAGCCCAATAAAAATAAACCTTGTGTGTATGCCTGTACTTCAAGTTGAACTCTGAGCTGGCAGTAATCAGCCAGTTACTCAGGGACACTGCAGGTCAGCAAGTCATCAGAAATTTGAAAAATGACTGCAAAAAATGTCCACCTCATACATGCACAGTGGTGCACACAGCTGGCAGAGTTGTGTCAATGCTTCCTAGCAAATATAGTGTCCACAGCTCCCACAGGCCCCAAACTCACATTACGTCTCTATTCTCCATATTTTTTCATTAATATGTTTAGAACAGCTAACCTGTAATACCATAAAGCAATAACACTGTGCTTACCCAGCAATAAGTACTTTACTGGTTTATCTTCCCTTGAACTACCAAATAATAGTGGGTTAGATAATGGTTTTTCCTCAATGCAGCCAAGCAGCTACCTTCCCAGAAAAGGTTGCAAACACCAATCCAGACTAAATTTGATGCTCATCCATGCAGTGATGGGACACAGTATAAAGACAAGTGTTTCCTCTGTTGCAAGGGTCCTTCTGAGAGGGCACCTAGAATATATTACAGGGCTTGACTTTACCTCTCTGGGAGTAGATAACCATTCCTCATGCTTCATCTCCCCTCAGCCATAGTGCTTTGAAAACATAGGGTCTCGTCCAGAGTCTGGTAAACTTGGATACTCTAAATGAACATACCTTTCATGAACTGAATGAAGTTAATTTGCCATACTAGTTCTGCTCTAAGACATTAAGAGGATGCCAAAATGATCAGGCAAGAGCAAACACTGCATCTTGAAGACAGATGTGTAATATGGTCCATGTCTGGTATTAATGATGTCACAGAAATCATAGAAGCAAATTGTGAATTCACAGAATTACTTGGTGAAATTGTCCCTTTCTTCTTCACCAGAAAGCCAGCACTTTCTCTAAAGTTGAATCTGGACCAGTTTTGACTGAGGCGATGTGATCAGGTTTTTGGTGCTTGCCTATGATATGTTTGATAGCCAAAATATTGTTCTGTCTTTATCCTGCAGATTATTCATTGTCCCTCAAATTACCCTAGCGGTACGTTTCTGTCCCATTCTATTGTTTACTGTCACAATGCTATTCCATTCCTAGAATTGTCAGCAATCATCTCACTCCCTCTGTCAGTCAGTTGTTGGCTGAGTTACGAAACAGTGTAAAAATGTCTAAAGTTAAATGGGTTGAAAGACTGTAAATAATGCATTAAGGAGCTATGCAGCATCTTCCGGGCTTTTAAACACAACAAAAACGTTTACTCAACAGTCATCTCTAAAATATATCCTTTAGGAAACAGCTGCTCCAAACAGCCTTCCCTGTTCATGGCTTAAAACTAAAACAAAACAAAGTAAACCCATAAAACTGTAAACAAGAGTTGTCATTAACTCTCCTTCATTTATACTGTACTGAGTCCAGCCTTGTTCAACTTAATGCAAGTGTTTATTCCACTGGAAAAATCATGACTGCGAAAAATAACAACTTGATGGATGATGATGATTAGCAATAAATACAAAAATGTTTATATTATATTGCATATGTAGCCCTTATAAAGTCATAACAAAATTGAGTCACTGCCCTGACTAACTTAACCAAACCTAGAAGATGTCTCAGATAGAGAAGATGGTGCAGTGCAAAAGATGGAATAACAAACATAAGATGTGGTTTCTTTTCAGACATACATACACTAAGGACGATCACAATCTTTACCTGCTTTGCCATTAGCAGGATATCATTATCTATGCACACTATGAGAAGTGAGGCTTGAGAAGCCTTATTTAAGTAATGCTGGCTTCTGAAAAGTTGTATTCCTCTAGCAAGGAGAAAAACATCTTTCCAAACTAACAAGAAGTTTCTATAAGTCAGTCCCTACTGTTCACTGCAGAATACTTAATGCCAAATTCATCCTGTCATCAAAGGCAGTGTATTACCTGCAGGATGCAAATGATGATCACCTTTGACAACCTGGTGCGATGCCTTTTAAGAAAGACAGTTTTACTAGATAATGCAAAAAATGGAACGTGAGACTCCTCAAACTCCATCTCCCTGAAGATACTGTTTCATTCTGAATTGACTTGAAATGTTAAGTAAATGGATATTAAATGTTTTGATTCTTGTGTGTTTTTTTCTGACTGAAAAAGACAAAATATGGCACCTTTTTTCATCCTGGCACTGCACTTATTTTTTTCAGAACTCTGTGAAAGTGTCGATATTTCATTAGTGACTTTAATGATGACGTTCCCCATTCTGATTTTTGCATTACTAGGTGAGTTGACATGATGTGCTTAGTTTTAGTGACTGAAGATGAAGTACTTAAACATTCATTTAATACTTTTGTTAATAAGAAAATGTTCTCAATGCACTAACAAAATACTATAATTGAAATTTTCACTCCAGACATGTTTCTGTAAAATAAAAATGTATTATTTACTCTCTTTCAAAGTCTGTGTAGTCTGAAACTTAACTAAAACTCCTCTATCAAATGAGTTTCAAATTAGTTTGACAGAACTGAGAATTTTTGTTAAAGATTTAAAACTCTAACTGTAGCTACTCATCAGGAAGGATCCAGACAACACTTGAACTCCATTTCAGACCCTAGTAATTGATTTGACAGTCCTCAATAGTGCCTTAAAGTAACATAGTGACATATCAAAACAACATGAGAAGACATGGTATTTGTTTTTCTGGTACATGTCAAGGTCAGGAACTCTATTGCCAGAAATAAAGATAGTCTTGTTTTCTTCTGATGATCCAAAATGTATATGAATTTAAGAATGCATATATCAATATATATTTGAGAATTCTCTTGGTTATTATGTCAAATCTGAAACTAGAAAGAACTTTACACTTTCATTTACTTAAGCAAACTGAAAAAAAGAAGAAGAGAAGATAATATGTCTACTTAATCCACAATGGCAAAAAGAAATTCAGAGAGAGAAATCTCTTGTAGTTGAAGAGTACTTGTAATTTAGGAATAAGGAGATCAAGCCACAAAGAGTACAAAATAGAAAATGTATCAGGAAACCAAATACCCTTCTTCATACCCTAAGCTCTGTTTTCCACTGCTTTTTCCTCTTTTTCTCCATTTCACAACTCTCTTTGAGAACTGTAATAGCTGTGACAGCTCATGGCCTTGCTCTGCTTTCTCATCTCTGTTAGAAGAATTTTATCTTAGAAAGGATGTCTTTAAATCAAGGGAACTCCTATAGATCGAACCAAACCAGTGTAGAAAGAAGTCACGGTGGTAGAGGGAGAAGGACAACACAGAATCACTAGGTTGGAAAAGACCCACAGGATCATGGAGTTCAACCATCCTATCAATCACTACACCATGTCCCTCAGCAACTCATCTACCTGTCTCTTAAATACCTCCAGGGATGGTTACTCAACCACTTCCCTGGGCAGCCTGTTCCAGGGCCCAATGACCCTTTCCATGAATTTTTCTTTCTGATGTCCAACCTGAACCTCCCCTGGTGGAGCTTAAGGCCATTCTCTCTTGTTCTGTCCCCTGTCACTTGGGAGAAGAGGCCAGCCCCCTCCTCTCTACAACCTCCTTTCAGGTAGTTGTACAGAGCAATGAGGTCTCCCCTCAGCCTCCTCTTCTCCAGGCTAAACACCCCCAGCTCTCTCAGCCGCTCCTCATAAGATTTGTTCTCCAGCCCCTTCACCAGCTTTGTTGCTCTTCTCTGGACTCGCTCCAGAGCCACAACATCCTTCTTGTGGTGAGGGGCCCAGAACTGAACACAGGATTCAAGGAGCGGTCTCACTGGTGCCGAGTACAGAGGGAGAAGAACCTCCCTGGACCTGCTGGTCACACCGTTTCTGATACAAGCCAGGATGCCATTGGCCTTCTTGGCCACCTGGGCCACTGCTGGCTCATGTTCAATCAGCTGTCAATTAATACCCCCAGGTCCTTCTCCTCCAGGCAGCTTTCTAGACAGGCTTCTCCTAGTCTGTAGCTGCACAGGGTTGTTGTGCCCCAAGTGCAGGACCCGGCATTTGGCCTTGTTAACCCTCATGCCGTTGGTCTCAGCCCAGCAGTCCAGCCTGTTCAGGTCCCTTTGCAGCCTCCCTACCCTCCAGCAGATCCACACTTCCACCCAGCTTAGTGTCATCTGCAAACTTTCTAAGGGTGCACTCGATGCCTTCATCCAGGTCATTGATAAAGACATTGAACAGGGCTGGACCCAGGACTGAGCCCTGGGGAACCCCACTTGTAACTGGCCTCCAGCTGGATTTAACTCCATTTCCCACCACTCTCTGGGGCCGGCCACCCAACTAGTTTTCCAGCCAGGAAAGTGTGCGCCTGTCCAGGCCAGAGGCTGATAGTTTCCGTAGCAGAATGTTGTGAGAAACGGTGTCAAAGGTCCAACTAGACCATCCAACACGAGCCTTACTGTAGTCCACATAGTGCTTCATCATCCCACTACTGACTCCACCCTGTAGTGTCGGGGCACAGACTGAGGACTCGTGGAGAAGCACATTAAATGATTCCTGAAAGAGCTGGCTGAGCACAGTCTGGGAGTGCAGGTACTGTGGTGCAGTGAAGGGATGAGTATCCGTGCATTTATGACAATCTGTCCATAATATACTTCACTTCTGCATGATTTCCTCAATGTTCCTGTTGTCTTTTTCTTTGTCCCATACTTTTGCCACTGTCAGGAGCCCTTGGCGTGGCTGTGGGATGTAACTGTGTCCCAAGCAGATATCCCTGTGGGATGTAACTGTGTCCCTGTGTCAGATATGGCCTAAGTCAAAGGTACCAGCACAAGTTAAGCAGGAAAATGAAGGTATTCATAGTTCCTAAGCATCTCAACAGACTGAAACCCTTCCTTAAGGCTAGCGAGGGCTCGTTCACTGGATGCTCTGTCCTGTGGAAGCATTTATGCTCCCAAGTCAGTGACAGCATGCCCTCCCATTGCTGTAGTATATGGTCAGTTACAGAAGCTGAAGAATAAGCCACAACAGGCCAGTGCAGACATCTGCCATGCTGGGAACCATCTGAGAGTCATGATTCTTGAAACCTTGTCCTGTAGTTCATTTCATTCCTATCTGGCAGACCAACATTTAGACTAATCTCTCCGTCATTTATCAGCAGTCCTGGTTAACAGGGGAGGGCTCTGATCACTGGAGGCTTGCCAATGTGATGCCCATCTACAAGAAGGGCCAGAAGGAGGATCCAGAAAACTACAAGCCTGTCAGCCTGACCTCAGTACCAGGAAAGCTTAGGGAGTGGTTCATTTTGAATGCACTCACCAGGCAGGTCAGCCAGGCGTTCTGGCCCAGCCAGCATGGGTTTATGAAAGGTAGGTCCTATTTGACCAGTCTGATCTACTATGACCAGGCGACCTGCCTAGTGGATGAAGGAAAGACAATGAAGCTGGGTAAGGATCTGGAAAAAAAAGTCTTATGAGGAGCAGCTGAGGGAACTGGTATTGTTTAATCTGGAGAAGAGGAGGCTGGGGGGAGACCTTATTACTCTCCACAGCTACTGAAAGGAGGTTGTAGCAAGGTAGGTGCTGATCTCTTCTCCCAAGTAACAAGTGATAGGACAAGAGGAAATGCCCCCAAGCTGCACTGGGGGAGGTTGAGATTGAATATTAGAAAAAAATTCTTTCCTGAAAGAGTGGTCAAGCATTGGAACAGGCTGTCTAGGGAAGTGGTGGAGTCCATTTCTGTCAATGCAAAAAATGCACAGACATGGCACTTCCTGACATGGTCTAGTAGGCACAGTGGTGTTGGGCTGACAGTTGGAATGGATGGTCTTATAGGTCTTTACCAACCTTAATGACTATATGAGGATGGTCTTATAGGTCTTTACCAACCTTAATGACTATATGAGTCTGTGATTACTTCACGTAGTGTTAAGATGAAGAGAATAAACCACAAATTAATGAGGTGAAGATAATGTCTGCGTTCAATTTTATATATGCCACCAAGCAGCCATGGCATAGAACAGCAGGACTAAGCTCAGAGTTTATGGAGAGAGACAAGACAGGAGACACTCAGTCTGGAGTACTGGGATGACGTGTGGTGTAAGCAGGGGTGCAACACAAAGCTTCAGAGCCCTGGGCTGAGAGAGGTGGTAGGACAGGCATGGCAGCAACAAGGATCTGTGGCCCTGATGCTGTTTTGGAAGCAGAGCAGGCATGGTGGAATAAAGCTTAGGGGCTTTGAGGATGATGGGAACCAGGTGTGGTGAGAAGGCAAATAGCAGGGCAGGGCTCCAGGGGCAAGACAGGCATGAAGCAGTGAGACCCGAGGCAAGGGAGGACCATGAGAATGAACCCTGAGCATAACGAGGAGGTGCAGCTCATGGCAAGACTTCAAATGTGTGGCAGGAACAGAGGTGTGGGACTTGGGGCAGAGGAGGGCCCCCAGGATGGGCCAGAAATATGGCAAGTCCCTGGCACAGCTACAGAGAATACAGTTCC
The DNA here is from genome assembly GCA_033459285.1 of Clamator glandarius. Classification (NCBI taxonomy): domain Eukaryota; kingdom Metazoa; phylum Chordata; class Aves; order Cuculiformes; family Cuculidae; genus Clamator; species Clamator glandarius. The sequence continues at coordinate 4,926,116 of JAUNZM010000039.1, forward strand.
CAGCATTGCTTCTAAAGCACGAGCAGATGCTGAGGTTGATGGTCTGGGGGAGGCTGCCAGTCCCAGCAGGTGCTAATGAGCTGGGCCAGGACAGGCACAGGTGTGGGGACCAAGGTGTGACGAGAATGAGGAGCAGCACATCTGAGAGGCCGTGAGGTGTCGAAATGCCCAGGCCTTGGCTCTGTGCCCAGATGCTGATAAGAAGGGAAAAAAAGAAATCACACCAAGCAAGTGGCAGCATGCCCTGTGCCATGTTCCTCCCAGAAAACTCTTGGCAAAGAGTGGGTTGCTGTCTCAAGTCATTTGTGTCAGGGGGCAACAACATTTCTAAGGGGCCAAAACCTATCTTGAGTTTGCCATTGTACAAAGCAAGGAATTGTATCCTGATGCTCTTTCTTTTTGTGTGGTAAAGTTGATTGAACTATTTGCCATTCTCTCCTTCTCCCCTTTTCCAGCTACTTAGCAGAAGTTACCTTCAATACCTGCTCTGCCACGAGACAAAGCACAGATCTAATTTATTTTAAACTTCAGAGGTTAAATAGTTCATAGTATCATTGTTGTTATTAATATTATTATTTTGCTTTCCCCCGCCAATACGTACTTTTCTCAGTTTATAATAAACATGAATGTTATGCTCCCTGTAATCAGCTAAAACTGAACATCTAAAATCCCCAAAGAAAGAGTCAACTCCTATGTATGAAACTTGCTGAGTAATGCTACCCCTTTAAAAAAAATCTGCTCTAACTCTTGCAAACAGTTTGCTATTCTTTCAAACCACATCCTCTAGGAACAGAAGATCTTGTTACTCCATATTGCATGATGTCTGTGGCAGTCATGATTTTTATCAGCTTTATTGGCACTTAAGTATACAAATATTTTCCAGTTCTTTTCCTTGTAATGTCTCTGTATGGTTATACTAAATGCTGTGTCAGAAATGGCTATGAATGGGACACTGTTACATTCCTTAGCACTGAGTAGTACTCTTTCTTTAGAAAGAAGAGGGATAATTTGAAATGGAGCTTTTTCTTCCTGTATGGTGCTCACTATGCATGTACATATATATTTACCAGTGTGTATATATATATATATGTGATGTGCATATCTATACATATGCATGTAGTAATACATATACATACACATGCTGCTATAAACCTGACAAAATACTGTGTTCCTGGATGTTACTCTTCATATGTGTTATAATCTAAACATAATATCTTAAACATAAAAAGATTGTAAAATGAACCTGCCCTACAGGCCCATCTTGGAGTTTAATGTTTACTGGTAATAAAGTAGAAATAAATACCAAAATATTTATTTTGGCGTCATATTAAAGAAAATTAAATCCAGAAAAACAACAGTGACATCAAAAGGATGGAACTGCCGAAATCTGCACTACTAGAATATTGAACAGCAGCTAAAGCTGGGTATTGCTCTGCTGTGATTATTAGAGAATACACTTTTCTGTTTTAATAGACTGCCTTTTAAAGTCACATAATATTTAGGCACTGTCTCTTACAGAAAAGGAATATACTCGAGAGAAACTTTGTCTGATGTCTATGTAAACCTACATTTGTTGATTTCATTCTACTTGCCAAATGCTTTTCTCCACTGACCCACAAGTTTTGCTTACTATGTGTATTACTTTACATCACTTCCTTTGATGCATCTCTGCAGACAATCAAATACTATTATTATTTCACGGGACATTAATTTTATAAGACTGTAAAAAGAAAAGGCTCTCACAACAGAGCAAATATGCAAAAGATATGTGCTATCCTTCAGCAAATATCAATATATATGTTTATAAGTATAAACAAATGCACCATAGCTGTCAGCAGAACTGAAAGATAAAGTTTGCAGGTGGCTTTGGCCAAGGCACTTAACTCTCTGTGATCCATTTTCCTTATCCAAGAATGAACAACAGTATCATTTAGACTTCCATCTTCCTTTTGTAGCATACTTTAGAAGAAAAAAATATACTGTTATTAGTATAATTGCTTTTGTTTTCTTTCTCCAAAATGCCTTGAAATATGAAAATGAATGTAAACACATGTTCCTTGTTAGTAAGTCTGGTAATAGGGAAAGCGTACTAATTACCCTTCCATCTCAGCTTCCACTATACAATATCATGGCAAAGAAATACTTAATGGAATAGAATCAGTAATCATCACACTGCTGAACTACTTTAAGATAATTATTTTGAGCCTCAGAGGCAGGGACATTTTGAAAAGTTAAAAATTAGGTTTGGTTTTTAAGTCCACAGTAGGCATTTAACTATATCTTTGAACCCTGAACCTGCCAAGATTTTGAAATTGTTATGGTGACTTGATAAAAAGTGATTATCTCCCCAAGTACTTCTTACTGTCATATTTGCTTACACTTGCAAGGGAAATAACATAAACACAGTATCTCTCAAGGAGTTTGAATGTTTTTGGTTTTGATGCTGGACATAAGTCATAAGTCTCTGAATTAGGAGGCTGTTTAATTCCTTTTTGTAGCATACGTGGATTCAGTATGAGATGGTACAATAAAATGATATTGTGATGAACAAGATTTTCATCTTTGGGAACTTGATTAAAACCTGGCTTGGATCACATTCACAAGGAGTTTTAAGTTTAATACAGGAACAATATTTGTGATCAGCAAGTGATAGAGTGCACAGAAACTCAGTGCCCAGAATATGCAACTAAGATTCAGAATACTAAATGAAAGCAATTACAGTGCGCTCAGTTTGGCCAACAACACTACTAATACAGACAAACATTTCTCACAGACATGGCCTCCTAATACTGAGTTCATAATATTTACGTACTGTTTTTCTAAGCTACCAAATCATTTTTAAGCTATGTGGTTTAGTAATGATAATGTAAGATGTGTGTCTGTTTACCTGATGAAGCAAACCATAAAGAATGCCTGGCATTTATTCTTTTTGCTCATTTCTGAGCATTGTTTCAGGTAGTGTTTGAGACCACTTACATGCTAGATATTCTGGAGCCTAGCTGCTTACAGAATATCTGTCTTAATGCAATATTGTGACATTTGGAAACACCTAGTATGTTTTTGCTAAAGCAAATGTTATAGATACAGAGACATCTCAACTCAGAGATTTGTTTTAAGAAAGCCTACTCACGTTGCCTTTGAAAGCATGAACATGTTTTCACAGGATTTTTGCATAAGGTATGATGGTGGGAATTATACTGACTTCTCCTGAAGTGGCATCTTTTAGTGATTAACTTTCATACACGTTTCCAGTCTACACTTTGACAACTCTGCTTATAAAGTGTTTTAAACAGAAGTGTGTATTTATAATTAAACTGTGTATCTGGACTCCCTGAACACAAGTCTGTGCTCACACATGGTCTCTGGGTGAATTTACTAGTGTTGGGAGAGACCAATTGCGTCCCTTCTACCCTGTCATGCAGGCCTGCTAGTACTGGTAAGCTAAACATGAACACAGCTATGCCTGCTCAGCCTAAATCTGCCACTATACATCCCATAATACCCAGCAACAATATCAGATGACAGCCAGGTTGCTATACTATTCCGTAACTTAAAGGTTCACATAGAAGTGCCTTATCAGAAATAGAGGTTACCAAACTTACTTTAAGCAATGCAGATACCTAGAATGCATCAGGCTCTTAGCTTGCATGGTCTTGGGGCTGATGCCTCATTTAGCAGCATAAAGGTAAACTACATGTGAAAAGAGTATTAAAAGGTTGCTTTGTACATCTTTCCAAAGAAATGAAAAGAAAGGAGAGATATTTTTGTATAAAATCTTTGCAACGTTTTCAATAGGTTTTGTTTCCAAATTTAGCATTTCCAAATACACTGGAAGAACCAGAAATTCAATTATTTAATGTTTTCCTGTAGGGTTTTGGAAGAGACTGCTGGAGCAGGAGGCCTCTGGCAGAGTTCTGTATTCACAGGAATCAAATATTGAGAGCAAAGTTCCTTTTAGTTTGGAAAGATTTCAGCCATATAATTGACTTTAAAAAAACATCTGTCTCTTCCCATTTCCAGCCTATGTATTTATTTTGAGACAGATGACTGGCAATAGCCTACTGGTGGGGCTTGGCTTCCTGAGGCAGTGTCATGCTCTCCACTGCTACATATTGCATTTCAGTTTCTGAATGAAGAGCTTTAGTATTCTTCCACTGTCACACAGATGCTATTTCTTACTTTACTTCTGCATGTGATCATATGACCCCGCTACTTTGCAGCCATGATATTACGGTCTTGATTAATTTTCATTCATTTAATTTGCAATTTTTTTTTTTGCCAAAAGGAGTGGGAATATAAAAGTAGCAAACCAATTAACAAAAAAATTAAAGAAATATCAACTCAGTATCTTATAAAGACAGCAGAGCCTGAGGACTTCTTCATGCAGTCTATAAGACTGTTTGTCTTCCCATGTTCTTATTACAGAACAGCATTTTCAACACACTCTGAGAAACTAATTTTTGGTGGTTTTTTTCTCATCAGTAAACATGGTGGGAGGCTAGAAGTATACAGGACAAGAAAAAGAAAATTGCACTGATGCAAAACTCAAAATCTAAACAAAAATATTGTTGTAGGCTACACTGATGGAAAATAATTGGTAAAAGTCAGTGAAGGCTCATTACAACAGAGCAAAGCATAACAGCTCAGAAAGCCACCCTATGTTTTTCTACAGTAGAGTTCATCAGTCCACTTACCTATTTTTCAAGTCTGTATTTGGATGGCATGTTTTAAGTTGAAAAAAATATCACTGGATGTCAAACCCCTAGTATTTCAAAACAGTTTCTTCTAAGGCACTATCTCCTCGTCACTTATCTGGTTTCTGTTTGCAATAAAGCTGCAGTAAGTCAGCACATTCCTAATATTGACTGGGTCTACCTACTCACAGTTGTGGTTAAGAAAACTCAGTGCAGCCGTTTTTCTACGAAAATACCAAGCTGAAGTGCTGTCCCTATAGCTAGTAAAAGGAATCAAATTGCTTTGTCCCATTTTTTTTTTTATTGCATGTATTAGTGGTAACACATTCTACTAGAATAATTTGTCTGTCATTAAGTTTTTCCTTCTACCAGTGTGGGAAAATCTTACACCCAGCTGACTTCACTGCTGTCCCCTAATGTCTGTCTATTTAATGCAAGGAAATCATTAGAGTTAGGATTTTTTGTATGCCAAAGAATAGAAAAAAATTAATTGCATCATCTGTGGGTTAAAATCTATGCCAAGAAGATGATTGCAAAGTTTCTAAAGTTAAAAGTCATTTTCTACAGAAAGAAAATTTCTTGGTATCAAAAAAACCTCCTGGTGTTTGTTTTTAGGTAGCCATATACTTTCATCACACAGACCAGCCAGTTCTTTTTTAGAGACTAGAATATTCTTATTTTCTAAATTTAATATCATCACATCACTCAGTTCTCAAGTGTGTTGTATTTCTCTGCTCCATGAATCTGGAAAAGATTGATATAAAGTGGGAGGCTGTGGAAAAGGAAGAACATCTGACTCACACAATTAGAAATCGTGGCCAAACCACTCTGCAGGGAGGAGGTAGAATGTCCTGGGAAAGCTGAAAACTAGCTGTTGGAAAGAAGTGCCAGCTGTGTTCAATAGGTTTGTGTGAATCTGTGTATTTGTTGTATCACTCTAAACACGTACTCAGCTATGCACATCTAAAATTATTGTGACAGAAACTAACACAAGTAAAAATTGTATTAATGAAACCAATTAAAAGAACAGCAAACTTACTAGGGCCTTTCTCCTTTTGAAAGTATTTGGGTATTTCTGTATTAAAATTACGTGGACGTCTGTGAATATTAAGACTGATGATTACATAAGTAAATCAGAAATTTTCTTTTGACTAAAAATCCATTTTTATGCTCAAAAGGGATGCATTCAGTTATTTAAATTAAGTTTGCACTCAAAGACAACTACTTTGGAAAAGCAGAAATTTCTTTTTGATTATTGAATCTGTTATAGTAGACTGCTATCTGTGCTGTTATCCATGAGACTTGAGTCACTTATCATCTTTTTCCTAGGGAGCTGATTTTTATTGCTTATTTATCTTTGTTGTACATATGGGAGCTCCTTTTAAAAAGGAGAAGTTTATACATTTAATAGAGGATGTCACTGTATCAACAATTGAGATTTCGAAATATTTCCTTTGCACAGGAAAAATTAAGTGTTTGGGGCACTATGACTGTGAAGATTGCAGCAGGATATATGAGACCTCTCCAAATGCAGTAGAGAGGCTTGATGGAACAGGAGCAGCACACAGACACTGCCAAGTGCTGGCTACCTCCCAGTCCTTGGAGATGGCCACCTTCAGTGTAGTAGGAGCAGTGCAAAAGGAGCTGGATACAGGGGCAGGCACTGAGGCTTGTTCCCTCCCTATTAGACCCCAGTTTGGATAAAGGGCATAGATACTTAAGATGCAGTAAAAGGGAAGGGGCAGCAAAACCAACTCTAAAGTAGATTCTGGTGAAGCAACAACTGGAACCACTAATAAGAAATCCTATGAATAATTATGAAAACCCACTAATGGCTAGCATAAAATCCAACAGAAACTAAAGGAAAACCAGTCCTGCTAGCAATTATAGCAGTGCCTTGCACAATATTGCAGTTACAGACACAACAATTCTAGGGAAAGAACAGCCAATTTCTGCTTTTGTCTGCGAATTCATGAGAGACAAAAGTCTCTGTTGTGGCACTACAGGAAATATGGAAGTCTTTTTAAAAGTGGAGTACAGTTAACTCAGAAGCCACTGCAAAGGCTTTGGAGATCAATAACTTTAAAAGGGATGAAAGAGCCTCCAGATAGATTACTGTCTCACTGGGAAGTGCCACACAGTGAGTATGAGGTGCAGGGTGGTGAAGCACGAAAATTTCTCTGTGCAGCCAATCTACATAATATCGGCTCAAGCGAAAAAAACAAAATCAAACAAACCTAGTGGTGGTGAATTTGGCAGAAAACATGCCAGAAGTTCAGCCTTGAGCAGTAGCCTGATAGTGCAGAGATCTGAATGTATGTAACTACTGAACACTGAGGAATATTGCAAAGGTGATATGGAACAAGGCAAACTAGAAGAATTTTGCTGTAACTTTGAGATCAACCTTGGTCCCAGTAATGGTTTGTATTTCAGCTACAAGAAGTAATATACCTGATGAAAAATTACTTGAAAATAGAGCTGGTGTGCCATGTGGAAGTTGGAAGATTGATACATCTTGTAAAGGGCAAACCCAAATGTTGAGCCCTTTTTGGCACGATTTGGTTTAGGTTATCCTATGTGTTGTCAAACAACATGAAGACTTAGCAGTTGTAAGAGGCACGTGGGTTAAGATAAACAGATCTTTTCTTGTTTTGTCTTGTAATCAGGAGGTGACAAGAGCAGAGCTGCCCCTTTGTCTGGCATATCATTCTCTACTTCAGGTACTAGGAAAGATCCACCAAATAATGCTGCTTGTCTCGTCCACACGTGTATGTGGGCTTCCTCTGCGACAAAGTACATTTCTAGCCTATGCAGAGGAATACAATTAAGATTTGAAGTGTTACTAAGCAACTGTGGTACCTAGTAATATCCTAAGTTGGGATGCACAAACCCGACTCCTGAAAACAGTCTTGGAACATTTAATGGAAAAATATTGCCCTTCTTCTGACCCTTACTTGTTGATGATTAGCCAGTATCCTGCTAAAAACAGTGCTGAGACACCAGGGAGATGTCTGTAGTCCAAAGGAAATTGAGGAGAAGAAAGCTTTGGAGTGCTGAAGCAGCTCTGGGGAAATATCTTGGGAAGCAGACTGCTCCCACAAACCCTTTGCAACTGGCTGACATTCTGGAGTATCAAGACAGATTTTGTCCAAGTTCAGAGAACCTTGTGGTTTGTACATGCTGTTCAGCAGATGGTTGATCAGCTTCCTTTATTCTGAGGTTTCCTGGGGCTGATAATCCCCAACACAGTGACAGGTCAGGGGACTGAAAGCACCCAAAAAGAGACAATATGTTCTTTGGGCTTTTACCATTTGAGTGGCTACATGGAAGGCAGCCCAACAAAATACTCGAGTTTTTCCGGTAATATGATCAGAGGACCTATCTGTTCTTTTGTCTTTGGTAGTAAATGCAGCATCCAAATCTAATGTTTGTTCAATGTCTCAGATGAAAGAAACATTAAAAATCTCCAGCAAGGCGTGATATTATTTAACCACACCTGATAGGACATTGCCGAACAGTGAGAGTCCCAGAATTCAGAGCGCCTCACCGCATGATCTGGGCCCTTACAGGTTCAGGGTCTCCTGCTTACACTACCCAAAGTCCCAACAATATTTCAGAAATTGCTCCAATTTCCAGGCAGGTGATACACCTTGGTGATCTGTACCAACCACTTCATGGGCAGAGCTCTTGCAGCATGTGCAAACTTCCCAGGAGTCTCTGTGTCATCTTGGCTAAATGTCAAGTCAGGCATGAGTAGACAAAACACAAGGAAGAATTAAACTGTCTTTCATCAAGAATTAACATAAGGCCTCTTTAGGTAAGGTGCTGTTTTCACTGGAATTGCCTGTTCTATTAAGTGTCAGAGAAAATTTTTGGGATGATTTCAATGATCAAAAAATCATTAGCTGATTTTCTAGGAAAAGGAAAGTAGGGAGTACATTACAGTGTAGAGAAGATCTGTACAGATGCACCTGGCAAGATACAAAGCCAAATATATAACACATCCTAGACTTCACTCTGTACATGAGTGCTTCTGAATGGCGTTATTACTCCTGTGAGATTTTGGTTGTGACTCAGTGGATACCATAATTAGTTACCACATTATAGTTACCACATTACTATGTGTATGTAATGTGGTCAGTAAAAACTCACTGATAAAAAAAACTTGTATATAGCTGTTTCAAGAGATGCATGAAATTTCTTTGTTATAGTTAAAATTAATCAATTTATTGTATTTTTCTTAGCATTATATTGCTTTTCAATTTACTCTTTAGAGTTGAACAGACTGTAGAGTTCAGTGCTACACTGTGAACTTATTCATTATTTCAATGAATACATACTAGAATTGGCTTCTCTGATTTTATTTTGCTGAAAATAGTGCTCACAGGCCAGAAATGGCATCGGCATGAAACCTTGGAATACTTTTGCTTAGGGTTGTGCACTTTTGTTCAGTACGTTGCTTGCAGACTGCTAGATCATGATGACTGGAGTCATAAAAACTCCTTCAGCAATTGATGTGATAAGAAGGAAAGAAATACAGGTTTCTATAAAATATCTGTGTTACTGAAATTCACAAACAGAGGGGATTAACTTCATTTTAAGGTTGTTGTCAGTCTAACAGAGCTGCTTAATGATTCCACAGGGCTTAGGGAAAAAGATTGTGGCCTTTCCATTGCAAAACGAATTTCATAAAGAGGCCCTTTTCAACCCTGCAAAGGATGAAAAAGAATACAAACTCTTTCATTTCCATCCTTTTCTGCTTCCCCCATCAAGACAAAGAATTATGCTCATGCTAAAATACAACTGCCATTCTGTTGATCTGTTTCACTACACAGAAATACAACAATTTCACTATAATACCTGCACACACCTCATAAGATTTGACCTGTGGTTCTTTTAGAAATAGACTGAGTAACTGAAATTTATTTATTAATACAGAGAGATAGCTACAGGAGTGTCAATAAAGGAAGGTGAAGATATTAGCTTTTTAATAAAGTCTTTGTCTACTAGCATGGCTAGTCTTGAACAATGATTCAGTCCTGAACTGAGAATTTACTTTTATAGATAATAAACTGAACATAAATAAATTATTAGCTATATGCTGGTACTCTGTAGATAACTCAAGAGTGCCCAACTATTTCCCAAGCAACTGAAGCTCTAATACATCTTTTTCTTCTTTCATGTCATTACACAAGGAATTTTGCACACGCTCTGAGGGTGGCTCCTCTGACGTATGGCAGTTTCTGGAGTTTCCCTGTGCTCTCAGAGCCACTCATCATGTAATACATGATGGCATGGGAAAAAAGGATAGCTTGGAAAAAGGTATTTTGAAATCAAGTATAATCATTGCATTTGTGGCTATGAATTCACATCAAAACCAGCTCTATGATGAGGCACAAGAATGCTTCATTAGCTCTTCTCTCTATTACTGTTATGTTTGGAATGGACAGTTAAAATTTAAACCAGAAACTCACTATTGAGTCTCTTAATTCCAACACTTATTAAGCAGTTCCAGTGCAAGAGAAGAGTAACCCAAATATTTTTTAAAAAGCACTACTAGCACAACTCCATACCAAGTCCAACTATTCTTACAAGAGCAGCTTTTTAATGAAATAGGCTGGATTTACATAACAAACAAACTTTAAAGGAAACAATCAATTCCCCTAGTATTCCTACATCTGTTCAGCACTAATCTTTATTTACTACAGTATATCTGTTAAGTCCTCTCTATGGTCTATTCAATTATTTTACCTTTATATTTTACTAACTTGTAATAGCCTTGCATAAGTACAGGGAGAAGAATCATGCAGATGGAACAAAGAGAACAAGGATCAGGCGAAAAACCAAGTAAAGGCTTAACTAAAATTGCATGGAAATTAACTGATGAACATGAATTATACAGGTGAATACATGACACAGCACAAACCCCCACCAGCAGTCAGCTTGCTATTTCAAATGAAGAAGCTTTCATTTTCACAAAGTTTATTAAGTGTTTAAATACTTCTGAATGTAAATTTGGTGACATGAGTCCTGGAATGAAACAAACACTGAGATTTTACTGACCATAGGATTCTAATTGTGCTCTAATACAAGAAAGTGTCCCAGCTGCAACTACATCTCCAGATATTGCTGTAGTTCTGATATTCAGGACTATTCAAAACCCCCATCACTGCTCACTGAAGCCAAGTAATATCAGGAGCTGAAGGAACTGTTCTGCTTGTAGTTTTAGGCAATAGGTTACTATTGTCTCAAAATAAGGAAAATAACTGAAATCTGAAATTAGCACAAGGATAAGATGGAGTCAAAAGACTGAAGGTCTGTTACTTGTAATTCAGCTTGGTTAGTGCAATAATAATCATCTTGTTGGTGTCTAACATCTAGGCTGTATCTAGTATTGGCTGAGATGAGTATTTGGGAATAACACACCTTTTATTTTTACAATAAGACTAGAGTTTTAGTATGACATTAAGATAGCTGTGAATTTCACTGCAGTTCTAAAAACCTGAGTGAAGAAAGAACACTCAAAATTAATGTTTAGCTGTTGGAAAAGCACAGTCATATCTGGTGTGACATGTTAACCAGAGTAAGTAAAGAAAAGCACTGAAAATGAGGAAACACTGTCCTAGGAAAAATAAACCAAATTTCAAGTAACTAAGATGACAAATGGAAAAAAAATATAATTTCTGTTCAGACTGACTTTAATCCATTTTGAGCCACCACATATAACTGAGGAATTCAACACATTTATTTAATTGAATGAAAGCACAGAAGAACTTCAATTAACAGTGGATTTTCACTTAATAGTGACATGTTGTTTACTAATACTGATTTATATATGTGTGTTTCTCATACCAAAAACAAAGAACAAAAAATATGGAATGTTATATCTTTAGGAAATATTTTTTTGCCCTCTTTAAAGTTCTTAATACTTCAGAAAAGCAGAATTCACATCTCCAACTAGTTTACAGTGAAGATATGGGAAAAATGCCCATATATAATCAATGCATACATAGAAATACACATATATATGCACCACAGACTGTTGAACTGTTTGAATGGAACTGTTTAAAAGGAGTAGGATAAAAGCACATCATCTTTTGCCCACAACTGTTACTTGTACGATACGTTGTCATCTGCCTCTAAGTAAGATTTGAACTCCATCTGCACTAACTAGATTTCAAAACATAGAAAAAGATATTGAGTGGAAAGATAACCATCTTCCTTGCCTAATTTTGAGACAGATAAGCACTGCCATTTGATGGACAATTCTGCCATTTTGATCACATAATTAAAAGAACCAAAGAAAAGAATACCCAGAAGAAATACTGGGGGGCAAGTGCAGTTTTTCAGATGAAGCAAACCAGAGTGCAGAGTAGGCTGTGGTCTTTCACCCCTATGAAAGCTTGACAAACTAAGAAGTTTTTAGTCCCAGGAGCCAGGACATCCTCAGAACCACGCCTGAAGGAGAAAGGTCACACTTAGGAACTAGTACCATTAAGATAATTCTTGGCAGTTAGTAATCTCCAGCCCTCAAACTGATTATGTTGCAGGAGTTGCACAGATGTGAAGCCCTGAAAGCCAGGGTTTCATAGCAGCAAGCCAAATGGCCCTTTAAAATATATATATTGTTTATAATATATCAATTATTTGTTTAAACAAATCACAGCTTTCTAGTTAAAACCTGTTTAATGGAAAACTGGTACTTATCACCTTTTTATAAGACTCCCATTCACAAATGAAAGAAACAATCTACTTACAAATTTTGTTTCACTGGGTTATTCTAAATAAGATCTAGTAGATCAAACTACAAGTAAAAAGCTGAAATAGTAAAAACCTAGTCAGAATAAGGGAAAAGAATGGGAATCTTGCATTCCATGTCCTCCTCCAATGTTATGAAACCAAACCAATACATTTTTTAGAATTTATTTTTAAATCTTTAAAAGCTCATCTTTAACAGACACATTAAGAGCTGTGACGTCTACTGATTTTAAGGAAATTATTCAAGGAATAAACCTCTAACAGTGGTTTGTACTCTATTTTGTATTCTACACATGCATGTTCTCTCAGTTGTAAACCCTTTTTGAAAGTACTAAGCCCCATTCTTAAACTCTGTGCTGCCAGATAGACAAAACATCCTATGTGGATACCTTTCCGATAACTAACATCCATTTCTGAAAGGAAGCAGCATGTGATTATTGTAAAAGCAGCTGCTTTTTCTGGAAAGGACATACATGACCTGATGGCCTACAGATGTGCAGTGAAAACTCCCTTTGGTCTCTTTCCTTGAGTATCAAATGGATTCACATCATGAGGCTTCTCTCGTGTATGAGTATTGCAGTCTATATGCTGAGTCACTAGAGCTATAAATAGTCTAATTCCTACTAATCTTTTTCTGCGTGGTTTTTTTCTGGTTTGATTTTTTTTTTTTACCCAAGAGCATTTATCAGCCTCTTTCACAGGCAAATCCCTTAAGGTAGTAGAAACGGCTGAAACATATGGTCAGTTGAAATTATATTTTTTAAAACTTACAAAAATATATGTATATAAGGTAGTTAGGTAGTTTCCTTAAAAAAAAAAAAAATTCTTGGAATTACTGCCCTGAGCTCTGCCAAAGAAGTTTAGCTTTTAGTGGTTGGTGTGGGAGGAGATGGCAGGAAGCAGCCGGTAACAACTACTCAAAGTATCAGTCCTTTGTGCAGTCTGTCTTCTTGTGGGACTTGCCCAATATATTTTTTATTGAAAAAATCTGTTAGCAATGATTACTCAGTTCTGCAAAAAGCACCCTGGTAGCAATGTCGGCTTCCCAAGGTTTCTGCTGGGAATAGTTCCTAAAACAGCAAAAAGGAGCCTCCTTTAATCCTGTGCTTATTTCATTATTCTCAGCAGGTCACCAGATGATATCATGCTTCTGTTATATTGTGCTGTTACCAGAAAACCATAAAGAAACTGAAGACTATGAACTGGCCTTGTCTAAAACTCATTGAAGAAATGGAAAAATTTTAATTTTAACATCAGAGGATTTCAATTCCAAAAGACTTCTTTCATCCTGAAGTGCATGACTCCTTCCTCCTTTCTTGGAAGACTGGTGAATTTGAAAGGGACTCAGACCTAAATTCCAGTCCCAAATTCTCCGCATATTTTGAGGAAGTATTCATTGATATCTGAATTGTGTAGCTAACCCCACACTAACAGCTGCATCAAGCTCTGTTACAAGCACCTTAAGGTCATGAGTTGTTTGTTTACTTTTTAATAAATTAACCTATTTGATTCTCATGAATGAAATTGTCTTCCTCTGCACCCTGCACCATGGATGTGGGGACATCACCTGTAAGCTATGAAGTTTAACAAGTGATTTACTTGCAGAAAATCCAAGTCAGTCACATTACAGTTTTGGTTGCTTAAGCTAAAATTTTTTATTATTAAACTAAATATTATTTCATTTAAATGCCTTTAAATGAAGCCCTCAGTTTTAGGACATTCAGATATCTCTTATTTCCTTTTAAGAAAGAAAAAATATTTTCTTGAACAGGTAACATAACAAAGTATCCGAATACAATTTGCTCATGTTTAAACATCGGTTTGAATTTTCTGTGTTTTAATTTTTTTGAATATACAAGTATCAGTTGAATGATCTTCACAGTGACAGAGAAATAATTCAGTTTCCAGAAGATACTTTGTGTCTCTCAAATCCATTTTAATTTCATAAGCATTTCAAGAATCAACTCCTCTCCCGAGGCATTGCAGACTTGACTCACATACTGTGATGACCCGTGGAGAGCACTCTACGTACTCATAGTTTTCTGTGACACGTCTGAACTAGTATGAAATGCCTTATAAGGAATTGCCCTGGTTTGGCCTTCAGCATGTTATGCTGGGATTTTTTGGCATGAAACAAAAAGCTAAGCAATCCAAAACCTGCAGATGTGCAATGAGGAAAAGCCTTGCAGTGATTAAGTCATGTGGGATTTTAAACTGATACACTACACAACAACAGTTAGCAGTAGTCTCCAGTGGCATAAGTTAACTTGCTTCATTATGAGATATTCCTGAGTCTTTACCTTTTCAATTAATTAAAGTCATAACAATTTGAGAGAATAAACAGAGTGAGAGCTCAATCATGGGTTCCTAAGATGTATAAAGCTTCATTCCACTTCCTGCTCCATATTCTAGTTAAAGAGTAAAAACACATGATGTGAGTAAATGTGGCCTTCAAACTGAGGGCCTATTCAGAGAGGCACACATAAATAGCTTGCAGATGGGTTCTGTTTATTAGTAACTATGGATACAATACAGAAAGTAAAAGAACTACTTTCACAGAGCCTGTACCTGCTCATGTATTCTGTAACAATCATATTCCTCTAGGATACTTTTGTTGTACTCCTGTATGGGCATATTTATCAGCTCTGAAGTACTGTTTTATCAGCTCTGAAGTACTGTTTCATCCATGTCTAAGATGTGAAATACATTGAAAACTGGAAATTACTGGTGAATAGCTAAAAAGCTTTTATCTATACTATCTCCATACATAGGTTCATATGTTCATACACTGTCCCTCATATCTGGTTTCTACATTATTATTTGTTTTACCATAATGTGTAGGTATACCAGTGAACACCTAGATATCAGCATGGTGCCTTCACACTAGCAGCAAGAAGACATCTCAGCTGCAAAGATATGAATTGATAAGACTGCAGAAAAAGGAGCTACTATTCCCATGGCAGTATATAGGAAAATGAGATGCAAGAAGACAGCGGCCTTGGGTTTTGGACTTGGGTATAGCTAATGGGGAGCTCAGAAATATGCCAAAGTGCAGAAATTCTCTTCAGTGCTTAATCACTTTCATATTTATGCTCTGAATACTCCTGCCCTTTTGCTGAATAGGGCTGTTCATAGAATCATAGAATCACTTGATTGCAAAAGACCTCTTGGATCATTGAGTCCAACCATTCCTATCTGCCACTAAACCATGTCCCTGAGCACATCATCTACCGGTCTTTTAAATACCTCCAGGGGTGGTGGCTCAACAACCCTCCTAGGCAGCATATGCCAGTGCCCGACCTCCCTTTCTGGGAAAATTCTGTGAATTCAGTTGAATTCCTGTTTGTCTTTTCCCCTCCAGTCATGTGTTCTAGGATCACACTCTCTGCTCTCCAGTGTCTCTTCTCTATTTCATTCAATATTTCTTCTTCTCCCTTACTGTCACCCCTTTTGGATAGATTCTCCCCCTAGAAGAATTTGATCCCTGCTCCTAAGAATTCACAAACTGCCTTGCTGTTCTCCCTCTCCTGTGTACTTTATTCATTCCCCTGCCCAAGCTCTCTCTAATTTGCTTGCTAAGACAGTAAGTTCTAATCAGACACTATTTTATTTCCGGTTTAAATAGTAGATATAGAACAATAGGATCCCTATATTAACTGTTCTACAAACACATACATATGCTTACTTGAAGAGCTGAAATACAATTACTGAACTGAATCAGTGCAGGCATGTCAGTATTTGATTTCTCACATGTTTGTTTATTTTAAACTTGCTCTATTTCTCTCTTAATAGAAATGCTTTATTCACAAAGCAGCTTCTAGAATGACATGTTTATAGTGGGACTGAGTCTAACTACTAGAAAAGCTTGTAGTTCAAATACTTTCAAATGTAATACTGCAGTCCAAGTAGCTCATGCCTCTTTTTCAGTTACCGACAACACTATTGGTTAAGAACACGCCTACTCAACTACCATCAATGTATTTGGTTGTTTATACATTCAATGAGAAGCATTTATCATATTTTGCACGATATATTTCAGGGAAATCCCAGCAATTTTTTTCTGCCCTAGTTCCATTGTCAGCAGAACTTGATACAGTTCCTGTAACATTCACTAACGTTCCACAGGGATACTGGCAGTCAGACTATGGGAAAAGTGAAATGTCTGTGGGCCACATTGTTTTCAGGATTAGTTCTGAATGTAATGAAATGTGACTACCGTTTACAGCTGAAAAAGCTGTTAAATCTCTACATGCTAGTAGACACATCCACTAATTAATGGGACAGTCCCTGAATGGGAATTTGAAAAGCAGGAAATTGCCCTGCATGTGACAGCACATGGGGGAAAAAAAAATAATCTGTGACTGTTTTTAAAATTCAGCATGTTGCCACTGTCAGCATGGTTTTCATAGTGCCATGTTACTTCTTGTCCTGTATTATTGACTTTAAGGCATTTATATCCTGAAATTTTAAACACTAAATTAGAAATGAAAAGTGTCTTCATCAGTGATTCCATTTCTTTGAGAAAACAAGAAAATGAGGTTGTTATTACAGCACCTGAGACTTAGAGTCACTGAGTATGAGGATGCAACTGAGTCCAAAAGTCCCAGTGGGGTCAGTTTTAACACATCTTGACTTAATTTATTTCCTTGCTTATGATCTGACCAAACTAAAAGCCCCAATTCCAATTCCATTTTTCATCAGTGACTTTAGACCACCATCAGAGCTGAAATTTACAGAAGAGGCATATTACTTAAAAGCAATTCTTTTGGCTCCTTGTGTTAGAGGATTCAACCGAGTGTTTCTTTTTTGTTTCAGATGTGCTTTTCTTCTCAGAGGCTCTCTCATTTCCTTGGGTGCAGTCAAATGCCTAGTTACTTAATAGGTTTCTCTGATATAATGTTATTTTATGGAAGCTGGTATAACAAAAGCCAGTGGCTTTTAACCTTTCAAGCTGTCTGCTTTCCAGTCCTTTTCTTTATAGTCAGAGGTGATAGTCATTGCTTCCCACTGTTCTGCTCAGAATTGTTGCCTAGCTAGTTTATAGTAATGCTAGATGTTGGAATTCTACTGTCTAGGCCTCAAGACCCCCTCCACCCCATGATGGTTTTGCAAAGTTCCATTATTCCCATACCAGCTACACCTAGAAATAGGTACATGCAGAATCACTTTATCCTCCCCGCCTTCCAAAATAGGATTATCTACTGGCCATGCTCATGAACTTCATCCACTGCCAAAACTGATCTTTCAGAAAGGTGAACTCACAACATTCTTTCAGATCAGTTTTACCTGATGCTGCGAGTTCATCTTTCACCTGAAAGGAAATCACATGTGTAACCAGCAGTAGAACTGTTTTCTTTCTTTAAGTTTTTGAGTTTCTCAGAAACCACATGGTCCACAGACAACTCATTTCCTCAATTGTCTTATTCTCAAGCATAATGCCCAGTGTCCCTGAAGAACAGCAATGTATATTATAAGTTTCTATGTATTCTCTACAAGAGTCACGCTGTACCTTCTGTTAGGCAAGTCCTGTGACTAGGTAAAGAAAGGCTGCCTGTTTGCCTGGGAAGGAGAGCACTTCATCCTGAGAGCAACTGAACATGCTCAGGCTGGAAAACACCTGGGGTACAGCCAGGAGCAGGCAGGAGAGAGACAGTAATTGAGAAACTGTATAGACTGTGAGACTCCTGTGAAAGGAAAGGGATTCACCTGCTGCAGGGAGCAGACCCAGTGCCACTATGACCAGTGATGGAGAGAAGGTGGCTGTGACTGCAATAGCAAGTGAGGTAGGAGTGGACTTGCACAGTTGATCCTGCAGACCAAACATCTATTGGGTAAGTGATTCAGAAGTTTACCTGCAGAGAAGTTATAGCCTAGTCCTACGACCAGAAAGCCCAACAGTAGTTGGAAGACATGGAGTGCCCAGTGGCAAATCTTGCACTTCAATTCCATCTGAAAGGAGTCCAATTTGTGCACTCCAAGATTGCTAGACTATATGAAACAAAGCATTCCAAATGAGAACAATGGAGATTCACTTCAAAAGTACATTCTTGATAAAAAATAATAATAATAAAAAATACTACAGAAGATGCACCCAAAGGTTTTCCTGAGAACCCAGAGAGAATGGCTGGGAAATAATTTGAAAAGACAAAGTCACCAGAAAAGGTTAGACATCACTCCTGCAATGACTGAGCAAGCAACAGCTTTGTTTACAAGTCTTATTTTACTCTCCTAGGAGAGCAGTGTTTTCCATTATTACAGAATTAGATTTTTCTGATTTATTTATGTATGCTAATGATACATAATGCCAATGACACACAACCCATCTTTAAGGAAAAAGGAGTATGTGGGAGGGAAAGGCTCCAGCTCCTCCTCTGATGGCACAGCTCGATATTACACCTTACTATTTCTGTAACCATGAGGATGTGCTATGGGTTTACTAAAAAGGTAACAGCCTGCAACAGTCAAAGTAAGCAGATTTGTCAGTCACCTACAGAACAGTCATCCTGCCCTTCCCTTAACCAACTGGTACCCCAGTAATTCTCAGCTGCTGCATATGTAAATGGATTCAATATCTCTTCCACTGTATTATTAAGCTCACAAACGTGAAGAAAGTGTTTTCACTATTAATAATAAATTCCCGACATTTTTGCGCAATTAGCCTTTCACCATTCATTCTTTGATGGGATGATAGAAGGAGGAAATGAGAAATGGAAATTCTGGCACTGAAAGGCAAGCACAAAGCAGAATGAGAAGGAAGTATCTTTACTTCCCGATTATCAAAAATGAAAAAAACTCTCAAAGAAGGTGAAAGCGGTGTCAAAAATTATCTATGTGGATCCATATCTGAGATTAAGAGAGTTTTTGGCCTATATTGTTTTCAATAGTACAGGAGGTGAACTGATTTTTTTTTATAATTAGAAGAATGCAACTGCATTTTATGAAACATTCGAGATCGGTATTTTTTTACCTGATTCCATTTTTACAGTGAAGCAACTTGGGCTGCTTTTCTACAGCTTTGTAGATCACAATCACTTGTGAAAAAAAGAGAAGCAAACTATATTGCAGTTTAAAAGTTTTTGTCATCAGCCATAGATATATCTACAAACCTATAAATCTATGTAAATACTCTACATCTTTTAAAACACTATTTTTAATTGTTCAAGATCAGAGAGATACTTATGTGTTCTACTTTTCCAAAACCAATCCTGCTTATGGTTATAGACAGATTAGTTCACTCTCCAATTCTAGAACAAATTCTAATACCCCATACCTCCCCATATAAAAAGTTGTTTACTTAGAACTGAAGTGCTTAGAACACCAAAAATGTTCATCTCCTTTTAACACTGTGTCAGCACTTGAAACTTGGAATCATAGAATCATAGAATCACTAGGTTGGAAAAGACCTTTGTGATCATCAAGCCTAACCATACTTGTTCACTGCTAAATCATAACCCTAAGCACTTCATTGTCTTTAAAATACCTCCACGAATGGTGACTCAACCACCTCTCTGGGCAGCCTGTTCCAGTGCTTGATAACCCTTTCAGTGAAGAATTTCTTCCTAATATACAATCTGAACCTCCCCTGGTGCAACTTGAAACCTTGTCCTCTTGTCCTATCACCTATCACTTGGAAGAAGAGACAAACACCCACCTCGCTACAACCTCCTTTGACATAGTAGTAGATAGTGATAAGGTCTCCCCTCAGCCTCCTTTTCTCTAGGCTAAACAAGCCCAGTTCCCTGAGCCTCATGAGGATTGTTCTCCAGCCCTTTCACCAGCTTTGTTGCTCTTCTCTGGACACACTCCAGGACTTCAATGTCTGTCTTGTAGTGAGGGGCCCAAAACTGAACACAGGATTCGAGGTGAGGCCCTGCCAATGCTGTGTACAGAGGCACAATTTCTTCTCTGGCCCTGCTGGCCACACTGTTTCTGACACAGGACAAAGTGCTATTGGCAAAACCTCCTGTCCTTGATTTGATCACAGGAACACAAAAGATTGGTTCTAACGAGACAAGGTTCCTAATCACCCTGCATTTGCATAAACCAAGATATCCCACTTAGTTAGCAACTCCCTTCTCCTGCTCTGTCAGATTTTATGAATGACCCAAACTCAAAACTCTATATTTTTCCCAAGCAATGTTACAGTTCACTTGCATATTTCTAGATATACTACAGTGACAAGATTTATTATTTTGTAGGTCTATTTGTCCATTCAAAGCATCAAAACCTCTCTCACAGGCTCTCTGATAATGAACAGCAGCTTGTCTTTAACATGGACAAAGTAAGATGGGAATATACTGAGAGATATTAGGAGAATTGGAAGCTAACTGTTCTTCCAAACTGCAGAAGCATCATTCTGTCCGGTATTATGCTTCACATGTGAAATTTTGTGACCTTTCAAACTCCTGTATTTAATTTTTGCTTTGTGCTGCTATTTAATAACATCAACAAATATGGACAATCTCGCTGATGATATATTGATAAGTTGGGTTTGGTTTCCCCCAGCGTTCATTGCACCGAGACCACTAGAAGAAGAAATCTATTTTTGCTTACTCTAATGGAGCATACACCACCTTAGCAGAGAGATACTAGCATGAACAACAGGTAAACCCCAAGTAAGTAATTTTAGCAGAAACTAAGCCATTGAAAGAGTTCATTGTGCACAGAGCACATTATGATACATTCACTCTAGAGCTTTCCAAGAGCGGAGTTACACAAAGAATTAATTTGATCAAGGACATGAAACTAGGCCGTGCCAAGAAGAATGGCATTTGCTATGTCAATACATACATCAGTCATCAGAATAGGAACCTGATACAGCAAACACAAGTGGACCGTATAATCCCTTGAAAAACAAACTGGTATGAGCTCATATGTATAGGTAAATTGAACCCATTAGAGGTCAAGGAGCATCCAACAGGAGCAGTTATGCAAAAGGAACAAACTACATCCACCTATGAATAGGTACAGAAGCACAGACTGTCTGGGACATTTTCCAAAGGAAAGGGGAAAAATGAGCAGAGGGAATGTAGTAAAGTGTAACAAGGCCTTAACATCTCTCTTTGGGTTGGGGGAAAGATTCCTAAAAGTTTGTCAATCCTCCTTGTTTGCTGGGATGCAGGCTGCCCAAGACTCAAAAACTTACTGCCATTTAGAGAAGAGTGATACTAAACTATGAGGAAAAGAGGTATTAATGAAGCTTAGATCAACACCATATTTACCACAGTAGACAACCTGGATGTTGTCAGGCATAACAGCTCTAATTCACTAACCTCTTGATCCTTATTAGCTTAGGACTAAGACTTCCACGCCTTGCTGAGTAAAACTGACTACTACTGGCTTACATTTCCAGAATTTCAGTATTTATCATGAAGTCTCAACAGCAACTTTGTTTTTTACAGTCTGCCAATCAACAACATTTTGACAGATTTGCCCATAATTTGTGAAGTTTTGTAATTTGCATACAGCACCTTTGCCAAAATGACACAGGTTTCATTAGATACAGAGAAAGGATGCAAAGGTACACAGCCAAAATTTTTTTCTTTCATCTGAGATTCGCTTAAGAGGTGTCACTAAAGCTAGGCTAAGACGTAGGGCAGAATTTCATCCATTTTACTTGTTATTGTTCCATGGAGGAAACAGCCCAGACCACTCCTAGAGGTTTTAAACTTGCAGTTTAAAGAAGTATCTGAACAACAGCATCAGCCTCAGACATTTGTCTTTATGAATAATCTGAAGCATTATAAAACCTACCATAATATTTACATACGATGTTCTGCTTTTCAGTGACTGTTGAAAATTTGCATCTTATTACTGATCTTAATGTTGTCTAGTTTCAATTTCCAAGCACTAGCTGGCATTGTAAGTGCCTCATTAGACTTAAGAGAATCACCTCTTCTGCAGGCAGTTTCTTTTAGGCTACCAGGAGTTGTTTCTTGGTCTTTGCACCCACAAGTAAATGGGGTGAATTAAACTATTATTAAACTACGGAAGGCTTGCTTTATAATATGTCTGTTCTAAAATTATTATGTTATGCCATTAATTATTTCTGGTTTTAGACTAAAAAGAAACAGTTAAACTCTCCATTCATTGCATAATGTTTCTAAAAGTGACACTGGATACTGACCAAAACCTGGTGGGATATTTGGGCAATTAAAGAAAGTGAAACAATTAGAGAAGATCTTCATCTTTCTGATACTATGTGTCAAATCAGTTAATATGTCTAGCCAGGAAACAGATTGAAGATACTACAAAACATACTGCTTTGTTCTTTTTCCTTTTACTCTTCAGTTGGAAGGTCAGACTACAATTATCTCTTGTAATCACCAGCATTAATTGTGCCTCTAGTGCAGTAACATCACTTTAAAAGTAAGTTGGTGCTACCATGGCCTGATCTATGATGAGTCAACTCTGGGAGCAAAGCCACTAGAAAACTACTACTCCGTATGTTCAGTTTTCTGGTACTTTAGCCACCAAAACTGTTCACCTGAATGACCAGACATGCTTACGCATATACATGTGCAGAAATGGGGCTGTGTCAGAACTAAATTACATCAGCTGAAGTTGTTCTAGAGCTCCACATCCACTGTATGATTAGTATTGGGCTGGTTCTAACATCTGCAAATACAAGTATCTCTTATGAATCTATTTACTCTGTGGAACAAGAATACTCTTGCAGCTGACAATGATTTATGCTCAGACCTCTAGGTTCTTACAGCAAGACATAAAGCCAGCAAATGAAACACCTGAAGAAGTACAAACTAACTCTAGCCTAGCTTCTTGGTGTACTCATAGCAAGTGATAGGAGCATAGGCAGCAGAAACTAAAATGAACCTAGCACACTGGCAAAATTCAAAACTTCAGAAGAAACCTAGGTCAAAATGACCTTTATGGCCTCAAGGATGAAACACAACATTCAGCTTTGCAGTGGCTGCAAATAAGATTCCAAGATAGGAATCTTTGGACCTGATGATCCTGTAGGTTTTTTCCAACCTAATGATTCTGTGATTCTGTGATATGAATCAGTGAGGGACTAGTCAAGTTTCAACAGTCTTGGTGCAATAAATGGTGTTTTCAGGGCATGCTAGAATTTGTCATGGGACTGGTACAGGTGAACAGAGGTTCAGAAGGCTGGAGGTAGAGGCATTGTTCTAGACTCACAATGACTATCTAACTAGTGGAGATAGCTGTAGTCTCATGACTGCATAGGAGCTCAGAGATTCCCTCTCTACCCTGCTGCCTCCCAGTATCTTCCTCCTTCCCTTCAGACCACAATACCTCTTCCCAAAGCCTAGACCCTTTATCACAGAATCACAGAATAACCAGGTTGGAAGAGAGCCACTGGATCATCAAGTCCAACCATTCCCACCAATCCCTAAACCATGTCCCTAAGTACCTCATCCACTCTCACCTTAAACACCTCCAGGGACGGTGACTCAACCACCTCCCTGGGCAGACTGTTCCAATGCCTAACCACCCTTTCCGTGAAGAATTTTTTCCTTATCTCAAACCTAAACCTCCCCTGGCGGAGCTTGAGGCCATTCCCTCTCGTCCTGTCCCCTGTCACTTGGGAGAAGAGGCCAGCACCCTCCTCTCCACAACCTCCCTTCAGGTAGTTGTAGAGAGTAATAAGGTCTCCTCTCAGCCTCCTCTTCTCCAGACTAAACAACCCCAGCTCTCTCAGCCGCTCCTCATCAGGCCTGTTCTCCAGCCCCTTCACCAGCTTTGTTGCTCTTCTCTGGACTCGCTCCAGAGCCTCAGCATCCTTCTTGTGGTGAGGGGCCCAGAACTGAGCACAGTACTCGAGGTGCGGTCTCACCAGTGCCGAGTACAGAGGGAGAAGAACCTCCCTGGAGGGAGAATAACATCCCATCTCATCTCCCCTCCTATAGCATTCCTCCTGTTGGTGCAGCTTGTCTGGCCCAGCTCTGCTGCACCTTTCCTCCTCTGCCTCCTGCCACCATTAACAACATGCGAGATGTGAGGGGAAGCAAGGATCTCCTCCAGAAATGCTAACACTCACGATTATATCCAAAACAGCTATTTAACACTTCTTCAGGCAGGTCCATGCAATGTACAGTGCAAGCTATTCAGAGAGGGGTCACAAAATGTTAGTTGGAGAGCAGGAGACACAGCAAAGGCCTCTTGGGTCCCACTCGAGCATGCTTCCCCAACACCCCTCATGAGGCTCTCCTGCATGCTTCCAGAGGCCTGTGCCACAGGTCAGCAGCTGCTTAGCCCTGGGAAAGACCCAGGGACGCAAAATAGAACAGCTCTAATTGGTTTTGGTGCTATTGTGTTTACAGCATTTTGTTCTAGTTTGTAAAAGCTGCATGTACCCAAGCCAGGGAAATTCCAGTAGCCCAAGAGAGCCTTTTGAAGCTTTACATAGAGATGACGGCCTGAACACAAATCACAGACAATTCTGTGATTTGGGGTTGAGGGATGCGGAACTGGCTTGGCTGGCATTGCCTTTTAACTGACTCAGTTTGGGTTTCTGCCCAAATCATCCACTGAAGAAAACAGCATAGAAACGTTCTGCACAGAATTTGTATATCATGTCAGTCTGGGCTTCAATGCAAACTATCCACTAAAGAAAATTGCTGCATTACACTCGTACGTCGTATGTGCCTTATTCTGAAATATTTATGGAACAGATCTTCTATGTGGAAGGCAAATTTAAAATTCTAGATCTAATTTACATTGAACATATTAAATTTTCAGTTCATGTGAAGTTGTATAACTGCTGAAGATAATGGAATTAACACGAATTTGACTCATCTGAGGCTCAGGATGATAATTATATGGGAAAGTAACCATATATGACTTCAGATTTTATGGGGTTTTTTTGAATCAGGTGGTATTCTGAAATGGTGAGACTTCACCCAATTTCAAATTGTTTTTGAATGGATTGCACTTATATGACAGAATACTGGTAACAGCAGAATGATATTTAAATGAAAACATGCTTGCACATCTCTGAGGAAATTGTGCAAATTTCCCCATTTGGAAAGTTGTGCGTCAGACTGACAGTTCTTCTGTTCAGAGACGTGACTCCAGTGACCTGGCCACCTGTGACACCATTTTCTGGAATGACCATTCCAGGAAAGTAAATTATGCTTTTCGGTTAGCTTTTGGAAATCTAACCACAGTAGAAGCATTCTCAGTGCTCACAGGCGATATCATTATTGCACTAGTGTTTATGTATGTAGTTGCACTGTTTACACTAGGTGTAAGAATTTATTTTCTAATTCCAAATGAAGGAACTTGTGGATTAATGTATCACTTGAGCAATATATTTTTTTTTCATTTGTAAAATCATGAAGCTGCTATACATATTCACTTACACCTTCTCAAAATAATTTAGAAAAGAACTTCTAAGACTTCAGGTTTTCTAAATAGAGGAAAATTTAGTGAGCATTACTGGTGTACTAATCTCTCTGAGTGAGCATTCCCCCTTCCAATATCAGTAGAGGCCTTAACAAAATCTTTGTAATTTAAATATATGAACAGCTCTATCTCTGCCACATTTGGTCACTAAAATAATACTGTTCAATATTAGCTGCAGGGTCACAGGTTCAGCAGCTGAGTAGCATTTTGTGCAGTTGCCGAGTCCTCTGGTTTTGTTTCCTCTACCCTGTACCCACTGTGCTCATTAGACAGTGGCTGCATGTGACCTGCCACACGTAACCCCATTCAGTATTAGAAACACCATTTAACACTTAGAGTCATAACCAAAGACTCATTTCTACTTCAATTTTTTATCACTATCTCCCATTTCCTACTGTATTCCAAGACTGGAGTCAGTGAAATTTTGTCTTCTCTGTATCTTCTCTCCTCATTGTTAGGCAATGAAGCACGGCACTTACAGTAGAGTCTTCTGTGTGTAAGACGTGCCCTTGGAGCAGACAGCATCTTGCAATAACAGTTCACCTACACGACCTGCAAAATAATTTCAGTAAGTACTTCCCCAGTGCTTTTCATAGCAGTAACTAAAGCCAGTTGACAGTATCAGTGAAGGACTCTCTTCTAGCATGTATTCCTGACTGCCCAAATTGAAGACTCCAACGTTAAACAAATTCCTCTGTAAAAGGAACAAGCTCAGTGTCACATCACCACCAAAAACCAAGAGCTGTTTCCCCTCCATCCTGCAAGCTTCCTGAAACTCTTGCAGTTGTTCTCCCTTTCATTTCTGAGGTGATGTAATTTTCATATTGATGGCAAATTGCAGACTGCAAATTCCAAGACTGAAGAACCAATTCATTTTAGTTTCAAATGTTTTCAAGTTACCTTCCCAGGTAATTCCTATGTACATTCTAGGAAAAGATAAAGATAGAAATTTCTCTAAAACACCTGTAACTAAGAAAGTTTTTGGACTTTATTAAATTTGGCATGTAGTGATAACTTTTTGGATCTTTCTTTGGTAAGTTCCTTCTAGGCTGTAGATGCAATTCAGCTATTCTGCAAAGGACACACTTAATTGATTTTTGACATTGAAAGCTTCAGACCAAACTTCTGAATTGTTATCACAATCTTTTTTCCTTCATGCCTCACAGATCTAGCTCAGTTTGTGGAACTACACACTAAGAACAGAAAGCATATCTTAACTCCCTGCTCTGCCTCTGACTTACATTACAAATAAAGTCAATATTACAGTACAAACAGGTGGATTGAACAAATGTGTGTATGTTTAGATTAATTAGCTTTCAGCTTTAGCCTGACTTATAAAGCTACTCACTTTCTTCTCCCCATGCAACCATCAGTTTTAAGTTGAGCTACTCTGGAGGGCCATTCAGTGCCAAACCTGTTCTGTCTCTGCTGCCTGAAAAGGAAGTGAGGTGAAACTGAAACTCCTAACCCCAATATTTAAAGTTAAAAGTATAAAGAAAAGCCATGTGAATATCCTCTTATTCTCATAACCGAGGTAAATTACTCTTAATCCTATTGTTCCACTTCATTTTCAACACATACTCCTTCCTCATTTTTCATTGAAAGTGGCCACCATATTTCAACAGCTATTAAAGATACCCAAATCAGATTGTAAGTGGTCAATAAGTTCTATGCTTTTTATGTTATAGTTACCTTATCAGAAACACTGGCTTTTGACTCCAGAACTGTTGATCTGAGTTTAGGTAGCACATGGTATGCAAGTTTATAAAGAATATTATGACAAAGTAATCTCTCTCAAGTTTTTAATAGATTTAGCAAAGCTAGTGGGTCAATAGTCTTCGTATGTCTACATAAAATGGTAAACTGACAAGCACTGGAGATTAAGTCCTACCTTAATATTTTGTAAGGTTTTAGAGTAGACAGAAGATAAAAAAACAAAACAAAACCAAAAAAAGTCCAGAGGTTTAATTAACCTTGCACCACCAAACTCCCAAAATATTCTGTCATTAAATAGGGGCTTATGGGAAAAAATCCTGAAGGATGAAAAAGCCCTGGGATATTAATAAGTAATTCACAGAACAGCAATCAGACACTATGGCTATCAGCCTGTAGCTAGTCTGAGATATACGTGACTATGTTGTATCGGAAGACTTATCTCCAGCAGAGAAGTATTAGTAGCTTTGTGTCAGACTTCATCTGAGTTATTGAAAACATACTGGTCACTCATGTTAGTGAAAGGAGAGCTGAAGGTTTCTCAAGAGCAAGAAGCATCTAGTAGTTTGACCTGACAGAAAAACATCAGAGAGCTTAGCTTGCTGAAAGTAACACATGAAGACTCTGAAGGAATGGTCTCTATACATGAGTGCACAGAGAGGAAAAAAAGAGTTAAAAAAAAGCTATTCGGGTTAAACCCAAAATTGAGCACAGGAACAAATGAGTGCAAGGTGACTATCAGTACTTTTACACTGATTCTTAAAGGTATTAAGTAACTATTAGAGCAATCATACTTTAAAACATTGCTCATTAAGAAAGATTACATGATTTGGCATCTGCAACAGTGTCAAAATCCCCACATATTTATGTTCCAAGTTTTTTGATATACATCCCAGTATAACAGCACATTCATCGCTGCCTTATAGCAAGTATACTTACTGTTGCCTTTTTGTCAAAGCCTTTAGGGAAAGTATACATAGGATTAAAATGAGTGGGCTTCATATCTTGACTTTAACAAAGACTCTGATGCAGTCTCCTGTCATTTCTTTTTCACCAGACTGGCAAGATTCTGGCTGAGTAAGACTGAGAGAGCTAGGGGTGTTTAGCCTGGAGAAGAGGAGGCTGAGGGGAGACCTTATTGCTCTCTACAACTACCTGAAAGGAGGTTGTGGAGAGGAGGGAGCTGGGCTCTTCTCCCAAGTGACAGGGGACGGGACAAGAGGGAATGGCCTCAAGCTCTGCCAGGGGAGATCCAGGCTGGACATCAGGAAAAAATTTTCATGGAAAAGGTTATTGGGCACTGGAACAGGCTGCTCAGGGAGGTGGTTGAGTCACCATCCCTGGAAGGGTTTAAGGGACAGGTAGACGAAGTGCTGAGGGGCATGGTTTAGTGATTGATAGGAATGGCTGGAGTCGATGATCCGATGGGTCTTTTCCAACCTGATGATTCTATGAAATTCAAAAGCAAGGGTAAAATGGTATAATAACAAAATATTTTCTGTTAGAACTCTTCCAACAAATATCTTTAAAGTTCAACATAGCTGGCTACATTGGATAATCTCTTGACGGGAAGGTACTTGAACACAAACTGTAGTTCACTAGGTACTGCAGACATCAACAGTGTAAATTAGGAATTAAATCAACCACAGGATTACATTAAGTCCTTTTTTATTACAGTTCACCTCATTAAGTTTCAGATTGCTGCTGCAGAAGTCTACTTCAGGACAAGTTCTGATTACTCCTTTTGAGCATCCTTTGTTATAGTTCCAATAAATCAGCAGTCATCTTATTAACTGGTTTTCTTTTTATCTACAACAACAATCTCTTTCGAGAAACTTAGAGAAAGGCGAGATACTTGGGATACTTCATTTTTTACTCGGTGCATGACTAATCTGAAAGTTACATTATATAAAAAAAAAAATCTTATTCAATCCCCTTTGATATAAAAGGCTGACGACCATAAATCCCTGTGATTATTTGGTATGCAAGCAGGTATGACTGCTTATACTTACATACCACCATGAAACTAGCTAAATAATATTAGTCTTTAATCTGAATTACCAATACAGTAGAAAATGTATAAGAAAACTAAACAGAAGATTTGCTTTCAAAGTCATAATGTACCCTTATCTTTTTCTCCCTGGAAAAGTCGGTTTGAGGAATGGCACAGGCATGACCAGCAATAGCACTTGCAATACTTAATAGAAAAAAGTATCAGTAAATCATACCACTACCTATGGACATCACTGACAAAACACACAAGAAAACACATAATTCTTAAGAAAGAGAAGGAAAGATGGAGAAAAAAACTGCACAACAAACCAACCACCCACCAGGAAATAAAATACAGAGTGAACTTCAGTCAGCAAACAGCAGCCAGACATTTTGAGCTAAACTGTACAATTTACATAGAGGTCCGTGTTGAGAGTGTAACTCAGCTGCATTTTATCAAACAATTGTCACTATGTCATCAATTACAGTTGCAAAGTCTTTTTGCTGCTGTGAAACTAGTCCTTACTTCCCCTTACTTCTCACTCTGTTGCTCACAGGGACTTGACAAGCCCTAATTTGTCTGGAATACATTGCTATTAGCTCACTCAACTTAAATAAGTTGTTCTTGAGTCCCCACTTTATGCTTTGTGACATGTCCTTGTGTGAGTCATGAAACCAGACTGAAGAGAAACAACTCTGTTCCCCCACCCATACTTATCTCTAAAATGGTCTGTTGCAATTTTCACTGAAGGGCAAGGTAGTAACTATGAGTAGGTACAGCACATGGAAACAAGTGTCATTAAGCAATAAATACTGACTTGAATCTTTTCTTTATCAGTGCCAAGAGTGTTTAATCTCTTCAGTGGAATGTGTGTATTTATTATAACAGTACACACCCAAAGGTGTCTCATGGAGGTTATGAATCCCAATTAGCATTACATTAAAGAAACAGACTTTCTCTTATCTTACTAAGGTGGCAGACTTGCTGTTTGTCTATTTGTCTCATTACAGCAGTGAGGTACAAACTCATTCTTTTTCTTTTGTCATACCACTTTGGTATTTTATTTCAGGTGACCAGCAGTTCCTTGGGCTTTGGCCGACTCTGAACGCACTGGGGTCTACTGGCTGCCATTTACTGACTACAGAGAAATAATTTTTGTTGTAGTGATGAAAATTTTTGTTTTACATTTTATGAGATGCCAAAATTAGAACTTCAAGTGGCACTCCGGGTGCAAGTTAGCCTAGATGGCATGTAGATTTATCAGAAGTCATCAAAAGTCCTATAAATGCAGCACTGGTTGAAGTTATTCCTGTTATGATGAAATGTTTGTAAAGTTTATGCCATTTTATTCAGTGAAGCAAGAAAACTTGTTTTGACATAACTGATCCCTAATCTAAAAGTTAAAACTGTAAAATGAAGGTGGAGAGAGTGCTAGTGGGCAAGTAAAGGAAGAACATAGGTTAGGTGCTACATACAAAGATAAGGACAAGAGTGAAAAACAGTGGGGATTTGGAGCTAAGAAAATCTGCCACAGATATGCAGTACTGCAGTAAGCCATAGTGGTAGGAACAGTCAACTGACAGCACATACTACACGGGAACAATATGGTGAGGTTCCTTAGTCTACAGCTTAGTCACAAATGCCCTCAGAGCACTGCATTTGTCAAATAAAGGGTTTCCAGGAATTAGAATAGGTGTCTGTTGTATTTCTCCTCAGGGATATCAGAATTAATATTTAGCAGTGACTATGGGATGATTAGAGAAAAAAAACATAATAAAGACACTTCAAAAAGTATAAATCCCCAAATGGCAGTGGGATTACTTGGAGATATCTGAGGAAGTACTAGCAGAATTAAAGGAGGGAAATTAAAGAAAATTATTACTGGAAAAATATTTTAAGTTCTTTTAACCTAAAGTAGAAGCCTAGGAAAATCCTATAGCCAGGAGCAAATACGTTTTTATAGAAGTATGGAAAACATTACCTGAAAGACATAGAAGCTGGAGAAAAAAATCTGTTACTTCTAATAGTTATTGTAGAAGCATAGGAAAAATTACTCTGATCTACTGACAGGCCAGAATAGTGCTTCTTGACAGGGAGAGTTGTGAAAGGATTTTGTAAATAGCTGAAAATAAAATGTTCAAGTAACAAAACAGCATCTTTTCCTCTCTGTTTCACATAGTTTCTACACAAATCTATTTCTCACTGAGGCCTTCATATATTACTGTTACTCTATTATAGCAGACCTGTACTGAGAAAGAATTGATCTTGAAAATAAATATTTTCCAAAAGCATAATTGTAAGCAGAAACAAAAGATTACTACACAATTGCAGTGATATTAGCCTATGTCAAAGCCAATATTTTTCTGTCACATTACAGCTCCTGGACAGATTAACATCACCTGTGATTTAGACAACTACCATTTTTCTGTATCTCATACATTGGCATATCCAGTGCTTCTGTAGATTAGCCATCAGATACGACTCTTATTTCTTAAGTAAAACACATTTGAGATTCTGCAAAGATCAGAAACATTCCTGCTTCTTTCCAAAGTGAGCCAAAATGAGTACAGAGCATGAATACAACCGATCACAGAGTCCCACTGACTGGCCTGGTTTGCCATGAACAATAAAGTCTAAACTGCTAAGGTCCCAGGTCCCTTTTAAATATATTACATCTTTCTGTGGTTTTGATGTTTTCTCAGCCAAGCCCTTACAAAACATGGAATGATTCTTCTCTTAGAAAGCTGTTTGGGACAAGCAAGGAGAACAGTTTCTGTCTGTCTTTCTACTAAATAAGGCCAAAGAAATCCAAGCAGTCCTGCTTCCTACTCACCCCTTACCATGCTTTATCTGGCTCATGGGTCAATCATTTTCACAAGTGAACTGCTGATACATCCAGGATATCATCTCTGATTGAAAGCTGCTGACACTGTCATTTATCTTCTATTGCAACAGCTGAATTTATCAAGCTTCTCTAAGAAGCATTAGTAGCAACAACTGTTCTTGCTAACTCTTGGGGTAGCTGCTGACCTAAACAGCTAGAATGGGAGGTTCTTTTCCTACAATGCTATTGTCTTTCCTCTGACTTGAAAGAATTTTGTGAATGTGGTTTGATAACTCATGTCAGTTCCTGTAGACTGATCAGCTAAAAACCTTGTAAATCTGAGCAGCAAGATCTTACATCTAACCTGGTCTCCATGACCTTAACAGAGGCCAAACTTTTACCAGTAAAATCCTTTGTGTATTGAAGATTAACAATATTGCCTCAGAACCTTATCTATCTGATGACATTGTAGTCTCTGCTAAAGATAGATTATGACAGTAAGAAGCATTAAGTTTGACAAATATTTAACTAATATATCTAGTATGTAACAAATAATTCATTATTTACCCTAAAAAATACTGGGATGACAGGAACCTAGTACGTGTTGATGCACAATTTCTAAGGTATTTTATAAAATAAATAAATGACAATGCCTGGAAGTTCCCATTGTAAATCTGGCAAGAATTCCTGCTCTAGGTAAATAAAAGAATTACAATTCAGTGATCATATTAGGCATTCACTTCTCTCCATTACACAAAACTGAAGTAAGCGAGATAAATCTATGATAGAAACCTATCTTATGCAAGGCAAACATACAACGTATCTTCTACTGGTATAGTGGCATCTCATTCCCTTATATATTCCCTTTACAAAGCTGAACCTTTAAAGAAAACCACAGCAGCCCTCAGTGTAAAAGCTGGTACTAGAGGACGTTTTGTTGGGGAGAGCAACCTTTGGCTGTTTCAGTTCCCTCACAAGCCTCATTAGCAGATTCTTAATGTTTCTAGAAAAAGATGCATTGGGACTTCTTAAAAGCATTTCCTACCCAGAATAGCTTTTTTGGCAGAAGAACAGTTCATCCTGGTCTGACTATGTTCCACTGATCTGAACATATTTACAATATGGCAAGTACTTCATCCAGACATACTGGGTTTTTTTAGGCTGCAGCCAATGACAGGAAACCAAATGAGAGTTATGGGCTATGACTTTATTCTTAAATTATAGGTAATCTTGGCAATACAGATTTTTTGTATGGTACAGATAAAAATAATTTGAAGAGTATTGCAAGTGCAATTAAAATATTTTTGTAGATTTGGAGGAAACAAATCTCAAGATTTGACTGCACCAAAAATTACCAGATGATTGATACTGGTAAGTAAAACTAATCTGATTTAAAAAAATAATTTAAATTTTAATCAGTACTCTTATCTGTCTTCTTTATCCTGTTAATAAAAATAGTTATATATCTCAAGTTCACATTCTGTGTTTTGCATGCCTATTGCTCTACTTCTCTGTCCTTATAGCAAGCTATCAAAAATACTACTACTAATGTAATTAATTTTTTTAAGTTATGCACAGATTAGAAATCTAAGGTAGCTGAAGGGCAAACTCCACTTATTTCACTGTTTCTTGTTTGCCACCTCCCCCCAACTTCAAACAAAACCATAGTTCTAAGGCCTTCTGTGGCCAAAATCCTTCTGTGGTTATTCACACATAGACTGAAATACTCTTCATTATAACCTTTCTGCATATAGACATATGCATTGTTAAACATCTTTAAATTGAAAATACAATTTTTTATTCTGGTATGAATCAGAGAAAGTGGTTTATAAAATATCATTGGGGAGCAAAGTTAAAGCACAAAGAAAGCAAGTTTTATCCTCTTGCTACCAC
The DNA here is from genome assembly GCA_033459285.1 of Clamator glandarius. Lineage (NCBI taxonomy): Eukaryota > Metazoa > Chordata > Aves > Cuculiformes > Cuculidae > Clamator > Clamator glandarius. Next base: position 4,960,380 of record JAUNZM010000039.1, read on the forward strand.
AAAAAGAGAAGAAAAGGTGAAAGGAGGCAAAATGAGAAAAAGGGAAAGTTCAATTAGAGGAAGTTTTACTGATGTTTCAGCTGATGGTATAATATTATAGAGCTTGGTTATTGAAAAGCACTGGTAGGTTTCCAAACCAGATTGAATTCTCCTCTTGTCTAATTCACCTGTACAGTGATTTTCAAGCCATTACTCTCATTGATTTATATCATCTTGATCTACTTGTAGCCATAGTATAACGTGTACATTTGATGCTCTGTTACAATCTTCAGCCATCAGAATAGCTATTGGCTATTAGCAGATTAGTTTATTGCTGTTATTTCTTTTTATTAGCTTATTGTACTTCTTTTAGTATCTAATCCTGCTTAATAATCCTAATCATGTATCAAGATCTGTACAGTCCACCTCACATAATATTATCTATCTGCAAAAACAGATGAATTAGGAGACTTACTCTATAACTGAGGACAAACTTTAAAAGCACTTACTAAAGTACTAATTTTTAGCTCAGTCGCTCTCTTGCCTTCCCCTGACTATTGTGGGAGAAAAGCCACCCTTGCTGGTTTTGTTTTACAGATCTTTTTATGACTGTGGCCATTATTCATGAGAAAATATTTCAAACTACATATTTGTGTACTGGAAGAAGTTAACTATCCTTGCAAACACTTTAAAGTATAGCACTATCATCTCTCTGCCTAATAAAGACCTGGAAAATGCTTGAAAGGTTTCCTGTGAGCTTTATCAACTTCTGTGGGTTTCAGCCTAAGTCACTAAAAGATGATGCCAAAAAAACCTCAGCCACAGGTAACTATTTTAGCATTACACCAGATAAAAAGTATTTTGGGGAACAACTTCTCTTTATAACAAAGTTTTATAACAAAGTACATCCCACTGGATACCTCCCTCCTTTGCTTACTTTTTGTATGCTTCCTCTCCCCTGTATCTTCCCCATTATAAAAATTTCAAGTATCTCATCTCTTACAGAAAGAAGGTCTACTTCTCTCTGACAGATATAAAACACTTGGAAGAGGTCAGTGTGGTTTGTCCTGTTTTATGAAAGCTGACAGGAAGATGAAAATGCTATGTATGGCTCCAAATCCACTTAACTTTACAAGCTACTAACTTCATTCCAGAAGGTACGGGAATGATAGAGGTACCACTATATCCTTAAACAGGCCAAGATATATTCTGCATTTTAGTCTTCATATAAGCAGTATCATGCAGTGTTATTGGGGTGACAGTGTAACACATGCCTTTTGTAACACAAATTATAGTCACCTCTTTAAAGTGTGAGAGATTCTGTATCACCAGTTTCACCACTTACTCCTGAGCTCAAGCCCAGCTCTGACGCAGAACAGACATTTTTATAAGGACTGTCATCAATATTTCTTTAAAGATAAAAGGCTCCAAACTAATAAAGCATTTGCTAGCCTGTGCATGAATTTTCTGCTCAAAAAAATCTCTTTTTATTTTAAGATGCGGTGAATAAGAGACAGGTTACATATAAATACAGTATATAGCTACATACCTTTAGTCTGGTCACTTCAAGGCAGTAAAAACACGTGAGAGAAGACAAGAACATAAATTTCTAGCTGAGACTCATGCCTTCTTGTCATCCCCACCTTTATGAGCTACTGCTGAACTATGCTCATTCTCATTCTTAAGGTATTTATTGGCTATGTAAATGAGATTTACGACTGTTCCAAGTGGTCTTGATTTCTGTTACTTAAAATCCTGTTTGACAATTAGAGCCTCAGAGTGACATGTCAGGTGTTTCCCCAACAGTGGCTGACAACCATTAACAGAGTTTTCTGGACATACACAGGCTTTAAAAAACAAAGATTTAGAAGAAATTTTGAAAAATTACTCCAGTGGTTCAATTAAAGAAAGAAGTCAAGAAATGCATCTGTAGGGAAATAAGAGCTGACTGAAAAAAAGCAGACTGAAATGTTGAAGCAAATATAGAATGAGAAAGGAAAAAGAGAAAAAGAGAGAACAGTACAAACAATATTATGCTTTCAATGTAAGTGTACAACCTCATGTTACTTAACATACAGTGGTAATACAGTGGAAAAACTGGATATAATCCCAAAGCAATGTTAAGGTAAGGAAGCTGCTAACGGAAGGAATCTGTGTATTTAAAGCTGAGATAATCCTTTTGATCAGGCTGCAGAAAACAACAGACCTCACCTTGGATTAGAAGAAACCATGTGCCTGCCATTCTGTTAATGGTGGAGAGCTGACTGAGCTCAACAGCCTCAGCCTCAACCTCTTTTCTGACTTGCCTCTTTGCCTGGATGTGGAACGCTCACTTCCAGTTGGTATTCTAAATAAATGTAAGATTGTAGATAGAGACTTCAGGAAATCATAGACCTGAAAATAAGCAAGTCAGCAACAGCTGGGTCAAATCCACTTGCATTTGCAAACATGACACTTTCTTAACTGCTTGTTCAGTTTGAATTCCATTCCTTAAAAAGCTTCCTAAAAAACTGAAGAGGCCAAATGATCAACAGCAAGGGAAAACATTATGTTTATTTAATAGGAGTCTTGCTTCCTACAAAGGTAGAAGATAATAGAAAAAAGTGTCCCTGCTGAATTCATATCATGTTATTAAAATTGTTTAATAGTAAAGACATATAAAAAATAACTTTTGAGCTGTTTATACTTTTAAATTACTTGCAAGCTTCTCGGTTGAGTGTTTTATTCCTATATAGGGAGAGGGCAGTGGGCAAATTGCGAACTGGAAATTCTCAGTGATGGTATTAGCATGTTCTCTAACATATTATATATTAAGTCCGTTTGTTTTTCAAAACTATATGCTATAATAATGGCAGAATTAATTGATTGAGTTTTGCAAGCTGTATCACATAAAGATTGTCAAGCCCTTAAAAAGTAATAGACCTGTCCCAGTGATTTAAAAATAAAATTTGTCTCAAAACAAAAAAAATTAGGAAAAAATCTACTAAAATATGGCTGTTTTGCCTATATCTCTTGTATTGTAGGTACAGAACTATTCAGTCATAAGCTCAGCTTTCAAGTTTTGAAGAGAGTGTGCTAATGGCATGGTTAGTAAGGAATACACCAGCAGAAGAGTGCAAGACCAAAAGCAGTGAGCAAAATACACTGAGAAGAACTGTATCTCTAAAAGCGCTTTCTTAGTTTATTTTTATTACATCAGAAGTTAAGCAATGAGGGGGAAGCTCTTCACTTAGTACAAGGGGCTGCAAAAAAGGATAATGTCTAGTTCACTCTTGACAGTCTTCATCTCAATAATACATTCCACATGTGGCTCATTTCATTTTTGGAGATATTGCTATGAATTTCTGCCTTCAAATTATAGGTTTATTTTTGTGCCTGGAAATACATAAATGATGACGTAATTCATGAGGAGTTGTCCTTTTTAGCCAGCAGGACCACATAACTCTATGGTTAGAGAGGGAATGGCCTCAAGCTCCACCAGGGGAGATTTAGGCTTGAGGTAAGGAAATAATTCTTCACGGAGAGGGTGGTTAGGCATTGGAACAGTCTGCCCAGGGAGGTGGTTGAGTCACCGTCCCTGGAGGTGTTTAAGGTGAGGGTGGATGAGGTACTTAGGGGCATGATTTAGGGACTGGTGGGAATGGTTGGACTTGATGATCCGGTGGGTCTCTTCCAACCTGGTTATTCTGTGTGATTCTGTGATCGTCTTAAAGAAAAGAGGAGAAAGATGTGACTAGTAGAACAGAAGTAAAAATATGGAAGGAATAAAATCACACAGCAAATAAGCAACAGTCACATATAGAATAAATATAATAAAATTCCAATGACTTCATTGCCAGCTCCTGTTCTTCCTCAGACAATAGCAAAAAATAAAATAGACCAAGCTGAATTACCTACATTTACTTTTTTATTAACTTACACAGGCACTTGTAAAACCAAGCCCATTTCTTCTATGCCTCACATCCTGTTAGACATCCGCACATTAAAAGTGAGTGTATATGACACTAGAGAATCAAAATTGTAAATTTCATATTCAAGACTTAGTAATAGATAGTTTGCATAAACACTAGTGTTTCTGAGAGCATGTTAATTACAAGAGCGAATGGTAACAGGCATTTAACAGATCAAGTTAAATTAGGATCCAGTATTGCATTAGGACATGACAAAGAGTGCCCTAATGTACTGAAAGCCCACAATTCACAAACTTATCTCTTTTTGGTGTTGTGCCCTCTCCTTCAGAATCACAGAATCATAGAATCATAGAACAGTTTGGGTTGGAAGGGACCTTAAAGATCATTGAGTTCCAACCCCCCCTGCCATGGGCCAGGAGACGTCCCACAGGACCAGGCTGCCCAAGGTCCCATCCAACCTGAGCTTGAACACTTCCAGGGATGGGGCAGCCACAGCTTCCCTGGGCAACCTGTTCCAGTGCGTCATTGCTCTCATAGTGAAGAAATTCTCCCTTATGTCAAGCCTAAATCTGCCCCTTTTCAGTTTATACTAATTCCCCCTCATCCTATCACTACAAGACTTTGTGAATAGTCCCACCACAGCTTTCTTGTAGCCCCCTTTCAGGTACAGGAAGGTCACTATAAGCCTTCTTTTCTCCAGGCTGAACAACCTCAACTCTCTCAGTCTGTCCTCATATGGGAGGTGCTCCAGCCCTCGTATCATCTTTGTAGCCCTCTTCTGGACCCATTCCAACAGCTCCACATCCTTCTTATGTTGAGGATTGGATTCCAGAACTGGACACAGAACTCCAGATGAGGTTTCACAAGAGAGGAATAGAGGGGCAGAATCACCTCCCTCGATCTGCTGGCCACGCTTCTTTTGATGCAGCCCATGATATTGTTGGTGTTCTGGGCTGCGAGCACACATTGTCAGCTCATGTTGAGCTTTTTGACCAGCACTCCCAACTCTTCTTCTGCAGGGCTTCTCTCAGTCATGTCATCCCCCATCCTGTACTGAAATCAGGGATTGCCCCGACCCAGGTGTAGGACCTTGCCCTTGGCCTTGTTGAACATCATAAGGAAACCCTGTGTCTATCATACTTTTCATCTGCTGCTGCTCATGAGGAGACTTATCAAGTAACATTTCTGCTCAAAAAAAATCTCAAAAAGGAAAAGCTCAGTTTGCCTCAATATAAAGAGAGCAAATGGAAAGCAAAAATATCAGAGTTTTGAAACAAAAATCTAGCACACCTTTCTGATGATGATAACTAATGTTGGCTGGAGTCTGAGAGAAATAAAGCAAAATCATTTGGTTCTTGAAATACATTAAAATACATGCTGTAGAATTTCAGAGTATCAACATTAACATTTGAAATGGATGTTTTGCGGAATGTTTGCCCATCAGGCTGAAAATGGCATTTGGCAATATCTCATCACTATCTATGTAAATAAGTACCTACTTGGGAAATGGAAAAGAGCTGGTCCCTGGACCAGGTTCAACCACAAAGTAAATGTAGAGTCATTGTTAAGCTCATATTAAATGAGATAGAATGATTCCTTCATTTTTCTAGTAGCAGTGGTTGTGGCAGAATTGAAAGTGCGGAGGTGGGTGCATGCATTTTTATCACATCAGAGACACACTAGATAACATGAGGCTTAGAAAGTCTGCAACACACGGTCTGTGCTGTATGGTCATACCCAGCCACGCCACACTGGTTAACAACTGGGGCTGTAGTTATTTCATACCTGGAAATTATCAGACTCTAAGAGTTTAACTGCAGGTGTAAGTAGGAAAGTTTTGGTTGCAATTTTAAACTTGAATTGCTGTGGTATCCACTGAGCTGTCTGAAAGAAGACATCATTAGCTGATAATGCCCATGCCGAGAAGTACTGTTCTTAAGAAGAAATCAAAACTCCTGTATGTATGTTTTAAGCCTGCTAATGAGTCAGACACTGCTGCTGACAGATGCAGGTCTCACATGAGTGTCTACATCCCATATACCTTAAACCTGATTTTCTTCTCCTTTCTGTTATCAAATTAATTCCATAAAGCTTAAGCTGTCATATAGCTAGTGTAAGCAAGATTAGAATACGTGCCCTCTTCACAGAGTGGCGCAATTACATAAAGATTACAAATAAATGCAAATGAATTATAAGGAGGTTATTTAAAACTCAATCCCAAGTTCCCCAGGTTCAAACTCGTTATGAACCACATACTTTCAAATTATAAATCCAAGTGGTAGTTGAAAACTCTTTTGACAACCTCTCCCACATCTTGAGGGAATTTAAGCTTCATAGGAAGAGAAGGTGACTTTTGATCTGCCTCAGTAGCACATACTTTAGCATTCAACTAGCAACGTAGAAGGAAAATCCCTGAACCTAAAGTAGGGCAAAAGCAATTGACTTTTATTTGCTGTCTTTATTCTGAAAGCACTATTGAAGAGAAATTAGTAGAGGATTATATAACCCATCTTCAACTCAAAACACGTGAAAGAAGAGAAAACAAAAAAAAGCCATTAGACATTTTTTGCAATAATTCCAAGAAAAATGACAAAAATACTTAAAAAGCTGAAGTTGAGTCTCTGAGTATATGCAACTCAAATGCTTATTTTTGCTATTAAAAAATGTCATGAAGAAAAAAAATGAAGCCTCTGAACAGGTAAATATTTTGACTATGAAGCTGGATTTATGCTGAAAATGTTTGTTAATATAGCTAGACCTGTGTAATTTTCCTGGCCAAAGGTTTTCTGTATAGTTGTCCACACATTCCAGCCCTTCTATTATGAGTCAGTTCATTTATCTCACACAAGTAAGCTATACAGGAAAAAAATAAGAACAGATGTAATTAATATATATTTGTCTTATTTTTTTCTTATATTCATTACCCCTGTGTCTGAAATCAAATTATTGTAAAAATTTTACCTGCAACTACTGGTCTGAAAGATAAATGAAGTTAAGGATATACGAATAATCTAATGCTAATTCTGTCTCCATTGTAGTTAACAGTATCTGCAACTTTCCATTTCCACACTGACCATTGTAGTTAACAGTATCTGCAACTTTCCATTTCCACACTGACAGAGGGAGAACTAGGAGAATTGGTAGAACAGACCTGAAAGGAGCTGGGAAACCAGCTGGGTGAAGGCATTTAAAAACACAGCTAACAGGGGAATTAGTTGCTGAGCAACAACTATGGAAATGTGTGGAACACAATCCGTATTTGCCAACTGATCAAGGAAAAACGTAGAGCTATTATAGACACTAACTAGAGTGTCAGTTTTATTTAAGAGCATTTTTGTCTGCAGTATTCCTTTATAAATAACAGACTTTTCTTTCAGAATTAAATCAGAGCAAGCTATGAATGTTTGTTACAGATGGCAGAGGACAGGGAGATGGCAAAAGAGACTAATAAAAGCTGGTCCCCTGCCTGTCTTTCTCAAATGGAAGCCCACACTGCTGATCACAGGGAAAAAAACTAAATAGACAGAACAAAATTTGCCTGTTTCCTTCCTGGCAGCAAGAAAATGTGTTTCCCTCTGTACTCCTGTTAGTTTGGTTTTACTTCAGATTTCTTCTGTGCCATCCAGTCTAAGACCAAGAAAGTGCCTGGCTCTATCCTTTCTTTCAAGCAGCACATAAAAGCTTTTGTGAGTCTAGTATCTTTTATCTGTCAGATTCTTGGTTCAAAGGAATCATTGAGCAGCACATTAGTCAATTCATAGGCAAAGCAGCACAAATTTATATTCAGAAGGTGTCTGTGTTCCAGTTCCTAGTGCTCCCTCCTTTCTTTCCTAGAAAATGACACTATCATAATCTTTATCGTGTGAAGATTTAGGAATTAGCCCAAGCAATGACAAGGGGAATTCTGAGTTCATGCTGAATCCAAAAGCCTCACTGCAGAATCAAAAATGCTAGTTGTGTATTTTGCACACCAGTACACATGACTTCCAATGTATTCAGTCGGTCTTTTCAAACAAAGCAACAAAGAATAAACACTTACTGAACTCTGAATAAGTTTGGGGTTTGGACAAGAATCTATGATGTATTCAGAATAGAAGGATGGGGGACAATCTTTCAGATTCTGAGGACATAGTTTTGGACTTGACACAAGTCAACATAAGCAGAATTGTGCAGTAAGAGTTCAAAGACTACATCAAAAGAGTTTGGAAGCTGCAGTCCAGCCAGTTCTGGCCTCTCTTACTGGAATTCCACCTCCCCCACTGAATGACTCTCTCCGCCTGGCAGTACCGCCTGGCAGTACCGTGTGTTTGAAAAGGTAACGCCTTGGGTTCAAATTCCTTCTGAGATTTTAAAATTCCAAGGTGATACAATCAGCTCAAACCTCTGCTGTATGTCAAGAGGTGCCTATTCCAAGCATGCTACTCAGAACACGAGGAGAGAGGGAGGAAAAGATCCTGTGAAACATTTGAAAAATGCAGTTCAAGATTTTGTTTGCCCAGACAGTTTTTATGTTTTAATTATTAATTTTTATTAACCAAATAAAACTATATTTAAGATTGGAATCAGGTGATCTAGAAATAGATGTTTCTTTTTTCTAAAACATTGCAGGAAAATTTATCAGTACTGTTCATGGGGAAAAAAATACCCAGTGTAAGAAAATGGAAATGTTACCAAGGACTGCAACAGCAAATACACAGTCTATTTTACTCTTCTTGGGATGGCTAATTGATCAACACACTGTTACCTGCCCTCAGTGTCCTGCAATATTGCACAGGGTTATATTTGATAAAGGAAGAGATCAGCATAGATGCTACAGATTATCCAACAGGAAAGGCAAAACTACACATATCTAGATAAATCTTAGCAGATTATCCTGCTGCTAGTGCAGGGAGTTGTTATTGAGTTGATACTCAATGTATATCCTCACTTTTATTGGCATAAAGGCATCCATGCTGAAACTATGCAAGTTTTACACTCCGTTTTTTTCCCTACCTATAGGATTTGCACTAGAAAATGGTAACTACCTCCAACAAAATTAGCTGCTGGACATATATGTATCGGATTCAGTATGAGGTGCACTGTGCTGTGTTTATATACCTGTGTGAATGCAAGAATGTTTCTTCTTTATTAACAGATACAAACTTGTTCTATTTGCTTCCCTATTTTTATGTTCTCTCTCAAAATGCCAAAGTGAAAAACAAGTAATAATTGCATTGAATAGCAGGGGGAGACCATACTTGCTTTGCATATTCTTTGAACATTAGGCTTATTTGGTACCTGAGAAATTAGAACAGGAGACTTACAGGTCAAGTAGTCCTTTTTTCAACCTTCTTCTCAAACAGTGAGCCCTTTATCTGCTGAAGTGGTGCTATTTTTTTCATGCACTGGAGTTCATTATGTAAGAACAAAATCCTATTTATTTCCATGAACATCTCTTGAGGACTTAAGAATTCTAAACTCATTTCTCAAGTTGATAAGCATCATGTTTCTGAAATTCTTATGTCTCTGTCATGCATTTTGAATTTAATTACAATTCTGTAACATTAAAAGCATATTAAATTCCATTCAAGTTAAATATGATGGTAGAAAATGCTGGATTTGTTTTGATTTTTTTTAACAAGATCTAGGGAATAACTTGCTATATAGGATTTAGAAGCTATTTTAGAAATGAAGAAGTACTACACAGTAACATCAATTGTACCTTAGAGGCCTTAGGAGAATACTACAGTTTGTCCTACTAACTACAACTTCTGCTTTGTGGAGATGACTAGACTTTTCTGTCGAAGGGATGCCTTCTGTGCATCCTGTTCAGAAGAATCTGGTTCTCAATGAACACTTTGCTCAACTGTATACCTATAAGGAACACTCAAACTTTAATTCTTCTAGGATGTGTCTCTTTGATGTAAAAAATAATCAAGGTCTGTTTCTTCATAGGGGTGACCTGAAAAACATGTGCTTTTCCCCTTCTGGATGCTCTTATTCCATATCACATTATTAATTATTGAAGTAGGTTAGGCTGGCTGGTGCAGGTGTACAACAAATGTCAAATAAGACGTTTGTGTGGAAAGCTGCACTTCAGACACGCATTACCTACATGTTAGCTAATTTCATTAGTGTTGACAGGAGCATCACAGAATCAAATGCAGAGATCAATATGATCAGCAAGTGTTCACTTTATTGAGCTTAGCTGTTTCTTTATAAACCCTTTTTGGTTACATAACTGGGTGCCCACGAGGGTATCTACAGTGTATTATTGGTTAAAGGTAGCTGTCCATAAAGCTATTACTAACATATTATTGGCTAAACTACTGCACATGTTAAGAAACCAAGTTACACTAAAATTAACGATGTTGATAGTTCTCTTTAATTGTTTTTCTTTCAGCTGGTACTCATTCCCACTGAACTAGCTCTTGTATTCCTTTCAGCTGGCCTTTGTTTATCTTTCAGTTCTCTCTTTCAAGGCCTTGTTAGAATTGCTCAGTATCAATCCATCCCACAGCATCCAGGCCTTCTTCTCTGTAAAATGTTCCCACACATTAGCATCTTCTATCATTCACCAGTGCCCATGATGGAGGACTGCTTACAAGAATTCTATAGGTAACATACCCTTGAGTTTATCACATTCTGTAGATAGAAAATATTTTTATTTCATACCTTGGTCCCTAATATCTTAGTGGGAATTTTAGATGTATTTGTGCCAATATTAGAGTAAGTCATAGAATCATAGAATGGTTTGGGTTGGAAGGGGCCTTAAAATCATTCAGTTCCAATCTTCCTGCCATGGGCAGAGACATCTTCCACTAGACTATACTGCTCAAGGCCCCATCCAGCCTAGCCTTGAACACTTTCAGGGATGGACTTCCCTGGGAAACCTGTGCCAGTGTTTCACCACCCTCATTGGGAATAATTTCTTCATCATGTCTTATCTAAATCTTTCCCTTTCCAACTTTAAGCCATTCCCCCTCAGCCTGTCACTACCTGCCTTTGAAAAAAGTACCACCCCAGCTTTCTTGTAGCCCCTTCAGGTACTAGAAGGCCACTATAAGGTCTCCCTGGAGCTTCCTCTTCTCCAGACTGAACAGCCTCAACTTTCTCAAAATGTCCTCACAGCAGAGATGCTCCAGCCCTCTGATCATCTTCATATTCCTCCTCTGGACATGTTCCAACAGTTTCATACACTTCTTCTGCTGGGGATTCCAGAACTGGACACAATACTCGAGGTGGGGTCTCACAAAAGCAGAGTAGAGGGGTAGAATCACCTCCCTTGACCTGCTGACCATGCTTCTTTTGGTGCAGCCTGGTTGGTTTCCTGGGCTGCAGACACATATTGCCAGCTCATGTCAAGCTTCTTACCAATCAGCACCCCCAAGTCCTTCTCTGCAAGTCTGCTCTCAATCATGTTGCCCCACAGCCTGTATTGAAACTGCGGATTGCCCTGACCCAGGGGTAAGACCTTGCACTTGGCCTTGCTGAACCTCATGATGTTCACATTCGCTCACTTCTCCAGCTCATCCAAGTCCCTCTGGATGACATTGCATCCTTCTGGTGTGACAACTGCACAACTCACCTTGGTGTCACCTGCAAACTTGCTGAGGGTGCACTTGATCTTGCTGTCAATATCATTAATAAAGATATTAAATAGCACTGGTCCTAGTACAGATCCCTGAGGGACACCACTTGTCATGTATCTCCATCTGGCCATGGAGCCGTTGACCACTTCTCCCTGAATGTGACCATCCAACCAATTCCTTGTCTACCGAAAAGTCCACTTATCAAATCTATGTCCCTAATTTAGAAAGATGGATGTTGTGGGGGACCATGTCAAAGGCTTTGCAGAAGTCCAGATAGATCACATCTATTGCTTTTCCTGCGTCCACTGGTGGGGTTACCCCATCCTAGAAATCCACAAGGTTGGTCAGGCAGGACTTGCCCCTGGTGGAGCTGTGCTGTCTGCCTCTAATCCCTGTCCTCCATGTGTTTTAGCAGAGCTTCTGGAAGGATCTGTTCCATAATCTTCCCAGGCTTAGAGGTGAGGCTGACAGGTCAAGAGTTCCCAGGATCATCCTTTCTACTCTTTTTAAAAATGGACACAATATTGCTCTTCTTCCAGTCAGCAGGGACTTCTGACTGCTATGATTTTTCAAATAACATGGAGAGTAGCTTGGCAACCACATCAGCCAATTCCCTCAGGACTCTGGGATGCATCTTATCAGGTTCCATAGACTTATATATGTTCCAGTTCCTCAGATGGTCAAGAACCTGATCTCCTGCTACAGTGGGAAAGGCTTTACCCCCTGGTCTCATTTTTGTTGTTGTTTGACCCAGGAGGGGTGAGAAGAGCAGTTGTCAGTGAAGACTGAGGCAAAAAAAGTGAAGACTGAGGCAAAAAAGTTGTTGAGTACCTCAGCCTTCTCCTCATCTGTTGATACAAGGTCATAATTTTCCTTCATTGGGTGGAGGATACACTTTCTTTAACCTTCCTTTTCTGGCTGGCATTACTATTAGAAGAAGCCCTTCTTGTTATTCTTTGCTTCCCTTGCCAAGTCCAGCTCCAGCTGCGCCTTGGCCTTCATGACCCCATCCCTCCTAAGACCCTGCCTTATAAACCTGGGAAAGTCTGAAAGACTTTTGCCAAGCCTGTGGGAGTTATTAGACCACAATTCACATCATTTCATTGTGGTACTTAATTATCTTAAAAGTGATGAGTTTGTGGTTCAAAGGACCCACAAGGAAAAGTAAGCAAATGCATGTAAACTAATGCTTAGCCACAAAATTCAGAGTCTGTAGCACTTGAGATTCTTTAGAATTCTTGTTTATAGGAATATTTAGTGCAGAATTGAGGTCTGTTTCAGTGGTGCAATGGATGCTATCTCATTTGTTTGTTTGCAGTTTATTATGTCTTGTATGTTATGTTTGGCTAAAAAGAAAAGGAGACAAAGACTGAATGAGAGGCACAGCAAGGAAGAGCCTGCAATAAAAACAGAGGATGGGAGACTGCTGAGAACATAGGGCCCACTTTCCAAATGGAACTCTAAAAGAAAAGCTTTTTCTAGAGACTTAAAGGGACCCTGTGGAGTTTGTTGCAACCAGGAAAGACTGTGGGGAAAAGTGCAAACCTAGAGGAGAGGACAGTGTTTTGCAGGAAAGAATGAGTAGAGAACTTAAACATACACTTTCATTCCTTTTCTGCATTATTCTATATTATCCTGTTTAAAGAGTGCATTTTGTCTAAATGCAAGTCAGCACTGAGTTTAATAAAACCTTTTAAAGTGCCATAGTATGCAGCATTTGGCAAAGAGAGCTGGGTGATAGCACTTCAAAGTTTCCACTAACCAGAGGACCTACCACTAGCAAACATACTAGTAGTTCACCAAAGCCCCAAGGAGCCTAAGTCTGTACCTGGAAGCTTTACAGGGGGTTGGTTTTGATTATATTGACATGTTAGATAGCCAAGGAGTATTTTCCCTTTATATGAAAGGTACTTTTTCTCCTATACCAACAATTGTTGTATCAATCAGATAATAACCACCCTGTTTACATCAAAGAAGGAGGTAGGGATGATAGAGACTGCTACCAGAAAACAAGAACTGATCTGATGTTATTGTGAAATTTAATAGTATGGGGAAAGAACAAACATAACTGGGCTCAAATCAGTTTTTCAGACTTAAAAATGCAGAGTCTCTCTACCCGTTAATAGAATAATCTTGAAGTACACATTCTTTATAAGCATTTGAAATTCTGATCAATGTTATTAATTTTTAGTTTTTCTTTGTTCTAAAGAAAACATTCGACCTAAGAACATATTTCCTCTACGCACTCTACATTCCATTCCGTTCACAAAGCTCCAAACACAGCTAATCAAATAGCTGTGTCAAAGTTAACAGTACGGAATGCCAGCATTTAGACTTTACAAGAGACCCTAATTCGACTCCTAATGCATTAAACTACAAAATATTATTTTAAAATCCTTGAGACTTTCAGGGTTCAAACTTCAACACTTTACTACAAACCACATGGCTTTTCTTGCTAAATACTGGTTACTGGAAGTTTCCCTTCACCCCTTCTTCACTAACTCCGAAATAATTTCCCCGAGGTAAGTCCCAGTGCACTCTCGTAGCCCTTGGATATGGTGAAAGAATGCATTTGGGTGCTGGCTGCTACAGGAGGGTTGCTCCACACATGGGAATGTAATGTCTGAGTTCATAGCAGTTTATGCTGTAACCATCTTGTCCTTAAACTGGCTGAGTTAAAATTGTTCATGACATTCAGATACAGAGAATGAGTATATCTGCAGGGACCAGTGTATAGACACTCAAAAAAACCCACTTCAGACCTTCTCCTTAGATCAAATCTCCTTAGATCAGATTTGTTCTTTCCCTTTCTGCTAGACAGCTCAGAAGCCGATTAGAAACAGTGCCTCCTTTTGCATATTTTTTTTTTTGGCAGGGCTAAATTTTTAAGATCTTTACACTGACCACTATGATTTGAATTGACAAATAACAAATAAGAAGCAGCAGAGAACATCTAATTAGTGATGTGGTCTCTACCACTATTTCATAAATACTAGCATCAGAGAACAGTAAGAGTCAAATCCTTCCTTTGCTCATAGCATGTGGAAGGTAAAATTCACTTTCTCATCATAATGATGAACTCTGAGACCAAACCATTGGCACTACATTAGCCATTTAAACCTTCTATTATTTTCTTTCTTCGTCTAAAATGAAATCTCAAGTCTGACACTAGGCATCCAAATGCATTAATTTAAGTAAATATTATGGGGTTTTTTACATATTGCATTTTTTAAAAAATAATGTCACCTTACAGTGGTATTTAATTATTTGGGAAGTTATGAGCAATTATTTTAAGTTAAATAGATAAGACAGGTAGTGTTTGGGTAATGTTCTTTCCATTGTGATTTTATTAAAGAATAAGATACTACTTCAGCTGTATTTTTCTGAACAATATATCATTGTATATTTTCAGAACCACTAAACAAAACCCTTTCTTTAAGCACATAGAACAACTAATAATTTATGAAGTACAACTCCAGCTTTTCTGCGGAAAAGAAAGATACAATGTTATTAAATTCCAGTGATTACAATCATCTACGTGTTCATTAAATTAATTGCTATGCAAACTTAGAAAGCTCAAAATAAAGACAATACTATGACTGATACATGGCAATAACAAAACAACCATTTCCCTTTATACAGAAAACTTTCGGAATTGTAAAGTCTGCCTGTAATCAAGAAGGCAATCAATGCTGAGTCTTGTTGTAAGCTATAGTAATACACAAACTGCAGTGTGCAACACAGCAGATGTTCTTCAGGGAGGAGAAAAATGCAGTACTGTCATGGAATAGAAAAATGACTGAAAGGACACAGCAATCTACCGTCTGAAGCAGGAGAAGCAAAGCTGTATCAACCTAGTGTCATTATTGGTGCACTGAGTGTAATTCAAACTACAGGACAGTGAAAAAGTCCTCTTTGTACTCCAGTGCTAAACAGGAACTTTTAATATGTTTTAAAACATCAAACCTATGTTTGATAAGCTCATTGACTTTCCTTGGGTGGGACACGCACATAAGCAGATGTAGAAAGTAAAGAAATCATTTCAGAATAAAATTCCCTGGGCTGTAAAACTGATAAGCTACAGTGGCGTAGAAAGCTAATTCTGTACAATTAGCAAATCCAGAATCGTTCACCTACAGCTAAACTGATTTTCCAATTCTCTTTAATCTACAACCCCCCCAAGTCACCAGTAAAGGCAGTATCAACAAAGTAATGTAATGTGGAAGAACAGAAATGCAAGATAGTAAAGAAACCCTCAACTTCGTTTTGCTGGTTAGCTTTACTGCAGAATGTTTTTTGTTCTATCAAATTACTCCAAAGGAGAAAGCTGTATAACAAGAGAATTAAACATTATAATAGCCAAGTCAAACAGAGTATGGTTTACATTTTCCCCTCTCACAGTTCCTAAGAATGGGTTGAATGACAGCCTAGGGACTACATTTGTTCAAATTGAAGCTTTGCTTATTTTACCTGTATAATTGCCTAACCTTCAAGGCATGCTCACACCAAATATTTTTACAGAACACTGAGTCTGACTACCAATAACTTAACTGAGAAGTTATATATGCCACATCTAATATTAAAAAGCCAGGGTTTTTTAACAACTGGTGAGGAAGGGAAATACTTTTTACTAACAGTTATAATTGCCTAGTAAAATTAATCTATTTCAGTTCATTACAAAGTCATGAGCAGAGTCTGGATTCAGTATGAAGAAGAGATGCTACCATTAATGTACATACCTCCTTTAAACAGGCTTTATTGTCACGTAATGCTTGCGCTGCCTTTTTGGATTTATCTAAGTAAGATATTCCGGGGTAAAGGAATTACTCTATGAAGGTACTTCACAATTGTGGTGAAACAGCTGGGATACGGGGAAGACAGACAGCATTACAGTGTCAAACAATAGATTCAACCTCATAACAGTTCAGTTTGGCTAGCCAAAAGCATCTAGGCACAGAAGGACACCATACAATTTAGTGTCTCTGTAGTTACTGCTGTGCTTCAATGACATTTATTACTACTTAGAGTTACTTGTCCTGTAGCAAGAGAGCATTGCTAGTAAACAAACACAGCTGTGTACAGCACTACAGCAACACCTTACTCCCGACAACACACCTGAGGTATTGCTATAGCCACTCACTTTCTGAAAAGTCTTTTATGTGTTGAACTAAGCAAAGAGTAGTTTACATTTACGTTTACACAGCCTTATTTACCCCAAGGCATCCCTGGAGACTGCGGAAATTAAACATACGCAAATCTGTGAGTCCAATTCCTTTTTAATAAATAATGCTGCAAAAAAATATTTTGAAAATTATAATAAACACATCACATGTCATTCTGTGAGTAAGGAACAGGAAAGCAGACAGTAATTTGGAGTTTACACCAAAGCAATATTGACAGGAATTTTCAGTCTGGGAAAAGCTCAAAGGCTCCCTCCTTGGGACACCTGCTCTGCCTCCCAAGAAGGTATCCATCCGAGATCCCAGAGCCAATCCATACCCAAAAAATCCCACAAGATTTATTCTTTTCCTAGTGTCTGTTTTTAAAGTATCCATAGGATGAGTGAGAGGATGTATGTATGATTAAGGTTATAACAGAACATATTTTGAAAACAGAGTATCAGAAAACCATACAAAGATTTGCTTCAGGATTTCTAAGATCAACAAGAAATTCATACAGTACTGTAAAGAATACCTTCTTCTGATTTCAATTTTTAAATTGATTTTACTTATTTATTATTCCTTTCAGAAAGTAAAAAGGAAGTTCCATTAACCTCAGATCTGGACTTAAATTTTAGACTAGTTCTAAACCAGTGCAACTTTGTTATTTTTCTGTTATGCTACATGTTACTTTATAAAATCACAAAGTAGTTTTAAAATGAAGAATCATTTATAATAGTTTAGGTAAAATCAGAG
Organism: Clamator glandarius; assembly: GCA_033459285.1. Classification (NCBI taxonomy): domain Eukaryota; kingdom Metazoa; phylum Chordata; class Aves; order Cuculiformes; family Cuculidae; genus Clamator; species Clamator glandarius. Next base: position 4,977,756 of record JAUNZM010000039.1, read on the forward strand.
ATGCCCAAGGAATTTACCACACTGGAGAGTGTGGAGAGTTCAGGAATAAACTTTCAGGTAATAAATTGGTTTTTCACTCCATTACACCCTGTTTACCACAAGGGTCAGTCAAATTACGCTGTCAGTTTCTATGCATCAAAAATGGGACTCGGTAACCAATTTCACAACATTATACAATCGCTGCTATATGAATTTTATAGCCATTTTTTATGTAAGTTCTCTTTGTAGTCTCTTTACTTTCTGACTTGATGTTCATTGATGTGATCACCACCCACAATTCACATTACAATTAGAGAAGGTGCAGCTGTTTAGTAGCCACGAAAATAAGCCAGCAGTAATCAGAGTGCACTGCAGAATTGCTCAATGACTGGAGAAACTTTTGAGTTGTGTGTTTACCTAATGAATTTTCACACTAGTTCTCACATCCACCCTCCATACCTTCATGCAGAACGTTAGTACAAACAAGTTATTCAGCTTTTAAAGATTTATGAAGTATTATTAACTACATACTGAATTTAATTTTCTGTATTTTTCCTTTATCTTCACCAGAGAATTTCCGGAGAAATTTTTTCTTTGCTTAAAAAAAAAAGAAAGAAAGAATAATCCTGTGATTATGACACAAACCCAAAAATTAGTATAAAATCAAATCCTGTACATTCCTGACTTCACCGTAGACATTCAGCATAGCCATAGAAAAGGTGGGTGAAGACGGTTCCCTCCCTCCGTATAAAATTGGTGCAACACAACCCACAAGGTGTACGTAACAGAAATCAATTTATTATTTTAAGGCATTTACAGGCAGAAAGTGTTGATGTAAACTTGCTCTCATTTCAAGACTTTTGAAGGGTTTTTACCTTTGAATTTGATTGCAATGGAAAAAGACTCACAGAACAAAGACCTATGCCAGACACATGCAATGTAGGTTATTGAATTACACAGCCTATTTACTTGCACTACATACAGATACACAGAACTATTTCACTAACTTACTATATTAATTACTCCTAAATCACAATTTTTAAAGGCTATGGTATTTGTGAGTTTTTGTATCCATTTATTATACAGTATTCAATGCAGCAGCTCTGTAAGATCAATGCTAAAACGTTTATAGAAGCAGGTACCAAGTAAGAGGTTGCTCCCTAAACTTCTGTTTTATCTAATTAAATATAAGTAAGTGTATGCGTTAACTAATTACCCAATCATATAGGTCACTGAGACAAATTAAACAAATATCTGAAAAGCCAAACGAAAGGAGAAATATCAAGAGCAATTTTGATTTGGAAAACTCCCAGAGATTTCAAATCTTACTTGCACAAGTAGATTTTACACTATTGGGTATGACAATACTGCTGACTCATATTGGCATGAAATGATCGACGTTTTACAGCACAGCACAATTTCAAAGCGTTCATAAGTATTACAAAATTTTCCTTAGAACCTTGCAAAACTATTAGCATAATGAAACCAATCTGTTCCTGACGTAACCTGAGGCATTCCACTTCAATGTCAACAATTATACAGAAAATACAATGTTGACATCGCTACGCTGAGGAAGAAATTATTTTGTAGCTCTCTCAAAGCTAAGCAGGGTAGAGATCTGGCTGATCATACAATAAATATATGTATCGCTTTCCAAAACCCCGAAGTATTACAGATCTAGTTTCACTTTTCTCCTTACCTTCCCCTTAATCAATGCGTGGATTCATTCCACAGCATATGTTTCAAGGAATGAAAACCTGCAGAATCTAATCATAATCTGGCAAACCTTCCTAATAGTGAAAAACCTTGATTCCACTGGGTTCACCAGAGTCACAGAAATCACAGTGTGATAGAGCTCATTTCCTAACATAATGCACACAGCCAAGCTTACGCTCTTGCATGTCTCTCACACAGCCTAAAAAAGTCACAGTAAGATATCGGTCTCAGTAAAAATCTCTCATTTATTTCAATAGTCAAACAGATGAATCTGACTTGCTTTAGGTGCTTATACTAGGAAAATATGGATTTTACCTTAGGAATTAATTTTTTCTCTGCTGAGGAGAGGATGACTAAATCAGTTAGAGACACATTAAGAATCAAGTACATTTTACATTCCACTGTGGGAGTCAAATTCTACATTCCTAGATAAATTGTCAGAGCTCTAACCTAGCACAATGGTTGCCTGCACGTAGCAACATCTATTTGAAAAAAGGAGGGAATTTTCCATCTTAAATGAGCTGTTGAAATACCACTGAAGTGAGCAGAAAATGTTTCCATAATGTCATAGTTAAGTCACTATTGGCTGAGCAAACTTCCAGCTCAGAGGCATCAGCACATGTCAGGCAGCGCAAGGTTCCTCTCCTCTACCACACTGGTTGGTACTTGGAGTCAGGCAGTGTTGAGAAATTCTCATTCTTCAGTCAACTCTGCACCAAGACTTGGTGAAAGAGGAGAAAGAAGAGCAGAGATGGCGGCAGCAGCAGTTCCTCACCTCACTGCTTCTCCTTTGTCCATCACACCCTTCCCCTGCCAACCTGATCTAAGTTCCCTTGGCATGCTGTCTTCCCCCTAGTTTTCAAATTTTCCCTTCAACTTTCTTCCCTCAGAATGGCTAGTTTAGTAAAGTTACCTTATTTCTTCCTACACACTCCCCTCCTCCCCCAGGCTCTGCTTGACTGCTTGATCCATCACTCTGGTAAACCTGGTGAGGTCTCCTTCCCTCATGCCGCAGCACGGAGCAGGACATCTAAAAGCCTAACATTGGTGAACACTGGAGTATCTTGCTGGCAAATGGAATAGGTAACACTGTTCAAGCTGCTTAGACTGGATGGGGTCTGCAGAGTTCCCCATCTATCTCAGGTATGGGAGGTCATGACAGAAGAGGTGGGAGTGAGAAGGACGGATGGGCAGGAAAAGGGAATACCGAGACCATCTCCATAAAAACCAGAAACCACCACTGACCCACTTTCCATCTTCTGTGACTGAACTACAAGAAAACTAATTGGAATTAGAGCCCAAATATGAGTTAAGGTTTTATATAAACACCTCTTTCCTTTAAACAAGTGGGTATTGCTTTTCTCTGTAATATTCCCTGGAAATCAACCATGATCTTATAAAGTCACAGTCTTGAAAATCTCATTATACAAGATCTGTATTCTACACAAAGTTAAGAGCATGCAAGCTTTTTGGCTGACGTAACACCGACATATGGCTACATAAAGACAGTGCTGACATTTGATCAAAAACAAGGCAGGAAAATTAGGAGGTGTATAGCTGGATTTTAATGAATTTCAGTTTAAAAATCAAGGGTTTAGGCACACCTTGGAACATATTATATGAATTCTGATGCAGGCTGTGGCTGAAATGGATATTGTAGTTTGGTCCATTTGCATCTTTTCTGCCTTATGAGACAGAATTGATTGCTTGCATCTAAGTACACATCATCCATGAAAATTAAAGGCTATGTAACTTCCTCATTAGTCTTCTCCTCCTGCCTATATTTTCCAGGTACAAAACATTGTACAAAAGAAAAATAAGAGTCAGCTTAACACTGCAAGATGCATCTATCCTGCCTAATTACATAGTTGGTTCTACCGTGCAGCCTGCTTCCCACTACACCCCTGAATCATGAGCTAAGTGCAAACACAGCTCCCTCTGGAGATTTAGCATCAGATGAAAACACGGCACGTAACCCTCCAGCTCCAAAAGCCTGTTTTAAGTCCTTAGAAAGGCAGCACCACGAGAAAGAGCAACAAATACACCAGAGAGGCCAGGGAACATGTCACAAAGGCTATGATGCAGAAAAACTTTCCATCAGAGACAGTTTCTGTTACCCATGAAAATGGCATATCTCTCGGATGTAAGCCTGTAGGGAAAGGGTAAACAGGTCCCTGGCTTATGGGAAAGGTGAGGTACAAATCCCTGAATGCTCGAACCTTATTTGCTGTTTCATGTGGCAGATGAGCCTTGACAGGGTTCATGTAGTGTCCGGTTCTGGAGTCGCCAACATAAGAAGGAGATGGAACTGTTGGAATGGGTCCAGAGGAGGCTACAAAGATGATCTGAGGGCTGGAGCACCTCCCGTAAGGGGACAGGCTGAGAGAGTTGGGTTTGTTCAGCCTGGAGAAGAGAAAACTTTGAGGAGACCTTGGAGCAGCTTCCAGTATCTGAAAGGGCTACAAGAAAGCTGGGGAGGAACTGTTCACAAAGGCTTGTGGTGATAGAACTGGGAGCAATGGGTATAAACTGGAGAGGGGCAGATTTAGACTAGACATAAAGAGGAATTTCTTCCCCAGGAGGATGGTGAGGCCCTGGCACAGATTTCCCGGGGAAGCTGTGGCTGCCCCATCCCTGAGGTGTTCAGGGCCAGGTTGGATGGGCCTTGGGCAGCCTGGGCTGTGGGAGGTGTCCCTGTCCGTGGCCGGGGATGGAACTGGACGATCTTTAAGGTCCCTTCCAAACCAAACTTTTCTATGATTCTATGTTTGTGCCTATACGGGTCTGAGAGAACAGAGGCTGTGAGCTAGCTGAACCGTTGTCAAACGTTTTGTGTAGCAAGCGCAAACCTGACATATTTAGCCCTTCAAGCTTTGCAGGATCTAAGTCAATTACCCCAACAGCAGCTCCCCTGCAGAGCAGCCGTTTCCGAGCCGCGGTTACCCTCGCCCCTCTCTCCAACCAGCCGCAGGTTCGCCCCGGTCAAAGCTGTTCGTCAAACTTTATCCAGTGTCACTAACACTGCACCCCGCGGCCAACCGAGGGGAAGCGAGGGGCGGTCCCAGCGCACGGGGACGCGAGAAGGTGGGGACAGGCGGCGGCAGCTGCGGGCGAGGCGGCGCCCGGGGACGCGGTGCGGGGCTGGAGCCGCCGGGGCGCCGCGCCGCCCCTCCCCTTCTCTCTCCCCTCCTCTCCCCTCGATGCCCTCCTGCTTACACCAACGCCGCTTTCCTCTTAGATTCCCCTCCTCCTCTTGCTGCCCGCAGTCCCCGCCTCTACCCGCACAGATATAAGGCCGGGAGCCCGCTCCCCGCGGTAGGTCGGTCCGGACGGCGAGGATGCTGAGCTCGACGGGACGGGCCGTGCTGCTCGGAGCGCTGCTCTGCCGCCTGGCCGCCGCCGGTGGGTGACGGGGGGATCGCTGCCTCCGGCGGGGCGGGCGCCGGGGAGCGGCCATCGGGGGCGCGGCGGGACCTGGCTCCTCTTGGGCACCGCGGGCCGCCCCTTCGAGGGTCGCGGGAGCCAACGGGCCGCCCCTTCGAGGGTCGCGCGAGCCCCCGGGCCGCCCCTTCGAGGGTCGCGGGAGCCCCCGGGCCGCCCCTTCAAGGGTCGCGGGAGCCCCCGGGCCGCCCCTTCGAGGGTCGCGGGAGCCCCCCGGCTGCCCCTTCGAGGGTCGCGGGAGCCCCCCGGCTGCCCCTTCGAGGGTCGCGGGAGCCCCCCGGCTGCCCCTTCGAGGGTCGCGGGAGCCCCCAGGCCGCCCCTTCGAGGGTCGCGGGAGCCCCCGGGCCGCCCCTTCGAGGGTCACGGGAGCCCCCGGGCCGCCCCTTCGAGGGTCGCGGGAGCTCCCGGGCTGCCCCTTCAAAGGTTGCTGGATGCCCCGGGCCGCCCCTTCGAAGGTCGCGGGAGCCCCCAAGCCGCCCCTTCGAGGGTCCCGGGCTGCCCCTTCGAAGGTCGCGGGATGCCCCGGGCTGCCTCTTCGAGGGTCGCGGGAGCCCCCGGGTCCCATGTTGGGTGGCCGAGCCCCAGGGTGTGGGGTCAGGCTCGGGGTTCGGCAGTTGCACGGAGCTGCTAGAAGGGGCAATCCGCGAGGTTTCTCTCCCTTGTCTCTCGTCGGAGAGGCAGAGGTGGTGATATTTAGAAAAATAATCGGGATGTCGCCCGGTGAAACGCTTGTTTTCCCGAAGTCGCAGAGGTTGTTCTGGGTTTTCCGCCCCGGCTTCCCCGCCAGCGGCTCCTCGAGGCGCTGGGGCTGCGCTGGCCTCGCTGGGGACAGGAGTCCCTCGGGGTGTCCCCTTAGGGTGTCCCCTCGCCCCTGAGACCCTGCAGGGAAACCACGGGCTGACTTGGTTTTCCCAACATAAATAAATGGGAAACCAGAAGGTGAATGCCTCCTGCAGCAAATACAGAGGGAGATGATTTCAAACTGCACCGCATTTATTTGGCGCTTGGACATTCTCATGAGTATCTTTAAGCTTTTGTAGCTTCTTCAGAGGTCTTGGAGGAAAGAAGGAAGCATTAGGCAGAACCCCAAATAAGTTACCTCAGCAACCTGGGAGTTATAAGGGGGAAAATAATTTCCTTGTGTTTCTCACTTATGCCAGGATGCGTTCTTGTAGTACGACTGGCTTGAGCCCAGAGGCCAGGACCTTATCTTTCCCTTAAAAGAACTGTTCCGAGTAGCAATTAACAACAAGTGCTTTATTTAACTAAACAATGACTGCAGAGAAGTGGGAATTACATATAATATGACTGATGGCACTCTTTTTTGTATTTCAAGGCAATCCAGAACTACCAACAGCAGTTAATATAACTTGGTCTTCAATCAATTTTAAAACTATACTACAGTGGCAACCGAAACCATCAGGTTACTTCTATACAGTAGAAATACACGGGTAAGTAAAGAACGCCAAGGTGTGCCCATTAATGGCAACTGAAGATGCAAACTGAGTGTGTTTGAATATTTCTGAGACTGAGTGTAGTAGGAAAAGAGCTCAAACATGCGTATCTAGGAAAACTGCCAGTCCAGCTGGTAATACTTCTTTGTGTCCCACTATAATATCTGATGCAGGCTGCTGGTTTTGCCCACTTCAGAAATGGTTGAGCTTCAGATCTCCAGGCCTAGAACTCCAGTGCAGCTGGCCCGCACCGCACCCCAGCTGACAGACTGATCTGAAGCTCAACCAGGTGTTCAAAAGGCTTTGAAGCTGACACTCAGTCTGACATACTGTGTATTAGATAGAACTTCACCTTTTTATGTCTTTCAAAAGTGTCTGGATTGAGTCTTCCATCTTTAGACTAGGGAGGTGTCTGATAAATGTGAGTCTGCATTTTATTCTAATCAGTGAATCACAGTGAATGAATAATTTGTCCTGCTGGGTAATACTAAAAATTACCTTTGTTCATCTACTTCTGTCAAGATTTCCTCTGTCAACGTGCTTTATGTAAGCTATGAAATATTTCGGACTTTGTGACAAACTTATGTGAAGTATCTTAACACCTTTTGATAGTGCAGAATAACTTCCACGGTGTTCAGTAGTAAATCGCTACTGTTCTTAGCTCCTCTATTAATTCGTAGACCATTATTAAACATGCCCCAAAATGAAGATGCATCATCAGCTCTCCTACATATTAATGGGAAAAGGGTTCTGTAGTCTCTTCTGTGTGTAAAAGTGGCATGGAAATGAGAGCTCTTTTATGACTAATGGATCAAATACCAGCGCAAATGGCCTAATGTACCCTTTTATTTTTTAAGGGAGGGGTTAACTTAGTTTACTAAAACTAAAAGCACGCAGTAGCAGAATGAGTTTTATGAAGTTTATGAATCTGGAGTTTCATTCCAGCCATTTGTGCTTGCAAAAAATTGAAGTCAGTTTGCCCAAGATCCAGTACAGAATCAGGGATAGTTCTGATATGGAGACACTTTAGGCAAGTTGCTGTTATGGATAAAATGTGCCTAAAAGTTTACCTTCTCATCTATATGCATTTAGAGTGTGCCTGTTTGATCACAAAAATCAAATCTCCTCTGCCCCTTTCCAAGGCACCTCTAGGACACTGTCACTAACTAATCCGTGACATTGTAAGAAATCTGGTGAAGTGGGAAGAGAGCTCAGGCAGCTCCTAAATAAAACTAATAATTTATTTCCTAACAGTCAGCACTCTTGTTCTTTCAGCTGAAGTCATGCAATTTTTAGTTTCCTTAGTTCACCAGCAATAATGGAAAAAAAATGAAGCGGGAATGTCTAATCTGGGTTTTTTTCATTTCTTCTTATTAGGAAGTGAAACGGGGAATTAACTTTTTTCCTGATTCATTACTGTTTCTGAAGTAAATAGATCTGTTTTCTAGCATTTACAAATCAAGAGAAGTTCATGGGTCAAATTTTTTGTCAATATTTTTTAGTTGTAATTCTGACGTGAAAATTGCGGCTACTGTCTGGTTCCTAGGGACATTTTCACCTGTGTAGATGCAAAACCAAGTGACATGTGAGGAGACATTGCTGTCACATTAAACAATTCATATTGCTATAAACAGAGCTTCCCTGGACAACTGATGGTTCTCAAGGCAATAGTTTTCAAATACATCAGGGATAACACTTCCAAAGTGATTTATGCATCTTATGTGTTTTGTTGTTTGTTTTTTTTAAAAATAAAACTGCAGAAAAATACAAAATCGGAACTATTTATGGTTTCTGTTTGGTTCGTATAAAAGACTGAATTTTTAGTTTGTGTGTATATATATCTCCAATAACATTTCTTTAGTTAATATGGATTAGGTTTTATTTGTTTGATTCTACTTTATATTGTGAAATATAGCTGTACAGTGTAGTGGGTTTTCAAGGCTTTTGCTTCTCCTTTTCAGCCTAGCAGGACTGCAAGACTGTTCCACTGCATTAGGGGAATCTATATAGTTTGAGGGGGGAAAAAATGTTTTTTAACATATCTAAATATGTAAAAGTTTGGTTGGAAGGTATTGAAGCTTCTCTCTTGTTCTTTTCAGACAGACATCCGACACTAAAAAAAAATGTATACTGACATCAGAAACAGAGTGTGATGTCACTGATGTGCTGAGGAATGTAAATGAGACCTACACAGCGCACATACTGTCTGTACCGTCCTCGGGGATGGATAACTTTGAAGAACCCCCTTTTGCAGTCTCTGAAAAATTTACACCTTACAGTCAGAGTAAGTAGGATTGCCAATTAAATCTTACCATAAACTTCCTGTAATGGTTACTTCTATTGTCTTAAACAAAGTATAGATTTGGCCTAAAGATTTTCCCTATAGCACGAACCTTTCCCTATTGTAGGGGAGTATGTAACTTTTTTGTTATTATTTGTTTTTCACTGCAGTGAGCAGTTGATTTTATTAACGTTGTGTACTAATGAGGATACTTGTTAATAGTCCAGGATTTCACTGTATTACTTTGGCTCTGTAAACTTGTAATAGATTTGGGAAGAGAAGGAAGTGGAGGGAAGAAGCAGAAAGAGCATGTTGTGTAGAAAAGATTGTAATTGTTTCTAATTTCAAAAATTCTCATTTAGCTGTTCTAGGAAAGCCGGAGATACAGAATTACACACAAAAAGGTTCCAAACTGAGTGTTGTGTTCCAAGATCCGCTTACACCATATACATTTCCTAATGGAAGCTTTCAGAGTATTCGAGATATTTTCCAACACGACCTGGAATACAAACTCTATTACTGGAAAGATCAAAGTTCTGGAAAGGTAAAGTGTAACTACCTTTTACATATCCTGTAATTGTATTATAGCTGCACAATTTCTATGCTACCTTAAGAGCCAACACTTTTCCAGAGAATATTTTCTTGAAATATGTTTATCCTTTACAGAAAGATGCAACAACAAAAAGCCATACGTTTGAGTTAAGCGTTGACAGCACAAAGAACTACTGCTTCTACATACAGGGAACCATTCCCTCCCGCAGCGAAAACCGTAACGGTCAAGAAAGCATGGTGCTTTGTACCAGTGTAGGAAGAAATATCTTAGATGGTAGGTATCTGGTGAAGTCTGACTTACGGTCGTTAGCATTCTAACAAAAAGATGCTTAAATTCCAAGTATATTTTTATACCTCTTTAAATTGCGATGCCTCTTACAGAATAAATTATTTACTGTAGAAGTGAGAAGACACAGAATGATTATGGAAACTAATGGGAAGAATTCACATTAAGTGGGAGCACACCATGTTTAGGTAGTTGGAGTTGATTTTAGGGTTTTGCTAAACTGTTTTGATTAGTTTTAAATTGTCTGAATTGATGACTGGTCCCTGAGGTTTCAGATCTCATTACTAGCCTTCAGCTTTTTTGTTTTCTGATCACTTTCTGATTGTTTTCCTCAGATACTTCCAATAACAGGTCCCACAGTAAGTGCTTGAAGGATTAGCTTTAAAGCACAAGTGCTGGAAACCTACATATCCACAGACCTATAGTTTGAACTTAACATGTAGTTATTATCTCAAAACCAGATGATGAGACTAAGGCTTTCTTAATTGTTACATACAAGGCCAGAGGCAGGCAGGTTGACTTCTTTACTGGTAAATAAGTTAGTGTGTGGTCAGTGAATCAGCCAGTCTAATTCCAGGTAAACAATCTGGATTATACTTTCTTCAATATTAAGTCATCAATATTTATAAAATAATATTACATTTCTGTACTGTCCTCCACCAGATAAGAATATTTGCACTCTAAGCAGAAAAGCTCTTCTAAAATTGGCAGATTAACTCCCTCAAATTAACTTTGTCTAGATACTATCTAGATATGTATTTTTGTTTATCACCATAGCTGAATCATAGTAAACTACAACTTGAATAGAAATGTGTTCTGTTGCTGTTTTCTAGCTTCAAACCTAGAATAAATTTCCACTTGGATGTAGTTTCACAGAGACAATGCAGGGATAAGGGACATGGTTTGATGACTTCTTGTGTTGATAGTGTGGCATTTTAGTGCATTAACTAGACCCAATGTGAATCGGGTGAAATAAAGCTTTACCTCAGTTTAACAAATTTACATTAAAATTAATTCAGTTCACACCAAGATGATCACTACACTTCTGTGATACTTGTGAAACATAGAAAGCATTTTTTTAGTTCAACAGAGTGGATTCTAAAAGTTTGTAGCACTGTGATGTTATGGTTTTCTGTTAACTGAATCTTGGAATTTTTTTCTTCCCCTACAGAATATGGAGCAGAAGTCTTTATTATCATAGCAGTGATAGCAATTGCAGTCATCACTCTTGCCATTGTCCTAGCAGTGTTCCTGTGTAAACGCAAGAAGGCAAAAGCTCCAAGAGAGAAGGAACCACTTAATGGTGTCTAAAGAAAAATTATCATGGACACTAGAGGCAGCTCCGAAGATAGAGGAAAAAAAAAACCCCAAAATCTCAACAAAAAACAATTATGTAATTGCGAAGAGCCTTTTAGCCTCTCTGATACAGGAATTTTAAAGCTCAGACTTTAAAATATGGATGCAAAAATCTGCTAGACAGTCACAGATGAAAAATCCAAGTATCAGGAAGCCCCCATGTCTCTGGTGGCCGGAGGCTGGAGAGCATTCTGACAATCTGTTACAATAACCCAATCCTGCTCATACTCTTCCTAAGCACCTTCCACTGTCCAGTCTGGAACATGGTTCTGAACTGGATGGACCTTTGACTTTACCAGGTACAGCCATTCTGAAAGTATGGCCTTACTGAGCCAGAAGATTCATGGTACTTGTGAGGGGAAAAAAACACTACTTCTGAAAAATGTGTGTCCTTTACCTAAAGAAAAGGAACGTCCTTTTGTTTCCATGAAACAAAACCTGTACTTATCTGACTTCTAACATTATTAACTGGTGAAATGATCTGTTAGTTCAGGTGTGAGAAGGATACTGCTATTGCTACTTCTTGGATAAAGTTAAGTTGGTCTAAATAACTTTGGATATAGACAATCAAAGGTAAACAAACTGGAACTACTGTACTGGTGACTTCTAAGGAACACTTGAAGTCAGTAGCTGCTATCCATTTGGAAAGCATACTCGGAATACACTACAGCTAGATTTATAGAGTCAGCATAGTCTGATGATTCCAAGTGTTAAGAAAAATACTTGGCAGTTTCTGAGTCAGTAACTCACTTCATGCAAGCACTGAGTAGGTAGCAGTACTTACTGCATTTCGAACATAATTTTTAGTTAAACAGTGGATGAGTGAATATTTTGTGCTATAGATTCAAATTATCTTGGTGATGGGATTTGGAGGCCTGTTGCTTTGACTATTTTAATATTTATTTTATATGTGGGAATAATTTTTATACTGGTGATGTCTGTATTTATGATGGTAATTTATACTTTTCTAGGGAAATAAAGGTGGCTGGGTAAATAAAACTCTCTTCCTTGTTTTAAATAAAGTGGAGCATTCATTCCAGAAGTAAACTAAAAATACATTTAGGAAAGTTATCTTGTGGCAGCAGTGTAGGCAAGCTGCTGGAAGTCTAACCAGGAAAAACAGATCATCAGGACACCTACGTGTAAGGGTAACGATATGAGAAGTCTTATTTGACAAACTGCTGGGAGGTTTTGAGGAATCTTGAGTTAATATCCCGACATACCGCTTTCTACAGAATTGCTTGTCATATCTAGTGTGTAATAGATACTTTCTTGTATGGATTAACACTCCTGTGAATGTGCAGGCATGATTTATGGGAGTTGTCTTTGTTCTTTAATTTTCTTTTTTTTACAGAAGGAAGAAAACAAACCCTAACACCACCCTCAAAGAAAAAAAAAAATCCCTGTTTTCTTAATATTGTGCAATAAATGCTTAATGCATTTTCTGCAGTTGCATAAGCCTTGTATGGAGGAGGAATTTTACAATAGCAGTCAAAATTATGAGAACCTGTGGGAGTAAATTTAAAAACATTCCAAAGTTGTCATCATTACTTCCTTCCTCAGGCTGTTGCACTTCCTCAGCTTCATTCAGAGCCAAGCTTAGAAAAGGGAAGAGCTCATAGGAAAAAGAAAGCATGTAGGTTACCCCGTAGTGGTTTTAAAACTAGATAATGCAGTTGATTGTCATAAGCTATGTGAAATGATGTTATAAATCATGCTTCAATACTTAAGAGATTTTTGGTTCTGAATATTAAGATTTTTTTTGCTAAAAGAAAGAAAGAACACCCATAGAAATGCAAACAAGTGCCTTAAACAGCATAAGGGTGACCCATTACTGCACAAGTTCTAGAAACCTGAAGTGCTTCTCTTCCCTAGCTGCAGTGTGTTGTCATCTGACAATGCTGCGTAACCGGAGTCACGGGGCTCACAGATCCTATTTCAAAGAGAATTTTTGCTGTTTGTGGAGGCAGTTGAGAAAGGGGCTTTTTATGGCAAACTTCTCAAAGTATTATCTCCAGGGTCCTGAGCCCACGCAAAATATTTTATGCAGAGATTTAACTTTCTCAGGGTATCAGATTGTGGACAAAAGGGGTTGTTGAATAAAGGTACTGTCACCAGGGAGAACAACTAAATTCTATCTATTGCACGCGTGTGGCTAGTTCAGTGCTGCACCAATTCAAGAGGGAGGCACCCACCCAGCGTGAGAAAGGGAAAGCTTTTCCTAAATGCCTAAATTCCTGGGCCTATCTTCTAAGCAGGTTTCTGTAAAAAAGCATGTTCCCATTGATGATTCGTATTTCGCTGTTCTACTTTGTTCATCACGTGATGCAGAAAAAGGTATCCATCTATTTCATCTGAAGAAAAACATTTGCACAGTTCCCTAACACAGTACCTGTCTTCTCACCTTATACAAGTGGAGGTGTAACATTGCATAGTGTAGGACACTTTCTTTTTATACCACTGCTTAAGACTACATTATTCTTCTTCATGTGAGCGAATAAAGGCTGATATTGTTATACTACTTTTCTGCCTGACCTAACATTGGTACAGACAATAAAATGACTGTCATTACTTAAAATGAACAACTTCATCCTGTAAAAAGTACAGGTCACACATGTATATATGTTAGGGCAGCAAACAGCTTAGCTAATCTACGGCTCGCAGACTCAGCTTTCCACTGTGAGAAGGCTGCTGCTGAGAGGCATGTAGTGATAAAGATGTGATTATAAGCTTAACTTGGATCACTAGTTATGTGACAACTCAGGATAAAGACTTTCTGCATTAAGTAATTGAGAATAAACAACTGTAATAGGTTGCCTTATTCATTCTGTTTTGTAATGCTGATTATTTTGCAGGTTAGCAGTGATTGCTACACATTTTCAGAACCTTGTAATACACAGGAATGAGCAGGCTTTTGACTGCAATAGATGTAGGAGTCAATTGAGTAGTCCTGTAATTATGCAGTATTTATCTACATGCAAATAACCACTCTTCCTATAGCCTGTGTTTGTCACGGATGGAGAGAGAAGTCCTGGTATTCATGATTGAGGAAGACAGGTAAACCAAAAAAGAACAACCTGCTAGACAGGACAGAAACAGGAACTGGGCAGCTAAAAATCTTTCCACAACCATTTAGGTGTGGTGTTACACATCACAGCGTATACACTCTCACACAGCACGCCTATTCCCTCGACAAAGATCACAGAAAGCTGCCCTTCCCTTATTTGCTGGTGTGTGCCCTCCAGCGCACTGCAGCAGGACACGTGCAAGAGCCAGGACATGATGACCAGGACACACTGCAAATCTCCTCTTCCTTCCACCTTACAATGAGAAATCTTCTCATCAGTAAGACCCTTCTGTGGCTTCTGGCACAGGATCTCATTCAGCCCATAGAGCCCATTTCAGTATCCCTCAAATCCTGTAATTCCTCAGCCTCTAACAGTAGCTGAACTAGGCAAGTTCATAGGAAGGTTTGCCTCAAGAGCGCTTTCTTCTAGTGAAACTTGTCAGCACCTGTGAATAAAGACACAACCGTGTTGACTGCCTGCAGGGCTTTTACAGCCAGGTCCAGTTGCAGGGATTGTGCCTGTTCCTTGTACCAGAATTTGTGCCCTATCAGTGACATAGTGTGCCCAGGTAGCCAAGTAGGCCAGCAACATCCTGGCTTGTATCAGAAATGATGTGGCCACCAAGAGCAGGGATGTGATTGCACCCCTGTACTCAGCATTGGGAAGGCCACACCTCAAATCTTGTGCTCGGGTTTGGGCCTCTCAGTACAAGAAGGACATTGAGAACCTGGAGTGTGTCCAGAAGAGGGCAACAAAACTGGTGAAGAATCTGGAGTACAAGTGTTATGAGTGGCAGCCGAGGGATGTGGCGTTCTTTAGTCTGGAGAAGAGGAGGCTGGGGGAAGACCTTATCGCTCTGTACGACTGCCTGAAAGGGATTTGTAGCGAGGTGGGTGTCGGTCTCTTCTCCCAAGTAACAAATGACAGGACGAGAAGAAATGAACTCAGGTTGTGCCATGGAAGGTTTAGATTGGGTATTAGCAAAAATTTCTTTACTGAAACTGTGGTGAAGCATTGGAACAGGCTGCCCAGGGAAGTGGTGGAGCCTCCATCCCTGGAGGTGTTTAAAAAATGTGTAGGCGTGGCACTTTGGGACGTGGCTTAGTAGTCATGGTGGTGCTGGGCTGACAGTTGGACTTGATGATAGTAGAGGTTATATCCAGCCTTAATGATTCTATGATTCTATACTTAAGTGATGTGCTCCTGTAAGAAGCTCACAGTATTTCTGCTGCTTACACCCCCAGGCTTCATTGATAATGCTTCCATTCCTCTCCTCCATCCTTTACTCATTTCCATTACCTGTTTTTCCCCAGAGATTAAACCATTGTCTCATTTCTGCAATCAGCAGGTTAGGATCTCATTTAAATATAAACACAGCACCTGAATAAATACATATCCCTCAATCAACAATCAAGAATATATTAATAGCATAAAATATTTCTTTTTACTCTCTACAACTTCCCTTGGTCATGGTAATTGGATTGATAACTTCCAGAACAGTTGCTAACACTGCTCTGAGTGCCTTTCTCAGACACCTAATTACCTTTAAATATTAATATTTTTTATGGCTTGTTTATCTAGCAATGATGTTATTAATCAGAACTCATTTACAGTTCAAGATCTGAGTTATCTTCACTGATGCATTTTCTTCGTTTTAATCTCGAATTTTCTACCTTATTACTTCAAGAACTATTTAAATAGCAAAGCTCTCAGACATGGTTATATTCACAAAACTATTTCATCAGAAAGGCAGTTTAATTAAAAACCTTCTTTTGAATAGAGAAATATTTTCCCCATGAGATCACATAATATTTTAATTACTTCTTCAGTAATCACATAATTCAATTAAAAAGCTAGTGTAATGAAAGAGCTAGGATGACAAATTAGAGTTTAAAGTCTATTCCAATAAAAAGTACTCATTATTCTGTGGAAAAGAAGTTGTTTGGGGTTTCTTTTTTTTTTTTTTAAACAGTGCATCCTTGTTCAACACAAGTTTTCCCTCTGCTGCCTTTGTACTTACCATCCCTTCACATCAGACTCATAGATCTCCAGAGATGATACTCAACTGGATATCCCATCTTTGCATTTTATTCAAAAGATGCTCATTTATGTCCACAAATCAAGGGTACAACCGTGGCATCACACATCACTGCTGCAGCTACCACTGTCGCAGTGGAACAACGAGCACCACAGATCTGCTCCTTCTTTGTTCCTCTCGCTGCTGCATCAGAACGCTAGCACTGCAGACTCAAATTTATACTCTGTGAGCCATCTCGACCCCATTCCTTCTGCAACGGGATGTTCCATATATTGCTTCATATGACTAGAAAAGCTGACCCCAAGCGGCCTAAAAAGGCATAATCACTATGTTAACAGACTAAATTTTTGTAAATGCCTAGTACACCAACATTCAGTCTGAATCCAGATTTCACCAAAATTTGAAGGAAAAGGGCATGTGAAATTTGTGAAATCTTCGCTTTCCTAATAATGAAGAGCCGCAGATAGTTTGAATGGCTCAAAGAGATCTGATAGGAGGGGCAGGAGCGGCTCTTTGTCCCTGAACACCCTGCCTGCTTTCCATTTAGTCTGTGCTTCCCTTTGCCAGGTTCTCCAGGGATCTTGGGTTCTAACACATCTTGTCTTGTTCAGTTTTCAAGCACTGCTGGAAACAAGGTTCCAGTTAGCAATCTGGCTGGTAGCAACAAGTACTTATTTATCTATTGTTTGCACGATGGTGTTAAGGCCCTCAAAAAAATACTCTCCCCCCTCACAAAGTCATTTAGTGTCAGAAAACTCCAGGGTAGCTCAGAATTAGATTTACACATTGAATGTTAAGCTTCTTACCAGACTTTCTTTTCTTGGTATGCTTCAAACAGAAAACAGATTCTTCTTCTTGCCTTTTTAACTCTTAGGGGAATGGACTGAGAACCTCAGAGAAGGGACAGAAGTCTTCTAGGAGCACTGGAAAACAAGCTACTACTGCACATGGCATACATTGAGCTGTAGAAGCCCTTCGGGTAAGTACCAGCTATGTTTGGAACTGTGATAACATGCTATCTGTCCAGCAGGCATGGCAGGAATAGCTGGATGCAGCTGTATTTATAACAGGGGCTGCTTTGGGCTTCAAGTGCTTTGAGTTCTGCTGAGCTTGTCTTGAAAAAAGCAACCCCAAAAAAGTCTTTTCAGGGAACAACCTTCCGCTCTAGAGGCAAAGGCACAAGAAATTGAAACAGACTCCAGGTGAAGGGCTGCTCTTCTCTACTGAGTTTCTCAGACAGGTCACTACACTGTGTATCAACCTTGGGGACAAAACCCCACAGGAACTACTAATGTCTATCAGACCCACTGACTCAAGTACTTTCCATCCCACCAGTGCAACACACCCCAGTGCCTCAGAGGAACTTTACAGAGACAGAATGGCAAGCACAAAGGTTTCTGTGAATATTGCAGCACTAATCACATGTAGCCTTCTCAAAAGTATTTGCTTAGGACTATTATAAATACAACTATTCCAACAAAAACCATCTACTTTAATTTTATTATTATCTCATTAGTATTTGTGGGTTAAAAAAGAATGTCCATATGCAGATTTGACCTTGGCCCCTAATTCCCTGCTAAGCTCCAAACAAATTTGGTAATGGCTCCTGGCTCTCCAAAGTCCTGTTGCAATACGTAGGATTGCATTGAAATATTAAAAATAGACTCCAACACACACGCCTTTTTCAATCATTATTTTCCCAAACACATCCACTTATCAGCCCCTCTACAGATAGTAAACCACAAAGATAACAAAGTCGTCTGCCACATTAGCAGCTTCTGACACAGCTGGTTTTAGCTCTGTTGCTTTTGTGCCAATATGTGCCCACGCCAGAATACCACAATAAAGTAAATAAATACAGGCTAGCTTATTTTGGGGTAAGTAGCTTCACACTACTTCCCTTGTCATGTTTCACTATTAAAGTGACTTAAATATTTTTTTCCTAGCTGCTTGCACTAAACTATTCAGTCTAAGGAAACGAAGGGCATATTTGGTTACATAGAATGCCTCTTCAATTGCATGTTGTCTTTTCCACAGCAGTACTGCCCAAACCTCCTACAATCAAGCTTAAAAAATTATCTGCAATTTCTGCCAAACTGTATAAGAAGGTTTTTAATGCAGAAAACTTGCTCAGTCATGTAGGTGGAGTTCCCTGTTTCTACCCACATAAACCAACCTCGGCAGTCTTACTTTTGTCCAGACAGGAGTGATTTAATTTTTCCAGTTCTGTTCTATTTTGGTGCAGCATCGTATGTAGACGGCACTTGTTTCCCAGAACAAGGGATGGGTGGGGAATAAGTGTGTTGGTTTGTAGACAAGCAGAGCAGAGAACAGGGCTGGGCACTGCAGCACAAGAGCTCCTTTTGCCAGTAAAAGCAACTGCATTGAATCTCTATAGTTCAGACTTGTCTAAGGTTACTAAGAGTGAGGTTTCTAACCAGTCTGACAGACTGTGATTGTCAAGCCTGGTTTGTGAAAGGTACATTCCATAGAAGTGGAGTGTCCAAGTTCCTCTTCTTTCCAATTTAAAATGCCACCTGCATGATTATTCTTGCACTGTTGCATTCTTCACAGCATTACTGGCAAAATGTCTTCATGCTCCCAAGTCAACCCCCACGGTATTTCACCAGAAGTTTAGGCGTATTATTTCTATTTAAACCCTGAAACTGTCATATTTTTGAAATTATTCCCGTAAGGCAGCTTCTGTCTGTGAAATTCCAGGCTGCTTTTGTACACAGAGAACAAAAATGACACAGCAGTTCCAAGATGGCTAAGCAACTCTGAAGTTAACATTCTTCAAAGGTTTTAATGTAAAAGATCAATTGTTTTCAGTGTAACCTCGCTTATGGCTACACTTGTTTCAAGATGAAACCAGTTTCATCTTATGTTTGAATGCACACGATGGGGCAAGTTTCATCAGAACACATAAACAAATATATTATAAGACCATGCACAGCCACTCTAAAATTCCAGGTGTAGTTTAAGGCATCATTAATAAAAATCTGACTATCCAGAGTGCTAGCAAGAGCCTGGAATCACATTATGTGAAAGGAAAAGCAACCAATCAACTTCCTCCCAAAACAGCTGCATATCATTGATTCATAAAAACAAGAAACTTCATTACATGGTCATGAAAGGCACAAGCCAACTGGTATCTACACCTAATAAAGATGCAAATACATTATGCATAGAAATAAGTGTGTTCAACAGCAGCTTTACAAGCAGAAATTTGGACTTGCACACTGTTGATTTTCTTCTTGACAGATAAAAGCTGCAGTTAATTTTTTCTATAAAACCAAGGTAACTCTTCCCCTCTACTTTTTTTCAGAGTTGGATTTCAGGTCATCATTTTCATGGACACTTCTATGGACATCTCATAGTATGTATGACAATTATACAGAAACTTTAATAATCAATTTTTAACTCCCATCTTGGTAATAGGACATCTTGGTTTTTCGCATTCCTAGACTGCTTCAGAATACTGAAGATTAGGTGATGCACTTGTATTTGTTTAGTCTGCAGAGAGCTGACTCCTATGAATCACTAAATTAGTTCTTTCCAGTCCCAATCCACAGGTTATTTCTTCTTTATAGATTTAAGAAACGTGAAGACTGAATTCCCTATTCTGCAGAAGCATAAGAAGTCATTTAAGTTGTTGACACTAGAAGCAACTTAATTTAAAAACCTGTCAAGTAAGTGTACTGATAGCACTCCAAGCTGCTTTGTTTCTCACTAGTCATCTTCTCTAGGATGCAGGTGTGTTTACTTCACTTTATTGGTGCCACGTCTGGGTAACGCCTCTGCAACATGAGTACTGGCTAGGAGGCAGCTTACGCTGACAACTTTTCCCAGAAGAATTCCAAGGTAGTACTTTTGTGTGTGTTTCTGCTGGAGTTTTTTAGGCAAAAAAAAAAAAAGTCCATTATGTAGTAAAACACAGTTTGCACTTGGATGGAAGATGACAAGGATCACAGTGATGTTCTGTTCACTTTGCAGCTTATTCTAGTCTCGTGCTATTCCTTGGTTGCACACATCCTTGGTTGAGGAATTTCCTTTCAAAGGGAGCTCTAGTCTTTAAGAATGCTACACAATAAATACACTTGTTGCACAACTAAACTAAGAGAAGGAAAACTTAGTACTAATTAACACTGTAAAACACAGGAAATTACAGGAGAAGACCCTTAAAGTCAGGTCATTCAACCATATCTTGGTTTCACTCTTACTCTACCAAGCCTCAAGTACTCTGATAACAGATGTGTCTACCACAACAAAGGAAAAATATTAAAACCCACAAATATAATAAAGCTGGAGTGATTATCATGTTTTCCTCAAAGTACAAAGATTAAGGAGCACTCAAAAGAATCGCCACATTAAGTACTGATGTTGTGTTAACCTTACTCAGACCCGCACCATTCTAAAACCAAAAAACTCGAAGGAATACAAGGTGGCCAGCAAGGACGGGAGAAAGGTCAGAATCAGTGCAGACTAAAACAGATTAACGCACCTATAATCCAAACACCCTAAACACAATCTTAAAGTGCCGAGCTCCTGTTTTTTGTTAAGACAGAATCACCTTGGTGATTCCAAGATGAGTTTCAGGCAGTGCTATGGAACACAAGTCTATCAGCTCATCAAGCAACTTGAGCTTTGTTGAGTATGTATTCGCTCAATGCAGTGATTCCTAACCACATCATCAAGAAACATAAAAAGCCTAGTTACATTTTAACTTCAGATTTATTATTATTTCAGAGGCACTTAATGTCTTACATTTATATAGCGCCATCACCCCCTCCAGAGCACTTTACAGTATTTACATACAGGAATGTTTCCCACCACTGTTGAAATGCAGGTGTCTATTACCAGTACCATCTTCAAAGCACCAACAGTTTGAGACTGAAAATATCCATCATTACTTTATCTTACTAAGATAGTTCAGAATTCCAATTTACAAACTTCCAGCTTGTGCTATTAAAAAGACCTAACAGCTAAAATACAGTATCACAGTGCAATTCTCCAGCAGAACTAAGACTTGGATCATTCTTTTTTCTTTCATTAGACCAAGCCTATCACAAAATACTTTAATGTAAGGCCTTTTAAGAAAATCATTCTTTTTTATACTTTCTTTACAAGGCTCTCTTACAATCAAGTGTAGAAGAATATTTTTTTCTTTCCAGTACATTTAGAAACACTAAGTCCTGATCCTATGGCAACACTGGTATCCTCAGTTTCAATGAACTTCATGAAAGGCAAACCTATCCCTCCTTGGTTATGGAGTTGGATTTTAAATTTTTCTTTGTTTCAGTTTGTAAAATAGATCTGAGGTTACACAAAATTCTATTATTGACCAACAGAATTGTAAAGTACCTTAGGACTGGCTGTTGGGGTGCTATATAAGTGTGTTGTGTGTGGGTTTGCTTGTCAGTGTTAAAAATACATTAAAGTATCCCAAGCTCACTACTCCACTGCAAAGTCTGCCCTAATCACAAGGATAATAGCAACTTTCTCATTTTAGAGACTCCTTTTCTTTGTCTCTCTAAAAGGTTACTAAAACATCCCTTCCAAGGGAAGAAATTGCATTTGTGCTGAGAACTTTCACCAAAAAAAAAGGCAGCTATCTGGCATCCATATTTTTGGATTAAAAAGATTATCACTTCACATACAGCATGCTGCTACTGGCTACGTTATGGCTGATGTAAGAATCTGAAGGAACAGAAAAAAAAATTAGTAAAATGAGATATCCATTGCCTTCTTGTGGACCAAGCACAAAACTTTCTTCTGTTACCTCATTCTCTTGCACTTCAGAGAGGCTTTTTTTATTTTCATTTCACGCTATGAACCTACTGTGGTCACTAGATTCACACACCAGGTTATCCATTTGCATTTGAGTATTACGAAACAATAGCAATTCTTGCCCATACCTGTCAGTACTATCATAAATGGAAAAGTACTAACAGGTAGTAAATTCAACATGAAAGATGACAAGTAATCAAATTGGGTAAAAACTAACAGACACCAGTTCATCCAGGTACATGTCCATTTTATAAAAAGTTGTTCTTGTTCTTAATCTAAACTTTTGATAAAAGATGCACAGAGAACAGATTTATTGCATGTTTTATGCATGCCTTCATGTAGTGCATTCCTATATTATATCTTATATGGAATACTAAAAAACTACCAGACCTTCACTGTACAACAGGTATTGTAAATTTTGTTTAAATTTTTAAACAATTCAGTTTGAGTTATATCTTCCTATTCCCTGATCACAAAATTCACCTTGCTGCATTTATGTTTGTCAAAGTCGCATGGCAACCACAGTAATCATTTGTATGGAAAAAATGCTTCCAGTAAAGTATTTGAAGAATCCAGTTTCTTCAAGGAGATTTGGCAGCTGGAACAAGAACACTAGCCGGGACTTAAGACAACAGTGTGAATCACTGGCAAATAATTTGCATCAGAAATCAAGAAACCTCATGGCAATTAAGAGAATAAATGCAAAGGATGAAAGCATCATTTTAGGCTTCACAGCATAGAAGACCAAACAGGAACTACCATTATAATTTGCTTTCAAACTCAGACCTAAAGGGCAGCTAAAACCATGAGATCTGATTTTCTGCTGTGTTACAGGACTGAACACACAGAGGACACAACAGTCTGCTACTTCACAAGTTAACATTTTTGAATCTGTGCTAACCCCTACTGATATCAAGAGAAGAATATTTGGATCCACGTTCTTTTCTCTGTTTCTGCTTTTCATGCCATTCATTTCATTAGAGCTGAAAACATGCATGTGATTGAAACAGGGAACATCTTTTCCCTTTTTTTTTTTTTTTTTTTAATCTTGGTCAGGCCTTTCCTCCCTCAACCTCCTCTCAGCACTTCATTACCATAGTATATCTCTGGCAGAAAAAGGATTAAACTCTTGCTAAACTGGCAAAGAATGAGATTGCTGAGCAGCAAAGTATTGCATGGACAGACAAATGTTAAATAGAATACAAAATCTAGACAAGAACATGCTTAATATTTGTAGCAGAAAGAATTAGTTTTGTCATGTAGGTTCAGTCCATCCTTTATCAGCAAGGGCATATTGGCTACATCACAAGGCCTGGTCAAGGAAAAGGCTCTTTCATTTAACAGGGCACAGATCCAAAGATGGGAGAATGTCCTGCACTGTGTGAGAAAACTCAGAAATATGCATAGAACAGAGCAAAAATCCAAAACTGCTTTGCAGGAACAAGAGAGGTAGCAACCCTAATTTTAACAGGGCTTTTCACTGAAGGGAAAGAAGGTCTAAAAAATTCAAATCAGCTGATTTCAAATGCCTTGCATCCCAGGATGAATCAGGTTACACTGATTTAAGCCCAATTTAATTTAGGCAGGTTTTTAAACCACAAGAATAAGGACATTCTTAGTACATATCAATAATTAAACCAACATATACACAATTAGCAATATCCTACATAATAGTAAACGCTTAACAGCTTGTTTTGGGTTATTCTAGTTAATTTCTTTAAAAAACAAGCTGAGTAGGTTTATTGTACAACGTTTGCCATTCTACGCAATCCTGTACTCATCAGTCTCTACAGCAGATCAGTTAATGACTTTAAGATCCAAATTCAACTGTGTCTTCAGTTATTTTCTTGAACTCGTAGTTTCCTCTGCCGTCCATATGCAAGTAAAACTGAAATAAAACAACATATGTTATCAACCACCTAAAAACTACCAGGTGTATAAATGCCTAAATAAATCACATTTTTAAGTAGTTTTAATGCTTTAAAGCTTCTTTCATCTCACAGTTCATTAAATTGAATTGCCTCTGGAAAAAAAAAGTTAAACTGATTTTCTTCACATCATCCATCAGTCTGCTAACTGTCACAACTGGACTGAACGCTGCTGTCTTGGGTTCTGTGATGATATACTTAAGGTACACACTCATCTCTGTGTATTAATTCAGTATTTTCCTCACAGTTATAGTCTCTCTGCATAAAAAGCAATATAAAATATAAAATAAAATACAAAGACTTATTTTGGAAGAAAAGAAGTCAATGTACTAGAGATGAACTGTCTTTTAACGAGTAGATATATCAGGTATCTTGAAAGCAAAAACTCCATGCTGTTTAACAGATTCTGGTGTAAGGGTTTTTTCGAAGCTAAGAAAGAAGACAAGTATCTAGGGAGCCTGTCATATTTTTGAGGCTACTTTTACACATACATTTAAGGATTTTTGGTTATTCTTCCCTTTATGACTAGAAGCATAAGTATATGTCAAATAGTGTAACTGATTTATGAAGGTTAAGCCTTTTTTTAAAAGAACAGAACATGACTTATCAGGATGTAAAATGAGAACATCTTGAATTATAATGTCAGTTTAACAGAAAGTCAAACAACAAACCCCCTTCTACTCACAGATATCCTTAGCAAAAGCAAAGACTACATACATCATGATGTTTCCAGAGTGACTTTCTGTGGGAGACAGTGAAGAGAGTGATGCCAACCTATGTGATGAAAAAATAAAGCAGTTATTTTTCCTCATGGTTTAGGTATTATTTACTTTTCAACATGATATCAGCTGAAGAACTTAAATTCTTGAACACAAACCTCCAGACTCTATTATTACAGTATGCATATGCAACCTTAATATAAGATTTTGCAGTAAAACAAAAAAACAAGCAAACAAACAGGAGGGATTTCTCTTCTTTAACGGATTTCTCCATTCTTTCAGTTTGGCAAAACATAAAATAAATTGGGCATGGGAAGTACGATAGGAGGTAGATAAGACAAACAAACCTGGTGATAAAAAGTAGTCTAACAGCAAAAAACCACCAACCCACAAAAGCTATTAATGAATTATAAACTTAAAGTGACATTTTAAAGGTGAATAATCTTCCTTTCTTTCCATGAAACTCAGTTAACTATGTATCCCTAACAGTAACAGCAATTAAAGGACAAAACGGTTCAGATAAGGCAGGGCAACAGCTTTTCTTTCTGCAAGGTCCACATAATCAGAAATTCTGATTTTAAGTAATATGTGTTAGCTGCTTAGCAACACTAACTCTCAAGTAAAAGCACAAATGAACATTCAAGTTAACAGAACAACAAGTATATGCAAAACAATCATAGAAAATTGTCAAGGTATTGATATTAAAGTGGTAAAATTAATTCAAGGAAAATCACCCATTCTTCTGCAGTCCTCATCCAGTGTCAATTACTACTACAGGGGGTTCCTTGAGTTCCCACTTTAGGCTTTAAGCATATATTTCACCTCGCAAACCTCAAAGAAGTATAAATATTAGTTTAATCTTCACTTGGCATTCTAAGAGTTTATCTGGAAAAGAAAGGTTACTTATCAATAAGAGTTCTCTGATGGAGAGGCTGCATGTACATCATAAGACCACAGAACAATAATTGAATTCTAGTGTGCATGAAAGATCCTTGCATGCCCATCAAAGTTGGTTTGGTTTGTGGTTTTTTTTCAGGCTGCACTAGGCATAAGGAAAGAGCACACCTGGTAACATTTCAAGTTGCCTGTTAGCATAGAGTAATCATTCTAGAAACAGAGAGCTTACCTTTCGGCAGTGGCTATAAATGTAGCCTTCTACGTCAACGCTAACGGCACTGGTGCATTCATCCAGAATTGCAAACTGAGGCTTATGATAAAATAATCTTGCCATCTGGAAAGCAAACCAAAAAGCTACTGTGGATACTGAACTGCAACCACTTTTTAAAGCTGTACAAACCATGGCTTTACTTTTTTTTTGAAAAACAATTATTTTAAAACTTCCATTTATATAATCAAAATGTAACCTATGGTTAAGGTCAACATTTCCTATAAAACTCTGAGTACAAGTGGCACTACTTTAAGTTGTTTTTAGTATCCAAGTATTTCACGTTTTGGGGGTTTCTTCTTTAAGTAAACTATTAGCATTTAGTAATCAAAAATTGCTTACAATTCAGATTATATTTACAACCTCTGTTCTGTATTTGGTAACCAATTATGCTTTTGAGACATACAGCCATTCTCTGTTTTTCTCCCCCGCTGAGTACATCCATCCAGTCCTGAACACTATCCCAGCCTCCTTCACGCTCCAAGATTTGACCCAGCTGGACATTATCCAAGTACTCCTTCAGCACCTTTTATTGAAAAAGGAATGACAAAGAGAGCTTCAGTGAACTTTAATAAAGAAATGACTGAAAAATGTTATTTGTGTGATTATACCAGTGTACTAGCACCCTGATAAACATTACAGACAAACCAAATGCAGTGATTTTAATAGCAATTTCAGTATTTTTAGATCTGCAGCATTAATCATCTTGAGTAAGATAAAGGGTTAATGAACTAAAATATCATTACCTGGTCAGAAATCCCTTTCTTTCTCTGATCTTCTACAGTATCTGGATATATAACTTGATCTCTGAGTGTTCCAAGAGTCATATATGGTCTCTGAGGTACAGTTAAAAAAAAAAGGTATGCCAAATATTTCTAAACATAATCAAAGTAGGAAGAAAGAAATCACTACTGTCAGTTAAAGTACTTTGCCTCACCTGGGGAACATAGAACAACTTTCCCCTTACAGGTTTTGTTAAACGTCCACCAAACAAAGGCCACAACTGCAATAAGGAAAAGGTATAAACGTCAGCAAGAAAAGTCCAATGACAATAGTGCTTTGGATTCTCCCCGGTTTATTATTAGAAGTTCCCTTACCTCACCAAGAACACGAAAAAGTGAGCTCTTCCCACACCCATTTGGCCCACAAATCAGAACATTTGCACCAGATCGAACCTAAAAATGCCAAGTCAGCACATTAAAAAAGATAGTGAGAAAGTATTATGGATAGCTTTTACTAAGAATAAGATAAGCTGGTATCCTTGTAGGCTTGTACACAGCACTTTCTGACATTACAAGAAGTAATTTTCACCAATAATTAATTTTTTCAACTAATTTAGCACCAACTGCAGTTGTAAAAAAATACACTTGCCACAATAAAAAGCTTTTTTGGGGGGCTAAATAGCTTATTGCCTTTTTTTTTAAACTAACATTATTATTAATTTAGTTCAAATTTAAGCATACCATGTAAGCACCTCTCCGCTTTTGTTTGCACATATTTTTTATAAACCAGATTACCTCTGAGACTACAGTCTTTAAAATTTTATATGAATATAATTTTCCATGGTATTAAAAAACTTACCTCAAAGTTAAGGTCTTGAATCAAAACATCTCCATTAGGTGTCACTAACGGAACATGATCAAACCTATTTGCATTGCAACATGGGAGAAAAGAAAAAAAAGAGCAGTTGCCTGAAAGCAGCTAATAGTGCACAAGCACTATTACTCAGAGATTTCAGGAACTATCTGCTAATTCAGCACTATCTGCTTTCCACGTTAACCAGACTGAAGTTATTTCATCCCTTATCTGGCTTCATTTCATGCCTTTAAGCAGCACTTCTGTGTCAATACTGTGTTCCTCTGACTGCAACGAACTGAGGAACTGATTGCTACTCGAGTACATCAACGAGCTGTCCCAGTATACAGAAATACAAGCAAATGTTTTAAAAGTGAATATAGACTTGCCATGATTTTTACAGCTGAATTATATCATGGAATAAAATCTGTAGCCATCCTATTTCTAAGAAGAAATTTGATAAACTGTTAACAAAACAGTCTGGGAAATTGTATTCTAAGTCCAGAGAGCATATTGTGCCTTCTGCTAACATGAGAGGACAAAGATTGACTTAGAGAATAGAAATGCTGAGTGGGAAGAAGCTGGAATTATTGGTTAATAAATTATGGTAAACCAGGAACTGCTTATTGTAATAATATGTACTAAAACCTCTATTAATACTGGTAGAGGGAAACTATTAAAAGTCAGACTATGTCAAAAACACTGAAATTGTGGAAACTTTGTAAACATACTTGATAAGGTTATCAGCGTTGATAATTTCTCCAGATCCAGGTATCAAAGGCAAAGCTTGCTTTTTATCTGCATCTAAATTTAAGAAAAAAGTATTAGAGACTGAAGTGCTATACAGAGATGCACATATTGCATACTATGTCACACCTACCTTTTTCTTGCGATACCATAGTACGCTGATATTTGCCACTATTCAAGTCCTTCAGTACTTGCATTAATTCTGTAATTCGAGCTGTGAATCTAAAAAAAAAAAAGATTTAAAAAATTAATTAAGTAATCTTTCAGTTTTAGAAATCCACAGAAGCTCTAAGTACAGTTAAACTGTCAAAATTACAGTTACTCAATCCAGCCAGAAACAGAATGTTTACATTTCAGAGTTGCACTGAGGTTGTCCAATGTTCACAATATTTACAAGAACCTTTTGCTGTAACAGTCAAATATTTGATAACTTTTTCTGTTAAGGCTTAACAAAAAAAAATAGTTTGGTAAACAACCAATACATAACTCATTTATAAGCACTTGACAATGTCTTTTCAAATGAACATTCAAACTGTACACTGCTACTATTCAGATACAAAATTCCTAGTAGACACAATTAGCACATCTTCACATATGTTTTCAGCAAAAAATGTTTCTCATGTCCAGATTTTTGGGGTGCTACAATGAACAAAGCACATAAGCTCATTCTGTTCTAATTGTACAGCCAGTTTCTTAAAAGGATGAGAAACAGCAACAAAATAACTTTAGGATAGATCATCTTACAGAACTGCTACTAAGCTTACCCAGCCAATCTTGTCATTTCACGGCCCGCTAGGACTATTCTGCCCAAAGCCTGAGACATTCTCAGTAACATTCTTCCACTTTGGTAGTAATCCTAGAGTAGAAGAAAGTTTCTTTATGTGGACTATCAAAATTTCAAGTCAAGAAATTGTTTAAATTTCGTTGTGGTTACCTCCAAGAGCTCTGCATGAGTACTATTTTGATGACGAGGATCAGCCAGGTTCAAAAATGGACGACTAACAACCAAGTAACCAACCACAGTGGCAAGGTCTGCAGTTTAACAGTAAATATTAAGTTACACATTAATTGAAGCAGTACAAAAAAAAGAAAATTCTCATTTAAAAAAATTAGCACTTTTGTTATTTGTATCAGTCCACTAGCACTGGACAAACACTTACATTTGGCAATGATAGTGTCAATGAAACCCATAGAAAACCGGAACAAGATGAAATTATGCAAATGTTCCACCTGGTAAGTTACAGAAGAAAAAAGGTCAAACTGTATCAGTACCCATTTTACTACCTTTTATTATTTTACAGAAGTTTGATTCCAAATATAGTCATTTTTTAGCACGTCACAGATACCTCAACAATGCCTGTCATGAACTGTGACAAGCACTCCACAAGTGACCCCGCTGCAAAGACTTGCGCTCTAGATCAACACAACGTGCACATGAAACCAAACAGTAAAAAACAGTGATTGTGGTGGGTGAAACAGAAGCAAGAATGGTCTTTCTCTTGCTACTATTAGAATTTATTTTAAATTAGGGTCATGCACTGGATTCTGTCACAGCTGCTGCTAATGCACCTCTCCAGTCCCGTAGTTTAGAGGCCTTAACTTTCACCGTGGCTCTTTATTTTCAGATCAGAATGAATGTCAAGAAATCCCCAATGTCTGTAGCCACAGCCAGAGTACCAATACTTTTGGAAGTTTCTACCGCATTTGTCACAATGGATTCAAGAACAATTATGACAGACAATGCGTATAGGCAAGTATATCAAATTAAGCTGTACTTATGTTTCCATTAAGATAATTAAGTCTATCCTCTATGTCATAAGGAGTTGTACTACAAGAACTGAGATCATGAGCCATTTACCACCAAGCAAATGTGCAAAATCACCAAAGCTGGCAATTAGGAAGCTGAAAATGAATGAAGAACATCTCACTACAGAGAGTGAACATTTAAAAATACATATCCTGTGTAATGAACTGCTAATGCTTTCACAAATCAGAAAAAAGTTGCATTCTTCTTCAAATTTTCTGAAGCATTGTCTCATTTATTCCTTTAGGCAAGAAATTTAATAGATGAATATTGCAATGGAGCAATTGCATACAGCCTACTTGTTAACTAAGTGAGTGAAGGGTAGATTTCTTGCCAGAGAAGTGTCCTTTTCAGAAACAGTCATCTTAATAAAGAAGGAAATTCTTTACTTAAGGCTGTTCACAACCTACTAATTTATTTTTAACTCTAATCACTGTAGCAGCATAAACACCAAGCCGCTATAAATCAATTTCTATATGTCATGAACCACCTTGATGAAATTAATTGAAGTTTTGCTCTATGTAATAAAAGAAGTCTTACCAGCTTACGGAAGGTTTTGTGAATAGTCTGTTTTTCTCTCAAGTTTCCATTATAAAAAGCAATTTCTTCACTAAAAAAAAAAAAATTAACCCACAAAGAATGAAACCTCATTTTCTAAAGACAGTCTATTATAACCTAGCTAAAGGTTGCCTTTCAAATTAGGAAAACAATGCACATACAAATTATTTAATAATAATCTACAGAAAGATAGAAACACTTTGCTCAGACATGAGAGCATTAGACTTTCCAAATGCATTTTAACATACAGTTTCTATTTACAACACAGTATTACTTAGAAACTTATATCTTGTCATCCAAGTCAATTTATACCTGTTTGTAATAAGCCGCGAGTTGACATATCTGTACTCTCCTTCATATTTTTGTTCTATAACAGTCATCTTGCCAATTGGTCTCCTTAATCGTGTAAGGAAAAACCCTGAAATAATCAAATAGGCCATCATGCTAGCTGGACCCTGTGAATATCAAAAAGAAAAAAAGCTTACCCTCTAGATGGTGTCAAATTGAACATCTGTATGCAAAATGCCCAGAAAGCATGAATCCTTTGATTCTCACCTTCCAAGTGTCTATTTTACCAGTTTAATTACTCATGCAATTCTCATCACATTCCTTTTGTGTTGTAAATACTGTCATACTAATTTTACTAATTCTCCGTCCCTAGATGTCCTTCCCATCCCTTTTAGCTAAGTTTTTAACATCACCCTCTGCAATATCCATGTCCCACTGCCCTAGCTTATTTCATTAATAATTTCCTACTCCTTTCTCATTTCCTCTCCTCCACTTCAATCTATTTCTTTTTCTGTATATTTGCTACATTATCACATCACTCAATATTTCAGTCCTTTTCCTTTCTTTGATCCATACATCTCCAACACATCTCTTGCTTCTTTCAAGCAGTCCTAGTAGGGATCTCCTGTTCTTCTGGATCCTAAGATTCAATACACCAAGGCTCCCAAACAGCATGTTCAAATATTACTGAAGTGCAGCACAGCATAAAATCAAAGGCATAACTTAATCTGGCATAAACTGCCAATATACTAAATATATAGTAATAACCAAGTATCAGAGAGCAATGTAAAGACATCTGAAACTCGAAAAATCACCTAGGTTCAGGTAAGCCTTACTCCAGTCTGTTTCTACAAAATCTATATAATGTGTCCCAGAGCTACTTCTTGTGAAACCCTGAACATTTCTCATGACATATTGTTTTACTAAGCTGAGGAATTATTTCCACAGTGATTCATTTTACTGGATGGGGGGATAACAGTCATATAGTTCCATGCAAGGAATGGCTCCCCACTACAAGGGCTACAAAGAAAGAGAAAACTCATTTTCTCTCTGAAATGGAAGTCACAAAAGATATAAGCGGCCAGAAGGGTACTGTACTAAACGGGATTCCCAAGGACCTGCTAGAAGAAAATAAAGAATTTTGTTTCTTGAAATAATTGATCAAATGCCTGCAGATTCTGTTTTTTATTTTGCATGCCTTAAGATCAGAGCACTAAAGCATACAAAATATTAAGTATAAAAGCATATTTCAGTATATCTCTTCAAATAATAGATGAATCTATAATCAACATCTAGATTTTCCTCACACTCCAAATAGGTACAAGGCTATAATCAAAGGAGGAAAAATTTCCTTAAAATGCTAAAATCACCACTCAAATTACCTGAGCTCCTATTGCACTTGTTAGCTTGAAGATATACAAAACTATATCCAAGAAGGGCTGTAAGAGAAGCAAAGAAAAAAAAGCATTAGAACAGCAACACAACATGAATATAAAATGGTCCAGAAACCACCAGCCACTCCAAGAACGCTTAGAGCTCTGCATTAGAAGCACAATACTTGTTAACCTATTATACAAACTAAATGCCAAAATAAAAGGAATCTAAGCTACATGGCATTTTCCTAAAAACATTCACTCAAAAATCAAACAGAAAAGCATCATGATCTTTGGATACAGTACACAGAGTATAAAAAAGTACTTCACAATTTTAGGTCTGCAATAACACTGCACACTAAGCCAAATTGGACTAGATTCTATGATTACTTCTTAGCTGAAGTAATTGTGAGAAATACTCAGGAGAATAATGCCATATAGTTGGTAATGTCCCTGATAGAAGGGATATTCCAATTTGCAAGCATCCTGCTCCATACAAACCTTGTCAAAGTTAGGGCAGCTGAACTACAGGCTTTGTAGACAGAAGTTTTTGAATACATCAACATGCATGTTGCTTTATACTTATGCTTGTATGAACAATACAGCATCAAAAATTACTTAGTCTAACAATGTCAACAGTATTCTACTTCATTACCTAAACGTCCTAAAATTTACACCAGAAATGGAGGGAAATGCTTATTCAACCACACCTCCCTACCCAAAATATTACTTGCATGTAACTAAAAGCTAGCCACCGGTTTTCTTCTGAAACCTAACTAGCTGAGAAAGCATACACCTATCACTGTTCAATTGCCAAAGAATGTGGTAAGTTCTTTAAAAGAAAATTAAATACATATTGTAACAATCCACAACAGTCTTTTAGCAGAGGTCAGGAAATCAGAGTGTGTAAAACGATATAATATCATAAACAATTTTTTTTAGCACCATACTCTAAGCAATACACATATAAATGCAAGCAATTGTTTTGAGCTCTGACATCACATCTTAAATGTCCATAGCTATTTTCTCTCTGGAAAGACTTACCTTGCTAAGGTTTGAGTACAGGTCCACTACGCTGTTACAGAATTTTTCCACATCCTGCGTGAGGAGCTGATCTGGATTAGCTATTCTGTTGTCTAGGTTTCCCATTTTGTAATATGTATAAGCTCTGAAACAAAACAATAGATAAGCAGCAGAAAAAAAACCTCATTGCCTGAGATCTCAAGTAATTTCACCCCTGCCTCATACCGCTGAGATGGAAAGTAGTGCTAACATTAATTGACTTTATGGAGTCAGCATAGCTTGTGCTTCTGCCTGATCAGATTCACATAAAATCCTGCAGAACTGTTTAGGCTCCAGGATGTCTTAGCTGAAGCTCAGGCCCATGGTTATCTACATGATTTAGAAAACACTCACAAACTCTGCATCAGTACACCTGACTACCAAAATCCAGAGCAGAAGGACATAAGGAGGTACTCAAGTTCATGCATCCAATTATGTCTGCGGGATTATTAGCACCATATGAAAGCAACTGAAGTAATTTGAGAGTTGACCCAGTAATGTACAGTGCATTATTTTTTTTCCTCAACTGAGCCAACTCTGCTGCCTTTGCTTCTGTGGCATTTGCAGCCTGAGTAAACATTGATCCTTAACTGCAACTTAATTGCCAAAAGCCAAAGACTTTTCTAACCAGTACACCTAATCTATTAAGCACCTTGCTACCTTCTTAATATGTACTTAAAATTATTTGGTTTGATTTTAATCAATTTAATTTCAAAACCCTTAGATATTAACAAGGTGCTACTTACTTAAGATATTCCTCATAGAGGTATCTGGTAAGCCTTACTCGGAAGCAAAGTTTCAACTCATTTAGACCATACTTCAGGAAGTTATTCACTAAAGAGATCTAAAATAAGAGACAGTGTTTCAATATTTAGCTAACAAGATTTAATATACTTAGATCAGTTTGCAGCATAGATTGTGCAAACACTTTGGAACAGCTGAATTCTCCCTTTGAAGTCAATAATACTATTACCACACCTAAGACCAACCACATAGCGTCTGCAGGACCACTGATCAGGTTTCTGCCTACATTTTTGAAAAGTCCAGTTCACAGATTTAATAGAAAACTATGTTCATATCTTCAGTTCTTCTGATAAGCTCTAGAAAAGAGTCATCATTTGACAAACACTACCTCAAACTAATCAATTTGCTTTTTGATCAGGTATTACAATAATACTAGGTTATAGTAAAGCAGGTACATTATCTATTAGGTAGTAACAATTATTATATGCAGGTCAGAGATGTTGACAAGCTGAAGAAAAGTTAAAGGTAGGAAATAAACATCATGATCCTCAGAAGAAGCTGTAAGAAATATAAAAATTAAAGACTAAAAAGAAATCTTAACCTTCAATGGTGTCAAAAGAATCCCAAACCTACAACACTGAAACACGATCCAATCTACAAGATGCTATTATGCAGTACTACAGAGAACACATTAAGCTATTAGTCAAAACTGCCATCAAAAAAATCAACCTGAAAACCTAAACATCTGTCAGAATAACAGCTGCAATCAATAGGGAAACATGCTGTTAAAGCCTCCCGCATCCTGGAGTCAGAAAACGAAATGTGCTTTAATACAGAACTGCATGTAAAACAACCAACTTCCACAGGCCTGAAGACTCATTTGAGATCTTTCCTCAATTTCTTAACTTACATTTCAAATATTTTCTACTAAAAGGCTGGTACAAGAAAAGCACTTACAGCAGGCATTGCGGCGATGAAGTTGAACAAGTATTTCTTGAAGTCTTTTCTGCTGCGGCCAATGATAGCGCTGTAAGGCATTGTCAGCTAAGAGTTAGTTACAAGAGAAACAAGTACAAACCAGCATGTTGTAACAGGACAAATCCTCACTGGATCACAAAGAAAAAAAATTATCACGGCAACCTCCAGTATCAGCTGCAGGATCCAGCATGACAGATCTCTTTAAATGCTAAATGACAGACTAGGCAATTATCTCCCTTCTGCTCCTGCAGTAACTGCCTGTATTAACAGCTGAAAAGGTCACAGAATACTAGTTTCTTTCCTTCTTTGCTTTCATAGATTCTCACAAGAGAAACAAAGTAGTCCTTTCATTCTACAAAGCACAGAAAGTCTCTCCTGAAATACAACATTG
This sequence comes from Clamator glandarius, assembly GCA_033459285.1. Taxonomy (NCBI): domain Eukaryota; kingdom Metazoa; phylum Chordata; class Aves; order Cuculiformes; family Cuculidae; genus Clamator; species Clamator glandarius. The sequence goes on from JAUNZM010000039.1 coordinate 5,013,049, forward strand.
TTCTGAATCTACACATCAAGACAAAATCTCACTTGCTTCAATTAGCAACAAGAATAATATGTAATCTGGAAAACATCTTCTGAAACACTGTGACTGAAAGCATTATGTTTATCAATCTAATTAGCAAACAGCCAGGTAGGAGAAGTAACAGTCCTAATACCCAAACACAATGTCTGAGTCTGGCACAGAAGTGCTATGCTGCTATTCTGAAGCTTCCTTTTGGATATTCAGATTAATATAAGATTCAGAGTCATCAGTGTACAAAATGTGACCAAAAGAACTGGAACTCATTTAATAAGCAAATTTTGAGCTAAAAAAATACAATTGTGTCCATCAGCAGAAAAACACTGGATTAATTTTTTTCTTCAATAAATACAGGGATCTCCCCTAAATTACAACAATACCATGTTTCCAATGTTTTAAATAAATAAGCCAGGTATAAAAGCTCTGAGTATGTATTCTGACACAAGCTGCTTTCCCTGTTAAATATAAGAAAGAATTTTAAAACAACAAGTTTATAGATACCTTTCAATAACTGTTCCATTTTGAATCATCCAAATATCACAATATGTGCGGACTACCAGCATGACAGCAATAAGCAGCAAATAACCTGTCTAAAACAAAATCAGAATGAAACAGTTAAACAATGGAAAAATTAATCACTTTTTTCTAGTAAATGGTCTAACTGTATCGAGCAGAAAAATTATCACTCAGCTGCCCTGTCACGAATACATGCCTCCAGCTAACAAAATATTTTCTTACTTTGCAGGCAACACATCAGCATATATTTTTAATAAAATACTGATTAGATTTTTATGGAGAAAGTTTGTCTCTTAAGAAGTTGTATTGGTTGATATGTGTAACGGACATCCGATAAGATAGAGGATTGCAGGGATAAAGAAATTATTACTATTCTGAGACACTTTTCTGCCATAAGCAAAGGGTGACATAGGTTGCAAGGGACCTCTGAAGGTCATCTACTCCAACTCCCCACTCAAAACAGGGCCACTAGTAACCAGTCAGACTTTCAACCACTGATCAAAAAGCTTCAAGCCAAACAGTCCAGCCAGTTTTCCATCCACCTTATTGTCCACACATCCAGCCAATTCAGTTTGGCTGTTGGGGTACTAGGGGAGACATTAGTCTAATCCAGGTATTGAGCATCCTCCGTCCTTCCCTTAACCACACAGCCAGTTACATCATCATTGAAAGCAGTCATGTTAGTAAGGCGCGATCTGCCATTCACATATCCAGGCTGGCTGTTTGCAATCACCCTTTTGTCCATCATGTGGCAGTTTCCAGAAGGATTTGCTCACAGCCTTACTAAGAACATGCTGAGGCTGACCAGCCTGTAGCTTCCAATAAACTTGGTTTTGAAGACGAGAGTGAGGTTTGGGGTTTTGGGGGATTATCAGTAACATCATCTGATGGCTATGACTACTTGAAGCTGATGGAGGACAGTTCTGAGAGCACTCTCAGAAGCATTCTCATCCATGCTTCTACCTTCTGTGTACTTTGTTTTTGTGAATGAGCTGCCAAAAGTCCCTGTTCATCCAGGCTAGGTGGCTGCCATGCTTGCTCTACATTCTATACGTTGGCATTAATTGCTCTTGTGCCTGATGCATGCTGAAGTTCTAATACATTAGAGGTTCAGTTAAGTTCAACTAACTCTTCTAAAAAAAAACTTTAAGTATTCAGGAAAGCATGAGAAATATGCAGAGGTAAACTTTCACTTGCTAAATTCTAGTCTGCATAGTTTTCCCAAAATGATGCTAACAGAATCCTTGACAAATTCACTTTCTAATAAGGTCGGCCTAGATATAAGTTACCAAAGAAAAATTATGGATGAACAGTATGCTATTTGAAGACAGGCAGCACTTGCATCAAATCAAGCAAAACCTGGATGCCCTTTTAAAAGATATGCTGAAGATAGTTGTTATTAGCTGAAAGTTAATGGCTTATCTTATATCTGAAAACAGATTGCAACTTAATAATGTAACAACTGAACATATAGGTTAATTTTTGTATTAATGTTTCTACTTTAAAACGTGTAGTACAATTTGGTCCTATTCAAATAAGGTATATGGTTTTGTTTAAATTCTGATATAATCACAAAAGAAACCTTGAGTCTGAAAACACTCATTTTTATTTGATACTTACTGCAGGCAATGCTTACCTCTTTACAAAGTGTTCTAGGGACCATTATTTTCAGGATTCGACATATTCTTGCAATAAAAACTCTATCCACCACTGCTCGCTCCTTCTTTCCATCTTTTTGCTTCAAGTCGAACAAGCAAAACAAGAATAAGTAAGGGGTTTTTGTAATGTATTATTTAAATACTGATGTGATGTTTTCCCTATCCAAGTTACTTATAGCTACCTTCCTTCTTCAGCGTTTGCAACACTTCCCTCCAACTGAAGACTGACTCATTGACACGAGTTAAATGAAATGTAAGAATCTAGAACGTACGCCCTTGCAGCTAACAGAAATTCTAAATAAGGGAACTAAGCTCTCAAAATAAATTGCAATAAGAAGCAGCTGCCATGATACAAAATAATATTTATTTCACACGAATGCTAGAAGTGACAGAAACCCAATGCAGACCACAGCATTAAAACACCCAATTACCAGTTTTAATGCAATCTGCCATCTCTTAACATTGCTTGTCCCTAGAAGACACCATCACCCAGTATTTTTAAAGATGCCTTCCATCATCTGTCTAGATCATTAACGGCTTAAGCACCTTGGCTGTACAGCTCAAACTTGATTTGAGTGAAACTAGGATTTGTTATTCCTTTTCTTCTAAAAAACAGAAATACACACTCCTACTGAGCTAAATCTATCAGACTTAAACCCCTTCCTATACCAAACATCTTCTATCTGGGTCAGTTTATTTACTCCATACAACCACAACTTCTGTCCTAATCTGAATACTTTTTAACAAGCTAATGGTCCAAGTATACTTTCATTCTTTCCTTTGTTTTCTTCCTTTCCTTTCACAGCTGTGACATAAGGATTCGATCCTGAAAACAGACTAAAACTACATATGCACGCCCAGGTCCTGTCTAATCAGCCTAACCCTGCTATTTTTGCGACCCAAGACTCATGCAAGGCTTAAGTTATCAACACCTACAGTAATACTAAACATACTCAGACAGGAAACTTGGAAGACAAAACTAAGGAGACAGGATAGAGAAGACAAAGAAAGTACCCTGTGATTCACCATTAATCAACTCCAACAATCCTGTTAAGAACTTAATTTTTTATTTCCAAGGATAATTAAACCTCAAAAACTTGCACAAAGAGCCCAATTTCACCTCTTCACTTACAGTTTACATAAAAAATGTGACGGGCAACAAGTGCAAGCTCTAAGCCCCAGCAAACACAAATTTTCTCTGAATGCTTTGTGAAGTAGTATACATCTGTTTTTCATGGCATGAAGTCAACTATAGTCATGTCCTATTCGAAACACTATGTGAATGCAAGCTACAGATAAAAATTTAAGCCAGGTAGGATTCTTTATGGTAGATGATAAAAATATTTAAATTAAAATTCATTTACACAAAATTCCAAGTGATCCCAACAATAAAAGACTACTTTCCAGGCCTAACAAAGCATGACCCCACATGTTACTGCTCTTCTGTAACAGAAATTATTAACACAATATTTGATGTGCAAAATTTCTACAGATACTTGACTAAAAGCATTCAATGTATGAGGTGAACCTATTCTTCCTCTCTATCCATCTCTTCCTCCCCATTCCGACTCTTGTGTTACGCTTACATTTGTTCCAGTATCTTCTCTCTCCGAGTTTTTCTTTTTTTCCTTAGACTATTACTTCCTTATTTGGTATAATTATATCCAAGATGGGTAGGAATAACAGAAAACCCATTAAGAGTTCTACAAATAGGTATAGCTATGCGAAATACAAGTGTTTATGGCAGATAGTGCAGTCAAGGTCTGGCTAGAAGTTCACACAATGCTAGCATACACCTTTGTATTTATTCAGTGCAAGTCTTCTCTTAAGTTTTCAGCAAAGGTGGAAGGATGTGGAATAGTTATCTATTCATACGGCCATGCAATCCAACATTTCTAATCATGGGCTCTGCCCCTTGGGGTGTCATGTTTTATGTGAACATGAAACAAAAATTTGATAAAGCGGGCAAATAAATGAATCAACACACACACAAAAGACCGGGAAAATGCCAAACCTCCTACCAGAAGTTTGAAGCACTTTTTAGAAATGGCCAGACTCTACATCTTGTTCCATAAGTTTTTCTTTTAAATACAAAGCAAACAGAAGTCATATCAAATCTACAGGCAGCTGTTCATTGCTACACATACAGCCAAACTTGCAAACACTAGTGCTTAAATAGCCATAAGCTATAAACAGATTAAAAACCCCATGATGTGCACTAAGCACATATCATCATCCAGGCAAACTTTTACATGTGATTAACACAATTCTTCCATTTCTTCACCAATGCAAGTATGAAAGTACCACTTGCCCCAGAGCCATTATTCTGTCCAAAATACAACTACAATTACAGAAATTAAGTTTTAAAAAAATCAGTACTTTCCAAAATTATTAGAATGTATTACATGAAGAAATAATTACCTCATTGTTCTGCAATGCTTGTTTTCCACTTCTTTTACTGTAGAGGAAAAAAAATTATTTTGTTATTAACACACAACCCTTTGCCTTGATCTCTACGCAGAAGAGATAAAAAAGAAAGCTTGGGATTACCTCCTTATTTATTTCTTTCAAAGTAGTACAGTGTCTTTGTAGGATGGCTACCTTTTATATTAAACTTGCCTTCTAGGTTTATACTACTGCAATGAAACCTTACTCTGCCCAGCATTCAGTTTCACGTAGGGAAACTATGTCTCCCTCTTTCATCTCCAAGTTTTGCTTTACCTTGGCTTCTGCACCATGAGCTCCTAGTGGTTTTAGGTTTCTAACATACACTTTGCAAGCATGGCTCCATGGTTCCACCAACCACAAAAGAAAGCCACATGAATGCAGATGCAGCAACTCATGCAACCCGACTTTGATGTTCTGCACTATCTACACAACCTAAACAGATTTGTTTTGCATTGTATTTGACTTTCAAACAGCACATTTTACTATATATAAAGATGATTTGTTCATAAACATGTGCTGCAAGGGGGAAAAAAGTCAGACTTCGTGAAACCAAGCTCCTGCATAGGTGTGCATTGGAAGGGGAGCTGTTTATTTATTCTGTCCTTTTTCCTTCCCCTATATTTTACAGAACAGTTAAAGGAAAAATATTTACCAACTAGTGCTAAACAAACATTCTAAAGTACAATGCTATTACTCTTCCTCTCATTTTAAGAAAGGCAAACTCACACATAAGACCATTCTAGTTCATCTTTCTTCCTTTCTGAACATTCAAGTATCGGATAAGCACATAAAGCTGTTGGGAGAGCTTTTATGTAGTTTAAAAGCGACAGCTAACCATACTAAAACGTAACCTACCATTTCTCAACCATCATGCTAAAACATGAAGACTAGGTTGCCTTAAAACTGCAATACTCATGCACTTTCAAGACAGCATCTAGGAAATTACAGGGAAGACGAAACTATGAAAGGCACTGCCCCTACTGCCTATAGCATCAAAACAAGCACAGACTGCCACACAACCAGTTACCCCATGACTTTATCAACATCACCTAATCACACCTGTGCTTTAAAGTTCTGCAAAGAAAATATCTAAGTCCAAGCTATGCCTATTTTAATTTACAATGATTACAAAGATCTATGAATGTCACTAACCAATGAAGAAAAACAATTTAATTATTAGTGAAGGAAGAGGCAAGGTGGCAGAAAATATGAGAAAAGAAGGGAAGGAGGAGACCATGGAAGTGAGAAAGGAGGGATACCCGTTTTACAAGAACTTAATTAAAGGTAATGGTGAGATGGAAGCCTGAGAGGAGAAGATAAAAATCATGTAAGACTCCTTGTGCAAAAGACAGAACAAAGAACATGAAGGGCAGCAGAGGGCAGACTGGGTTAGAAGTAACTTAAAAAAAGTTCAGGAGGGATATAACACTTAATCAAGCCGTGATGGAAACGTATCTACGGAAATGGTAACAGCGTGCAAAGTCCAAGAACAGTATAGTTAGAGACTACATCCTGGTGATGTAGGAGTAATGCATTTCTGGTACAAGGAACTTCTCAATACATCTTGTAAATTTTCCAAAGTAGAAAAGATTGACCTATTTTTTAAAAATGTCCTTGAGTATCATTCAGTCCAATCATCTGATTTGGGACTAGGAGAAAAGGAGTATTCTTACGTGTGAATAAATCCTGATCAAACTGAGCGGCTAATTCCCTACATGATTCCCAACTGGCAGTAAAGTAAAATGAAAGCATGCTGCTCTTCCAGCTACGCTATAATAATTCCTTAGCTTTGCTGCTTCGAGGCCTGCCAATGGTTGAAGTCACAACACTTACAACTATTTCAGCTTTAGAAAGATCATAAATTAATACAATAAAATAAAAATATATTAAGATGATTAGGCCCAGAATTATTCTGGCAGTTCAATACCTTTCATATATTTATTCATACTTTTCTTCCTACAGTAGCTGTAATTCAGTATCTGAAACTGCTGAGACAAAGCTGAGTATCCATTAAAGAGAAAGGACTGTTCAGATATAGTGATGTGGCATTTAATTGTGAATTCAAATTCATATAGAATTTATGAAGTTTAAGCTAAAAATTAAGTATTTGTAAATTCAAAATCTAATGAAAAAAAGAACAGTTTTAACAGTGTTTTGCTCTTTTTCTAAAAAAATTAATGCAAGCTCAAAACAAGACTAATACTTCAATGAGAACACAAATCATCTTCTGTATGAAGCATGGATTATCTAGGATAAAAATAAATGTAGCTACATAGCTCCAAAAATGTTGCTCTTGCTATTAAGATAAATAATCCATTGTTATTTTAACAAGTAAAATCATTTTAGTTGCAACAAAAGACTGTGCCATAGTTCTGCCTGGAATGAGATGTCCACAGGCCAATTACTGCAGATCTTTTCCTTCTCAAGAGTCTCATTTTTCAGTCCAATACCCACCAGTACAACTCCAGACTACATTACACTATTGTAAAACCTCTTTTGTGAGGATTGTGGTTGCATTCTCATTGACTTTAAAGACTAAATAACACCCTCAATTAGTCAGCACGAATACAACAAGGCTATTTGGTTACAGGAGAGAGCTCTAACATTTGGAATAGATTCAAGCTCTCAACTATTGCAGATCGTTTCTTTCCTTAATGCTGGAGCATCTCAAGCCTTACTGGTGCATGAAGATTAAGGGCTACATGCTGTCCCAACTTCCTACCGCAATTAACTACTCTGGCACAGGGGCCAGCATCAAGCAGCACAGTGTAAGGACTGCTTGGAACAGAAACACAAGGCTGCTTTATACTGCAATGTTAACTTTAGTGAATATCCTATCAACACTTACTGTTTTAATTTAAACCAGGCTTCTCATTATCACAGGAGTGTCTTTAAGTTCAACTGCTACAGATGCTTGACTTGGTGATGCAGTAGGGTCACAGCTACAACACAGTTTAGGTTAGTACAATTCATCAGATGCTTATTCAGTCAATACTACTACAGTTCAGGTAGGTACTATCAAACTGCACAAGAGCTCTACTTTTGATCTTTAGTTTAGTCACTCTCATTTCATTATAAGGTACTCACAATGAAGCCCTTCACTGAATATGTGTTGAGGCTGAAGCTGGACTGGCTGGTACAATGAAAGATCTCAAAATAAAAACAACTTCCAGTTTGAATGGGAGTAGCACCTGATTCAGCAGGGATGCGAAACATGCCCCACAGGGAACACATTTGTGTTCCTCTCTACTTCAAAGTCAGAACCGTGAAGTGACCGTTCACCATTCATTCCTCCCATTTTCCTTCTATAACAGAAAGTCCTATGAATTTTTTTTCCTACTATTCCATGGATTTTAATGGCTTTTTTTTACTTGCAGCCATCAGTTCCCCTGAGGCATTAGATTTTATCAAAAAGAATTCAATACTTACATTACAGATACTAACACAACACAGGACCTTGCTTTAGGTGATAAAATAAGACTACAAGAACACATATTCAAGACAATTTTATGTCAAGGAAAAAAGTATGGCATATAACACAAAGAAATGTAAATCAGAACAATACTGCCTAATTTTGCAGCTTAAAAATAACAATGTGATATTAAACTGAGCCATGACGGTTTAAATACTGAGAGAATACTTTGAAAGCATCAGTCAAGCACAAATTAATACAGCAAAATTTACTCAAAACTACACAAAAACCTGCATATTGAACCACTCTAATTCATATCTCTAAAATAATAAACCTGTAGAAATATTAAAGCTAGCTTTCTTCCAGGCTCTCACTATACCAACAGAATACAGAGTTGTGTAGCAAAATTACTTAACTTACTATAATTCATCTCCAATATCTGCTTGCTTTTCAGTTTTTCCACACAAAAGATGATTTAAACTAAGTTTACTGCCAGGAAGTAGTGAAAAAAAGATCTGTCAATAGGGTAATGAAATAGCAGACTTCATTAACTAACAACTGGATAATGGGCAGACTGACTTTTGTGCTTCCTTTGTGCCTTCACACACAAGGAGGGCTGGTGATGGTGAGGTTTTTGAAAAGGGCTATGAGACAATATATAGGAAAAAAGATAAATTACGGTATTAAAATATTTCTAATGCTGAGACAAATCTATTAATTTGCATAGAAATGAGAATAGAAACACAGACATTCCAAGATGAAGCAACACTAAAAAAGTGTTCCTGCATAGTTTCTTTACAGTTGTCTATGGAAGCATTAAAAATGTTAATTATATACATCCCCACCTGTATTCAGCAGCTTCTACTACTACATTAGTCCAGTCTTTCTCCAAACTTCTTAAGTCTCTGGTTTAAATTTTGAAGCAATCAATAAGTCAACTTCTACTTTCAAAGACAGAACATCATCCATAGATCACCACAGTCGAAACAGCAGTCCCTCTGCATCTCAGATGCTGCCTGCTACTCGTAACAACTGCACAGATTTTAGAGCAAACACACATACAACAAGTGACAAAAGATATCAGGACTGAGATGGCACAACTACACCAGTCTTTTCATTCACACATGCATGGGAATGAATACCAGCTCACTAAAGATATAAGTAAATAGGCAAGTACTTAACTGATAGGCAGTAGGCAATAAAACAAAACACTTTTCCCCCACATTAAGAAATACGAGCAGCCAAAACCAGCAAGATATTTTAAGAAAACTAATAAAGAGTTTCGGGACTCTCTATATTTGGCAGCTGATCCTGCTTCGAGGGCAGCACAATAGCAAGAGGGGAAGGCAGAAAGCTCGGTGATAATACCACAAAATTTCATTCCCCAAGTAAGTGTTTGTCACAGCACTCAGTCTTTAACTCTTTTTCCACAACAGTGAAGCTGTTCTCTCTAAAGAAACATACTCAAAAAGAATCATTCTCAACACTACAGAGGAAAGTGATTTGAGAAGCCTGGAAAAGCTTTCAAGAGGCTGTTTAGTCTTCTTACTGAAAGGTCTCAGGAATACAAGTTCTGTGGTATTTATTAGCAAACAGGAAAAAGTTAAAGGATGACTGCCTCCTTCCAGAGCAAAGTTCAGTGGAAGCAACCTACACCAAGCTAAGTGTAACAACAGGGAACTGCAGATGAAGAGAGATAAGCAAAGCTTCCAGTTTGAACAGAGGAAAAAAGGGTTTGAAAAAGTTATGTTGTGCTTACTTGCAAAAAAAGCTACACATTTCAGGTCATGCTACCTTCCTTCTGTGGAGCAGGATGAATAGATGCTGCTCAACACAGTGCAAAGGACGAATACTTGTTTTAGGGATAAGGGCTTTTCAAAGAGTTGTCACTTCTAAGCAACCTTTGTATATATACTTTGCAGATCTTACATTCTAGAATGGCACCAAGCAATTTTCACAGCTTTAAAAAACCACACAAGATAAAAGATTTTGTAATAGTTTACGATTATTTCAAGTAAGTTTTGCAGCCAAGATACTACTGCAACATTATAAAGACAGAATACAAAACAAATGACTAAAGATGGAAGGCAACATTATATCTTGTTACAGTGTGAAGAAATATTTATACTGAGAAAAGTACAGTGTCGCTCATAGCACACTCACTGGCTGACACAGCTTCATAGTGCATATCCCCTCAGAGGAACAGAGAGCAGCAGTACATTTACTTCAGGTCAAAGGCTGTCACCTTACTCAGAAGCCTGGGCAGAGTCCAAAAGCATGCCCATTTACGCAGTACACCCTAAGCACACGTGGAAACCAAGTGCAGTGTCTTCTTGGCTCTAGGTTGACAGCTAGTTGCAGCGTAACCAAAAATAATGTGAGGGGAATGCATTCAGGCAACGCAGACAGGGACTCTGAGAAGGTCACAGACAGCTATGTCACTGCAAGCGGGGGCTCTGAATCACTCTGCACTGCTAAAGCTCAAAAGGTTTCTACGAACAGAGCTGCTGTAGAGGAAATTCTAAGTTTCAGTAGAAGTCTGCATCTTGGTAACAAAGTAACATTATGAAAAACCTCAGAGCTATTAATTTTTCCATAAGGTTGTGCTCTGGTCTGAGCTGTGGCTGGAACTCTTCTTCATAGGTAAGAGTGGAAAAAGACTTCTTCCTAGCTCCCTACAAAGTGAGAAAGAATAGTTTCACAATGTTACATGTACATCCCACTAGATCTTGGCTTACAGAGCAATCATTTCATGCTACTTAATAAGAATGAAACCACTAATTAACTACCCAGGTCCAAAGCAAAGGCAGTTTGAATGCTAGGAGTAGGTCTGAGTCATCTGGTTCCTCCTGTCTCCATAGCCTCCAGCTGAATACAGGGTTTCTGAGCCCCAGGCAGGCTTTTCTACAAGATTGGAGTTTAGATGCATTATCTCGTAATTCTATCCGTATGTTTTGCCTTTTTTTTTTTTCCTCAAATGCTAGTGCACAAACAGCAAGTAGAGGACTGAAGAGTCACATTCATGTTCCGGATAGACCTACTTTAACGCTGTTGTGTAGAGTTTGGTTTTGGGGTTTTTTTTTGACACCTGCTACCTTTCCACAAAGCAGTACAGGTTCCCTTTAAAGCTTCTACATACATGGAAGCAATCTATTAATGTTACCCTTCTTGCCAAACAGCCAGCGGAGGCTTTGCTAGAACAGGTCACTTCATGTGAAGTTCACTAACAAGGCTCACCCAAACATCTTCAGAACCTGAAGAAATGAGGCAAACCAACAAAAGATAATAACACCCTAAATAGTCCTAAAAGCAGAATAAAAATGCATTAATTGCTTCAAGTTCCAACTGCCACTTGCTATATTTAAACTTCAGTGTTTCATCTGAAAGTACCTCTAAATGTTTGAACATGTGGCTATTGTTTCTGATTGTACTTGTACCAATCACTGCCAAACTGCAGGTTCATGGGTGGTCCAGCCAATGATATATGCAGAACATCTACTTCCACTCTGTCAGAAGAAAAAGGCTGAGGAAACATAACACAGGCATGTGCAGAGCTCCTGTGTCACCTATGACTGTGTACAATCCTATTTCATACAGTATCAACAACTCCGCTGACCTCTCTGAACTCAAATGAGCCTTTCTTTCCCCTTGCTTTAACCATGTCTAACTTTTAAAGCCCAAGCACACAGTTTTCTCCCCTCATCGTTTTTTGTTTGTTGTTTTTTTTTTAATTTACAGAAAAGATGCCAAACACCTGGGTTTCATAAATTCATTTAATACAAAATTCAATGCTCCCACTCTAGTCTCTTCTTGGATGCTAATGGATATGCCTAGGTGAACAAATAGGAGGAGCTGGAAGCTACCGTGCTGCTAGAAAGCTATGATCTGGTTGCATTACTGAAACTTGGTGAGACAAATTCCATGACTGGAGTGTGGCTATTGATGGCTACAGCCTGTTCAGAAGGGACAGACCTGGAAGAAGAGGTGGAGGCATTGCCCTCTATATCAGAAAGCAGATAGAACGTGAAGAGCTGTCCTTGAAGAGTAGCCATGAACAGGTCAAAAGCTTATGGGCCAGAATAAAAGATCAAGGCAACAAAAGGAACCTTGTGGTTGGTGTATACTACAGGCCACCTGATCAAGGAGAGCCCACCGATGATCGGTAGCAGCCTGGGCCGCAGTGATCAGACACTCGCAGAGTTCAAGGTCCTGAGGGATATAGGACAGGCAAGAAGTATAGTCAGGACGCTCAACTTCAGGAAAGCAGACTTCCAGCTCTTCAAGGAGTTAGTCAGTAGGACCCCCTGGGATACAGTCCTCAGGGACAAGGGAGCAGAACAGAGCTGGCAAATATTTAAGGATGCTTTCCGTAAAGCACAAGAACGCTCAGTCCCCAGATGTAGGAAATCAGGCATGGAGAAGTCCCTGGTGACTGGAAGAAGGGTAACACTGACTCCATTTTCAAAAACGGTAGAAAAGATGACCCTGGAAATTATGGACCTGCCAGCCTCACCTCTGTGCCTGGGAAAATCATGGAACAGATCCTCCTAGAAGCTCTGCTAAAGCACATAGAGGACATGGGGGTGATTAGAGGCAGACAGCACAGCTTCACCAAGGACAAGTCCTGCCTGACCAATCTAGTGGCTTTCTATGATAGGGTAACCACAACAGTGTACACAGGAAAACCAACGGATGTGATCTATCTGGACTTCTGCAAAGCCTTTGACACGGTCCCCCACAACATGCTTCTCTCTTAATTGGAGAGAGATGGATTTGGTGGGTGGACTGTTAGGTGGATAAGGAATTGGTTGAATGGTCACATTCAGAGAGTAGTGGTCAACAACTCCATGTCCAGACAGAGATCCATGACAAGTAGTGTCCCTCAGGGATTCATACGGGGACCAGTGCTGTTTAATATCTTCATCAATGATAGAGACAGCAAGAGTGAGTGCACCCTCAGCAAGTTTGCAGTTGTCATGCCAGAAGGATGTGATGTCACTGAGGGACTGGGATGAGCTGGAAAAGTGGGCCTGTGTGAACACCAGGAGGTTCAACAAGGCCAAAGTCCTACACCTGGGTTGAGGAATTCCCCAGGTTCAAAACAGGATGAGGGATGACAAGATTGAGACCAGCCCTGCAGAGAAGGGCTTGGGGGTGCTCATTGATAAGAAGCTCGACATGAGCCAGCAATGTCCGTTTGCAGTCCAGAAAGCCAATTGTATCATGGGCTGCACCAAAAGAAGTATGCCCAGCAGGCCAATGGAGGTGGTTCTGCCTCTCTGCTCTGCTCTCATGAGACCCCACCTGGAATATTGTGTCCAGTTCTGGAATCCTCAACATAAGAAGGATACGGAACTGTTGGAACAGGTCCAGAGGAGGCCACAAAGATGACCAGAGCTCTGGAGCACCTATGCTATGAAAACAGGTTGAAAGAGTTGGGGTTGTTCAGCCTGGAAAAGAGATGGTTCAAATAAGACCTTATTGTACCTTTCCAGTACCTGAAGAGGGTGTATGAGTAAGCAGGGGAGGGACTATTGACAAAGGCATAGAGTGATAGGACAGTGGGGAATGGGTTTAAATTGGAGAGGGGAAGGTTTGGATTAAACATTAGGAAGCAAATCTTCTCAATGAGGGTGGAGAGGCACTGGCACAGGTAGCCCCGGTAAGATGTGGATGCCACATGCCTGGAGGTGTTCAAGGCCAGGTTGCATGGGACCTTGAGCAGCCCAGTCTGGTGGGAGGTGTCCCTGCCCACAACAGGGGGTTGGAACTGGGTGATCTTTAAGCTCCCTCCCAACTCAAACCATTCTATGATAGGAAAGGCAAGTGTGTCTAGAAGCAGATTCTAACATCTTTTATTTTGCTTCCTTACCATATACTACAAAGTCCTTCCTATCAACTCCATTCTGTTCCTTCCCCTTCCCCAATATTGCAGTACCAAACTCTTTGCCCTAACTACCTTTTATTATTCCTTTCAGTCCCTTCTTGCAGCAGAAAGCTGCACAAGTTAAATGCCTTCTTTTGGAAAGTAATCTAAGTTCATTCTCCACGTGTGTAAGTCCTGTGCTTCAAACTACAAGTATATTGAGGGACACTTCTCGCTAGAGGGATAGTGGACAATATCCAGCTCCTTTATGTAATACCCTTTAAGGTTTTATTTCTGAAGCAATGAAATCTTAAGCAAATACTCTGCTGCTTCTTGTTTGAAGAGTAATGTGTAATATTCAAGACAAAGCTCATAAAACAGACAACAAGGCATTAGATTTTTGTGGATGAAAGGTAACATAACTTCATTTTATTTTACACATGCTGTATATGAAAGGCATTTTTTCCTTGTACAATCCTTTTTGTGCATTTATATTTAATATGGGCTTAGTGCCTTTGTTAAAAGAACGACAATGTTTTGTTTAGGAGAACCAAATTGGAGAAGCAGAAGTGTAAAGGTTGGTGGATAGAGGAGTGAAGAGGGTTGAGCATTCCAACAATTCTGGCCATTTTTTTTGTTTTAGAAATGGTGCAAATATGGACTACAATCCCCATTCATCCATTGTCAGTAATGTTGAGACTATTCACATTCAATTAAAACAGTAAATCATAGCAACAAACTGTTATCCACTAGTAACAGCAGCTGCTAAAAAGAGAAACATTTGTTGTGTTTGCACACAACCAGATAGAACTTGTATTACAGCAAAACACATCATTTATGAAAATACTAAGGATTAGTTCAAAGTTTTATTTCAATGCTTTTTGTTGCTTAAAAAAATCTATTTAAAAAATCAGTCTTTCCAGACCTTGCTCAGTGACAAAGTCTTGGACATTCAACTTTTCTCTTGCTTTTAATCAGCAGGGAACAAAGTACAAATACTGATCCAACTTCTGCTGGCTTCCCTTCATTCTTCCACTCTATAAATCTTTTTCTAATACTTAACAGTGGGGGGGAAAAAATGAACCACTGGTCTTTAAAATAGATTTTATGAGACATTTCCCCAAATCAAATCAAATAAAAATTTTCAGCTGTTAAAACACTGATTATCAGTGCTGGAGTAACTTTTGTGTGCAGAAACATAACTCAATGGATCAAATTCATGATTCTTTTTCCTGCATCACATACCCAGGGTAATGTAATCTCTCAAACAAGGCAACTTCTTATCATTCCAAAAACTCCAAATATTACAAGTGAATTCAAAACTGCATTTACATGTAACAAGTTCATCCTTCCCAAAAAGAAGTGAAGTTTTTCCAAGGAAACAAACTTTTTGAGGAGAGCTACTCAAATGGAGAAATTGTGCATTTTTCTTTCCATGCTCTACTCCAATGAAGCAAGATGGAACACTAACAAGTTATTATAAGCAAAAAGTTCTATGCTGTTGTATTTTGCAGAATCCTTTAGAAAGCTGTGGTTAAAATATATTGTAACCTGCAAGCGATACCACCTCTCAATTCTGCAAATCTGGTGAGCGATGTAATAGCTCTCAGAGAAGAACATCTGTGACTAATCCAGCTAGCGCTAATTAAGTGATCTTTGACCTACTAAGGCAGGTTAGCATAACATATACAGCTTAATTATTCATACATTACTACTTGATAGGAGTTGTCCCAGACCTTGCCTTTATTGTCTGACAGCAGAAAAGTAGGTGAAAGTTGCCTCTTCTTTCCTTCCTGCTATCATTTCTGTAACTTATTATTCTATATGAAAATTAACACACACAATATTGAATAGTCTGTGTAACATCAGATTTTCGTTGCACATTCAAACATATTTGATTTACTAAAAGAAGATTGTTTTAATTGTATTTTTTTAATTTGTATGTTATTTTCCTTTTCAACTTTGACCAGCAGTGATACTGAACAGTGATACTGAACAGTGATACTAAACAACGCTGACATTCCAGCAATGCTTTAAAAAAGAACATAAAATAGACAGAATACACTCACTTATTCCAGGAAAACATGATATAACAATATATCTTATTTTGAACATAAAGTATGTATAAGCATAAATACTTAAGTGTGTGTTCTTAAATAAACTATGTGAGGAAGAAGGATGTTTTGCAGGTAAAGTTTACAGTTGCACTAATCACTTCACTTGAATATTAAGGCCAGTACTTTGCTGTTTATATTCATCTGCAACATTCACTTTTGCCCTTGGGAAGCTTAAAACTAGAATTTCACCTTCTAGAATTCAAGAAGCTGAAATTCATCTCACACTAACAGGACACAACATTTTCAGGCATTATATACCAAGGAGAACAAAGGAATTCACACACCTAAAACACAATCATCACTGTTCTTCACACACTTTACTCAGTCAACCTTAAGCAGCAAGTACACTACCAGACTTCTTCCAGACTACTGAGATTGCAAGTGAAATTCTTCTCCATCAGAATAAGTAAATAAATATAGGACAGCCGTACTCTCCCAACTTTTCCCTCTTCCCAAGAGATACACAACATGGGAATCACAGGGTACACCAGACCCTGCAGATTTTTATCATTGCTACACAAAGGTTTACCACTTGTTATTATGACAGCACCATACACCAACACAAGTATGCTGGAACATGTAAAGATTTGGCACAATGACAATCCTCTCCAAAAGTAAGCTATAATTTACATTAGCAATGAAGCATTAAGAAATGAATGATACATGAACTGAGACTAAAGGAGGATGAGGCAATGGTAATGACTAGATGTTTTTGTCTAGGCTGGTAGCAGAAGCTACACAGCTTACCTACTGCCTAGTCTTGATAGGTAGCATTCTGTAAGGTTCCTGGCAAGGTTTGCCTCACAGGGAAACACAGAGACAAGAATGACAACCAGTAGGCAAAAACCATCCTCAAAAAGAGCATTCAAGCAGCAGCACAGCTATTACTTATGCAACTGGATGTTGGATGTTTGGAATATATGGCCACAATACAGTACCAGTAGTAAATAGGATCTAAGTTGTCCAAGGACTCAAAAGCATAAAGCAACACACATGCACAAATGGAACAATCAAGTGTGCAAGCATGGTACTTTATTTAGGAACTGCATTTCTAATAGATCTAAGAATGCAAAATGGTTTGAGAGAGGAAGATTACAGCAGCAAAGGGCAAGGTATCAGAAAGACTGCAGTACAGTCAGAGGAAAAGGGATAGATCAGGCCAGGCTCTCTCAACTCCATTCAACTACTGAATTAACTGGAAAATAATTCATTAATTATCTCCACTTTCCAGTTCTCACTGACGCTGCAATAGTGTTTGGTCCATCTAATACATACGAACACCTCAAATTTTTAACACTGTAACTAGCAAACCTGAAGATTCACAGCAGAAGGATTCCTTCTAAATACAGTATTCAGCATTAAGGCTAATGCTTACTTTCAGTGTACTGACTCCCAAGTTAACAGATGCACTGCCATTGTCAAGTCCTGCAGAGCAACATCAGAAGATTTGCAAGCAAAATAGTTTATGGGGACAACCCAGGATCCACACTGTATTTATTTCAGGGATCAGGAGATGACTCTGAACAAATTCTAGCCTGTTCCTGCAAACTGAATGCTCCTAGTAGTGGAAATACACTAAATGCACTTCAAAACTACCCTGGACTTGCATTTACATTTGAAGACATGCACCAATCTGAATGTAATCTAGTTCAGGTGCTCCAAGATCACTCCCCAATAAAAGAAGAGCAAGGTAAGCATGGACAAGCGGGAGATTCACTTTAAAAGAATACTCTTGATCTGAATTAAAACGTAGATGCTCCTGGAACATCTGTATGGCCTAGCCCTTCTTACAAACACCTTTATAATACATGAAGTACAAAAATTTTGCACTACACTGCCAGTATCTCTTCCAGCTGACCATTTTTATGCCTTTCTATATAGCTTTTTTTCCTTCTTTAACAACGGTATTTCACTAAATTAAGCAGAGATAACTGAAAAATACCATCCCTCCTTAGGAATCTGACAGAACAGTAACTCTAAGCAATAGTTTGGGATCTTGTTGTTTCTGCTCTCATGCAAACAATGTAAGGCAGTAGATTCATGAACTGCTGGCAGCATATCAATTTCTGACAGTTTATATGACAAAGTTACCTAACTTCATGAGGTTCTTTAAGATACTACGTTGTGCTGGTTTTGGCTGAGACAGAGTTAATTTTCTTCCCAGTAGCTGATACAGTGCTCTGTTTTGGATTTAGTATGAGAATAAAGTTGATAGCAACAACTAAAACCATCAGCATAAGCAGTGTTTATACTAAGTCAAGGACTTCGCAGTTTCCCATGCTCTGCCCATGAAAAGCTGGGAGAGAGCAGAGACAGGATAGTTGTCCCAAGCTGGCCAAAAGGGAATTCCATGTCATATAATGTCACGCTCAGTATATAAATTGAGGGACCTGGCTGGGGGGAAGGTGACCACTGCATGGGGATGGGCATTGGTCATTGGGTGGTGAGCAACTGTATTGCACATCACTCATTTTCTATATTCTATCATTATTACTACTCTTATTGTCTCTCCTTTTTGGTGTCCCACTAAGCTGGCTTTACCTCAGCCCACACATTTTAGGTTTTTTTCACTCTCCTCTCCTTGCAAAGGGAAGGTGAGCTAGAACCTGCCTGGTGCTTAGCTGCCAGCTGGAGCCAAACCATGACACATGTCTATGAAATGAACTAGGCAAAGTGAAACTGGATTGTTGCTTAATCGCTGGTATGCTATTACTTAAGTCTGTTGACTAAGTGAAGACCTAGTACGGGGATAAGTGTGTAGCAGCTACACAATATCTAACTGTACTACCATAAGATCCTCCATCCGTGGATACATGGCCGCAGATTATTGAGCAAACGGGCTAAAATCATGAAATGGTCGAGTCTGGGGCATATTCCTCATCTGTCACTCTTTATGGTACCCAAGGGCTTCTCAAGAGATGAGCAGATGTGCACCTTGTACCACAAAAACATCCTCAGAGGCAGCACCAACCCCTTCGGATTTGCTGTCCCTGTTCCTGGAGGGGTCACAGCCACCATCAGGGCCCATGGTTTGCAAACAGGGCATCCCGAGACATCCCTGGAACCTGACCTATCATAGAATTACCAGGTTGGAAAAGACCTTTTGGATCATCAAGTCTGGTCATTCTGATCTGCCACTAAACCATGTCCCTGAGCACCTTCTCTACTGGTCTTTTAAATGCCTCCAGGGATGGTGACCCAACCACCTCCCTGGGCAGCCTCTGCCAGTGCCCAATGACCCTTCCCGTGAAATATTTTTTCCTGATATCCAGTCTGAACCTCCCCTGGCGGAGCTTGAGGCCATTCCCTCTCGTCCTGTCCCCTGTCACTTGGGAGAAGAGCCCAGCTCCCTCCTCTCCACAACCTCCCCTCAGGTAGTTGTAGAGAGCAATGAGGTCTCCTCTCAGCCTCCTCTTCTCCAGGCTGAACACCCCCAGCTCTCCCAGTCGCTCCTCATCAGGCCTGTTCTCCAGCTCCTTCACCAGCTTCCTTGCTTTTCTCTGGACTCGCTCCAGAGCCTCAACAACCTTCTCGTAGCGAGGGGCCCAGAACTGAACACCGTGTTCGAGGTGCGGCCCCGCCAGTGCCGAGTCACAGTCAGGAGAACGGAGAACCCGAACATCACCGAGCGCCACGGCGGGCGGGTGGGTGGGTGGGTGGGTGCCCGCTGCAGCGGCCCCGGCCCGGCCCCTCTTCCCCGGGCCCGGCCCCCCCCGCTCACCTGTGCTGCGCCGCCGCCCGTCGCTTGCTGAGCAGGCAGAGGAGCGCGCAGGCGGCGGCGGCCCCGGCCACGGCGGAGCGGTGCGCGGTCAGGTACTTGCTGTAGGCGGCCATGGTGCGAGCGCAGCCCAGCGCGGCCGAGCGGGGGATGCCGGGACGGGACGGGCGGGGCGGGGCTCGCGGCAGCCGGCACCTCCCCAGGGCGGGGCCGCCCCGCGGAGCACGGGACTGGGCGGCGGGGAGCTGGGGCGGTGCGGGGGGACGGCGCTGTGGGCTCTGCGCTGAGACCGGCCCTGCGGAGGAGGAGTGGGGGGCTGAGCTATGAGAAGCTCGACTAGACCCGGCAATGTGCGCTCGCAGCCCGGGCGGCCGAGCGTGCCCGGGGCTGCATCGAAAGAAGCGTGGCCAGCAGGGAGAGGGAGGGGAGAGGGAGTTGGGGTTGCTCAGCCTGGAGAAGAGAAGGCTCCAAGGAGAACCTAGAGCAGCCTCCCAGTACCTGAAGGGGCGACAAGAAAGCTGGAGAGGGACCGTTCACAAAGGCTTGTGGTCTGTCCTGTGTGGGAGGTGTAGGACCTTGCACTTGGCCTTGTTGAACCTGATGAAGTTCACACAGGCCCACTTCTCCAGCTTGTCCAGGTCCCTCGGGATGACATCCCATCCTTCCAGTGTGGGAACTGCAGCACTCAGTTTTGTGTCATCTGCAAACTCGCTGAGGGTGAACTCAATCTCGCTGTCTATATCCTCAATGAACAGACATCATGTAAGATAAGATAAGGAAGCAGGGAAGCCACACAGCTGTGATGGCAGAAAAGGACAAGTTTGGGCTGCACCACCACCCCCCTCTGCCCCCCCCAAAGTTGAAAGCTTATCAATGAGGAAGACTTCGAACCTTCATCACTGGAACCCCAGGATGGGTCCTCAAGACTGCTCAAAGGACCTACTGCGCGTGCAACTGAGGCATGTAGATATGTTCGTGATGTCTTGGAAATATGAATATGTAAAACATTTTTGGGAGATGAAATGAACGTGCATAGAACTGTGAATTCAAAGATGCATCGTTTTCTCACTTGGTGTGCGTGTTTGGAGGAGCAATGCCTCACACACCCAGCACTGTAAATAAAGAATATCTGCTTAATAACAACCATCCCATTACTGAGTAATTATCTCAGAATACTTACCCAGCCATACCTAGCCTCCCACTTCTGTGAGGAATGCTAGAAAGTAAAGGGGCTTGGAAGCTCTGTCCTTTGAATCAGAAACAATCCCTGTCATGGACAAAGCCACACCAGGTGCAGCGGGAGACACCAGCCAGCCTTCTACAAAACCAGTTACACTCACCCAGGTGCTTTTTTCCAGCAGTTATTGATGGTTTGCCAAGGCGAGCTATACCAGCAGAAACAGTCTTGCCAGCACAGTTGGATTAACACTGGATCTTCCCCTGTAGTCATAGCCCCAGGAAAGAGACCAGATGCTGTGTACCAAGTGTCTGTACTTTCTACAGGAACTGCCCAGCTGTGTATTTAAAACTGGCATTGGTGCAATTCTTGACACTGAAACACAATTTCTTTGGTCAAACTTAAATGCAGATCAAAATGCAGTTGGAATCGAAGTATCTATTTTTAGTCTAAAAGAGCTTTTCATAAAGGCTTTTGACAACATTTGAATACCTTTGAATGTTGTGCTTTTGTTATTGTAATAGAAGAGTTTGTGCATGGGTCAGTCCATTTATCCAGCATTTCTATTTCTTTCAATATGTTTGCTGGACTAGCAGGGCTGAACCTGCAGCTTGATGGGAAGTCATCTCTGTCTCTTCACTGTGAACCACCACATATACTTTTCTTTCTTTCTCTCTCCCCTGATCACTGTCCTTGGTATCATCAGGCATTTTACGGCAAGTTTATGTGTTGATTTAAAAGTCTGAGTTTCCAAACATTAAATTGTTCACATTTTCTAGATCACCCAAGCCAGGTCTACTGCAGATATTTCTCTGGCCCTTGTTCTGTGATGCTGGACAAATGGGTATCTCCTTGCTTTAAAATATCTGTTGTATATGGGTGTTTGGAGGAAATGGGGAAAGTCATAAACTATTTTAAGTGTTTCTGATGTTCAGGAAAACACATAGCAGAATCACACAGCATTAATAAATTCATCTTTTTTTACAATATGAATGTGCATAAAAATACCTTGGTGTTTTAAATCTTAGATACTTTTGTAAATGTGAGAACCTAAAAAGATGTAGTTTCTTCATCAAAACAAATTTCTTATATTCAAATCATTAAAAAAATGAAAACGTCTACAAATTTTCAGGTTTAGTGCATCTTTAAAGTACAGTTTTACAGCTACGTTTAATCTCATTATCTGTGCAGATATGTAGAGCGCTGTGATACTGCAGTACATTTCTTTGCAAGTCCTCTTCCCTCCTTAAGCTTAGGTTGCTTGTTCCCTTCCACAGAACTAGCTATCTAGTAGAGCTCACCTTTGGCTACATACAGTGCCCATCTATTTGGGCCATGCTGACCTTTGTTATTTGCATGACTGTGTGACTTGCGTTCTGCTATGTTTGTCTTCTGCAGTGTCCTTATCTCACTTTTTTGAGGCAATACCATGTTCTATTACATATTTTATTTCTCTTCTAACCTGTCCTTTAATAATTTCACATACGCCTATCATCTTCTGAAACACTTGTCTCATGCATTTGGTCATCCAGCTTTTCTTCTACTGCCTCCACTCTTGAACGTTGCTTTTTTTGGAATAAATTTGTTAGCATGATTGATAAATGGGTGTTTCAAAAGGTTGTCATTGATCCATTGTTTCATCATTTCCCAACAACACTGATGGCTTAGCATATCCTTGCTAAAATCACCCACGCTGATCAAATGATTTTCTAACACAAGGTCCTTCTTTGTTCTATGATTTGAGATCTGATGCATTTCAATACTTTCTACATTGCAGCCATTTTTTTTTCTTGGTATTCTTGTTACAAGTCAACTGTGAGAGTTTTCCAAGGTAGCAAATAACAGCGTCATTTATTTGAAGATATCTCAAATGTAAAAGCTGGAAGTGGAAAGGTGACTTGGAAGAGAGCAAAGCGAAGAGTACCACATTTGTCACCTGTATTAATAACAGTGTGTGTAGTTTCTCTGATGAAGCAAGATCAAATTGACACCTATTCTTTTAATACCATCTATGGTATGGTTCAAATGTCTTACTAGCTGTGTGAGAGCCTCCATTGAAAACAAGATATTTATAAGGTAGAAAGTGCACTCTGGAAGACTGAAGCCCGTAGGAAGAAAAATGCATGAAAATAGCCTTAAAACCCTGTAATGGTCACCAGGAAACTTCATAATAGCAAGGTTAGCGATAGGCTATGGTCCCATGTCTGAAGTGTTAAGCAGCAGTACCTGCCCAAGCAATTCTTAAATTTCACAATATATATATAAATAAGTCTGCTTAATATAAAACAGTGATAAGATTGCTAACAGTTCAGATTCTCAAGTCATGTTCTCATTCAATCTTGATTTTAGCCAGTGGAGCATCAAGGAGTAGGTCAGTGTCAGGAATACAAGAAATTGTTATGGAGTGAATGTTTTGTCCTATTAATAGTTATGTGGATATGTTTCATTTAAGTGGAGTCTATGTTAACAAATAAGGTGCTCTAATTTGGTTTCTCTCAGAACTGGAAGAACCTGTACTATTTGCTGTTGGCACTTGGCATACAACACCCAGCTACATCCTGAGAACAACATATCATCTAATAATTAAGTGAAAAATCATGTTGTTTAATGTAGATCCAATGTAACATTAATTTCAGGGAGAGCAATTTAAAAATGTTGTGAAAGGTGGCAGAAAAGTGAGATTGATTTATATAACGTGAGGTAAACTGTAAGATGCAGACTGTACCATGTGTGTTTGAAATTTGAAGGTAATTCACCTAGTGCTGGTCTCCATTTTGTAGACTTGCTTCATTTTTAAGTCCATAAAAATTCATAACATTGTTCACTTGTCTAATGTAACATACATATTTGAAAACTTAATAACTAGTGGAGCAAGAAGGACAGTTCCAGGGATTGATGTGGTCTCTTGTGAAATCTGTGCTATCTCTTAGGTATATCTCTTAGTTGTAGAATTTGACATAGTTAGCAGGGAAATTAATGAACTGCTTTATTAATGCAGTCATCAGCATTAAATGATAATGTTTTGTCATTCTAGTGAAGTTCTGTACCAGAATATTAATTTGTTTCTTCATTTTTAACAGAAGGAAATTACACATCTGATGTTGAGCTACCTTTAAATATGTATAGATGGATAATGATACAGACTGTTCTCAGTGACAACCTCATTGATACAACTAATATCAACCAAATGGAATCATTATTTGGTTACTCACTTCACACAACTTGAAACTCCAGTGTGGGAGAAGTAGTATGGATATGGTATCAGCCACTTAAAACACATAAGCTTCCACCTCCATGAAACATTTGCTGATTATAACACAGGCTTGATCTTCAAAGTGAGTTCTACAGGCTGAAATTGAAATGGACATAAACTTTCTTTGATCTGCAGAATAGAGAGAGAAGACATGGTCCCATTTCTTTGCACCTCCTGTTTTTTCTTCTTGTTCTTGCCCTTTTCTTACCCACCTCCTGCATGCCCCTTAGATGACTGTGATGTTACAGGAATGTAAGACATGGGAAGGTACTCTTCCTGAGCAGAAATTAAAATTTGGGAATTACATGGTGAGAAGAAGAAAAAGGGCATTTAGAAAAAGGATGCTTAGAGAGCTTAGGACAGAGAGAGCTTCATTTTTAAAATATATTGATGTTTTCAAACTTTCTGTGCTATTTACTATCTTACATCCTCACTACATTGGGACACAGTACTTTTCCTAATCTTTAACCCACCAGAGCTTAATTGCTACACATGAGTCTACTTTCTGCATTTCCTTGATTTCGGACCCTACTTGCCTGATTTTTTAATATGATTGTCATCTATCTTCTGTAAAAACAACCCTTGCCTCTACTTAATGCCTTGTGCCTTCCGAAAATATAAGACAACAGATAATTTTTTATAAGCACGGCTCACAAATTTAGAAGTTCATGTGAAAATGTGGAAGTACATAGGAATTGACATTATTAGAACAGACTCAGAAATTATCTGATCTCCTGTCTGTACATGGATAGCATCACATACTCTAAAAGACAAGATAGACTCCACATATATGCTTTCATAGTGAATATTACTCTAGTTTCAAACAGTTATGCACTGACTTAGTTTTAAAGTATGGGTTTTGAGATCCATTCTAACTTTTGTTGTCATTAGGTATTATAATTACTCATATTCTGCTGGTCGACAAAACACTCCTAATATTTCAGATGAGAGCAAACTACTTAGTTGTAGCAGGAATTCTGCTGTATGTTACTTATTGTTTTCATTTGCTTTATCTGTTAATTGATTGCTGGTTTTGACTGTTTTACAGAAAAAAGTCTGCACTGAGTTGTCCATATTGATGCTGAGGATGCTGATATTCCTTTCATGAGTCATATAATTGGACAAGCTATGTGAAAGAAATATAGAGTTAGATTTTTCCTCCAAAAAAGCCATACTGTGCATTTTCCAACAGTCAGTGTCATTTAATATTTTGTACTTCATTTGCCTACCTAGTGGGTAGGAAAATGCTAACTGAAACTAAATGTTCCTCTTTAGCTAGTTCAGTTTTTCCCTGAAGTGAATCATGGTGCAGTTTGACCTTGATACCTTTTGGTAATATGAAAGCCAGAGGCGTTTCACTGTTCAACATCTATTTCTAGCTTATCTCAAACGTTGTATTCTTTTATGGTTTATTAGATACATAAAATAGAAGATGCGAACTCATGGATGTTGACTTCCTATCATGCTTAGCATAATGCTTGGTTAAAAAACTATTCATTTTTTCATCAAAAAGTGAGAAAATTGAAGGAAGATTTTAAGGAACATTTTACTGAAAGGGCAGTATAATGGATCTTTGCGAAGTCAAGGTGTCAGG
Organism: Clamator glandarius; assembly: GCA_033459285.1. Classification (NCBI taxonomy): domain Eukaryota; kingdom Metazoa; phylum Chordata; class Aves; order Cuculiformes; family Cuculidae; genus Clamator; species Clamator glandarius. The sequence goes on from JAUNZM010000039.1 coordinate 5,038,832, forward strand.
TTACATATCTGAATTCAATAATTTAAACAAAGGCATATAAAATAGGTTTGCGGCTAATTCCCATTTCCTATGTAGAGCTGTAATTATTTTATTGATATTTCCACACAATTTCCTTATAAATAGTGCTTTTGTGCTGTTTATATCTTTGCTGATTCTTAATGATGCAAACTGAAAGTTGAGAGAAATTTTCTTCCTCAGCTTGGATATTAAGTCTTCAAAAAAAGATGTTGAGCCAGTGTGGTCCAGTTATTTCTGAAAATAAAGCAACAGAAAACCAAATAATTTTCAATACATGAGGAAAATGTTACAGACTATGACTTTTAGGTCATTGTGCTTCATTGCCATTCTTTACAATACAGACTCAAATCTGGCAGAGACTAGCTTTTATGAGAGAGACATAATTTGTGACATACTGTGTCATCGTCGCTGTTGATGCTATAGTTCCTTCTTATTCAAAGTGATGAAGCTTGAATTGTTACAACCACTCAAAAAGGAATCATATCCCTCTCTCATACTTGGTCAAGAGCTATCAGACGTAAGTTTTAAACAACAATCTTCATACCCCACTTTCCGTTTCCTAGGAGCTATGGCTGCAAATGTATGTTATGAAGATATGTTCTTTAGACAAAGTATAATTTGGTTTTAGCATTGGTAATGTAGAAAGGATACTAATATAATAGTACAAGGATTTTTATACATTCTGTGCAGAGATCCATTTGCTTAGTTAATCACCGTGAAAGATCAGTATAGTGAGGGTCCAATTTTTAGACTCTGCACAACCCATTCTCTTTTGGCTTAAGACTGGAAATTACTGCCTCCTACTTCCTCCCAGCACAGAGACTTTTAAACTATTTAGAATTAAGTCCTTTTTAAATATTAAACTTCTGTCCTAGTCAAGTACAGTATTTCTTGATCATTGCTTTGAGTCAATACAGTTCAGGTCTTTTTTTTTGAGAATTATAGAGCTAGATTTCTCCTCTGTATGCAACACTCAGAATCAATTACCATTTTGCTACACACTCACCAGCTGAAGACAGATAGAAGGCGGAGGAGCAATGTGGTAACTTGAAGTGGGTTTCTAAAACTGAAGTCCAATCTCCACCCATTGTTTCACAAGTTGGTAATTATTGTAGCAGCCCTTCTCTACAACCATGTCAGAGACGTTGAACGTTCTAGGAGCCAAATGGTCTGCTCTTCATACTAATAACAGGTCATATCTGATCCCTGTGTCGTGTTATTGAGTAAGATTTTTCACCTGTTCCTTCACACTGCCGAATTATTGACTTCTAAACAATAAATCTGTATGCGTTCTGAAACAAGTCTTGGCTCTGGGCTGCCATCAGGTCTGGAGATTCCATCATTTGGTATGTTCAGGTCCCCCACAACAGCTGCTGCTGAGCAAAATGGTAATCACACTGTAAAGCAACTATGCACCATCAGTTTCCTTACAGATCATATCATCCAGGTTTCTGTAGTCTTCTTCCATACAGACTAAGCAATCAGCTTTGGTCAAATACTACATAGTAATGTGAGCTCAAAGGCTTTTCTTGTAATAGCTGTTTTATACCAAAACGCAGCGAAATGTGAGGACCAAGCATAGGTAACAGGTTTTGGCTTTAAGGATGATCCCACAGATGTAAATGCTGGTGGATAAAATCAGATAAGGGATTAGTGGAATGCATTTGGAAGAAGCAAGATTCAGAATGGAAAAGAAATAAATGGCTTGACAAGAAATCGGTGAAGAAAGGCTACAGAAGTTGGAGTGGCTTAGGAAGATAGTATTTAGGAAAGGCGGCAAGCCACCTCGGGCCAAGAAGACAGTGGAAAGAGGACCTAGAGACCAGTTGAGCAAGGAGATTAGACAGGTTGAACAATGATTCTGGTATTGGGAGGGTATTAAATGATTAGGCAAGACAAGCAGATTGGGTGTGTGTTGCAAAACAGGAGTATGACACTTGGAGCTACTAGGCAAAACAGAATGGAGGGATTTAGAGCTATTTGACTGGAGAAGAAAAAGGTTGAAAGAAGGAAATTTAAATCTAAACAGTGTGAAATGAAACTGGCTGGACCAGAAGCCTCTGGTACCTGAGCTAGTAATTTATGGTGGAGGAGATGGAGAAAATGTGGTAGAAGAGCCATTTGACAGGGAGTTCAAGCGCAGTTCTCGCATAAACCTGTGCTGGATTAGGACTGTACAGGTAAGTAGGCTGTTGCCTACAGGCCTGCTCTGCCATATATTACAAAACTTTTGAGATATAGCATATGAGGCAGATGATAACAGGAAGAAAAATGACAGTTTTATGACTAAGGCAGATAAATGCTGGATAAGATGATCTGAACTAGCACTTTAACTCTGCCATAGAATCACTGTGTCATGCTGCCCCCCGGATGAGTTATCTAACACATTCAAAGTTGGACTACAATTGTATTTTCCCCCATTTTCAGAATATTAGTGATGAGATATATCAAAGAGGTATTTGCAGGACTGTTCTCTGCCAAGTGATGGCAGTCAAGTGAGGCTTTCTTTAAATATTATACTGTTTAAAACACAGCATTTTAAGAAACATTTAGTATTTAATAATAATTTTTTTAATTTTGTATCATATTTTGATGGTGTTTATTAAAGTCTGATGCTAGACACTTTTTACAAATTAATTTAATATTACAAATTAATACTAAGTAACTGTCTTCTCACAGAATGAGGGAGCAATACCGTGGTAAAAACATATGAAGTCATTTAATTAAAGGTTGCATACCAGTACAATCTTAATTCAGGTTTCTTGGGCAGTTTTAGACCACTTTTGTGGCAGACTTATTTGGGACTACTCCAGAGACACACTTGCAGAATCCAGCTGCTTTACTTAGCAACATATTCTGCAAAAAGATGCTTTACTACAGCTTGCGCTGGCTTCCAGTAGCTGTCAAAATTGAGATGTTGGTTTAGATCTGTAATCTCTGGATCAAAGAATCTTCCAACAGATAGGATCTGGTTGCCTTCTTCCTCTCTCAAAGCATTTGAATTTACTCACAGCTTTGAAAGGAAATGCACTGGTAACAGAGGGGGAAGCAACAAGGAAAGGTGTGAGTCATGAATGGCTGATACTTATCTAATGATAAGAAAATAGAGAATGCAGTAGAACTAAACAGAAGGTACAGAAGTAGTGGATCTTTAAATTTAATTGGGGAAACCAAGAGAGGCTTTAGATCTCAGTATTGATTAAAGACAATAGAATCATAAAAAACGGGGCTGGAGGATACCTTCAAGATCATCCAGGTGGTCTTCAGCAAAGATTGTACAGTATCATAGAATGGTTTGGGTTGGAAGGAACTTTAAAGACCATCCAGTTCCAATGCCCCTGCCAACCTTAAGGCCCCATTCAAGCTGGACTTGAACACCTCCAGGAAGGGGGCATCCACAGCTTCCTGGGGAAGCCTGTGCCAGAGCCTCAGCACCCTTATTATGAACATTTTCTTCCTAATGTCTAATCTAAATCTTCCCCGCTCTTACAACTTAAAGCAATTCTCCACCATCCTATCACTCCATGCCTTTGTAAAAAGTCCCTCCCCAGCTTTCCTGTAGCTCCCTTCAGGTATTGGAAAGCTTCTATATGGTCTCCCTGAAGCCTTCTCTTCTCCAGGCTAAACAACCCCAACTCTCTCAGCCTATCCTCATGGTAGAGGTGCTCCAGCCCTCTGATCATCTTTGTAGCCCTCCTCTGGACCCATTCCAACAGTTCCATGTCATTCTTATGTTTGGGATTCCAAAACTGGACATAATACTCCAGATGATGTCTCATGAGAGCAGACTAGAGGGTCACCTCCCTTGACCTGCTGGCCACGCTTCTTTTGATGCAGCCCAGGATATGGTTGGCCTTCTAGGCTGCAAGTGCACATTGCCAGCTCATGTTGAACATCTCATCAGCATCCCAAGTCCTTCTTCAAAGGGCTAGTCTCAACTGCATCATCGCACAGCCTGTATTGAAACTGTGGGTTGCCCCAACCCAGATGTAGGACCTCACTTCACCTTGTTGAACCTGATGAGATTCACAGAGGCCCACTTCTCCAACCTGTCCAGGTCCCTCTGGATGGTATTGCATCCTTCTGGCATGACAAATGCAGTTAAATATCTTTCAACTTCTTCATCATATGAAGATACTGCTTATAGGGCTTTGTAGTATAGCTCATGTCCACTGGAAATTAAAATTTGAAACTGAATTCATCATGGAATATAATGTACATAACTGTCCAAATGTGATACCCATCAGGATGGTTGCCTTGATGCTGTATAGGCCAGTGTTGCACATGTTTTAGAAAAAAAGGTGAAAGTTTTTGCAGGTGTGTAAATAACATACAGAATCATAGAATGCTTTGGGTTGGAAAGGACCTTTATAAATCACCTAGTCCAACCCCACCCCAGCAGTAGCAGCAACATCTTTAACTACATCAGGCTGCGGTTGCCTAGAGCCCCTACTAACCTGACCTTGAATATTTCCAGGCATGGGACATCCCCTACCTCTCTGGGGAAACCTCTTCCAGTGTTTCACCATCCTCATTGTAAAAAATGTCTTCCTTATATCCAGTCAAAATTTACTCTCCCTTAGTTTAAAACTATTACTCCTTGTCCTGTTACAACAGTAAAAAGTCTGTTCCCATCTTTCCTATAGAAAAGTGAGTATACACATGCACATTTATAAGTACAGATACTTATGCACACTTTTTCCTTTTTTGATACAGAAAAGAAATTAATCTCTACCTTATAGGAAAAAAATAGTGAAGTTTTATCCCACTCTAGCAGAATGAAAAAAATATATTAGTTTTCAGCCTTAAGGCATAAAGTTATATGTCTCTAATCAATGTGAGAAAATTCTCTGTTGCTTCCTACATTGAGTTACACCCTAAGCCACAGCTGAAAACTCATCCTCTCTGCCTGCAAGCTAAGGCGCACCTTATAATGTAGGGCAGGATTCCTTGCTCCAGCTCAGCAAGACTGAACCCACATAGTCCATCTTAATGCAGAATATATAAATAGAAGATACACAGTTTAACTATTAAGTAAATAGTCGCCCAAATTACAACATTCCAAGACAGATCTCAACTGCCAATTACCTTGTTATCTGAAATGAGAGTGAGTTTTCACCACAAGTAAAGACATGCTTCCATGTTATTATCACAGCTTAGTTAGTGCACTGAATGTTCACATGTTAGTTTATCTCACACTGATTTGATAGGAATAGCATAAAAATCAGCAGAACTAACCAAAGACTGTGTGTGGACCGTCAGTGTATGGTAACAAAGTAAAAAGAAATATGAACTTAATCCTCCTAATCCTCTTCCTAAACTTAAATGTGTCATACATTTGACCTTCAGAAGCACCTGTGACCTAATCTTAGGTTTATTATACAATGCTTTTTGTAATCTGAAATTGTAAATCATATGGCTTGATCTCTGTGACTAGCAAGGTAATTGAGAGGCAGAGCAGATACGTTGTCTGGATTTTATTGCTGAAATACCTTTATGTCCAAGAAGCTTTCTAGGCCTGAGGAGGATGAATAAAATTGCTAAAAGCAGGCAAGAGATTGAGATACGTAAATACTGAGTAGTTCTTCCAGGCACATTTTGTGGAGGTTACTTCAGACACCATTGAAACTGCTGTCTCTCAGATGAATGTTTGACAGGCTCTTCTTCTGTGCTTTCTCACGGCTTGAAATGACTGTTCCAATTACAGAGTCCAACCCTTCATGTCTTAAGAAACATTTGTTTCTACTTTTTCCAAGATCTTCTCAGTAAGAGAAACCTGAAGTTTGTGTTCATAGTGGAAATAAGGCTTGTGTAGCAATGTAGTAAAACCATAGCCTATGCTCTCTCTTCTGCTGCTAATAAAATACTCTTGAGGGAAAGATTACATGCCTGGATATCATAGGATCTTAGGGAAAGCAGGGCATTGACTCTTACCATGGATGAAATCTCAGAACAAAAGGTTAAAACAAGCAGGAAAAGTTTAAAGAAGGAGGAAAGAGAAAAGGGCACAGGCTCCTACAAATGTAATTTAAAATCATAATGATCATTCCTAAGCAGTTCTAGAGGTGGATATTGGGACCTGTCACTCACAGCAGCAAGTCTTGACTCCAAGCTTATTTACCTCAGTGGTGGCCACATAAGCAGTGCCTCAGTGGTTCAATACAATTTAACTCATCTTTGAAACTTTGGATAATGATTCAAACTAACTTTAAGGTTCTCAAAAAAATTCTAGATTCCGCATCTTCCTTTTGAATGAAAATGCAGTTTCATAGTGAACAGAGTGCTAACATTTTGAGGATATTTTCACTTTTACTCTTGGAATTTGTTGTGTTCTGGATTCCATCACTGAACTGAAATTAAATAGGAAGAGATTGCAAGAGAATGAGTAGAAAAGTGGAGTAAACATGAGAGCAAGGATCAAAGTGCTCTAAGGTTTGTTATAAAGCTACATAGTCTCCCTGCATAGAAAGAAATACTTTGACTAACACCCAGCCAAAAGCCAGTAGCTCTAGTTTTCCTCCCAGATACTAATTAATAAAAACAATGTTCTGAAAAAGAACTCAAAATTACTGAATATGTAGTACCGAATTCTTGGATTGGGAAGTTAAACTAGCTCTTTACATGTCCTGTTTGGTTGTGGGTTTTGTTTGTTTAATTGCTTTTCTAAGGCAATAGTAGAACCTATTAAGGCAAACAAGAACCTAGCAGTAGCACAAAACTCTCAATCAACCTATGACATAAAATGAGAAGTTTCAGTACACTTGCAACCACTCACTGTAAAGACATTCTAGTGCAGATATCTTATTCAACTACATTCTCACCTTTTTTGAAGGTAGCAGTCAGCTTCTTCCCAGTTGGCTCTAATACATTAATATATCCAACAAGTCTTTAGCTGATAGGATCATCTGAGAAATACCTTATACACCACAGGCAAGCCTGGGCTGACAGCTTAGGAAAGACTCAATAACATTTCATGAAGGACAGTTTGTTATTGGAGGCACTATATCACTTCTGTCCTTTTGTTTAGAGTCACCATTGAAGATTTGTTCCCATGTTCCAATTGGAAATCTGTTCAAGAAACCCGTTCCTCTAGGTTAGGATCTTTCTCCTAAATTCTAATGTTAATTTTTAAATTGACAATTTATATTGGTTTGTTCTTCATCATCATTGTCCTTTCACTTTAGCAGATAACGCTCTTTGGTATTTACATGGTTAACATATTTATATGCAACAATCATGCCTGATATTGCTCAGCCTTCATTTACATCTCTTGGGCACCTCAACAGTCATTTCTGCACTTGTGCCAGTGATGTGTGTCTTTTCTGCACACTTATTTACTTGAATATTCCATTTTAATGTCTTCTCAGTTGACTCCTATTTCTGCAAGAAATACCTCAGGTGATCAGTAAACCCTGATGTGTTTAGAGCTGTATCACAATTTTCATCATCCTATATAAATGAGATCAACCTGGTTTGCTGATTGAAATATTGTGTTCTCCTTATAGCAAATTCTTTGTTATTATTCTCCAGAAATATGATGTTATAGTTTGTATTGTAGAATTTCATTCTGTTTCATGTCTCCATTTCTTGGAATTATTCCTTTTTTCCTGCAAATATTAGTGATCGCTTCTTTTTTTTCTTTATCTTTCTTTTTTGTCTTTTTTTTTCTTTTTTTGACGATAGAGCACTGCAATACCGCTAACATTTCTGTACAGCTTACTTCTTACTGGATTTGTCACTCAAAATCACTCAGTACCTTGCCATTTTTTGCCAGTTCCTAGCCTGTATTATAATCGTTATAAAGATTATCAACTTTGTCGGCTTTATTAATAAATTCCTGAGTGGTACCATGCAATATGTTTTATTAATATTCAGTTGAATAAAGTTTGTGATGCTGTCTTTGCCTAGAAATTCAAGTTACTTTTTAAAAAAATACACAGCTAAGTCACCTACATTCATGTCTACTTCTACATCTGATTATTCACTACTTCACTATTTGCTTTAAATTACTGCAGGTATCTCAGGTCAAATTCAGGGACCTTTCAGGGATTACTCACTTCTGTCCTTTCCCTCCTTTAGACACCCATTGGTTGTTCTCTAATCACATAACACTCTGATTTTATATATTTGAAATCATAGAATCATAGAATGTTTTGGGTTGGAACAGACCTTAAAGATCATCCAATTCCAACCCCCCTGCCATGGGGGACAACTTCCATTTGATCAGGTTGCTCAAAACCCAAACCACCCTGGCCTGGAACACCTCCAGGAACGGGGCTTCTACGGCTTCTCTGGACAACTTGTTCCACTGCTTCCCCACCCTCACAGTGAAATTTCTCCTTAATATCTAACCTAAATTTCCCCTCTTTCAGGTTAAAATCATTATCCCTCATCGTATCTCTGCAATTCCTGATAAAGAGCCCATCTCCATCTTTCCTATAGGCCCCCTTGAAGAACTGTAAGGCTGCTAAAAGGTCTCGTTGGAACCTTCTCTTCTCTGGGAGTTGTTCCAGCCCTCTGGTAGTCTTTGTAGCCCTTCTCTGGACTCCTACAACAGATCCATGTCCTTCCTGTGCTGAGGACTCCAGAACTGACCGCAGTACTCCAGGTGTGGTCTCAAGAGAGTGGAGCAGAGGGGGAGAATCCCCTCCCTTGACCTGCTGGTCACACTTCTTTTGGTGCGGCCCAGGGTATGCTTGGCTTTCTGTGCTGCAAGTGCACTTTGCTGGGTCACGTTGAGCTTCTCATCCACCAGCACCCCCCGGTCCGTCTTGTCAGAGCTAATCTCAAACCATTCCCTGCCGAGGCGCTGGTTGTGCTTGGCATTGCCTCGACCCAGATGCATAACCTTGCAGGGATATCTTTGAAGCGATTTTAGAGTAGCAGGGAAAACCCCCTTCCCTTCAAACCGCTTTCCCACCGGTAAGGTAAAGCTTTGCTGGAGCAGCCTGAGTGCTGCTGGGGAATGCAGAGCTCTGGGCTCTCCCCTGCTCCCCCGCGGCCGCTCCCGCTGTCACCCCCAGCGGCAGCGCCCGGGAGCCGTGCGCTTGTCAAGTGTCGCCACGGGATGGTGCCGTGCGGCCGGGTTTGTAACGGCCCGGCTGCCACTCACACTAGCGCTACAGAAAAAAGCTGATCACAGAATCACAGAATCACAGAATAACCAGGTTGGAAGAGACCCACCGGATCATCGAGTCCAACCATTCCCACCAATCCCTAAATCATGCTCCTAATCACCTCATCCACCCTCACCTTAAACACCACCAGGGACGACGACTCAACCACCTCCCTGGGCAGACCGTTCCAATGCCTAACCACCCTCTCCGTGAAAAATTTTTTCCTAATCTCAAGCCTAAATCTCCCCTGGCGGAGCTTGAGGCCATTCCCTCTTGTCCTGTCCCCTGTCACTTGGGAGAAGAGGCCAGCACCCTCCTCTCCACAACCTCCCTTCAGGTAGTTGTAGAGAGTAATAAGGTCTCCCCTCAGCCTCCTCTTCTCCAGGCTAAACAACTCCAGCTCTCTCAGTCGCGCCTCATAAGATTTGTTCTCCAGCCCCTTCACCAGCTTTGTTGCTCTTCTCTGGACTCGCTCCAGAGCCTCAACATCCTTCTTGTGGTGAGGGGCCCAGAACTGAACACAGCACTCAAGGTGCAGTCTCACCAGTGCCGAGTACAGAGGGAGAATAACCTCCCTGGACCTGCTGGTCACGCCGTTTCTGATACAAGCCAAGATGCCACTGGCCTTTTTGGCCACCTGGGCACACTGCTGGCTCATGTTCAGTCGGTTGTCAACCAGCACCCCCAGGTCCTTCTCCTCCTGGCAGCTTTCCAGCCAGGTTTCTCCTAGTCTGTACCTCTGCTTAGGGTTGTTGTGCCCCAAGTGCAGGACCCGGCATCTGGCCTTGTTAAACCTCATGCCGTTGGTCTCAGCCCAGCAGTCCAGCCTGTTCAGGTCCCTTTGGAGCCTCCCGACCCTCCAGCAGATCGACACTTCCACCCAGCTTGGTGTCATCTGCAAACTTGCTAAGGGAGCACTCGATGCCTTCATCCAGGTCGTTGATAAAGACATTAAACAGGACTGGACCCAGGACTGAGCCCTGGGGAACCCCACTTGTAACTGGCCTCCAGCTGGATTTAACTCCATTTACTACCACCCTCTGGGCCCGGTCATTCAACCAGTTTTTCACCCAGGAGAGTGTGCACCCGTCCAGGCCAGAGGCCGATAGTTTCCGAAGCAGAGTGCTATGAGAAACTGTATCAAAAGCTTTACTAAAGTCCAGGAAGATACATCCATAGCCTTTCCCTCGTCCAAGAGTTTAGTTACTCAGTCATAGAAGGTGATCAGATTACTCTGGCAAGACCTGCCTTTCATGAACCCGTGTTGACTGGGCCTGATCACCCGGTTCTCTTGCAAGTGCTTCTTGATAGCCCTCAAGATCACCCGCTCCATGACTTTCCCCAGTACCGAGGTCAGACTGACAGGCCTGTAGTTTCCTGGATCCTCCCTACGCCCCTTCTTATAGATGGGCACGACATCAGCTAGATGGTCACACTTCTTTTGGTGCAGCCCAGGATACAGTTGGCCTTCTGGGCTGTGAGCACACACTGGTGGCTCATGTCTAGTTTCTCATCAACCAACACCCCCAAGTCCTTCTCTGCAGGACTGCTTTCAATCACATCATACACTATCCTGTATTGGTACCAGGGATTGCCCTGACCCACGTGTAGGACCTTGCACTTGGCCTTGTTGAACCTGATGAGGTTCGCACAGGCCCATTTCTCCAGCCTGCCCAGGTCCCTCTGGATGGCATCCCACCCTTCTGGCATGGGAACTGCACCACTCAGTTTTGTGTCATCTGCATACTTGCTCAGGGTGCACTCAATCTTGCTGCCTATATCACTGATGAAGATATTGGAAAAGATCTCTAAGATCATCAAGTCCATTCGTCAGTTCCAAGTCCCACGTCAGAATTAGAGGTGACTCTGGCTACCTACAGCTTAAGCAAGTGTCTGAACAGTAGGGCTTATCGCTGCAAATATCCAGAGAGGGAAATAAAACTAAAGTGAGATGCTTTTTTTTTTTGCCAAAGAACTTTCTTGAATCCTTTGAGCTTATGCAGAAAATGATACCACTAATTTCACTCTAATACAACTGGAAGGTGTAGCTTCCAGTATCTGAACACAATCCAAAATACAGACTTGTTGATGGAGGACATATACAAGAATATACAGAATATGATGAATTTTTTGCAGTTTTTCAAAAGGGATATTTCTTTCTTTATCCAAGGGAATCCAAAGCTCTGGTTTATATAAACTTTCAGTCTAGTATAGATTAGAGTAACACTTAGGGGTATGTCAGGATAGCATTGGGAAAACATATACCTTTCCTTATCCAGAAATTTTTTGTCATTCCCCTCTGTACTTGTCTCCCACTTATGTAATCCTTTCATTTCATTGTCAGAAGTCTCATATTACATCATTATTCCACTTAATAAAATTTATAAATTGATAAGCATGGGTAAAACCAGACTTCTTAATACTCTGTTGCTTATCATTCTGGTTGCAGTTTTGCGCACTTTTTCTTCTCCTGGAGGCATATTTACCTTTTTTCCCAAGCCTTAGAGGCCTTCTGCTCTTACTTACCACATTTGCATTTCTGAATAAATAATGAATGAATAACAAATGAATAAAGAGCCATCACTGGTCTGTGTTGAAACTTCTTCTGGCTGGCTGCACAATATTGTGATAAGATGCTGTCTAGGGGAACTCCCTGGTGCCTTACCAAACTGTTAAAACGTTTTCTGGGAAGCAACTGTTTTCAGTGTTATTCCAGAGTCTTTACCTGTAACAACATTAACATGTCACTTTACTTGGAAGAGGATCAGGCAACACAAGTGAGACTTCAAAGCTTGCTACAAAACACTTCATAAATGAGGGTAGAATAGTACAAGCACACAACAATGAGAAATTACTTTGTATGAATCCATATGCTTAAGTATTTTTATTTTTCCAGTCTAATTGCCTAGCTACTTGTTTGGAAAAAATTATAAACTTACTAGTTTGCTGCTAATTTAGGATTTGAATCTTGTGACTCCTCTTGACATTTTGCATGAATAGTATCTGTAATGACAGGGGAATTATGACCCAGAGTATTGGTTGGTAATATTCTGTGACAAGAATTATTGTCTGAATAGCTTTGCAAATTCTTCAGTTGCCTTGTGGAATAACACTGCATACCTGATCATGAATTGTTAGAGAAATTTCCCTGTTTCACTGCCAGTGAAAGCAAACCAGCAGCATTCCCTTCTCCATACAGACCTTTCATTGTAAAGGAAGCAATTAAGAATTTCACTCCTAACCACAAGTTATTCCAATAAATAGTTCTTTATCTTTCATATATCTGTTCTAATTCTTTAGGGAGGAATTATATTTGATGATGCTTGCAGACTCCAACTTCTATAGGCACAGTTACACTCAGGAAACTCACAGATCTTCATAGGCAAATAAACTTAAGAAACTGCTCAGGACCATGGGACTAAGTGCATAACCCACTTTCGTCAGACAGAAGTCTTGATGCCTCACTCCATAGATGTTATATTAACTGACAGGAATTCAGGCAGTGGCCTCCAGGTGAAGATAATTAAGCTATCCTACCAGATCTGGAATGTGTTGGGAGCAATTCAGTGACTAGTTATAAAGGAAGGAAGGAAAGAATGTGTCCTGCTTGTCCTTGTTAGGGCTTGCTACCACCCTAGGGACAAGGGAACGTGTTTATTTTCATCCTGGAGGGAAGAAAAGAAAAAAAAAAAAAAAGAAAAGTCTTATGTTGCCTCTGAAGCAGGTGATCTGAACAGCTTAACCCTTCCTAATGTATCTGATATATTCAACATCATTCTTTTTCACAGTTTTGATTGGGGTCTTTTTTTTAATTACATGCAGGAAAATTCTGATCTACTGTACCACTTCCCTGTAAGCTTCTCTCTCCACACTGAAGGCTACAGGGAATTTATCACTGGAATTAACAAAAAAAAGATAATAATAAAAAATAATCTGTCTCTGTTATGCATCCCCAGAGCGGTAGCAGATTCTCCCATTTTTGGTAACACTGTCACACACTAAAAATTGAAAACAGAACTTCACAAAAAGAAAAAAAATGTATGGAATTCTACAGCTCTGGCACCATGGTAAACCACACAGAGCGCACACAAGTGTGATATAACACATTTCGAAAAATGTCTCCACATGGTCATTTTAATGTTCAAGACCATATGCTGTTGCTGGTTCCTGCTTCTATTTATTTGATTTGTTTTGCTCATTGCACAACAAGCATTGATGGAGGACCCATTCCTGCAGTTTGTTCCAAGAGAGTCTGTCTTCACAAAACAAGTTTCACAGCAGGAGACAGATTCAGAAACCCGGTTTGAATCTCGGTACAGTGGCTGTGACTCTCAGATGTTAAAACTAGCAGGGGATTTTCTACATATCTCCTACCTTTTAAGTCCTTTAATGTTATCTTTGAGTATTTTCTTTAGATTTCCAGCTTCAAGCCCTTGCAACAGCATTCCTTCACATAGCTTTTGATGATTTTGTAGGTCACTGACACGTAGCTCTTACCTGACAGCAGACTTGAAAGCCTACAATGTCTGGCAGTCAAGCCTGTCTCAGAGATTTTTCTATTGGCTGGAAGAAGTTACTAAAATTAGATGGCAAATGCTCCATCAACACTGGAGTCACATTCCTATGCTAAATATTGCCAGTGTTGCTTTCTTGATTATATGCTGCTTAATGGCTAAATCTTGAATTCAAGGCTGGCTGGATGAAGAGCATGGTCTCCAAAGCTGCTCTGCAAAACAATGTCAGAGTAGCAAGGAAGGAACCAGCTGGGTTTGTGGCCTGCCCTCAGTACAGACCTCTGGTGCAGGGAGAATGGAATTTGCCTGCCCATAGGCTGGTACCTACTCAGACATCTCTTCCCACAGCAGCTATCAACATGATCTGCCAAAGCAAAAGGACTCTGTCTGCAGTCATCTTAACCTGACATGTGGTCTAAGTCTCCTCACAGAGGCACCTCATTGCATGTGGGAATTACCGTCTTTCTGAATCATGGAGCAAGCTGGGTACTCACACGGAATCACCACGTATTCCTACCAACGAAAGCAGATCCATGGGAGAAAGCCGCGGAGTGTCTCCAGCCAGAGTGCATTCTGTTGTAGCTCAGGAGACATCTGTGGACATTCACTAGATATGCAAATCTGTCAACTTCAATTTCTCATTTATACTGTTATCACAGACAGTTCCATATCACTAAGGTGCCAGTAAATAACTTGGACAGAAAAAAAGTAGGGCTTGGGTTATTTCTTTTTATTTAATACTGCACTTTTCTATTTAAATATAATCAGATATCTCATTAGGTCTATGGATTTATAAAGTAATATTTCCTGAAACTAAACTAATTTTTAAGAGCCACTTACGGCTTTTGTCAGAATAAAAGTGTTAAAACACTGATTTTCAGTGTAGTGAATTGTACTCTGTACTTTTATGCCATATATATAAGCAAAAGTAACAGAGCTGTAAATATTTCCTCTGTTGACCTTTAACCATAAATATCAGTTTGGATTATTCTACCTCAACGAAATGACAGAAACAGATGAGTTCTATTAGTGTATCACTTAACCCTTCTGTGATGAATACCATCTTTTAAAATATATACTGCTCCTTTAGATACAGCAGTTATATTTTCATAGATTTACATATATGCATAAAATAATAACGGTCCCAATTTTGTACATATTGTTCCATAAGGAGTTTCTCAAAGCATAGAAAACCTGGATTGCATAGCACAAGAAAATGAATAATAATAAATAGCGTGTCATTTAAAGCAAGGCCATAGTCTGTTCTCACATCTGTTATGTGAATCTTATATTACAATAGCATCTGCTGTCTTACAGCTAATCAGATTCATCATTACTATTTAAAGCAAAACCAGGAAACAAAACAAAACTATGGGCTTGGATTGACAACTTCTGGGCCAAGTCCAGTGAAAGACTTGGTGTCCCAGCCCACCGCCTGCAGGGAACTCAGTATTAGGCACCTACACTCCCTGTATTGTGAATGGGAAGATTTAGGAGCCTCATTATAGGACAGCTGAACAACCTGTGCCCTGAGCAAAAAGCCGTTAAGATCAGCAGGAAACCCCCTTCAGGAATGTAGATGCTGCACTTAGGCTGTGGGAAGGTTCACAGCGGAGAGTGCAGCTAGGAATTGTCCCTTGGGACCAGGCATCAGAAACTCATTTTGCATCAGAAACTGAGGAGAGTTCACTATTTTTCCTGAAGATTTGTGCAGTATTTCAGGAATTAGCATACTCAAAGATGTTTAAGAGTTGTTTAGAAACTTTCAAGCCCTTAAAGAGCCCATACCTGTGTCTTTTCTACCTACATTTATTTATACCAGATCTATTCATAAGGACATGTCTCAAAACTGCATGATAGATGTTTCTTCCTCCTATTTTTTATTACATTCCTTGAGTGATGATCCAACACCTTGAAACAAAGGAAATACTGATGGTTGGAAAACCTCTGCCCCTGACCCAAAATAGAATGTCAATAATGTAAAAGAAGAACATAAGAGTAGCAAGTCCTCTCCTAGAAGCTTTGTCTGAAGCTCATATTCATGATCATGAGGCATTCATGATTAGTATTGACAGAAGAGAGCAGATTTTTTTTCAGCTGAGAAACACCAATGACAAATTATGTAAACTGCTACACAGGAATAGGGGGAGAGCTCTGTCCTGAGGCTGATGTTTGTTGCTAATCTAGTTATATTATCAATAGCTATATATCTATAGCCACAGAATCCCCGTGACAATATTGCCTCTGGATATTGATCTGAATTTGCTAACACCAAAAGAGACAGGCAGTAGCATGGAACTTTCAAAACCAATGAGCTCATTGTAGTTGCTTCAGCAGCTCCATTAATATATACTTTAACATATATACTCACCAGTGCTTAATAAAGTAGGATGTCATTTAGAGAACTAAATTAATACATATTATTAAGATTACTGTATCACAAAGCAGACTGTAATACCTAATTTGGTAAGAAGATGTTAGAAAGAACCTGGTGGAGATATTCAAGTCATAAAGTCCGGGGTGAAAACCGCTGAATGAGCAACTTGTACGAAAAATACTTCTTCAGACATGTAACCAGCAGATGAAATTCAGTAAAACTTCAGATCAGCTCTATATTATAGCTGGATTATGTTTTCCTAGCCTTGGTAATATTACAGTCAGATGCTGCCTCTGTAGTTAGCAGAATAATCAGACATATCTACTTTAGCACAAAGCTTAATTATCAGTGAGCTATAGTAAGAGTAATGTATGCCTTGCTCTGTAGTGATGAGAATAACCTGTGTTTTCCAGTCTTTTTTCGTCCTGAAGTACTAAAAAGTGGCCAGTAGTCATGTACAGCAGAATGCTGTTCATCAACTTTCCCTCTTCTATATCAGAGTGGTCCTCTAGCTGCAGTTCAGATATACTGTTATAACAGCACACACAGTCACTGTGCTTCAAATTCACCATGATACACTCATTTGTTCTGCCTAGCTAATATCTGCCATCTTTATTCTTTAACTACAACCACTAAACAAGGTTCACTTACACTCTGATGAGAATACCTGCACTGAGAATATCATACATTGGTTTAAGTGTAGAATAAAGCAGGGGTTTTTTTTACATAATTGCAAGCAGCTAGGAATAGTTTTGCTTAACTCTTTTTTTTCTTCTTTTTCTTTCCTTTCTTTTTTTTAAATCCCTCCTGAGGAGGGGAAAACAATCCAGAAACATACACCATTGTATCTGGAACAGATATATTGGCATAAAAACTGAATACGAAACAATTTCGTCCCGGACGAACTGTACAACAGCCAGGCTATCAACGGTGCTAATCTGTAGCTGAGTCTCTCTTTTATTTGTCTAGGCTCCAACATAAAAATATAAGCCCTGGCAACAAAACCACATATAGAAGCCAAATAGAGTCCGTGAGACTAGCATACAAACCCTAAGCGACAATGAGAAAAAATATTCCAGCTTCACCTGAAGCAGGTTGCAAGATTGCAGCTCCCTACGCCGTTCATGAACTATTGATACTATGCTTGGATTTGCCAGCATCAAGGCAAGCTGTACTTGCTCTCTTGGCAAAAACAGTCCTAGTGAACTGCAAGGCCTTTAAGGGTAGGGTTTTTTTCACCTGCATCATTTTATCAGGACTGGATTTGGACAATCATGCCACAACATCAGAGACAGAAGGAAGGAAGAGACAAAAGCATAGCTCTGGAAGTAGCAACTACTTAATCATACCTAATGCATTTGATTGCCACTTAAGGACTTTACCCCTCCCAACCTGAAACACACTGTTGTCTCTGGCAAGTATTTTTAACTTACACCTTATTTTTTCCTCTAACAATAGCAATAAAATGGAGTATGAGGGGTTGTATTTGCTACACTCAAATTGACTTACTATTATGTTAGTAATTATGCAAATGGGGGGGAGGAAATGTTTCTAGCCACACTTTTTTTGTTGATCTTGTTTTCATCCAATTCATCAAACACCTAAGCTACTAAAATCTGTCAAGAATATATAAAGGAATTTCTGCTTTACAGCTAAGAGTGTCAATGGTCAGTGTTTCAGGGAGGATTTTGGCATGTTCCAGCGCAGTGACAGAAAATCCCAGGGGCATCAGGAGCCCCCACAGCTCCTGCAGACCTGGCGTGCTAAGGACTTCCAAGAGCTGGGTGACACTGTCTCTGTATTTATTTTATAATCTACTTCAAACCCTTAATTCAAAACAGAGAGCCAACATAAACTACATCGCAACCCCCTTCTCCCGCAAGGCAAATCCAGCACCTACAGCTTTGCTTCCCACCTCTCTCAGCTGGCAGGCAGTAACCCTGCTACCCGAAGCACATCAAACCAACAGCCTGGCTGTCAGCCCTTGGCAAGATACCACCTACAAGCAGTTCCCAGCCAAACAAACCTCCTGTTCCCTGTAGAAACAGCCTGTTTCTCTGCTAGCCCTTAATTGTTGGACTTTCTCTCCCTGAAATCCAGCCGGTACTGGTGCAGCAGGTGGGGCTCACTGGGCCAGGGTGGTTACCTGCGGGCCTCCCGGCTCCCCAGGCAGCAGGTTGCTTGGCCCTAATTACTGTTGGTTAATTGTGCGTTTGGCAAGATGTGAAGGTTCTGGAAGTTGTTTCCTTCATGCAGTCTTTCATTCCTCACCACCCACTGTCCTCCTTGGCAATTACTAGTTAAGGTGGAAGTTTTTTAAGAAACTGCTTGTTAAAAGTTAGGAAATAGGGTGCTGCCTGTGCCCATGGCAATCCTTTTCTCTGAAGGATTAGCAAATGGAGTTGTGTTGTGTCCAGTTGCATTTCTCACATCATGCTTCCACCCTTGCATCATTTTTGAGGAACAGTTTATGGCGGTATGTAGCTCATGCAGAGCAGGGCAGGACATTGTATAAAAAGAGCAAAGACCAGGCGGAAAGTTTTATATTAGACTGGTTGATAAATCTGAAAAGAAAAAGCCAACAAGTTTTGGGGCATCAGGTTTGAGCATAACTGCTCTGCACTGGACTAAATATCAGCTAGGTCACCTGAGAGAAAAAAAATAGTCAATAATTGTGAAACAGAAGAGAGATTAGTGATAAAGAGGACTATTAGCAGGGCGAGATGTGATTATCTCCTGTAGAAAAAAGAGAAGCCTTGTTCATCATGTTAAAAATCATGGAGGGATCACCTTGGGCCTGAAGGGTAATGAGCCATTAAACAAAAAACACAGTTTCTAATACCTACTAAAGCTACGAATTTCATTTCTCTTGCTCATCTTTTGAAATATTTTTTGATCTGCCTTGAAGATCAGGAAGAGAGAGAGATGGCTGATCCCTGAGGGACAAGCATGTCTGCAGGAGATGGGCTGTTTCTGTTCTCTATCAGTTGGCTCTGCAGGTTCATTCCAGTGCATTGTGGCTTCCACAGTTTCACCCACATAGCTCCCCTAAGGGCATTTGGTGCGCTGGCTGAAATGTAGGATGTTCTAGAAGTGCATATGAATCTGGGTATCTGAGTGGATTCTCAGGTAGATGGGTGGCATTTATTACAGCTGAAATAGAGATATCATGAGAGAAAAAAATTAAATTCCTCTACAAACCAGCAGTAGACGCAATGGGGCTGAGAGAACAATTTTTCTGATTTTTCTCTAACTTTATAACATTCAGGTTTAGCTGAACAGTTCTAGCTGTTCTTCATTGACTGTTCATTAAAACCTAAAATGTAGCTGTGGGCAAGGTTTTGTTCTACCAAAAATGTCACATTATGTCTTTTAAAAGGAGCTGAGTCTTGATCTGTTTTCTGATATGTAAGTGATGTTGGCTTTTTGCAGGAAATCTGTATATAAGATTCTTGAAAAGAAACGGTTTATGGAAATGCTGAACAAGAAATGGTTTATGGAAATGCTTCTTGTCTTGAAAGCAGTATTCTGTTTGCTGGAATGTAAACAGAAGGTGGAAACTTCTAACAAGTTAACTCTCTAAGTAATTTCTTTAATTTTATTTACAGTGATGTGCAATATGTGGCTCGAATTGGGTTCTCTTCTCAGCTGTTTCTTCCCTTGCTGACATGGTAGTTAATGATAGTAACAAGTATCCAGCTCTGTACTGAACTCTTACTGCATGCAGCAAGTTATATACTCATAATTTATGTCCTCCAGATATTCTTAAGTATTTGGCATTTCTACAGATACATAGAATAGAGAAAGTATTTTGAAATTGTCTCCTTAACAAATGTAATTTTCCCAGTTCCAATTACATTAATGCTGCCACCTAGAAATGTTTCTTTTGACAGTGATTGGAAGCTGCCGTACAGAGCAGCTTTCATCAGGTAGGCTTTTCCTTGGATTTCAAAGGGACTTTTCAAAGCACTATTCAACACTGAGAAGGGAGAATTAGGCACTTGGATTTCAGTCCATAGATTGTTGGATGTTTTTTTTTTGTTTGTTTTGGGTTTTTATAAAAAAGAGATGTGTTATTTCTTTTATTTCACTGTGTACACATGCTCTATCAGAAAAAAACCCCAACAAACTGTTAAAAGAATCACACAAGTGGCTTTTAATGAGTTAGAGGTTTCAGTGTCTGCTCAAAAGAAAATTCAGCATTTTTAATGAAGACAAATTCAATTTTGGTGTCTTCTTGGAAAAAAATGAGGTCTGACACACACACACAAAAAAAGCCCAAGACTGTGCCTGTAACTCTTTTTATTTGACACATTAAGAAAATCAAATATGATCACCTCCAAAATAGGTCCCTTCTGAGTTGACACACAGCTGTGTACAATGCTGCCAATGCTCAAAGCAATTTCAGAGATCATTTTCTGAAAGGCTGTTGAGGCTCTTCAACGTTTTTGCTTTCACATCTTCTACCGAGGAGAAAATGTGTTCCTTTGAGCATTGACTTAATCTTTGGGAAGAGGGAGCCAGGTCTGGTAAACAGAGTGGATGCTGAAGCACCATAATGTTGTTATTAGCTAAAAGCTGCACCACACATAAAGCATTGTGGGCTGGCATGTTGTTTCAGTGTTAACTTGCTGTTCACTCTTGCACACCAACATTTTCCAACCAAGACTAAGAAAATATCTATATTTGAACACATGTCCAGCCTTACTGAGCAAAGTGATTGACGGTGACAGGTTAGAACACATTCTATAACCATCCTTTTGTCTCTCCCCTCTCACTCTGTGTTCCTGAGCTACATGGTTAGTCTTGGGGGTTTTGTGTCAGATTTCATACATTGTTGAGACACTGTACTATTTTTATTGCTCCAGTCTTCATTATTTGCCTAATAACTAACTGATTGTTCATTGAATGAACTGATTGTACATTCCAAGCAAACTATCATAGCTGGATGAAGTGCAGAAAAAGGGTGACTTACACAACGTTTTACTCGCTCAAATTCTGTTGCTTCCCTGAAGCCTGCATGAGTGATGCTGAAGGTTATACTTGGCTAAAAAGGGGTATTAGCTCTATACAGTAGCAAAGAATGATCAAAATACAGCAGCTGTCAGAATCTTAATCCTCCTTCCAGTTTATCTAGGGCAGCAAACATTGCAAGCTGTGATATAGACCTGGTCTTTTATACACGCCATATTTTCTTAAAGGTAGATCTGTTATTTCCATTTCTCTTCTTCCATTTCCCAAGGCAATTTAGAAGGTAATCAACACAGTACAGTCTGGGACATGGTTGCAGCTGTTTTGTGCTAGTCTTGATTCAGGGGGAAGCAGAAGACTGTATTCAATTTGGCAGCCAAACTGAAAACAGGGAGGAAAAAAGCTCTGAACAACCAAAATGAAAAAGGACAATTGTTTGTTGTTCTACTTTGAGGAAACCCCAAAACTTCACTAACTATTCACATAATGTGGGAGATGTGGGCTCAAATCCTTTTTTCAAAAGATGTTTGAAGTTAGGCCTCCCACAATGTAGAACACTTTTATGTTTTAAATCAAAAGTGCCTGAAACAAAATATATAAGAAGAATAAAGCCACCCAATTCTAGTGTTTTTGCTTTTTGTCACTTTCAGTTTGACCTCTGGAACTGATTTTTCTTGCAAATAAATAATTCACCAAAAAGAATTTGCTGAATTCTTGTATAGACCTGGGCTAGCCTATGTGGGAGCCGAGATGAGAGAAAGAAGACTAATGCATGCAGGAACTGAAGCATAATGAAACATATGTCTACTTCAGAAATACTGAAAGGACTACAGCTGTGTATGTATTGGGAACAGCTGGGTTTATCCTTCCTTGCATTTTCTAAAATGTGCCTGGGAATGGTGGGAGCATGGCAAGATAAAGCTGCTTCTGTTTTCAAAAAAGTGTCTGCAAGGAAGAGAGTCTGCTTCAGCTCTGTGGTTTTCTTTCTAACAAAGGTTTGGCAGACCAAATAGTATCCGTTGCCCTATATTCTGTCTATTGATAAGTATAGGTGGAATTTCTTGTTAATGTTTTTTATTGCTATTGGACACTTACCTAATGGTTTCAATGACTTTTCCCACAATAAACCTTTAATACTTTTTCTGATGATGGGATCATTGATTGTACTATTTAACTTGCATTCCCTACCGTAGTCCCTTGCATTCATGTTGAATTAGTTTACAATTGTTTGCTCTGGCTTGATTTTGACATCTGCTGGATCAATTACATGAATGATCAAAATCTTTTTGAAGCTCAGGGCATTGTTTTCTTTGTTTGCTTTTCTCTGTACTTAGAAGACTTGAAGAATTTATAACCATTTACTGGATCTCTAAATTTACATCATGTTTTATTTAGGATTTTTGTAAGGTAAGGTAAAGAACAGTGCTTAACTTTGACACTAAAGATAGGTAATATCACAGCTTGTTTTAGTTTTGTTTGCTTAGTTTCAGGCTTTATAAATGCCAACAGAAACAGAATAAGTTTCCTCCAATAGAAGAAATTATGGCATATATGGAGAGTAAGAATGGACTGAGGAGAAGTTTGGTGCTCTGACACAAAATACAGAATGAGTATTGTGCTGGCAAAGGAGACTGGAGCAAGGATAGGTAATTGTAAGAGGTAAGGCCTGAAACTGCTAGGGCTGAAGGACCAGGCTAAGATTTAGATTCTAAAGGTTTCAATGCATTATCGAGAGTATGTCCCATTCCAGAGCTTGGGCATTGGATTTAAGATTGCTGAGTTTAGATGGCCTTTTATTAGCACTGAATAAAGTGTGGATTTGTAGTCTCTGTCTCTAGAATATGGAAAAACTACTGCTGCCATCAGTTACTCTGAGCAAAACAGAGTTCTGCACAGAAGTCTAAAGGTCCTGATGCTCCCAGGATCTATTTGAGTTTCTGTATTATGCTGCAAATTTCTGCTTTTGCAACTTATTTTTCTTCTTAACCAGAAAAATGTGTGTATATGTGCACACACAACTGAATTCAGAAGCTGTAGTATGCCAAAATCCAGGCTATCTGGGTAGCTGGATCCACTCCCATCCTGAGGGTGTAGTTACATTTTTGTTTTGCTACTGCTTTTTTTTTTTTTTTTTTCCACAGGTAGTCAACAGACCTCATCCAGAAATAAAAGCAGTGTGTGTGTGCATGCATATGTCTTAGTCTCGATAATACTGGCAGCTGTACAATGAACAACACACTGGATCCAGGAGCAGAGGGTGTGGGAGGCTGAGAACAAGACATGTACTCTCCCCTTTGCCACAGTGGTTTTGTTTGTGAGGCAAATCACTTAAAAGTAAACCCTGTTTGCTAAACACCACACAGTCTGAATTTAGACTTCTCCTCTGTTCTGGAACTTGGTTTGTGCACAGCAGTTGCTTCTGTGCAGCTCTGTTCCCGGGGTGCTGCTTGTACCCTAGATGCCCACACGGCAGGGCTGAGCTCCCGTGGAAGGTGCTGCTGTTGAGAGTGGGACGGGAATCATAGGATGGCTTGGGTTGGAAGGGACCTTAAAGATCATCCAGTTCCAACCCCCCTGCCATGGGCAAGGACACCTCCCACCAGCCCAGGCTGCCCAAGGCCCATCCAGCCTGGCCTTGAGCACCTCCAGGGATGGGGCAGCCTCCCTGGGCAACTTGGGCCAGGGCCTCACCATCCTCACAGTAAACAATTTCTTCCTAATGTCCCATCTAAATCTTCCCTTTTTCAGCTTAAAACTGCTCCCCCTCATTCTATCCCTTCACTTCCTAATAAAGAGCTTCTCCCCAGCTTTCCTGCAGCCCCTTTCAATACTAGAGGCTACTCTAAGGTCTCCCACGAGCCTTCTCTCCTCTAAGCTGAACAAGCCCAACTCTCTAAGCCTGTCCTCATAGCAGAGGTGCTCAAGCCCTGGGATCATCTTCATACCCCTCCTCTGGACCCATTCCAGCACTTCCACGTCCTTTTGCTGGGAATCCTCCCTTCCCGTGTCCCATCGGCCATTGCTCTTCTTATCGCCCCCATCCAGCCGGGGTGAGCGCCCACCCTGCCCCGTGGCCGCGGGGCAGCCCGCGGGGGGGGCGCGGTCAGAGTAGGGGGCGTGGCCAACAGGAGAGGGAGTAGCCAATAGAATGGGGTAGTCTACAGAAAGTGGGCGTGGTCACCACGTAACCACGCCCCCTCCTTTAGCTGGCGGCCAATGGTGCTTCGAGGGCGTGAGCGGGCGGGGCCGGGAGCGCGGCGACCCCGGTGGGCGTGGGGGGGGCCGCTCTGCGGGCCGGGCGCTCCATGGGCAGCGGGGCAGGAGCGCGCAGGGCCCGCGGCGGCCCGGCTGCTGCCTGCGCTCGGCAGCCGCTCTCCGGTAAGCGGCGGGGGCGCGGCGGGGCGCGGCGCGGTACCAGGTGGGGGTGAGGAGGGGGGGCCGGCCATCGCGGCAGCGCCCGCTCGGAGTTTTCGCCCCTTTCCCTCCATACTAAATTGTGCTGGGAGAGCAAATTTCTGAAATACCTGGCGCTCTTCCCTTCTCCCCCTCCCCGCCCTTTTCCCCGTCGACTGGCAGCGGCTCGCGCCGAGCCGGAGGAGTCTGGAGGCGTTTAGAGAAACGCGGGTGGATGCTTTTCCTTCGGCGAGACAGAGCCTCCTGAAGAAATCCGAAACGCTTCTCGGTAATGAAAGGCATGTGCTCGCGGGGGAGGCTCCCCCTGCGCCTCCCGAGGCCGGAGGAGCCGGGGGTGCCGAGGGAAAGGCGCCTTGGACCCAACCTTCTCTCAATTTTTTCTTTTTTTTTTGGTTTTTTTTTTTTTCCCTTTCAGAAACACGTTGCCATCACTTGTATCGTTTTCAAAGCGGTGGCGTTGTGCTTCTTGTTGTTCGTCTGCATAATAATTAAAAAGCAACGTATCTAAATTAATGCAGCTTTAAAAGTGTGGACTTGCTACAGGAACGGGTCTAGCACCTCGTGCCGCTTCAAGCTGGCTCTGAAGCTGGCTAGACTTAAAAGAGGCGTGTATTTTAAATAATATGAAAATCTCTGTCTCGATACAAATAGATATCACATTTGTTAAAGGGAGAGAAGGTTATGTGGCTTTTTTTTTTCCTCCCGTAATTGCGAGGAGGAATTGCAAAATAGCTTTGTAGCCGTGAGAATTGCATGTGGGAACAGAAGAAACTTGCTTAAAAGTTGTGCTTAATGTTTGATGTAAGCCTTGTTTCAATCTGTTGGGGTGTTTGGAATTGCTTAATTATCTGCATTATCTCGGTAGTCTCATGTGTACCCTTATAGGTACTGACTTTAAACGGTAAACAGACATTAAAGCAGTTAATTTGTGTTAAATTCTGAAGTGTTGTGTCCATCCCCCCCTCCACCCCCAGCACACACTCCCTGGGAGGGCTGCCAGATTAATTACAAAAACAACTGCTTTGACCACGTCCTCTGATATTTTTAAATTACAAAAATAAATAAAGCAGAAATAATGGAAAAATAATTGATGTGCATTAGAATAATGCCTTTTGAAATACCTCGTGGGAGTGTTCAAAATGTTAAAGGCACTACTTCTTTAGCTGGGCTACCCAAATAAAGGACATGCAGGATAACCCATTTCAACCTGCATTATTCTGTCTTAGTAACTTTTAATTTTAGCTACAAATAGCTCATTTGAGATTTTGCTGCAGATGTGACTGCAGCCCACATTAGCTTTTTAGCTGTCATGTTCCAATTTGTTTTCTTTTCCCCAGTAGTTTTTACCATATAGTGTCAACACTGAGAGTCTCTCCTGGTGTTGAGAGAATAATAGCAGGCATTGTGTGAGCTGCTGGAACCATACCTGACTCTACCACCTGGAGTTTGCTGCTTTGAAATGAATCGCTTAACCTGACATGGGGAAATTTGCAGTACTGTTCAGTTTTTCCTAAATGAAATGGATATGGGAAGTCACTTCACCATACCGATATAATCTCCCTCAGATTTGTGTGTTTTTATGATAGAACTTGCAAGATGTACTGAAGCAGAGCAATGCACTTCAAGATAACCGCACTGAGATTTGTGGATCAACATTGATACTAAAATATTTTTAAATCTCTTCACTTTTCTACATCTTTGGTAGAATCATAAACTGGTTTGAGTTGGAAGGGACCTTAACAATCATCTAGTTCCAACACGGGGGTTTCATTTGGTTGTCTTTCATAGTAAAAGTTAGCAGGCTGAAGATCCTCCATAACTTATTGCAGGATATCTTTCTTTCTGAGACAGACTGTAATAGGCCACAGTTTCTTGCTTGGCACTATCTATACAAAGAAAAGTCATCCTATCAGATCAAGGCTGTTTGTTATCTTAAGAGACAGGATGCTAAATACAGCTTGGTGGTTGATGCAAGAGGGGATGTTGTACTCGATTGTAACGTTTCAGGTCTCGGAGTAGATGTAAAGAGCTTGACTTTTAAGGTTTCAAGAATAAATATCCAGGGAAGAAACTTCTCACAAAATATATATGCATCATAATTAGCTTTTGAAATAATTTCTGCATACTGTTGATTTTTATGCGACACTCTGTATCTGCTGTACAAATAAAAACTGTTTCAAAGAGTGAAAAACCTTTATAATACTTCAGTTAAGCATTGTAACGTAAAGCAATATCATCTTGAAAGAAGTTTTGGACCTTGTCGATATTTGCATGTATTTCTGTACTAATCAGCATTTTTCTTTCTCCTTCACCTCCCACGCTCCAATTTTTAAGGGTTTCATCTTTGGCTTGTCAAATGGACAGTAAGCGGCACTGAGTGTTAACTGCGAGGGCTCTCCAAGCACAGCGGCTGCTGGGATGTTGCGACAGAACGGTGGAAGTAACAAGCGTGGTTTGGGATTAGCCCGACTGTCTACCTCCAACTTCTTCACAATCTCTAATTCAGGAAATTGGGGAATGGGGCGCAGCACGAAGAGCAGCTCCTTGAGCAGCATTAGCTCCAACTCTGACTGCTACGATAATCCTGTTGTGGATCCAGAATATATCATGCAGCTGGTGAATGATGTCAGAAAATTTGCAGATGTGCTACTCTATTTGAAGGAAGCCATTCTTTCAGAAGGTGTGTCAGTTGTTCTTTATTCTTAATTACTGGATTTTCTGAAACTCTTATAACTGTTCGTATGTTTTTCCATAGCCTTTACTGTGGCTATTCTCCCTTGCTTTTTGTCTTCCCCCTTTAAACTCCTCCCCACCTTCCCCTCCCCCAGCACGACATGGGAAATTGTGGTTGTTAGTTTGGGTTCTATATTTCCTCATCAAAATACAGTGGAATCTGTTTCATAATCATAACAAGGGAAAATAGGCTTTTAGCAAGCTGTCTAGGCTGATGCTGAAAGTTAACAATACCATCAGCTGATTAGTTTTCAACCACCTGAATATTTTTTGTCATTTCTAAGAATTCTAGTAACATTTTGGTGATGCTTCAGTTTTCTAGACTGGTTTGGTTTAGTTTTTGAAAGGCCTCTACACTAGTAGCGTGAGTTGTAGGGTAGAATGTAATTCTGTGCTTCCTTCCTCTACAATATAAGTATTTACTGCCTTCTACCAGCAGGTGGAAACTGCCAATTTTCTTATGAGGAATATACACTATTGTGTGTTCCTGTTCCTTTAGGGAAATGGTTTTAGTCCATTTTTGGTCATCAGCAGGAAAGCTTTTAACTTGTACAGAAATGCTATTGTGTTAGTAGCTGAAATACCATCCAGAGCAGTTTTGTATAAGATGTCCTGAGTGCTGAATATTCACAGTCACCCTTGTTTCAAGTGAGTCTGCACACAGCTGAAAGAGCTCCTCAAAAGGTGTGGACAATTCTTAACAGCGCAATAATTTGAAACTAGTGATCACTTCATGTCATCAATGTTTTTGCTGAGCACAGAGGTTGAGCAGAGTTATTTGTCAGATGGGGTGTCTGGTGCCTACTGACACTGGTATGTGTATCCCATAGGAAAGAACTATCAAAATACTGAAGTGTTCCAGTTACCATGCAGTTGTTGTTAGTTAATATTCAGCTTAAAATTTTGGACTAAGACCACCCAAAAAAACTAACATGGAAGACAAGAGTTGTCCTTTTGTTTTATACTATGTTGTGGAATTGGTTTGTGGAACAGTGTTGTCCATTTAAAGGATTGGTAATTCATAAAGGAGAGGTGTTTCTTTTCCATGGTTGAGAGTGTTCATTTTGACCTCTGTGCCCAGAATCTCATAATACAGTGAGCTCTGTAGTGCTGAGCTTGCATACTGCTGGCTGGAGACAGCCTTCTGGAAGCTGCGTATTTTGGATTGTAGTTCTCCGTCTTACTTACCTTGGGAAATGTTTACAATTGTCAGAAAAATGACAAAAACTTAGTAAGGTGATTGAACAGACTTCTTACACATAACATTCTGGCTCCTAGTGCCTGCAGCTTACCACCATCCTGAAATTAGTCACATGAATTATTACCAGGTGGAATCAATTGCAGGGATAGGAAATTAATTTCTTCCTTTTTGGACAACATTCATTTGGACTTCCTGTAGATTTTGTTGACTAATAAAACTTTGCTCTAAAATTTATGAAATAAGAACAAAACCCAAATTCTGCCACTTGCTACAGAAAATAAATTACTGTGATATGTATATGCTGTATGTGTCTTCAAGCAGTTCAGAAGTAGCAAATGTAATTGGTGCAGCAGGGCTGCATCAGTGAGCTCTAGAATCTGCTTACCAAATATTCCTAGAGTCTGTTTTCTTCCAGCCTCCAAATACTAATCCCTCAGCTGGCTTCTTTAAGGGATGAGCGGACGAAGCGCTGAGGGGAATGGTTTAGTGTTTGATAGGAATGGTTGGACTCTGTGATCTGGCGGGTCTTTTCCAACCTGGTGATTCTATGATTTGACTGTTAGTCATAGAACTTGCCAGTTTGGCAGATTTGTCTAAAAACTCCTTTGTAATGCACAGTAACTTCACTTTTAACCATGTGGCTCCCTGTTCACCAGGGCTGACTGTTCCTCTGCGGGTGTCTGCATCAGCAGGTAGGCTGATTGCACTGAGCGCATGCCTTGAATTTCGAACTGACTGATGGTTGTAGTCCCTGTTCATGTTACCTGGGCTCCTTTGGAACAGTCTGGCAGTTATTCACCCGTGGTTCACTTAATGTTCTCCTGAGGTAGTGATGACTCGAGTTTTTCATCCAGGATATTATTTTGGATTACAATATGTATTAGTGTCTGAACTAGATCAAAAGTGCCTTTGAATTATAGATTTTAACTGTGTTTTGTATGGTACCAATGCAAGTCCATATATAATATGAAGAATAAGTTGAGATATCTTTTAAGGGGAGTGCTATGTAACTGAAATGTTCAGTAGCTTTCAAGGCTAATTCTTTGCATTATTTATGCTAAGATAATTTAATTTCTTACAGTATTCTCATTGTAATAATACTGAATAAATTTTGGGTATTGCTTTTCGAAAATATAAACCCAACATAGTAAGTTACTTGATTATTTTCAGACTCTCACCCAACAATGTTTGTTGTATAAACTGAAATCTAAAAAAAACTTGGAATCTTCTTGCTGGCACCAAGTAGGGAACTTGTTTCTTAATGGTACTTTGCATAAAAAACCAAAACATCTCCACTCCCTCCTCCATAAAAGCCCACCCCAGACTCGCAAACAAGAACCCTCTGAACAGAACTGTAAAGCTGAAAGGTTTGTCAGCTGTTCAGATGTAAAGGAACTGCAGTTGCCTCTGTTGTTGAGTGAAATGCCATGTGTTCCATACACTTCATTTCTTGCTGTCTTTTTTTTAAAATTCCCTTTTGAAAATTCCCTTTTGAATCTAGGCGTTGTACTCACTGGACATAACAATCCAACTTGAGGCATAGGATCAGGATACTTTACCAATGCCTTCATTAAAAAAGAGATTTGGGCATTTTCTGAACATGGGTCAATGAATCCAGTGCTGTTTCACAAGTAATTTTTTTATTTAATTTTGCCTCGTGACAAGCTGAACCTATAGTGGGTTGAACTGCATGAACTGTCAGTGCATCAGTCTCTTGCTCCAGTCTTCAGTTACATTTCCAGATGAGTGGTGTTCTGTTAGATGACTGATGTTAGTAAGGATAGTTATATTGTCATCGTGTCTTTGTGTCCGAACTGGAAGATCATCTTCCTTTGTAGCATTTGTACTTTATGAGATAATTAAAATATAGTGAGGAGACTCAAAATAAGTCAGTCTTCTTTCCTTTCTAATAAGAAAATGAAAGCAGTTCTGTAGAAATCCCTGCCTGGAAGGCCAAGCTTGAGAGCATACCTATAAGAGTATATATGTTGAATTAACACCTGGAAGACTGAGCTCATTGCCTGCAATCTGTGCTACTCTTAAGACTTTTCATGTGAGTTTTCAGTTTTATTTGTAATGTTCTGTATTCTTGATGTGCTGCAAGATTAGTTCTTGTTTCAGTTTTAATGTACATCTTAAGTGCAAACTGTTAAGGCATAACAGCTTGGAAGCTGATGAGTTTTTCTTTTTGTATTTTGAGTTTCGATAGTACTTTTCAGCTGTTGGTTGAGAGAGAGAGAACCTAATTGTTGCTTTCAACTTGCACCCCTCTTTTAAAATCGAAAGGCTGGAGCTATCTGTGATCTTCAGAAGTAACTTTTCATAGTAGAGAATGTTTTGGAAACTGAGAAGTTGTTTGCCTCCCTCAGCAACCTACCGAGACCACAATATTAAAAATACCTATGAATTTGAAGTGTGTGTGAAGCATACTTAAGCTAAATCCTGTAACTTGAGGAGCTTTAATTCTTGTCTGAAAGCACAGGTTTAATGCATCTGTGAGTAAGTGCTGTTGAATTCTGAGGCTGGGTAACTTTTATGTGCATGATATTTTTTGGAGGGAGAATAGGAGATATGGGGTGACTGATATATACTTTCCAATATTTTCTAAATCTAAGGATGCCTGTACTTCATAGAAGTTGTATAGAAAGCATGAAAGCCACTTTATGGGACAAAACACACAGAACCTATATCTTACAAACTTCTATTAGAGAATTTATCAGTTAAAAAATAGTATCAGCTATTGCATAGATATGCAAAACTGAGAATCTATTTAAGAATAGCTATGTATGTATGAGATTGGCAACACTACAGTCCACATTGTTACTGCATGTAATAAATTCCCCTGTTGCTTTAAGCAAATGATGCCACTGTGTGGTCTTTCCTCAAATGAGATTCATTTACTCAGGTTTAAAAGGACCACACAAAAGAATATTCCTAATTAGAAGAAATTTTACTAAGTGTTTCACTTGTAAACAGTAAACAGTAGCTTTTACATGTGTCGCGTCAGAGCTGGAGGAGACATTCCTGCTTCCCTAGTCTGAAGATAGTTAGCTACTAGTTTTGTGACATCTGCTATTTATTTTTGTAATAAATGTAATGTACTGTAAGGTCTGACCTTGGAATTGTGGGAAATACTGCGTTTCATTATGAATAGCTGTAAGGGTGAAATTTGCATGTGGTTGAAAAGTGCAGGAGTAATTATACTGTATACTTAATATATTACCGTCTTGACTGTATTTCAGAATATATTTAGGAGTTATTGCTTGCTTTATCACAAACTTTGAAGTAATCTTCAAAGTGTGATATTGTATGCTTCATGTGGGTAATTCTGCATCCTTTTCATGAGCAAAAACATTTTTCCTCAAGTTTGTCCTATCTTCAACTAATCTAAATTATAACTTATTCTAAAATGTTAATGTAACCTTTTTTCCACATGTCTTAGAAAGCACAATAGTAAGATAAAGCTCTTGCCTTTCATCATAGATTTCTCTTTGAGGATAGGATTTTGCTGTTTGGCTTCTTAGTTTGAGAAGTGGGGGGGGTGTTGGGAGTGGGTTTTTTTTGCTTTTTTGTGTTGTTTTGGTTTTGGGTTGGTTTTTTTTTTTTAACTGATGCAGAGGTGAAAATACTGGTGAAGCTGGATGGCCTGGTCAGGAATGTCTGCACCTTCTTCATAGCAGCACTGATACTTTCAAAAGAATCAGGAATGCAACCTAACTTGAAACCTATCAGATCCTTATTTTTGAAGGATAAGCTACTCAGCCCAGTAGGACAATTTTAAAGGTGTGTCAAGTTAAATGGTTTCCTCAAAATAAGGAACTTGTAATCTCTAGTGACTTCAAACCCTTCTTTTAGTGCTATGGAGGTTGGAATTAATCACATACTGCACTAAAAGCCAGAAGTCATCTACTGAGTTTAGTGCCTAATGATCAAAGATGAATGATTTCTCTTCAGCCCTTGTAGGCCTGATTATACGTGCTTTTTTAGTACTATCCATATTTTAATACAATTAAGGCACTGTAGTATTTTTAGCACTAGATGTTTATTTCTTTATTTACTTAGAGTCTACATCATTAATGCCCTTTTCCTAAGGCAGTATTTTTGAAAGTCAGTTTGTCCTATTTTGCTAGGGAAATCTGAAATTCATTAGCTATTGCAGTGAAAATTACAGATTGAAATGATGATTATTTATAATACCAGGTGTAATTTTGCTGTTTGTTCTTTATTCAAGTTTTGATGTTTCTCAGTGAAAGATTCTGTCTTTGAGTCACCTTTAACTGGATGTATTTATCTGTCTAATGCCACCTCATAGCGTGAATGCTGGGTAGGTGGGCAAACAGTTCTAAATAGGGATCTGAAAGTCTTTTTCTTTGTAACAGTGTCTAGAAGGGATGGGGGGGAGGGTGTTGTTTTGATGGAAGTCGACTGATTTCTTTAAAATTTCTCTGAAATATGGTGCTGGTTTTCTGTTTGATTCTGTTATGTATATTGTTGTATTTGATATTATTACCTTTATGGGAGAGGGGAGAGTAAAATGCTGTCAGGGCAGCAAACAATCTGCTTGTGAATTAATTAAATGACCTTCAAGATTCCTCGGAAAGGGCGGAGGAGTTCATGTAACGTGTACCACATTGTTTCTCTTATTCTATGTAGCACAAAAAAAAAAAAGGGAGGGAAACAAACTATCTATTAGATAATAACGCCTGTTACAGAATTCACAGCATCTGAGGATGTTGACAAATAGTATGAAGTGGCATTTTAATGTTAATAATTTCCAAGTTCTACTTAGGTGTTACATAGTTGTAATATCTGAAGAGTAATTCTGTAACTTATTATTAAAATGACCTTTTTTCTATTTTGTAGCTATACCCAAACTTGGTCCACAAGGAACTAACTACATGTTTCAAATGTATTAGCCTGTAATAAAGTTGTTCATCCTCTTGCTGAACCAAATAAGGTGTTAAGAGGTGAATTCTGGCAATTTGTATTTATTTCTTTGGATGTTATTGTTCTCATACCAGAGTTGGCAGAAGTAACCTTGTAAACCACAGTATCAGGGAAGCCAGGATTAAACCAGATCTAGGAAGGTGTAAGGCAGCTGGAAAGAATAATTTCTGAAGATGCTCCCGCAGAAATTACAGGGTTTTCTTTCCTCTCAACAGCTGAATTGATAGTACAGTTCTCTAACTGCTGAAAATCTACAAGACGCATCTGAAATTGTTGTTTTCTTATTATAAAGTGTATCTTTAGGGCTCTGTTTTAAACTGTGCTAACAGTGTATCTCGACAGCAGCTTAAAGAAGAAACTTTAGTGCAAGTTGCTGTGCTCTCGCCACTTCTTCCTGACGCTGGCAGTGATTCTGTATTGGCTGCATAGCAAGCCAGTTTGGGGGGCAGGGGGAGCTGACAGGCTATAGACTCTGCGTGAAAACTCGTCCTGGGAAGGAGGGAGCTAGTTTTCAGCTAGATGAGTTCCATGAGCTGTCTGGCTGTAAAGTTGTATTGAGTACCAGTAAAAGAGGGAGAAGGTTGCTGGCAAAGGAATGAGTGGCCAGAGGTTGAAATGGAATGAGACTGTGAGGGTCTAGGCAGAGCTGGCATGGCACTCTGCCCTGGCCCTACAGCATGCACTGCTAAACCCTGTACCAACTCTTTTCTCCTCTACTGAATCACAAGTTTGACAGGAGTATATTGGGGGGGGACGGGAGGGGGAGGACAGGGTGAGAACAGCAAGCAGAAAATGCTCTTTGTAGATGGCAAATTAATCAACGTTCTTAGCTCTGAGCTTTTGGCATATTTACATTTGACAGTCCTGCTTTAAACTTGCCTTCTTAAAACCTACTGCTTATATGCAGAGGCATATGTGCTTCCAGTCTTTCTGACAAGGAAACTCCTTAGTACACACTTTCACACATCTCCAATTAGTAGTAACTTCTAAATATTAGTTCTGTCAATCTGAAATTGAAATTGTTCTTTGACATATGTGGAAGTCTTGCAAGCTAAGTGATGTGAAAGATAAGAACCAAGTATTTACTTTGTTAATTTTTCTTTTCTTTAAAGGTTCCCGATGCTTTTTATGGAAAAAACAAAACTCAGAGGCAGGGGAAAAATATGACAGCATCTCCTTGTAGTAGAGCTCTAGGACCACAGCAAGCCAGAGACCTCCTGGTAGTTTTCCCATGCTTCCCCCATTATCCTTTCTTCCTGGTCTCTCTCATGAGCAGAGAGCTCTGAGATCCCCAGCTTTGAATCCTGTTCCTGTCCAGTGCTAGATTCTTCAAACCCAAGAAGTTCTGCAAAGAAACAGAAGTTTGGTGTGCTCCTGAGAACTCTGTTAATGAATGCACTTGGGAAACCTGAATGGAGGCAAGCCTCCAACAATCCAACAAAATGTAGTTTACAGTCAGAGTTTATGGGAAACACCCACAGATATCCCCAGGAATGTTACACTTAAACTTGGAGTGAGAACTTTCCCCTTTCTTGCCATTTCACTCCTGATAATTCCACAACCTGTTTTGCTGAAGCTGCTTGTTTTCTGCCAGTCTGCCATCCTGCAGGGTTTTGTTAGGGAGTCTTGGACTTTCAGATACTGTGACCAGAGCTAGAGGAGCTGGACATTTTCTTTTGCTTTGCAGGTTTGCAGTATTAAACCACTGCTTGGTTAATCTGCAGTCACGGAACAATTCTTCTGTACAGAGCAGAAAAAACAATCTCTCCTTAAAGTTCCATTCAAGCAAAGCTGTGCTCTCCATAGTCAAAGTGCAAGCTGCCTATTAAATGCAAGTTGCTAACTTTGGATAGTAAATGCTGTTTCTTCAGTTTCAGGGAAGATTGAAGTTATTATTTAACCCAGTGGACCAGCAGATAAGTTTGTGGCTGATAGTACTACCCCTCCCCCAGCTGCATACTCGGCATTCCTTTAGAACAAATGTTCACTTGTTGCTATAGTGTCTAAGATCAGCAGTCAGAAGGGGAGTGTGTGTGTCTTGAAGGCCTGTGAGTGTTTAAAATGTAAAATCAGCCCTTATGTGCAGTCCGGATATTTTCATTGACTTAAATAATTAGCATAACTGTCTTCAGGAAAACTCTGAGCTACATAAAAACTGAAAATGCCTGTGCTCTCTTATATGTTGCCTGTCGAGTACAAAAAATATAATAAAAGACGAAACTCCATTATTCCTCCTTTTTTCATTTCAGATATACAAAAGAATCTTGAAACACTTAGAGCCTTAGCTATTTTGTTAATTAGAATTATCTTCCCTTTCCATCACAGCAGCTAGACAAATGACACTGAAATAACAAGATTAGCAAGATGAAAGGCGAGTAGTGATGAAGAGGATGAATAGTCAGACTTGCTTTTTTGAATTTGAATGGAAAGGTAGGCCTTTCAACAACAAAAATTATTCTAATATACTTTGCAGCTTGCTTGAACAGGGAAGTCCTTGCACACAAAAACTTGTATCTCTCAAAGAACTCTGCCCCAATACCTGAAAAATAAGATTTGATCCATACCCAGTGTGAAGTCTTGTGTTCTTAACAGAAATTCCTGTATATGGGTAGGAGTTTTTGTGTTTAAAAAAAATCAAAAAAACATGAACCAAAAACCAGTTGTCCTTAATCAGCTTCATACTCTTGACAAAATGTGTTACAGTGTCCACAATAATATTCCATTTTCTCATTTCTCATGCATCAGTTTGTCAAAGTTGAATATCAACTTTGAATATCAATATGAATAACTTTTGTATGCCTGATAGCATGGGACTATGAATTGTGAGAGTCTGTCATCCTAATGGTATTGATTTCATGAAGATTTCACAGACTAAATCATTCCTTTTGCACTGGTTTCACTGAGAGTGTTTGTTCTTCCTATTTATTTAGCTAGGTCACAGAACTGAAGCTGACTTGTTACTTAATTCCAAGCAAGTGTTGATCTAATCTGGCAGTTGCAGTGGTTTGGTTATGTTAAATCTAATGTCTCATTAATGGATTGGGGTTAGAACTGTGTGGCAGGGTCAGGGACTGGATGCTGAGCCTGGACCTTGATCTTCACAGGTAGCTGTTTTCCTTTTTTTAAGGAAAGTAGGGATTTTATGGCGGCACATTCCTTTATCTCCCTAAAATGCCACTTTTTATAGAAGACTGAAGTGACTCATGTAAGGCTATAGAAAATAGGTATGTTTGGGTTAAAGTTTCATCTCAATGGCATTTATTACAGAACATGGTAACTAGAAAGCATACGGCTTGAGGAATTTTTTTTTGTACAGGCTGTGATTTAGCTGAACGAAATATTTTTCTTTTTTTCCCCCCTATACTGTCTTGGGCTAATATTTAAAAAATTGGGAATTCTTATTTGCAAAGTTTGGTTATCTTTATTTTGGAGCCTGTAAACTTTAAGACAAAGGTTGGTTTATCAAACATGCCTTTTCATAGTTGCAGTCTGTCATGACTTAACTGCTTCAGATATTTGAGTGAGTCCAGTTATTGCTTAAATCTGAAATAGGGAAATGAAAGCCCCATTACTGTTTAAATTTCAAATGACAATGAAAATATATTTAATATAAGGAGCAGTGAAAAGATTTTGAAGGAACTTAAAGGAGTCTCATTTCTGGAATTAGGGCACTAAGTTACACAGTTCCTTTGCTTGTGATGAAGCAGCACTTAATGTCTTCTTTGGTCTAGAATGAATGCTGGGTCTCTAGTCTCTTGCCTTCTTTCATGTCTATATATAAAATAAAATGTAAACTTTTCACCTTTTTTATGTGAATGGATATTGGAGAATGTATGAAAGAAATAAGAAGCTTAAGGCTCAAATTCTGATCGCTTAAGTAGTTCCAAGGAGCTACTGTAATAATATACCATGTTAACTTTCAAGTGTGTTGATGCCCTGTGCTGTATTTATGTATTTACTTGAGTTCAGGGCCCGCAGTGAGTGTTGCAGCAGTTCATGACATTTTTAGAAATTCTGTTAGTACTACTTATCTATGAGATGCAAAATGACTGTGGTATTGTGTACGGGGCTGGGCATACTGGGAATGCTAGATGGAGGCTCTTATTGTGGAAAGAGTAAAATGTTTCTTTTAACTCTTGTAATGTGTTAATCCTTTTCTAGTTTTGGGAATTCACAAGATGTGCAAGGCCTTTTGAGGAATTTTAAGCTTAGGTGTTTTGGAAATAATGTTGTCTTTGTTTAAAATTAATTGCAGGATTAGAGATCAATAATTTGTAGGAATAATTACCTTTGTAGAGTGGAGATAAAACACAAACGTCTCCTCTCTCACCCCAGATCTCTTTCAACAAGAAGTTTTGCCATCTTTAGGATTTTGCCCCTAATTTCAGTTTTGTAGCACAGGATTTCCAAAGAGTGCTTGTCTCCGAATATTTTATTGGAATTTGGTTCATGCAGGTGTGATTGGTTTAGGGCTGTGTGTGATGAGCAAATTTCACATCTTGGTTATGTCGCAGTCCAAAACTAGAACATTGTCTTTGGCTTTATTTATAAGATCAATTGTTGCTGCAATAGTTACAGGCAGGGAATTCCTGAAGCATTAGTTTAAAGACTGTTCAGTGTTCAGAAATTCCTGTTGCTGTCTTAGTGTTGATGCTGATATGAGTGGGTACTTGAGCAGATGCTGAAATTATTTTGTGTATTTGTTTTCTTGTTTTCTTTATGGGGATTTTTTTTTTCCCCCATTCATTCATTGTATATAGAGTACTTATGGTACTTTGTTCTAGATGCTACTGCATCTATGGAAATAAAAAGTCTGTCCAGAAGTTCTTCAATGTTGACAAGTGGAAAAACAAGTTTACTGGAATTACTAAAGTGGAGGCCCAGAGAAACAGAACAGCCCTGGTCAACAAAATGGGCTGTGGTCACAGCCCACAAGTAAGTTAACCACTTCCAGCAGAAGAGCAGTTGAAGGAGGCAGTTTTTTTGGAGGGACAGTCTTATGTGCTTTGCGCTTCACTTCGGTAAGGTACGAATTGTTTATCTGAAAGTTTAGTAGCATACATGAATTCTGAATTGTGATAATTGAATGAAGACTGTGAATGGCTTTGAGGAAGCGACCATGATAAATAGGTTATACCAGTGGTAAAAAAGAGGAAACTAACAGTAGGATTAAGATTGCAGAGTCGTTAAATTAAATGCTCTCTGGTATTCAGTAGCTGGCTTCGGATCATGAGTAGGCATTAGATTTTGGAGAAGGTGGCTGCAAACTTAATTTGGAAAGAAAGCAGTAGGTCTGGAGTGTATAGATAAATCAGATTCTTAATAATGAGAGAAGCTTGTTATACAACCTCAAATGCTACACTTCATTGGAAGAAAAATTAAATGCATAGGGCTACTGTTCGAATCTCTAGTTGACTAAGTTCTGCCTGTTTGTAATTTTCACATTCTGTAGCTTTTATTGGCTTGCACGTCCTTTGGTTGTTTTTTAATTTAGCGTTGACTGGCTGGAATGGCAACATAAATGGTACTAGGGGGTAACTGCAATGTAAATCCAGAACCATAAAGCAAACAGATTCTGTGGTTTGCCTTTTTCACCTTTTTATTTCAGGGTATTTGTGAAGAAATACTATGTAATTAAAAAAGCATCATGAGCTGTGCAGTGGGTTAAGGCTGCATTTTTGTGTGCAAGTGGCAGTGTGACATTGGTTACTGTTGAAATGACAGTGTTGTAGTGTGTTCTCCTTATGCAAAATCATTAAAGATACTTTTTGTGTAAAATTTCTGATAGCAAAATGTTATATGGCAGAGGAGGTTGACTGTTCCTGAATTTAGGAAATGGGAAAATTCTGAAAGTATTTACTCTTCAGCATTTAAATGGTTCATCACTGTTGTCACCTGTGCAAGTCACATAGTCAGGCTTTACTCTCTCAGGTGGTTGTTTCAGCAGGACTTTTTTGCTGGAACTTCAGATAATTAATTCTTTACATTCACTGGTTTTCTAGACAACTAATGGTGCTGGCTGCTACTGTTGCGTTTTGAATCCCACTTAAAATCTAAGCTGGTTTTGCATAAGTTCTTTCTTTTAATCAACAAAACAGAAACTGGATACTATCACATTTTATAGCAGTCCGTAATTGTGTTGCAAAGATCCTTAAAAGAAATACAGAGTAATGCACCTCTTGTTTAACACCATATAATCTCATAATCCTGGCTTTGTGTGTTCTTTTGAAAACTAGGTGGGCTGATGGCAATAAAATAGCTTCTTTGCTCAATCAGTGACTTAGGCTAAAAGTGGAAGGAGCAGCCATGTAGAACAAATAGTATTTTTAGACTAAAGGTAAAATGAGTTAAAGGTTAAGTATTTTTTTTATAATGTCTTGATGTGGGAAAAGAACAAGTCGTAAAGGTTAAACTTATTTTCTTTTGAATGTAGGAAACCAAACTTTCATGCTGCCCCTTTGGTGTCAGTTTGTTATGGTAAGATCAACTTTCTGGGGGTAGCCTTTCCTTTTGCGACTTGTTCTTTTCTTCTGAAATTTGTACTGTGACTGTTGTGCGAGTGTTACTTGATATGTTTTCAGAACTTGAACAAATATGCAAAGATCATAGTTTATTAAAGCATAAAAGTTTTCTGATTGTATTTTAAGTGTCTTTGATTGGCAACTGTTCCATCCAGAGACTGCTTTACTAAGTTTTGGTGAAATGCCCTTGAATAAGAAATAAGCAGCATATCACTAAAAGTGTAGCCACAAATGCTGGTGGATATGACTTTCTGGTGAAATGTGACTGATCAGGCTTACTGCAAATGTATTCATCAAAGAATGTAGTCTTACATCCGCTTGACAATTTACAACTCTAACTTAATATGTGTCCTGAAAGTGCCGTAGCATTATCTTCACCTAGCTCTGTGCTTAAACTTCTGAAAGACTCAGGGAAATGATATGAACAGTGGCTAAAATGGCAATGTAGTATGTTCACTCCCTTTTGTCAGAAACAGGTAAATAAGGGAACCCCAGCAATTTTCATTACTGGTTTCTGGGCTTTACATTTTGGATTAATAAAAGATTAATGTATTCTAAAGATTAAACTGCATGGCTGAACACATCTAGGTTAGTTGACTGGAATCTCAAGGCTAGTAGAATACAAAAGTTGAAAAAACGTGGCGTACAGCATATTGAAATAGATTAATGAAAAGCTGCATTGTGGTAGGTTTTTTTTCCAAAAGGCTACCCTACATAAACAAATGGGGAGTTCATCTATGAATTTAAATGTGAAATGATGTGAAGTAACAACTGTTCTGCTGATGTCAGCTGGCAAACCAACATATTGAAAATTTTTAACTGCTTTCAACGTAGGCAGGATTATAAGATTTTTCTTATTCTGATCTATTTTGCAGGCACAGTAATTATTTTCTTGACTACTGAAAAGTTTGGGTTTTTTTAAGACATCTTGATTTTTTTACAAGTTACTTTTAACTTCTGAAAATTAATCATGTCTTGGTTTGCCCTTTTTACATAGGTAAGAAGGACTTCTTACATAAGCTTTGACTTTTCAGAAGTACGGAATTGGTCCATGATTTAAATGAGGTAGGAATGTTAGCCCTGTTTAAAAATAAACAAACAAAGGCACCATAGCTTACAGTTGCACCACAGAAGCTAGTTAGCATGGTTAATGCTTGAAACTAAATGGATAGACTGATGTATTTTGGTCAAACATAGATAGCAAATGACAACTCTGAAAAGAACTGGTTTTGTGTCTGTGGTACGCAACAGAAGTTCATATAAACCTTAAGCTATACACCTTACCTGGAAGGCTGACTAACGAGGATAGTTTTGTTTCATACAAGAGCAATTTTTCCTCAAAAATTCCAAGCCTGCTCTTCCACACTGTTTATTTCAATAAGTCAAGAGAGAACTTCCACGCTTAAAATACAAAAAAAATTATAAATACCAGTTGTTTTTTAATTTTAACCTAAATTCATACAAGCTTATTCTAAGATCAAATTTAGTAGTTTAGCAATAGATAGGCAACTGACATGCCAAGTGTTAGTTTCTTGTATTATAAAAACATAATTTGTTTATGATAAATTAAATAAAACATTACTACTTCCAATATCCTGTATTCAATAAGCACTTTGCAGTAAATTTCCATGCGTTGTCACTGAATAGGATCTTTGTATTATTCTTCTCAAAAAACCCTCCCAAACTTTAATGCCTTTATGTCAAATGTAGGGGTTTGGATTACTATTTTTTATGCCTTTCTTATCCTCATTCCTAATCAAACTTCACATGTCCTCGAATTTTCTTCATTGAAATAATTGTTTCACAGTTTGTTTTCCATAAATTGTTGCTTTTGCTGCAATATAATGTGATTAGAACATTGGTTGCAGTGGATTCTGGAGCATATGTTGCCAAAGACTATATGAATTTGGTGTCGTTTGATGCCATGACAACAAGGGTTGCCATGATACTGATGAACAAAAAAGCTGGGATTGGCTAGCTTGCTCTTTTGAAAGCTTCAAGTATGATGTTTCTTGCCATAGAGATGGGTAGGTAGTTTCTAATTCTGCATCATAACACAGGGTTGAAATGTGATGACTTCACTAGTGCCTTTGGCAGCTCCCAGCCTTGTTAAAGATTCTACAAGGGTACGTTCTTCCAGAAATTCTGAGGATTATTTTTTTCAATGAATTAAAATGTTTCGTTCCTCAGCTCTGCAGCCTGTTTATAGACCCAAATCAAGGAAGAAATAGGTTAGGATGTCTGCTGTTTTCTCATCATTCCTTAACTGCAGCCACCAACAAATAAAATACTTACCCCATCATTAAAGGAAAAAAGTTTTGTTCATTTCATATCTGTATCATCAATGAAAATCATGTCTAGCTCATGTGTTTATTGCCTTGCAAAAGCTTTTTAGACTAGAGAGCAGTGACAAAGGTCAGCTTCACATATTGTCAAACCAAAGTGTAAGATGTACTTTCTCTATGTATTTGAGTAGTTCTTGTTGTGCTTTGAGTGGTGACAGTGACCTCTGTCAAATCAGACAAATACAGCAGGCTGTTGATCATGTTAGAATGGAACTCATAGGGGGAGGAGAGCAAAAATAAAATAATGGGTTAATCTGGGACTGTTTCCTGCATCTGCAGTTTGGGAATTAAGTGATTTCCACATAGTTCATTGTTATATGATTTGTTTTGCCTACACTGTGATGCTCATTGGGAAGTCTCATAGCCTGGATCAGGTTCAGAACTGAGTGCTGACAGCTTCTTAGTACTCAATATGGATGTTGAAGATGACAGTAACATGATTTTAGTTTAAAGTTGTCTTTCTTTGCATTAGCTTCATTCCAATGCTGTTTTTTTTCCACCATCCCTCCTGACCTGGGTAGCAAAGCTATCGATACCATGCAGTCTTTTTCTGCAATATAATGGAAGTGGGATGTCATTTACCTTAATTCCAAAAATGAGGCTATTAGTAAATAAGAGTTCACAGTCTTTCAGCTGAGGTATTGGTCTTGCAGTTTGAAAAGCTGGTTACTTAGACTTATTTCTTCTGAATCCTTCCAAGATCAAAAGCAATGAGGAGCTGACTATTCACATTCCTTAAGGTGAATTTTTAATAACAAAGTTCTGGATCCAGATGCTCAGATACTGGAGAACTTGCTTCTCAGTTTGTTGGGCTTATTCTTGCCACCACACTGCAAGGCTGTTCTGTCTGGCTTCTCCCTTTCTTCTGAAGAAGATTGAGAGTTATGTAGATGATGTTAGGTCATCCTTAAACCTAGAAATGAGGCTCCTGTGTTTCAGTGGATCTGTCAAGGGAGCTGAATCACATGCTCCTCAGCTGATCCCAGTAAAGCAGTGGTTTACAAATGGGGTTCTCAAAATGGGAGGTAGACTTAGTGAGGGTGATGGATATTTTCTACCACTGGCTGCAGCCCAGTGGCTTTGTACACAACTGGCATTTCAATGTTCTCATCCAGTTGTATGTTAATCATCTTAAACTAGCAGTAACATCCATGCAGTGAGTGAGTTAGTTCATGGTAGACACTTATAAAAGACAAGGCATTTACTTGTGTTTGTGAGGGTAGACTGAGAAAATATTTGTGGAAATACATGAAGCACCTTGTTTATAGTAAGATTTTTCATAACAGGTGAGATGAGTTTATATATACTTCCCTCCCATAGTCAAAAGACTGGTCTATGTGTGTAGACTTCTGGCTGTAGAGAGTGTATTATATGGCAGGTTGTTTCACATTGACAGTATCTTTCATTTTGTGTAACGTTCTTGAAAGCTATTGAATGCATGAAGTAAATAATCACATCTTTCTACTTTAAAAAAGCTTCCTATAGAAAGCATAGATGTGGCTTATTAGATGGTCTGCACTAGAATATTTAATTTGAAAGTCTTGTATGTAATCTGACATCAAGAATTTTTCACAGGTATGTTACTACTTTGATGCTTTTAGGTCGATAATCTTTCCTTTTCATCAGTGTGACCAACTTCAGTTCTAAACAAACTTTTAGTTATGGCAAAACAATAGCTGCATTGGTCTTTCCCCTTCTTTTATGGAACTGGTGGAAATTGGGTAGTAGAAAGAAAGTCTGCTGCTGTTAGAAAGAGTTCATCTTCTGAATCACTAAGCAAGTATGGTGCATGCATCTTCTGCATGGGTCTGAGCACCAATGTAGAAAATATGATGGCCATGGAGGAGA
The DNA here is from genome assembly GCA_033459285.1 of Clamator glandarius. Lineage (NCBI taxonomy): Eukaryota > Metazoa > Chordata > Aves > Cuculiformes > Cuculidae > Clamator > Clamator glandarius. The sequence goes on from JAUNZM010000039.1 coordinate 5,082,837, forward strand.
AAAGCTGTTGTTAGTCTGTATTTAGACTTATCCTGGCAAACATTTGTTGAAGCAAACAGCTTCAGAAATGTTTGGGCCAACACTAAATCAGGTCAGACAAAAGAATACCAGCCAACTGACACAGCAGTGCCTTTTCCAACTGCATGTATTGTGACCAGCCCTAACTTGGCAGGGAGGGTGACTGGCGCTGACAAGCTCGATGAGCAAATTTTGTTTTGTTTTGTGTGAACAGAACCCGTAGCTGTAAGGCCATTACGGCTTGCTAATGTTTACTAAACAAAGGCTTCCTGTTGAGAGATTTCTGAAACTAGAAATAGGTACCTTATGCTGGTTTTACACTAAAGATAGATGAGTGGTTATAAAATGTGGTGACTGAAACCATGGAGGAGTTGGGATGCTAATAACAACAGTGTGCTGCTGAGATGGCTTGGCTAATGCTGACAAGCTTCCCAGCTGCTTTGTTAGACTGTTCTTGTGCGTTAGGTTTGTCAGCTTTGAATACATGCTTTTTTACCCTATTCTTTTCTCCACTTCTGCAGCGTATGCTTTTGTGTGGTTGTCTTTGCAGTTTGGAATAGCTTGTTTCCAGCTAAGGAAAATGACGATTTTTTTACAGGAAAATGGAGTTTAACTCAGTGAAAGAAGTTTCACAGATAGGCTACTAAGCTCTCTCCAAGCCTTGGGATTCTCCCCTCCTCTCCACAAGTTTTAAGAGCTCTGGGGTTTGAGTTTTTTTCCTTCTTTTGTGGGGTAGAGAACTGACTTATTCTTCCAGGAGATTGTTGTCACCTAAGAGAACAGGTGGATTCATGTGTCCAGGGAAGTCCTCTGTGCTGCAGGCTCAGGAGCAGTCACAGTCCTCTGGTCTCAAGTACTAACTAGTCTTCTACTCTTAAGCTTGAAAGATTATAGACCTAGTACAGCATCCATTGCTGGAGGAATTTCCTGCTTGACTTCATGTAGATAAATGAATATATACAGTGAGACAAGGAACAGAAGAAAAACTGAAAGTAAATATTAATTTTTATGTCTAATTACGTCAGTTGAATTGCTGCAGGAACTTCTTGGAGACACATTTCCTCATGCATTCTTTTCACAGTAAACAGTATTTGCTCTACTGTTGCTTTGGTCTCTAGCCATTTTCAGGGTCCTTAGTATTAAAAATGTTTCTATTAATCTGGCATATTTGGATTGGTTTACTACCTGAGGTTTATAAATCTGTCCCGAACAGGAAATCTCTGTTTTAGCATTTGTTTGGTGAGTGTCAGTTGCTGAATGCAATGTAGTTGTGATTCCTAATGGCTTCTGCTCCCACCCCTCCCCAAACACCCTTGTATCATAAACCTTTTGTCTTCTAGAGGCACAGAAACAATGTTCCAGATATTTTGTAAACAAATAATACTGTGATGGAATACAAAGAAATCTCAGTTGGGTGTACCCCGACCTTTGCTTTTGAGAGTATAAGCAACTAATCTCATCCTTGAATGCATTATTTTAGTGATAGCGTTCTCCTGGATGGTATGATAAATGTGTAATTCAACTCAGCAGTTGTTTTCATCTTGCATTTCCCTTTGAAGCTTACTACTTGTTTCAGACTTGAAGAGGCTTGTGTGCCTTAAGTTTTTTTTCTCTCTTTTCTCCTTCTCCCACTTGCTTTGCTTTTTTACCCTGCCTCTGATGGTCTCGTAAGATATGAAGTCTTAATATTAAGGAACTGCATTTTGGGAGCAGATATGCTTTAGTTAGTTTTCTGTATTACTGCTTTTTTTCTTTTTTTGCCTTCATCTAACCTGTGAGGAGCCTCAAGAGGCAGTTTCATCCTGTAATGTCAAACCTGTATTTGTGAGTCACACTGAACTTTGGGGAAATAATTCATGCAGTTTGTTATCTGCCTGCAATGCACTCCCCTCTGAGGACTCTCAGACTGTGAGTAACCTGTAGATTGGTTTTGCTGCTTTCCTTCCTTGTTTTCCCTCTCCTACTTGTTTGGGGTCCAAAAGTCTGTCTATCATGTCACCAAAAGGACCTGGTTATGGGGTATGTGCATAGATTTTCCTAATCGCGTGATTAGAAAGTCCTCTCTCTCCAGCCAGAAGTGGACATCCGTGCATCAGAAGGCAGGGATGCTTCATCTTGGATAGGCAAGAGATGCAGTTCTGGTCAAATGGTGCACTTGTGCAGACTATTTCTAATGAGTTGACTACAAAATTCATGCTTTGCACATGAGGACTGCATATATTTTGGTTTGACCGAGATAGCTGATGGGGAAATTTTGTGGCGCATAGCCTTCAAATGCCTCCATAACAGCCTGTTGTCCCAGTCCTCACCATGTCAATTAGTCCCAGGAAAGGGCTGTGGAATATTTGTCTGTCTCTGGAGGTTTGTAAGATACATTAGCTCCATAGACTACCTCCTCCTTAAATATTTCAGAATTTAAGTCTATACACTAGACATGTTTCTTGACAAATGAATTGGATTTACCTTTAACTGTCTAATATCCTATTGCCTGGAAATAACATGTTACTATAATTTTCAGATACATTTTCTATGTTATTTGTTCCACTTTGAGTTCGTGGTTATCAGTATAGCTTTGCTGCCTTTCCTATTCCCTGCTGCCTTTGCAATTCCCAACAGCATTTATTTTTGTATCAGTGGAGTACAATTTAGTCTTTGATGGATCAAAACCTGAAGGATTCTTTAAAATTATCTGGTTTCATTTTGACAGCTATAGATTTTTCTCCAGGTGCTAGAAGGTGGCAATGGCCATGCTGGTTTAGACTAAATTTGTGTCTAACTCTGTGTCTAATGACTCCAAAAATGAATAGCTAGAGAAAAGCAAGAACGGTAAGTTGTACATATGTGATACCTCTCCTGCCCTCTGAACTCTAAGAGGAGTTCTTGAGCTGTTGCAGGTTACGTGGTTTTAGTACAATGCTTAATAGTTCAGAGGAGTGATTGAGTGAAAAGAAGTTGTGGAGGCAGATTCAAAAGGAATTAAATTAAGTCAAAGACAGCAGATCTGTAAGCAGTTACTGAAGTGCATAGGAATAGCTGTGGCAGCAGTTGAGTGCTGGGGAACTGGACTGCAGAAAGCAGACAGTCTCGTCTAGTATCCTAAGCAGCTTCACCCACTACTGTGTAGGGCACAAGCTAACTGGGGACCCATGGCCTGACCTGGTAATTGCATTTATTGTCTCATTAGTAACCCATAGGAAAATGTGGAAGAGCTTGTCCTGTCTCCTTGTTTCCATGAAAACTTCTTGTGTCAGTGCTGTGCTTTGGCAAGAATTTCCGCATGGCTCTTACACAAAGAAGCACCCTGTTCTGTTTTGAATCTGTCTCCTGCTTGCTCTGTTTAATCATCTGAGCTGTGTTCTATTTGAGTGGAAGCCACTGGCAAACGATTGATTCTACCTATGATTTTCATGCCTTTCACGATTTTATAGAATTCTCTATAAATCATCTTTATCCACAGTCCAAGATTTCACTGTTGTTGCTTGCATGGAACCTACTTCAAGGCTGGATTGTTTTTGCCATCTGAGCTATACTGAGCCTTTGCATCAATGTGTGTTTGTTATAAACTACCTCTGCTACTAATGTGTATGCATTGAATCATAGTCATGTTTAGTACCAACCTCTTGACATTTTTTTGCCTTTGCTGTTTTTAAGTCCTCAGTTTAAAACCATTATGTATATAAGTAAGTGAAGCAAAAGAGACAGTTGTGTTTCTTTAATAAATAACATTGATCTTTCTTAATTTACTGCTGTGTAAGATGGGTTTTCTTGGACTTGTGTGTCCTATTAAGGATACAGAGTTTCTTCCTCCTCTCCAGCAGGAACAAATACACAAACTGCTGGTGAATAGTAGATGAAGTTTTTGCCTTAGTCTACTTCCCAAGTCAAGGTTTCTTTCCTTTGACCATGTATAAGCTAGACCTAGTTGAAAAATTTTCCTTGTATTTGACAACTGGGGAGATAAGGACCATTCTGCTTCAGGCTTTAGGAGGCTTTAGGAGGCTTGGTTTTACACTTGGTAAAATCTCATGTAATTTGTATATAGTCCCTTCCATCTACCTACCTGACGGTAGTGATGTACTGTGCTGATGGGTCATCTTTATTGATTCCTCAGAAAAATTAGAAAATGTAGGTGCTTCTAGCCCAAGTATAAGATCCTGTAGCCAGACCTAAATGGCTCACATCTGAAACTGTTCTCTGAGTAACAGTGGATCAATTTACACTGTACTGTAATTGTCTGTATTGACCTGTTTTTTATCATGGCCACAGCAACGCAGAATTGCCATTCCTTTTTGCATGGTGGGGAAGTGAGTCAGCTTGTATTAGATCCTCTTTTTCTTTTTCATAAGCTAGACTTTCCTGAATTTGAAAGCTTTTTACCACAACTTGCAACGCAGCACTCTAGTGCATGTGAAACTTTTTAATTCTGTGCACCAGCACCTCTTCTGTAACAGAACAGAAGAGCTTGTGGTTTAACCTGTGCCATGTATGCAACAAGTATTATTTATTTAAGTAATAAGGCAGGATGGGGATATAGGAGCATATAGCAAGAGGTAGATATGCAAAAACTATTGCCCTACATGTATGCCTGTTAAAAATATTTCTAGATTAGGCCCGATTCTGCAAAATAATTTAGATGTTCGACTTCTTTACCAGAACTGATGTACTTAAAGACTGGCTTTTGTAGATCTAGGCTTGTATACTAAAGGTGCTTAGGATTTTACTGACACTTGAGTTGAAAACTAGCCAACATTTGCCAAAAATCTTTGTTTAATTATTTGAATATACAGAAATGGTGTTGAATTTGTATATCTACTGAGCAATCTAAATCTGCTTTTCTTAATGCTCTTTATTGAATATATGCAATTATAAAAGTGATTGTTGATGAAATAACATTAGTAAAAGAAGAAGATTTAATTCAGAAATTTTAGAGTGTTGATGTAGAGTGGTGCCCCTTTTTATTTAAAAGAGTATACATGCTTAATTTATTGGGAAAATTAATTTATATGTAAACAGCATACGATATCGCAAGTAAACTGTTAGCAAATGCTTGTGCAATTTTTTTAACAATTTCTTTATTCTAAGCAGGCCTAGCTTCCATATGGCCCAGACCTCACTGCAGCTGAATACCATTGAAGAGTAATGTGATTGGGAGTTAATTCACTGTTTTAATGTAGTTCCTCCTTTACTTTTTTCAGAAAATCAAGAGGGCCTCCATCAAGTAGTACATGAACGCCTGGGGGAGTTGCTGCGTATTTTAAAAGCAGTGATAAATAAGCATCCAACTCTAAACTCTGTTGATATTCTTAGTGCTGCAGGAACTGTTATTGCAAAAGTAAAAGGTAAGGAATTTACTACCTTTCATATTCTTGGAAAATTATATATAGTGACTTGATTGACTCTGACTCTGGCTTGGGATTATAGATTCTATGAATACAGAAGAAATGGGGACGGTTAATAGTAATACCTTAACATTTGTTTGAAAATAACTTCTGTAAATGAAAAGTAATAATAAATTGCTTGTTCTCCTGTTGATATAGCTAAATTCTGTTCATAGGAAGCTAGCTGCACACCCATACTGAATTCCAAAAGCACAAGTCTTTGATCTTGAGTTTTTCTTTACCTTTGTATTGCAGAATAGTACCACAGAAGGATAAACCTCTTGTTTATCCACTTAAAGTTTTCCCAAAAACTCTGCTTAATTCTGTTGAAGGGATGGTATTGTATTTATGTCAAGTGAAGAAATAGTTAAATGAATGATCCACATTTGAATGACATAACACTTATTTATAAATTCTACTAACAAATCATAAGCATGGTGTCAACAGCAGCAAATAAGCCTTGCAGCCCTAGATGTTACTTTCTGTTGCTTGCCTTTGCTGCTGAACTCTGTGTCAGACAAACGTGTTTAGTGAAGTACACATTTGCTCCATCCCCACAAATCGTACCTATTTCTTTTCTGTGTAGCCTTTTACTGCAGCTCTCCCCACTCTAGAATAAGTCTAGTTTTATTGCTGTAGAATCAGTACAGTTCTTTCCATGTGGCATGGAGAACATTTTAAGTAGGATTAAATCTCCAACTTTTGCTTGTGTTAAATCATGTGGAACATCTTCCTTCAGAGATGCATAATTTAGTTTTTCTCCTTGTTCTAAGGTTTTTCTCCTTCTTTTCTGATCATATTAACGTCTCTGAAGATACACTGCTGACTCAGCAAAGTACGAATATCAGTTAAAATAATAATATGTTTAGCTGCCTGATTCCTATATCTTAGATTGGATTGGCTTCTTCCAAGTGTCTTAGGGTCCTTCCTGTCAATATATAGCTTTTCCAGTTTGTTTGATCTTGCCAGGTATTAGCAGTCTACTTTGCATTTTCTTCCTGGTACATGTAGAGTTTCCTATAGGTTTGTCCCTGGTATAAGAAATGATCACAGGACTATAACTCTGCAGCTTCTGAACTTGCTTTAAAGAGTTCTACATAATGGTAGAAATGCAGAGGGCATCCCTGAGAGGCTGATGTTTGTCTTGTTAGTCTGAGGAACAGTTAAGTGCACATGTACAATGGTAATCAGGTATTTACCCATGAGAACAGGTTAAACGTTTAGTGACCGTAATTCCACATCCACCTTAGAAAAACCATTTCCATGCATAAGTGCTATGGTGAGATTACCACTCCACCTTAAATTCTGTGGGCACAGGACAATGTTCAACTGCTTTTTCTTTAGTTTAGGAAATGTTGAGGAGAACAGACTTAAGGTATGCGAGGAAGTCAAATTACATCAACTATATTATTGTAATAATATCTGTCCTCTCCGGATTACATAGTTTATCAAGGCTGTTCATGGTATGCAATGCCCCAAGGTGATCACTGTCTATAAGATCCAAGTTTACCACTGCGGAGTAAAGGAGTAGAATTACTTTGCATGTCTCGTATGGTAATGTTGTTGGTCATTTTGTGAATTTTTATATTCGATTTAAAGTCCCCTATAAGGCCAAAGTCACTTCATGTAGTCTACTGCTGAACCAATTTTCCAGATATACTGACATGTAGAGTTAAGCACTTTGTTTAATTACATAATCCACTCCTCTAGACTACTGGCAACCTTCTGAATTTGATGCCAGAAGTAAGGGGTTTTTTTAACTCCTTTTGGTGAATACTCTTCCATCATACAGTTCCAATAGTGCTGAACCCTGAGCAGATCCACTGCCATTTCATACATTCTTTTATATGCATCTGTTTCTGCCTGGTTTGATGAGAAGATGTTCTTTGAAGAGTTATTTTAAGATTCATTCGTTTCTCTTGATGATAACTTCAGTACTAAGCCTTTTTGGCAATACAGATACTCACAAATGTCTTTTAGCTTCTCCCAAACAGATTTTAGTTCATATAATTAACATGTTTGCACTTCAAATAAACTAAACACTAGCATTTTGCTTATGTTGCAGAGTTCACTCCCTGTTAATCTATTGAGTTTATGAGGAGCTACAGTCATGGAGAGATTGCATTATTTTCTATATGGAAAGAAAAAATGCTGTTAAGAAAGCATTGTGCATATTGTATCATTACAGAACACTGAAAGTAACTCCACTCTTTATTCTAAGAATACAAGAAGCAGTACAGTCATATCTTCCCATTTTCTGTCAGATATTTTCCAGTGGATCACATAGTGATATTCGTACATCAGGTACATCTTAAAAGTCTGTGTTCAGCCATAGCTCACTTGAACTATCTTAAATAAGACCTTGAGAAACCTCTCAAAGAAAAAGGCATAGAAGGAGTTGATTTTGTTATGGTAACAGACTTTGTCCTTGAGCCGAAACTGAGCTCAGGTTTTGACTTTTTTCTCACTGTTGGTTACATCATTCTGAATAATATTCTCATGGGCAACGGTTTGACAATACTGAAATTCTAGCTTTAAGACTCCTGCTACATGATCCAAAGTACAGTGATGATACCGTGCACAGTGCTTATCTGATATAAATGTGATCTTCCAGCTTGAATAAATAAATAAAAAGTGTTTTCTGGTGGAATAAAAGATTAAGGCATGCAATTGCTATTCATAGCATTCACACTGATTCCTCATTGAGTTATTCATCTGCTCCACAAACAGCATACATTCTGGACTTAGAATGGAGAGGCTGGCACAAAGTGGTTTTTCTTTGGCTAAAGCAAAGACAAACTCTCCCTGTGGTGAATCGTCATTCCTGTGATCCAGTGCTGTGCCCTGGCCTCACATAGTTCCCAAGTAAGGCAAGGAAGCTCTAGATCACACTAAAGAAGGTGATCTTGGTCGGTCTTACCTCAATATTTGTAGCCTTTGATACAAACAAGTACTTTCATATGAAGACTGTAGTAATACCTGTTGCTGTTTGCTTGGTCATGTATTGTATTTATCGCATGTTTGGAGATGGAAACAGGGAATTAGAGAGTTACTTTGGTCCTACTTCTGTAAAAACAGCAAAACCTTTGCTGTATGAAAACAGTCTACCTCCCTGCCAACATAACCTGTGGTAAAAGTGAAGGCAGCTTGTCTGTCTCTTTAGCGGCCGTTTGGTTTTTACAGCTGGTTTTTGTGTGAGGATCACAGTGCTCCAATTTTGTATTCAAAGTGAAGTGTACAACTGCTGGAACAGAGGAAGCTACAGTAAAAATACCACACGTTGTGGTGAGTTGTAAGCATACGAGACTTCAAGTTTGATTACAGTGGCCTGTCACACATGCGTTCACAGGTTCTCAGCTGTGGTTATTTCACTGGAAGTAATGTGACTTTTGAATAAACAGGAAGCTATGAAAATGTGAGAAGCTGGTAGGACAGAACCAGTATCCTTTTTCCTCTGTCTTCCCAGGCTGTGTTAATGTGGCATTATGAAAGAAGTTCATCTGACTCATCTGTTTCTTGTCATTGGAGGACAGAACTATAAAAAGATGTGGAAGTGTTTTGTATCTGTAGTCAGATTTATGACTACAAAGAAGATTAACCTGGCATGGAAAATTTCTGATGTTTATTTAGGAGAGGATGAAAAAGAAACAAGCTGGGATTTACACATTGGTGTTCTGGGTTTTTTTTTTCCACTCCCTTCAGAAATAGAAGCATAACTGATATAGGTTCTAGAAAGACCTTTTTGAATCTCTGCATAATACTACAGTTTCAAATCTAGTTCGTATTTGGAACTTCACATGGAGCAAATGGTTATTTTAACAAACATCTGCCTTTGCTCATAATGAAACCAGTTACCATAACTTTGGAACCGCTGACTGCCACTTTACTCTGGATTGTAAAATATTCTCTTAAGTATGACAAGTTGCACTGTGATTTAAATATGTCCAGTGCAGACAGAGCACCTCCTTTAAATTACTGCAAGTGGGAATGTTTTGAATGTTAGCAAAAATTAAAGTGCTTGTGCTCTTTGAGCCATTTCTCAGGCCCTTCAGTGACAATGATATGAATGCGTTTGTAGTTCTGATTTGGATGTCTAATGCAAATGTCCTTTTGGATAGAGTGAAGGAGAAACTAGCTGTACCATGCTACCTTAATCTTGCTACAAAGAATGATATTTGACAGAACAGATAATGTCAGACTTGTACCAATTTATGCTGAGATTGCAGGAAAACACAGAGGCTGGTGGGGAAACCTTGATTTCTATGGTTATACCTGGAACATGACATGGCTCACCAGGGTTTTTTGCTTGAACTACTATTCATCCTTGCTTACTCAAGGCACCTTGATCTGTAACAATTGAGACTTACTGCAGCATTTTGTCTGAGACTTGTTTGTATTCCTGTTTCTGGAAGTCACTTCCCAGTCTGGCACACCATCATACTCATAATTGTTATTTTCCCTCTCAGTGTCTTTAAATAGTTTATGGGCACAGAGTACATGTTTGTCTTGATTTCATGCTGAATACAAGATCTTTAGCTTTAAATTGTACCTTTTGACTTAACTGAATTACTAAAATGAATGCAAATTCCTGGTAAGGCTGAAAATTGCACTTGTCTTGTAGAAATTTACTTTTTAGGTATTTTTTTCTAATAATTCTGCATCAAAGTTAAATACCTCTAGCAAGGTGAAGTAATTTCACTTTTATTGGTGTATTTGTGGTGTAAATTCAGAGCAAAATTTATTATGGAGGGAACAGGAAACAGTTCCTCAAACTTGTCTTGTTGGCATTCAGCTAAAGTTGGGGAGGATGCCAAAACTTGGTAAGTACAGGCTGGTGAAATTATATAGCAGAGAGCACTAAAAGTAGAGCAGTAGAGCCTGGCCAGCCTGTTGATCATCTCTAGCTGTGAGATGCCAAGAACCACTCCTCTTCTGTGTCTTTCCAGTCTGCATGCTACTACCCTTTACCCATGTTTCTCCCCACATTCTTTCACACATTTTTAAAGATGAGAGGTAATAACAATAAGTATTCCAAATCTAAATTTTGGGGGAGGGAGTGGTTTTTTTGGTCTTGCTTGTGTTTTTTGTTTGCTTGTGTGGTGCTTTTTGTGTGTGTGTTTTAATAGTTCTGAGATCACTTGAAAGCATTGTTGGGATTTTGAGGACAGAAAAGTGCTTTCAAAGTTATTTAGTTCCAACTAGTCAGCCAACTGCTTACTGCTTAAAATCAGCAAGTAAGGTATTGAAGATGTATTGCTGTCTAAGGAAGCTTATGGTAGTGTTACTATACCTGCCTATTAGGTATGAGAAAATTGGCCGGTAAAGAGTAAATTCTGCAGGCTGATGTGGTTTTGGCTTGTCCAGGTTCTGCAAACAGCTGGGGATGTAGCTGTGCTGCTGCCAGTCCTGCACGAGTCTATAGGGAGCAGGAAGGAAGAAGCAAGCAAATTCCTGCAGACTCTGACACAGCAGTGTCCTCTATGCTGCCTTGATTCGTCTGGAAGGGGACAAGCGAGCTTTGCAGAAGCTTGTGTGCTGTGCTGTGGTTGCTGTGAGCTGTCTAAGCATCATAGTTTAAAGGCCTTGATTGCAGCTTGGTCTTGACAGCTGACAGCCTCTTCGTCATAGTTTCAGAAGCATTGCTCAAATGTCCTCAGGCACTGATTCTCTCTTCCAAAACTTGCATGGCTGTTGTTGGTTCCCCAGCCTGTTCTGTGCTTGATTCAGAAAGCTCTTGATGGCATGACCCAAGAGTTGAAACTTTGCAGTGGCTTGCAGCTTTTTGATGAGATTAGCAAACCCACCTCATTTTGAACGCAGGCTTGCTAGCTTTGGAAACACAGGTCCACTTCAATACAAACCTAGCTTGCATTTCAGGTACTGGATTCTGGATTTTAATGTATTGCTGTCATATGTTTTTTATAAAGTTCATGATGTGGCATCTGAAGTCTTACTTAAAAGCATTGTTAAGTTGTACACTTGCTTTGAAATCTGTAGAACTATAGATAGATAGCTGTCATTTCCAGACATGGAAAGATTACTATAGTTCATTGTTGTCAGTAGCTATTGTGTGCAGTCAGGATGTCCTGGGGAAAGAACGTGCATGGTTTAAAGTTGATGTTAAGTACATCAGCATTCCAGCAGTAGTAAGCTAGAAGAAAGCTGTTCTTATTCCACTGAACTACTAATAGTTTGGACTAACTTTTTTGGGAGAAGTAGTAATTCTGAAAAACTGGATATTGGTTATTCCATGAGATGGATCCTGAAAAGAAAGGATTTAGCTGGTGTATAACGTGTAAAGCTTAACAAAACTCTTCCTGGAACAGGAAGGCAGAGTGAAACAGCATTTCTTTAGGGAGAGGCTATCTGTATTGATGTCTTGTTAGCAAAGTGAAAGAAGTGCTTTTTCTCTGAAGACAGAGCAGCTAATGGATATACAAATGTTTCAGTGGTAAGTCCTTTGAATCTACAGACAGTTTTTATGGTTCCTTTTTAGTTTTGAAACAGTTTGCTTTTCATGCCAGCACTCAAATGATTTTTCACTATTGGCTGGTAATCAATAGATTTTGTAATAACTATTGTTGCTTAATGATTTGGAATGCAAAGTTTAGATTTATAAACAGTGTTGTCTCTGGAAAGCTGACGTTTTCAACTAAACTGAATTTTTTAAAAAAATTAAACAAATCCACTGCTATTTACAAAGTTGTTAAAAAAACTATCTGTTGAGCTTTGAGTCTCATTTCAAACAAAGGTGCCAGAGGGACTTTTTAGATAATTGCAAAGTGTAGACGAATGAAGAGGTAGAGGAAGCCTTAGTTTAGCAGTTAACTGTGGCAACAGAGACTGTGAGGTTTTTTGTAATACGTGGCAATGTTGTGTTTTATTGCTGTAGGCTTATCACAACACATTTTTTTCCAAATCTGCCAGTAATTGTGTAAATAACCCATGAGAAGAATACATATTTTCCATAATAGCTTTATATAGAAATAGTTGTTACAAAAATGTTGATCAGACCTGTTGGTGTGCTATGTAAAAGGTAATGGATGCAGCTGCGTTAATTTACTGGTTAAAAACTTTTCCTTTCACAAAGGAAGTCTAATGAGGGAGCAGATTACTGTACTTTCTTTGTTTGTTACCATTAGTGTTAAGGCACCTGGCAGGAAGTTTGGATAGTTTTTAAAAGTCAAGTCTGTAAAACAGTGTGTATAAAATGGGTAACATTTTAACGTGATTTAATTTTTGGTACTTCTAGAAGTCATTGTGGGCCACTATTACCATACTTGTACTTAAAATGTGATAAGGATAATGTAAATTAGCATTTACATAGGTTTTGCAGAAATTGATGAATAGATGTCTCATTGGACTATCTCTGGGACAGACGATTTTAAGCGTAATTTAGACATTTAGGTAATTAAGAATAATGCATTGCTTTAAGAAAAAAAAAAAAGCTTTAAAAGAGTAAGTACTAATGTGAAGCAGTCACTTCTCCCAGTGTAAAGCTGGGAAAGCTCTCTGGAGGGCTTGCCTCTGATTCAAAAGAATGTACTCTATTTCTCTACAAAAAATTTCCTAGTCACCAATGATTAAGGAATCTAGTTAGAAGCAGGGAAAAATGTTTGTGCTTTTTGTCTTTTCCTTTCTCCCTCCTCTCCTTTGTCCAGTAGTTGTAAATAGAAACTCTGGATGAGTCATTCTTCTTATCTTTTTATTTCAGTTTGTTATGGAAGCATGTTAAAGGCTCAGTGCTAAATGCCTAAACACAGGTCTTGATCATCTTTTTTAAACCACCTAGTTTGTCCAGGAATGCTCCCTTTCCCACTTTGGAATGGCAATAGTTATACTAGGTTCTTCCCTACTTTTAACACGAAAAACTAAGGGGCTTTTGCCAGATGATGGAGCTAGTAATTAAAGCATTTTGCAATTGACACCACCTTTTTATAGCTTTCTGTTTGTCTGTGTTCAAGCCAGAAATTCTGTGTTCTGGGTACGTATGCGGAATTTTCATATATAATCGTATGGCAAGGAGGCACCCCCCTAAACTAGGGCTAGTGTTCTGGATTCTGAAATTGCTGCCCAGGGGAGAAACAGTTTTTAAAATACTTGACTGTGTTTCTGAGCTGCTTTATGGTGTTTCTGATGCTGTGTGATTTGACTTGCTGATAAATGACTGCTTCTCTTCCCTTCGCATTATCCTCATGTTCCCTCACAGTGCAGCTTCTTAAGTAGAAGTAGAGGAAGTGGAAGAGTAATCTGATTTCATTATGAGAAGCTTCTGGATCTTTTGTTTAGCGTTTTTCATTATTAAGACTCTGCTTTTCAATTGTTCAGAAAAGTAGAATGTTGCATGCTCTGTAGAAGACTATGTATAAAGTTATCTTTAGGCCTAGTAAACTTACTTGCTTTATCCCACCTCTCACATTTTGGTTTTCCTAAGCGGTGAACTTCAAAGAAGCTAATGAAGAAAACAAGAGAGAACTTTTCAGTGAAATATTTTCTTCAATTGAGACATTGGCCTTCACCTTTGGAAACGTGTAAGTAGGAATCCAGAAGGAAGTTTTAAAGAGCTCTGTGGAGCTGAATCAAACTAGGACTAAACAACAGAAACTTTAGTTGTATTTTGGACAAATATTAGCTGACAAACTACTTTGAATTAACCATGTCCAGAACAGCTTTACTGCTTTGTTTGGGAGTGTGGGGTTTTGTTTTATTTTTTTTTCCTTAACAAGGAAAATTATGATGATATAGAAATTGCAGAGAATATAGAACTACTTCTAAAATTGTTCTGCAGAACTTTAAAAGGAAATTAGAAACACTGAATTTTCATTCTCAGTGATCTGAAGTTGCTTGGTGAGGTAAAGTAATGAAGTAACACGATTCTTTGTTTTTCTGGTAGTGTTTCAGACTTCCTTATGGGAGATGTAGACAATGGCTCGTCATTGGGACTTCCTGTATCTCGGAGAAGTCGGGTAGGCTAAGCACGTTCTCTTGGGGTGTGGAATTATATCTTTTAAAGGAGATTTTCATTTCCACTGAAACTCTGCATCACGGGGCTAGGACACTTGGAGTCTTCTGTGTGTTAAAACAAGATTAAGCCCATGAAAAAAAATGTCTTCAAGGTTTCAGATTCTTGAACATATTCTCTGTTCTAAATATCAGTGATGACTTAACAGGGCTAATGCTCAAATACGTAAATGACAACCTGCTGTAATGATTGTTGAGATTTTTAAATTGGTTAAGTGTGATGAACTAAATACCTCAAAGTAATTTACTTGAATGATTTGCATGCTGGAGTAGTTAGAATAGACCTGTTAGACCTAGAAAGTAAAGGTTTAATGCCCTCTTTTTGGCTTTTAAAGACTAATACACATTACAAAATTTTTCTAGAGCCCAGTTTCTTCTGTAGCTGTGTCAAAATTCACTAAGAGAACTGAGGCAGAGAACTATCAACTTATAAGTAGTCAAAGAAAAATATTAGCATTTTAAACTCTGCTTTAAACACTTTGAAGGTGACATTAAAAAATACTCAACATAAAAATCTGTTCTGAATTTTTTTGTCTAGAAACAGACTTTTAAGTATATCAAGCCAAATTATAATGTACGAACAAGGAAAATGCAGTTATTAATTGGTGTGTATGACAAAATAAGTTGTAGCAAGGTTAAAAATTTTATGTTGTGGGCTTTTTTAAAGGCTTCATTGAAACATACCTAAGGCTTAGCATTCCTTCGTACGAGCTTGGTCATAGCAATGCTGTACAGCTACAGCTGCGTAGTTATCTTTACATTTTCACTGTGTTTGATAACACATGTGTGAGAAGTAGGGATGATTACAGAAGTTCAGAGGCTGCCATGAAACTCAACTTCACAGACAACATGGAGTGGAAGGAGTCTGCTCTGAAAACTGGTTCCAGCAGACTTGGAATCAGAGGATTAGGTTGCTGATTATAAGTGTCAAATGAAATAGCATAGAAGCCTGCATTTCAATTAACTTAAATGAGATGATTTGAACAAGTACTATTTCTGCTAATCGGTTCACCAGCAGAAATAAGGTACTGAATTTGCCAGTGTTTTAATCTTGTAATTGCTTTGCAATGCAAAAATAAGTTCCTGTGGAACAAGACGGTCACATATTGTGTGTATTTGTGTTGTGAAGTGAATGCTTGGCTGTTCACTGTTCTGAACATGGGGGTAACGGAACACTGAGGGGAAATTAGAATATAGTGCAATGAAGAAGGAATTCTATTCTAGATATTCCAAAAGTCACCAGCTTATATTTAAAATCCCTTTTTTGTCATTTACTTTTCCTAATGTGGAAAGGAACAATTATAAATTTTGGAAGAAGTAGGACAATATGATTTGATTTCTTAGAAATCTGTCTTAAGTGTATTTTCATTCAGGCAAATAAATACCTATTTAATTAATAAATCATTTCACTTTGACTTACAATTTGGAGAGCAGTTTGAACGCCAGCTACAAATTGAGTGTAAGGAGGAGTTAGGTGCAAAATATTTAAGTAGTAGTTTTAACTTTTCAATCATGTGGATGTGTGCATTCAGTGGTTGAATGTAGCTGTATCCTGAAAAGATTAGAGCACAATATTTTGGTAGAACTTAACATATAAAACCCTTAGGGGTTAATTAAAGGAGTATATTTTTAATTGCCTGTGAAGTTAGAGACCGCCCTAAATAAGCTGTTGAAGACTGCTGGGGGGTGGTGTGGGCTGCTGATCTTGCTTCTCTTGACTGCAGGGGAGTCTACATTCGTTAGTTCAGGCATTCCACTTGGAAGCTCCCAAGTTATATTTGTGTACCCCCTCTTAGCAAATGTAATTGTTCTCATTTTAGCCCTTATAGTACAACCAGAAGTACAAGTGTAAGCAAAAATATTTTTTAATTAAAAACAGACAACCTTTCAAATACATTGAAAGAGCAGAGACAGGCATGCCTGACCTTTCATTCCTCAGTGAGCTATTTGAATGCTGTTTGATGGTATGTAGATCTGAGATCATAATAATGGAGAATGATAAAATTTTTCAAAACGTGTGCATAGATTTGCATCTGTCAGGGTGAGAGCTCTTGGGTAATGGGGAAAAAAAGGCAGAAGAGACTAGTTAAAGTTAAGAAGTTAAATCTATTTAGAAGTCAGGCTATTTCTCTTTTTTTTTTTTTTTCTTGTTATGCTCCTTGGGATGAGTCATTGGATGCTTGAGGCATCAGGCTGTATGGATTAAGTTCTGATGCTAAGTTGTAGAACATAAACAAGAGTAGTTGTCCATGTGCTTACTTTTAAAACCTATTACATATTTGCAATGGGGTGAATGTTGATGCCTGAGTGAGCATCAATTAGTTACCCTAACCAGATTATGTGCCTGAATTACTGGAAAGGAGCGAATAGTTCTCTGGACTGAAATTATTTAGGTCTTATAGAATGGGTAATAACTTTTAGGGCCAGAATTTATAAGTACTTCCTGTGTTAATATTAAGTATATAGAGGTTTTCCTCTTCTTATTTGTTCTTCCCTAACAACTTTATGTCACTTGAAAATCTACTTGAAGACAGTAACACTTGACACCCAAGTCAGAATTAAATCTAGGAATGTTCAGGCTCTCTGTGTAGCCAAATATTGATCCATTTTCCACCTCCCACCCCCCCCGACCCAAGCTCTTTGGTTAATAGACAGCTTTGGGTGGATTTCCCTCCTGTTTTGGAAAAGCCCTTCTATTATACTGAAACTCTCGTACAGCAAATGTAGTAGTCTTCCATTTCCTTAGGAATGGGGCTGTTCTTTAGACTGTAATTTGACTCTGTTAAATGTAATTGACGGTTAATACCTTGCATGTTTTAGTATATGGAAAAGCTGTTTTTACAGTGATGTAAACAGTGATTGTTGAGGGATTTGGGGTTTTATGTGATTTATGATCACTTTCAATTTACATTTAAACAAACAAACAAGAACAGCTTGCATCATTGTTACTGTGCTCCATTTCAGCTTTAAGTCTGAAAATAAAACACTACCAAAGTCTAAAATGGAAACAAGCTGTTCTTGTAAAGCTTAAAGCTGCTTTGCAGCTGTTTCTCAGCTCTTGTCTTCTGCCTGCCCGCAGCTTGAGTTTTCAAGAGAATTTTATTCATTTAAAATGAAGTAGGGTTGTGTTGGTTTTTGTTTGAGGTGGTTACTAGGTAAATTTTTTATTAATTTAAATTTGCTCAGTGACCTGGCTTACTGCACAGTCCTACAAATAGTTCAACGTGCACAGTTAAAGGAGTAGCAAAATGCAGCATGAGGACAAAGGTAGGGATGAAATCTTGTGCTAAATTCCTTTTATTACTGCTTTGAATTCTGTCATGTTGTGCTGGTTGTCAGGGCTCCATTTGCAAGTGCTCCTAGTCAGGTGGTGTGCCTGCAGTGCACACCTGCAGGTAATTTAGGAGAAATAACTTTATTGCTTGGAAGAAATACAGGATTCTAATGGTGTGTAGAATAGTGTCTGTTATGCATACAACATTAGCTCTGTGTGAAATGCTTTTTAAAAGATAGGGAGGTCACTTGAATTAATTGGGTTGATATCTCACAACAGCCTTTCAAGATTATTGGTTTCAAGGTATACAGTGATTCTTTGCTATTTATGTTTCAATCAACAGCTATGGGAGCTCAGAAGATATTGGGCCTTAGATGGGAGGGAGTTGTAGCACAGATTGTTTTACCTGAAAAAAAGGGGACAGATGATGCCATTTATTTTGTTAGCCTGTCAGTTTTAGTGAGAGCTTTTCTTCTCTAACTTAATGCTTGTTTCTTGTTCACCAGTCTTTTGAGAATCTTTCTCTGGAGTCTGGGGGTTTGCTGCATGAAAGGGATGATATTCAAGGTAGGTTATTAATTTAGTATTAATAAATGCTATTCTGTATCTATGTTGTCATCTTCTAGAATGTGATAAGTAAGTTGATTGCTTTTTTACACCTATGCTGCCATTAAAATGTCACTGTAAAAACTTTGCAGTTGCAAAGGTTTTATGCTTTTGTGAAAATCAACCTCGGTTGCCTTTAGGAGGAGGAAAAGAACCAAGGTCTGAAGCACTTGTGTATGTAATCATATGATTGGTGTTTTGTTAGGTCACTTTCTTAAAGAAAGTTATGCTGACCATATGACTACTATAGGTAAAATACTATGACCCTTAATTTGTTCTAAAACCTCTGTCAGTCCTGTTTAGATTCAACTAGCATTAAAGACCAACTTAAGATCAGAGCTGCTTAAGTATTCACAGTTGGCTAATACTGGCTTTGCTCTCAGTGTGTGGTCATGTATAAAAATCACTTCTTTGTGTTCGATGCTTTATTTTCAGGACATCTTCGAGCAGAGGAGGTTGATAGCATGCTTCTAAGAAATGACAGCGGAATTGAATCAGCACTGTCCTATGCTAAAGCATGGTCAAAATATACCAAGGATGTAGTTGCATGGGTAGAAAAAAAGCTTAGCTTGGGTGAGTGGCTCTTTCTGACATTTAATCAGCTTTCTCATGATGAAATTAAATCTCTTGTCAGGCCTCTGTGCTGCAGACTGTCAATAATGTGATTTCTAAATTAGTAGCTGTTCTGCCTAAGTAGACAGAACTGTTGCGCATTTCCTATAATTAAAGGCCTGTAGCAAAGTGAAGGTGGTCCCCTGTGTAGCCTATCTATTAAAGGAAGAATGTAAAAAGCATTTAGCATGGGGTACCACTGTTAGTGTAAACAATAACTGTGATTTTTTTTTTTTTTTTTTTTTTTTACAGAAGTGGAATGTGCTAAAAACTTAGCAAAAATGGCTGAAACTGCTAAAACCGTTGTTGGACATCAGGTGAGTACGTGTTGTGGGCTTTAAAATAGTCTTGAACACGTACTGGATGCATTGCCCAAAAGTGAAACTTTAGGGATGCTGAAGAATGGATTTTTATCTTGATAAAGAATTGATTTATGCTGTAAATCACTGGTTTAAAAGATCAGCTATGTTTTTATGTCCTCTCATGTCCTATAGAAATTTGGAGATATTAATTTATTTTTGTTGAAGATGCAGAAAGCCATGTAATTTTCCAATATGTTCTTTTGTCTTGTATGCTCTGTGATTTGGACTTGTAGACTTCTTTAATTTTAGAGTGTTTTCCTAGTAAAACAATGTGTAGCTGAGAAATTAATCATTTTTTTGTATTCATACCCAACTGACTTCCACACACACAAATACCTTACTAAATTTAATTGAAAATCCACTTAAAATATACAGACGTTTAGAATGTCACTGTACCTCTACCTTACCTTGAACGTTTTTGTTGTGTGTAATTTTAGGATTATATGCCATTCCAGTCAATATTCATTAATGCTTTTCAAAACGATATTGAGAACAGTCAACTTTGGCAACAAACAGCTGCTGCTCTCCAATCTAACAAATTTGTGCAGGTAAGCTTAAAGAAAAAGACCAAGATATTGTTTAGGTTTTCATAAAGCTTTGTAACGGCACATACTCTTCACCAGAACACCCTTGCAGCCTATAAGTCTTTTATGCATTCTCTTAATGTTTCCTATTTAGCCTCTTCTTGGAAGGAAAAATGAGCTGGATAGACAAAGGAAGGATATCAAGGAGCTTTGGCAGCGAGAACAGAAAAAAATGGTTTGTGTTTCTTTCATATCTGACAATATTAAATCTAAAATTCTTCAAAAGCACAAAACTTGAAAACTAGCTTGTTACACACTGAAATACACGTGTAGAATCTATGGAACCTATTGAATGCAGTAACTAACAGTCAATTTCATGATATATTTGTATTTGTAAAAGGTTATCTTTCAATGACCATGTGCTTTGAACTGCAGTGTACAGACCTGTGCATGACAGCTGCTTTAAACATCACATTAGATAATAAGCAATTATTTAAATTTTCCTGGTTTGCTTTTTTTCTTTGATTGCATTTTGCAGCAAGAGCTGGAAGCTACTCTAAGAAAAGCAAAGTTACTATATACACAGCGTCAAGATGAGTATGAGAAGGCAAAATCCTGCACTGCTCGTGCTGAGGAGGAACATCTTAGCTCAAGTGGAAGCTTTGTGAAAGATTTCAGCAAGCAACTGGAAAAAAAACGAAGGCTAGAAGAGGAAGCTCTTCAAAAAGTAAGAGGTTTTGTTCCTTGCTGTTAAAGTTAAGCCTACACTGGTTTTACTCATGCTTTTCCAGTGGCAGTATTTGAGCAAGTATTGTGTTCATAATTTTTAATCATCCTGTGTTCTTTTGGGCTTTCATCCTAAATGAGACTCTCCAACTCTTGTGTGAGTTTTATTCTAGCTTCTAGTAATGAAGCCAGTAGTCCAACAGCCCTTTGTACTTGTGTTTTCTCTAGGCTGAAGAGGCTGGTGAACACTATAAAGCCAGCATGACAGAGATTGAAGAAAAAAGAAATTATTTGGAAGGCTTTAAAAGTGAAATCTTAACACAGCTTCGGGAGCTTATTTACCAGTGTGATCTTACTCTAAAAGCTGTAAGCATGCTTTTTAAACTATATTTTGCACAAGTGTGTATATATTGTTAAATCTAAGAGAGCCCCATCTATAGTGTTACCTGCTTTAAAACTGAGTTTTTCAAAGGGCAGAGTTCAAGCCAATAGAAAAAAGGAGGAAAACTTTTAATGTTTGTAGTGTTCCCTTTGTGTTAGTAGGTTTTTTTTAAAAAAATGGGGAAATGTGTGTGTCTTGAATGATTTTGGTGGTTTTTATCAGCTGTTGCCTTGCAGGAACCCTGAATACACATTCCTTGTTTTGATGGCAGTAGTGTCACTCTTGCTGAAGGGTACAGCTCTCATTCCCATCATTTTCATTAGCGCATTAGCAAGATGTTTGGCTCAGATGCAGAATGGACATTAATACACTGCATCATAGAGCCTGCTAATCTCTAACAATCTCACTTACTACAGAATCCATTGCAACTACTTTAATTTATTAATTTAATGCATATAAATAAGCAAAGGGTTGTCAAAACAGAATATCTACACACAGAGATTTTTTTAAAAAGCTTAAAAACATTATATGTGCCAATAGATGTGGATGTGTACTTTTTAAGATGAGACGAAGCCAATATAATACTGGGGCAGGGCGTGGGGATGGAAAACAAATGCTCTCCCCTCCCCCGAGCAACCAAAAAACCACCCATGAGACTAGTAGAAAGCTTAGACAAACTTGTCTAAGCAGCAATGCGGCATCACATTCCCTCATCACTGCCTTGTGGTAAATTATGTTAGAAGTTTTACATAATTTAACAAAAAACGTGGTCATTTAATCTGTTCTGCTGGGGCAAGGAGTTTTATCTATTTCTTGTCTCAAGGTGATATGGCGCTCATCTGGGTTTGGACCTCCAAGTACTTCATTACTGTAGTGGTGGCTAAAATCCCTCCAGAGCATGAAAAATGCCTTTCTGTTAGCAAAAAACCTTTGTCTTGATCATCCCATAGCATGAAGGCATTGGAATTACTTTTACTACCTGGAGGATTCAATAGCCCAGAGAGAAGGGGAATACTAGCATCTATACTGCAGATGAAATATTAGTAGTTGACTTTTGGGAACCTTGCACAAAGTCCATCCATACAAATGTTACTATTTTCTAGATTTTTTTTTCTAGTCTTATAGTTTAAATAATTGTCTGTTGGGATATTAATTTGGGTTAGGCAAAGTGCAAGTGAAATACCTAGTAAACTATCTACAAGTATTGAAATTTTTTTTCTTCCAACAGGCAACAGTTAACCTGTTCCAGCTGCAGCACACTCAGGTTGTATCTCTCCCAGTTAATTGCCAGTCCCTCTGTGAAAGTGCCAAACTCTATGACCCTGGTCAGCAGTATTCACAGTTTGTGAGAAGTTTGCCAAAGGAAGGTGTTCACATTGAATCAGGTTCTTTTGAAATCCAGAGTTCCCAGGTTGATGGGTAAGTCCCCAGACTACAGAGGTGGCATTTGCTTTGTTTAGGATGAAGTTCTAGGCACACATGTTAAACAGTAAACCAGTGTTTCTGGAGGAATTAAACAAAACCTGATGTGTTACCATGCTTTACCATTCTCTATTTCTTTGACTCATCTTTTTGTAGATTATATGTAAACGTTGACATTGAAACTTGACTTTAAATTCCAAAGCAGAATGTCATTTTGTGTAATAAGACTTGCTAAAATATTGACAATTGTGCAAGAATTGACTTGTAACTATTTTAATGTAGGTGGTGGTTAGTATGAAAAGTGTAATTTTTGAACTCTATAGTGGGGTGTGGCAGTAGTACTTGATAATCAGATTACGAAGTCTGAGGGGGTAGTTTTACTCTTCTGCAGGCCTTGCTGCTACAGTAGCTTCTTTCGTATCACTGACCTTTGGCAACTTTTTGTCAGGAAGCATTCCTTGAATTCTGTCTCATGCTGTGTGTCTAAAAAGTGTAAAGTCACGTGTCCCTGTGTTATAACTTCATTGATTTTTTTTTTTTCCAACCTGTGTGAAAGGGTAGTTCTTATTGTTAATCTATTAAAGATACAGCTGTGTGGGAGTAAAGATGTCAAGAAAAAGAGACAACTCCTTCTGTCAGTGTGCCAAATGCTTTTCCACCTTTAACTTGTAAAATAGTCGTCTTGGCACTAAAGCACCAGAATATCCATTCCAATCTGTGTATTTCACAGTTCTACAGGAAAGTGATGTCATTCTCTTTCAAAAGGAAACTATATAAAAAAAAAATCCTAAAGCTTGAGTCAGACTTCTACCAACAAAAGCCAGGAAATTCAAAGTTAAAGCAGAGATTCTTAGTTCTTGTCTGTAAATTTCCTGCCTTTTAAGACTGATTCAGGCTGTACTCATAAACTTTGACTTAGAGGGATTTAACTATGCAGCTCCCTGAGAAACTGATGAGCATGAAATTTCAAACTCTTTGTGTGCTTTCCCAGCTATTTACTGCTTAAGATTTATAGGAGTGATTTTTTCTCCCCCCTCTCCCCACCTTTTGTTTTCTTTGACATGGCCTTGTGATTTTTCCTGTACTTGAAGAGATCATTTTTATTGTTTAGGTTTGCATTTATTTAAGGGACAGTAGCTTCAACAAATGTGAATATTAATGTTTTTAAGTCTTTATTTCCTTCAGCTGGATAGAAGTGATTAAGGAACAGCTTCCCGACTGCTAAACTTGGCTGGCAGGCCACTTTGTCCACAGGGTGCTACAGTAGTTTTACAGTAATTACTGTTCACAGTTTTCTGTCTTTATCTTGAGAGCAGATTTACACAGTGGACTGATCTATAAGCTCTCTGGCAGCTTCAAAATGTTTTCTGTGCTTTTAAAACAGCATTTTAACATCTGTATATTTATAGGTGAATGATCCTTATAGTTGAGCAGACAATCTTTTGGAAGAAAAGCATAAAAGTAGGATGCAATCACCTCTGAAATATTCTGATCTTTAGAGGAACATATATGCAGTCTGGAAAATAATTTTCCAAAGTCTGGAAAATAATTGTTTTAATTCCTTGCAGAGGTGTGGAAAAACTTACAGAGGGGTAGAAAAGACTGGGAAACTGCATTATTAAAAGTAAATTGCCGCACATCCCCTTTTTAAAGATTTTGGGCTTTAATATTTACATGTCAAATATGAACCTGAACAGCAATTAAGTGAAGTATTTTTACTACTCAAGTATAAAAAAAGACACTGCTTTTTATTAATTCCATCATATTCACTCTTCAAATTACTTTCTGCTTTCTCTGAAGGGTTTTTAATAAACAGTCAACCAACAGTGTCCATACGTCACATGGTAACTTATCTCAGTGTTCAGGAGATTTTCCTGCTCAGACAATAGATGATGTGGGAAGCCCGATTTATCATCGTTCACAAAAGATTGGAGAGAAGAGATCTTCCAGCAGCACAGATATCCAAGGTAGTTCTGCTATGTTTCATCTGGAGTTCAGTCTCTATATAAAAAATACCAGAGGAAACAAGGTGCTTGTTTTCTCACAGTCAGAAATGTAGCACTGAAGGTTTTTTAAAAAAGATGGATTTTAAAGTTCAAAGCATATAGAAAC
Organism: Clamator glandarius; assembly: GCA_033459285.1. NCBI lineage: Eukaryota > Metazoa > Chordata > Aves > Cuculiformes > Cuculidae > Clamator > Clamator glandarius. The sequence continues at coordinate 5,107,274 of JAUNZM010000039.1, forward strand.
AGTTTTGTGCTTGAGTTGAAGACAAACGGAAAACTGTCCATATTCATACCTAGATTCTTTGACAAGAAAGGTGAGATGCAATTCAAACAGCAACTACTGTCAAGCTCAATGTACTAAACCATTTCAATTAACTATAGCAATTTAAAATCCTTTTTTTTTATTTTAAATACTATGTTGATTTCCGATCTTCTGCAAAAGCACAAGTGTCAAATTTATGAAACTAACTTTCTTGCATCATGCTGCTTTTACAGGAATATGTGCTATGTTTTTTTTACTATACTGCATGTTTGTGAAACTTGAAATATTATATTTTTGAATATAATCATAATCTTTAAATAAAAATAAAATAATATAGTTTTGCTATTGACGCTTGGAATTTGTGGGTCTTCTTTTCAAAAGCAATACGAGGGCCACCACCGTTCAGATCATGGTCGGTTGGCAACCAGAGTGGAGGAATGTGTAGTGATTCTGAAAGTGCAGGAGGAAGCAGCGAGTCACGATCCATGGATTCTCCATCTGCTAGCCCAGGTACAGCTACACTCACTGCTTTAGTAATTGGAAGTCTTTACTGTTTTACATTAATGAAGATATCATTGTTAGTTTAGCGAGTGTTGGACAGAACCTATAATGAAAATGAGTGGTTGGATGGAACTGATACTTCAAGATTCCTGAATTTTTTTCTCATCCACTAGAGGAGATTTCAAAAGGCGACTTCCCCGAACCCCTTCCACGGGTACTATGTCATCTGCAGATGATCTTGATGAAAGAGAGCCACCATCTCCTTCAGACTGTGGTAATGTTGTTTCCATACCTGAAATCCCCAGAAAATGCTTTTTGTTGCAGAGCGTGGCTTTTCTTTTTAATGTGCTTAAGGAAAGGGCATTAACGAGACTGTGATTACCAACGGCATTGTTTTTCAATATAGTGCGCATCCGCTTGAGGTTGAGACATGAAGAATAATGTTCAGGCCACTTTAATGAAGTGGTGCAGGATTGTCTTTATGCATTTAGATTAACTGTATGGGCAGCCTTTGATAATTTCTAGTGTCTTCACTCTCCTGAGGTACATGTAAATGATCCACAAACTATTCCTTCCAGACATTCGCATTTAAAATTAGCTGTATGGTTTAAATGGTTTTTATGGTTAAAATTAGCACTGAGGTTTGTAAGATCACTGCTAAACTTTGACGTGAAATGCACAGAGAGTTGGTAATTGGCAAATTGGAAAGAAGTGGATCCTAATGTTTAGGGTGCAAACTGAGATGTTATCTGTTTTAACTTAGATAAGCAAGTTCAGTAATGTCTGTTCTAGATTTGACCAAACCATTTCTTATTTCCAAAAGAATTTTGACTACATAAAGACAATGTTGCCACAGGCACTGTAACTTGAATAACTGGATTATCAGAAATAGTTCTATGGGATATCTGCAGTACTTAAAAACTAATTCTGAAGTATTTGTAGCACTTGCACAGTAAAACCTTTAGGGAATTCTTCTGTTAGTTCTGATTTCCTAAATGTATGCTTTGCCTTCGAGGAATGTGCCTGTGGTTAACAATAATTTAGATTCACATTTGAAGCATGGCAGCATATTAAAGAATGCAAACTTTAACTTGGAGAGTGAGTGAGTGAAAGTGATTGGTTCTTTTATATGGATTCTGCTGAGTGTGTCTGTTAATTCTTTCCTGCAGCAAAGTATTATTTTTTTAAGTATTTCAGAAACATTGCAGACCAAACCATAACGTCATCTTTCATCATCTAGTACAGGATTTTGAAATACATAGAATGAAATTCTCATGAATAGTTGCCAGAGCTGAAGGGCAGTTGGAAATAAATTTCCTAGTGTTTTAATGTGCCTTTAATAAAGGAGAAAGCAGATATACTTAAAATTGCAAAACTGATTGTTTGATTCTACTTTTATGTAAGATTATTTGATAGTTAATGTGTCCATTATGTAAACTACAACATTGTACTGCTTCCTGGTGACTGAAATATTTTTATTTGGTAGTTGCAATTGCTTACAGTATTCTGTGTTCTGCAGAACAATTCTAAAAAAATCAGAATAAATATGTTGTCCAAATAGTAGATATTAGAGTGGCTTTAACTGAGGAATTCTCTCCAGGTCTAAATGATCTGACATCTGAAACTGCAAATTCTCCGGGACCTTTTAGAAATGCTAATATGTCCAAAGCAGCACAAACACACAAACTACGGAAGCTGAGAGCTCCATCTAAATGCAGAGAATGTGACAGCTTAGTGGTATTTCATGGAGCTGAATGTGAGGAGGTAAGTTGAAAAGTAGTATAAATTGCTGCTTGGGATTTATGTAAAGTTGGGAGGTTTGGAAACTTGGATTATTTTTCTGTATAAAATATACAGACTTTGTGTCTTACAGAATCATTGTGAACTCAAAGCAAGAGCACATCAGACTAATAAGTCTTTCCTTTTGCTTGTATATGGGGTGAAAAACAGCAGAAATATTTCTTATAGTGTCAGATTGTATCACGCTTTGTGCTTTTTTCCTCCCCTGTAGTGTTCACTTGCATGCCATAAAAAATGTTTAGAGACTTTAGCTATTCAATGTGGGCACAAAAAACTTCATGGAAGGCTTCACTTGTTTGGAGTGGAATTTGCCCAAGCTGCTAAAAATGTTCCCGATGGGATTCCTTTCATCATCAAAAAGTGTACATCAGAAATTGAAAGCAGAGCACTGAATGTCAAGGTATGCTCAATTTTTTTTATAAAACTTAAGTATGAACAATATCTTTCTTAAAAAGAAAAACTTAAGATGTTAATGCTGTACTGTTGGTATCATTTGTGGTTTACAGTTGCCTTTCAATTTTAAGATAGAGTTGTGCTGGTCTCTTAATTTCAGGGCATCTATCGTGTGAATGGAGCCAAATCAAGAGTTGAGAAGCTGTGTCAAGCTTTTGAAAATGGAAAGGATTTGGTCGAGCTCTCAGAACTCTATGCACATGATATCAGCAATGTTCTCAAGTTGTATCTTCGCCAGGTATGTACTTGGGAGATCAGGTGGAAATCCTAAGTACTGCAGTATATTCCTTCAGTACAAGAGGGAAACAAAATTCTTTTCAGCATTACTAGAGCAGAAGATTAAATGAGTGCCTTGTATATTTGCATTAGGATTCTTGATTGTCACATGGAGGCTGAGACAGGGGCAGGGGGAGCAGTGAGGTTACTGACTGTTGGTATTACAATCTGTATTCCACATGGGCATAATAGCTCTTTAAATATTAGTACCATATGTAGAAAAAGCTTTTGTTTATCTACATATAGTGAAGCTTTAATTTCTAAAACACTTCTGGTTACTGAATTAACCTGTCTTATGTGAAGTTTAAAAGGTTCCCATGTTCTTGGCTCCTCATGCAGACGGATGGCTAACAAAAATTTCATGAAACACTCATTATTGTGATGACAATGTGTTTAGTATGGAGGGATTGTCCATGTTTTTCTTCCAAAATGTCACTTTAAGTTTCACGACTGAGTCTTCCGAAGTAGTTTCAGTATGTACCTGAACAAATGGGGCTGGGATGTTGCCCAATGAAATTACTGAATCACTGAGAATTTGCTAACCCTGAGAGGAATTATCCCTATCTACACGGTCCTGTTTTCTTCCTTACACTCACTATCAGAGATGAGCATTCCAGTCCTATGATCATCACCATTAAGTTAATTGCTTTTGAAAAATTACAAAGATGTATTCTGCCTACTTTTTCAGGTTAACAGGTAGCATATTATATACACTGTACTGGGGTATTTGCTGGGTGTTTGAGCGTTGTGCTGTATTTTGAACAAGGTGTATAATTTTTTAAAAAAAAGTCTAATAACATGGTAAACCCTATTTAACACTAATTATTAAAACTAATTATTGTGAGTTTTATCTAGTCTTCCTACTTTTTGCTTTTATCTAAGCTGGGGCAATGCAAGTAGCCAGGTCATGTTTGAGGATTCTTTTTCCCCTCTTTTTTTGATTATTAACATTATATTTTTTCTTAGTGGGGGAATACTTATATCACAATTGAAAATTAATGTTACATGACCCAAAATCCAGTTCTAAAAAAACAGAATACAGAACCAAACTTGATACACATTATATACTATGAAAGACTGGAAAAGTAAGTAACTGCTCTATTGCCAGGTGTTTTGTGCATATGCAGTGTAAAACTCCCTCATAGCAGTTACTTTCTTGAAATTTGTGCCTGTGTTGATAAATGCTCCATCTTGAGGCTGTTGCAGGAAATGGTTAACAAAACATTTCCAGAGAAAGGTGTAGGGAGGAGTGTTCTTGTTACATGGGATTGGATTTCACAAACTGTGGCTTGGGCTAACAAACAAGGATTAAATAATATCATCTTAGAAAAGATGCTAGACCAGACAAAGCTAAAGAAAAAGAGGAAGCAAACAAGTTAAAATTCAAGCTTGCATATGTTTCTGAAATGTTCTTATTTCTTCAGCTTCCAGAACCCTTGATTTTGTTTCGACTTTACAATGAGTTCATTGGACTTGCAAAAGAAAGCCAGAATGTTAATGAGGAACTGGACACTAAACAAGCTAGCCCCAAATCAAAGAAAAGACAGTCAATCTGTATGGAACTGAATAGGATCATCATTAAAATTAAAGATCTTCTGAAACAACTGCCTGTACCAAATTATAACACTCTTCAGTTCCTTATTGGGCACCTTCACAGGTGAGAAAAGACTTTAAATGCACGCTGGTGTTAAAATATAAAATACTACATTCTCTGTACTAGGAAACTACCCTTTTGATGACTACAGAGACAGAAATTACATATACCTTAGAAGACATTGTTCTGTTGTTGGTTTTTTTTTCCCCAGTGTAATGAATTCTCAGGTCAGAGAAGAATATGAAATGGAAATAAAGGAGAGGGAAAGAGCTAAACTCAATTATTCTTGAGTCTCTGCTAGCACTGGGATCAGCAAGTAGTAATTAGTGACAAACGCAGGGACCTTGGTGTGATTTAAATCAGGATATGACCCACATAGGACAGTGATTTGGTGGCTATTACAGGAAATCGAAACTTGTATCATGTCTGTTAATAACCATTCTCCAGCTACATTTCACTTTCTTGTCCTTGGAATGCTGGATTTTATGATGTTGTGTGGTGAGCATGTACCAAGCTGGTGATGACCAATAAAAATGGGTAATATTGGGCAACAGCTATATTATTATTTGGAATGAAAGAGACGTTCTTTTTCCCAACTGCAGAAATGCCAGAAGCAACAAATAACATTAACCAAGTAAGATGTAAAACCAACCTGTGTGGGAAGCATTTAGTCCAAGCTGCTGTTAGATACAGTCTGCACTTAAGATTCTGCCTGCGTGCTAAACCCACCTTCAGTTTTTTATTGTCTTTTAGCCTCTTGTAATAAAATAATTTAATATTGAAAATATTTCTGAAGGAGCGAAACACCCTAACTCTTGGGGGTTTGGGTGGTTTGTTGTTTTGTTTCCCCTCTCTATACAGAGTTACAGAACAGTCTGATGAAAATAAAATGTCTGCCAGCAACCTCGGCATAATCTTTGGCCCAACTCTCATCAGGCCACGTCAAACAGATGCTACAGTTTCTTTGTCGTCGCTTGTGGATTACCCTTATCAGGCCCGGGTAGTGGAGCTGCTCATAACATACTATGAAAAGATATTTGATGTCTCTCTGAAACCACTTCTGAGCACATCTCAGTCTGAAGAATCTGCCATAACAGTAAGAGTTGCTTTATCAGCAGAAGAGAGAGAGTCACAGCAGCATAGGAAGTCGTTTGTCGCTGTCAAGGAAGTGAGTGACTTTGCTTGTGCTGCTGCAATATTCTTTGTGCCATTTTAACTTCTGTGTCAAATACTGCAGTGTTCCAGAGCACACTTCCTTTAAATATTTGTGGGTTTTCTTGTTAAGGAGTACCTTTCTGCTTGAGTTCTCATGTACTTTTGCTCTGACTTTTGTTAACAGGGTGCTCTGATATCTCCAAGTGAAAGCAGAGCTTCAGAAACAGCTGCATCATTTTTGGAATCAAACAACAGCAAGAATACAAAAGAGCAAGTAGATACATCTGTAACTGGTTAGTGCACTTCTGTTAAGTCTTGGGGTGGGTGAATAAGCAGTCATGGATGCATTGGATTATAGTGCATGCAGCTCTTCAGTTTAGACAAAAGCAAGTGATAAAACCTGCTTATCACTGTTAGATACACTGTTTATCTTTGTAAGAAGAACAGAGAATTAAATCTTTCTAGAGGCTTTCAAAAAAACTGTTTATGGAATCAGAGTTTAAATTATTTGGCAAGAGAATACAAGTGTGTTGGTTTCTCCTGTTTAAAAAAAAAAAAAAGATGTAATTATGGCTCTGACTGTGGATTTCTGAAATTCACTGTGATGCTGCAAACTAATATCCAGCAACTAACGCATTTTGACCCTTGATTTCCCCAGAATGTGTATCATTGCCACTCACTGGAACTAAACCAGAAGTCTCTGGGAAGAGTAGTTCTAATGATAGAATCATTAGCTACCAGCATTTTGGATATTAATATTTCTACTCCAAAAAAACCGCATTTGCTAACCTAACTAAATATCTTCTACACATTGGGGTTTTTTTTTGTCTTTATCTACCTGTGCTACAATAGTGGTTTGGTTTTATGTAGGCATGATTTCATTTACATTATTTAGGAGTAACTAACTATACATGATCTCTTTTAATTATACTGATTTTGAACTGGTGTTACGAGTTTAGTCATGTCCTGTACACTAATAGTACAACATTATGAAACTTATTAAATCTGAAAATGTTCAGCGGAAGGAAAGCACCACCCAAAAAAAAAAAAAAAGTGCAGCAGTCTACATGGTATGTGTTTTACTGCTATTGAAATAATAACATCTAGTTAGAGTAGAATGCTCCTAGTATGTGTACAAGGTATACATAAAAACTGTTATCCTGTTAAAATATGTCAAGGGATCATTAATCAAGTTCATAGTCTGTTGGCAAAAGTCTTGCTGACTTCTCTTAATATTTGATCCAAAGATCCAGTCACATCTGTCTGTTTGTAGGTGATGCTGTGAGTCCAGCTTCAGAGAGAGATGATTCAGTTGTTTCCCCCAGTGAAGACAGCTGTAAAATTAACTTATTTCCTGCAAAACCTAACCGTCAGATTACCAAAGTTCCATTGCGGATTCCTAGGACAAAACCAACTACTCGTCCTGTGAGCTTACCTGTAGAACGAATACTTCCTCCATGTGTTCTGAATGAAAGAAATTCACGAAATGCAGGAGCAGTAAGTCCAGAGAAGCTTGGCAGGAGCCCTACTATTGAAGAAGTTTCAGAGGTGAAGGCGCTCCCTGCTGCTGATACCTGCTGCAGAGTTCCTTGTTACGACACCCAGATGCTGCGAAAAAGTTGGGACAAGCAATATAAACAGTATGATATCACAACAAGGACAGCTATGATTGTGACTAATGTGCCCCGGGAGAACCGAGCAGTTGAGAGTGGAACTGCAGGTGCCTTATCTTCATCGTGCAGCACTGGTAACGATTCAGCTAATGCCATTCTTCCTAGTAAGCCATATTCTGTTTCTGTCAGGTCAGGAAGGACAGCAACAGAAGGGAATGGTCCTGATGCCAATCCTCTGGCTGCCTTCAGGGCACCAAGAACATTGCAGCCACCCCCGGGGACGTTTTATAAGCCCCCTGCTAACAAATCAAAACAAAATGAAGAGGGTTCTTCTGCCAAAGCTTGTGCACCAACCAGTGCTAGCTCTGTGCTTCACCAGGATAATACTGTGAAACTGGCTAGGAGCTCTGCACTTCCATCAGGTGATCCTGAACTAAACACAAATGAACAAAAAACTAGCTCAGAGGATACTCACCCCACAGATCTGAAGCCTACTTACCAGAGACTGAGACCAAAAAGGATCCAAGAGCTGGAACACAGGGAAGCTCATTTTGTATAGGGTGCAAATTCCTCTTGGACTGTATGCAGTTCATTGCCAGTGGAGGCTTCCTCTCGCCCCTCTATCCTTTGCCTTCCCTTGAGAATCCCATTTTGTGCCATATTGGAGTTATTTTTATATATGCAGCATTTTAAAAATGGGGGGAGGGGGAATCTTGAAGGAAATAAGTCAAACTTTTTGTTATTCAGTAGCTTTTCATAACGATTTAATGAATTCCCGGTCTAAAGACAGCTAATGGGTTCATTGAAGAAGACACTGCGCTTCATTCCATCGTATGGAATGGAATTCATAGAGAAACAACTCTTGCATGTAGCGGTGAAAGGAGCCATTTTTCATCATAGACTTTATAAATAAAATGGAAGGTTTAATGTTCACTGTCTAAGCATAAACCAAAGCTTGTGCTTTGCTCTGTAAAAGCATTAGTTTGGTTTTCTAATCTGTGCAATTAAAGCTTTGCTCCTGAACAGACTCATGTACTGTCCAGCACGGCCCATAATTATGTATCATATGTGTATATTTTAGGCAGACATGGTTATCTGTTGCCAGTTTTCTATGTTGTCACTTTAAATATTTTTTTTTTGTACAGCAAGGATGCACTTACTGAGCTTTACTATTCAGAAGCGGCAATCGATCCACATCTGGTTTCTTGTGTAGCTTAGCGAGCGGGGTCAATGTGCACAACCTGTTTCGACTGGATGCCCTTCTAGAGAGACTGTTGGTTGCAGTGGCGCTGTCTTTCCCAGGCTGGATGAAAAGGCAGAGATTTCTTTGCTATAGATCAGTTTCACCATTTAACCTGGTGTAGCTGAAATGAAGAGCAGTTTCCAGGTTTAAGTGAAAGAACTGAAAATAACCAAAAATCTGCTTTAGTAGGTGCATCTGATGGTTTTCACTTTGTATTAAATGTTTTTTATTTGTACACTGTTATATTTGCTTTAAAATATATTAACTTGTTAACATTTCAGTGACTCTATGGCTTCTATATCTGGATTTCTTCTAACTTATTAAAATACAGACATTTGGCCTTTGCAATAGTATAGTACTCTGCATCTGTCTTCTGGGAATGGAGGGTGACACTTTTTTTAATTAGACTACAATTCGCTTGACCCTTTCTCAAATCCTTACAGTTATTTTAGTGTGGTACTTTCTACTGAAGTAAGAGCCAAGAGGACCCTTGGAGGACAGGAGAAGCAAAGAATCACTTTTCTGATTTTACATCATAAAATGTACTGGGCTTTCCTACTCAATTCCCTTTGCCCTTCTTTATATCCCAAATAGAATCCCACATTGCATCCAGCAGATATCATCTGATTTTAGGTTCCAGAACAAAACATTAAACTTACAATGCTGAACTTCTGATTCCTTGTCACGTTTCCATGGAGGAATGGCTTGTCCTCTTCGCAAAACCCATGCTACCTCTAAATGGTTCTGGCCATCCTAGGAGCCGCTGCTTTGGGGACCTGCCTCATGCTGCCGAAAAGCTGAAGATGCCAGATGCTGCTGTCTGCCTGGACTGGTATTGTGAGTTGCACAATAAAATAAGAGGGATAAAGGCTTCTTGACATAGATGAAGGTTTGTTCCACTTTGAGAATGGAGGGAGGCACCCCACACAACTGGTTAATAAGCAGAAATAGCATTAATGAAGCATTACAGGCGTTGTAGCAGAAGCTTGTTACACAGTTGTGAAGGATGGTGCTGCTAGCATTTACCTAACACTAAATATGCTAATAGCTTAAGAAATTGTAATAAAGAACTGTTTGCCTAGTTGCATGGGGGGTTTCCAGTACCCCTCACTAACCCCAAGCAGGCTGCTGAGGTGGAGTGTTAAGATAGTACATGGCAATCTGTGTTTCTTAACCAATTGCTGATACCTGTTACTACTAGTCATTACCACATTTCTTTGTTTACCATCTGCTTCCATATTTTGCTAGTGTTAAGATTTCTACTGTTTAAAATGTGCCTCAGGTCTTGGTTCAATGTTTTCCGTAGCCAGGAACCTACTGGCAGGCCTGGCTGCGAGCGGGAGAGCGCAGCGCTTTTCTGAATGTCAGTGTGTGTAAATGAGTAGGTGTCCCATAAAACCACTTTAGTTTGTGAAAAAATCATCGCTTGCTAATGATGAATTATGCTTCATGACATCTTTGACTCCTCGTACTGCATAAAATGAAGGAATGAGTGCACTTCTGAAATGAAAACCTTTGAAGCTTATTGAAGAGCTATGACCCTGCTCCCCAGTGTGGTGATGCTGTGGGAAGGGCTGCGGTGCAGGGCTGGACGGCTTTTCCAAAACCTTCCTGCCAGACGGGACTGGTAGCTTGAGGCACCTGGGGGGCAGTGGCTTAAGGGCACTTCTTAATTTATCAGTTTTTGTAAATGCTTGGATCTTGGCGCCGAGGCTGCCGTTTGTCTGGGCTGGTGCCCCGGGGCCTCCCTGTCCCTGTGAGGAGGTACTTAAGGGTATGGGTTGGTGGCAAATAGGTATGGTTGGAGTCGACGCTCTCGGAGGTCTTTTCCAACCTGGTGATTCTGTGAGTGCGGCCACCCCTGCCCATCCAGCAGCGCAGCGAGGAGTCCTGGTGCCCAGGACATGTGTTTGAAATTGCTTCACCCCAGCTGTACTGCAGCCACCCACCGCCTGCCCCAGGTGCCCAGACTCTGGGTCATGAGGGTGCCAGCACCCCGCAGCTTGCCTGCTGGAGAGAAAAACTTTCTGTGCCAGATTTGCTTGGTAATTGTGTTTTCTGAAGTCGTAATGCACTGCCTCATCCCTCTTAAAGCTTTGGCAGAGTACGACTTTGGAAGTCCCTGACCTAATTAGTCCTGACAGCTGCTTGTTTATCAGAACCCCTTCTGCTCCCAGAAGGGCAGTTCTGGGAGCTTCTTTTCAAATGCAGAGTTTGTTCAGATCTGAAGAAATACCTTCAGAAATAGCAACCTCCTATTTCATATTTTATTGTGCTTGTACTTGTTGTATTGGATATTTCAGAGTTTTTTTTATTCTGGAGACCTTAAACTCGTAGATTGAGCTGTTCTGTATCAAGCAGAGGATTAAAGCAATCTTCTTAGAGCTGAGCAGTGTTATTCTGCAGGCGCTAACTCCATCCAAGATATGTGTTTCTTTGCAACCAAGCTGCACATTCCTTCAGAAACCTTTCTCTTTTCCATAACATAGCAGTGCTCACACATGAGGTAAGCTTTTGTGGTAAGTTTTGCCATTTTTTACTACTCTTATTTCAGAAGTCCTTGTTCTGCTTGCAAATCCATGGGTTTCTTTAGCTTCTGTAGTGTAGCAGAGGCCTGACAGAGTTCATCCTAAAGCTGGCACGCAATACTCTCCAAAACCAGTTCGCGTGCGTACGCTGACATCGATAACTTAGTTCAGAGCCTGCTTGTACTTTTTAAGTAACTCCTTTACATACTGCTGTGGGTCGGAGTGCACAAACCTGATTATTTCTGGGTAAGACTAAAGCTGCGCACGTGCTTCAGCAGCGCACCTGGTGTGCTGCAGCTCCTAACCCGTGTTCAGTCCAAGGGGCCAGACTGGAACCCACCTGAAGCAACCCCCAGACACTTTGTGAGCTGTGCCCTCAGAGCTCACTGTTTCTCACTATAGATTAGCTCTTACTGGGCCACCCTGCTTGTCCATGTAAGCATAGACTTAATATACTGGGAAAACGGGAGAAATCACTTTAACTTTCCACTAGCAGAGTGAGGGGGGAAAGTCTGATGATTACAAACAATGCTACTTTATATAAACATATCAACATAGAAGTATGTTTCACAGGGGGATGCTTTGGAGGCAAGCCTTTCTGAATAAAATATTTTGCCTGCTTGCCCATTTAACTTTGTACAGAGGAGTTCTGTTTATAATTCAGAGATGCGTGGGATCCTTGAAATATGTTTTCACTTCTAGGTAGAAGAAAAATACATTCTAAATCCTCCAAAATGTGAAATGTTTGAGGAAGGTTTTAGGAAATCCTTGCTCCTTAGCTCTTATGCTGCTGGGTAGAAGAAGAAAGTCTATGTGAAATAAACTGGATGATACCATTAAGTAGAAAAAGTGCCCTCTGGGTTAGCACTTGGTGGGCTTTGTGCTTGTTTAACTACAGACTGGAGCTGAGAGAGCTGGGGGTGTTTAGCCTGGAGAAGAGAAGACTGAGAGGAGACCTCATTGCTCTCTACAACTACCTGAACGGAAGGTGTGGAGAGGAGGGTGCTGGCCTCTTCTCCCAAGTGACAGGGGACAGGACAAGAGGGAATGGCCTCAAGCTCTGCCAGCGGAGGTTTAGGCTGGACATTAGGAAAAAAATTTTCACAGAAAGGGTCATTGGGCACTGCCGAGGGAGGTGGTTGAGTCACCTTCCCTGGTGGTGTTTATGGCACGGGTGGACAAGGTGCTGAGGGACATGGTTTAGGGATTGATAGGAATGGTTGGACTCGATGATCCAGTAGGTCTCTTCCAACCTGGTGATTCTATGTTTCTATGAATTAGCCAAGTGCTAGGTTTGTGCATGGACAGGATCTGTTTAAGATGCTTCATTTCCCTGTTTGACATGTGGAGGAGTCTGATTCTGCTTGTCTTTGATTCTTAGAAATACACCTTTTGAACGGGAAGTTTCACTGAACCTTTTCTTATTCTGTTTGATTTCTTACCAGCTCTCCCATTGAACCATTGTATTGGCAACCTTGTGAATAATACAACTCCTGCCAGTTTCTCTGTGCTCATTTCTCTGCAACTTGTTCTTTACCACCTCTTCAAGTAGTGCAACTCATTTCCTCACTTTCTATCCTCTTTAATTTTTTTACTAGCAGCCATATCTAAGAAATATTATTTGACCACAGCTTCCCATTCTTCTCCTTCAGGTCATGCCTTATCTATTTCATGGAGAAAAGCCTCTGAAACACATGAAGCAAAATTTTAAAACCTCTTCTGTTTGGGTTTTCACAGCAATTTAAGATAGCTGTGTGCAAAATTGGTCATAATTCAGAAAACCCCAGCCTGTGTGTGTGTCGTTTCCTCTATGCACACACATAGATGTATCTGTTCACCTGTGTAAGATACATCTATACCTGCACACCTCTAGAGTTTACCTGGGTGAAATTGTGTTAGAATTAATTCACAGAATTAAATTTCTAGTAAGTCTGTGTCAAGAAACATTCTCTTCTATATATGTAAGAAAGAACACCTCACCAGTTAAGAAACTGTCTGGATACTGGAAAGAAGTATTCCTGGAAGTTAGAAGCGTTCACCTATGAGCACACCCAGTATACAGGGATGTGCATAATTTAAGCTGTTTTTTCAGATAATGTAAAAATTCAGATAATTTTAGAGAAATCTTTGTGTTGCAGGACACTTTATTAGGGATGTATTTGTTTTGCTGGACAAACAGCATTTAGCCATATGGGATTTTGTAGTCAAAATTTAGGAATGAGCCTGGAAATATGGAAACTAATAAGATGATGGTTGAGATATCCATTAGAACTTACGTACTGCACTGTATGTTGGCATTCATGAACATGCAGCACTGGGAACTTCCATGTTATCACGTATGTCTTGTAGACATAGTGCAAGGACTGTCACCAAACTTTCCACTTGCTGCAATTCATTATGTTCTGATACATAAATGGAATGTCTCCTTTTTTGCTGCAGCTGGCACCAGATTACAGATCATTTGGAAATCCCTAAGTGATAGTTGCAACTGTAGGTAGAGCTACCAGAGAAATTGTTCCATGAGCTGAACTGTTTTCCCCTCCCGTGTGAACTGATAGGTTTCGCATAAGCTTCCTATGTTTACTGTCAAAGATCCCACTTTTTACAAAGCAAAAGTGGGTCACAGGCACAGCTGATGTAGCTGAACACAGAACGCAAATAACCCTACCATCATCCAATTGTGAACTGAAAAAATCTAATTAGGAGAGATTAGTTTAATCTGTTAGAGCTGTCTCTGTGTTCATGCGGGGAGCTAAAAAAGGATCTATTTTCTTAAAATAACTTGACTTAGAATCTCAGGGTTAAAATGTTTGTTGGCTGAATTTAAGTATTAAATACTCTGGTTACCTCAGACATAGACATAGTGCTTACACGCAGTCTACAGCCGAGTAGCAGCAGCAGTACTAGTTTCTCTGCTTTGCATGGTCACTAATTACAGTGAACTTCCCACTGTGGCTTTATAGAAAATCCTTTGTTTCTCTGTCAAGATTGCAGCAAGGTGAGGCTGAACGTATCTCCAACAGAAATTAGTTCAAAGTCACTTGTAAGAGAAGAGGTTGCCATGTAATCCTTTGTGAAGGAAGGTGGGTTAAAGTCAGTGGTTTAGGTAGCAAATCTGTGCAGAGCCTTGAAGGTCTGGAGATGGTGCTGGGAAGGAAGCAGTCGCTGTCAGAGCTCGTGGAAACCTATCAACTGTTAAATTCAGTGAGAGGAAGTTGAGCGGAGAATTCTCAAAGGTCTCCCTGAAGCCCTGCGAAGGCAAACACTGCTTCTTCCTTTTTTATTTTTTTAAATAATGAAAGTTGGATTGGTGCCCAACTTCTCTTGGAAGAGCAGTCACAGCGAGGCAGGGAGGGAAGCTGTGATAACGCTTACACAGAGCTATTGCCTGATGTGAGTGGTGGTGGGAGGTTTTGCTGCATTGTTGTCTCTTTCAGCCCTTGCAGATTAAAATCTGAAGAATTCAAGGTTCACTCAATGCTTTATTTGCTTCTGGGTCTTGGGGGTAATATATGCTGAAGATCTAAAACGAGCCATTTAATACTAATACTTAACTAGATTTTGTAAATATTAGTTGAAGTATGATGATGAAAAGCTCTGCATCTCTGATGATCTGAGTCTGAATCCACATGAGGTCTTACTGTATTTAGCCTAATGTATTTCTATGTGGGTTTGCAGCTTGCTGTCATTTTAGAAGTTGTAGGAAACATAAAAACGAAGAATAGATGAGAAGAATGAGGTTTTTTTTCTCCTGTAATGGTGTGAAACAGTTACTGTTGTGTCTCACTGCCTCTGTTCTCAGAGAGTGATGGTCCAGGGAGAAATGTACTGGACTACCTATATTTCTGCATACATGGATATTCCAAGAAGAAACTTCCCAGGCTTTTCATAAGCGAAGTATAGCAACAGCAAGGACATTAATTTTGTCAAAATCATTTGTGAAAATGAGTAGGATGAAGAAAAATCTTCTTCAGTTACAGCAGTTCTGATTTGTCTAGGAAGCCTACAAGAAGTTCCCAGTCTCTAAAACATTGTCTACAATACAATAAGCCATTTGTGCCACCTTCATGAAAGAAGTAGAGCTTAGAGAATGTATTGAAAGTCCCATGAACTAAGTTTTGAAGTAGTGGGAAAGAGTTCTGCCTTCTCTAATGCTGTATCAGTACACATATAGTTGAAAGAATCTGCTAATAAAATTACTGAGGGAGATGCTTTTTTGTCACAGTAATATTAAAGAATTCAAGGATTAATGAACATATTGCACTGTTCTTAACCTAAAGTAAAAGGGAAGGCTGTGGCGTGGCAGTAACCCTCCAGCTCGGGCTCCTCAGAAAAAGCAGGAATGTATTCCAGGTAATGATTAAATTCCAAAGACAATGGCTTAAAGAAGTACTCAGTTGAGAGAAATTGATAGCTTTTGATAATAAAATGTAATTGATAACAGTACAAGTGCAGTAAGAGGACCCTTCACCAACTGCTGTTCACTATCTGGAGGATGGGAATGTTCTACTGAACCTCCAGGATTAAGTTAGGGAAGAGCTATTGTTTGTTGTTGGCAGCCAGACAAAATAGGAAAACTTATTCTACAAGATGTTAATTTGTTTATCTCATTTCTAGGCCTCACTGTCACCTCCCATAAAGTGAAAAATAGAAATAACTGATTCACTGGGTGACTGCCTCCTGTACTATCAGATGAGAAATAGATGGTTAACTAATTCCCTAATCCTGACACTTTTTGTGGTTCCAGCTCTAACACTAAAATATGTGCTGTCTAGCAAGAAGGTCTGAGTGATAAAAGAAACACGGTTGTCACCGTATTTCCTTGCTGAAGGGAAAAAGCCTTCAAAAACAGCCAGAAAGTGAAGAAAGGGCCTGTTTTTATTACTTCATTGTTTAAAATCTTTTTAACCCTAATTTCTTTTCTTATGATGTTGTCTTGGAGGTTGTAAGTTAAGACTGAATTTCAAGAAATTAGATTTTATAGATGTAAAATTAATTTTTAATTAAATTAATACCAGTGTTTATATTTATTTTACGGTGTACTAAAATTAGAAGTAATGATTGATGTAACAGATTAATTTATTTCATTTTATTATTTTCTGTCAATGTTACTTCTGATATCTTTCTGAATGTATGCAGGAAATTATTCTTTCTTGTTATAGTATGAACTGCTGGAGGAGAAAGAGATGAAAATAAAAAAGTGTGGGGTGGTTTTTTTTATTATTATTTTCTTGAGTTGAAGCTCTGCAAGAGCCTTCCAGTGTTTCAATAGTAAGCTGGTGATAGAACCAAGTTATTTTTGTTGGCCCTTGCAATTAACCTCCTGAAAAGGAAATAAGTTTCTGCTGAAGGAAAATTAACAAAGCATCAATTTTCATATGCCCTGGGTATGTCATTTCCCTTGAGCATGTTGTCTTCAGGCAGCAAGCACATGCTGTTCTAAATAATAACAGCCATAATTTAGCTTCTTATGAAAAAACAATCAAATGGCTCCTAAGTGTGTGATGCTTTTTCTGGTTTTAGGTGGAGGGGTTGATACCCCTAGAAAACTTTGGTTTTTTTTTTTTTGGAAACTAAGTTTCTTCTAGCGCCTGTGCTGCTTCTAATTGCAGATATCTCAAGCCACCCCTGATTTTTTGAGCAGGGTGCTGCCTTTAAACAATGAGTATATATCTCCACTATGACTAATCACTCTAGAAGCCCATGTACCTCCTGTGCCCAAGTAGGGTTCTCAATGCTATATATCTAGGTGCTCCTTTTTTTCATGATCCTATGCTGTTTTGCTCTACTTAAATTAGTAGAGACTGAAATTTAATCACACAATTTTATGTTGATCTGTGTGAGTAATGCCCAGAGAGGAAGGGATATTTCAGGATCAACAATTAATTATTCTTTATTTATTATGTGTTGCCACAGAATCGGAGGCTTATCTGTCCAGTGTCTTCTGACTGCATTATTTTCTTTTTTTTTCCTACGCTTTTTCTCATGTTCACCTGGCTAATTTAGATTTCTAAGCATTCAAAAGTTAATACACTTTAATGCTCACAACTGTGAAGCTGTTCCATTTAGGAAAGCAAGAGGTTTGCCTTTTAGCTCCTAGGGAAGGTTTCATAATCACAGCAGTCTGGGGAAATACTAATGCATTCTTGTTCATCCTAGAATTAGAGGTGTTTCTGAAGTGTGTCTGATGAGCAAAATAGAACTTTTCTTTAATTTTTATATGTTGATGGCACTTCATTTATTAATGCCATAACTTAAATAGTTTTGATTCAGGCTAAAAGGAAAATTACTTTTAAATTCTGACTCATTTAGCAGAATCTTAACCTTGGTAATCAACATAGTAGTCGCTTTGTTAAAGACCAATTAATTTGGCAGGCTGGGTGTATTAATTAGCTTCTGTCAGCGAGTTATTCCTCTTATAAGGAATATCTCTCCCCACCTCTGTCAACAAAAATGACTAGCAAGGTTAGATGTAAAAACCCTTAAAGGTTAAACATCAAGTACAATCTGGACAATCTTACTTACTGCCCTGCTTTTCCCCACCCTTATTGATTCTGGCTTCTTTACTACTTATACTTTTAATCTCAGAAAAACAGCTAGATTTTCCAGAGCAAATGCTAGCAGCAATTTTACCTGGCAGTCCTGGTGCAGGTATGCTGTACGTAGCCAGAGGTTTAGGAACCTGAGCTCAGACTTTGTGTAATACTAGGAAATCTCTCCTACAGAGAGAATCTCTCAATGATAGATGGGTCAGTAAAGGGCTAGGAGGAAGAAGAGAGGCCAGGCTATTGGCAGACTACAGATTTTATGGCCTTGGCACAAAGACTTGAATTTCCTTTCACAGCTGTTGCCAAAAGATTGAGGTGTCCATCTGGGGTTTAGAGGAAGGGAAGAGTAGCTGCATCAAAACTGGCTCTTCCTTATTTGTTCAGCTGCAGGATTAGTTCTTCACGATAGCATCAGGTTAGAGAGCCTCCGATTGTCCACGAGTGTCAGAAAGCCACCTGACTGCTCATAGGTGGCAACTCTGTGAAGGGAACCAAGCTGGAAACTCCTGAAGAGCAGCAGGCACACTGTACAAACAGCAGCTGCAAGTCGGTGACTGCTAGGTGCTGCCTGCAACCAAGTATTGAAGGACTTTCCACGTGAGAATGTTCCTACGAGCATCAGCCAGTTTACACACAGAACTTGCTGCCACTAGAAAAATTGCAAAAGTATTGCTTTTTCTTGATGACACTCAGCCAGTTTTATTCCAGTATTTTAAACCCTTCCAGCAGCTAATAGCTCAGACATGCCTTGATTGGGTAAACGTCTGAGTAAGAACTATAATAGATAGAGCTGATGGAGTGATATGGAACATTGCATGAAACTTGCTCTGCAAAGCATAGAAAATATTCCAGGTTTTGGCATCATTGGTTTTGTATGGATGTTCTTTCTGCAGAATGTATTTCATTATTTGAATGATGATCAGCAGAGCCAGTTCTAGCTAAGTTTGGCCTTAAATATCTTTCTCCAATCTCTTCCATGTGTGCTATGTCTGAAGAGATCTGGACCTTCTTTAGGATCTCTTTCCAGCAGAGTCAGTCAGGGCTGGTGCCAGCACTTCCCCAGGACTGGCCACTTCTTCCCTGGTTGAGGTCTGAATTTCTTTTTGTTTCAATGCAATACAGCCCTGAGATGGTTTTCTGAAGCAGGTAAATAATTATTACTGATTTTTATCTTACGCTTTTATCTAACGATTTGTTGACACATTAGGCCAAAATATTCTGATCTGTTTTCCAAACCTTGTTTCTAAAAATCAGGCAAAATCTTTTCTACTTGATCGATTTTCCAGGAACAAAATTCTAGAAGAACAGTGGCAAGAGAGACTCAGCAGATCCTCTAATCCATGAGCAGCTTTACCTGTGTAAATCTTCATAGAGGTTTGAGTGGTCTCCAGCAATGGAACCCTCCCAATTCTACTACTTCACCGTTCTTCTCATTAGAAAGTGCTTTCCAATATCTAACTTCCATTTCTTTTTCCCACTCTCCCAGTTACTAACCATTTGTGATGAAACTACTCTTCAATTATTTAAATCCCATAGGGCAGCTATAAAGTAGGAAGTTGATACAAGCTACAAATCTGAATTATTTGTTTATTTTTTAACAGATCCCTGTATCTGGTGTTTAGACTTATATGTCAAATTCTCTTTTGCCTTTTGAAGGTAAAAAGTCATGGTGATTAAAATGAGCCACAAACCTAGAAAACAGAGCATACAATGGCTTAAATTCTGTTTTAGACTTACTAAAATAGAGAGGGAATTCCTGAATTTAAGAGCATAAAAATATGAGATTCTGGTTTTTTAATAAAATGGCAAGAAAACTGATTTGCCTTTAAAAAAAAAAAAATCCATTCCAGGCTGTGTTACTCAATATAGATTTATAGTGTCTGAATGGAAAACTTAATTCTGTCTTTATAATAATAATCAAGTAGATTTCTATAAACTAATGTTCAGTTGTAAATCCATCTTTTCTTGGAAAGCAACAATTTGAAAGCATGGATTTAATCTTATACATGATGCAACAATTAACAGTTTTCATTAGTTGCAAATGCAAGTTAATAACTGGATTCAATGTTAATGATTTTTTATTATTATTATTTGAAAGAGATGCTTTTCCTGTCTATTGCTTTTTGGCACTGAGAAATATGTTACAGGAAACAGCCTCCAAACATCGGAAAACCACAATTTTTCATGCATGATAGTGTCTCATGTACAAAATTAAATGGTGCAGACAATGAAAGGAACTGATCTCTATGATAACATAACCTTAAAATAAGAATAGAAAGCTGTTATTTTGCCCTGAGATCTGTTTCAGTTGCCAGCTGAGAAATGGCAATGCATATCCTTTGCCACAGCTTAACCAGAAGTGTCAATGCAGAAGAATGAGCTTCTTCAGGCAAGTCAGACTTTTACTCTGGAAGAACTGGATCCTCCGGAAAAGACAAAAGGTAAAGTATCATTCTTTGGTTTTCAGCTTTGGACCATGTGCTTCACTGGATGAAATGACTGGTACATTTATCAGCATATGGAAATCATGAATTTCTTGAAGACTCAAATATGATCTTTTTATGGGCCCACTATCTGTGATCTTGTCTTGCACAATGTGCTGCTTTTTACAGACTAAACAGAGTGCTTGCCCTAGGTTTTTCTTTGACAAATAGATTGTGTATGAGGAGAAGAGGAGTGGGTAGGAGTATTTTTTTTATTTTCACATTAAAAGATCTGCTGTTAGAAAATGTCATGGGCATCATTTGCTCCTCACACATAGCTGCTCTTAGACATGAATCCAGCTGGGGCCCCAAAGTACACAGAGGTTTTATCTTTTATAATACAGCTGAATTAAATAAGTAAAGTGAAAATCAGAGACATATTTTAAAGTCTTGCGAATCTTTAGATCTTATGATGTTTTGTGCTAGTGCAAATTTATCTACTGCTTTCCACCTTATTTCACAATTGCTCATTTCTTTTTTCTTTTTTTTTGGCATCAGATTTTTTTGAAGTCAAATAAAACCTCAAACTAGGGTCTTGGTCATCTGATGTACTGCAACTACTTCTGCCCAGCAAACGAAGTCCCTCTGTCTGATTTCCAGAAACAGAATGTCCATTTAATTTCCTATCGAGACAGACTAATTGTTTCAAACTAAAAATAATTTAAAGGCGCATCGAGGCAACTGGAAGGCTGTAACAGTCATTTGCCATCATAACAGAGATCAGTAGGGTCAAGCTGAACCATGAAATTATTTGAAATTCTTTCCTATGCCGATCTGACTTTAGTCATTAGGAATGAATGGCTGAAATTTCCAGGATCAAAAGATTGTCTGATTTTCTTCATAGAAAAACTGAATGTCCTTTCCTTCATAGCTTCCCAGCAGACTTCTTCCAGCAATCTACATTGCAATCAAGAGCATATAATGCATATAACATGGCCGGTTTATGATTTAATACAGTATTATAGTCACCAAATCACAGTTGAGCTCAATTACATCAAATATAAGGACCCTTTTTTGAAGCTGGACTTCAGTTACTGGTTTGGGTCAGAAAGTAAAAAACAAACAGAATTCCACATCTTTCTGACCTTCAAGTGTGTGTTTGGACAGAACTGGATGCTTCTGTCCAGTTTTTGTCAAATGGATCCTTATGTAATTCTTCATTATTTTCAGTATATGAAATACTGCCTTATTTCAGCAATATGTGACCTAAAGTGCCTGCTTGGGTTTCAGGAGTTCTCTTCTTCCTTGTTTATTTTTTCATACAAAATTTTCAAAAAAGCTAACTGTATGTTTCCTGGTGTTGCCAGAGATTCCCTGCTGTGAAGATCATTCCTAGCTTATAAGCAGACTGATAAATCCACAATAGAGAAATATTTTCTCCACTCTGAAAAGTAAAGCAGTTTACAACAGAATCAGTAAAAATAATTTCATTTTCTAAGTATACATATCTACCTGCTTATTTGTCTGCACAGAGAAATGAGGTAGCCAAAACAAAAATCCATAATGTCAGAAGTAGCTATAAAATGTGTTCCAGGGAAAATAGCCTGTTAAATGGAAGTATGTCCAATCTTCTGCTCAAGGTCATCATTTAGTCTAATCTAGTTCACAAGAGGAAAGAATTTGCTACAGAGTTAACAGTCGATCCATAGCCAAATTAAGTTTGTCAAAGTTATATGATTCTATAACAGTACTTGGTCTATCTGGAGGTTACATTTCTCCATGCAAGTTAGTGGGATTTCTGAGACACCTGTGTGTCCTCAGGATAAGAATCACAGGAAAGAATCAGAGGGCTAATAGTACTTGTTCTGTCCTTATCACACCACCCATTGTGTACCAGACTGAAAGAAAACTTCCCTTTCAGTTTAGTGTTCAGTCCCTTCCTAAGTAGTTTGCTCAGTCAGAAGGGAATTACTGAATTCAAGCCTGAGGATTTTGTGTTTCCTGGGAATGAAGTAAGAGTTGACATTTGAGCAATAACCCACCTTGATTCTGCAGCAAAGACAACAACCAAGGAGCTCTCCCAGCTCTTACCTTTCTGAGTTTATGGGGGTGCAGCGCTTGTCCCAAATGTCTTATCAAACAGATGGCAATGAGTGTTCATCAGAGCCTGCGGAGAAGATTCTGTAGCGCTCTGAGCTGTGCACAATGGCTGTCGAGAAGAGCAGTGGCAGTTTTCTTTCTCTTAGCAGTTGTGTCATCTACCTTCTGCTGATAGTAAGACTTTTATCTGGCTTTAAAAATATCGGACATGCCTAACTGCCTTAGTACTGGAGGGTATTTTGGGGTTGTTAATCTATTTTTAAAAAGAAAGCCATAAAGGGAAAAGTATGAAATAGTAAATGGTTGCCTGATGAAAAACTTTATATCTTTTTGCTTCAAGTATAAGGGGTGTGTAGATCAAGATATTAGACAAAGATATAGTAGAAAAAAAAGAGCATCTCCAAAAACATATTCTTAATTATGCTGTGGGATATCTTTTGCACTGCAGGGCTCAGTCTGGAAAAAAAATTTCATTCACATGTGACCCATCTTGTTCCTGGCTTTACTGCTGTGCGTGTTATCGTTACGTGTTTGCTGCCTGGTCAGGGAGGCAGGGGGAAAGGAGAGGAGGCAGGGGGAAAGGAGAGGAGGGAAGGGGAAAGGAGAGGAGGCAGGGGGAAAGGAGAGGAGGGAAGGGGAAAGGAGAGGAGGCAGGGGGAAAGGAGAGGAGGCAAGGAGAGGAGGCAGGAGGAAAGGAGAGGAGGCAGGGGGAAAGGAGAGGAGGCAAGGGGAAAGGAGAGGAGGCAAGGGGAAAGGAGAGGAGGCAGGGGGAAAGGAGAGGAGGCAGGGGGAAAGGAGAGGAGGCAGGGGGAAAGGAGAGGAGGCAGGGGGAAAGGAGAGGAGGCAGGGGGAAAGGAGAGGAGGCAGGGGGAAAGGAGAGGAGGCAGGGGGAAAGGAGAGGAGGCAGGGGGAAAGGAGAGGAGGCAGGGGGAAAGGAGAGGAGGCAGGGGGAAAGGAGAGGAGGAAAGGAGAGGAGGAAAGGAGAGGAGGCAGGGGGAAAGGAGAGGAGGCAGGGAGGGCTTTCCTGTGTGTGTGCTACAGCCCTAGTTCTGGAGAGAGTTTGTCCTGGCTCCCACAGGGAAGAGAAAAAAGTGCCACGTGGCTAGACACAAAAATCCCATAGCTGGTCCTCAGAGCCCAAATCCCACAGGATCAAAGGGTTGTCATTTCAAACCTCTGCCAAAACATACAGAAGCAGTAAAACAAACTGAAACACAGGAGTAGAGGAAACAGACTGAAAACCAGGAAGGATGTTGCTCTGTGGTAAAGCAGTGCCCTTGATTTTCTGTCGTGGCTGGGGGCTGGTGACTGTTCTAAGCTTTTCGAAAAATCTGGGCAATGAAGTGGCCTTTGATGGAGTCTTCTGTATTATTGAATAAGGTCTTTGATCTTATAAATACATTCCTACCTGTATAAGAAAATTAATAATATTGAAATTAATTATGACAGAAAGTAGCAAAATTTAAGATCAAAGAATGTAATCTTATGCTAAAATCTTTTAAGTCTGGGGAAGCACAGTGCACTGACAGCCTAGTAAGGAGACTGGCATTGCACAAACATGGATAAAACCACCTCAACTTTTTTTATTTCTTGCATCTAATCCTTTTTTCCTGTATTGTTATAGTAATCCACTTTGTTTAAAAGCTGTTTAGATTTCCAGCTGATCTATCTGGCAGTTTAGTCCTACCTGCCACATCTTTTTACCTCAATCAGGATGCTCAAATGTTTCTTTAGAAAGAGGTGGAGAAGCAACTGAGTTCATGGTGATGCTTCATGGGGCTCTGATGAAATCCTTGCTATTTCTGGGTGTCCTTTCCAAACAGTGATATGGCCAAGGATAACCATGGGCACGTACTGCATTGGGTATTGCTTCTGTAAGAAGGGGCCTCAGCCCTTCAGTCACCTAATGACTCTATACACGGTTCAACTGTAAAATTTATTTTGAATTTTTTTTTCTTTTTTTCCAGCTTCGTTTTCTGGTGGAGCTTGTATGGCCTTTGTCATTATTTCTTGCCCTTGTCTGGCTGAGGAAAGCTAATCCCTTGTATCGCCAGCATGAATGTAAGAACATCTAAGATATTTTAGTGCTCTGACTTGTGCTAGATAATGGCTACAAGTTCTCAGATGGAGATACTGGGACCAGTTTGCTAAGTAGTATGCTACAATGGCAAGTGAACAGATTTTACTAAAAGTAATTTCGTTATATATAGCCATGTATTGTAAGAATTACTGGTGTGGAGAACAAAAAAAACCAAACTCTAGTTTTCCTGTGGGATAATTTGTTGTTGGACTTATGTGAGATCTCAAGATTCTGTCAGGCTGTAGGTTCCTCTAATTCTTTTAGTGAGAAAGTACTGTCTTGCTATTTTTTTTTAAAAAATGTTAGCTCAGAATTTGTTTCAGCTGAAAAGGGCCACATTGCTGGTATTGGTGACTTTTCTTTTCCTGAGTAAAAGAGGAACCTGTACGATTTCCGTCACGGTCCTTCAGTAGTGAGGCAACCCATCGTACTACTTAGATTTACACAGGCTGCCTTAGAAAAGACACCTGGTTATTTGTATTTTGTTTCCATACTCTAGGTCACTTCCCAAACAAGGCAATGCCGTCTGCAGGAACGCTGCCATGGTTACATGGCATCTTCTGTAACATCAACAACCCCTGTTTCCACAGCCCAACCCGTGGAGAGGGTCCAGGTGTTGTGTCCAACTACAACAATTCCATGTAAGCAGAGCTGTATATGTGAGACAGGGTTGTGGTGACACAGGCCTGCTAGGTGACAGCTGGTAGCCTGCTCTTGGCACCTGGTGAGCATTCATGGGTGTGAATGATGCAGAGAGAGAAGATGGAGCACCCTCAGCCTGTTTAGAATGGTCCCTCAGTGCTCTGAATGGTATTACAAAGAAATGTTCTGTGATGTGAATGAAAACGGAAAGGTGACCGTTTAAGAAGGCACTAGTGTGCAGATACTGGAAGCACACCAGTTTCACTCCAATAATAGTCAGCAAAATTGAAACAGAGCTCATTATGGTAGGTTTGGGCCTTTCTGAAGAGTTCAGTTGTACTCCTCTTTGGGGAATGTGTTCTCACTTTAAAAAATCCATCTTCTCTCTTGCCTGCTGCTTAGTGAATGTCACAAAACAAATATTTTTGATAGGAGTGTGAAACTCCTAAACTTTCTTTTCTCATTGCTTGAGTTGTCCCCTCTGAATGAGAGCAGCAAAGGAAATTCTGCTCTGCCACTTCTCACACAGCACCTGTTTTGGCCATATACTTGTGCAATTTTAATCAGCATAGTAACCTTCAAATACTAGGCTTGTTAACAAAATAGGAGGATGGGAGACTTCCAGATTGTTAGTCTAAAAGTCCTGTGGGAGTGCTTCATTGCACTGCTGTAGACGAGTCATGAAAGATAGCATAGTGAACAAAGACCCTTAGACTAAAAACCTGTTAGAATAGCTATAAAAATATGCTCCAAATTTCCTTTTGCAAATAGTCCACTTTGGAGCACCCAATGATTAAAATTCATGAGCCAACAATGTCAAGGCCATTAGAGCTCCAGTCACGTGGAAGTCTGTAACTTGGAGTTAACTTATTATTTGATCTTTTGTGCCCAGTGAACAGAATTTGAAACAGTCAGCTGGATTTTTTTGTGGGGTGCAGTCAAACACACAATGAAGCCAGAGGGTTCTGTTTTCTATACATTCTGGCTTTTCTAGGTAGCTTATTGCACTGCAAACTGTCCCTTTGAGCCAGAGCAAATTCAGTGCATTAAAGGAGGAAGCAAACACATTGTATTTTCTGAAGGAATTTAGTCCTTCCTGTTTGCTGTTTCCTGTAAGCTAAAATAAGTCATGAGGACTGAGATATACTGTAATGCATACGGAGAAACATAACGCTCTTAAAGAAATATAATGGCCTCCCCTGCTGCTCATAAGAATTTTTCCATCGTTTTTTATAAACACAGGACCTAACTGCATCCTTGCTTGAACTGCTTGTTCTTACAAAGACCCAATAGGTGACCAGCTGGTGAAAGTTTCACTCCTGTTTTCCTGCTTCTCCTAGAAGTAATGTTCTGAAGGGACCTAAACACCACCTTTATGCTGGAGGGGACTCAGCTGGGAAAGGGAGGAGCATTCTGTGTATGAGTGATTCCATGTCACTTACCTGTCTGAGCAGGGTGGCAGCCAGGGCAATTTGCACCATAGCTATGAAGTGAATGTTGTCTGGGGAAGGTCCTGTCTCCCCAGCAAGACTGGGGGGGCTCATGAAGAAAATGTATGAGAGGCCAACATTTTGCCACAAAATCTTAAACCTTCTCTGGACTTCAAAATGTAACTGAATCCCACAACCCCTGAAACTACTGTATTGTCATCACAAAACTGAGCTTTGAGTTTCAAGACTGAGGACAAAACAGCTTATTTTTTTTCCTCATCCTTAACAACAGAGAAAGCCAGTTTGGGGTTTGGTTTTAGTTTTATGGGGTTTTGGGGGGGGGTTATGTGTAAGGCTCTTAAGAGTCATCAGTCCTAAATTATTGTAGGTTTACTATTTCTTCTTTCAGCCTTGCCAGGGTATATCGAGATGCTCAGGAGCTCTTACTGGAAGCCCCTGAATTTCGTGACCTTGGCAGAATCTGGGAAGAACTGATCATTATGACTCAGTTTATGGAAACAATGAGAACTAATCCTGAAAGAATTGCAGGTAATTGTTCTGTCTGTATCCTTTAGACTACTGAAATTTTCCTTCTGAGAGCTAACAAGTAGTTACTCTGCAGGCTGGCAATATTATAATACATTTCACATATGGCTGTTACTCTGCTTACTGTGAGAGAGGATAAGTTAAAACTCATGCAGTGTTGTAATAAACACATTTCATTTGAGAGAAAGGACAGAGGCAAGCAGCTCTATTCTACAGTCTTCTTCCTTAAATAACAGTAGGCAAAACTTAAAACAAAAAAATATGGATAAATTACCACCCTAAGAAAAGTGGATGAAGGGATTTCATTATTATTATGCTAGAGGCAGAAGCAGTGAGGAAGCATCACTGGAAGGTGCAGAGGAATGAAAAGCTAGGAATGTGCTTGAATATATACTAGGAGCAGAACTCAGAGAAGAGCTTAGAGATGCTTTGTTTCAAGTGTTAGCTAAAATAGGTTTGGACCACTGAATAAGAAAACATTCTCTTCTTGTTTTGATGATGTGTTTAGAGAGAGAAGGCACTGCCCACTTCTTATAAACAGAATTGAAAATTACATTGCTCCATTATTTTTTACTCCAAAAAATCTACCAAACTCAAAACATGATCCTGGGGGAAAATTGGAAATGGACTAAAAAGAAAATACAGTCCATTCCTCCCTCCTCCTGTGATGCATGTTAACGGTCTTCCAGAATCTGTGGTGTTTTAAAATGTATCTTGCTTAAAAATGTTTGGAATCTCCTGTTTCATAAAACAAAGTAACAAAGTCAGTTCAAGAGTTAAACAAGTAAAAAATGAGTAGCCACCCTTTTCCATACAGAAGAAGGTACTGCAGAATTTAGTACTTCTCTGTGTGTAGCTTACTGCTATTGCCTGTAACAATCATAACAGCGTATTGTTATAATTGCAAAGCTGAGCAATGAAAAATTAACAAATGTCAGAACTGAGATTGTCCCTTCTCCTGATTCCTTAAACCAGGTCTACCTCAAGTTTCCCATTCCCCCCTGGCACAGGCACATTTGGTGAGGTGTGTTCCTGTAGTGTGCTTTCCTGCACAAAGCTTGAGTGCCAGGAAAGGCATTAGTGAGAATGAGGGACAGCCCTCTACTATGGTTTTCAGTGGTTACTGTTTGAATAAATACATGGAGGAGCAATTGAAGTTATGGTCAGCCCCTGCAGCCTTAGGACAGAATATGCTTGTTGCAGATGGAATTGTGGAAGTTAGTGGTCAAGCTCTGGTAAGATTCTACTTAACTCGCAGAACAGAGAAGCTCAGCAGCAAATCAGTGCATGTTTTTGTGGAGATGTCTAAAGCTACGTTCCTCCTATTGGTATGATACATGCTGCTCCCATCAGTTTTCATTGCCTGTTCTAAAGACTAGAAAAACTTCATGCTTTGCGAGCGCTCTTTACCAAGGTCCGTTGATGCTATTTGAGCTACCTCTAATGAATGCTGTGCTCAAAGGACCTGAGCAACGTTCACTTTCCTGGCTTTTGCTTGTACCATAATGAGGCAGAATTCGCCCTGATACTGATTCGTAAGAGACAAGTCATAAAGGACTGTCACTCTGACTTGAAGAGCAGCAGTATTCTGAATATTGTTATAGATGGGGTTAGGCAAATTTTGTGGCCTCACATGTGTGTTTAGTTTGACAGTGGGCAGCCTCACTGGTTTGCCTGGAGGTTTGCCAGTTTTTATTTTAATAGTTGGTAATCTAGTTTTATGTGACTGTTAAGCTACAAACAGTTCATTCTTCTCCAAGGAAAATGAGTGTTTTCCCCTGCAAGATTTTCCAAGGGCCATTTTTGCACTACTCTAGAATAAGATTTGCTTTTGATTAATCTTAACCAGTTAGGTGATAAATTAGTGTAAGCATAAAGGGTTGGCTCAAGTTATTTGCTCAAGGCCCAGAGGAAAGGACACTGACAACAGTAGCACACTTTGATCTGAATATTTAAAATAAGGCATTACCTCAGAAAAAAAGACAGAGGCTTTCAAATGCAGTCAGAGATGCTTTCAATACTTCCATTGCTGAAGTTCTAGTCTGAAACAACTTTGAGAGATCAGATATGCGGAGAATGCTCAGCATTTTCTGATGACCATTCCCCAACAAAGGATTAAAATTATTTTGGATTTCAAAAATAATTTTGGACTCCATTGGTTACATTTCTAAGTATATGAGCCAAAGCGCACACTTTCTGCAGGTTTAAGCCAAGGTACAGTTTGTCCCTTAACTTCATTTGTTTGGTGTCTCACTGATCTCTGCACTCCTTTCTTCAACCAGGAAGAGGAATACGAATTCTGGACATTTTGAAAGACGGGGAGACTCTCACTTCCTTCTTGCTGGAAGATGCTGGTCTCCCAGATGTTGTTGTTTTCCAGCTTATTAATGCTCAAGTGCGCCCTGAACAGGTGAGTGGAGTACAACAGCGACCAAGCTGTTGTCTGCAGAATGCAATCTCTTGAGTTGTGTGTGTGAAGTAGCCTCAGCAAGGGCCTTGTGCTCAGAGTATCTGCTGCCTTATAGGTTGTCTGTACAACTTCTTCCTTTGCTTTTTGTGAATGTAGAGGAAGAGGCATTCATTTTGTCCTTAAAAAACATTTTAAATATGCATTAAATATAGATTTTTAGTTCAATGCTGCTGTCGCTCCCAAATAGTGACCATTAAGAAATGGTACAGCTAAGAAACACATCCATCCTTGTGGTTAAAGTCTTGGCTCAAAAGCTTAAGACAGCTGTGCATCCTTTTCAGACAGCACTGCTGATGAATAGCGGCGGCGAAGTACTTTAGGTTCTTAATTTAATGTATAAATTCTGTGTCCCAGTGTCAGCAGAGTAATATAGTATTTATGCTATTGCCTCACATGAATAAGTGGGAGTGGAGAAGCAGATCCACTTTCTTGGATTCTGATTGAATAATAGATGTGCTCAGAAAATTCAGAGTGAAAACTGCAGGTCAAATCCCTCCTGGAGCAGCTAGGCAGTAGAGTGTGTTTGGCCAAGTCCAGATTGTATCTGCCTTTGCATGTACTGGTGTCTAGGAGTTCTACAAGGAATGTTGTATTAATGAATGAATGTTGCTGAATCAGAACTCCGGAACAGTTTCTACTCTGTGCTAGAGTGTGGGAGGAAGCAACTGAATAATTGAGACTGAAGGACACAATTCCTCTTTTTTCACTGCCACATAAAACACAAATGCTGGAAATGTGTGTGGCCAGAAAGAGGGAGGGCATTAATGAAATTGCAGGCAGTTCCTTTTGTGCACCACAGGTTCCAGCTAGTGCCTGGCAGCCAGGTTACTTATCTGCTGTACTCTTGATTAGTACCAGGGGAAGCTGTCCCCTCTCCTCACTTTGTTATGAAGCAATACTGCAAAACCATGAGATGTGTTATTTTCACACCTCAGTATCAGCTGAGATTGTGCAAATTCGTTTCCCTGCTGCTTGTGACAAGTACAATATATACAGATGTTACGCCGGGCTTCTCTTTCCCTTTTAATTCCTAACCACTTCTTTGTCAGAGACCTGCACCAGGAGAACTGTGTGCTGCTGTGTTAGTCTCTGTTAGCTCCCCAGTGACATTCATTAACTGTTAAACTCTGCCTGCCAGTGTATGCAGGTCTGAAGTTTTCAACACTGTCATTGAAAGTATGATTGAGATTTGCTTGGAACATGGTGTCTTTCTGCTGTATTTTCTGTGGTGATGTAGAAGGAGGTGTAGTGCTCTTTATGGTGGAAATAAAATAAATCAGAACATCAGTGGGAGGGAGCTGGAGGAGACCTGGTATTACATATCACTTTTACTGTCCTCCACGAAATGTTCTTGTTAGCAGTAATCACAGGGGTACAAGATCATCTCACAAGAGCTGATTTACAGCTATGAGGAAAGAAAATGCTGTGAATACACCCTCCAAGAGCAACTGATGCAGAAAAAATAATGTAATAATTTTCAAAAGACCATATAAGAATTATTTTCAATACAAATTGAACACTTCGATCTCCCATGCCGAGATAAATCACTTGCTTATCAAGGAGTTCTATAGGAATTAAGTTACTTCAGCTGGGCTTCTGGCTGGTTGAGGCAGAAGCTGTGGAAACGTGACTAGAACCTAGATCATTTTAAGCCTCATACCTGGTAGTTCATCTCTGTTTTGACCAAATTAGTGTCTTTCTATGATGGGGCAACTGCAGCAGTGGACATGGGTAAACCAGCAGATGTGATCTCTCTGTACTTCTGTAAAGCCTTTGACGTGGTCCCCCACAACATCCTTCTCTCTAAATTGGAGAGATATGGATTTGATGGGTGGAGGTTACAGTGGATAAGAAACCAGTTGAATGGTCATATTCAAAGAGTAGTGGTCAATGTCTCCAAGTCCAGATGGAGATCCGCGATGAGTGGTGTCCCTCAGGGACCAGTGCTGTTTAATGTCTTCATTAATGATATTGACAGTGAGATTGAGTGCACCCTCAGCAAGTTTGCAGATGACACCAAGCTGAGTGGTGCAGCTGCCACACCAGAAGGACGGGATGTCATCCAGAGGGACCTGGACAGGCTGGAGAAGTGGGACTGTGAGAACCTCCTGAGGCTCAACAAGGCCAAGTGCAAGGTCCTATACGTGGGTCAGGGCAATCCCCAATTTCAGTACACGATGGGGGATGATGTGATTGAGAGCTGCCCTGGACAGAAGTACTTGGGGGTCCTGGTCGATGAGAAGCTCGACATGAGCCAGCACTGTGTGCTCACAGCCCAGAAGGCCAACTGTATTGTGGGCTGCATCAAAAGAAGCTTGGCCAGCAGGTCAAGGGAGGGATTCTGCCCCTCTATTCCTCTCTCTTTAGACCTCTTCTAGAGTATTGTGTCCAGTTCTGGAATCCTCAGCATAAGAAGGATATGGAGCTGTTGGAATGAGTCCAGAGGAGGCTACAAAGATGATTCAAGGGCTGGAGCACCTTCCATATGAGGAGAGGCTGAGAGAGTTGGGCTTGTTCAGGCTGGAGAAAAGAAGGCTCAGAGGAGATCTTATAGTGACTTTCCAGGACCTGAAAGAGTCCTACAAGAAAGCTAGAGAGAGACTATTCATAAAGTCTTGTGGTGATAGGATAAGGGGGAATGGCTATAAATTGAAGAGAGGCAGATTTCGACTAGACATTAGGAAGAATTTCTTCACTATGAGAGTGGTGAGACACTGAAACAGGTCGCCAAGGGAAGTTGTGGGTGTCCCATCCCTGGAGGTGTTCAAGGCCAGGCTGGATGGAGTCTTGGGTAGCCTGATCTAGTGGGGTGATCCTGCCCATGACAGGGGCGTCGGAGCTAGATGATCTTTAAGGTCCCTTCCAACCCTAACTGTTCTATGATTCTATGAATTTCTCATGCTGCTCTACCCTTTGTTTGCTTGCATTCCACTGTACATCCTCTCCCTCTGGCTTTGATGGCAGAGAGCTGATCAGCCTGAAAGCAACTTGTAAACAAGTGCTTGTCTGCTGCCAACAGCTGGCTGCAGATCTAGAACTGAGCCGCCTGGGAGTGCAGGAAATGACACAAACAGTTGAAAGCTGAACCTGATCAAACAGCCAACTAACTAAAAAAATAATTTGGACTTCATCTTACACCTTTGGCCAAGCAGTGACCTGTTGGTTAAAAAAAAAAATTGAAATTTTGTTTCGAGGTCCTGCTTTTTTGAGTCATTTGAAGATAATTATTCTTATCTTAAAAGACTGATGTTAAAACACAACAAGAAGTTCAGGAAAGAATGGAAGGGTGGAGTTTTCATGTTTTTCTAATCCCATCTGTTCATGAACATTCTTGAAATGCAGTTACAGTTTGTAAATAGCCTCTCTATTTTTTTTTTATCTGTGTTTAATCCTTCTCAGTGATGTTAATGTCACAGTTTCCTCAGTTTGCAAGGCAAAACAAGGTTCCCAGGCTGCCTCCCTGTGCAACTTGGTTTCATTGCAGTTCATGCTGGATGATGAAGACCATGAGAGATCAGGTGTATGCGGTTAAAAAATTATGTTTGCTTCACACGTATACCCAGTGACTGAGCAAAATAAGCAAATACTTTCAGGGATGTACAATTAGTTAAATCCAATTCAGATGCTCCAATCTGAGGCACAGTGGTGGTGTTTGATTTTGGAAGTTTTTGCCAAACCAGACTGTAAATGTCAGTTGCATTTCCTCTTATATTCTGTTTCTCTCCACACTGTCCAGCTTATGGTAACAATGCCTTTATCTGGGTAGAGCTGCAGTGATGACAGTGACAGCACCTCTCAGATACTGTCAGTAGAAATTCACACCCCATCATTATCCCAGTATATAATCTGTGCCTAATTTGTGTGCTTTTTTTGTCAATTGCAGATCCATAAGCTGAAACTCAGGGCAGTCACGGTAGACAAAATATAATGTTGTACTAGCCTTCTATCCCCCTGCCTTTTCTGTTCTGCATGCTGACTTCAAACACACTTGCAGTTTTGTTGGTACTTTCTGACATCTGAAGCACTTTATGAATAATTCCTTGAGCTTGAATTTGTGTTCTCCAGAGCAACTGAATTTTTTTTTTAATTCCTCTGGGTTTTAAAATATTTCACTCTACAGGCACCACCCAATAAGTCTCAGCTGCTAACTATAGGAGATTTACAGCTATACAATTTTGATAACATTCAGAATCCCTTAGATGGCTTTGTTAATTTGCTTAGATAGGAAATAAATGTGCAACTATATCTGACCTGGTATAAGTGTGGTTTTCTTGTTTTGATCTAAGTGTCTTAGCCTGGAATCCTCATCAGCATATTTTTCTAAATAAAGCTATACTCTGTGCAGATTTTGAAGGTTTCTTTTTCTATGTAGCTTATTAAATTGGTTTAACATAATTGCGCTGTGTCAGCATATAGTTCTTATTTGTCTCAAAGTCTGTGTTCATCTCAAACACAGTAGGCATTTATAGTCACTAGTGTTGTGAGCTTTTCTTTCCTTACAATTTGTACTGAGGATATGAACATTGAATTATGAACAATTTCTGGTGCTACTTCTTATTATATTGCCGTGTATTCTATCTATAATAAAGTGAGCAGAACTGAATCATAGACTACCCAAGAGTATTCCATCCCAGCAATATACATCCTGAGTAAATCTACTGATTTCTATGGAGTTATTCTGTATTTGCATTGATTTATAAACTAATCTGTTCCCAGCGGTTCAATACTAAGGATAATTATTTTTTTCCTGTTCCATGTTTATACTAGGAGTGTTAATCAGTAGATGGGTGTGGTTTAATGTAAAAAGGCTTTGTAAAGCCAGGCTGTATGCCTGTGCACAGTTAAAATGAATAATGGCTTAGGGGAGGCATTGGGGTGGAATAGTCATAACAGAAATAAAATACTGGGGGAAATCAAGCTTGAGAATCCGTGGAACTGGCCTTTTTTCCTTAGAGCAAATTACAGCAAAAATGTAACTAGCCTCAACATGAAAAATAGTGTGAACGTGGCACAATTGGGTTGGTCCTAGGGAAATACTTCCAAGCAAGCTCTAGCTATATATCTCCTTAAGCTCAAGGATGGGTGGCTTGGCATCAGGTGTGCTTAGATGACAGAGAGAAAGGGAAGAAGACTTGCCAAGGACTTTTACAATGAAAGGAAGAATCACTAATGAGAAGAGGAAAAATGTGACAGAAGGCAAGGTGATTTAGCATAACATCAAGTGAAGGTGGCTGAAGAGTTGGTGCTTCAGCTGACCACATCCTTCTGCTGCTCACGAAAATATTACCAGGGCTGTTATTAAGGGGTCTGCTTTTGATAAATCTTTAATCATTCCTGAGCAATATGAAGGACCCACAACAGTAAATGAAACATTGTTTTTGATTGCAGTTTGCCTACGGTGTTCCTAACTTGACTTTGAAAGACGTTGCTTGCAGTCAGATGCTCCTGGAACGCTTTATTATCTTCAGCAGCCGAAGAGCTCTCCCTTCTGTGCACAAGGCCATGTGTGCCTTGTCCCAGGAAAGCCTACAGAGAGTAGAAGATGCCTTGTATGCAAATGTAGATTTCTTTAAGCTATTTCAGCTGGTAAGTATCAACACAATTATCCTGCCTCATGTCATCATTGTTTTGACTGATATTTCGTTGTCCTTCAAGAATTTCCTTTGTAACGCATCACCAATGTTCCAAGTGGACTTTGTTTATTTACCCTTGCAAATGTAAGGTTATGGCTGTGTGATCGTTAACCTACCGTCAGCAGGACACTAGGCAGTTCAGAGTATGCTTTGGGATGAAACAGATGAAATTCATAGTACAACAGAACTAAAAGGTTCAAATGCAAATTTGAAATCAGAGTATGTGTGGGACTGTTATCTGTTCTTTCCGGTCTGTGTAGCAAACCAGTTTGTGTCAAGACCTAGAGGGACCTTGCTGAGAGTTCTGAAAATACCTCATACAATCCACTCTGTCTTTGCTGCATCCAGCATGGCAGAAGTCTCTGCTGAAGTCAAAGCCACAATGTAGCCTGTGTTGCGGTAGCCATACGAGCCTTTTTAAAAAAAAAAAAAAAAAACAAAACCAGAACATAAGTGGCTTTCATTACTCTTCTATGGAAGTTTTCCTTACCTCTGCTCATTTGCTCTGCCCTTCTTTGTGGTCTTCCTGTTTCTACTGTGATGCTCTTGCTCTGAATTAACCACAACTGCAACCTTGGTTCAGTATGGAGATATCATGCCAATTTTATATGTATCCATGTATTATTTATATTTTGTTATCTATTTTACAGTAGTAATATTTGTATGTATTTATTTACATATATAAAATGGCTTACTGGTGGGGAGGTATTGATTTTGCTTCTATGCTCTCTTGGTATTCTGCATGCTGAGCTGGTACTTTCAGGGAGCTACTCATAAAGACTCCAAGGTCTCTTTCTGCACAACAGCCAGCTCAGAACCCTTCACTATGTATATGTCTTTCATGTTTGTTTTCTACATGATCACAACTTTGCATGTTTTAACAATTAATTCAGTTTGCTGGTTTTCCACCTTGTAACTTAATGTCATGAAACCAGCACGTTGTTGTAGACACCAGGCAGGCTATATGAGCAGCTGCTGAAGATTCATGGAAAGTATTGATTGGACTTTTCTGCTACAGCAGTCTAATATCATGATTAATTTACCATGAATTTTTATTCAGCTTTGAGTTGCTCAGAATAGGGAACAGAGGATGCCAGAGGCTTTCATTGACACACCAGCCAAATTACAGTTTGGTTATTGCAGCATTAACAATCATTCATTGTGACCATGTGATTTTGCTAATCCTGATAAGAATCTGTGATCAGCTTTTCAAAGCTGCTATTTTTCATTTCTAATAATATATTCAAATGTTGTTATAGATCTGATGCTTGCTAGACGTAGCAGACAATTAGTGCTACTGTACTTCTAAGATAGGTTTTCAGCATTTAAGGACTTTGTGTGAGTATGCACACTGCATTGCCTACCTTTAAAATTAAGCTGCTAACATATCATGATTTTGCTGCTATATCAAATAAAATGGAAAGATGAGATTTTACGAAGCAGTTGTCTGTGTTTAAACAAAAATAAACTCCTATGGGGAAATTGGAACATAAACCTGAAACCAAATTCTGGAGCTGTGAAAGACTGAGTGTTCAGATGCAGGCTTGCAGTCTGGTCTGTTACTACAAGATCTGCCTGCCAAGACTTCCCCTGAGTATCAGAAGTCTTTGTGTTGGAAGGATATCCATAGCCTGATTCCCAGTGGGTTTTAATGTGGACCCAGCTGTGGAGAAGAGGAATTATCTTTTCATGGTGCCTAGCACAATAAGACCTCAAGTTGGTAGAAGCTTTCCCACATTCTCATAGTTACAGCAGTTTGATAGTAATTTAAACTATTTCTGTTTTTTCCAAGGCAGAAGTCTCCCTTTTAGATCAAAATCCATTTCGGTTATTCCTGTTAAACTGAAAGGTAGTCTGTGTATAAGCACTCCTTGCCACAATTATTTTCACAATGTGCTTCTCTATCACTTTGAAATTAATGTTTCTTCTTTAACCTGTGATCAACATATTCAGGTATGTGTGTGCATAAATGTACACTCAAATTGTTCATGTGCTCACAAATATCCTCTAGAATTTTTTTGCCAGAAATTGAAGAAACTCACA
Source organism: Clamator glandarius (assembly GCA_033459285.1). NCBI lineage: Eukaryota > Metazoa > Chordata > Aves > Cuculiformes > Cuculidae > Clamator > Clamator glandarius. Next base: position 5,144,370 of record JAUNZM010000039.1, read on the forward strand.
TTTTTGATAGCAAAGCAAAACCAGAAAAATAAGATCCTTCCTTTACTGTCTGCTGGTTCAGCCATGACGTGAAAAATGAGCCCCTTTCTGGAGCACTGCTGTTCTCAAACCTGCCTGTTTAACCTTTGTTTGAAGTTCTTTAAAACTTACAAATAAATGAATATAAAGTTCTTCAATACCTAATTGCGATTTTGAGTGGAGATAACCAGTTCTTCACTAAGAAAGAGGAGCTGTTGCTGAAACAGCTGCTTGGCCAGTATCACCACACATACTTGATAAGTACTCAAACTAAGCATAAGTCTCCCATCAATTACATATGCAGAATGAATTTTCATTGGATTTTTTAAAAATTCTATATTAGTTTCAAAACTTCTGAGTTAAAAACATATTTGTATTCACGCTTACTTTCTGCACTCTTACACCGTCAGGCACTTCATGGTCTTCAGGCTACAGTTGTGTAATGAATCACATACCAAAAATCATTTTTGCAGAGTGCCTTTTTTAACAGGACTTATTTTAGAATGTGTGGCTGTCTGTGGATTCCAGAATTGGGCCTTCTGTCAATAGAAAGAAACTGTTCAATGTTTGTGCTCTTCCTTTTTTCATGACACTATAGTCCCTTCCAAAGAATATGAAAATGGTTATTTTGGGGAAAGCTTTCATTCTTCTCTGTGCTGAGGGTCAGTAAACATTCCCAAGTGTATGCTCTGATATTTAGATCAGTGTAGTTTGTATGTAGTGTCTGCTAATCCTGTCATACGTGTGCTTCTGGAGAACATGAACTAGCTAAGTACAAATTAAGTTGTTTTAGGAAATTTCTGTTAAGACCCAATTCATACTGGATGCCTCCTGAAGAAATACTACTTAGGAGCAAATGTGTAATTTTGCCCCTATTTCTCTTCTCTTTTCTTTTCCTTTAGCAAGATGAAGAAGGTTCTTAATTCCATATTTATCCCAGACTTTTCTCTGTTTTGCCTCAGATTGTTTACGCTATCTGTCGCTCAGTTTCAAAAAGGTCAGGTTAAGGCAAGTGCCCCAAGAATCTGTATAAACTTTGCAGAGACTGGTTCCCTTAGGGGACAAAGAAAAAGACTATTTCAAAGCATTGTGTATGTATAATTCCTGCCTGAACTGCCAGTAACAGATCAGAACATGCTAACATAAGCTTTCCATAAAAACTCTTGGCTTGGTGCTCCCCTGCCAGATACCTACAGAGTGCAGCTGTCTCCTGCTTCGTTAACCACCTACTGACTGAAAGGGATGGCAGGGAATCAGCATGGTGCATAGCTACCATTTTTGGGGAATTTTTTTTAGGGGCTTAATTCATAAATATTATTCTATGTATCTGAAAGTTCACCTTTGCATTTTATTTTAGTACCAGAAGAAAACAGTTGCCTGAGAGAGCCTGAAGAATGTTAGCTCCAAGCACATGTGATTCTTTAGGCAGCTGACAAAGAAGGTTGCAGTGATGCAAGAAAAGTGGTTTGTGACAGCATGTCGTGGTGTCACTTGATTTTTAAGAAACCAGTGATAACTGCAGCATTAACTTCCACTAGAAAGGCAGTTTGGCAGGTCTGCAGAAGCCTGGAAAATAATGGTTTCTGCCAGATCTGACAGTGAGAAGACCGAACTGTCTCCAAAATCAGGAAATCTCTCAAGTGTAAAGTACTACCAGTTATTTATCTCTACGGCAGATCAGGGCTCCTGTTTCACAACCTCTGCTAAGTTCAGAAATTACCAAGTGTCTGTATGTGCCACTGGAAGAATAGTCTCCATGAGAAGCAGCTCCTCAGAAATCCCTGTTCCTGTATTCCTCCTTCATTTTTGCAGCTTTTGGCACACTGGGCTTAGATAAGCAAAACAAATCCCAGGCTATATATTCAGTGACCCGACTGTTTCAGCCTCATCTTAGTAAGAACACTTATACAGGCTCTCGTGTAAATCTGGGCACTGCATCTGTGGCCCCACAAGACAGGTTTATGTGACTCACTGTTCCAAATAAATCCGAGTTAATGACTAAAGAGATGCTATTTGGATTTTCTTCTCCCACTGTAATAGCTGTTGTCGTGTCGAAACTAGATAAAACTCATCTGTATTTCTGATGTATTCACAGCTTCCCACTGTGTTGGATAGAAACTCAGCAGGTGCCGACCTGAAGGCCTGGGGGAGGGTGCTGTCTAATGTCTCCAAAGCAGTGCAAAAGGTCAGTGGTCTAATAATAGGTGACATCTGGGTAGTGCATAGTCCTCCTTTTCCTTTCTTCTTTTTATGTTCCAGTTACCTGCTTTGTCAGAAAGGAAGTAGACTTGTTTGGAAGGAGCCTATTCTTTCTCTCATTCCAAAATAAAGGTAGACAAAGCACTGGCAATCATGAAGCGTGTTCTTTTCTTCAGAAATGACCTGGGAGAACAAGAACTGATTATGGTGCTTGTGACTAGGACAAAGAAGATGAGGTTCTGACTGCTCCCATGCTTTACCAGTTGGGGCAGAACTGAGACCTCAACAGGGTCTCCTTTGGGGCTGTGATTAACAAAGTCTTGTCTTACTGCAGTTAGCCAGGAAGCCAAGCGTTCAGGACCTTTTGAAAGCTCTGCAACCATTTGTACAAGATGGAAGGCCAGACTTCTTAGGCCACTTGGAGAGCTCCCTGTCTGACCTATTCTGTGGCTACCCAGAAGGAGGTGGATCCAGAGTACTTTCCTTCAACTGGTATGAAGATAATAACTACAAAGCTTTCCTGGGAATTGACTCAACAAGGAAGAAATCTGGTTATCTTTATGATGATACAACCAGTAAGTTTTTCTATCAAGCTGTTACGGAGACTGTAGAAAGCTGCAGATGCAACTAACGTTAAATACCACTATTTCTTTTATAAAATAACATTTTTAAGCAGTTCATTCAGGAAATTAGAGACAAGTGGCATGGTTTTACTTCATATTTTATAGGTGGAAGTGGAGAAGCCAAGGAACCGAGATCTGACAGAAATACGCCTTTGCTTTTTCAGTATGAAGGCATAAACAGCATAATCATCATAATTAAGAGTCCCTCTATCGTAATCATCATAATTAAGGCAGTCTTTCTGTCTTATCATCTAATATATGCTACTGATAACTGGAAGAACTAAATGCATATGAATAAGTTTCAGATAAATACTGTGCTTCATTCTGGAATTAATTTTCTCCAGGATAGTTTTTTATTTCTTTTTTTCTAGTCTCTCAACATGATTAAGGGCCTCAAGCACAGGAATTTTAAAATCTCTCCTTTTAAATGATATTCAATTTTATACATGACATCTCTTCGTGCATAAAGGTTACATACAGTTTGTTGAAATAATGCTCTACAGCATATTTAGATCTTACAGAGAACGTATTTCAATGTACCTGGTTTTGTTGCTTTAATTTCCTCATTTATCTCCTTGCTGTTTTAAAAGGGGAGAATGCAAATAGGAAGCAATTTATCTTTTCTGCCATTTGTTATTTTATCATTTTATTATGACACTTTCTGTTTGCTATTTATTTTTTCTCTACCTTGAAACCAACAGCAATTTTTTTTCTGTACTGAGAGTCGTATTATTGCTGGTAGCATATTTCTGTGTCCTTTCTGCTATGATAAATATGGTAAAGAGATTCCTAACTTTCACAGTTCAGGTTGTTACTTTGGTCTATTTATATGTCTGAACCTTCAAAAGACCTGTAAAAGGCCCAGTATTCCATTTCTTCAGCCAGGGAACAAAATAGTTGAATGCTATCCAAGTAAACTAATAATCTCATAGTGCAGGAGTAAGATAGAAATGTTTACATCGACATGTTTAGTTCTAAATTATTGTGGGATCCAGTTCTGTACTATTCCAGAGTACAACAGCCAAACCTACTAGATCTGCAGTCCAAGAGTTTATACTGTGTAATAATTAACCACTAAGAGTAGAAAAAAATAGATTTATGTCAGTATCAAGTACAATACAAAGAGCTAACTTATTAGGAGAAATGCAATTAGAGCTCAAAACAGTTCAGTGAAATCTGAGCTGGTTAGTTTCCTTCCATTTTAAATACTTTATAAGTAACGGCAACTTTCAAATTGTTAAATTTACTTATAGTTTGCTTTTTCAATTTCCATGGTGTCTACTTTACAAATCTAATGTGTACTTAATAGTCTTTTCCATGTATTCAGATGTTGTACGTCTACATTGCTGGATGTGTTTGGCTGATTTGGATTCAAAAATCTCTAAACTGTCCATATTGATTGTAAAAAGGCCCTGCAGGATGCTATGTATGATAGGACTTGAGTAGGGTCACATGAAGACTGTCTTTCTTTCTGTTTTTAGCACCTTTTTGTAATGCATTGATCCAGAACTTGGAATCAAACCCTTTAACAAAGATAGCCTGGAGTGCTGTGAAGCCCCTGCTGATGGGAAAAATTCTGTTTGCTCCTGATTCACCTTCCGTGCGACAAATTCTAAAAAATGTAAGAAGTTCTGAAATAGAAAAATGTATATTTCTAGAAAAATGCATTCTAAGAAACCCAAATACTTTAACCTAATAAGATTTTCTTCTCAGAACTCCATTTGTTCTGATGGTCATCAGAGGAGGGACAGTTACTCTGTTTAAAAAACAGGAGACAGATCTCCGCTGCTTCATCCCATCTTAGTCCACACTACATCATTTTTCCAGCTCAAGTAGCCTTTTCTTGGCATGATTTACACTAGTAAAAATAGTGATGTTTGTCTATATATTACAGGTCTAAGAATATCGGTAGCTCTGTGCCAGTAAATATGTAAATAAGGCAGCATTGAGGCTTGGATAGATTCATGAAGGCCTAGCACTGAGAGATTACAAACCAATAGCAACATCATGGTTAGTATTACTTATGTTGAAATGATAAATAATCTTCACTTCATGAAAATAGAATGGACCCTGGAACCTTCAGCTAAGTACCTGAAGACAGGTGAATGAATCTAAGCAGTTAAACAGAGGTCATACATGACCTGGGTTTTGGCCACCTCATAGCCAGCAATTCACTAACTGTCAATATCTACATACAGCACAAAAGAACAGCTGCTTATAGTTCATTCATGGAAACATCAGATTGACAGCAGACAGACTTTTCAAATCTTAACTAATATTTTAACTATGACAGTATCTGTCTTCTCCAACTGCCTCCCATTTATTCATCTACCCCCATCATCAACTTTATTTTTAGTTATTAGTGGAGGGAAATAGTAAAAAGGAAAGAGAGAGAAACAAATCTTTTTACCTGAAACCTGAGTATTTAAAGGAATCAAAGTTAACTGGCATTAATGTGCACTTTGTTCTAAGTGACTTTGATTCCAGTTGGATTTTACAAATTCTTTTTCTGAGAATTATTAACATTTCTTTTAACAAGTTTATTCAGTATTTGAAGGTAGAAACTACAACATTTGTGAGTTACAGGCTTCACTGTCACTGAATGACTGGATAAAAAAACCCTGTTTGTTTATCTCCTTAGGTTTCTATAACCCTTTTCCATCGTTTTATTCTTCAGGCAAACTCCACTTTTGAGGAACTTGAGCGCCTCAGATTATTGACCAAAGCTTGGGAAGAAATAGGACCTCAGCTGTGGTACTTCTTTCAAAACAGCCTGCAAATGAATATTATCCGTGTATGTTATAATTTAGCAGAGATCTTCAGTAAGAGCAGCATTTCACCAGCTATTTTTTTTATTAAGGGATAAGAGAATTAATTTGGAAGATTTGGCTGGAAGCACTGCCTTTGCAGCAAGTAATCTGTGGCCTTTAAGGCTGTTGGACTGGTTACTAGTCTTGGTTTGAAGGCTAGCTTAATCTCAGATGCATTAGTGTCTCTGTGACAAAACCTCAGATGTGGACACTCTCGAATCTGGTTGATGCCTTCTTCATAAAGGCAGCGTGAGCTGCTTCCCTGCCTCTCCAAAATGTCCTTCAAGAACAGACAACTTGATTTTCATGGTTTCTGCATAGTCAAAGAAGGTAGTAGAACCACGTTTTCCAGGGCCCAGCAATTTACAACCTCAGGAAATTGCTTATTTACAAATCCCTGAGATCTGACTTTCATCAGCTGAAAGTAATATCTGCAGTTAAATTTTATAAGGCAGTTCATACTAGAGAAAACATTTGGCTTTATACTCTCTTCTATATTAGATTAGACATCTATTATTTTTATTCTCTTGCTTATAAAGAAACAATGCTATAAATGGTCAGAATAAATTTATTTTCATCCATTCTTCAAATCCCTCCTCCAGGTCAGCTATGCAATTACCTATTTACAAAATCAATTCTTTAGCATATGGTTTGGTACTATTTTGTAGCTTAGAAAGAGCTATGGAAGTGGAAAGCTTTCTAGCTAAACAAGGCTTGCCAAGAGGGTCCTTGTACTGAAGCTGTCTTGATGTGTTTCTTCAGGACTCTCTGAAGCATCCTACAGTGAGGAGCTTCTTAAACAGCCAGCTGGGAGCTGAAGGCTTAACTGCTGAACACATAATCAACTTTCTCCACAATGGACCTCCAGGGAGCCGGGAGGAGGGGATGGCAGACTTTGACTGGCGGAACATCTTCAGTCCTGCAGACCAAGCTCTGCGTTTGCTCAGTCAGTACCTGGAGGTAAGGTCAACCCTCCCGCTGCTGGGAATGCTTGTAGAGAATATCTTAAAACAGACTAGGAAGCACTCAAGGTCTGTGGCAACAGACAAAAAGGTTAAAACCCCAAGACTTCATAATTTGTTTCAAATTTAATCTGTTTTAAAAACATTTCTTTAAATTAATATTACAGCACAAAACCATGAAAACTTATTATAAAAATAACCTTCAATCTGATGATCCTCATATGCTGCATTCAAAATGTTGGTTGGATGTCTGAACACACTTTGGTGCCAAGGGGCAGACAGTGAATGTAAAACTAAAGGAAATGGGTTTTTTAAGTACTAATAACTGACAGACCACTAATTTCAGCAAGACCAGCACCAGGAAGCTAATAGATCTTTGGTTAGCTCCCTTTCAGATTTTTGTGCACCCAATCAGAATTCCATTGAAAGCAGTGAAGGAATTTCCGCTTGCTTTGTATTCACTTCTGACAAAACATCTGTGTCTCTTTCCTGAAATCTGTACCCCCCTTATCTAGAATGCTGTGGTTTTAGTGGGACTCTCTAAGGCTTTTTGAGAGCCACAATGCAGAAAGTGAGGTGAAGTTTGATTACATAAATAAAAAGTGCTAAAAATGTAGATGAAAATACCAAGCCATTGTAAAAGTTCTTTGAAAGTTAGTTTTAGTAAGAGGTTATTCTGGGAAAGATAGTTTTAGTAAGAGGTTACTCTGGCACAGGCAATCTAATTTTATGTTGAGTTCATTAGACCCAGACTAATTCCAGTGCAAAAATTGTTCTATTTTTTTAGAGGGTTAGGCAAACTGCTACATTCATTCCTTCCTAGTGCTGGGTAAGTGACACCAGGACTTTTTTGGTTTGGTTTGTTTTTTTAGTTTTGTGTGTTTGGTGGATTTGTTTTGGTTGTTTAATCCTGTATACTTCCGGCTGCAGGTGAAAAAGTGTTTACAACTGGACTTGAGATGGAGTGGATTTGATAAATTAATGCCAGCTCTTCTCTGGAAAGTTACAAACCCTAGCAAAGTTAGTGGACCCTGCAATGTTGAAAGTTAACTCCGAGAGCTTAAAAAACTGTTACAGTTGGCATGAGGGTCAGGGTCTCTGTAGAGATTAATTACATCTTACAAGCATCTCTGAAAGAAAAGTAAATATTTAGTTATTATTTAATGGTTAAATAAGATGACCCTCAAACTCACAGAGAAAATCTATGCTAGTTGTAGGCTACAGGACCAAGCCTAGCTCTCCTAATTCTGTTCCAGTTCAGTCTAAAAGACCATTGATCCACTGCAAGAAGGCAGGAATGGAGAGTGTATCTGCCCTCCCATAGCTATTACAAAGGGGAACAATGAAGCTTTTACACAAAGCTCTGTTGATTCTTCTGATAATGTTTTTGTATCATGTTAACAGAATTTCTTCGTACTCAAACTGAGTGAAATGTATTGCTTGCAGCAGGTCAGTGTTGAAACATTCGCAGTATCAGGGCAGTTACTGTACCTGGTAATAGATCTTTGTGTCCTAGAGTTCTTTGTAATGAGCTTATTCTTTTAAGTCTGCTATTTACATTGAGTTGTTAGCATTTGAGAATGTTTTCAAGCTGTGCCATGCACAATGGGAACAAACAGCTACCTTTCAGGACACCCTACTCCTTACCATAGTCTGTAGTCAGGGGTGCTGCCAGCAGTCTTCGGAGACTCCAGATCTCCCCTGCAAGCTGTGATGCAGTAGAGAATCCCACAAATTATGCAGTGGCTGCTTACCCTCACTACACCAAGAATTTCCTGTTCTTCCCTTTTATTACCTTAGGCCACGAAACAGTTTAACTGTTTGTGAGAGCTACCTAGTCGCCTCTTTATGCTTATTATTTTCTGGTTTTATCTTCCAAACTTGTTCTTCATATTTTAGTTTTGGTTTTCCCATCTTCACTGGACTATTTTAAATTGCTAAATAATTACTGGAAGACCTGAAATATATTTCCATGAGTGGCTGCTGAATGAATTTTGATAAAGTAAGGTTTATGAAAGCACAAGCTGTGTTGCAACGCACTGGAAAAAAAAAGGTTCAGTAGAGCGCACAGCCTTTGTTTTGGATGCAAGTAGAGTTAAGACAAAGAAATTCTAGATTTTGGCTAGTAGTACAAGATAAAATATCTTCACTTTCAAACTGAATGAATTATTGCAAAACTGGTGTCTTTGTCTGTCTTATAAAAGCTTTGGTTTTATGCTGCTCACATAGAACTTTTCTGTTTTGAGCACTTGCTGCTTCCTTGACTGGACCCCTGGATATGAGCATATACTGCTCCACAGCCCAGTCCAGGCAGTGTCTGTTCTGCAGTGAAAATCTAGACAAGGTCAGTTGTCTGTCAGTACTTTGCCAGTGTTGTTCCCACAGATTACCCTGGAGAACTACATGGGTTCTTCTGCACCTGCAACAAGTACCTTGAAAATAATTCCTTACAACAAAGAAACAGCAAATAGTCCTCCAAACACTGCAAAGACACAGTTCCACAGCAGGACTTTGGTACAAAAACACCGATACTTTGAAAAGAACTAAACTGAGTTCCAGAGCTCAGCTAACTATGTGGAATAAACATATCCCCCACAAATTAACACAATCTGAACCATCAGTTTAATTTGATTTCTCTTCTGGCATACAAACCAGAAAGGTTTTCTGCCTTACTTTGCTTTTTGATGTCAAATTCTACATAGTTTAATTTTCTAAAGCAAACTGGGAGAATGAACATTTGCAAAACACCAGGAAGAGTAAAGCTACTAAATAATGTTATCAGTTTAAACTCTATTTTATTTTGCTGCCAATTAAAAATGTATTTTCATACAGATCCCATTAAACTCTGACGCTTGAAGTTTTGAAGGAAACAGAGTATGACTTATCACAGGGAAACATTAAATAAGAGAGACTTTAAGATGTCTGCCCACTGAATAACGAGTTGCCTGTCTGGGCACTTCAATGTGGAGCAACTTTCTGTAATAGACCTGCAAGAGATGATCAAGAGGACAAGATCAAACAACTTAGATAAGTGGAATTTTATGAAGCAAGGTTATCAAAGAAGTCCACCAAGGGAAAACTTGCTCTCTGGTAATATCATGTCAATTCTGAAGTGTGGAAGCCAAATATGTAAACAAAAATCTGTAATTTTACAGATAAATGGTAGAGATTGTAGTGTTCATAGTCGTTTTGTCTTACAATGACTGTTAAGTAGGAGTTAAAGGGGGGGACATAAAGAGCTTAAATTTTTATGACTCATGTATATGGAGTGATAATAATAAATTTCACAATCATGACAGTAAGAAAGAAGAGAGTTTGCTGTGAAGGGTAAACTGTATGTTGTTACTGAGATAGTCAAAGCATGTTAACTTAAACCAGCAAGTTAATCACATGTCAGAATTCAGCAGGAACACAATATTATCTGTAAGATCAATTAAATAGCTGACTGGCATTAAGCAGCAATAAATGTCTAAATACCTAAGACATAAGATTCAAATTTATGCTCTAACTTTGTCAGTGCTTCATTTGACACGTGCTTTTCAGACAAGCTCATGGCTAACAAGCTTTTCTTATGGATCATTCATCCTTTAGCTCCCCTGGTGTTCACTCAGGCACTTCTAGGTTGAAAAAAGGTCTCAAAACTTGAAAAACAATAGTGGTTTTTTTCAACTGTATTGCTAAAAAGCTCTCATGGCCAGATTTATTTTATAGCTTAGTTAATTGTATCTCCTGGTTACAGACTACAGAGACAGTTCCTGATCCTGGAACCTTATCTGTGCTGCAGCTTTAGCCCTTCCAATTCAGATATTTGCATTTTTGAGGGAACCTTCCAAGTATAGTTTAAGTGGCAGAATTCAAGTTTCTGTGGCTTGATAACAATTGCTTAATTATATTTTAAAAAATTATTTCATTCTATCTAATTAGTAACCATCGCACCATTGGCTTTGTCTGAACCTAGTACTGGCTACACATTTCATACAGGTACATATAAATTTGCCCTGTCATACTTAAACTGCAACAGTAGGTCCCACTTCAGTGGCCACCTCTGCTTGAATTCTTACTTGTCAGGATGGGCATTTCTTGAGCTTTGAGAAAGCGATCCTTAGACATCAGGAATAAGCTGTTTTCAAAATTATTTCATCTGCCCACATTGACCATAGAAATGGTAAATCTGAGGTTTACAAATGATTTTAGGGAGAATTATGTTTCTGGGCTTATATTGACAGTGCTACGTGTTTTGAATTTGTCATAAGAATTACACTAAGAATGAGAATGCATTCAGCAAGGAATAGAGAGTCAACTTTTAAGATTTTCAGCATGACCTTTTAAAGTTGAAATAGCAACAGGAACCTATTCCTCTTTTCTGTTTTCAACCCCTCATGTTTGCTTTAATGTATACCTCTTATTAGTTTATTCCCATGCAATTTTTCTCATTGTGATTATTTGTAGTGCTTGACCTTGGATAAATTTGAAGGTTATCTTGATGAAACTCAATTGACTCATCAAGCCCTACATCTGCTGGAGGAAAACAAATTCTGGGCTGGTGTGGTTTTTCCAGACATAGAGCCTACAGCAAGCAGTATTCCACCACATGTGAAATACAAGATCCGGATGGACATAGATGCAGTGGAGAAAACAAACAAAATCAAAGACAGGTAATTGATGGTTCCTGCTCAGTTCTTGCCTGCCATAACATGAATATGAAACATAAGGACATTAAAACCAGCATTGGATTAATACATTAAATCCAACTGTGTTCACGAATAGTTAGTATGTAATGCAGTGCAAAATCCATCTCCAGTCACCAAGTCCTGACAGAAGTGATATCATTCTTGTGACAGGCCAGGCAGTAGGTAGGTGCATGGATACACTGCATAGGGAATAACTCTGCTCAGAATCTACCCAGTAACCTGCTTAAGTTTTTAGTTGGCTCCATCACTAGGAGAGGCAGACAAAGAAATTCTATGTGGATTGTGACCAAGACTTCTCCCACCCAGAAAACCAAATTTCTCAGCTGTTCCTTCTCAAATTACCCTCAAATGGACTCACTTAAAGTGGTGGCAGAAAGAATTTCTCAGGATTGTCTACATAAAATAATATAATGATGTCTGGTAGTGGCAATCCAGCTGTTATAGTTTAATTACCAAGAATACCGTATACCAAATACAGTTATATCTATTCTAGGACAGTCATCCTGTTTATGTACAGTTTTGGCCAAAGTTACTATTCTGTGCTAGTGCAGAGAAAATTAAAGGAAACAAAAGAACCTCCCAGGTCAATTTCTCAAGCAATGTGGTCTGACAGACCAAAATCTAGACAAGACAACTCCAGACAGCACCCCTGCAACTTCAGTAGCTAAGTTTTATTTCTTTATTTCCCCCTGGCCCTCCCCTAAAGCCACTGTTTACCCATATTATTTCCCTGTGAATTTTCTTTTGAGGTACTGGGACCCTGGTCCAAGAGCTGATCCTGTGGATGATTTACGTTATATCTGGGGAGGCTTTGCATATCTTCAAGACATGATAGAGCATGGGATTATAAAGACCCAGACCAACACTGAAGTGCCATTTGGAATTTATCTGCAGCAAATGCCGTATCCATGTTTTGTGGATGATGTGTGAGTAAAAGCCATTTGTCTTAATTCTGATGAATATCTGGATTTCTGAGTGCTTTAAGATTTTGAAACACCAGTTCTAATCCTAGTCCTAAAGTATAAATGCAAGATCAATAACTGAGACATAGGTGAATGAATTTGTTCTTTTCCTTATCCTGTCATAACCCAGACTCCAGAAGTTGCCTTTGCCTAATTTCTACCTCTAATCCCAATCCTGGCCTTTGTTGCATCTAGGAAACCAATGACCAGACCTAAAATGAACACAAAACACTGGCTTGTTCAAAGCAGCACTTCTCTTCCAATTTTGCGTATCATACAAAATCTAAAAGATAATCTGGGGCTTTTTGGCCTTATTTTCCAGGCAACATAATAATATAAACTTTAATATTGGTTACAGCTGAAAACCCCAGTAATGAGGGCACCTGATCTATAATTCTGTGATCCCTAGCAATGTCAGCCCTGGAGCTACCCCTGTGATTACACACAGCCAAGTAAAAATGCGATCTCTTAGGAAGTTTTTATCTAACTAAAGCTGAGCCTCATAGCATATGACCAGGGCCTGCAGCAAAACTGAACACAAAGCACAGACCATATTAGAGCAAATATTCCATCCTTCAGTTAACTATGCAGAATCATTGAAGTGTAGGCAGCCTATTTTCCCTAATTTTCTAAAACCCAACTTTCTTTATGTCTGAAGAGTCATGTCCTTAAGAAAGACTGAACAGAAAATGCTTGTCCTAATGGAACTCATGACTCTTTTGCTGTCTCTGTAAGTCTTAAAATCAAACAGCCCAGTCTCGAGCGTATTAGTCTTGAGATATTACCAAACCTTAGCCCTGGGCTTAATCTTATCTAGATATACCAGTACCAAAAGCTGTAGTGTTTGGTTCTTGAAGACACCTACAGAGCCTTGCAGAATCACAAAATAACTGAGGCTCTTGAAACTTTCTTTCCAAAATCCATACCACATTCCTAAACAGAATTCTATTTATAACTACATGACTAGTACCTGCAGTCAAATTGAATTTGTTTGTTGAGCATTTGTTTCTGTTAACATTAGCCTTTTTCCTTCCCTTGTGGATGTTGCAACTTTCAGCAATAACCTGGTGTAATCTAACCTTTTTCTGCCTAATTCCTGCCCACCTTTTTTATGCAGATTGCCTGGCTTTTGTACTAAATCTCATATAAAACTAGCAAAGGATTCCAGGACTGAGGCTGCAGTTCATTATTGCAGACACCAGGAGTTTCTTTCCCTGGTGAAAAGCATAATAAAGAAGCTAGAGGAGAAAGAGGTGGTTTGTTGCTCTGTAATAACTAAGAAGAAAGTGTGCTCCTGGGTGTGGAGGTTTCATGGCTATGTGGAGGCAGAGGGACTGTGGATGCTGTGACCCCTCATTAGCACTGCCTGAACCAGCGCATTTGCTCCTGATTTTGTGACGTTGTGCCTCTTCCCTGTTCACAGTGTGCCTGTTCCAATGCTGCGATCTGTGTGACTGCAACTGCCTTGGTATGCATTCCACTCAAAAAAAAAAAAAAAGGTGCTACAGAGATAATTTTGTACTTCTGTCAATGTGCTCTGTGCAGGCAAATGCTAGCATTGCAGAGTACAGCAGATTGCAGGCATACATAATTTGACCCGTCATCCCCATCAGTCACTGCCTGTTAGTCTGAAAAAACGTCACCTTGGCAAGCTTGCTGTTTATTTCCTACCTTCTGAGAATACTGAAGGGGCAGAAGCCCCGTGTGTGCAAAAGTTCTACAAAGCATGCAGCAGCCACACACGGTTCAGGGCTCGTATCCAAACCCAGTGACGGCCTCTGCAGAGAGCCTGCTAAGGCGAAGCAAGTGCATCCTCATGGTAAACATGTGCTACACATGGCCGAGTATGGGATTATGTGTGTCCACCAGCCCACAAACTCCAGTGTATCCATTCCACAAAAGCATAGCTTTGCTCAAAAGGCCAGATTGCTCTTCAGGATTTCTTGGTGAAAAAGTGAAGATTTACTATTTACTTTGACAATAGAGCAGCTATCATAGCATATGGCAAAAACGTAGTTCTGTAAAGCTCAGGTTTAGGATGCTGAAGGTTTTTTGATCCTTGCTGGTTTTAGCAGCTCTAAGCTTTTGGCCTTTAAAGAATCAAGTACATTTGGTTCTTAGGGTAATTTCATTGAAAAATTGCAATCCCAAATTGATAGAAAATACTTTCATTTTTTTCATCCCCAAGTCTCTTTCTCACCCTGACAGCACCCTTGGGGCAGTGCTTCACACAAGAGCATCTGCCAGGTCTGAGCAGCCATAGACTCTGAGGAGGAGAGATGGAGAAAGGCAGCAGCACCCTCATCACAGTACATGAAGGGTCACCCTCAGCAGCCTGGCCCCACACTGCCAGAGTCGAAATGGCATTATCTGACACAGTACCAACGCATTCCCCAAGGCATGGCTGGTATGAACTTCAGCAGCCTGGCTGACAGCATCTGATGCTTTTGATGTTTAATTTGTTTAATTCTTTTGGCAGTGAATCTTGGGAGCACAAGAAGATAGTGACATACTCAAATTCTTAACAATAACCTGTATCTTAAACTATTCTTCATACATCATAGTGAAAGCATTAGGGAAATTCACTGTGAAGACAAATGTTTTATCATGAGCCACCACGTGTATTGCAGCCTTCACTAACCATTAGAACCTATTTGTGCAATAGAAATAACATTTTATCCTGTGAAGCTCACTAGCAACATGTTGTTGATGCTTAGACTAATTTCCACTTCCATGTTTTAATAAATGCATTCTTCCTCAGTCATTTCCATTCTTGGTTTTTATCCCAATATTTCTCTGTTTTACCTAAATTTAATTAATTTTTCCCTTCTTGCTTTGGTAGCTTCATGATCACCTTAAACCGGGCCTTTCCCATCTTCATGGTGCTAGCTTGGATATATTCAGTTTCCATGATTGTGAAGAGTATAGTGCTGGAGAAGGAAATGCGTCTGAAAGAGGCCATGAAGAACAGGGGTATAACTAATGGGGTGATTTGGTGCACTTGGTTCCTTGACAGCTTTGGCATGATGGCTGTGAGCACATTCCTCCTCACAATACTGATTATGGTAAGGATTGCCCCTCTCAAACTCACTGTTGTATTTGTGCTGCTGATACCAGTTTGCTGTCGAGAAAGAACAGTAGCCGGGGAGAGGTGAAATGGCTGGATGGCCTGTTGTGATCACAGCATGCAGCAGGCACACTCTTCAAAGGAGACCTCATGACAGCATCAGCACTTGGCAGAGATAGAAAGGTAAATCCGCAGCTCACTAGTAAGATTTATTCTAAGATTCCCTACAGAACAATACATGAAGCCGATTACTTTTTATATTGTGTTTCCTGTAGGAAGAGACAGATCTCCCAATATATAAAAAGGGGTCATAGTATGAAGAATTTTCATCTTGTAATTCACCATATGTGATTTATAATATTCAGTGCTTGCCTACTTAGAAATTATGCCACTATTTCAATGGAAAAAGAGACTGCAAGAGCAGAATTTTCAGGACAGGCTGAAAAAAAAACCCCACCCTTTGCTTCTGTGACTCAGAATTGCTGTAATTTTTGTGACTTTTCAGGAAAGTTTGGATGTTGTCTCTAAGGACTACCTCTTATCTCTATTACCTAGATAGGTCCTACTAGCTGCTGTATTTAGTTATACTCCTGCAGCATTTTTGATACAGAACAACGTCCGTGCATATTTTCTTTTGAGGGGAACTGGCATTGGTATAAATGCACAATTAGGGTTCAATCTACTCTATTTTATCAGCCTGCCCAGATGAGTTGCTCTAGTCCTTCATGGTTCCATTACAGCTTGGATGGGTAGAGAAAGCTTACTTTATTCGCTACACTGGTTTAACTAAAAATCGAGAAGGAGATAGTATGAAGGAGGAATGTGCTTGTACTTAGAGTTAGCTGCATTTTCTGGATTTCACTGTGCAGCTGTTAGGCACCTTTGTAAATACATTCTTATGAAAGATTGTGTCACTATTGCTAAAGAAATCTGTCTCAGAGGCCTAATGGCATGTTGCAACAATGTTGAGACCTATTTATAGACTCCTAGGCCTATTTGAGCCTTATGGAGGGTTCAGAATAAAATTGAGCATAATAAATAGTATTCAACATTGGTTTTTAGGAGTAAATAGATAATCACCAGGAGTTAATGCTCTACTTGAGAGAGAGCATTTAATCTAGAAAACTCTAAGGAAGAAATCTCAATAAAAGTTCACCCAGTGGTTTTGTTTTGTACACTAAGATCTCTGAGAGAGAGTACTTGGATTCCTCAGCTGTGGTACTCTTCTGGATCGTGAATATCATTTAGGTGCAGAAACTATATAATTTCCCCGTGTTGTTCTTTTTTTTTTTTTGAAGATTCATTTTGTCTGGCTTCCTTACAGAGTCTTTCCTGTACATCAAGCAAGTGGACTAAGAAGAAGATGAGAAGTGATCAATAAAAAAATTATTATGATATTTCAAATAGTTTTATTTAAAATACACAAATTTCCAAACAGGCACATCTTGCTTATAATGATTTGCTTATTAAGACAGGGACAGAATGCCTGCTTTCAATCAGTTATGAACTTAATTCAGTCATCAAATATGAATATGAGCTCCACTGCCTACAGTACTAACTCAAAGTCACAATCCAGGATCAGGGATAAGGTTAGACGAAGGATCTGTTATTTAATGACCATAGGTGTTGAAACATTAATGCCTAGAAGAGTTAGAAGCCATAATAGATAAGAAAGGCTAGCTTTTTTTTCATTACACGTTAAATATCAATGGCAATCCTGACCTTTTCTGCTAGCTCAGAAAGTGGCAATACTTCTAAACTTTTCTGGTTTTCTTTTGCTTACAGAGCGGACAAGTACTGCATTATAGCAGTCCACTTCTCTTTTTTCTGTTCCTCCTGACATTCACCACAGCCACCATAATGCAATGTTTCTTGTTCAGCACCTTCTTCTCCAAAGCCAATCTGGCAGCTGCCTGCAGTGGGGTCATCTACTTCACCTTGTACCTGCCCCACATCGTCTGCTTTGTCTGGCAGGACCGCGTGACTGTCAACGTGAAGATCCTAGCAGTAAGCCTTTCACTGATTATTTACTTTCTTTGGGTTCAAATTTTAGCTGCCCTTCCCATTGTCCATATGTGAGTAACAAAGCATTTTATGCTTCTTGCTCTCTGCTTTTTTGATTCAGAGAGAGAGAGCTCTGAACCTTTCTCGAATAATTAGGGATTGCAAGTGAATAAGCCTTTAGCAGGCCTAGTGACCGAGAAATATTTTCATGGCTTCTAGAAAATTCAATAAAATTTATTTTACTTTTTGAATGCTAGGAAGTTAGGATAATGTTCAAAAAGTTTCGAACACTTCCTTATAAGTCAAAGCAAATTTAACTTCTTATATTCTTAATCAATACAAAGACAATTCACAGAATGGGGACAGTTATCTTTCTCATGTGCTATAACCTAGTTAACTGGGTAATATCTGAGGAGGAGAAGACCTCCGGTTCACATTTCTTCTTTAGATGAACATAGAGTTAAGATTTGAACCCAAGTGTCAAAGCTCTGAGAAATATCTTCCATTTAAGAATTCGTAGATGTTCTCTATGTAGGGCTTCCTCATTGGTTCTTTTCCGTAACAGGTAAAATACTTAACAATTCAGTGTACCTAGAAACTTCTTGCTGTATTTTGAAATAGAACTGTGAACTTACAAAATTACTCATGTTGATTTGCTGTTGCCCAATGAATCAGGAAAGGAAGCTGGTGTTTGAATCCAGTCTCTCCATCTTTGCTGAACATTCTAACAACCTAGGTAAAAGAAGTACTGTCTTCATCTTTTATAATAGAAAATCTAATGAAAAGGGAGAAAGAAAACAGAACTCTTTAAAAGCTATAACTAAGTGTAAATGTGGTTAGGAAACTGTTTTCTTAACTGATATACTATACAGTTGTAGTATATACCATTTTTAGATTTAAATGTTGAGGTAATTAAGGTCAAAACTCGATCCTTTCATTAAGTCAGGAAATTAGGAGAGTTGGCCTCTGACAGGTTGTGAGCTGGAAAGAAATTTTGAGACTAGCGCAGAGTCTAAGCCTAAAGACAGCTCTCTTCTCACCCTAAAGTGGAGGAGGAGGCATCTGTGCAAGAAATTATATTTGCTGGCCAGAAGCATAAACATTTTTGTCTGCTCCTGACATGTTTGTCTTTGTTGCTCAAAAGTTGGTCTCTGAGGAAAAACTGATCACCAGGGGTGATAAGGGGCAGGGTGTGCACATGTAGGGAAGAAAAAAAAAAACCTAAAGACAAATAAAATAACTTAACAATGAATGTATTGCTGAAAACCAAATATTTTTTACTTAGTTTGCTATGATAGTTTGTCACTGAAAGTTGCTCTTGCTATCCCGCTTGTCCCCTCCTTTTCCTAAGGTCTGGCATTCCTGTGAAACAGCACTAAATCCCTTCTTGCTCTGTTTTTGCAATGCAACATTGAAGAGCGTATTTAGATACTACATTGCTTTATTAGTTTGCTGTCTGATACGTAGCAGACACACCAGGCGAAGGGATGGTTGTGTTTTTTTCTTATCATGAGCACCTGGTGTGCTTTTCTGTCTTGTTACTCATAATGGCCCTGGCCCCACAGAGTAGGATTTTTTTTTCTCCAGGACAGGCAAACTTATACACTGCAAACTTGTCGATGCATCTATAGTGTTATGTGAATAGAGAAATTAATGGAAAATAAACCAAACTGTGAAGGCTGCCTAGTAGCTAAAGAAAGTACAGCCAAGATTATGTTCAGCCTATTATGGCTAAATATTGCTTAGAATCGCCACCATTCAGACGATTAAACATCCCAGTCCAATATAAAAGTGAAATTACTTTTCCCTGACAATTTGTTAAGCATTATCAAGTTTTGAAGTCCAGTCCCTAAAGGTCTTTTTTTTTTTTTTTTGTGGCTGCTTTATAAATCGTCCCTCTCTCTGAGTTGAATGTCATTTTTCCTTTATTCCAGAGTTTGCTTTCTCAAGTAGCTTTCGGCTTTGGTACAGAATACTTGTCACGCTATGAAGAGCAAGGTCTTGGCCTGCAGTGGGGCAACATCAGAACCAGTCCCTTGGAAGGAGACGAATATAGTTTTCTTTTTTCCATCAAAATGATGCTTTTTGATGCTTTTCTGTATGGAATGCTTTCTTGGTATCTCGATCATGTTTTTCCAGGTATGCCAATTTCATATTCATAGTAGTGGTAGTTGTTTTGTAAAATGTGATGGTTTAATCAGTCCCTGCTTATTTCTCTGTCAAAAAAAACCAAAACCAAGTGTATTTGATATTGTAGACCATGAGTCTTATCCAATATGACAACACTAGTTTATTAGAGGCTTGCGCTTTTGTCTCTTTATTTTGCCTTCCTCCTATTTCAGTCCTGAAAAGAATGGAGAAGGAAGAAAATGTATGAAGGAGGATGCAATTTCTGGTCCTATTTGACAATTTAAATAGAAAGTAAATCTACAAATACATCTGTGAATAAGCAAATTCGCATACATATTTTTCTTTTCAGAAGTTTCAACCATTTTTAGTAAGAACTTTTCTTTAAAATATAGAAATAACAGTTCTAGCTCACATCTCTACTATGGCCACATTAGGCCAGCTGTTATGGACCGTGGTACAGTTTCTTGAGACATATACTGTGTCCTAGGCAGACGTGACATTTCCTGTGTGGATATATTTTATCTCTAAAAGGGAACCCTGGGTCTAGTGTGAATTCACAAAAGGATTTTCTTGTTATCAATTACAAAGTTTGGGAACTTTCTTTATGAGAAACTAGATTGCCTTGTAGCTTAAATGTTTATCTCGCTTATTATTGAATATAGTTAAAATATAATAAATGCAGAATCTTATGCAGTACAAGGAAGGGAGTTTTCATTAATTTATTACTCCCACATGTGAACTGCAGTTTTTTTCTTCAATGGTTACTCAGAATCTGAGATCTTGCATATTTTCTAGCTTTGAAGGAAAATTAATGATGGATAAGGTAAGATGGTGCTTGTCTGCACACATAATTTATGATAGTTAATCCAAATCAAGAAAAAATAAGGATTTGATAAATAGTTTTAGATATGTCTGAGGATATTTTCCTTCAAAATTAAAACATGACCTTATGTCTGCTTTGTTTATGTCCCTACCAAAGTGAGATATGCTAAACCAAACTGATGCCTTTTCAGTTTTTAACAAATTTGTCCTCACAAAGAAGTTTAATGTGATTTTAACATATTTATTTTCAAAGCTGATTTATAGTAACTTTCAAAAAAGTTCCTCTTTGGAGAAGCCCTTGTTGCAAATCTGTTTGTTTGAAAAAGCATTGACAATGACCCATTTCCATGAACACAGCAGGAATTAAACAACAGGAGTTTCTTTGCTCATAGATCTGAATAATTTTTTTTCAGCCAGCACTTCACACAAGAATAACGTCTCTTAGGGCTTCTACTCATTAGCTTCAGTTCTTCCCATTATTTGCTCTGAGTGCCTCCTAGGCTTTCTGCTCCTCTGTTTCTGTGGAATTTCTCATAGCATTTCTCTGTCACACACATGCAGTCTTATCAAATCAATGCTTTAGTCTCTGAGCCTACCTATGAGTTTCCCAGCTAATCCTTTGGAACATACGGTTCAGCTCCTGCTCAAGTTTTCTCTGCAACCACCCACTGGCACACTGATCCTTTGGCTAGCTGAGCATTCTGCTCCATAATGGAGTTCATTTTAAGTTTTGCACTCATCTTGAACAAGAAGCAGTTGTTTCAGCCACCAGTTTTTGAGAGGTATGATCCAGTCCGTAACAAGCGCAAGGCAAACTGTTACGGATGCAAACAGAGCACTTGTGTACATTAATGAGAGTACAAGGGGTGGCCTGACATACAGGGTACTTCTGGCAAGTCAGAAATAAGCAGACACATTCATAAACAGTGGGTTTCAATATAGAAAAACTGATCATCTTCCAGTGAGCATTACAAATTCCCTCAGCTTATTTTGAATAAGTAGCACAAGGCTAGTAACATGGGTTCACAAGGATGCCAGTTTTAACACAGCAGCTAAAATCCCTGCATTCTGTAAATCAATACGATCCAGGAAAGCAGCATTGACTTGCACTAGCTCTGATCTGGCCTGGCAAGAACTGATAATGTTTTTAAACTCTCTCTTTTCAAAACAGAATTGACCCAAAGAAGAGCATTTCTTCTGAAAGAAAGGATTACTCTGTTGTCATGTTTCCAGCAAGGTTATGTGCTGAAATAACAGCCACAGCCTCTTTTCTCATTGCCAGTTGTGAATTCAGGCCCAGGATAAAAAGTGTAAATAATTTTTTTTTCACTCATGTCAGTCCTCAAGTGTTAAGTGGTCCTTGAAATGAAACTCCTGAGTGAGGCTGGGATCCCATCTTAAGCAGTCAGCAGCTGGTGAGGGTTCAGATTGTCCCCATTTAGGGAGTAGCTTCATTCTGTAATTAAACCTCAATCTGCTTAAGAGAAAGTAAGGCTGATCACATCACAAACTTTCTGAATATTTTATTCCTGTCCAAAAATTAAGAAAAAATTCTGCAAACAAAATCTGTTCTGTCAGGCACTTGGTGGATGGTTTGACCTTCTGATATGCCACACTAGAACTGCAAGTGTTCATAATTATAGCTCAGACTTTACCTAGATGAATTTGTGCCTAGTGAGAAATGTTTTTATGAGGTGCACTTTACCAACTTATTTTTGTTTTAGGAGACTACGGGCTACCACAGCCTTGGTATTTCCCTCTACAGGAATCTTACTGGCTTGGCTCTAGAAACCCAAAAGCTGAGAAAACAGCAACTGCTGATGGTGAGTTCTTTTTAAACTTCGGTGTTCAGAAATGGCTTCAAAACCATTGATCCTCTTAGAGGTGGCTGTGAAATATTTCCATTACCTGCACTGTTGCAAAGGTTAGAGACAGCCATGTGCTGTGAATCTCAGCAGATGCCTTTGAACTTGAAGTGTCCTGCTATTATTAGAGTTATTAGAAGTGAACCACTGTTCCATCTGAGAGCCTTTAAACCATGGGTTAACAAGCAACATCAAACCCCCTCTCTAACCAACACCTTTTGAGACATTCAAGGAGTTCCTATTGCCCAACATGGCATTTGTGAAATGAGTCAAAATGAAATATCATGTTGATCTTATTTACACCAAGGCTCCCTCATCTTTCTAAACCTGATTTTTTACTGTCTAGTTTGACAATAAAATAAGTCTGTTTATTCTGAGTTTGTAAGCAAGATCAAAATTGATACCACCCTTGGACCAACTTGAATGAGTGCAAAAGTCCTGGTTTTGCAAATTTCCTTCTGTGCATTTATACTGGAATAGTTAAGAACAATGTGGGGATGATTGTATTTACATAGGAATTAATGCTGAATGATGACTACTGTCTGGAATGGAGACTTGCTAAAGGCGGTGTTTTAAAATCTGTCTTTAATTTACAAGGTAACAGTAAAACCAATCAAAATGACAGATGAAGAAATAAGTTCTTCAGTTTTCTCATTACTGTGCTTACCATTCATCAACTCAGACAGGCTGCTGACAACGTAGTCTCAGGGTGGTACCTACAAACTAGAAAGGAGTTAATCATTCCTGTGAACATGCTGATAATGTGTCCACTGCTCACATGTTTTGATCAGAAAGAGGACATTATAATGTTGGGCTTTCTTTGAAGAGGCTTTGCCTTCTAGTGCATTCTAAGGGAATGATCTAGTTTTCCTTTAGATTTATCGTGAGGGTGTTCAGAATGGTAGAGGCTTGTCTAGATATTGTGCCATTTGTTGCTTGCTTCACCTTCGTAAATGCTGCCCATCAGATTAAAATTTGACTGTATAGGAAGGAGGAGGAAAGAGGCGAAGCAGGACTTGGGACATGTTTATAGGTGAATGAAAAATTTCCAAAGACTCAGATAGTCATACACTACATTGTACTGAATTTCTGTGGAATTTGGCCATAGCCTGCACCAGAGCTCCTCTGAGTATCTCGGAGCACAGTTACTTACAGGATTTAAACATTTTTTGTTCATTTAGTTTAAGCCTAAATTTAATTGAAATTAAATCAATTTTCAGATTATCTTAATAAGTCATAAGTTCTGTGTGTTCTTTAATATGTTTCCAATACAAGACAGAGTCACAGTTTCTTAGTATCCAAACTAAAGGTTGCAAGAAAGCTTGAAAACCCTGAAATATTCAGTGGCTCTGGTAGGTCAACAACAGAAAAGATAATGACTATTACTTTATTGCCAGGGATTTTTTTATTTTAATGCTATTTTTAATAGCATTTTTTAGATTACTTAGATAAAAATTTTGCCAAAGCAAAGGCTAGAGTTTATTTTGTAGGTGATGTTGCAGCAGATAACTGAGCTGATCTAACAGTTCACTGTTTAGAAAAAATGGGGCAATCTTGCAGTCCCTTCCACAGCTCTCATCCTAGTTCTCTTGATGCTTATCAGTCCTGGTAAGACCAAGAGACAGATCCTTATGGAGACCGGTGCCAAAACCATGAAGGGCAAGGTGACAGAAAATAATGAACATGGATTTACAAAGAATAAATCTTGCCTAACCTGACGATCTTCTGTGATGATTGGATCAATGGGCAAAGGGAGAGGAGTGGATACCATTTAGCTTGACTTTAGCTAGGGCTTTAGCATGGAGTCATGTAGTGCTGTGATAGCCAGATTGATGAGATTGAGTGAGCACTACAGCGGGTAGAAAATTGACTGAACTGTTGGACTCAAAGAATTGTAATCAGCAGTAAAAAATGTGACTAGGGACCAGTTATCAGGCACAGGTCTGACTTTATTAACTGCCTGAATGGTGTGCTGGAGGGCACTGTGAGCGAGTTTGTGGAAGATACTGATTTGGAGGGAACAGTGCAGTGCAGGGCAGCTCTTCAGAGGGACCTCAACAGGCTGGAGAAATGGCTTTATAGCAACCCCATGGAGTTCAACAGAAGCAAATGCATAATACTGTGCCTGGGATGGAATAATTGCACAGGACAATACAGGCTGACCACCTGGCCAGCAGGCAGCATTGTAGAAAAAGCCTCGTTCAAACATGTTGAATGTGATATATCAAGTGTGCCTGTGTAGTCAAGAAGACCAGATGCATCCTGAACTTTATTAACAAAAGTATAGCCATCAGTTCAAGGGAAGTGATTCTTCCCCTCTAGTCAGCACTTGTGAGACTGCACCTGGAGTGCTGTGTTGTCCAGTTTGGGGATCATTGCTAAAAGGAAGATATGGAGTTACTGGAGGGAGCCACTAAGTGTATTAGAAGCTGGAGAATATAACATACAAGGAGATGCTGAGAGAGCTGGATCTGCTCAGCCTTAAGAAAGAAATCTAGGATAGAGCTAGACTTCTCAGATGTGCCTAGGGAATAGCATGAGAGACCATGGATATAAGCTGGAAAACAGGAATTGTGATTCAATACAAGAAAAAAAAAAATTATTGTGAAGATAGAGAGCATTGGAAGAGGTTGCTCAAACATGTTGTGAAATCTCCAATTTTGGATACAGTCACTGTGATCTGAATTGCCCTATCTTTTGAGGACTGAACTGGAGATCTTGCAGATTCATTCTGATCTTAACTATCCCATTATTATCTCAGCTATCCTGAGTGTGGTGATACTTACTTCATCCTCTCTTCCACAAAGCATTGCACTGGGTTTCCCCACTCAGGGACAGCTGGAAAGGTCATCTCTAATTAATTCCTTTGTAGAAGGCATGTGATTTTTACCTATTTGAAGAACTAAGGCTCTTCAGTGCCCCAGCTTACATAAACAACTTTAAAACTTTTCTTAACTCCTGTCTTTCCTTCAAGGGTAATACTAAGCATGTTCTTAATTTATTGTAACTGGTTAATGTGTTTGACTGAAAACTGGATAAGAAAAATATCAGATAATGTAAATGCACAGCTAAAAATGAAATTAAACTGGTAAATTATCTTTCTGCTTTTAAAGATTTCTTCTATCCGTGCACTTTGCTATCAACCACTGGGCATTTTAAGTGTTGCAGTGAACCTATTTATGTTGCTGTTTGTGCAGCAGGTACTTTTATACAGTTTTATGTTCTAAAATTTCATATAGCAGAAAAATTAAGTCCTAAGCCATCTGGTGAATTACAATTGTCCTAGCTGCACTCTAGCCTGCCAGCTTGAATTTGTCTTATGTAAACAGTTCCTTTAAGAGCAACCTCTTCTTCCTGCCTCGAGCCTGTCTCCATTAGTGATCTTATATGACTGTTTTCCTTCATGGCAGCAAGGCCTGACAGCAAATTGGAAAGCCAGAAATTCTTGTACAAAGATTAACACCAACTCATTCACTCCAGCCTGGAGCTGGTCTCTTAATCTAAGTAGCAACTTAGCAGTTTGCTTTTCACCTAACCTTTTCATTTTATTTTTCTTCCTCTTGCTTCCTGCAAGCCTAGGGAATGTTAGTACTGTCTATCTCTTCATGTGCTGAAGAATTTGGTCTAGAGACACATGGACAAAATATAAAGCAAATACCTAATATTAGTCAGGATCTTCTACTCTGAGTCTGCAATTTCAAAATTGTCAGTTGTCTTTCTTAAATATCCATTCCTGACACTGTGAAGCACATTTTAAGTTAGATGGCTTTGCATGCAGTGTTCCTAGTCTGAGTTGATGATTAAAGCTCTTGGAGAATTCAAGGCTTAGGACGACCTCCTTTCCCTCAGACCACCTCTAGATATAAGAGGAACTGAAGTTTTGATTAATTAAATGTTGATTGCTTTTTATACAGAAAAAAGTCCAGAATCAGAAGGTTGTATGGATCAGGCGGCCATGGAAGGGGAAAATAATGAAAGCAGAACAAAGAAATCTGAAGAACCTGAAAAGCCAGAAGAAAAGAGTGACAACCAGGGGGAGAAGGATGGTAAAAACAAAAAATGTAAACACAAACGAGAAAAAGAACCTGGCAAGCAGGGGAAGCCTAAGACAGATGTCCAGGACAAAGATGAAATTAATAGTAAGGAGAAAGAGCAACCTGAGATATATTGTGCTTCACAATAAATTAGATGTAGGAATGATTGGAGTCAAACTACAACATGTGACTGCGAGTGCTAAGCTCCAGGAGAGGCACTGCCTTTCCCAGCTCCCCTCTTACTTATTCCTTTATTATCACAATCACTTAGAATATTTTAGTCACCAATCATAAGAGAGCTGCCTTCCAGTAGAGTTCTTTAACATCTTTTTTATCATGCAAATGCAGTCTGTTTCTGTAGCAAGTTAGGGTTCATGCTGAGGGAAGTCTTAGAGACACATACATTGATTCTTTAGAATTAAACAGAGCCTTGACAGCAATAAAAATACTTCCGCTGAGATGAATGTTCTTCCCTTCCAGCCCCATTTTTTTGTGTGTGTACGTGTATCTTTAGTGTTTTGCATCTGTAGGGAAACTGGTTTCAAAAGGATTTCTCTCAAGTGCTCTGTGTGTCTGCAGCCCTTTCTGATGCTGGCATTAGCCACCACCTAAGAATTCCTGAATGACTAGCCTTTTTTTTTCAAGCCCAGTGTCTGGAGTGTCAGAGGAGTTTTGTCTACGTGATGCTTAGAGGAAAGCATGTGGATTCTGTAGCAAAAGTAAATGCTACAGGCAGCTTTGGGCCCACTCGGACTCTCTTGAAATGCTAGAGATAAAAGTGGGGTCATCAAAGCTCCTCACGTAGGCACTGAAAACATGCATTTAGGGTGAATAGAAACAGGACAGGACTTCAAAAGAAAAAAGACAGGCAGAGGGCAAAGGTTATTTCAGCCTATCTTCTCCTGGTACTGCCTTATGTTTGTGGTGCTGCACTCATCAGTTCTCAGGTTCCAGCTGCTCCATGGCCACGGGGGAAGTGCCTGTCACTGCACCAATAAGCCTGCCTTGCCTTTCAGCCAGCCACACAGGAACAGGGTGACAGAGAGAGAAGCCAAGAGCAGGGCTGCTATGTTTCAATGAGGTGATTTCCACAATAGCTTCATATAAGAGTAATGGGATGCGACTAGCTAAATCTAGCGCAGCCCAATACTAGCATGAGTTAGCAAAGCAGAGCAGACACAGTCTCGATCTGTCCTAACTGCTTGATATCTTTTGAGCAGAGCTTTCACCAAAGCCCCATTCATATCCCCCACAAACGCTGCCATGCTTGAAGAAAGACCTAAATTGCCTGAAATTGCACTGAGGCAACAGCACCAGAATTGAGAAATGCAGATCACAAAAAAATAAAAAGGGGGGGGGAAGGGAGTTCAACCCTCCACTAGCGTTCTTCAGGTGATTCAAAGCAGATATGGGGTATATCATCAGGGAGTTTACCTCTGAACTTGTCAGTGAGCCTTGCAGACAGATGTGAATTGAGCTAACAATACATATGAAACCTAGGATGATAACTCAGTTGCCAGTATATGCAGGACTATCTGGTCAAACTCATGTGAACTTCTGTAAACACAGGGATGTTTGTATTTGGTCCAGTAAGGTAAAAGAAAGCACAGGTTCCTTCACAAAGCAAAAGAAAAGTTTGTCATAAATATAATTTTATTTAAAATAAAGCTACCCATTCTTGGTGAATTATTTCAGCTGCTCTGTGGTGTACACAGCCCTCATGTACAACACATCTGGGACTTTTTCCTGAGTATTGTTTATAATGACAGTCATACAAGCCACTGATGGAGGTGGGGCTGGTTTCACCCAGCTGGCATTGGCCGTTCTCCACACAGGCCTGCTGGGTACTGAACAATTTAAGTAAACTGCAATTGCAAAACAAGCCTCCCTACAAAGCCTTAAGCATTCCATGTAAACAAAAGTGGACAGGGTCTTTAGTTTAAATTTCTCAACTCCCATAGTTCACATTGCCCAAGGGCTTAATTTACTTCAAAGGAAGTTTGTTTTGTCTAGAAGCTGATGCAATAAAACATCCTGATGATGCTATTTACAATAATGCATTTTTAATCCTGAAAGAAACCCATCCCATGTAGCACTGATTTCAAGTACTGCCTAAGTCTTGAGCTGGCCTCAGCAAGGGGGTAAATTTCACCTACCAGGATTAAAGGCAAATCTTGTTTTTTTTAAAAGGCATCATGTTAAAAGAATGCACAGCTGGACAGATGATTTGAATGATGGATTTCAGCCTGGATAGAAAAGTAACCTGCTGTTTGCTTAATGTAATCTCTCAGCCTATCTAAGTATCTACAGGCAACAATCCCAATCTTCCTACTACACAGTAAAAAGAGAAAATATTCAGCTTCACTTGATCCAATGAGCTAACTCTCCATGGATCATTACAATTCTGGTCTCCTTCTCCTGTCATTGATGCATGGATTAATCCAAATTAATTGCACTGCTGTTAGAAATCTTGTCTCAGTTTGGTACTGGTGTGACTGGAGAATCTGGCCCAGGCACATGATACTGTCTTGTACTGAGTATGTGCTGTTGCTTCTGCAGTTATTGATGCGTCATCATCAGAACTGGGATTAAAACGTGGGCTTTTATTCTTTTTTTCATTCTTGATTTCTTGTCTTTCAAGTAAATGCCTTCTTTGAGCCTGAGCCAACAGGACTGATTCCAGGAGTATGCATTCAGAACCTGGTGAAGATTTTTGCTAACAGCCCCAAGCCAGCTGTAGATGGGATGAATATTACCTTTTATGAGGGCCAAATCACAGCCTTCCTTGGTCACAATGGAGCAGGAAAGACAACCACGATGTAAGTCCATATTTCAGAAGAAGCAAATCCAGGGCAGTGCTCTATTGCTCTGTCCTGAGGAGCTGTCATCTTCTTTTCACTCTTCTGTAGCACCTCTGCAGCCAGCTTGACTGACAACATGAAATTTTTTTCCAGACAGAGAAATGCTGCCCCTAGGCAAAGAGAAGATATCCACAATTAGCTAAAGTCCTGGGAGGAAGGCAATGCACAAGAAAAACAAGTGAAAGTCTAGAGAGAAGGAATTCTCCTCCAGAAATCATTTCCCATGGCCAAACCCCAGATAGGGTGAGAGGGAGAAAGATTATCTGGCTGAAAGAGCTGAAGATTTGAAAGCCACAACATTCCATGTGTTCCTGTTTTCTCTGTCTAACTGGTTTTAAGTCAGTCATGTTTTTTGGTCTGTGTGCAAAGGAGGATAAAAGTATAGTCCCTCTTGAGACAGAATGATTATGTATGTGCAAGATCCATGTAAAGATTATAATGTTCTGCTGATCCTAGAGCTCTAGCTCCTCAAGCACCCCAGGAAGCTAGAATTTAGGAATATTTAATCTTCTTTATACAGTACTTTATTTGGTAAAATAGGATTAATTGATGAAGAAAACATTTCATGAGTCTGTGACAAGTTCACCAAATGTCGAAAGAAGTGTTTTGTTATAATGTTCCCCAGAACACTTCACGGGTTTCAATTAAAAATACTATTATTTCAAATGCACTTTAAATTGCTTTTTTAAATTGCTCCACAAGGAATATGTTTGATATAAAATAAAAGCATTCTAATATGCTGAAAATTTTTGTAAATTTGTTTGTCTATTTTCCTCAAAACAAAAAAAATTTCTGTTCCTTTAAAATTTTCAGAACTGAAAAATCCATTATTCATGCATTGTTTTAAAAGATTCCACCCATTTGCAACATAGCATTTTGGCCCAATTCCATTTTACAAAAAAATACATGTCAAGGGTATGAGTCAGTGTGGCTGGAGAGCTTAAACCATTATTGTCTATCTTGGTCTTAATGAGCTTCATTTTAGACTCATTTATACATAGGGGTGTTATAAAAACTTAACAAAATACTCAGAAACAGAGTAGTTGACTAAAACATTTTATTAATGCAGGCCACAACCCTACAGACAGGTGCATCAAAATTTGTGCTGGCAGATCTACAAGATTCTCACTGTAGCAGAGCAAGAGTATTTATATGCATGCTTGTACTGGAGCTGTTACATCAAGGCCCATAGTGAGAGGTCATCATGCTCCATCTTGTGGAATCACACAATGCATCTTCCTAATCTGGCACAGAAAGATAGGAGA
Organism: Clamator glandarius; assembly: GCA_033459285.1. NCBI lineage: Eukaryota > Metazoa > Chordata > Aves > Cuculiformes > Cuculidae > Clamator > Clamator glandarius. Next base: position 5,174,683 of record JAUNZM010000039.1, read on the forward strand.
GTGGAATATTCCTCATTTTATTTTCCCAGGTCGATACTGACTGGCCTCTTCCCACCCACCTCTGGAACTGTGCTGATTGGTGGCCTGGATATTCAGACTCACATGGACTCCATCCGGCACAGATTAGGCATGTGCCCTCAGCACAACATCTTATTCAATCAGTAAGTATCACTCTGTACTAGCCTTAGGAATACGACTCCCAATCTACATGCTTGACACATCCCTGCAGTTTCTCTGACTCTGCTGACAGTAGATATATCTCAGAGGCACTTCACCCAGAAAAGATCTGTGATCCAGATTTAGGGTAAAGCAGCCCCTCTTCCTTTATCAAGATAAAGCTAGGGTGAATTTATTGCTGCTTAGGAAAAAATCTGCTTATTCATTTAAATTACATTGGTGCCTTTCTGTCTGATTTCACAGCCTTACTGTAGCTGAGCACATCTTGTTTTATTCTCAACTGAAAGGGAGATCCAGCGATGAAGCCAAGCAAGAGCTGGAAACGATGCTAGAAGACATGGGTCTCACCCATAAAAGGAATGAAGAGGCTCAGAATTTGTCAGGTGACCACAGGATTGTTCTAAGATGTTTTTTCTACAGCTTTTTCTTTTTCTTTGGACAAATGTTGTTTTAATTACATGTTTGGGTCTGTATTCTGACACATCACTGCACTGGGGGGAGGTCTTTACTCTTGAAGACTAAATGGGACTGTATAAATTAGGAAGCTGGTACAACCTGTCTTAAATGCTTCTGTTTCTTACAAATATACAATAAATTCAAATAAACTTTAAGTTGTTACTTTTAAATGAATGTATATATATATAAAAAAAACTGTCAATTTAAGAAAAAGCACAAAAGAAGATGTTCTACTATTTCAAGACAAATTTAATATTGTGCCATCATACTGCTCTACTATTTGTGTTAGTACTGTGTAACACTCTTTTATTTCGTAGGAGTAATTTCTTTCATTCTAAAAGTATAAATGCACATAGTGCATTTGAACACATTTCTCTTTCAGATTCAAAGCTGATTTGAATAAACAGACAGGTGTTCTTATACTACTTTGTCCTACTTGCACCTATAACAAAACTCATATCTTCTTGCTTGTGCTTCTTGAAAAATATATTTTAAAAAAATAACATTTGGAAGAAAACTGTGAATTTGAAGAAATATTTGGCTGAGGATGAGTTTTGCTTTGCTTGTATGCTTGTATCTGTTTGCTCCCACTTTGAAAAGCAGTCTTGATTATATCCCTGCCATTTACATAACTCATCCCAGACTCCTGGATGTGTCTGTCCTCCGATAGGTGGAATGCAAAGGAAACTATCTGTTGCCATTGCTTTTGTGGGTGAAGCAAAAGTGGTAGTCCTGGATGAGCCCACTTCTGGAGTTGATCCATATTCCAGGCGATCCATCTGGGATCTTTTGCTGAAGTATCGCTCAGGTAACAGATTTGAGAGTGGAAATTGTTTGGTGGTATTGGTTTTTTTCTAAACCTGTCATAGATGCAGCATGTGCCTGCTGTGTAAACAGTCATGAGTAGTGTAATGTGAGTAGAAGCATACAAGATTCTTTTAACAGATACCTAGGATGTGGCAAACCTGGGATATGGCTCTGGTGCAGAGAAAACCCTGCATTAATTGCCTAAAGACTAAGCAGAGTTTTGAGTATTAGAGCAAGTCTGTGCCTTGAACATTCCTCCCTCTTCCTTCCAGGCAGAACCATCATCCTCTCAACCCACCACATGGATGAGGCAGACATCCTTGGAGACAGAGTAGCCATCATATCCCAAGGGAAACTCTTCTGCTCAGGCTCTCCTGTGTTCCTAAAGAACTGCTTTGGGTCCGGCTTCTATCTCACTCTTGTTCGAAAGATGAAAAACACCAGAACTGGAAGGGATTCAGTAAGTATGTACCTCCCTCTCTGCACGTGTAATCTCAGAAATGCATACATACATTCGTGCACTGCATCAGGGCAGGATGCAGCTAAGTTTTGATTGTGTACAAAATTGACTTCAAATTGAAGAAAGCAGTAAGAAAATTTGATGACATCTCATGAAAGCATATGGAGAGATTAATCTGTCTGTAAAAATCTCCCCTGTTTTTATAAATATATATCCAGCCAGACAAGTGAAAATAATAGGTGGATATGAAGCCCTCAGTGGTCTGTAGTTCACTCTCATCAGTTAAGCATGTTCAAACTTTTATCAGTCAACTTGCCTTTCTCCCTATACAGGTTTTCCAATGCTTGCTTTTGCAGTACACTGATTGTAAACATAGTGTAGTCTCATAATTTGCTCAGACAGCAGAAGAGTCTGAATTTGTTTATAGCTAAACTAGCCTCGCACTGCTTGAGAGGTGGTGGCCTGGAGTCTTTCTGCTGTTAGTAGTGCTTCCAGTGTTAGTAGCGACACGATCAGTATACTCGTGTGCACTACTTACTGATTACATTTCCCTGAGTATTTTGCATGCAATTTAGAACTGACAGATATACTTTGTGCAGGTGGATTTATGTTTTCTGCATTGCTTAATCCAGTCCTCAGATGACTTTCGGTATATGTTCAAGATGCTCCAGATATGACATACTTTCACTGACTCCAGCTGTTCAAAGGCTGACAACCCTAATATCCTGTTTTGCATGTATCTGAACCACTTTCATCTTTGTGTCTTTTGCTTGTTTGTGCTAGTCACTTTGTAGCTGTGGATCTCAGTGCTCCTGTTCCTGCTCTATTTGTGCACGTGGGGACAAAGAAGGAGTTCCAGAGCAGGAACTGGATGGTAAGAAGTGGGATGGTTCGACTTCCCAGCTCATAGCTATGTCTTCTGTTATGCTGCAATCTCATCTTGCAGATCAATGCTGCTGAGGTCCACTTCTTCAGTATTTGTGTCTAACACGTGTATTGTATCGTAACATGAATTTGATAAGGAGTTTTTGTGAGGTTTCTTACTGTTGCCAGTTTTTGATGTATAGCTTGTCTCAGGTACACATAATGAACTGGAAATGTTGTGTGCTTTAGAAGTGTAGACTGCGTTCTGAACTACTCTGCACCAAATACGTCATTTGATAATGAAAACTAAAGCATATCAGAAGCAAAGGAGACTGGGTTTCTAAGAAAAAGTGATTTTGGCTTTTCTACATAAGAAAAGAACTTAAGCAGATATTCCCAAAGATGTCATTGTTTTTATTAATAAACTGGAATAGTTTCCTGCTATATAGTTCCAGAGCATAATTAGCAACATAGCCCAGTCTAGTACAGAATTAACTGAGATATCTGTGAGTTACGTAATAGCTCAGTCTTCTTTTGTATAATGCAAACAACAGCTTTTGAAATCATGCTTAGCATGGTTAAATAGTCATTCTTTGAACACTATTTTGACATTTCACAGGAAATCTCGATGAGCTAGCAGAAGTAATTCATCATCATATCCCAGAAGCAAAGTTAATTGAAAGCATTGGTCAGGAACTCGTTTACCTTTTGCCCAATAAAAACTTTAAACAGCGATCTTATGCCAGTCTCTTCAGAGAACTGGAGGAAACATTGGATGACCTGGGACTCAGCAGCTTTGGAGTTTCTGATACACCACTTGAAGAGGTAATAGACATTAAAACCTCTGCTGATCTTGCCATCAGTACCCAAGATATTTTCTAAGACAGTTCCTGCTCGTAAACAGATAATCATACTAGTTCCCAACAGACCCTTCAAAACCTAGTCATATACGTTGTGGCACATTCAAAGTCTTTGGGATGTGTGTAGAGAAATGATCCAAGTCTTACTTCAGGTTAGGCTTGTGGAGCATGACTCGTTAGCCTGAAATCTGCCTTTCTTTGTATCTTAGTTTGTTCCTTTCTTTATTTTCTGATATAGTTTATAAGAGACCTCTGATTGTATTATAAGCAGGAGTACTGAAAAAGCATCTAATTTTTTTTCTGTTACATTAAAGGATGATGCATAGTGTTCCAGAGTTTAGGTTACTGTACCTGTTCCGTTCCTAACCAGGAGATGTTTTTGTCTATGGCAGGTTTTTCTAAAGGTCACAGCAGAAGCTGACCCTGGAATGCAAAAAGCAGGTATAGATCCATGAATCAAGTAAAAAGCAGCCTCAGAAATTTCAGCCATTGTATAGTGTTCTTGCCAAAACAAATTTGGTCAACAAATACCTGTTTATAGGGCCTGACAAGATATCTGAGAAAAAACATCAAGTCAACTGACTTTTATTTAGGTTGGATGAGTTTCTTAACTATGTAAAAAAAAAGTGGAGAGTCAAGCTCCCAGATGTCAATAGTCTTAACAGTCTTTATAAAAAGTACTCCGCTGACCATTAGCCCATAAACTACATACATGACTGACTTGTTCATCCTGCTGAGTAAGAGGTGCATCAACATATGTGATGCCACTAACTACAGCCACAGTGCAACTGTTGTAATTAAAACTATCTGGTGATGTGATACACATAGTTGGTAAAATCTGGAGCCCATTAGAATGTTTGTGCTTCCTTTATGTATGGAGTATAAAGTACCTACTCTGTCCCTTTTCATCTTAACCTAGGAGACACTAAAGAAAATGGCTCTGCTCTTGGCAAAATTTCTACTGAGAATAAACCAGGTGAACAAACTGCTCTGAAAACTAATGATGCTTCTCGAATGCCAGTAGGCATAGCAGGAGATCAAAATGAAGGCAAAGGGTCCCGACAGTACAAAGGTTTTCAACTTGTACAGCAGCAGATCAAAGCATTGCTCATTAAACGGTTCCACCATGCCTCCCGCAGCCACAAGGACTTCCTAGCCCAGGTATTGACTTGCTTTTGCTGTTCTTGACTCTTTCCCACAACATTCTCAGCTCTCTTTCCTAGCAGTGTCTATATGCAAAACAACTGAGATGCTGCAAATGGGTAACGGTGTCTCCAACTGTTGTAATTATGATTCCCACTCCTCTGCCTCTGATTCTACTTCTGTTCACCTGCACCAAGTTCATGATTCAGTCACCATCAGCATTTTATTTTTAACATAATACAGATCTGTAACAACCAGAATCTTAACTGAAACATTGGAAATCACATTGTTGGTATTCAGGAGCTAAACCAGATCAAATCTCTCTGCTCCAACTGTCCCTCCTTTATTTGTACATGTTATGAGGTGTGTATGGTGTCACCCTACATCATATATCTAGTAATCTAGTGTGATGTTTTCATGTTCCCTGCAGATTGTTCTCCCTGCTAGTTTTGTGTTGCTGTCTTTAATACTTACAGTCATTATTCCTCCATTTGGAGAATATCCCGCCTTAACCTTACACCCTTGGATCTATGGACAACAGTTTACTTTCTTCAGGTAAGACATACCACTGAGTGAAAGTATATTGCCACTAATAAACCCTTAGCTCCCTAGCATTTAGGATTATGGGTCCCTGTCTTACTGGGCTTTTCTCACTCTGGTTGTTATGAAAAAGTACTAACTTCACTGGAATCGCCAGATATTTAGAATACTATGAAACTGGTGCAAGTGGAGAAAACAGCTGCTAGTACATCTAACCAAGAGTCCTTGAAGTATCTTGCTGTCTTTGGTACTCTTCTCTTCCTACCTGAATTCATGACCTCAACCCTCATAAAGTTACATATCCTGCCTAACAGGAGATTGGGGACAGTAAGAAATCTGACTGCTTCTGATATGCCAATGAATTACTCCTATATTCATAATCTTAAGGAACAACGATATTCAAGCCTATCTGCTGACCTATGGTAGATTTGTTTACAGTTAGTACAGTATTTTGGCAAAGTTTTGGAAACAAGATTAAGGCAGAGACTCTCAGGTTTTATTCATGCTGCTGCTCAGCAGTTTCACCTCACACAGTATCCTTTGACTGGATCTGAATTATTTTCTTTTTTTTTTGGTCTACTACCACTTTGTTTCCTTTCATTCTTCATAGAAGCTTCAGGTCTATTCCTTCCAGGTCACTGTAGAATTCCTCTATACTCTCATGAACACTTCACCCTCACTTCCATGTATTCCAAAGCTTAACTTGCATAAAGTCAAAATATGTGCAATGCAGAGGAAATTTATAAACACTGTTTAAGTCCTAGACTAGATTGCAACTAGCAGAAAGCAGCAAAACTGAAGGCAATTTTTCTGAAGAATTTTCCTTGAGTTTCATACTGAAAATTCACATGAAACTTCAGTTTAATTTGCATATGCTAGTGTATGGAGCAAGGTTTGATATTTATGCTTGTATAACACTTGGCATTAGCAATAAGCTGTAGTCTAGTGTTATTAGGTTGTTAGTTGCAGGCACTTCACTATTAGCAGCATTGTCTTTTATCTTCAGCAAATGAAAATGCAGAATATGTTTTTCATCTGCTCGTTACTGTGTATGACACAGCTGAGAGGGTAGAAATGTGGATTCAAGCCTTTTTGGAGAAGATTGCTATAGGACTATATCGGAAATCATGCTTTACTCTTAGGAGAAAAGAGACCATTGCTTTAGCCTGTTAACCATCTTGGAAGGTGCTGGGGCTTTGTGTGAATAAATAAAATAATTAAATTGTCATCTTTTGGAGGGGGGCAGTAGGTTCTGCCATATGGCTGTCCTTCACCAGTTATTATGTGTATCCTAGTATAATGGTTTGATAAACTTATTTATAGAGAAAGTCCTATTTTATTCCCTTAGCAATGAGCGTCCTGGCAGTGAGCAGATGATCTCCCTAACTGATGCTTTCTTGAATAAACCAGGATTTGGAAATCGCTGCATGAAGAATCAACCTCTTCTGTAAGTCATCAGCTAATCTCTCTTGAAAAAGATTCTAGCAGGGTATTACTAGCAGAACTTGAGTAGTGAAACAATAATTAATTGGTTTGAATTTTCAATAAGCTGATCGCTTCAGGTAATAATGTTTAATATTAGGTCAAAATGAGCAAGCAAGCAGCAACACCACTGGATTATGAACGATTCACAGTGCTCTAGCTGCTGGAAACAAGCTCATGTAGCCTTCTATTGAGAATTAAGCAACTTTGACATGTATGTCAGTAGGCTAGAGGGCACAAACCCAAATCTTCCTGGCTTCCCTGGCATGTTCCATATCTGAGTCCCTTCTGGTTCCTCCTGTTCCCACTGGTGTGTTCAGATACAATAACTTCAGCAGTTGCTGGGATTGTGAAGAAGCAATAGGACAACTTCTGTGATCTGAAGCTATTCTCACTCTGAAGGACAGCATTTGTCACTCCATGTTATGATTTGCCATTTGTTCCTTTTCTCCTGCCTCTTTCAGTCAGGATATCCACCAACTTGATTCTCCTGGCTGTCCTCTCTTCTCTCTTCCACTTTCTCTCCTCTGCCTGATGTGGCAGGAACAAAGATTAAACTTTAAAAATTACAGAGGGAAAAGATACTACATGTGTAAGGCAAAGGATAGTTTCTTTGCAAAGATATTTGTCCATTGCAGATTCCATGTGTGCTGATGAGTCAAACATAGCCCCTTTTTTCTTTCAGTGTCGTATCTGGAAGCTGAAGACAGTGAACTTGGCAGAAATGTGGGGGGAAATTATATTTATTCATGTTTACCAAGTACTGCAAAATGTTTTTATAATTCATAACTCACAGGATAAGGGCTGAGAGGAGAATATCTGCTGAGAACATCATGGTTTTGTGGATTTGTGAGCTCTCATTAACTGTATCCCTGCACAGCTTAAAAGGTCTGTTCCTCTACTCAGGAACTACCCATGCAGTAATATGCCAACTACCTGGAACACACCTGCTGTTCATCCCAACCTAAGTAGCCTCCTGCTGAGTCAGAAGTGGACTCCTGAGAATCCTTCACCCTCCTGCAAATGCAGTACTCACAAGAAACTCACGATGCTGCCGGAATGCCCTGCAGGCGCAGGAGGCCTCCCACCACCACAGGTACTGTCCCTGTATTATAAATCTTGGTAGAAAAGATTCATGGCAAGTGCTGGAAAAAGGATTAGCATCCAAGCACTTTGCCATGTCAATATACATGGAAAAAAATTAGTATATTTTTTAAGGGAGCAAAAATTACTAGATTCTGGAATTCAGATTTAGAGGTATTGGAAAAGCTTGTGCATTTAGACGAAATCTGATTACTGTCTTCATCCAAATTACAAACTTTTCATATAGAAGAAATTAACAAATTTTAACAGTTTATCAAATAATTTTAAGAAATATTTGGGGGGGGTTTGCCTCAAAGAACAGTTTGATTTAGAAGATTACCTGCCTTTAAAGAAGGGGAGGGAATGAAGGAGAAAGAAGAAAGGAAGGAAAGAAAAAATGTAATGATTTTGAAAATCATGGGCTGGAGCAATCATTAAAAAATGAAAAATTAATATTGAGTAGACCCCAAATTATTATTTTTTTACATGTCTTTTGGTTCCATTTCTAGAAAGTGCTAAGCCATACATGTGTGTATACACGTGCAAAAAGACAAGTAATTTAATAACCACTGATGTTGTATGTAGACATGAGAGCTAGATTCCCACCTGTTCCTATCAATGAATAATCTTAATAGTGCCCTTTATAAACTGTGCTTACTCTTCTGAAGAGCAGAGGAAAATTACAGCCTGTTAGTGTTTACATTTTCTAAATGTTTTTCTAACAAGTTAAAGAAAACAGAACTGCAGCCACTCTGAGTAATAACTCACTAATATAACGTCTCACCATGCACACCATTTAACTTTACTATTCCTGTTTGCCAGGCTGCATATATTAGCCAAATGACTAAAATAATTGTAGTTCTAAAACTAATTTCACAAGTTTAATCAGTTTCTGTATCCAAATCCAAATACTGACTCAACTTGCTTTAGTTTCTCTGTCATCGTTCACAAAAAAACAAAGAAAAGCTGCTTTAAATATCTGTAAAACTCCTGTCTATGAGGCAAAGGAAGAAATTAATAAACAGATTATATGCTAACCTTATTCACAGTATCCCAAGTTATTTCTGATTTCCAAGTAATCCCTGCCCAAAAGCCAGCGAAAGCTGAATTTTGCTAATTGCATGTTAGTGCATTAGAGAGGGAAATGTTGTTTAAAACTTAAAATCCAAACAGGATGCAAAATTATAGTTTTGTTTGCTTATAGGGAGTCTAATCATCTGAGGGAAATGTATTTATCATTATATTATCCTGATAATTTTGCAGGACATATTAATTTTATATAGCTTGTCAGGAAGATGCAGTTCACAGTTGAGTCTCCAGAGAAGCAACAGTATGTAAATAATTGTGAAGTACATCTGTGCATAGACAGCTCACTTAATGAAGGCACTATGAGAATGTTAACCCATCTTCCTCTGTGCTGTCTAGAATCAACTAGACAGCTGCTATGTATCTTCCGTATCATCTCATCTAGTACTGCCTCTCTGTGGACAAAGGTGGGAACTTCTGGAAATTTCATCACTCCTACCCTCTAGGTCCTTACTAGGCCATTCCAGTTTGCAAACTTTGCCCTCTGAAACAGCCCAGAAACTTTTTAAGAATATTCTTTGTCGCTGTAAACTCAGCAAGTTTGAGATCTTGCACTTCACAGTGACCTTGTTTTTGCAAAAGATTCACAAAGGCATCGTGTGGCATCATTTTCATTACAAAGCAAGAGAGTAATTTTCATTCTAAGTATCTAACATGCTAGTGAAAGTGATTTTTTTCATATTGATTTTCACTTCAACTTGCTAAGTGATAGAAAACTACCTTATCTTCACTAGGACTTCATTATATTTGAAAACCTTCCTTGTTTCACAGTGAAGAAACAGCTTTGAGCAACCTTGACCTTTGCTGTAAATAACTCAAGTTTCAGAGTGAAGTGCAAATGTTTTGTGTCAGGCATCACAGATTTCTGTGATTTTATGATTTCTTCTGAAATCTCAGTCAAGTAAGGATGTTTGGGCTAGAAAATTAATGCCCCTCTCTAATTCCAGTGACACTGTGAACCTGAGCAATCCATCTGAACCAAAGGTTTTTTTTCTGTTTTCCTGACAAACGCTTACTTAACAGCTTTATACACTGTAAAGTTTACTGTGGTTGATTAGGTTTTCTTTTCTTTCCAGAGAGTGCAGCACAGCACAGAAATTCTTCAAGATCTGACCCACAGAAATATTTCAGATTTTCTGGTGAAAACATATCCCACTTTGATAAAGGGGAGGTAGGGATGAGTCTCTCTTTGGTTTTCACACGTGGTACCTGGCCTTGAAATTCTCATTTAATAATAGCATAGCGCGTGATGTGCCACAGTATTTTGTAGACTTGAGAATGATGTTCATGTTCCTGATGTCAGAACTGGAGGTGCTCATTTTAAGGGAGTTAAATTGTTTTAACTATATCTATTTTTATAATCAGGTACTCCTTTATAGGCAGAGCTAAGTTTCAGTGTTGATAGAATGTCACGTTAATGGTAACTGTGTCGATGGTGAGCAAACTGCTGCCTCTGCACAGCACAGTGAACTGTTCTGCAGAGTTGCCAGGCAAGAGTTGCCCTGAAGAACTGTAGCTGCACCAGCAGGACCATCTGCCTGTGTTAATTATCACTTGCTTCCCAGAAGCGCCAAAAAGCTAAATGACAATGTTACATAGATACATCTGTCCTAATGATAGCTCCTCAGCTTGCTTGAGTGTTGTGTGTGGTAATTATCTGTGCAGTGTCCATGGCCTATTATTTCTAAATCAAGTCCTGCTAACTTTTCAATTTCCAGCAGCGTTCTTGAAATTACCATTATATTAGCTATGTTCTGGCTGCCTTTGACTGATTCATCTTAGGGCATGTCATAATTGCTTTAGATATAATTTTTTAAATCTATTAATTAAGGATTTAGGGTGAAGCTATTATGACTCAGTTCAGAAATCTTGCTTATCTCTGTATGAGCTGGAGATTAACCGTGTCAGAAAACAAAACAAAAATCCCACAGCAGGGTATACCATAAATCCTAACAACCCCACAACAAAGTAATCAGCAGCAATTAAAAAAGAAAGCAAATTAAAAAAAAAAAAGCTATCTAGGGGAAACGGCATCCACAAAGCATAGGAATTCAGTTTTAATTTCCATTTAAGCCTGACAATACCATTGACTTTGGTTGAGTGCATTATGAGACAGTGTTCTCTTTGTCTGTTTCAGCTTGAAAAGCAAATACTGGGTGAATGAGCAAAGGTAAGAAACCAATTCAGAGATTACTGTAGTAAATAAAGGAACAATGAATTTCTGTTTAACTGTCGAGCCTCACCATGTTTCTGTGGAGGGGCAAGGGGAATTGTAGCAGATAGTACAGAACAAAGAGTTGGCTTCAGTGGGAAATAGGTTGGGAGTCAGCAAGGGTTTTATAAAGACATGGGTTTGTATTTGTTTGGACTACCCCACAAGGATGAAGGCTAGAGGCACAAAATGGAACTAGCAGAGTTTTCTCTACAAGAGTCTGACTAACAGGGTCTGAGTTGGAAAGTTATACTACAATTACTGCATTCCATTATGATAGTGCTCTGAGGGTGCTCTGTCAAAGTGTAGCAGAAAAATGTAATAGGAACCCTCCAAAAAAAAGGACCTAGGTAAGATGAATCCTAGACACCAGCCAATTGAATACAGAGCCACAGCTCCTCATCCCTGCTCTGAACACGTCAGTAGTTATAAAAGAAATCCCACTAGTGCTCCATACTTACGTAGAGGCATCAACTAACTAACCCCAGTGTGATGACTACACTGTAGATACTAAGCTTAGAAGATAACTCATTACTCTGAAGAACATATTATTTAGTATTTCAGCAGCAGCAGGAATTAACTTCAAAGGTAGCACCTGGGTGACAGGCTTCCTTCAAGGAATATTTGTTTATTCATGTTCAAGCTTTGCTTTCTATGTAATTTCTATGTACTACCTGTGGGATTAGACTTTGGTTCATCTCATGCAATAGTATTCATCATTACAGCATATTGGCTGGCATCAGCATTGGTGAATACCTGTTCTTTTCAAGGGAACTGAAATTTTAGCTGAGACCAATGCTGTCCTCAGCCCTCTGTGCTGTCCAAACATTTATGTATCAATAGCCTCGATTTAAAGATTTTGTGCTGTACAAAAAACTGTTTTCTCCAAATCTAAATAAATAATAATTTTCTCAGGATCCTGGCATGAACACCTCATAAACTGATAGAACTTCTATTATTCATAAGCCCTATGAAGAACTAATACAACTTGTTAGAAAAGGAGCAGTGATTTTTTTATTCATTAATTATATGATGTATAGAAATCAAACTTAGATTAAATGGATTTTTAATATTTCCATCAACATACAGGGTTTTATGTTTGTGGTACAAGTGACCAGTGATACTATTCTCTTTCCTAGGTATGGAGGAATTTCCATAGGAGGAAGGCTCCCAGTCCTTCATGTTTCTGGAGATCAAGTTGTCAATTTTTTAAGTGATCTTGGCCGAATGATGAATGTGACAGGAGTAAGTGAGATTCTTTATTTTTTTAATCCCTTTACTAAAGAATTGTTAGAAATCTGAAAACCTGTGGCAGTGGATTTCACCCAGAGAGCCAATCTTTAACATTTTCTTTTTATTTCAGGGGCAAACTTCACTGGCTGCTGCTAAAGAAATGTCTGATTTCCTTAAATACATGGAAACTGAAGATAATATTAAGGTATTTGCTGGAAGTAATCTGCTAACGCACAGTCTTTCTTGATATAGACTTCAAATTGTGAGAATATTGCTAGTGGCATTCTCAAATACAAGAAGAACTGAAATGCTATAAGTGACAGGGAATACAGTGTTAATGCAAATTATTTCTAATATGAGATTTTTTTTAACCACGCTCTTGGTACTTCTTGCTGTCCTAAATACTTCCAAGCAGGATATATTCTGCTAGATTTTAAAATATGCTTCTATAACATCTCTTCACATGTTCATCCAACCCCTATAGAAGCATAGTATGTGAGCCCCTCCTGCTGGACTGTGCCTAGGAGCCATGAATTCCAGGTTCTGGATTCTTCCTTGCTGACAATGCCCACCAAAGGAGATAAAAGGCAGCCAAGTTTTCTCCTGCAGTTAGGTTTTTTTAGTGAAGTCTGCTTAAAAGAATCTGTGTTTTCTGACTCTTTTAGGTGTGGTTTAACAATAAAGGCTGGCATGCTATGGTTAGTTTCCTTAATGTAGCAAATAATGCAATCCTTAGAGCTAACCTGCGGACTGGCCAAGCCCCTGAGGAATATGGGATCACTGCTGTAAACCATCCTCTGAACCTAACTAAGGAGCAACTCTCTGAAGTCACTGTGTAAGTCTGCTTCTGCTCTGCTCCTGGCTTTTACCCCTCCCTCTCCTGATAGCTCACCACCTCCGATGGACTCGCACTCTGAGAAGAAATAGTTCAATTTGTGGAGGCTTTTCCCTGAAGTTTATTCCAAGAAGTAGATATATAATCTATTCTTTTCTGTCCCATTATATTCCTGCAAGAGTTCATTTCCATCTCATGTAGAAGCTACAATTGTTGGTTATACATGATTACATGTTTCTGTTGATACCTAAGCACAAAGATTTCGAAGTCTTTGTTCAAGCTCCAAAGCCAATAGATCTACTTATGAAATAACACAGAGGTCATAATCAGAAAAGGAATCAGAATTTATCCGTAATTGACTACTAGTAAACAGTAGTCGACAACCTTCATCTTGGTGCCAAGGTCAGAGCATAGGTAGATTTTCAATGGCATATGGTAGGTCTGATGAATTCCAGAATTTAAAAGCCACAATTTCTTGAAAAAGACACCCCTAAGAATACATGATTTCTCACTCATTTTCCTATTAAGCTCAGAAACTAGCAAAACTGAAAGCTTCTGCTTTAGCACAAAGGCAAGGTTTGTACTTCATCTTACTGTCTGCAACTTGCCTCTTTAAGACCCTCTTTTCCCACCACCCAGAGCACTTTGATTATTGTGCCTTACTGTCTAGTTTGAGACACACCATACAGGAAAACCTCTCAAACTGAGATATATGTGGGAGTTGAGTTGTTATGGACAATGAAGGCCAGTAAAAAATCAGGGAATGGTGCCACCAACATCCACATTTGCTAGCTACAACCCCCAACACAAACTGGGAAAATACATTAGCACAGTTTGAAATTGGAAAAATCTTCTACTTACAAAATAAACTTGCTACTTCTAGGTTTTAAAATTTCCTCCAGATTCTCAAAATGCTACTATAGTGTTGTGTTGCATCCACTCCCTTGCTCATAGTCCCTTCTTGTGCTCTGTTTCAGGCTGACCACTTCAGTGGATGCTGTTGTTGCCATCTGTGTGATTTTTGCAATGTCCTTTATACCAGCCAGTTTTGTCTTATACCTAATTCAAGAACGCGTAACAAAAGCCAAACACCTACAGTTTGTCAGTGGTGTGAGCCCTGCAGTCTACTGGCTAACTAACTTCATGTGGGACATAGTGAGTAACTGCTGGTGGGATTTCATAGCCTGCAACTATTCCTGGGTTTGCATGAACTGGGGACTAATCAGGGAATTGAGTGAAGGCGATTCTAAGCATTTTAAAGCATTCATTTCCTTAAGTGTTTCTCAGAGATCATGCTAAAGACCTGACCTCCTAACTAGTTGTTGTAATCTTAGAGTTTCCTGACCTTACAACTGAATGTATAATAAAGTACAATTTATAATACTAGGAGAAAGCCCAATTGCCTTACTCATGCTATCTGAAACATTCATAATGTGTTTCAAGATATTCAAGAAATCTAAATGGGAGATTCAAAGGCTGCTGGAGCAGTAGCTGGAGGCCAGACAAAATACTCCAGGGTGCCTAAAATGAAATAGATGTACTTGTAGGTCACTGAATCGTGTTCACTGTGTTGTTCCAGAAGAAACTAGACCACAGGTTCAGGCTTGCTTAGAAAGGGCTCAGCTATCTTCCATTTACTCCTCAGGCCACTTTGTCACAAAATAGCAAATTATTTGCCTGGTTAAGACACAGCATGAGGCTTGTTTTCTAGCCATGACTTCTCAACAAAGAGAGTGGCCAAGGGCTTGTGCAATAAGAGAACCATGAACAGAGAATTAAAAAAAAAAAACCACCAACAAAACAGAAAGATAAAAAATTTAAATAACTGAAAAGCCAAAACCTCTTCAGGCATCGGAAGGTACTGTTTCAGGTGAGGGGTAATGCAGAGCGTTGATTTAGTAAATGAGGAAGAAGAAGCAGATCTCTGAATTCCTGTCCCCTGCTGGTCACAGCAGCCTCCAGCAGCTTCCTTAACAGGAATTCTGCTTGGCTGTAGCCCTTGACAGCATGATGCAAAGTATTAACTGGTGTTAGCACTTCTGTGAAATGCCACCTCCCATTCTGCATGGGGAGCTCTGTGTGTTGTGGTAGACTAGCACTACTAATGCAGAACAGAGAAACTGAGAAAACCAGTGGCTAAGCATACTCACTTTAGCCTCCTCCCAGGTATGTGGCTCAAGTAACTAGCTTTTTCCCTCCTACACAGCCTTTGCATCACCAGAAACTGCACTTCCCTTGCATACCCACAGACTTTTTTCTGTGGGCAGATTGCTGGCAGGACCATGAAATGATTGACTCCCAAACCACAATCTAATAAACAATAATGTGTGTTGTATTTTTGATGAAAAGCCTGATAAAAGATGTCTCAGGAAAATGTCAAGTGCTGCCAGGGACTCATTGATCCAAAAGCTTGGTGTGACTACTCTAGCTCAGAAATTCTGGTGTTCCTTGGCACAAAATCCTCTTCGAATAATGCGTAGGATTTGGATATGTCTGCAGACCTTCCCAGGTCTTACACAATGATCTTCACCCTGTGATGTGGCAGGTGAATTATGCACTGAGTGCTGGAATGGTTGTGGTTATATTCGCTGGATTCAACAAGAAAGCATACACTTCTCCGACTAACCTCCCAGTGCTTGTTGCCTTGCTGCTTTTTTATGGGTGAGTGTTCAAGGTTTATTCCTGCATGTGGGGCCCTTTATTTCATATGGAAATGATTTCATGTTATTGAGCTTCGTACTTAGTGTAATCCAGCTTTAAAGAATAAAACTGTGTGTGTACAATAGGGGTTAGAACTGTATTCTGCCCCTGCTCCAGTATGTTTACACACTCTGTCTGGCCACGTACTGTAAAGGAGAATTTTTTTTCTGTCACATCCTTACGTATTTAAGCATAACATATGATCCTTACTGGAAAATATATTTCTTTGGTTTGCTGCTTTCTGACATGTACATTGTGTAGGAATTTAGTGTTTATTTGTCTCATTGACAGCTGATACTAAAATATCTCAGAATTTAACCCAAGGGCAGAGATTACTGCATCTTCAACATTTATTAAAATTCAAATTAGTATCTGTGCTGGCAAAATAGCATTTTACAAGGATTAGTGAAAGTCACTTTCTCTCATTTAATTAGCGATCATATATTTTTATCTATAAAATCATATTCCTGATAGCCCTGCAGCTGATGTAGGCTACACAAGATGATCGATCAGATTGATTTCTATAGTTAAAGAAAGAAATTAAGCTTTTCACATTCTCCTATGTGTATTGAAAATTAAGATTAAGAAGAAACAGTTCTTTTCTGGGCAAACTACCTTTAATTTTTGGAAGTTTGTGTGTTCCTTAAATGAAAATTCTGAGAAAATTTAATCTCTGTAAAATTCTCATTGTGAAAAAATTCTAACAGAATGCTCATTTGGTTTAATTTTTTTATTCATACTGCACCTTTTAAAGGGCAATATTGGTATCTTGAATAAGTTGTTTGTGCCTCTGCATATTCATGACCATGTGGATGGACATTTAAAATGTCTCTGCATATTTTAAAACTTTACCAAGATAAAATTTTAAGAATAAATGTAATATCATGGCAGTCACTTCAGTCATGTTTTCACAATTTACTACTCAAAATGAAAAACCAAAAGGAATGTAAAGTCACTCAGAATGATTCTTTCTGACTATATATGTATTGTGCTGTTAAGCAATCCAGATTGTTACTGAATTCCTCCTAGTAACAGTAAATGCTACTAAGCATTTTCAGTATATTCCACGGGAGTACCCCTCTGCTGCTGGTGAAGGTGTGTTAGAAATCATGGCACAGGAAAATCATGGCATAGAAATCTTAAAACTTTGCATAAAAATCCATAGTAGAGGAGTTAGGAAAGAACATCAAAAAGTACACAGTTTCTGATTTCTCTGGACAGTTCCGAAGGTTGAGGGGTACCTGGCAAAGCAGGACATAGAAACATAGAATCATAGAATAACCAGGTTGGAAAAGACCTACTGGATCATCGAGTCCAATCATTCCTATCAAACACTAAACCATGCCCCTCAGCACCTCATACACCCGTTCCTTAAACATCTCCAGGGAAGGTGACTCCACCACCTCCCTGGGCAGCCTCTGCCAGTGCCCAATGACCCTTTCCATGAAATATTTTTTCCTAATGTCCAGCCTAAATCTCCCCTGGTGGAGCTTGAGGCCATTCCCTCTCATCCTGTCCCCTGTCACTTGGGAGAAGAGGCCAGCTCCCTCCTCTCCGCAACCTCCCTTCAGGTAGTTGTAGAGAGCAATGAGGTCTCCCCTCAGCCTCCTCTTCTCCAGGCTAAACACCCCCAGCTCTCCCAGTCGCTCCTCATAAGGCCTGTTCTCCAGCCCCCTCACCAGCTTTGTTGCCCTTCTCTGGACTCGCTCCAGAGCCACAACATCCTCCTTGTGGTGAGGGGCCCAGAACTGAACACAGGATTCGAGGTGCGGTCTCACTAGTGCCGAGTACAGAGGGAGAATAACCTCCCTGGACCTGCTGGTCACACCATTTCTGATACAAGCCAGCTTTGCTTTATCTAACTTTTTTTCTCCCTCCAGGTGCACAATACAAGAATACCTGAGGTGAAAATAACCTCGCTAGCATTAATTTTTCTCAATTTTAGCAGTTTCTATTGCCCTGCATTTTAACAGGAAAAAAAAAGACTGAGCAGAAAGAATACCGAGAAGCTGTTATAAGAGTTTTTCTCTCTTTTGCATGCAGATGGGCAGTAATTCCCATGATGTACCCTGCTTCTTCTTTCTTCAGTGTTCCTAGTACTGCTTATGTTGCATTGTCTTGTATTAATCTCTTTGTGGGGATCAACAGCAGTGCCATTACGTTCATCCTGGAGTTATTTGAAAATAATCCGGTAAGCAACAATTTTGTGGACGCCTGGTTTTAAAGAGCAGTGCAAACGGTGTCCAAGCATAACCATCGCTAACAGTAGCTGTCTTCCTCTACCCTGCCATTTTTTCTGGCATTAAATGAGTGGGGAATTGCTGAGTAATTGCAGGGACGGGTGAGGAAAATAACCCAGAGAAGCAACTCAGGCCAATTGATAGCTTGAGCTACACACACAAGGAATGAGATTGTTTTTCATTCCTGTGAGCAAATTTCTGTACACTTTCACAGCTGGAGAGGAGGAGACATGGCACTTTGTGCTTGCTTCTGCAGCTTGGATTGTACAGGAAGAGGTAGATGGTAGAAAATCATGGTGTTGGCACTAATTAAAAAAAGACACTCCTGCTAGTCATTGTGTTAGAGATATTCTGCTTATAGTGGCTTTCTAAGAATTGCCCCAAAATGGTTTAACACAACCAGGAAGGTGACAGAAAGTACAAGAACAGACAGAATACAGTGGGTGCCAAAATTATTTCTTAAAAAGACTAAGAAATGAGTTTATAAACACTTGGCTTGTATGTACTACTATTACTACTACTACCACGTGTGCAGTTGCTGATATTCTGACCACAAGAGATTGGCACCAACAAAATTAGCTAACATTACTAATAGTACACTTTCAAACACCATGTGCTGATCTAGTATTATTGTTTGCCAGGATGAAGAAACAGATCTTGGTTCAGTTCATGGTTTCAAGGGCCAGCTTTAGAACATTTTTAGTCCCTGAGGCTCCTGCACTCTCAGCCATGCTCCTTGCTAGTGCAAGGTTGAATCTAGTGCCTGTGGGATAGTAGGCTAGTATCCTTATCTTCAAGAACATCTCTCTCTTGTACACGCTGTGTGTCCAGAGGGAAAATTGCCATTCTCTGGATTCAGTGTTGGTGCAGCTAGGCTGCTCCTGGCACTTACACTGTTTTGAGTACCTCCTTGTCGCACCAAAGTCTACCGCATAGTTGTGCCCACATACTGGTACTTTTCAATATTGTGGCAGTCTGGATTATGGAAATATGTAGTATTACAACAGAAAAATCCACTCTTTCTTGATGCTTATAACTGTTTATAACAGCTGACACAAGAATTACACATTCCCTCTGAAGCACAGAGAAATACTTAATTAAACAATTTAACTTGCTCTCCCCACTAGCAGTTTTTCACAAGTACGTTGTCTGGTGCCATGTATGCCAGCATTCTGTTGTGTTGCATTGTAGGTTGTAGATGCTTTAGATGTAACTTCATAAATACTCTGTTTTTTCTGTTGTAATAACACAGAACATCCATTTTCTCTGGCAAGGTGATCTCTTAATTCATGTTGCTATGTTTTCTTTAAAAGTCTAGTTTCAGCTGCTTATTATGTTGTTTCTGTTTCTTATAGTCTTTGTTGAAGTTTAATAAAACATTGAAAAATGTGCTGATAGTCTTCCCACATTTTTGCCTGGGCCGTGGACTCATTGACTTGGCCATGAACCAAGCTGTGACTGAAGTATATGCCAGGTTTGGTAAGTCAGAACCAATACGCAACAAATTATATCAGTGTCACATGTCCTGACCTTGGATGAGATGGTTGGAAGTGTTATCTTGGAAAATTAGTTTCTGAAATTACCCCCTTTCACATCATCAAGTGGATGAGGAGTATGAAAGTTCAACCTCTTTGATGAAATCCCAGATTCTGATACATCTTCCAGAACTCTACGGTCCAACCAGGAATCTGTACTGGAAACGAACTCATTGTTCACAGCAAGACTCTGGTGTCTTTTTATCATTTGTTCTGAAGTCTTTAGATCATTACAGAAGGACATATTATTTCATTTCATTTGAATACTTCAGCAGCCCTCATGTTAATGCTTAAAATGACTGCTATTCTTCAAATGCATCCTCTTGGGATATGGCTGTCTGATATCAGGCAACCTCTTATTAAAGAAATAGTCATATAGCAGAACTCAAGTGATGTTATTAAGAAAATTTATGTCTTTCATATAATCCATGCAAATTCCTTTTTATGATTTCTAAATCGGTGCATATTCAGAAATCTTATATTCATTTTTGCTCCCATGCAGCAGGTGAGCTTAAAACGTATTTTCTTAAGAATCTTTATAAGACAGTGGAAAATGAAGACATTGACTGGTCATGATCAAATAAAGTACAGATATTCATCATAAATCATTACGATTATGCCTTTTGTTCAGAGAAACAGTGTTTTGTCTCAGCAGTATTTCACCTTGCTCTTTCTCCAAAGGTGAGGAGCATGTTTCCAATCCTTTTCAATGGGACTTTGTTGGGAAGAACCTGGTTGCCATGGCTGTTCAAGGGGTTGCATTCTTTCTTCTGAATCTCCTTATGCAGCAACGTTTGTTCTCCACAAGATGGTATGTCTGAAAGCTTGTATCAATGTTCCCTTATTAACAGGAATTTTTTCTTATTCTCCATGCCTTTGTTATTCCCCATGTCCTTTCTGTATTTTTTCTTTTTTTCTCTGAATTTGTCTGCTTTTTTTTTCCTGTTTACTTACCTGATTTCGTCTTAAATTGTTGATATCATGGTTCCAGAAATCATTTACAAATGTGCATTATCATAACAGGATTTAAGAATGTATTTAAGAATTTTAATTTTAATGTATTTTTTAGAGTAAGACACTATAACAGTGAGATTATAAAATTACTTAGAAAGTTTGTAGTGTCACCAGTACTGGCATGAGATACTAGCCTGACATTCCAAGCCAGTAATTCTAGTCCACTGCACCTGACAGTTGCAGCTTCCCCTCTTTGCTTTACAAATATGCCTCTATTTCAATGAAAGCAGCTAACTTCTAGGTGTGAGTGGGTCATTCACTCCTGATCACAATTGCAAATACAAGTACTAATTGGTACAGTCGTAAAGATATTGTCTTACAGGGCGGTCTACTCAAAAGTTCTGTAGGACTACCATTGTCTACTGAAAAGAAGAGAAGTAGCAAAAGCTGTGGCTGAGGAACAGGTTCTGTCAGTACCTGACAAGGCATGCTCCTTTGAGTAAACCATTTCCTCCCTTTTTAGCATTCAGGGATTAACTAGCAAAGGTCAAGGGTTCTCCCAACAGTAGGAATGCTCAAGCTAATGTCACATTGTGAAGTTTCAATCCCAGTCACATTTTTGGCAAATGATTTGCTGTTGTTTCATGATGTTATTCCAACTGAAGCCAGGGCAACTCCTTTTTTTCTGCAATCAGTCTCTTGGGCTTCTCCAGGTTTGCTGAGACTGCCATGTCACCTGTTATTTGTGAAGATGAAGACGTTGCAGAAGAAAGAAAAAGAATTATGAATGGAGGGAACAAAATTAATATCTTAGAATTACAAGAACTAACCAAGGTAATATTTTGAGGAGAATGAAACAAACTAGTCTAGTGTAAATTTATTCTTTCAGTATGTATGTCAGCCATGGATTCAGATGATGTTGTTTTCAAAACAATAACTGTGCCTTAGAAAACAACAAACTGTAGCAGTCAAGGCTTAACATGTTATTTGGCCATTTCCTTTGATTAAAAATCAAACCAAAGTGAAGTTCAGCAAGGACAGTACAACTGTCCCTGCTTAAGTCTGGGGTTTGTTTTTACCTCACATAATCTGACAGAACTGTTATCTGTGAACTGTCCATTTCTACTACTAATCTTTCCTTTTATAAAGCTGTTTTTTCCAGAAGTGAGTTTTAATCTCAAGTTAACCATTTGGTTGTCTTCACAATGAGGGCTGTAGTTACTGCTAATTTATCGTCTTTCCAGACACTGAATGTGTCAGAGTTATGCTATCAGAATGCATCCGAGCTTTAGCTACAGAAATACAAAAATTACACACATTGGTGGGATGTCATAAATAGAGAATTGGAGTATCATACTTCAGACTGTCTTGCTATATTATTCCACTGTGGGTTGATATATCAGAGATACTTTGTCCCAGCAAAGCATCAGGTCTCTCTCCTAGTACTAAAGATATGAATTAAAAGGCTGCGTGCAGAAAAATTGTTAATTTCAAGGGTCACTACACAGTTATTTATGATAAACAAATGTGTAACTTTGTAGAATGCTTACTCTTTTTTTTTTATTTTTATTTACTCCTATCTTGTTTCTAAACTTGCCTCATCCAAATAGCATCAAACAGAAATAAAACCAGGATTTTCTTTGTCTAATGTCTTGAAATTGGATTTTTCTTTTTTTTTCTACCAATTCAGTTTTATGCAGGTATGCAGAAGCCTGCAGTGGACAGACTCTGTGTTGGCATCCGTCCCGGAGAGGTAGGTTGTTCAATAACACTAGATCGCATTTCATAGATCAGTTCAGATTTCAAGCCCCTGCTGATTTGCAAGTTGGAAATAACTAAAGAACGTGATAAATTTTGTAATTTAGTGCTTTGGTCTTTTGGGAGTGAATGGCGCTGGCAAAACAACAACATTCAAAATGCTGACTGGAGATACTGATGTGACATCTGGAGATGCTGTAGTGGCTGGCAATAGGTAAGTACCTTAAAAAAACTCCCACAACAGTCCATTTACCACGGTAGAACTGCCCAGATTATAGTCCCAGTGACCTAGCAGTTCTTTTTATGTTTTTTGTTACTGAGCAAGACCACAGGTAATACACACTGGCACTTTATACTTTTAACACTCCATTGTAAAATCTGTGGGTAAATTAAAGCTAAGAGTGGGACGAGGCAATTGGATCTAATGGCAGGAGCTTGCAAAGATAAGATAACCAGTCCAAGAAGATACTTCGATCTGAGCTTTGGGACTTTCCGCTGTCTACTTCTAGCATCTTTCTTTACACAGTGCTGGTGTAATATCACAAGTTAATACAGCATGATCTGGAATTAGCTTATGTGAGTTTAGTTCCAGGTTGTGTGTCTTGATTTGTTAGTTGTAATTGAGATTTGATTCTCTGCCCATTGATGTGATTCAACAGCCATTTTGTTGCCAGGACATGGTCCTGGGCAACCTGCTGTAGGTGACCTTGCTTGAGCAGGATTAGGGGCAAGATGACCTCCAGAGGCCCCTTCCAACCTCACCCATTCTCTGATTCTGTACTTCTACTACTATGGCCAATGCTGACTCCGATTAAACTATATTCCTTGCTATTGAGAACAGACATGTATTTTAGTAGAATGTTGTATCAGGAAAAATTCATCATCCTCTTACAAGAATCGTTTCCCCAGCAAAGAAAGATTATATTCAAACTGTCCATCTCTGCCTTCAAGCTAGTATTACAGAATAAGATTCTTTTCTTTGTTTCTCCAGTATATTGACCCACATTACTAATGTCCATCAAAACATGGGATACTGCCCTCAGTTTGATGCCATTGATGACCTGCTCACAGGGCGAGAACATCTCTACTTATATGCACGCCTGCGGGGGGTTCCAGCAGAGGAAATCAAAAGGGTAAAACACTCTTGCTTTTGACTTATAGATTATTATAGTGAGTATTTGTGATGATTAACTGGGTTCCTAGCATGCCAAGGGCCAGAATTTCCAAAGTGGGTTTACCATTCTGTGTGCAGAAGCCCTGCGAGTGGTTCCTGTCATTTGGACAGTTTAACAAAAGACTGAGCTATCAAGCGCAGGTTCTTAGGCATTAATGATGCTTGCAAAACTGTGGCACCAACTGTGGAAGGCTAAAGCTGTGATTGCTCTGACTCAGAACTGCACTGGTTGCTGTTTTGTTCTGTTCTTTAAAGTTGTTCATGTATAAAAAAGAAAGCATGAAGACTCCAGAAGAAAATAATTTAAATTCTTGCACTGTTAAGAGGCTACAGACTAGGGAAAGTGCTACGGACTGGGAGAAGTCTGTCTAGAAAGCTACCTGGAGGAGAGGGACCTGGGGGTGTTGGTTGACATCTGACTGAACATGAGCCAGCAGTGTGCCCAGGTGGCCAAGAAGGCCAATGGCATCTTGGCCTGTATCAGAAACGGCGTGGCCAGCAGGTCCAGGGAGGTTATTCTCCCTCTGTACTCGGCACTGGTGAGACTGCACCTTGAGTACTGTGTTCAGTCCTGGGCCCCTCACCACAAGAAGGATGTTGAGGCTCTGGAGCGAGTCCAGAGAAGAGCAACAAAGCTGGTGAAGGGGCTGGAGAACAGGCCTTATGAGGAGCGACTGAGAGAGCTGGGGTTGTTCAGCCTGGAGAAGAGGAGGCTGAGGGGAGACCTCATTGCTCTCTACAACTACCTGAAAGGAGGTTGTGGAGAGGAGGGAGCTGGCCTCTTCTCCCAAGTGACAGGGGATGGGACTGGAGGAAATGACCTCAAGCTCCGCCAGGGGAGGTTTAGGCTGGACATCAGGAAAAAATATTTCATGGAAAGGGTCATTGGGCACTGGAATAGGCTGCCCAGGGAGGTGGTTGAGTCACCTTCCCTGGAGGTCTTTAAAATAAGTGTGGATGAGGTGCTAAGGGTCATGGTTTAGGGATTGATAGGAATGGTTGGACTTGATGATCCAGTGGGTCTCTTCCAACCTGGTTATTCTATGATTCTGTGAGGCCTACAGCTGAGGCTGGTTTATGGCTTTCCCTCAAGTAGTTAGAATTCCCCTCATCATCACAAATTTTTTCAGCTCCCTGCTCCAGTTCCAAAATGAATGTGCTACACCCCAGGGGATAGCCATGTCTCTGCCAGAAGAGGGATGTATCAGCAATCCCGTCTGCTGCACGTCAGCAGGTGTGTGAAAAAGATGGTCTTTCTCATAGGTTGCTGAATGGGGCATCCAGAAGCTGGGACTTCCTATGTATGCAGACCACTTGGCTGGTACCTACAGCGGTGGCAACAAGCGCAAGCTCTCCACTGCCATTGCATTGATAGGCTGCCCACCACTCATCTTGCTAGTAAGTGTCACGGTAACATAGCCCTATAGTAGTTCAGTATGACATCTCATAAAACGACATGCTAAAGAGGTACAAGGATGTTTATGACCGTCCTTGCAAGCTCCTTTTTGCTCTCAGTTTACATCTGCCTTGTTGTAATTCTGAGTTCTTTAATGTCAGGGACAGACTGGTATGTGTAACTATGTTTCCAATGGACTCCAAATGATTAGGAAAGAAATATCTTCAACAAAGAATTGTTTAAATCTATACAACAGACAAGTCTGAATTTAAGTACATGCTTGGTTTCTGTCTGGTAGACTTTTCTTGTCAGAGTATAACCACTCATGTAAAAGATGATTTTACAACATACTTGTATACCTTGCTGCTTTATCCAGCAGACCAGAAGAAGACAGTCATCCTTTCGCTGCCTTTATAATCTTTGGAACAAATTATGCAAATTTAGACTAAACTATGGAAACGTTGAAATGTGTTCTCACCAAATAAACTAAGTTATCAGAAAATTGTGTATCTCAAAGGAAATTCTAAGTGCAATTACTACAAAAATTCTTTATTTAGATTATACTGTACCACCTTAATTTGTAGGCTAAAAATAACATTTTCATTACATTTTAATAGTACGGTTCCCAGTGTCATTTAATATGCATTTACATATATTCTACCTATACACAGTAAAAAAGACAGATAAAATGTTTTCTCGTTATTTCCTAAGACAAAATGTTGCATGATTTTTTTTTTCTCCAAGATTCTTTTAGAATTTTTGTTACTAACTCAGTTAACTGATTTATGTGGGACCAGATCCTCAGCTGGTGTAAGTCAGAGTGACTTCACTAGCTTCTTGTATGGAGAAATGTGTCTGATGTGTTTAAGTAAGAAAGGAGGTTGCTGGAGAGAACTCACTCCCCTCTTACAAAAGCTGTTGCTCCCGAAAAGGAAGATTTTATTTCAAGTGTCAATCTCTGTCTTAAAACTGGCATTATAGATGTAGGATTCTTTTCATTATTTCTCCCATATACTGACCTACTTCTCTACTGCCCATCAAAACACAGGAGCTAAACTTGACACAATTTGATGTAGCTGTTACTGTATGAGCTTCTTTCCATTTATTTCTATTTTGGGCCCTAGATGTTTTTATAAGGGGGTACAACAAATGCTTACATTTTTTGTATCTATAACCCTGGACTGGGGACTGCCTTTGATGTAATGGTCACTGTATTACCTTCCCAGTAGCTGTGCCCTACACAGACAGCGTTATGTTCTTACCTGTAATTTCTTGTACTTGTTTCCTTACTGCTTTGTGCCAAGAAGCACATTAGTACCTGTTCACCGACATACTTCTCAAGGTGCGTGTGATTTCTCACAGCACAGATTTCAGCAGGGAGAGGCAGTTAAATACTAAGGCCCAGACACATGATAACTTGATTCTAACTGGATTTTCTTATCTGCTTTCCTGACTCTGATTGTCTGAATCTTTCTCTTACGAGGATGAACCAACTACTGGAATGGACCCTCAGTCCCGACGCCTCCTTTGGGACTCTATTGTCAGTGTGCTCAGAGATGGGCGAGCTGTGGTTCTAACATCACACAGGTAAAAAGACTTAGAATTCAGAATCCCAGAGTAGCTGAAGTTCATCTGCCGGCTTTTACCTTAAATCTCTGTTCCCTGTTTTCAAAGTATGGAAGAATGCGAAGCCCTCTGTACTCGTTTAGCCATCATGGTAAAAGGTACATTCAAATGCCTGGGCACGATTCAGCAGCTAAAATACAAGTAAGTAGAATATTTTTCTGGTGTTTTTAAGGGGAAAACTTAGTGTTTGTGACATGTACTGTTCTTAATACAGCAATCCAATATGTAAAGCTGTGTCTAAACAGATCCATTTCTGGGTGCAACTCTGTGGTATCACCTCATTTCAGGTCTGTTACATTAAACACCACTTTGGTGGGACAGGCTGCGCAGGGAGGTGGTTGAGTCACCTTCCCTGGAGGTGTTTAAGGGGACGGGTGAACGAGGTGCTGAGGGGCATGGGTTAGTGACTGATAGGAATGGTTGGACTTGATGATCCGGTGGGTCTCTTCCAACCTGGAGATTCTATGATTCTATGAAATACAGAGCTTCATACAAAGCTAGATCTTAAAGCATTTCAGATATTGATAAGGTTTTTACAGCGGCTGGAAATCTGTTTCCTTCACGAATAATGAAACCATCTCTTCATCCAATTCCCAAATCCATGTGTGCTTCCCAGGTTTGGAGATGGCTACATCGTCACTCTGAAAATCAAAGCTCCAAAGTCTGGGCTGCCTCCAGATCCTACTCCTGCTGAGCAATTCATACAGAAGAACTTCCCAGGCAGTTTACAGAGAGAGAAACACTACAACATGCTGCAATATCAGATCTGCTCCTCCTCTCTGGCTAAGATTTTTCGGTTAATTATCTCCAATAAGGAAAACTTGCATATTGAAGAATATTCTGTTTCTCAAACAACTTTAGATCAGGTGAGTAAAAAATAAAGTGTCCATGAGAAAGCCTGTCTAGTAAGAATTAGGCAATGCAATGGGAATATATCCAAACAACTAAAGCACCAAACTGTTCAGAGTAGAGAATCATCTTGCACTTCTTTCTTAGGCAAAATTCCCAGCCCCTTGTCAAGGCAGGTGGACCAGATATGAAACCCATTACCAATTCCCTGTGTAAATAGGAGCCATTTAAAAGCCAGTAAGACAGTGTTTCCCAGATGTCAGAATTCACACAATCATTCCTTCAAGAGCAGCAGTCTGAGCAAAGTCATCTCTTCAGAATGAGGCTTGCTCTGTTGGTAATAACCTTTTATTCTAAATCAGAGATCTGGACTGTGTTGTGTCAGATACTGCAATATCTAGTTAAGTGTTTGTATGTCTCTGTCATGCACTTTTAGTAGACACAGAAATACTGGAAGGTACACAGGGACTGTTGGCAACAGCCACTTGCTAGAGGGTATTAGTGCCGTCTGCCCACTTTCCTGAGTACCTAAGGGTCTACATATGCAAAACTGTCTTTGATGGGAATGCTAAAGAGACATTCCTGGCTGCCTTAGAGCATCCTAATAAAATATTCTGTCTCCTCCTTCCCATCACAACCAAACTCTCTTACATTATGCAAGCCACACAAACCTTGCTGAACCCCTCTCCTGCTTAAGACAAAAGAGGATTTTAGCTGCTGGTAAGTGGATCCAAATGAAGAAAGTTGCAAAGAAGTTAAAATAAAGAAGGAATTAATGATCCCTGCTGATACGCAGTGTCTCAATCCAGTTCATGTCTATGGATTCCCCTTTCTGCCTCTTCCCTGTAGAGAGGCCAAGAGGATGCAATTGTACAGTCCCTCCTCTAACTCATCTCAGTTGATGGGATGTGACATTTTCTGCTTTCCTTACACAGGTTTTTGTGAACTTTGCTAAACAGCAGATGGAGGATGAGGAAATTCCTTTGCATCCCCGTGCAGCTGGAGCCAGCCGAGAAGCAAAGGTGTCCCCTGCTTCGCACCAGCAGGCAGTTGCGTAGACTGTTCCTACAGTCACTTAGCACTTAGAGTGTGCACAGTGCAAAGATGTGCCGCCGTACCAGAGCAGTACAAATATAACACAAAGGCTTCCTCGCTCAGTGTTATACTGATTTTATTGCACCTTTCTGAGCACTGTGCTCACAACAGCAACAGCCTTAGCAACAGCAAATTTCTACTGCTCTGTCAGGCATACAAAATGCTGAAAGTGTCAAAGGAAAGGCAGGTCCTTGCTATAGAACAGGATCTTCCTCTGATATAAAGTTCATTGCAAGATACAAGAAGAGAAGTCTCATTCCTCCTCGTTGGCAGGTAGAGAGCATTAAAGACAGTTTTTCTGTCTGGTCCTTTAAGGTTGGTAGGTTTTGCTTGTTGAACTCCTGACATGTCCCAATGCAGAGACCATTGCCCAGCTTAGAAGTGGATTCCTGACATGCTGAGTGCACCGGACTACCAAGGTCAGAATATCAGTGCTGGCTGATGGGAGTAGTAC
This sequence comes from Clamator glandarius, assembly GCA_033459285.1. Taxonomy (NCBI): domain Eukaryota; kingdom Metazoa; phylum Chordata; class Aves; order Cuculiformes; family Cuculidae; genus Clamator; species Clamator glandarius. The sequence goes on from JAUNZM010000039.1 coordinate 5,203,702, forward strand.
TTGGAGACTGCTTCAGTGTTTCGCCAGGCTGCCAGTGAAAACAGTTGTCTCAGCAAGAATGAGAAGAATTAATTCAGACCTCAGACTCAGACAAGAAATTTGCTTTTAAAAAAACCAGAATCTTAATGAAAATGATCTCGCACTCACCTTCAAGCTTCTCAAATAGCAGCAGAATGTCAAAATGGAGATTAAAAGGAAAAAGAAGTATGTCCAAATCAGCCAAAAGTTTTCTTTTCTCATGGAGGCCTGGAAAGATCTTTGTTACTACCAAGATCAGATTTTTCTTCTTTCCTGTGACTGGACCTTAAGTGGGTGTGAAGTGTGAATAGGGTATGTGCTTGTTCTGTGCTCAAAACAAAAATTTCAACCTGCTTGTACTCCACGCTGCATTCAGTGGGAAATCATTTGACATTTAGCTATTTTCTCTGCTCCACAGTTAAACTAGAGGAACATAACAATACTGAAAATAAATTCATAATGAGATATTGTTTCAATTACCTACAAGATCTAACCACTTTTAAGAAATCTTCTCTAAAATATGTTAGACAGAAACAAAATCTGGGTTGTGTATATTTGCTTTGTTAGGTTTTTTCTTCAATTGATGCAGATTTTTTTTCTCATTTTTAATATAAGGACACTTGCTTTCTACTGTACAAAATATTACCAAACTTCAGCAACCAGCTGTAATCTTCTTTTGCCATAATTACTTCAACTGATTCCAAAATATATTCTGGAATTTATTGCATATTTCACCCTTGCATATAGTTGCAATATCTTCCTATACATCCATTATAGAGAAATAAATTGTTAAACAAAACAGTATCTATGCATTCTCTTCATACTTTAAAATAGCTTCCTTAAAATGTCATTCAGATAGATTTCAATAGTCTTTTTTAACTAGATTTGCACAAAACCAACTAAGTCCCACTGAACATCTTGTGAAAAAGAAAACACAGGAAGTCCAAAATGTGGTTGATTTTTCTCCCTGGCTCAGAAAATAGAAGGGAGCTGGCATTCTGAGGACTAGCAGTCACTTCATGTATTTACAAAGTGTATTAAAAATTATTCAGAGAATGCTAACATAAAACGCTAAGTAGAAGGTCCTTTAGCATCACATGGACTTGTTATATGAAAACAGGCCAAATATCACAGATACAGCATAGATCAGATCTTCTGAACCTTATTTACTAGTATGCAATTTACTAATGAAGAAAACTAAAACCAAGCAAAAAACCTACAAATACTACAAATACTTCTTACTTCAGGTTCTTCTGGCAAATTCAGGGTTAGACCCAAACCAGTTATTTGAGATATTGCCTATTTCTTTATTTCAGAAACCATTCGTATTCTTTGGTAATATTATTACCAAATAATATTAATAAGCACCTGCCTCCAGGCAGCACACACTCTTCTTCAAGTCAAAGAATGCAGATCATGCAACTGTCTTCAGGCCAGCTGGCCCTGCTGGCTGAGCTGAGCTCTCTAGTAGTTAGCTGGTATGTCCTCGTTCCAATGTACTTATGTCTTGCAGAATGCCACTGCTAAATTTGGAACCACTTTTCAGCACAGACTTCTCAGTATCTCTGATGCATCAATCTAAATAGACTAGTACAGGAAAATCTAAGTCAATCGTGTTACAGTGAACTGTAGGGGCTTTTGACTACGAGCTGTGCAAGGAAGCCTTCTTTTTTTGAAGGTGCTTCTGAGCTGAGAATTCTTGAATGTAAGGAAGTGTAGCTTTTAAGTGCATACGGTTTTCCTCAGCGGTGGAGATTCAACATGCACCAAAATACTTTAAATTAATTCACTTATTTGACAGGAGTTTCTATGAGCTTTTTCTTCTTGAAGTTCCATGCAATATTCAAATTAAACCTTTCTTCTTATAACAAAAAGGGAATAATTGACATTCGAAGACTTGGATAATCTTTGAATTCTCGTAGGTAGGTGCAGTGTTTATCCTTTGCCCAGACTGTCATCTGAATGAAGCAAAGCAAGGTAAACAGCCCCACTGGAAGGAAGGGAGAAAAATATGCATTTTGTTGTCAGATTAAAAAGACGCTCTTGTTGCTGACATCATTTCAGGGTAAAGTACCAAAACATTACTCACCTGGAACGCATTGAGTCATGATAGTGAAACTGATCCAGGTCCCCACCTGTTTTGGCCAAGGAAATGTAAAATATTTCTGGTGACAGCATTTGCATTTATGTCTCTATTGATCAAAACCAACCTTTTCCTAGTATAGGTAAATAAAAAAGCCAAGGTCAGCCAGATCAATTTCTAGTGCTAATAACTTTTATCCAAAAAGGTGAACAATGCCTTATTGTCACAAACAAAATGTTTGTATCTGCTTCCATAGTTATCATCGTGACAAAATGTTAAGCTTTACAGCATAGTGTCTTTTCTGTTTCTCTACCTAATTTGTGTATGTCATACCTCCATCAGTGCTAGGAACAACAACTTTCTATAGCCTGAGGCCAAATGCTGTTCTCACGAACAATTGTTAATCTCCACCTAAGACAAAACAGAAGGACTGTGCAAGGGTGAATTTTACAGAGTTGCACTGGTTTGAATTGGTTTTGAACCGAGTCAGAAGCTTGGCTCCCAATTAAGGAATATGAAGCAATGAATTGGTTCAAGTTTCTGAAGGAGTCACCACTAACAGAAGCAACCATATGTCTTAAGAAAATGGGGAAGGAGACCTGGGCCTTTCCCTCTATTTTCTCACCAAAATATCTTCTGTTTTTCTGCCCACCATCTTTCTGCCTACTCTGATATTCCTGTGGTCTCATAGAAATCCACCAGATGCTGTCAACCCCTCATTGCAACACATGATCAGTGGCAATCTCCATGTTCCCGGCTGCAAAATCTGCACTGCTTTTAAGTGTATTTACTGTCTCATTCAGCAGCCAAACTGAAGCATGCGCTGGAGTCTGAGATGACTTTTTAAGGTTACTCCATAAGTACTGCCTCAAGGGAGGAGAGGAAGAACAGACAAGTTCCTGTCTACAATTTGATTTCAGGGGATCTAAGGGAGCAGGGGAAATGTATTGAGCTGAACAGTTTCAGCAGTTCCTTCCATATTTAACATTCCAAAAGAAATGAAAATACATTCAGCAAAACTAAAATCTTAACGTCTTGTTTGAAAATACATACCTCATACGTATAGTTAGGGCAAGATACAAAGAAAAACAGCCATGTGAAAGGATTCTTTGTTGGATATGGGATCTTACGGATTTTGGATCCTATAGATTAGAAAACAAATCAAAAAATATTCACACTCCTAAATACATTGTTCCCTAAGACAACCCAATTCTGCCTATTTGTGTCTCATCACTATCAGGGGGACAAGCAGTCATCTTATGGATCCACAAGAATATCTTTGAAGAAATGCCCTGGGCAATAGACAGTCATCAACATATGTCATTGATTGGAATTACTCTTGTAAGAAGAGGTACCTCAAGTTTTAGATTTAGAAGTTAAAGGTGTTCTTAAATGATCACAGAATGGGATTTTAGCTGACATAGATGATATCTGTAAGATGTTTGGCTTATACTAGCACTGTTTCCTTTTACACTACCAGTGTAACTAAAATATCTGCTCCCCTCCAGCACAATCTGGCCCAAACCAATAAAAATTACAATAAGTGCTATTTCACAGCCCAGTATTTGATTCCTTGCACTGTCTGATCTCCCCTACAATCCAGTCTTTACAGTGCTGAACAACCTGCAAGCCCATAGCAGTCAGATGGTGGGTAACAATGCCCTGCAGGATCAGATCTTTCATGAGGCAGAGTAACTGTAAAAATACCAAATGGCTGTGCAAAAGTGAAAAATGATAATGCAGTTTTTACCATTTCTCTGGAGGTCACTCAGTGCAACATGAATGGAAAAATTTCCAGCTTCACATAGCTGCAAGAAAAAGCATGACAGTTAAAAAAGCGCTTCCCTTCTATTTGCTCTCCTTTCTTTCGTTATTTCCTGGGTTACTTTAATAAAAAGGGGGAGGGGGGGCTTATTTATTCTTGAGATACTAAATATCATCTCATACTCCGTTATATATCTACGATATTTGCCAGCAAATGTGGACTCAGTGTCCAAAGGACCATATTTATTACTTATAAAATCCCCATGACATCTAAAGGCAATAAACCAAAGGAAATAACAGTAAATCCAAAAGATGCTTTCGTTATCTTTTGGTTATTCTTATGTCTTTAAAAACACCCCAAAAATTGATTTGGATACTTTGGTTTCTCAAAAGTTGCTGAAATCCCAAGGAAGATACAGGTTGAACTCTAAGTAAGTTTTCTTCTCTGGAGTATAATCTATATGAACCATGAAATGTAATTGACCCAGCTTCCTCCAGTGGTTCTAAGTAAAGCTTCCCCAATCAATTATGCAGAAAGTGTATTGAAATGACCCATTCATAAGATTATGGACAGTCTCCAGAGTCTGCAAAGCATAACTATCAAAGCAAATGACTAGTGGTCAGAGGTCCTGAGTTTTATTCCCAGCTCTGCACTTTCAGTTATGTAGTCTCTCTATAAATAGGGAATTGATTATCAACTCACAGAATTTTCATACTGGGAAACTGCTTTGAGATCTTGCGGTCACGGACTATTAGCTTCTGAAAGCAAGTGAACAGCTGATGTTCTAAACAAGTTATTCATACACAGGAAAAATGGGCATATCTTTATCAGCTACACTAATGTTGCTTCTGCATGTCTGAAATGTTCAAGTGGTCAGCTTTAGTAGTATGTTCCAAGCGTCAAGTTTTAAGTATCTGCTTATCCTAGACAGTCCTCCATGAAATATGATTTAACACTGTATAAAAAGAGCAGCAAACCTACCAGAAACATGACCACAGCAAAATTTATCTGTTTTTTCCCATAAGCTATAAAAAAAAAAATAAATGTTATTAGTACCAATATACAAACACACAAGTACTTAAATCATATTGAAGGCTGTCAGGCTACTTACAAGGAGGAGTATAAAGAGGATGATTGATGTAATAAGCAAGCCAAGCTGCAAATCCCCAGTAATACAAGCAGTTCTGAAAAAAGGGAATTTTTCTTTGTTTTAGTACAATCCTCTACGCCAGTATTCACTGCAAAGACCACTGATAACAATGATTCAGGCTGATCCTTCAAGTTGTCGATAATACAACGAAAAATGACAATACTAAGTGTGGTAAGGTGGGAGCAGACAACGAGAAATAACAGGAAGGAAGTAGTGCTCACAGAGTAAGATTTAACCTCAAATATCTTGGAGCTTTTAAGTTTATTAACAGTTTTATAAAGTATGAACGTACTATTGAAAACAGATTTATCTTGTCTGGCAAGCCACTTAGCTAAAGATTAAGTACTATACAGACTTTGTGTTAAAGAGAGACTTGTTTTGCTTACCCCTGAGACTGTAAAACCAGATGTAGGTGCTGTGCTCTCTTCCCTGTTTATTACTTTGTGTTGTCCAATCTCTTGCCTTCCCTCTTCTCCTTCACCCCATCAGTTTTCTTTCTTTCCTATGTGGTAACATTTCCATTTAGCATGCCTGACACTCTCATCTGCCCTTTCACTGCGATATCTTTAGTTTGTCACTTTGGCTGCTGCCCTTGGCTTTCTGTGATCCAGCTTCCACTCTCTAAACTCTGATTAAACAACTGTCATTAATGGCTGCACTGCCTCATCCCTGACCAATCTCAGAGCTTGTTCACAGGCCTCATCCATGAAAAAAACCCACTTACAATGACAATCTCTACTGCTTGTTTGGTTTTCCTGGTCTGCCTCTTGTGGTTTTTCTTCTGATATTCATTGCTGTTTTAATATCTTGGTGACAGGTTATCTTCTCCTTCTTTACACATCTGTAGGTAGGAAGGAGGCCCTTTTTTGGCTCATGCTCTCATGTCTAGGTGCCTTTCTCTTACAGACAGACATTAACCACCATTGACAAATCATAAATTTGCCTCCCTCCAGTTAAGATTTCTTCCATCATCAAACCCAGTGCCTCAGTTTTTAATGTTTTGCGGCATGTTTGGTTACTGTCTGGACTTCAGCAAAACCAAAACTGAGCTCTTTATCTTCCATTCACCACTTCATCTGTTCTTTTCCTTCCCCTTATCTTTCCTTCCCTCCTATTCTCACTCCTGAGTAAAACAGCAATCCTCACACTCTTTCTGGTGATGCTTTTTTCCTTGTCGTTCCAATAGGTTCACACTCCTTAGACACTTATGGGTCTTTCTCCTTCACAGCTTTCCCCTCCTGCTCAGACAGCCAAGATTCCTATCCAAGGCTGCATTCTTTTCTTTCCTGACTGCTTTAATTTTTTTTTCCCCTTGAATTTTGCAGCCTTTTCCCCCTGAATATACCAAACCTGCATTTATAGCAATAATACCCCAAAAAGTGACTACCTCAGCATCTGCAACCCACACTAGCTGACTGCATGTCTGACGGTGCTTTTTACTGAAAATGCTGGCTAGGGGTAAGCCCCCTGATCTGCTGCAAGCAGTCTTATCAAACAATCTGTTGCGTTCCAGAGCTGGAAGAATGAGTCCAGTGTGAGGAACAACCTATCCGTATACTGCTGCTTCTTCCCTAACACCAGCTTCTCCCACCATCACCTATAATTTACTAACTGCTGTACAAACTTAGGTTTCTTGTAATCCTGAAATGGCATCTTATGAAAAAAATTCTCTAATTTTGGGGCTTGGCAGAGGATTTCAGTAAAGGAAAATTAAATAAATAAATTATCATGGCTCAGTTTCCAACAATATGAGCTGTAATTAAACTGAACAAGTACTATTCATCCAAAGAATATGATTTACTGCAAGAGCTTTCCTCAGTTATAAGAAAAGGAACTTTAAGATGAGTGGAGTCTGCCACTGCTACGGTCATTAGCAGGAACACTACAAATTTCCAGCTGCCACTAGAAGCCTTATTGTTCATACAAAAGCCTCCAGTGGGGTTCAGATAGGAACAGCAAAGAACATGCAAACTTCATAAACCCACTTGAAAGAAAGAAATCGGTTCTGTGAATCTTTCAGAATCCACGCAAGTAATAACACTTTACAACAATCTTGTGCCTTTTCTGGCACAACCATGATCATCTTCCCTTTAGTTAGTTCCTTTAGCACCATGCAATTTTTGTATTCATCCCTATTTCATTCACCCTGAGCCAATTGTTTACTAAGTCCAGGTAAATCAAGTATTCTACCTTTCCGCTGCCTAGAAAAGTTACATATCTTAGAAAGAATTATACTGTTTGTATGTAGCATAAATTGGTCTTGGTGAATCTGTGCTGCATTTTATGGCATCATTTATTACTGTTTTAATTTGGTAAACAAAGGATGAAAATCACAAATCTCATCTGTTCCTGTCTCAGACCTCGGCTTGTTGAGACTGAAGTGCCTGTTGTTAAAGGTAGCTTTCCTTTATGCTTAGGAAATAAGCTGTCTATATCCGCTATGTATGTGATCAAACATGTAAGAAGCTTTGTCTACCATCTGTATGTGTGAGAAAAAAGGAAGCGGATGTGATATTTTTCCCACTGGCACAATCTTGGAGTAACGTTGACGCCAAAGTCAGTGAAATTATAAAAGCAAATAAAACTCAAGCAGTGCTAAGCAGGTATTATAGAAGAACTGTGAGCAACTTTACAGATAAAAGCAAGTACTACCAATCAGAGAAGGTGGAAAAGTAGAAGTGATCAAAATAACAGCTACAAATGTCAATTTTAGCACAATGCTTTGTATGGTCTGAAACAGGCAAGTAATTCAGAAACAGCTGTGAGAAAATAAAGATTTACCATGCTGTGCAGATTCTTTTTCAGGGTAAAGTTGCTCATTTATCTGCTGTTTAGCATGCATTAGCTACTATTGCGTCAAGAACAAGTCTTAAGAGATCTGTGAGTCTTTTAACAAGGCTCACACTCTTCTGCTCCAGAAAACACAGTAAATTGCTAGAGAGGATTCTTTCTGAGGGCCACTGCTCAACTACAGACCCTCCTTCCATTTAGAAAGCATGAAGCTATTGTCAGAACTACCAGAGCTGACGCACAGCTGAAAGGAGTTAGCAACAAGATAGAGCTTCAGCTGCTGGAAGTATCACTGCCATGGTATCACTGACTAAATACCAAACATTAAATAACCAAATGCCAATATATATGCTTTTCCAGTTGTAGATTATAACCTCCTGTCTTCTTGACTACAAAGTATATTTTAATACTGGTGTGTACTCTCTTGCAAATGTTTGTAAAATAATTACAGCCAATGCAGAACCACACAGTGCACTGTACAGCTTCAAAGAAATCTAGGAAACAGGGTGCCTGCATCTCAACAGCTGCCCTATGCCACAGCGGCGACTGAGCACTCCTGTGGGAAAAGAAAATGCTCAACAACCAGGTTGCTTTGCACTGGATGAAAGGTAAGTTAACAGTGGCTTAACAGCAAGCAGAGTGTTAAGGGTAAAGATGATGTAAAATCACTAGTACAAAACTTAGATTTTTTATGAGAAAGCAACCCTCCCAACATTGTGCCAACCTGTACTACCCTAAAAGTTAACATTCTTACTCAAACCTTCAGCAGAAGGAGATAGCTGAGGGAAGAGTACGCTGAAGGTTTAAAATCTAAAGGAGCAATGAGAATGCTATAACATGAATTACAGTATTGTATAACCATGTGGGTTATACAACAGTGACATTAAAAAACCTTTTGAAATAACTACAGTTTTATGGGTGAGGTTTGCTGTGCATTACCACAAAAGCCACGCCAAAGAAAATCTGTGCTGCAGAGGCAGAGCATAGGTTGGCTAGGTTGGATTTGTAAGGGGGGCTATGGATAGATTCTGACACAATTTACCTTCACAATATTCCTCAGTGGCATAGTCCCATGGGAGAACCGATGAACAAATACTGTTTCAATCAACCTTTTGATGTAGTGGAAAGAATGGCAGATACATGCCAAGCTAGAAACAGCAAGACAAAAGCATTTAAGTGTGCTTAAAAAAAACAAGTGTAGCAAGACATTTGGAATAAGACTACAATGCTAACAAGAAATACTGCTCAAGCCTGCAAACAAACTTACTTAACTACTGGATGTGGGCTTGATGTAAACCTCTCATCCAGTCCATAGACAAAAGGCATGCGGAAATAAAACAGAAAATAGATGAACAATGGACCTGTATATTCTATCAAAAATACCTGCAAAAAGAGAGAAAATAATTAGACAGCTGAATTAGATGGTGGGTTTGCTTTGGTTTCTTTGTGACAACTAATGCAGTAGGATAAACACCTCCACTGACCCAGGATGGCATTTAGAGAGGCAGGGAGGGAACAGCAGGTTTGGGATTGGGCTATGAAAGTGGTAGACATGCACACAGATGTTTTGCAATGCACTTGCCTCAGTTGCGTACAAACAGCCATTGCCAGTGCAGCTGACACAGGATGGGCATGAAAAGATAATAATGGCATAATAATGATAAATATGCATGCATGTTACATTTACACAGTTCTTACTCTCCTCTTGCCCTCAAAACCTGTTCCTTTATTTTGGATTAAAAGGAAATTTGGTTAAAAATTTATCTTGAAAAAGAAGAGCTTTGTTTCAACAAATTTTGTTGAAACTGGAAATACAGCTTATAAGTGACCTCTTCTGTATGAATAATTAGCACAGTAGATGTCCTGGGAAACAATGCATTCTGTGTTCAAGACCAGCTGTTATTTAACTTGATTTCATTTCAGATAGGTGAGTATTTCTTAGGAACATCACTTTAAACTCAAGTTAACTTTGGGCCAAACATTAACAGCTGCATCTTCCACACTTCTATAAGTGAGGAAGACAGGCCCATACCTCAGTTATGGAGAAAGAAGGGAAATGGATTGTGCTTCTGTCAAAAAAACACCAAACAAACCAAAAACCGGAACCCAACCACTGTTTTCACTGTTTTCTAATGTGTTTAGAGATATTTTGACAAGAAAGTTGTGTTATCAACTTCTGTAATAATCCGTATTTTCTACAGTGAAGATCGGATTAGATTGTAGATGAGATTTGTCTTTTTTATTTGGTAAAACTGAAGTATTTCTTGGCTTACACTTGAATGAAGTAGTTTGAAGGGCAGTGAGAGCAGAATGTAAAGGCGAGATTATGGAATGGCAGAAGTCTGGTGTTACTCAGCACTGTGATATTTTGGTACTTATTGATGGATATGTGTCCTGGAGTATACATTGCCATTAGAATTTTTTGCCTGTCCTATTGGTTTTTTGGATTGTGTAACAGCTGCCTGATTTATTCAGCATTGCATCCAAAGTAATGATGGGTAGATTCAGTCTTGCAGAACATTTGATGCTTTTTATTTTACCTCCTATGACTGTTGTCTTTGCTATTTGCAATTAACACAAGATTTTATTAATGTCTCAAGCTAGGAAATGGTAAATGTGCCTTTAAACTACAGGTTACTTTCCCCTTTGTGCTGTGCTGTTTCATTAGAACTAGTGTAATATGTGCATTGTGGACTTTCTGAAGAACAGGAAGGGCCATGGGTCATCTCACTGCATAAAGAGCAGTGCTGTGCTGCCTGCTGTGTGAGCTGTAAGAGAATCTGAATTTGTGCTAAGACAAGCAAATATGCAAGGTCTTTATGGAGGGTTATTAATATTACAGAAATCATCACCCGTCATTAGCCTGACACTAGTGTCCTGGGACGCAGCCACATGCAGACAGCTAACTGACCTGACTTTTGTATGTTTTCCTGTTAAAGTCACTTCAGTCATTGACATGTGAAGTTGCTCACATGCCTCTTTGCAGGACAAACTTGTAGGAGTATCATCCTGATCTTTGCCTGGAAAGTTATGCAGGCCCTGAGAACCAGATCCTCAAAGGCTCTTAGACACTTAGTTCCTAGTGATTTGGCAGCAGGCACGTTAATCCATTTGAAATCTGCACCTTAGTTCAGTAGAACAAACCTACCCTGCAGCAAGTTGTCCACTGCTGCTCTCCCAGGGATCTAGGCATTCAGAATATTCTGTTACTTCTTTCCCTGACTAAAGGAACTGAAGCAATGACAATTCATTGCCTGCATCCACTACCAGAGCAGGCATCATGCAGAAATATTGGAGAGAGACAAAAAGTGATGTAAGGATTAATTATGGAAAAATAGCCATTAGAATGGCTCAGGCTTGAAGCATAGCTCACCGTAGTCCATCCTATCTGTGGCCCTAAATCTTTAAAGTATAAGGTAGCAGTTGTGCCAACAGGGAGATGCTGCAGGACTTCCTCATCCCTCAGAGACTTTCCTTCTGAGAAGGAAAGAAGCAATTACATCTCAGTGAAATTCAAGTCAGCTTTCACAGAATCACAGAATTACAGAATCACTAGGTTGGAAAAGACCCACAGGATCATTGAGTCCAACCATTCCTATCAAAAACTTTGGTAGCATACTAGCTTTACATTGCACTTTAACCAATTTGTGAGATTCTTTGACATGACGTGGGTTTATTGGAATCTCAATAAACAAACTAAGAATGTTTATACTTTATTTTTCTTTATCCCTGTAATCACATATAAGCCTGGATCCTCTATTCACACCAAGACAGTCAGGAGAATTTTCAGTCCTATGTGCCTGACTAGTCTAGTAGACTGGCTTCGTTACTGCTACAGCAGAATTTGCTGACGAGTCACTGCCCTTGAACACAGTTCACTGACCTCCTAGTCAGCCGTACCTCCATCTCTCTCCTCTCTCCTCTCTCCTCATCACTCATTGTCAGACAAACAGAAGCGAGGATAAGCTGAGACTGGAAGGGTCTCCCACAGGGGTTTTCATTGCCTTCATTTTTTTGCAACCAACCAGCTAGAAGGTGATTCCAAAAGACTTGAGCTAGTTCTCAAGCTTTTAGCACCTAGATTTTGGGGCATCTCCATAAGGCAAGCATTTTCTCATGGCAAGTCTCACAAGATAAATCCATAGAGGAATATGACAAGGTAGATCTTTGAAGAAGGAAATAAGATACCCAGAATGCCTGTTTTCTATGAACAGATTCTACACAATGAAATAATCTTCACCAGCATACTTTTAAGGGAGTGTTTTAATAAAATCATACTTAAAGGAAGCATAAGAAAAAAGTGCTACCTTTTATACTGAATGATAAGAATGCTAACACAGTTTGGCAATTATACTCTCTTTTGTGCACCCAGGCCATGTACTAGGAGGCTTCTACCTACTACTGTATTAATTACGTCAGCCAGCTGGCATCAGCTTTGTCAGCAAATCCTACATTCATGGCAATGTGTTTTGCATTAGCTTACCTCAAAAGAACTGTAATTCCTGACTGAGAGCAGAGGATTATGTGAATTGATAGCTCTAACTCGTGGCTCTTTTTAGTACTCCCAGCTGAGCATCATTATGGAGATGATTTCAGTGCAGCTAAGGGAAATTAGTATCTAGATTCTGTGCTGCCTGTCTTGAAAGCAAAAGTGCTCAATGGTTAGAAAGTGCTTTGGAACAATGTGCAGACTCCTGAGTTAATTACCAAGCACTAGGAACGTGGGTGGAACTCTGTTCAATGCTTTCAAAGAATTAATTTTTTTCTGGATTCTCTTCGGCCTCTATAGAGCTAATTAATATAGCTGGACACCCACTCTTAAGAGCTAACACTCATGCAAAGTACACTTTTTGTGCCAGGCCCCTGCTCAGAGCTCCGTTACTCTAGTCCTCATGAGTACTTACTTGGATCGAGTTTTATCGACTGCCTTGCTGGATACCACCGAGGATCTGTAAGACCATACAGAATTGTGTGATATACAATGTTTGTTTTAGAGCATCCGCTACTATAATGAATGCAACAAAACAAGAAAAGATTTTTAGGGATATTTATTCAACATTAATATCTGTGAGAAATAATGCAGCAGAAAAAATACAAAGGTGTATAAGATAGTATAAAAAATATGATACTGCAATCTCACTATGATTGCAATCATGTGCAGGTTACTTAGCATTATGTGTGTGTGCGTGACATGTTTCAGATTATGTCATTGTCTCCTATTTATATACTGGGTATTCTGATGTGATGTGAACTGCTGCAAAAGTTATACTCACATAATTTATGGAACATCAATCTGATCTCCCTAATTGTGGCATTTGGTTCCACCTAGGCAACAGAAAACATTGCATATGTAAGATACATATTTTGAAAGACAGCTGCTAGATGTAAGACCATTCAAGGAGAAATGCAACTCAGACAAGATAACAGTATAACTTTCTTGCAGAGGGCTAGGACTGGTATGGGTGATTCAAAGGACTTCTTAAAGGAAAAAGGGAGGACAATTTGTGACATCTGTTTCAGAGGCAGCTCCTCTAGCAGTGATCTAGAGTTACTACAGCAGCAGTGACACTTCGACGGGTTACAAGTGAGCAAGGCAAAACTGGCACCATCTTATTGAAGCACCTAAAGTTGTGCTCTTTGCCCAAAAATCTTCATCTGGAAGAGGAGTTAAGTACTCTGCAGTCAGTATGAAGTGTGCATAATTGTTGCTTCCTCAATGGCCAGAGAAAGGCTACTAGGAGATTAAATACCTTTCATAAACACTAACTTTACCTAAGAAAAGTTAGTAATTTTTAAATAGTCACCTAGCATTTTAAACAGATTTTTGTTTTACCTTATCTAGGAAGCATAGCTGTTCCTTTGTCTTCCAATCAAGGATTTCCACCTGACAGGACACAAAATGATCATTACTAATTATTGGCTAAATGACGTCTAAACTCTTAGCTGATTCCCAAATTCACAATCATTGTTAAGAGTGAGACAGCATTTTAATCTGATCTGTGGACTATGCTAAAAGCACTTCTGATGGGCTCAAGGGAGAGCTTTAATCATAGTCAGGTTCTCAGAGCACTCAGCTTGCAAAAAATACTATTCTTGCCAAATAAACTGTCTTGCTAGGTATATTCAGAAAAATAAGTAGCTAACTTATTGATCAAAATACATTGATCTGGGACATTTTCTTATGCTAGAGCAAAAGGTAGAGAAGTTTCACAAGAATCACTAAGGAACAGAACTGTTATGGTTTGCAAAACTAGAAACATAGAGAAAAAATATGCATATATACGAATGTAAGCAATATTCTGAGTACATACAGCTTGAAGATTAATGTGCATTGTTCCTAGAATATTTGAATTGTAAAGAGAGTGGAAAACCTTGGTGGACATAATGAACAGATGCAATTAAAACTCTGGGCTTCCCAAATCTTTCAGAGGTCTCCTGCCTCTCAAACCACCCATATTAGTAACTATTAGCATTTCATATTCCAAGCAGTGGTTTATCTACAGTTCTAAAACAGAAAGGGCAGTTTATTTCTGGATCAAATGACACTTTGGTAAAAGGTTATGATTTTAATCAATAGCCAAGAAAAAAGTCCCCAGACATTTCAAAGCCCAGTTGCAGTAAGTTAGCAAAATCTAAAATCAAGTGTTGTTTTAATTTAATTTGTTCTCAACAAACGCTTTGTAATGGAACTTTGTGATATAGCTAAGAGTGAAAGTTCAAAGCTTATCTGTCACACTAAATGATTGGGACTATCATCACAGAGTACCATAAAAAGTTTCTTGGTTTTTTAAAAATACACATGTAGCATTAATTATGTTTGATATTAACTGGCCAAGGGGATAGATTAACATTGGACTTCAAATATGATTCCTTACTAAAAATAGGAGTCACAGTTCAGTATCTTTGTAATAGGGTTGCTTTGAAGAGATCACTTGGTTCAAGTATCCTATTTCCTTCTTTTACTTGGCCCAAATTATTGGACACTTCAGCTCCAGTCAGAAGTATCAAAGCTAATCTCCACAAGGAATACTAATCCAGTGATGTTTTTTACTTGCATATTGCAAGCTCTAAGTGGAACATCAAGGGAGGTAACCACTTTTCCTCCTTTGTGACATGTAACAAATGTGTGACAGATCACTGGGATATTGTACATTTTCGCATAATTCTTTATGTTTGAAAGAACACACATTTCAAGTTTTAATGTCTCTGTCTGTGGGACATCTCTGTCGGAAAGCAGATGAAGTAGGTTGCCTTCCCAGAGGGACAGTCTTGAAATACAGCATTATGATTCTTGCAGCCCACAGAAGAAGTCCTGTGGGGACTGTACTGATACTTCTTCGATAGGAATGGTTGGACTTAATGATCCAGTGGGTCCTTTCCAACTTAGTGATTGTATGATTCTTGTCCCTTCTGATGCTGAGTTGCTCCAAGGGGTATTGAAACCTTCGGTGTAACTCAAAGCTCTTCTGTCAATTAATACCTTTGGGCTGCCTACAGACTGCAGCAGCAGCCACAGCTTTAGCAGCCTTCTTCCCGTACCATATCGATTCCCAGTATATAGATATTGGCTCAGAATTCCCCAGTGGCAGTTTTAGTCTATGGCCTTCAGTGGCTGTATTAGAGAAATTTTCTCTGGGCCAATTACAGACTGGTTTGGATATCTTTCTGCCACCTACACTCTTTACATTGGATTATTTTTATTTTTCTTCTTATGTATAAAGCCAGACTGAACATTATAGAGCATTTTTTATTTTTCTTCTCTGTGGTTTTCATGGAAGTGGCTGTAAAGAAAACTAGGTAATTGTGTGAACTTTTGGAATTAGTGTGGAAAACAAACAAACAAATCATCCAATTTCTTCTATACTGTTACTTGCTTCTATTCCAGCGTGTCTCTTTGAAATGCCAAACTGACATATCTACCTCTACAGGTCTGTTTATTCAAATACGTAAAAGGAGCCTATAAGATCCAGACTCTTTGAAGGTGCACAGTGATAATGGTGAGAGGCAATGGACACCAGCTGCAACATGGGAAAATCCAACCAGATACAAGGGAACTTTATCACCATGAGCTTGGACAAATACTGGAAGTTGCCAAGAGGGGATGTGGGATCTCCATCCTTGGAGGTATTTAAAACTGGACTGGACAAGACTCAGTGCTATTTGATCTAATTATATAATCTACTTTGATGAGGAGTAGAGCTACATGACTTTCAGAAGTCCTTTGCTATCTAGATAATTCAAAGTTTCTGTATTTTTTCGGACACCCATTCCTGAATTTCAAACATTTCAGTTATTTTCAGTTACTTTCAAGACTAAGCAAATACCAAATTCTCTCCCTTTTCGGGAAGACAGATGTAGGTACACAACTTTAGATTCCACTCCAGCTTATAAAAAGTTGTGCAATAACAGAGTGAAAACAAAGTGACTGTTTCCTCTAATTATCACGGCTCTTTGCAGTATCAGAACATCCCCCAGTGTTTAGATGTTCCCTGCATAAAGGACAGAAAAGCCTGATCCGAGGCAAAAAATGTTCTCTTTTCTGAACATAAGGGCCAACCGCTTGAACCCACATGGCACTGAACACAGTGTTTCCAGTCTTCAGGCGCAGCACCAAGTCAGTTAATGTATTGGTTGGCAACAGTTTTTAGATACCCAGCAATCTGTTCTTGGAACATTTAGTGATGCGTATCACTCCTTTCAATAAATCGTTTGGCTCAGAAAACTTTAAATTCTATGTGTTTTCAAAGCATTTAGCACAATAGAACACTGACTGCTGGCCTGCACCATTGCAGGATGACTTACAGTCCACTTATTTTGGTGACTTCTTAAAGGTGTTTTAAATTGCAGCTTTGCTAAATCTACTTTGAGTAGAGCTTAATCAACAGGCAGATTTGTGCAAGATAGCTATGTTAAAACTATTTTATGAGTGACTACAAATATAGATCTTCAATGCTGAGAAGATAAATTTGTCCTAGTACATAATGATTAAATATTGACGGTGTCTTTCAAAACAGATTATTATTGTTTAGAACAAGTCGGCAGCGAAGAATAATCAATGTATGATATAAGCAGAAAAAAAGTACATTCAACTGTTAAACTTTTATTCAGAAAATAAAAGGGAGAAAAGTTTATTCATAGGGGAAGAAGAGTTGAGCAAACAGTGTTTAAAAAAAAAAATTAAGATGCAGTGTCCCTTCAACAGGATTACAAAAATAAAGTAGATCTAACTCCCACAATGTAAAGCCATATCAAATGCTTAAGGATCAACAGATCTTCAATAATTACGTGATAACTGTTATGGAAATACTGACACACTTATCATGTCTGTGCATCTTGGAAGTTTTATTTGCAGCATTTGTACTCAGCAGATTCAGTAAACTGCAGCTGAGTGAAATTACGAGCACTGACATAAGCATATATTGCATTGATTTTTTTTTTAATTACTCAGTAAAAAAAAATTGCTTATTTTCAGTCTAGAAACCAGCTAGCCAGAGAAAAGGTAATGTAGAATGAATTCATTCTTCCTGAACTACTAGAGTGCTTAAATCTATTGAGTGCTTTGAATTTAACACTAAAAAAAAAATCAGTGGTTGCCACAGTCCTAACTAGATCTCTCTAAATATTTCAGTTTTCCTATGGGATCAGTCATTTTCTCTATATCTTTAGACTGTTCTGGTATAGTGCGTTGTTCCTGAAGGAAGTAAGCATGCTTTAGTGTGTTCTCACATTAGGGCATATAAAGAATAACTTTCTTGAAGTCAGTAGAGTTAAGCCAAAGGGAAATTGGTGTAAGTGTACATAACACTGAAAACTATGCTCCTCGTGTTGCTACAAATGACTTCCAGTCTGAGATTTCCCTTGCACAGGAATGTACAGACTGTTGCTGAGGATGAATCAAACAATCTATCTAGAACTACATCCTTCTTTCTGCAACAGCAGGGGACTTGGGAAAAGTAACTAAACTGGGCAAGAATGTAGTGACTGAAGGGAAGGGAGAACATAGACACACAGGCTGTGATTCTCCTGCACCAGAAGTGCTGTATTTCTATTTAGTAGCTTTAATGGACTTCTCAGTTAGTTGGACTCGATGATCCAGTGGGTCTCTTCCAACCTGGTTATTCTATGATTCTATCCACTTGCCTTTTAAACCTGTGTAAATTTCTTGCATGCACAGTGTCCTGAGGCAGGGAGTTCCACAGCTTAGCCACATGCTGCTTGAAGAATTCCCAAAGCTGAACCAAGGCAAATATTTAACCGCAAAGTGAAATTTCATCGTCTTACCTGTGCAGTGCTGTACCTTACTCTGTAAATAGTCCAGCTAAGTAAAGCCTTTCCTCCCTGAAGCTACTGGCTCATATTTCATTAGTCTAGACTCTTATTACATTATTTCTCTGTGCAGAAAGAGAAGAGATACAGCGTCACACATACTCAAAAGGTCTGATACAATTAAATTGCACTTTTGTAAAATTTAAATGCCTAACATTTAAAAATTCACAAGACACACTAGGTATTTACACTTCAGCTTCCTAAGTTCTGCTCCTGTGCAAGCCAATGAGAACCACCATTTGAACTGTGCTGAAACTCAGTACATTTTTATGTCTTCCACCTGTTTCAGATTTGTTAGTTAGGCGTGACTGCATCTAAATCCTCGAGGACCTTGATCCAGTAAGCACCTTTATCCCAAGGTCAGCACAATGCACAGCATCTAGATTATTTCTGAAAATAATCTAAATGAAAATAAACTGCCAGCAAAGGAGATGATCTAGGTCTTCACACTTTATATGTAATGGTCAGACACACCACCAGGAAGTAGGAAAATTACTTTACTCCGTCTTCTGCTATTCCCCACTCCTCCCACAGAAGGGTTGGGTGGCTTGGGCCACCAAGCAAGGAATCAAGGATTCAAGAGAGACCAAAAAGTACAAACAGGAGAAGACAGGAGTGTATTCCAGTGAAAGGGGCTGTCATGTAGCAAAAAGAAATCTTAAATTCCTGTCTCTCTGGGCTGCTTCAAGCACTGCTCCCTTCAATTGTCATTCTGTTCAGCATTTCCCTACAGAGGATGCCTTTTGGCGTACCACATGGTGGCATAAACTTGAATACCTTAATTAAGTTGCCATACCCACTCTTGAACCTGGGTGTCTAATCTGAAGGCTTGGAAAAGCCCAAGTGAAGCTGGTCCTGAGGATAGTAGCAGGTGTAGAGCTGCAAATGGCCACCCCTTAGAAAGACAAATCCATTTCTATAATTGACAGGGGATAAAATGAGTCTGTCGGGAAGGGAATGGAAGGTACATTGCCCTGGAGAGGGAGGTTGGTTTATTTTTCACAAACAGCTGATAGAGATTTGTGTTTTCACAGTGAATTCTGGCTCTTGAATGCCTATGAAAGCTTTCCAGATTTTACTAGCATGACATCTTCCAGGAGGATATACAAGATGGGAAAGGAACCTGCACCACTTCATAATGACTCAGAGAGTATTTAGTTTCACTGGCTAACACAGAGCCGCACGTTGCCAATTTCCCAGGCATACTCAAGAGTCACATCATTCACTGAGTATCACTGTCACTATGCAGCAGGCTGGAGTGCCTCCATCTAAGAACCTAAGCCAACTTTCACTCAATACTAAGTAGACATCCAGACTTTTCAACACCACTGCATAGCCTTTTTCATGTGCAAGAGAATATTCATTGCCTCGGGACTTTAGTTTACAGCGATTATTTTCTATAATGACAATATTCAGGCAGAAGAGATTTATAACTTTTTCGTGAAATCACAATAATTTCTTTGCACCAGCACTGTGATTTGCAAAGTCAAACATCAGTATTTGTAGTTCCATTACTACTCTTCGTGGGTTATTTTTGGTATATTTGGTGCACAGATGTCAAAATGTACATCCAGTGTATGCTTTTGACATGGAACTGAAGAGACTGAAGAGAGATTTGTGGGGTTTTTTTAACCTAGAGGTATCAATGATGGGTCTGCTGTCTTTTGACCGAGACTGGAAGCCCTGGGAAGTGTGGAGCCCTTATACTGATACATGAACTCACAAGATTTGTATTAATCTCTAAAACATACCTCAAAGAAGTCTATTATTTTTTCTAAAATAAGACTTTTGATTTCGAACCTAGCCTTCAGATTCTGAGTAGCTCCAGGTACTTCCTGCCAAGTAACGTTTTTCTATCATATTTTCCTATACAAAATTAAAAGTTTCTCTCTCAAGCCTCACAAAGATAAAGGACAAATTTCCCTTTTAAGTGAAGAAGAGCAACTGAATGTAGAAAATATTGGTAAGCATATGGAGAAATGGTGAGGGAAGAAAAAGGGAGAATGCTTTTCCCAATCATCTCATCTTTTAGTGTGATAATAATCTTACATGTTACTTGTGAAAACAGAGTGGATGTCTTCAAATAGCAGGGCAATTTTCAGCAGTGTCCCTTTAAATGACCGTTCAAGTATCTCATGCGTGGCCTTGTCTTCTTCAGGCAACTCTTGGAGGATACAGAATCTTAAAATCCTCTGCAGTCCTGCTTTTGGCACTTGGTCTCAGTGCTCTTACTCGAGGCTTTAGACAGCATAGCTCTGAGTGGGGGAAACCTTTGTAACAGGAGCTGTGTCATCTCAGCAATGCTTGCTAGGCAGCACTCACACCTCCCCTTGCATTCAGTGAGTTTTTATCACAGTCAGAAGGGGGAGAAAGTTTAAATGCCAGCGGGGGGGGGGGGGGGGGGGGCGGGGTGCAGCACGTTATTGCTTTTAAACTGTACGGCATATGTCATTTCAATCTACCCTAAGGGAGTGAAAAACTCCAAAATGTTTTTGGTTACCACTGCTCACAAAAGGCACTTCCCATCCAAATCAGTTAAGTGAGGAAAAGTATAACTGTGACTCTTATGACACTAATTTTCTACAGTATGAGAGTATTTGTTCAAGTATCTTTCCTCAAGGAAGTCAGAGCACCTTGCCATTTTCTTTCTATGAAATGCTTTTGAAAACCTAAACCTGTCAGGTAGAAAGAAAGAGTAGAATTCATTAGCCTAACTTCAGAGCTCTCTCTATTACAGACATTCACATCTAAGCATGTCACAGACATTCTTTGTATGGAAAGGAGAAAAGCAGGCACTTTTAGAACAAACTGCATCATAAGCTCTGAAAGACATCTAAAATAGGTCAGAAGAGTCGTTCTCTTATCAGTTTGGAGGTATGAGCACGCCTAGATAGTATTACTTATATAGATACAAGTCTCTATTGTAAATATCTCATTTTTTGGAGGTGAATCTCCTCAAATTATCAAGTGCAGTACTTTCCAATACACATGTGTTTCTTTAAACTGTAGTAGTTCTTGCTAAGCTTCTCCCAAGCTATTAGCGGTAAAAAAAGCTGAGGTGAAATTTGAATCATACCAATACATGACATAAACAAGACCTATTACAGCATTATTACAGAGTAAGAAAGGTAGAGGCAGTCATCGAGACACAGGTCTAGAAGTACATCAGTCTAACTTTGCATACCATTTCTAATACAGAGATCTCACCAATAGATGGAAATCATTCAGCCACTTCAAGGTTTTTTTGCTGTTCATCCATTAGGTCCAGCATACTTCAGCTTAATTTGATGGTTGCTTATAATTCTTGGTATTAAGTTTGAACACAGACAATTCAAAATAAGGAGTTAAAGGTACTTTCAAAGCTGACTCTGCCTTTCACTGGCGTCTAAATAGTCACTGTAAGACAATAATGCCTATTTTTTAAGTGTTTCTGTCTTTAGCTGCCTGAGAAAGACTCATAAAGAAAAGGAAGGGAAATAACAGCCAGTGTCTTAGCGCTTGTAGTCACAGAATCACAAAATCATTTAGATTGGAAAAGAACTTTAAGATCATCAAGTCCACCAATAAACCTAACACTGGCAAGTCCACCACTAAACCATGTCCTTACACGTCTTTTAAATCTCTCCAGGGATGGTGACTCAACCACTTCCCTGGGCAGCCTGTGCCAGTACTTGGCAACCCTTTCAGTCAGTCTGATGTTCTTGCCCATCTTTTTGTAGGTTTGTTCACTGAAGAGTAATTTTATCCGCAGATTAGGGAGAGGACCTTCCTACATACTCAGAATCCTATGACGCTGATCATGTACTAAGCTTGATCAAATGCACAAACTCAACCAGACAGAAAGAAATATTCCACCAATAAACCTCTGCTAAACTTGTAACAGTCGTATTCTAAAAAATTCAGGCAGCAACAGTTTGGTGATTGCAAAGCGCTTTTTGATTCTTACAAGGAAGCACCACAGAAGAGAAATAAAAGACAAATGGTTTAGAGATGTACAAAGAAAAGTACAGAACTATCCTGTACCTCAAACAGGGAATGCTTTTATTTGTAATGCCAATAGAGATCTCTGTCTCCTCCGGAAGCATTGGGAGAGGTGAAACAATTGCCTTCTCTCTTTTGATACATTAGTTTTGAATGCATGGTGGGGAAATACAATTCAGAATTCAAATTCATCGAATTTACAACAGAAAGGAAATTAGTGGGGAGAACAAGCAGAAAGTGATATGCATCAGCACCGCCCAGTGCCACCTAGGCTGTCTTTGTCCGCATCCTACACCCTGACTCAGCTCAGACACACACTGAATGATCCAGGCAAATCTGTTTCCACCCATTATATGCTGTACAAAGAAAAGGGCTAAGACATGCAAGGCTGACATGCAAATTCATGAGGCATTCTGAGTTTGAATTGGTGTTGCTTAGACACAGAATCTTGATTTAGGACTCAAAGACCTCTATCTGCTGATATTGTTCTGCCTAGCAAGACCAATCAGGTCATTCCACCCCAAACCAAAGCATTCTATGATTCTACTTTCTCGTGTTTCTCCACCTGCAAAATCAGGTAACAATGACAGTGTCTGCGCTTTTGAGGTCTTTTAGTAACAAGTGCTTATCAGAAGGTCAGCACGGCTAAGGCAGAAGAGCAGACCATTCTACTCAACAACAGACCACATTCTGGAGGGCAATGCACTTTGTGCCCGCTCCTGCATTTGGATCGCACAAGAGTTTGGGACACTACTAGAAAAGCAGGAGGCTGTGAAAACCTCAGTTGTTTTTCCTAAAAAAAAAAAACAAACCAGGGAAGTCAACACCACAGAGGGAAAGGAATGTAAAGACTTTGACACAGTTTCTCACGGCATTCTGCTACGGAAACTGTCGGCCTCTGGCCTGGACAGGCGCACACTCTCCTAGGTGGAAAACTGGCTGGATGGCCGGGCCCAGAGAGTGGTGGGAAATGGAGTTAAATCCAGCTGGAGCCCAGTTACAAGTGGGGTCCCCCAGGGCTCAATGCTGGGTCCAGCCCTGTTCAATGTCTTTATCAATGACCTGGATGAAGGCATCAAGTGTACCCTTAGCAAGTTTGTGGAAGACACTAAGCTGGGTGGAAGTGTGGATCTGCTGGAGGGTCGGGAGGCTCCAAAGGGATCTGAACAGGCTGGACTGCTGGGCTGAGACCAACAGCATGAGGTTTAACATGGCCAAATGCCGGGTCCTGCACTTGGGGCACAACAACCCTAAGCAGAGCTACAGACTAGGAGAAGCCTGGCTGGAAAGCTGCCAGGAGGAGAAGGACCTGGGGGTGTTGGTTGACAGCGGCTGAACATGAGCCAGCAGTGTGCCCAGGTGGCCAAAAAGGCCAATGGCATCCTGGCTTGTACCAGGAACGGCGTGACCAGCAGGTCCAGGGAGGTTATTCTCCCCCTGTACTCAGCACTGGTGAGACTGCACCTCAAGTACTGTGCTCAGTTCTGGGCCCCTCACCACAAGAAGGATGTTGAGGCTCTGGAGCGAGTCCAGAGAAGAGCAACAAAGCTGGTGAAGGGGCTGGAGAACAGGCCTTATGAGGAGCGACTGAGAGAGCTGGGGGTGCTTAGCCTGGAGAAGAGGAGGCTGAGGGGAGACGTCATTGCTCTCTAAAACTACCTGAAGGGAGGTTGTGGAGAGGAGGGTGCTGGGCTCTTCTCCCAAGTGACAGGAGACGGGACGAGAGGGAATGGCCTCAAGCTCCGCCAGGGGAGGTTTAGGCTGGACATTAGGAAAAAATTTTTCACAGAAAGGGTCATTGGGCACTGGAACAGGCTGCCCAGGGAGGTGGTTGATTCACCTTCCCTGGAGGTGTTTTAAGGCACGGGTGGATGAGGTCCTAAGGGTCGTGCTTTAGGGACTGATAGGAATGGTTGGACTCGATGATCCAGTAGGTCTCTTCCAACGTGGTTATTCTATGATTCTATGATTCTACGAAGCGGCTACCTCAGACCCACAAAAGCTAGAGACAGCTTATTTTGCTGAGCTGTTAGCGATATCCAAACCACTTCTATCGGTTTGAAGAGCAAAATCTGAACTTTTAGGTAATGATAACCAGAGGATCGGCTGGTTTTTTCAGATCGTTTTAGATTCTGTTAATATTCTAACAAGGATTATCCTGTATTTTGCACGGGGGCGGGGGGGGGTGAGGGTAGGGATTGCCTTCATTTTTAGGTGAGTCTTGTGCTGGAGAAACCCAAGCGTCTGCAGAAACACATTCAGGATCGGTGGCATTTGGCTGGTACCGACCCGATTTTGTAACACCAGCCACTTTTAGGAGTGTTCGTATGAGCCCGCCTGACTAATTCCAGCCGGGAGTCGCTGCGAGCTGAGGAGACGCGTTTCCCTTCGCTCTCCCCGGGTGCCCCCGCCGAGGGGGCGGCTGCACTGAAGTCTCCCCGGCAAGACTCGACCACCCGGTGCAGCCGCGGCCGCCGGAGCCTTCCCGGGGGGCACCGGCACCGCCGCCGAGCAGCCCCGGGGCCGCGGCGCACGGGGCTCCCGAGAAGTTGGGGACAGGAGATGCCGAGAGCGTTTCCTCGCCCGGGGTCGCTCCCGGCCGGGATGCGCTGCCGGACCAGCCCCGGGAGGATCCGCGGGGAACCCCCGAGCGGCAGGAGGAGGGGGAGCGGCGAGGGGAAGGTTCCCCGGGGGGCTCCCTCCGCCGGGACCCCGGGCAGCCCCCTCCCGTTCCGCACCCCACCGCACCCCCCCGGCCCCGGCGCCGCCCGCACCCACCTCGAAGAAGCCGGCTCTGCCGCCCATGCCGAGGGCCGCCGTCCGCGGGTCCCCGCGCTGCGGCCGCGGGGGGAGGCGCCCGGACCCCCCGCCCCGCCCGCCCGGGGCGCCCTGCGGCAGCGCCGCCCGAGCCCTGCGGCCCCCGGGGCTCCGAGCGCGGCGGGGAAGGGCGGCGAGCGGCGTTCCGCTCGAGAGGGCGGCTGACGCTCCTCCGCACGGTGCGGAATTACTGCAGGGAATCAATCGCCTTCCCTAATCTTTGCGGATCCGAAGTAGCTGAACGAGATAACGTGGGAAACCGCGACTGACCGTGAGCTAGAGAGCAGCC
Organism: Clamator glandarius; assembly: GCA_033459285.1. Lineage (NCBI taxonomy): Eukaryota > Metazoa > Chordata > Aves > Cuculiformes > Cuculidae > Clamator > Clamator glandarius. Next base: position 5,228,921 of record JAUNZM010000039.1, read on the forward strand.
TCCTCTCTCCCCGAGCCAGCTCCCTCGCGTTTCGGGGGTGGCTTGAGAGCTCTGCCGAGATCCCTTCTCCTGCGGCGCGTGGCCGGGAATTCAGCGCACGGCACAAAGCAGACGGAGGCTGGAGCTGCTCGTCCTCCAGCCGCTCTTCGTGACGTGCTGCCCTTTCCCAGAGCGAAGGTAATTCCACAGCGCTATAAAGGAGCTTTTCACCGCCGTAGATTTCTATTAGGAAGATTGGAGCTCTGCGCTGGGAAAACCCTCCGCGGTCCCCCAGTTTCACCTGCCTCCACACAACTGTAACCGTCAGAGCTGCTTAAATGAAATATCGAAGAATAAGCATCACACAAAGAAATTTCTGCTGGAAAGCCAGATGACGATCGGGAAGCCCCAACAGGGTGTAAATGATGAGTGTGAATACGGGCAAACCTGTGGAGGTGCGAGCTCCTCCTCGAGCCGATGGAGTGTGGGAGGTTAACCTCTGGGCGCAGTGAGGCCTTGGGGAGTTTTATCTTAAAGGAAACAACATGAATGCTTTTCCAAATAAGCTGACGTTTCCCTCCGTATGCTTCGCTTCCAGGTGCTCTGAATTCATACAGTGAAGAAAACGTGTCAAATATGGAAAATCAACCCAACGTGGAAAAGCAAACCGAACGCAAAGAACGTACAGAGTAACAAAACGTTCAGGCGGAGCTTCAGGCGGACAGAAGTTCTGCAGATCGGGTCTGTCAGCGCCACGTGCAGCCTCGGGAAGGAAAATCTGTCAGGAACAGCGCAAATTCCTGAGCTGACAGAAAAACTGCAGTTCGTGGCATGTAGTTCCCCTTAATGTAGCGGGAAAGGGAAAGGGAAAGAAGGGAAAGGGAAAGGGGAAGGGAAAGGGAAAGGGGAAGGGAAAGGGAAAGGGAAAGGGAAAGGGAAAGGGAAAGGGAAAGGGAAAGGGAAAGGGAAAGGGAAAGGGAAAGGGAAAGGGAAAGGGAAAGGGAAAGGGAAAGGGAAAGGGAAAGGAAGGGGAAAGGGAAAGGGAAAGGGAAAGGGAAAGGGAAAGGGAAAGGGGAAGGAGAAGGGAAAGGGAAAGGGAAAGGGAAAGGGAAAGGGAAAGGGAAAGGGAAAGGGAAAGGGGAAGGAGAAGGGGAAGGGGAAGGGGAAGGGGAAGGGAAGGGGGAAGGGGAAGGGAAAGGGGAAGGGAAAGGGGAAGGGGAAGGGAAAGGGGAAGGGGAAGGGAAGGGGGAAGGGGAAGGGAAAAGGAAAGGGAAAGGGAAAGGAAGGGGAAAGGGAAAGGGGAAGGAGAAGGAGAAGGGAAGGGGGAAGGGGAAGGGAAGGGGGAAGGGAAAGGGGAAGGGGAGGGAAAGGGAAAAGGAAAGGGGAAGGAGAAGGGAAAGGAGAAGGGAAGGGGGAAGAGGAAGGAAAGGGGAATGGGAAGGGAAGGGGGAAGGGAAAGGGGAAGGGGAGGGAAAGGGAAAGGGGAAGGGAAGGGGGAAAGGAAGGGAAAGGGGAAGGGAAAGGAAAAGGGAAAAGGAAAGGGGAAGGGGAAGGAGAAGGGAAAGGAGAAGGGAGGGGGAAGGGAAGGGGGAAGGGGAGGGAAAGGCGAAGGTAAGGGGGAAAGGGAGGGAAAGGGAAAGGGGAAGGGAAGGGGGAAGGGAAAGGAAAAGTGGAAGGGGAGGGGGAAGGGAAGGGGAAGGGGAAAAAGCAGAGCCCTTTTGGATCTCAGAATCTCTGATGTAGGAGGACCTCGAAGTGCGGCTTTCCAGAAATCTGGTTTTAAAAACAGTCCCCAGGGAGCGGCCTTTCACCCAGCGTGTGTTCGTCGCTGGTGCAGAACCAGAACCGGAGCGACGCCCCGACACCGAGTTTTGTTTCACCGGGACGGACACGGAACCGACCTCAGCCAGGATTTGGCTTCCTCTTCTGGGCCTTATCTCGGTGCCTGGCAGGGCCACTTGGTGCTTTGTCGCGGCTACAATCGCCTGGCGTCACTAATTCTTACTGAGCCCGCACGGCCGCGTTCGTGAGGAGATGGCGGAGGCGCGGGGGCTGAGACCGCATCGCGGGGGCTGTGACCGCATCGCGGGGGCTGTGACCAAGACGCGGGGGCTGTGACCGCGACGCGGGGGCTGTGACCGCATCGCGGGGGCTGTGACCAAGACGCGGGGGCTGTGACCGCGACGCGAGGGCCGCGAGCGCCCCGAGCGCGCCGCCCGCCTCAGCCGTGCCGGGTCGGGGCGCTCGGCACCGGGGACGGCGGTGGCGCAGTTGCCTCTCGCGGCCGCGGGGCGGCGCTATCGAGTCGCTCTGCGGCCCCGCGCGCGCCGCCGCCGCCGCCCGCCCCGGGCCCGCCCCGCCGCCCATTGTCCCCGCGCCATGTGACCGGGGCGGTTGGGAAGCGGCGCCCTCCCCTCCCGTCTCCTCCCGTCTCCTCCCGTCTCCTCCCGCCGCCGCTCGCGCTGAGTCACGGCGCGGCGCTGCCCGGGGCCGCTTCCCCATGGGCACGGAGCGCGCCCGCGCTCTGCTGGAGCGGGCGGGGGCACTCACGCTGCAGACCGGCAACCTCCTCAACTGGGGCTGCCTGCGCAAGAAGTGCCCGGCCACCCCCGGCGAGGAGGTGAGCGGGGCGGCGCGGGGAGGGCGCGGTGCCCCGGGGTCCTTAGGAGAGGCGAAACGGGCCTTTTTTTCTCTCTGACGTCTCTCTCGCCTGTTCTGCCCCGCCGGGGAGCGGCCCCCATCCCGCCCCGGTCTGTCCCGGGCTCTGAGGGAACCGGAGCGCGTTTCTGGGCGCGGGGAAGGAAGGATTCAAACGCTGGCGACTTTAAGCGCTGCCGGTGAGGGCAAAGGAGACCCTCGATGCAGCTTCAGCAGCAGAAAGATGGGATCGATAGGAGCTCCTGTGACAAACGGTGCAAATTCTCTTTTCTAACCTGAAATTAATTGAATTTTGTAGTGATGACAGGTCTCCGGAAAATTAGTCATTGCTGGTTTAAAGAGTATAGAGGTCATTCTTTATTATAAAGTTGAAAGAACTTTTTAATCGCCACTTTAAAGCGATTACCTTTAGCAGCGTGTGTCAACACTTAATAGTCCTGATCAAACAGATCCTGCTGCCGTGAACTTCAGAACTGCTGTATTTGCTGTCTTGTCCTGACACTGGAATCTGGAAATGGGCCTTTAATAATCCGAGGAACTAGGGGCTTGTCTGGGTTATGCGGTGGCACCGTTGATCCTCCAGAAGCTGGTTGATTGCATATTAACCGTGCACGAACGGTGAGAAAGGTGACTGGCAGGATGATGTAACCAGAAGGAAAAAATCATCATACTTGTGTTTAGCTCTCATGTGATAATAACTTGTTTATTTGGCCTAGCTGCTTGTCACAGCGTCCTGTGATCCGTGTGAAATAAGGCTACGTTCCATAGCAAAGGGGTAGCTGTATCGTGTTAGACACCCTTGTGTGAGTAGTTTATGGAAGGATGTTAAATAAAGAGTGTCCAGTGTGCACAATTAATCAGTTAAGGTATTTAAATTCATTTGTTTACAGGAAAATCTGCATTAAAACATAAGGCTGCCTGCTTTTCAAAGTTACTGGTATTTGTAAAGCCGTTAAGTGGCATTAATTATCAGAAATAAATTGGTTTTTAACTCTTCTGTACTTGGTGTGCCTGTCGTTCTCAGTGGCAGAATGTAAGCTAAAACGTCATCGATTATGAACCCTAACATGGGGAGTCTAGGGGTGTAACTGCATTTGGAAAAGCTGGTCAGAGCAGTCAAGTACACTACGCTTTTCACATGTATTTGAGGGCTTTAGAGACAGAGGCTTGTGCATACTGACTGCAGTGGAAATGTGGAAGTGTGATAGCTGCAAAGTAGCAATATATAGTATATAGGTATTTAACACCTATATATAGATCTCAATTTCTTTCAGAAATGAAAGGACAACGTTCTGAATTGCATCAAGACAGGCTAAAGAGTTCCAGCATTGTGGAAAGCTCTTCTGGGGAGCAGTCAATTCGTGCCTTTTGACTCAGCTTTTCTTTTTCATCTTGCTTGTTTTCACAAGTTACTATTATTGTATTATGTCTTAAACTTTGTGATATCCAGTTTTATGGGGGAAGCTGGCTTCTAGTTTGTGCATGGTACTAAGGGCTCTCTGAATTAATGTTAGATGTCACAGGAAATTGTTATTTAAGGGTGCAAAAAGTAAATATCCACATAGTTAAAAAATATGTTGCTAAAAGTGAAGTATCAGCTCATGAAAGGGCTCCTAGCTGTGGCAGACAGCAGTCTCAACAGTGCGTTTATTTAGCCTGCAGGTATCAAGTCCCCAGATTTGTCAGAGGGAGGCTAGGGCATTGTTACAGCCGAACACTGGTACAATATGCAGTCATAAAATTGTTGTACCTTACTATGTTTAAGAAAATCCATTACCAGAATCCTAGTCAAGGTTATTTTGCATCTCTGGATACGGGAAAATTCAAGGATGGGGTAGGATCTGAAGGTTCAGTAATGAAGAACTTAAAAGCATTAGTGGTCTGGCACAGTGGAGTCAGTAGGCAGTAAATGAAAAGGGTCAGATATATCTTGGAAAGAGAAGTAATTAATATCAGTATTTAGTGATTGATTGTAAAGTCTCATTTCTAACAATGTCATGGCACCTATGCTGTTACCTGGCTACCTTTCAACATAAGAATCTCTACACAAAAAAAAACACCAACAGAAAAATACCCAAACAAATACCCCGCAGCCTAGTTCTTTCTTCCTTAGCATTGTTCTTTCCTTTAAGGATGACATTTGTCTGAGAAATTGAAGTACAGTACTTGTATTACTGCTAAAACTCTTTGTGAAAGAGGAGAGAAAAACATGTAAGTTAACTAGTTTGAACAAGTTTCAGATGGAAGCTATGAGGAGGAATCATCTGTGGTTGAAGGAATGGTGTCATTAGCTTGCCTGCTCCATCTGTTCTGCACACCTATGAATCACTGTATTTCTGTGCAGCTGTAACATACCTGCGCTTCAATGTAAAAAATATTTCGTAGGTGCGCGACTGCATTCAGAAAACGCTGACGGAATGGAGCTCAAAGATTGGACAAGACCTAAATCAGGTAGGAGAGTTGTTATGCATGTTATCCATGTTACATGTGAAAACAAAGAAATATGCACTTTGTTAGACCTTTTAAAATATAAATTGATCTGTTAGACTTTTATGAAAGTATCTGCAGCTCCAGACATCTTGAAAGAGTATTTCCCAACACCTCCTTCTTCTTTTTTAATATTTATTTAGTTTGGAGAGATTAAGAAATACTAAAGTAAAGAAACTCGTTGATGACAAGTAAGACAATTCCTAGCAAAAAAGCCCTGGTCTGTAAGATTTCAGGTTGATTGTTGAGGCAATCACAAAAACACAAAACAAAACAAGAAAAACCACCACATAATCTGTGTACCTGAGAAGTTTGCTGTAAGTTTTTAACAAGCCTGTAAAAAATCAGTGCACAGTTATCTAAACTAAGGAGGTGACAAGCTAGATAGCAGAAGATCCTCCTGTTTGGAGGGGATCTCTGAAGCGTAGCCTTGGTTGTCTCCAAAATATTTCTGAAGATGCCGAACTGGTAGTTTTTCCCTTAAGAGCTAAAGACTTCCACATAATTTTAGAACCAGTTATGGACAGCTGACATCAGGATCTCAGTATATTTGCCTGCTGCTCTTTCACTATTGCTTCTGAAATTCAGCAAAGCAGCAATAGGTTCCCACCAAATACATTATTTGCTCTGTGAAATATTAGCATGTTTCATTAAAAAAAAAAGAAATTTTCCATCCATTCCCTTGGGGTTTGTTACCTGTTCTTGTGTAGTGGTGGCATCAACTGCACATTGCTGCGTTCCATGCTGGAGCGTGCTGAGGCAGTTATTGCTGAAGGATTTGTGGAAGAGCAGTCATTGCTCAAGGGGAGAAAATTTGTCTCCAAGATGTTTAAAGCTAATTATTTAGCGTAAGCAAGGTTTTACTGTCAAAACATGTCAACTGTGTAATTCTTTTATGAATTATATTAGTTTCCAGTAATTAAAAATAAGTTAACTTTTGTTTAAAACACTGACTGTATGGAACAATCCAAAGACTCACTTAGGGATTTTATAGTAGGGCAGCAAAAATCACTAAAGAGTTGTTGCTTGGGGGCAGGATGGTGTCTGTGTGTATGATACAAAATCTCATGTAGGCAATAGACATAAGGTCACCTTGTGCCAACTGACATGAGATGTCAGCCTCAGCCTGGTTTTAAATGAGGTCACAGGGTGAAATCTCTGAAATTTACCTAATTTTTAGTTTCAAAATTATTGTTTTAAATCTGTGCTTTACAGCATTTTCACTGTGGGCTTTTCATAAGCTTCACAGAAATTCTGTGAATGTATGTCTCCTAATTCTAAGAATGGGGTTTTTTTAGCTGGCTGTGAGGCCTTTTTTAGAACACTACTAAATCTTATTCTAATAACTCTTATAAGCAATTTGTATTTTTTATATTAGGGACATGTAGTGCTGTTCCTAAAGCTTCATTTCCTGACCTCCCCTCAGGGATGAAGAAGCACTGGGTTTTACTTTCTTTCTGACATTGCTTTTTTATACTATGTTTGTTTCTAACTGCTGTAAGACCTTTTTTTCTTTTTTTAATTTTTTTTTACTTTTTTTTTTTATGTTGCTTAAAAATATTCTCAGAAACTTACTGTCTCTTCTTGACGAATTGTTCCTAAGTCTCATGTACTTACTACAGGAAATACTGGAGGTTCTGGAATGTACTGTAGCTCAAGCTATAGAAAAAATAAATCCTGAAGAAAGAGATGAGTTGAAAGTATCAGGTAAGAACATAGTCAAAAATCTGGTGGCATAAAAAGGGTTTCATGTACAGTCATTATTAGAATGTTCATATAGGTATAATTTTTCCACCATGTTTTCTAATTGCAAAGTCAAATTACATCAGTACATGCTCTCATACTCTGGCCAATCTAGTTGTTGGCTAAGGAAGACTTGAATTCATGTGTCATATTTTAAAGCAGCTTGGCATTTTTCTAGTTTAACTTGTATCCCCTCAGGACATTTTACATGTATTTTGCAAATCTTTGACTCTTCTGAAGCAAAATACTACAGATTATACTGCAATTAAGAAATAGCATTGGAAGCACATTTATTTGCATAATTTTTCCAGGTTGAATATGGTGAACTTGAAGGAGGCAATCCAAACTAACACTAGTACATTTTGAGTCTCAGTAAGTTGTGAAGAGGTCTGTTTGTACTATTACATTTGGGGTTTTTATACAGGTTGTTATGGTTATTACTTAGTGTCTTAATGCTAGAGCCCTAGATTTACAGTTGATTAGATGATGATTTCTTGTTTTGAGACTGCACAACAACTCTGAAATTTAAAGAGAACAGAGTCTTTATTGAGTAATCTCTTTTCCGACGGTTGGTTTTTTTCCAGTTTTTGAAGCGATTGATGTATATTCTAAGAACCCTTTACCCAAGAACTCTTAAGTAGTGTATATAGAAGAGTAAATGGCTATATATTTAATAATAGCTGTTTAAGTTATTGATTCCAATTTCTTTGAAAATAGCAAAACTTTTCATCGTTGGATCAAACTCTTCATCGATCAGAGATGCAGTTGACCTGGGTAAGTATGCAATGCAAATTTCTGGTAGTGTTTCTTCTTAACTCAAGTATTTACAAATAATAATAGAACCTTTTCAGTCTAAGAGGTGTACTTAGTGACTGTTGCAAGTACATCCTGTTTTCCTATTAAGAGAGACCTAGGTAATCAAACCTATTTACACATTAGTCCAGTCAGTAAACTTATTAAATGTGGATCACTGTAACTTTGAGTCCCCAAACTCCAGTCTGTTTCCTTGCTTCAAGCAGGGGCAAATTGTGATTCTTTAACACAGGGGTTGTTAAAAGAGTGAATAGCATGTGATGTTTCGGCAACAGCAATACAATAGTCCTTACCAGTTGTTGTTGGTTGCCAGCTGTTTTTAACAGTGTTAACTTCACTACTAACTGCAGTACTTCTGAGATTATTTAGAAAGTAAAAAAATGCTACAAGCAGTTGATGAAATAATTAAGTTTTATTGAAAATACAGTACAATGGCTATAATGATACATAAAGTTTTGTTAGCCTAATGTAACAGTAAGAGAGCAGCACTGAACTGGAAAATTGTTGGACATAAGGGGTTACCAAAGAACAAAGGGTCAGATATCATTCTTTTCTATTGATAGCCCAGTTAATAGCCTCTTAATATTTTAGGTTGTAGCATCATTTGTTAAAAATACATTGATGGAAACCTCCAGAAGAAGAATTTACTTAGCTGCTTAGTTTAAATATTTTTGCTGTACAGAGGAGACCTCATGATGTGAACCTTGAAACTTGGATGTTAGCTCTATATTTGATTCTTTGCTAAAAACATGGTGTTACTACCTTTGCTGATACACTCAGTTTCAAACAGTGAATGGGAAGCTAGCAGAATGAAACGGAAAGTGTGGGTTTTGCTGAACTTGAAAAGTCATACTGCTTACGTTTGTATGTCACACAAGATTTTGCTGTGTCTCTGTTCTTCTTCCTCAGCATGTTCTGCCCTCGGAGTTGCTCAGTTAGACTCGGTCATTATTGCCCCACCTCCCCTTGACGATGGAACTACCCTCTCCTTGGAGTATTTGCAGCCTTATTGGCAAGAACTTGAAAATCTAGTTCAAAACAAAAAGATTGTTGCCATAGGTACCTCTGACCTAGATAAAACACTGCTAGAGCAGCTGTATCTATGGGCACAGGTGAGAACAAACTTCCTACTTGTAGCATTTCTAGGACAGAGTAATTGTTGTTGGCTGCCACATTGTTACAAACGTCTGTTAGATATGGATTTATATACAAAATATTAATTGGGCTTTTATTTTCTGCATCTTATGGATGGTAACAATGTTATTCAAAGTGGGGGAGCCTCAAAGCGTGACTGTCAGTAGTTCAGTGTTATGTACAGGCCAGCAAAGGCTGGAAACCATGGGTCTGTCCAGTAGCAGGTTCTCTGAAGTACTGAAGGTTTGAGTTTTGAATGCTTTTATATTTAGGATTGAGTATAAACATTACTCAAACCTTCAGATTTATTCCAGTGATTCTGAAAATGTAGCTGTTTACACTTTAAGCTGTGTTACGAATTGAGGGATTTCTCCTTGGCAAAATGCTGCTTGAATGCTAAGCTTAAATGTAAGGAGGAAGACAGGCTATGAATGAGGTGGCACAATGTTTTGTTGTCCAGTGTGATTCGTTGCCTCCTAACCTTTGAGTGATGGGGGTCTGTACCTGTGTACCTGTGTGCACATGTAAGCTTGTGGATTTACTGTTCTCTTGTTAGTTCTTTGAATACTTCTCTTAGAACACTTTTCTGTGGTACATGACCACGCTTTATCTGTCGAGAGTCCGAACTGGTGCTCCTTACTGCTTTCTTTATACTGAGAGCAGGATTATTGAGGGGATTAATGACCACCTGCATGGTATCACAAACGCAGTTTGTGATGAGCAGAGAAAGAGTCAGTGGAAGTTCCTTTTAACTTAATCTGATTTACGCACCTAACTGAAGGCAGAGTAGACTGCAAATTATATATCCTTAACAAAAAGTTGTTTGGATTTTTTAGTTGAAGTCTTCTTGAACTAATGCCGCTATAATGTTTTTACTAGAGAGGTTAAAAAAAAAACCCCTGTTGCTGTTTCACGAGCACAGCAGAAGCCAGAGTGGGTTAGGACTCATCTTGCTGTGGCAGCACCTGAAGTTAGATCCTATTTTTGTTTTGGGCTCTGTAGTGCAGGAAATTGCAGATGTGGGAATTGCTTGTTCAGCATCATGCAGAACTGGCCTTGTTCAGATATCAAAACAAGGGTCAAAAGCAAACTGTTCAAAGTAAAATTTCTGTTGTAATAGAGGGCAGGGAGGAAACAATTAAAATAAGTACATTAATTTTTTTCTTTAAAAAGTATTCTGTTACTTCCAGGTGAAACCAAGTAGTAATCAGGTGAACCTAGCTTCCTGTTGTGTGATGCCACCTGATCTCACAGCATTTGCAAAACAGTTTGACATACAGCTGTTAACTCACAATGACCCAAAAGGTAAGGCTTTGCCAGAGAAGTTAAGAGAAGACTTCACAGAATATCTAGGTTGGAAGAGACCCACCGGATCGTTGAGTCCAACCATTCCCACCAATCCCTAAATCATGCCCCTAAGTACCTCATCCACCCTCACCTTAAACACCTCCAGGGACGGTGACTCAACCACCTCCCTTGGCAGACCGTTCCAATGCCTAACCACCCTCTCCGTGAAGAATTTTTTCCTAATCTCAAGCCTAAATCTCCCCTGGCAGAGCTTGTGGCCATTCCCTCTCATCCTGTCCCCTGTCACTTGGGAGAAGAGGCCAGCACCCTCCTCTCCACAACCTCCCTTCAGGTAGTTGTAGAGAGTAATAAGGTCTCCCCTCAGCCTCCTCTTAACTTCTAAACGTATTTATTCAGTACAAAACCAGCAATAATGTCTCTCTGAAATTCAGTTTGTTTCATTTGAATGCTGAACAAAGGGTTCCAAAAGTTTCTCCTTTGTAAAGTATTTCTATTAAGTTCTTGCCTTTTCTTTGAGAAAGGGAGGAAAAAGAGAGTCTTCCAGTCTTGGATAGTTTATTGACATCATTTTAATCAGAGAAATAAAGTAAATAGAAGAACAAACTACTGAAAAATTTGTACTGCTTGTATTTGAAAAATATGCAATTTCCACAAAACATAAATTGAAATGACAGTTGTATTGCTGAAGGCCAGTAAATGACAAATGAAAGTCCACTTGCCTAGAAGTTATCTATGAGATAGTGTGCATAAAAACATTGATTGTCAGCTGACTTTCGAGTAGTTTGGTAAAGTTAGACATATAAAATTATTATGCTTTGGCAGGATTCTTTCAAAGTGGTGACTTCTTAAAATAACATTATTACAAAAAGTTGCTGTAAATTCTTTGATGGTTTTGTGTAGTGATTAATTTACTAAATTCTTGAATGACTTGGAGGCTTTCCTTTAGACTCTGGAACTCTGAGTTACCACCTCCCTATAATATTCTTGGATATTGTATTTGTTTCTCTCAACGTCATTTAATCTCTTTCACTATAATGATGTCTTAAATATTTTGCTGGAATTGTAAGCAAGAAGCCTTTAATATTTAATTCATTCCTTTCCTACTTTATTCCTTATGACCAGCTATTCATGATGATCATACTTTTCCTTCCTTTGCCTTTCTTGCCATTCCCCTGTCAAAGAAAAACAATATTTGAAATGCTGTTATGAAGTACATGCTTTACAGCACCGCTGTTACAAATAATGAATTTCATAAGTGCTTGAGCATGTATCAGCACTGCTGTGGCAGCATACAAGATTAATTGCCAGTCTTCCATGTCCTGTGAAGTCGAAAGTGCAACTTGCAGTTTAGTAAATATTCCCTCTAGAGAGTCATGAAATGAAGAGGAGGAGAATTTGGATAGAAACAAAGCAAGTAGTGGTTCCCTTATGCATTGTTTACTACATTTAACTTTCTGTAATGGTCAGCTGAAGACTAATGAGGCTATCTTTTGGAACGCTCCTCATCAAAGAGATTGTTCCTTGACTGACTCTGCAGAGAAAAGTAGGAAGATTTGTACTTGCCTTCTTTTTCTGCTTTGTGGCATTTAAGCCCATTTTTCTTAATGCTTTCTGAGCTTGTGGTTATTATGAGCCCAGTTATGAGAGGTGCTATAAATGTTTGGTTTACAATGGCTGCAGAGATGACTGGGAATGCTTAGTACTTTGCTGATTTCAGCATTATGCTTTACTCGCCTCTGGTTTGTCTAGTTAGGTTCTTAAATTAAATTTTTATTTCTTCCTGCCAACGGCTCTGCTGATGAACTCCATTTGATGTTCTAGAAATCTCAGTTAATTAGTTTTGTGGGAAATACTCAATATTGCAAAAAAGTGTCCTGAGGATTTCCTCTGTAATATTCAGCTGCTCTTATTGCATGTGCATTCCAGAAGAGTGGATCTGTGGAGTATATGGCACTGCTTAAGATTTTTAATTGTAGGAAAATGCTTCTCTTACTATGTTTAACTTTTTGCACCTGTTTATATGACGTTATTTAAAGCCTGAATATCCCTTTTTAACTTCAGAATTACTTTGTGAAGCAAGTTTCCAAGAAGCTCTTCAGGAAAGCATCCAGAACATGAAAGTGCACGAGTGGATTCCTTTATGGCTTCTCCGGTATTCAGTCATTGTTAAAAGCAGAGGAATTATCAAGTCCAAAGGCTATATCATGCAAGCTAAAAGAAATGCCTCTTAAAACTTTTTGGTTTTTTTTTATAATGGCTTACTGTTTTAATTTCTTGGGGATGGGGGCAACATTGATTTTTTTTTTCATAGAAATACTTTTACAGCATTTATAACAAAGACCAAAAGTTGTAATTATTCAGTGTGATGTCAGCAAGAGTGTCTGCAGTGATCTAGCATTATTTTTCTTTCTTAACCTATTGACCAGTTCATTTGAAATAGAAAATATTTGGGGTCTGCTTGTTTTTAATTGAAGTTATCTATAGAGAAACAGTTTAAAATATTTTTCTTTGTATGACCAGTTCACTGTAAAATTGTCGTTATATTTTAGCTGCCATTAGGTAGTATAGAGAAACTTATATATTTTTATTTTTTGGAAAAAAATGAATTTCTCTTAAATAATAGTTACTTATCTGGTAGTTACATGGATGTCAAGCATTCAAGGACTAGTTTTTTATGGAATATTGACATCTTTTATGAAACATTACCCCAAAAAATTAAACTAGTAACTCATTACTTGGTATGTATATAAAGGAAAGTCAGTTGTTTAATTTGTGTGGATGGGAAAATTGGTTTATTTTTAATATAGTGTAAAAGACCACTATGATTCAGAAAAAAATGAATCTTCCAAATTTCTTTCTGTTACTTGAATTCCTTCTGGCTTCTTTGTGCCTCCATATGCTTTGTTTAGTGTTAGCACAAGTGTGATAGCATCTTTACTGTTTGAAATAGGAAGTGTATTATTGTGTGAATGTTTAAAATAAGAATTGAAAACAAGTGATGAAAAAAAGCTCTTAATCAAAAATTGAATTGTGCCTGTCTTCTCAACTGTGGCTTGTTTTTTGATACTTGTGAACTACACAACCAGAATTGGCCAAGTCAGAACACAGAGTGAACGTTGAAGCTGTTCACTGTAGGACTGTGTAACATGGATGACTTATCTTGGGGTTGCTAAAGAGATATTGGTGCTGAGCACCATTCAGAAATGATGCAGGCAAGGGTTAGGTTGAAGTTAGATATATATTTGGCACTGGCTTTTGAATCTTAGAGATTGCTGCAGCTGAGGCAAAGCTTCTGGTTTCATATAGTCTTTCTGTCAAAAAGGCCTTTTCATTTCCTTGGCCTTTAAATCAGAATAGATAGCAAAAGCTCAGCTTGTAGTTCAGCAGGAGCTTGGTACTGTCTAAAATAGTTGTTTTCCTTTTGATTTCATGCAGTTGCAGGGCTTCACACTAGTGGTACTTGCTAACTTAGTTGTACTTAATTTGTGCTTTGCACTGTAAGGGAATGAATTCTTACCAACATACATCTTTCAAGTTCTGTAATGCACGCAGCTAGTGGGATTTGTATGCTTTAGGCAGGGTCTGGAGTGCCAGCTTTCTCTAATCCATTCCACTAAGTTAAAAGATTAATGGTTTTAAGTCCTTAAATATCTGTAGGTGGTAAATACTGGCAAATTCAACTGCACTTCTCCAGTTCTGATAAAGGAGAGAGGGAGGGAGAGCTGGAACTGCATCAATAAAAGTTTGATATTTTTTTCCTCCTAATCACAATGTGGTCTGGGTTTGTTTTGGTTTTTGGGGGGTTGTTGGTTTTTTGGTTTTTTTTTTTTTTAGCCACAGGTTGTCGTGTCTCAGGATTTCAAAGTGACATGGGTCTCACTGTAGGCCTCCCTACCAGCTTTCCATGGTGTCATTGCTGCTGCTGCCCATGGTCCATGCATTCCCTCTGCATGTGGGACCTGTCTCCAGTTTTATTAATGGAAATGCTACGGAATGAGAACCTTGCTAAAACCCTGCAAAGAATGAGCTCACGGGGCAGTTATTTATTTCCTTTCTGTAGGGTGCTCACAGTTCACTTGTTTTAGGAGTGCACTCTATAGGGCATGGGAACTTCAAGACATGGTGTCTTGTTTTTCTAAGAGTGTGATGCCATGAAAAGCCAGACTCAGTAATCAATGCCAATCTGATTATTAAGTAAGGTATTTTGTTGTGACATGGGCGCACAGGGGATAACTGTACCTACTGCAATTCCCAAAGGCTCTATCCAGTCAAAGCATACATATCCATCACTTTTCCTGGAACAGGTGTATCTAATATAATCAGTTCCTGGAATTGGTTTACATAAGTTTCCTCCCCTTGGCACATGTGCTCTGCCCTCTGGGGGGTCTCCAGGGGTCTGTGGATGAACTCTTCAACTATCCTTCTTGCACATGCTCTTAGACTCCTTTGGGCACCTCTTCAAGGCTGCATCTGGGCCTAGCCAGTTCTTTCTCTTATTGCTCTAGACGCTGTTATCTGGCTTAATTAGATACAGTCACATTCTTTCCCATTCCTTCTAACTGCAGCTTTGCTAGAAGTTCTTACTGAAGCATAAATATCCAGGTACAGGCTAGTTATTATTCAAGCTAATCCTACATTTTAGTTCTAAAATCACAAAATCTATATATAACATTCAGATCTATACTAGGTTAGCAACTTATACCAAATCATTTCTTCCTTCAAGCAGCTGCTCATGTAATACTGTGGGGTTAAGAGAGAATGTGGGAGATGGGATTACTTTCTGTCACATGCTTCAGTGTATGAATTAGAATCATAGTATCACCAGGCTGGAAAAGACCTCTTGGATCATCAAGTTCAACTATTCCCAGCTGCCACTAAACCATGTCCATGAGCACCTCGTCTACCCATCTTATAAATATCTCCAGGGATGGTGACTCAACCACCTCCCTGGGCAACCTGTGCCAGTGCCTGGTGACCCTTTCTGTGAATTTTTTTTTTTCTGATATCCAGCCTAAATCTCCCCTGGTGGAGCTTGAGGCCATTGTGCCTTGTCCTGTCCCCTGTCACTTGGGAGAAGAGCCCAGCACCCTCCTCTCCGCAACCTCCTTTCAGGTAGTTATAGAGAGCAATGAGGTCTCCCCTCAGCCTCCTCTTCTCCAGGCTAAACACCCCCAGCTCTCTCAGCCGCTCCTCATAAGGCCTGTTCTCCAGCCCCTTCACCAGCTTCCTTGCTCTCTGGACACGCCCCAGAGGCTCGACACGCTTCTCGCGCTGACAGCCCAACCCACCCGCAGCTCTCTCGGGGTTCTGCCCTGCGCGAGCCCCAACCCCGCGTGAGGCCCCGCCCACCCGCGAGGTCCCGAACTTCCGCCGGAAGGGGCGGGGCTGGCACGGGCGCAAGATGGTGGCTACCAGGAGCGGAGCGCGGCGCGCGGCGCAGGGGGTCGGGGCGGAGGTGAGGGGCCTGCGATCGCGGGGCGCAAGGGGCCGGGCAGGAGGTGAGGGCCCCGTGATGGCGGGGCGCGGGCGGTCGGGGACCCCCGCCGTGCCGGTAGCGGCCGCGCCCGCTTCGTGCGCTCCCGAGCGTGGCCTCCGTACGGGGCTCCCGTGAGGGCGCGCCCGGGCGCCTTAAGGTTTCGGTTTGCGTTTGTGAACGCGTGTCTCCCGCCTCCACCAAAGGGCGGTAGGTGAACGGGGGAGCGAGTGGTGGCTCCTTAGCGCTTCTTCCCAGAGGCAGGAAAGGCACCGTCAGCTCGGAGAGGTCTGTTCTGAGGGGTTAGTGAGGCGCTCCGCGCCCTGCTCGTACTGTCTTTTTGTCTGTCGGTAGCACGCTTTTCCTCTCACTTTCTAGGTGGCGTCCGCTGAAGTCAGCACTCCTGTACCAGTGAGGATGACTAGAAGGAGAACTAAATCAGTTCATAATCCAGAGGCAATTCAGGAAACTCAGACCGAAGCATTGGAACGTGCAGAAACAAAGTCAGATGTCAGTGATAGCTTAGAGGTGCAGATTGCTAGAAATCAGAACGTGTCTGTTCATTCAGCGCAACCAGCTGCTGAACCACAAGCTGCAGGGGATGTGTCAGAAACCGAATCCAACTGTTCTACTGTGTCTGGTCTTCAAACGCCTTTGTTTGTTAGAGTAACAAGAAGACGACAGATTTTAGTTCCTTATCAGTCAGATTCTCCTGACAGAAGAAGACAAGACAAGACAGATTTTCTCAGTAACTTAAGCAGGTTTATGGGTGAAGATGATGTCTCTGAAGCTGAGTCTTGTTCCTCTGCCATTTCTGGTGTCCAGATGTCTAGTGTTAGCAGAACCACGAGAAGCAGGCAAAGCAAAAAGAAATTGCAACCAGGTATAGTTTGTGGAGCCCATACTGAAGATATTTCTGATACAGAGTCGTGCTGCTCAAGTTCTCACATGGAACCATCCGTCACTACCAAACGAATTACTAGGAGTATGCAAGTGAAATTGCAATTAGCAAGTACTAAGCAGGAGGGAAAACAAATTGTTTCAGAAGATGAGAATTTAACTGAGGACACCGTTAAATCTGAGCCAGTAAGAATTTCTGATTCTAAACCGGCTGTAGAACTTCCCTCTGACACAGAACATATTTCCTCTGTTGTCAAGGATGGTGTAGAACCCAATTCGCCTTCCAAAGCTGCCAGTATAACCCCAAGGGAAGATGTTAAAGAACAGGTTATAAATGATGTGACACCCAGCAGTCCTACAAAAACGAAGCAAAGGGACACTGAGTCACCTGGAAAAAAAGCATTAAAAAATACTCAGTCAGCTGGGGTAGATGATTCAGAAGAAGCATGTAGCCAAATACAACACAGTAAAATGCTTGTGGGGGAAGGAAAATCGAAGTGCATGACTATTTCTTTGACTGACTGCATGAATCCCAAACGGTTGTCAGAGTCCCAAGGACAAATAACGCCAAATGAAAGTGAAAAAATTCCAGAATGCAAAATTGCAGATACTGAGGCAGATGCACAGCAGTCTTTTGCCCCTGTTGGTAAATTAAAAAAGGGTAACCAGTCTGGTGCAGTAAGCAGCCCACAAAAGGACACAGCTGTTGCACAAGGAACTGATAGCACTGGTGGATGCGAGGTGCTTGAAATTAGTGTAGACAGCGGTGAACACCAAACAGGAGAATATGCTGAATCTGTATCACACAGCAGTGAAAGATCAAGCAGTGGAAACAATTCTTTTGCATTGTTTCTAAGCAAAGATGAAAGTGATGAATCTGGAAATAGCGATGTAGCAGACACAGATACAGATGAGGACAATGTATGTATGGAAGAGGTGGGTGAAGGGACTCCTTCCCAAAGAAAATCTTTAAAAAACAGTTCACTGCATGCCGAAGGGCTTTTTGTAATTGATACTGAGCCTGGCATGAGTTCCAGCCAAAAGTATTACTTAGATCAGATAGACCAAGGTAGTGATGCTGAAAGTAAGCCAGAAGTAAGTGAAAAAGGTGAAGAATCCTCAGATCTGGAAGAGGGTGAAGAGGACTTGATAGATGAAGATGAGAAAGATGAAGATGGTGATTTGTTGAAAACCAAGACTGATGTGTAAGTATCTTTCTGAGAATAAAGAATCTGCATTTCATTCAAGTGCTAAATGATAAAGTGAATAAATGAGGGAGTGGTCTCATTATGTAAGTCGTGTTGATGTGAAAGATGAGATTGCGTGGATTTTAAAATATAGTCCATAAATTCAGGGTTTGGCTTTTTTTCAGTTTTGTATGTAGCAGAACTTGAAATACTTGAGCCTCTGGAGGCCTTGTATTTTTTCAGCTTAAAAACCAAAATGTCAGGCTAACTTAATTGCATATTCAGGTCACAGTTTTCTGAAGCTGATTTTTTAGTAATGGATATAAATAATAAAAAACAGTAAATTCCTTACACATTGCTTAATTAGATCATGCTTTTTAATCCTAAACAGTCACATATACTTTTATATTTTCAGTTTTTCTTGTGCTGTGGGATGGTGAGATGTAAAGTAAAATCAGACCAGCATAGAATAGAGTAATTGAGTTTGGGTGGAACCTCTTGAGCTCATATAGTCCAGCTCCTGCTCAAATCCCTTACTTTGTAAGTTTAAAGCATAATGCTCTGTCTAGGTTGAATAAATAAGTCTTAATCTACTACAACCTTCAGGTAGGCCAAGAGTCTTGCAAAAAATTAGCCAAGCATTCACTGTCAAGGCGTTAAGGAAGATTAGTCATAGATGAATAGAAAATTGCCAAGAGCTCTTATTAATAAGCATTCAAGCTACAATAAATACCCATTGTACCTCATTAGATACTACCATATTTCTCCATAATACTTTATAGCTTCTAAACATCATTGTAATCAGAAACCTTTTGAGTCAGCTATAGTACATTGTTTGGGAATACATTCCTCTGTCTGCTTGAATGAAGTAATAAAAAAATGTGAAATATACCAGCTTTCAGATGTATAACAGCATTATTCCTAGTACTGCACTACAAGCAAGGGCTTAAACATTCCTGCAGTGAATTCTGGCTTTTTTTATACTTCTCGCTGAGAGCGATTGAGAAGACTATTTTTACCACCCATATGTTTGTGCATTTGTGAGTTTTTTTCTCTTCAGCTAGCAAGCTTCTCAGTGTGTAGAAGGAGGATGCTGTTCATCCGTTCTTTTGGCAAGGTTAAGTGAACTAAGAATTCAGTTTTATTAAAAGATAGTAATGCCTAAGGTAAGAATGTAGCGTTAGAGGTAATAGGAAAGATTTGTGGAAGTGATTCCACAGATATTGATCTTTAATAAGCTCCCACTCCATGTAATGGCATGTGTTTTTTTCACCCTCATCTTCTGTTGCCTATAAATTATGTATTTCTTCTAGATACTGAGACTTAAAATCATTGCAGAACTAAGTGGGAAGAATAAGAAAAGTATTTTTTTTGTTGATTTTTCTCAGAGGACAGTTTAGCTGCGTGCTTGTTAAAATATTCTAATCATTAACTATTTCTCTTATAGTTTACATCTTTCCAGCAGCATAGACCCTGGTTTGAATATCAAGAAGCTTGGAGGTTTATATATTAGTTTTGATGCAAAAAAACAGAAGCCTAGACCAAGTGTAATTAAACAACTGAAGGAGAAAAAGAAGGACCAGGTAATGTGTTTACGAGTATGCAGTTACCTGACTACAGTAACACAAAGGTGTTAATTTAATAAGGTTGGTTTAGTTGTTTTTAAAGAAGTATCCTGCATTACTGTTTGCTGAGAACTTCCATGATTTTTGGCCCAGCTGTGGATTTACATTTGGTTTTAGGGGTAAGAATGTAAACGTATGTGATGCTTCAGAAACTGAAAAGCAGTGCAAACACCAGCATTATCTTGTAAAATAAGACAAAGCTGATTATGCCTGAAGTCTTGCCTAATGGTACATGAGCTGAAGGTCTGCTAACAAGATATTTATAGAGTCATGGAATTGTTTAGGTTTGAAAAGAGAAGCTCAAGTAGTGTATTGTAGTGCATGCTTAGATTCTTCGTGATACCTTTAGTAGGTCCTGTAAATATGGTGAAGCAGTAAAATTTCTATCAATGAGATGACTGTCTAATGTTGAATTCTTACAGCTCTTGCAGAACAGCATAATAACTCCAGATTTTGAAAAAAAGGAATGTGTTCCACCCTTCAGGGAGTCACTTCACCAGCTGAAGAAACAGCGCAGGGTAAGTGAAGAGAGCTGATAGTGCCTCAAATAACAGAACAAGCTTTGGTTGAAAGCCTCGTGCTGGGCCAGTGTGCATACACAGGCCTTCTTGGAAGTGATGAGCTGTTATTTGATGTCATCCTTGAGCCATCCATTGAAAAGCCATCCTTTTAGTCACCAGGACTAAAGATAATGTGCTCAAATGGCACAAATCTGTCATTAATACAATGCTGGTGACTTTTGTATTTGAAGGATCATACAATACTTTTTTTTAAAATATAGAGAGTTGTGTTCTGAATGTTTTATCCATCTTTTGCAGGGGAAAGTTTCCTGCCCTACCCTGTCCTAGGTGCTAAATGCAAATTTATTATTTTTCGGTATTGTATTCTAGGCAGAGCGAGAGAAAACAACAGGTGATGGCTGGTTTGGTATGAAAGCCCCAGAAATGACAACTGAACTGAAAAATGATCTTAAAGTTTTGAAGATGAGAGCTTCCTTGGATCCTAAACATTTTTATAAGAAGAACGATAGAGATGGTCTGCCCAAGTACTTCCAGGTAAGAAAGCAGCAGAAGGTGACATTGTACTGCTGAAGTTTTCTGTAGCTATTCTTACTCTCTGCCTATCTTGTAGGTAGCCTCTATGTTGATTTAATTTCATAGCTTAATTATTAACATGTTTTGATTATTTGGCTGCAGTTTACAACTGCTTAGCTCTCTACTATGTATGTGTATATGCTGTGTTTCTTTCAGTTGATCTCATAGTACTGAACAAACATCTTATTCTGAACCCTCAATGGGCTAGATTTTCACTTTATTAGCCTTTTTAAACAAATATATAGGAAATAATTAATGTTTATTTTCTTACTAGATAATACAGTTTGAGTGGAGACAGCTAGCTTTGTGATCAGCTAAAATTTCTGCTGCTGTAACTTTCAGCTTTGCAGTGGTTTGCGTAAAGAAAATACCTACTGCAGAAACCTTAGAAACAGGCTTCCATCTACTTGTGCCTTTTTAAACAGCTAACATGCCTGAGGAAATTGTTTTCATTTCTTAAAATTTTACTTCACTCTGAGGAGTAGGCCTTGTATGTTTTGAAGTTTCAGGGCATAGAAAAATTTGGACATGTTGCGCATAAGGTCTGTGCAGGTCTGTTTTCAGTACATGAAACGTGTGCTTTCTGTATCTCCACTGCTAACCTGAAACATTAGGACTGGCTGACATGCCAGCTGGAAAAATGTGATGCATTCCAGCCCCTGTATTAGAGCTGGATTAACTGCTGTGGAGCCACCTAGCAAAACCACCACAGTGACAGGATAGTGAAGAGTTGAGAGGATCATAAGGGAGTCCTCTCCGTCCTTGGGAAAATGTTTTAAAAGTGAAGACTTGGATTTCTTTGTGAATACAAATGTTGATGCAGTAGTCCAGTGTTGAAAACTCTACAGTCTTAAAACCCAGGCCCTCCTCTGTGCACTAAACTATGAGACAAAAAGCGGCTCTAAACACAAAACATCACTTAATCCTTTTTTATATCCTGCACTTTCTTAAGATACCATTCTGATCTTAGTAGGTTGTTGCAGAGGATTTAAACAAAAAAAAAAGCAAAACAATCTACTTATTGCTGTATAGTAAGAATGTTTTCATTCTGTTTTTCTAGGTTGGAACTGTGGTTGATTCTCCTATAGACTTTTACCATAGTCGAATCCCCAAGAAACAAAGGAAAAGAACAATTGTTGAAGAGCTGCTTGCGGATTCTGAGTTCAGAAGGTATTTAAAAACAGTTTTGTAATTCTAGAGATGAGTATTTTTAACTGTGTAGCTCCATTTGTTGTTTTTATTCAGCTTATACGAGGTTTTTTTATACTTCAAAGAAAACTTCAGTCTGTTATAGCACTCGAGCAGCACTGCCATTGAAGAGATCTAAGGGATGGGAAAATTAGATAGAGACAGCATATTTTTTATCTTTATAAAAGGATTTTATCCAACTCGGGTCATCGCTACTGGCAGGCACTCTTAAAATAATGTCAATGATGAAGAGAGAACAATCAGCCCTATTCTAAAAAAGTGTCTGCCCAGACTTACACCAAAAGCCATGGGTTCTGAATGAGGGATTTATGTCTATGTATGAACTTTTTATTGTTGTTTAAAGGCCGATTAATTTTTCTTGGCATAATTGATAGAAAAGTGCTGACTGTAGTTCTATGGAAGTCAATGTGATTTCATTTTATAAGCGTGTCAGGCTGCCACCTGTCATAGGAATCAAAGTTGTGCTGGAAGTTTTACTTGAGAATAGTATTGGATTAATTAATGTTTGCCTAACCTACAGTTCCTGGAGCAGATCCCTTAGTTGATCCATTTTGATATTGGTTATGATGTGGTGTTAATCTGCACTGTTGTCACATACTGTTGTGTTTTCTTGGAAATAGTACGTGACTGGGGATTATAAGGTTAATTTCAGGCTTGTAAATTAATTACTAAAGTTGGGAAGGCAAGTTTTAGCTGTTTCTTAACTATTTTTCTGGTTTGACCTGATTTATATAAATATATCTATTAGAAGCCATTTTTGAAAATCAAAGTATTTGAAATTTGATCAGTTAATTTATTGTGACTATGTAAGGGCTTTAAGCAAATACTGTAGCATTAGTGCAGATATTTGTCAGGTTTCAGTCTTGAAATTAAAAGCCTCGGTACTGCTTAGTGTGCAATCATCTGTTGTAGTATAGGTACCTAAGAATCTCTAATAGAGGAGGTAGTAACTCATGTTCAGTAAGTAGATCCTGTTCATTATTTAGTGCGAATCTTGTCTCAGCTTTCAATCTTGAGTAGAGAAGGGTTGATTATCTTGAGTTTGCAGAAAAGGCAATATAAAAATGGGTAGAACTTATCCATAGTATTATCGGAATTTATGAATCTTCCTGCTTTGAGCAGTAGCAGTGTTTTAGTGAACTGTCCAAAATGTGGTTGCAGTGAGAAATCCCCTGGTTATATCAAAATTAATGATTTCTCAATCAAATTTACTTCCAATATTAATTTATGTACATTTATTATTAATCCAAATGTTGATTTTCCTTTACCTATCCATAAGTGTGCAAAATCAAAGAAATCTAGCTCGGAAAATATGAGAGAACTCAGTTTGGCAAATTATGTCTGTAGAGTACTTTCCATGTTATCTTTTACTGAACTTTGGTTTATAATGCTTAAAAGTAAATTATCTATTTTGTTCAGATATAATAAAAAGAAGTATCAGGAGATCATGAGTGAAAAAGCAGCTTTTGCAGCAGGGAAGAGGAATCGGAAGAAGAAGAAATTTCGCAATTAAGACTTGAAGAAAAATAACAAGCTGGAACAACTTATTCGTTATAAAAGTTTTTACAGAATGCTCTGGTTGTGGTGTTTTTTTCTTCTTTCAATATTGCATCTTGTGCAAATTGAGGTTTAGGGAACGTCCTGCAGTGAGAATTTAGAAGGGAGCTTTATCAAATTATTAGGTATCTACATTTAAATTAATTTAAATGTAAAAGTAAATTAATTTTTATTTAAATTAAGGTTTACTTTAAAAGATAATGATATGAAAGCATCCTGTTAATGCTGAGCACAAAATATAGCTTCATGGATTGTGGGCTTTTCAGGCTTCAGTCTTTACATCAATGAATTAGTAATTTCAGTTTAAAAGTATGTGTGTAGTGCTGCTGCAAGTTCTGTAATAGAAAATATTGATAAATAGTTTGATTGTGAAGGGTTTATTTCAACATTGACCATAATAGGATTGAAAATGTCCTGAAATTCAGCATATGCACACACACACATATATATTATAGTATAAATAATACATATAATTTATATAAAGTAAGCAAATAATAAGATACAAAATGCATATTTTTAAATAAAAATAATGTAAGTATGTTATTACTGTATATTAAATTTTAACATTTGGTCATATATTGCCTTTATTAATTTTTACCATTTGATAATGATCTTTCTGAAGATACTCATTGGGATCTGTGAGCAGGGCACAGTGCACACGGTGATCTGACAGCTGACTTGGAATAGTCAGAGTGAGTTTGGAAGGCTTCTGATACTGTTATAGAACCAGAGGTGGCATCAGTTCCCCTTTAGTGATGGTTTATAACCTTTTGTGATTGTGAGAAGAGAAAAGCAAGCTTTGGTGTTGCACAGTGAGCAACACTCCAATGTCTGTTGCTCAGGCTGCTCAGTAGTAGTAACAGAAGTTGCTTGACGTACAACATGGCTGATGAGGGATTTGTTTCGTGTTCTATATCCTTTCCCTTTTGCTTCTTCTGATGTCGTCTGTTTTGCCATATGCTGTGCCCAGCAAGTGCCCGTGTTCTGTGTGAGCCAGGGTTGAGATGTGCAGGGCTGCAGGCTGTACTTGCAGGGTGTGCTTGCCGGTCAGCTATTCCCAGAGCTTCTGTTTCAGCCTCTTTTAGCTGAGGTGTGAATTAGTGGACCTTTTTGTCGCTACTGGTTTCCATAAAAGCTTGGGCAGGCAGTATTTTGGACTCCTTTGACTTTCAGTTAAATTTGATTGACATTGACTTAAAGTTTAAGTTGCTGGGGAGAGAGTAAAAACAAAATGCACCTTGTGATCGAGTAAACTTATCAGATTATCAGATTTTTCTGAAAATATTCAAATACTTTAAAATTATTTAAGATACCAGTATTGCTTGGGCAACTTTGCCTGTTAATTGCAAGTACCATTTTATTTTAATGACTGCCAGAAATATTTGGTTCATTTGTAATTCTGCCTTTACTGATATAAACTGTTATTAACTAGATATTTACCATGTTAGGTTCTTTCTGTATGCACCTATTGCTGTTTTGGATGTCACTGGTAAGTTTTGTGCAGACAGTAATAACTCCTTTCTCCTGTTTATGCTCCCCTTGGCTTTGCTAGTATTCCCATTTCTTCTTACCTTTGGGGCAGACTTTCTAACAGTTGTACAGCCCAGTGAGTTCACAGTCCATCTTCTAGGTGTCACCAATGAAAAAACTAATGAAAAGGGACTTGGCTAACAGTGGCTGAAGTGCCACTCCTAGGCATGGTTCGGTTAGGAAGAGAAGTAAAGTTCTCTCTCATGTGCTCACTGTTCACATTTGTCACTTTTTCCCTCTTTGGGGGTCTTTGATTTTCTCTCTGCAATCGACTTAAGTCTCCTTAACACTGGAAGTTTCTTCTTGTCGTTACTGTTTTCCATGTGATACAACTATTTTTGATCTCTTAAATTTTAAGAAGTCCTGTCTTTACTGCAGCAGCCCACTAAGTTGCTGAGATTTGGGATGGTCCCATAACGCGGAGTGCAAGGGACCATGAGACCTTGCCCAGCCTTCAGCCTAAAGCAGCGTTAATTAAACCAGATTGCTAAGTGCTTTATACAATCAGGTCCTGAAAACCTCCAAGGATGGAGATGGCACATATTCCAGAGCTCCACTGCAAACAATGTTCTTCATATCCAGTCACGTATAAGGATTCTCATTGATTATTAGATTGTCTTTTGCCTTCACATCACTTTCCTTTTAAAATTACTCCATACGTTTATAACAAGCAGCATCTATCCAATTTGCGTTGCTTACTGTAATTCTTGAATTTATTTCTCCCAGTTCTCATACTGCACTAAGTATGTTGCCTGTGCAGCACGTTCCTCAAAACTCTTCATACAACCTCTGTGGGACTGAGTCAGTGCGTTTCAGGTTCGCATTGGAATCGGTTACCCAGCCAGTCTCGCAGGAGGGCTCTCCCTGCGCCTGCCTCTAGGAAACACCCTGCTCCTTCAACCCGCCCTTGTCTCTTGCTTTCAGCCTGTAGCCCTTAATTCTGCATTTTTTCAAGTATTGCTTATGTAAGTATTTCTTGCAACATGCAAACCTGTGTGCAAAAGCCTCTGTCTGCAATTATTTTCACTTGGAGCTAAGCAAACTCTGTAAAGTTACCCTTAAGTGGGAACAGAAGGAAGGGGAGTAGTATTCGGACTGAAATGCACTGCTGGGAGTGACCGAACAGGGAAGGGTATTTTGTCTTGTCATTTGATTTAGTTGCTTTTTAAGGGGTTAATGGAGAGAGTTTTTGGTTTTGCCGTTTATCTGCACATTCTGAGGAGGTCTGGCGTTTCTGTAAAAGGCTGTATGGTTTTTATTGCTGGCTGCCATTCTTGGGGGCTTTTAGTGCTGCGGAACAGCGATAGTTTATGTTCCCAACGGTGTTTCTTTTCGATTACGTGGATTTTTCCTTTATTGCTTTAAAGAAATACTATTAATAGCTCAAAAAAGAGGCTGTAGTCACACGTGGGATTAAAAATAATTTATGGTAAAACCCACAAGCTGAGTAGAATTATTAATCAGCTTTATAATTTATTCAGTCGCGACCAAACTCGGTTTGTCGGGTGCCGCTCAGGGCTTGTGTTTTACCACACGGGTTGGTTTTTTTTAATTGGGTTGCTGGTGCGCGTGAGTTCGGGAGAAGAGACGGTGTCGATGGGAACGTGAAGCGCTTCGGTCTTGGCTGCATTTTGCGGGCTTGTTCGCTGCCGCTTTCCCCGTGAGCCCCTGCCCGAAGGCGCCGCCGCCACCGGCCTTCGCTCGGTGGTTTTTTTTATCCCGCGGGCCGGGAAGGCGACAGCCCGTCTCGCCGCCGCCGCCCCCTTGTCTCCGCCCGCTCCCAGGCTGCCTCCGCGCGGGAGGCGGGACCGCAGAGCCCGGCGGCGGCGCGGGGAGCGGCGGCGGCGGCGCGGGAGGAACGCGCTTTAGCCAAAAAGGGCGCGGCTGAGGGGGGGTTCAAAAAGTAAGAAGCGACTCCGCCGGGACTCGAACCCGGAACCTTTGAATCCCTTCAACCCTCTAGAAGTCCAATGCGCTATCCATTGCGCCACGGAGCCACCTGTTGGATTCCGCGCGCACCGCCCAGAGAGCCTGCGCGCCCCGGGGAGGGCGGGCGTGCTGCTCAGTGCGAGGCCGGCGCGGCCTCCGCCTCGGTCTGGCTGGCGGGCTGTGAGGGGCTGGCGGGCTGTGAGGGGCTGGCGGGCTGTGAGGGGCTGGCGGGCTGTGAGGGGCTGGCGGGCTGTGAGGGGGTGGCAGGCTGTGGGCTGTGAGGGCCTGGCGGGCTGTGAGGGGCTGGCGGGCTGTGAGGGGCTGGCAGGCTGTGGGGGCCTGGCGGGCTGGGGGGGGCTGGCGGGTTGGGAGGGACTGGCGGGTTGGGAGGGGCTGGCGGGCTAGGGGGGGGCTGGCGGGCTGTGAGGGCCTGGCGGGCTGGGGGGGGCTGGCGGGGGCTGGCGGGCTGGGAGGGGCTGGCGGGCTGGGAGGGGCTGTGGGGGCCTGGCGGGCTGTGAGGGGCTGGCGGGCTGTGGGGGGCTGGCGGGCTGTGGGGGCTGGCGGGCTGTGAGGGGCTGTGAGGGGCTGGCGGGCTGTGGGGGGCTGGCGGGCTGTGAGGGGCTGGCGGGCTGTGGTGCCCGTCGGCGGAGAGGCCCTGGCGCGCGTTTCCCAGGGAAGCTGTGGCTGCCCCATCCCTGGAGGTGTCAGGGCCAGGCTGGATGGGGCCTTGGGCAGCCTGAGCTGGTGGAAGGTGCCCATGGCAAAGGGTGTGCAGCTAGGTGATCTTTAAGGTCCTTTCCAACCCAAACCATTCTATTATTCTATGAAATATGAACATTACTCACACTGAAACTATATAAATCGTGCTTTTAAGCTCGCTTCTAGAGTAAATGCGGACATTTTGGACAAAATTACCCAAACCTTCCAGTCACCACATCAAGGCACATCAACCCTGCTAGGTCATTTCCAAAGTTATTGGGAACTAAATTATTTTAACACTGGTGATTTCCGGCATTGTAGCTTTTAAAGGACAGTTTAAACACTTGTTCGTTTTTAGTTTTTTTTTAAACAACGGCATTAAAATTAAAGGAACCTAGAAAAATGTGGTTGTGTTTACTGGGCATCCTGTGCTCTGCAGCGTTTTGCTGGGTTTCCAGTGTCACGGGAGATTAAAAAAATACTGTGTGAGAATCTGAACGATGAGACGTGGGTAGCCAGAGAAAACGTGTCCATGCAATCCCTGCTAGACACTGCAGCTGAGAGCTGACAGGCAGGGAAATAGGGTGTGGGAGTCACCCCTGGAAATTAGTGACTGAGAATGTTTCAAAGGCATTAAATAAAATGCTTGTAAATGGAAAGAACAGAAAGGATGTAAGTTCGGGAAATAATATTCTACTACATGGCAATATTTTCTGTGTAGGTGGAACCATCACAGTATACTTGGATCGTTGTTCCAAATACTGTGATTGCCTATTAGTAAATTCATTAATGGGCGCAATGACTGAACTGTATCTGTTCTATGTATCTGTTCTAAGACCACAGAAACCCCCTCAATAGATTCAGTAAAACAAGATTTTCCCTTGAAAGCTGTAAATATTATCTGAAACATTTCTTTGATGTATTTTTTTTTAAATCAAGACTAGCCAAAAGACAAGAGTCTTGCGATATTTCAAATTGTTCAAGCCAGTTGACTTATTTATTTCGTAAATGTAGTCCCAATGCAAAATCCATTTTTCCCTTGGGGCAGCAGATGGAGCTGTTACATGAGAAACAGGACAGCTCTCAGTTAATGAATTAACTAAATAGGGTTATGTTAGGCAAAAATAGCAAATCAGATTAACTTCTGCTAGAACTTTCACCTGGATTCATCCTTTGGACTTTCCCCTCTTGTGGAGCTGGCTGAAGTCCACTTCTGTTGCAAGCTGGCTTTCATCTTAGCTTCATCTTCAACTTTATGTTCTGTTTCAGGGAGAAGTTTCTTGAGTACAGTTGTGCTGGTTTTAGTTACCGACACTTAGAAAATGTTCACTAAACTTGGCTAGGTGCTATTTTGCTAATTTTAATTAAGAGGAGAAACTGTGGTAGGAATACATTGACACAGGACAGCAAGTTGCATCAATGGTAGGATAAAAATAGCACTGTCCTACAGCACTCTTCATTGATTAAAGACAAAAATCTAGAAATCAATTATGATATCAAAGTGTTCCTTGAGAAACATTTTACTTGGGTTTCAGCATTATCTTCTGTCCTTATGGGGAAAAAAAGCAATATATACTGTATAGCCAGTTAATTTTTGTAACGTGAGCCTTAGTGAATTTATTAAAAAGGCAGTTTCCAAATTTACAGAGCTTCCACAGATATTTGTTGGGAGTGCCATCATCTTTTTTTTCTAAGAACTCTCATAGTAAATGTACTTATTGAGAGTCAGAGATCACAGAAAACTACAAAGAGGTGATTCTGTCCAGATTACCTAAATGGTACCCTTACACAATTTGTACATTACAGGGTTTTTATTTTTTGTCTGTTAATGGGGATTATTACCCCATTACTGCTATAATGATTTCTCTGTGTAGTGCAGCGAGAGAAACACTCTTTAAACTGACAGGGGAAAATGCTGGGATGCACAGGGTGTGAGGATCCTGGAAAGGAGCTCTTTCGGGGGGGGTTCTTTTTAGTCATTTACAATTTGATTATTGGTTTGGTTTGGTTTGGTTTATTGACATGAAGAGAATGTTTCATCTTGTATATGCTTCTACATGTCTGCCCTTAGCTGTGAAAAAGGTGAAAGAAATGCCATCACACCCCCCCCCCTCCAAAACTGGAGAGATTTGAGTAGACGCTTACACCCAGGTAGAGGCTCAGGGACTTTTCAATCATATTTTTATACAAGCTGCCCGTATTCAATAAGCTTGCTACAAAGTTATCACTCACTTTTGTGAATCCTGTGATGACAAGGTATTCTACTGTATGCATAAAAATGGGGATATGGCTTCCTAATTTACCTTCAAGCACTAATCCCATTCAAGGCTAGTTTGGAAGGGAAATGGGCACTTCTTGTATTAATTTTATTAGTATTGTTGGTATTGGTTACAGAGAGGCCTTATGGGTTTTGACTGACAGTTTTTCATCTTGTTTTTCAGCACTACAGTTACCCTCTAGACATAGTTGCATGATTTATGTTACTAAGCAGAATGAGAAAAGAGTGAAACAGCATTTGGTTAAAGTGTGAGAAATGGTACCTGCAGGCACGCTGGATGAGAGACATTCGCACTGAGTTAAAGCAGAATAGCGAAACCTGCCAGAGGATTTACTTTGGAACATTGCACCACTTCTGTCAATAAGTAAGAATGCCCTATTCATGTTAACTTCAGGCCAGTTGCAGGAGGATGGACAATAACTAGTCTGGGCATAGAGTCAGGCAATTATCAGTATGCTAGAGAAAAGTGATGCTTTCGAAGTTCTTTGAGTCAATTTGTGCTGGTGGAGCAGGTTTGTACCAAATACAAGTGAAATGCAAGAACATATGGATGGAATCAGACTGAAAATGCATTGGTCTCTTCATAGGACATGCTTATACTTACAAAAGTGTTGTAAGAACATAAGTATACAGGGATACTTATTACCCTAGGATGTCATCACAGCTGTTAATGGTTTGTTGTGTGAGGATTTTCAGTGATTTTGGTTGTCCTTGTCTGTCTTTAGAATACTATTTGGTTTTCTTGTTTTCAGTGCATGTACTGTTTCTTAAGCTCATTTATACTTCTGCTACTCAGAACATCTGTGACAGCATGTTTGCCAATGAATAAGTTAGTGTGAAAAACTGCTTCTTCCATTTTACAGCTTCTGCTTAATAATTAAAAATATGTTCTTATGAAGGACAGAAATTTGAACCTGTGTTATGTAAGGAAGGTAAATGAGGGTGGTTAGCCTGTGCTCCCTCCATAAGCAGTAAATAAAGAATGATGAACTACAAGTTGTTTCTTGTAAGGTACATGTGATAGGTATTGGCTACCTACCAACTGAAAAAAAAAAAGGTTTGAAGTTTGATATAAAGTAACTCAGTGTTTGTGGTATTATTTGTGAAATTTCTGGAAAACAGAACTACATCACAAGGAGAAAAGTAACAGATACATTCCATAAAACTGAATAGTCTGAGTAGCTAGATGTTAAGGCACGTATTTTAATTAGCTGTGAGCTGACTTATTTTGTAGACTCTTTATCTTTACATAAACATTGGCCAGAGTAGCATATACAAGTTGAGTAATATTTTGTGTTTCTCTGTAGTGTGCACATGTCAGACTGCACTGAAAATCCAGGTCACTTAACTGCCTCAACGGCCACCAGTATTTAAGCTCACGGTTTGTTTTCAAAGTATTCAGTATGCTTAAGTCCTTCACAATTTGTAAACATTTTACTAAGCATATTTTTATTATTATAGCTTAAAACAATGAATTGAACAAGGAACAATGAAGCAAATTGGGGATTAAAATAAATGAGTGAGAGTATTGCCTGCTCAGTGCATCGTGTAACGCTGCATGTTCCTACTCGCTGTCTGCTTGGAGCTGTGATTGTAAAACCCAGTCCTCCCGGTTCAGGCTGAACAGTGTGGGTCGTGTCTGCAACACCTGGAGCCCTTGGAGATGGAACTGGTTGAACAGAATAGTCTATTCAGATAAATGCAGGGGATTCATTTACATGGAAATTGTTCCCACTGTAGTAGCTTGGGAGTCAACTGACTTTACCAAGCTCACCTGCAAGTGGAGTTCAGGGAGTAACGATCGTGTGTGCCTGTTTAGCAGGTACGTACGCCACTGAAATATACACTTCTGCTGGATTTCCTAGCTCCAGAGGATTCTGTCTCTCCAGCGGCAGGTGGGAACGAGCACCAGCCCAGCCACCCCAGCGAGCCTGTGGTGAGAGGGGGCCCTGGCGCTGTGGGCTGGCCTCACTGGTGTTGAAGTTGGTACTGTGACAAGAAGTGGAATATTTTTGATTTAAGATAAAGTAGAGTTAAGTGCCATCTAAGTACTTTTAATTTTTTTTATATTTAGACAGAATGTCCCTTTGGTAGCACCTTTGCTTTCAAGCGGTGTTTCTCCAGACCCTTCACTCTGGGCAGATGGTAACAGCTTGTGTGCAGCGTGAGCTGTGCTGAGCAGGTGTGGCTTCTGCTGCCGTCCCCTCTGTTTGCAGCCTTTCCCTATCTCAAATGCAAGGTCAGATAGAGAGCTGGAACCAGCTCCAAATTAGCGGGAGTTTTGGCTGTTGTGAAGTTCATAACATTAAAATGAGTCCTTGGAAAGTAACAGAATATGCATAAGGTTTCTGGGAAAATTTATCCATGTACACGTAAGTGGGAAATAACATCCTCTCCCTGGCTCTTGTCTGGCTGCACATGATCGGTGGGGATAGCTCCCTCCTGCTGCCCAGGCCTGATAAAGGGCACTTGCTTCCTAAAACTACAAAACAAGTCTTAGAGAGTTTATTTGCCAGCATTTTCGGTATCACCATGGACACGAGGAATTCTGCGCGCTCAGGTGCGACCCTGCCCTACCAGAATGGGCCAGCATCACCTGCTGCTCCCCTGGCCTGACTGAGCCCGAGGGTCTGAGAGCTGCGGGAGGATCCCAGCAGCTGCCAGGGTTCACAGCATGGGCTCCTCGAGAAGTGGTAACGTTTTTGTGCCTCTCTCATCTCATATGCCCAGGTCAGACATTTGTTTCCATTGGGAGTGAGGCGCAGCGGAGCTGGCACCCGGGAAGGCCAATCTGAGTTAGTGACAAACTTCTTTACCTGCAAGTAATACAGAAAATACTGAAAGACAAGGCTGAATTCCTAGAGGAAAGTTAGTTTTCTCCTGTAACAGCTCTGACAATACTCTCTGTTCAGTGGAAGTTGTCCTTAGGGCAAGTATACTAGGACTAAAACGGAAACACTGACCTGGTCCAGAAAGTGTTCCTCCATTGGCAGGTTCCCTGCTACAGGGAGGCACCACCGACATCCACAGCACTGCTGCCACTGGGGCTCACCCAGCTGGGCCCACAGGACCAGGTCAACCCCAACCCCACCGTGCACCCCCTGGGCTCCCTCACAGCCCCTCGCCTGGGGGGAACACAGCTGGGTAAGTGAAGGAGACAATGAGTGTTCATCCACTCATCATGTGGGTAGCGAGACCCAAGAACGAGTCTGGTCCAGGGCTCAGGCCCCACCAACCTCCTGCCCCGGGACACCTCAGCTGTCATTCCCAGAGCAATGCTCCTGTGTCTGGAGGGGAGCAGTCCCTTCCTGGAGATGGGCTCCTAGGCAGAGGGGAGGCCATCAAAAATTACCTACCAGCTTGAACAGAACCACTTACCAGAGTGGCTTAGTCCGTATCTCATCTAAGTTAGTTCCTACCTCTTGGCAGGGTCCATGGGACTATAAAACCCACAATAAAACACGGAAGCAGAACCTCGAGAGTAAGCTAAATGGATTACGTGCACAAGATTTGATATTACTTATTCCTAACTTGTATGGTCAATTCATATTCTCCTCTCTGAATTTAATTTCTGAAAATTCCACATTTATCTATGTTCTTCCATTAAAAAAAAAAACAAATCACGTTATCTCAGTTATACAGGGTTTACTGAGAATGCAGGTTCTTTGGAAAACCTACACTGAGCTTGAAATGGAGCAAGAGAAGTATGAGAAAACAAGAAAAACTTACTGCAGGTTGCTTCAGTGGACAAAGCATGTTGAAGTATGTATGGACACTCAGAACACAGAATGGGTCTTGAATCTGGTCCACGGTGGAGAAAAAGCCTTGAGTGCTTTGGTTGTCTGGCTTTTTCAAATCAACAGTGAGCCTAATTTCAGCCCTGTGCCATCAAGAGGGGAAAAGAGATTTCTACATTATATATAACTGGTTTATCTTCTATGCAAGAATTAACACATTGCCTTCCCCTGCTGTGTTTCTTGGATACTGTGCTGTATTTTCACTGCTCATTCATAAATGCATTTGAAGAGTTTTTACTATTAATGACTTCAAATATTTTTGGCGTGAAAAAAAACCAAAGAAAACACCATGCAGGAGGTAATTGCATTTTAATAGTCACTGAATTTCCAATAGTTGAAGGGAAAAATAATTGGGTAAGTGTAGGAGTGTGCACCCATTACTGACAAAGCAGTACTAGTAAGCTTCTCAATATCACTTTTTGGTATTTCACAGAGAAAAACATTGAGCGTAGGATTTCTCATCTGTAAGTTCTTGGTGGCTGGAGGGAGAAGAAACCTGACACTCTTAGTAACTGCCTGAGAATTACAGCTTACAGTTACTCAATGTCTTCTGGTCTCACAGGATGAGGCAGAGGTATAATTGATTTCTTCTCTGTATCTCTGGAAAGAGCTTTTCTCATATCTGTGGCATAAGAAAAAAAATGCTATTAGAGAAGTCAGTCATTGCATGAAGTCATATTAAATGAATGCTTTATTACAGTAAGAAAATTTTTAATAAAAAATATTTCATAGAATCATAGAAGATCTCAGGTTGGAAGGCACCCATAAGAACTATCAAGTCCAACTCCCTGCTCCTCACAGGACTACCTAAAACTAAACCACGTGACTAAGAGCATAGTCCAGAAGCTCCCTGAACCCTGACAGGCTTGAGACCGATCGCTTCTTGGGGAGCCTGTTCCAGTGACAAGCCACCCTCTCAGTGAAGAGGCTTCTCCCAGTGTCCAGTCTGCACTGCCCCTGACACAGCCTCTTTCCATTCCCTCGTGCCCTGTTGCTGGTCACCAGAGATCAGCATCTCATCTCCACTGCCCCTCGAGAGGATGGTGCTGACTGCAATGAGGTCACCCCTTAGCTTTCCTTTCTCCAAGCTGAGCAACCTCAGCCGCTCCTTGTAAGCCTCACCCTGGAGACCTTTCACCATCTCAGTCACCCTGCTCTCTAATAGTCTGATGTCCTTAATGTTGTTCAGCAGAACGTTATCACTTGGAGTATAACACTACATGAATCTCAACTGAATGGAAAAGAGATGGCAGGTAAAGAGACAAGTATATGATTTAAGGCATCTGCAACAGTTGTAGGTGTCTGTCCGTAGCCCCTGTATTTCACGGTACTTCTGTACATCAAACGAATAGTCCAAGAACACAAGACATATAGCATGGCCACGCAATGCTTTGCGAAGGATACTTAAAGGAAAGAAGGGCTAGAAAGAGGAAGCAGATGGTACTTCCACTTTGTTAACAGAACTAACATACTTAATTGCCATTTTCTTTTTGTTTTAAATTGAAAATGCCACTCAATTCTCCGCCACTGTTGACCATTGACACTTGTGAACTTGTGGTTAGACATCTGAGAAAAACAAAGTTTCAAGTCCCAGTTATGGGAAAAAAAGAGGAAGGTACTGCTATTCCTTCCCCCTGGCAGATTAGCAAAAAATACAGCATTCCTCAGAAAGAAAAACTAGATAAGAAACTGCATTTTTATTTGACCTACAGGATAAACGTCTTTGTACTTAGTGATTTATTTTTGGTTTGTAGGGTTTTTTCTTTGCCACAGATAACTGCAAGATTAAGTTTTATAACCTGTAATTTTCAGTAGTAAAAGCTATCTAAAGGAGTACAGAAAATCCCTGCCATCAATGACTGTCTGAACTTGGTTCATATGAAAAAACTCCATAACCATACAAACAAGCCCAGGATCTTTCTATCTAACTTGAGGCAGAACAAGTACTTACCGTAAGCATCTTCATCTGGCTCTCCACTGCTAGCCGAGTAGTACTCTAACACCGTCCGGTACACACTGTATCCTAGTTGCTTATACATGTTTACTGCAACCTGATTTGATACTCTGACAAAGAGGTCAACGAAAAATCCACCCTTTCTTTGGAAAGAAAAAAAAAAACAAACAAACACAGCAAGGAATAGTACGCAAACGTGTTTCTAAATAATAACCCATAACTTGTTATCTGACCTGGACTGATGGTGTGGTATGCTAATCAAACATCTTTCATACAGTAATAACAGATGCACTCCTTTACCAAGGGACAAATCCAGTATAGGCACAAATTTCACTTAATTTTTGTCAGCCAGTGGGTTTGGTATTATGAACAGAAAGAACAGGAGAAGCTAAACACCCACGCAAGCCTCATATCCATAAGAAACTATGTAAGAAAAAACAAACCAACCCCTGCATTTCAGATTGCGCTGGCTTAGGGACTGCCTCTTTCAAAGTGCAGATCAGTCACAACATTCAGTTGCCTAACAGGGAACAGCCTTTCCCCACACAAGGCAAATTTTTCAAAACATAATATTTTTTTCCAATTTTACCAACTGTGATGGGGCTGCCCCACCAGCCTGAGCTGGGGACATTCACCTGCAGGCTCATTTGATGCCCAATTAAATTTTCTACGAGTAACAGAGCACAAGATGGAAAGTAAGCTAAGTCACTGATTGCCACACAAAAATTTTTCAAGATTGTGCCTCCGGGAACTGCACAAAGGCCAGGATTTTACTGAACAAGTATGCTGAAAGTCCTACAGGAAACAGCGTTGATGTTTTGCTAAGCTCTTTTCCTGTCAAGAAATGGACCTCAGTATCACTATTGGAATTCAGACTACATCCTACTCATTCTGGCAAGTCAGCTTTCATAGAAACCTTGAGATTTTAAACTGCCAAGCAACATTCATAAATCTATTCTCTTAACTATGGGGAATTTCAGTGAAGCAGAACACTACTTAAAGCAAAATTCTGGGTCAGATTCAAGCAAATCAAGTAACTAAGCCATGGAGAGGTGTCTGTAGAAAGATTACTTTAAAAGATAAATTTAAGATAACCATAGTACTCACTTTTCAGAAATTTCTTCCAGTAGTTCCATTAATTTGGCAGCCAAACCCAACCGCCGAAATTCTGGTGCGACAGAGAGTGCGGTAACATGTCCGTGCCATTCTTCCCTAGCCACAGAGCCTTCTGCTTTACCCATTACTGTGAACATACAGAGCATCAGCGCAGCGGCACCTTTGCAATAACGCACTGACCACAGCTACACATCTTTACCAAAGAACCATTCAGTGTATAACCAAACATTGCAATAATGTGCTAAAGATTCAAATGGGTCACCTACACCTCATCACTCTGATCCAGCAACCATTGAAAACACGATTTTGTTCAAGCATTGCAGTAATTTCTTGACTTGCATGCAAAAATAATTTTTGAAAATTCATTGTTTGAGTC
This sequence comes from Clamator glandarius, assembly GCA_033459285.1. Taxonomy (NCBI): domain Eukaryota; kingdom Metazoa; phylum Chordata; class Aves; order Cuculiformes; family Cuculidae; genus Clamator; species Clamator glandarius. Next base: position 5,265,767 of record JAUNZM010000039.1, read on the forward strand.
ATAACTTCCAAATGCAAATTTAAAACAACTCAGAAAAGTCTTTAACTGAGTGAAATTCAGAATCTGACTAAAGTAACAGAGGAATGGAGGGCTGGAAGTCCACAACCATCTCACCACCCTGGCATCTACTGGAGACTTTTGGTGACTTTAGGGGAATAGAACTTGGCAAGCTTTGCCAATTTGGCAATAGAAAGCTAAGGCCCTGCAAATCCTGTATGTTTAAAAAAATCCTCAAAACTACAGGACATTGTTTTGGTGGCCCTTTTTGTAGTTCCTCTCCCTTCTATGCAGAGCCAAGCCAGTATTAAGTCATGCTTCTATGTGGTAGTCTATAAATGCCACAGTCACTGCTAATATGGGACTGATGGGTATGGACAAACCTTCTGTACAGCAAGTGCTTTATCTTTATTGTGTTAAATATTTACCTCCCAGGTCCCCGTGAGGACCCTAAAAACCCGTTGGGATGATTGCTGAATAACACGAATATTCCATGGCAAACAAGCAACCGAGATCCAGACCCAGAACTTTTCCTTAAGGGATGGTGCAAACCCCAAGCCCAGAGTTTTCGCTGACCGATGCCTGTGAGAGCGGAGCCGAGGGCAGGGATTTATTCCCAGGACTGCAGAGACGCCCGTATGTGTGCGTTCACCTGCACGGAACCCGAGTGGGAGTCACCCCAGTCAAGACACCTTGCTTGGGTGCACTGAACTGGGAACTACTGCTGAGTCCCACGATACCCTTAGACATTTAGAATCACAGAATCACCAGGTTGGAAAGGACCCACTGGATCATCGAGTCCAACCATTCCTATCAACCACTAAACCGTGCCCCTCAGCACCTCATCCACCCGTCCTTTAAACACCTCCAGGGAAGGTGCCCCAACCACCCATTTACGGAATGGGAAGATGACAGGCGACCATCCTCCTCCCCGCTGGGCATTCGGAGCGAGCGCAGAGTCAGGGAGGCTCCCGGGTTGGCATCCCCTGCCCCGCACTCACTGTAGCCCATCAGCTCCCCGCCGGGCGCCTCGGCGACGATGAAATACTCGGGCCAGTGCGCCAGGTACTGCAGGTAGAAGGGGATCCCGTACTGGGCGCGGCGTTAAGGAGCAAAGCCGTGTCCGCCCCGGCCGCGCCGCCCCCCGGTGCAAGGAAGGATACGGTCTCGGTCAGCGGGTCCAGGTTGCTGCGGGGGAGAGAGAGCTCAGAGCCCGCCAGCGGGGACGGGGAGAAGGCGGGGGCTGCGGGGAAAGGGGGGGACGGGGAGAACAGGGAGGATTTGGGGAAGGGAAGGCGGCGGGGATGAGGGGAAAGGGGATGCGGGGAAAGGGAGAGAGAACGGGGAACCGGGGAATGCGGGGAAGGTGCGGGGAAGAGGAGCGGGGGGATGCGGGGAAAGAGAAGTGAGAGGGGGCGGGGAAGGGGAGAGGGGACGGGGAGCTGGGGGCTGCGAGGAGAGGGCGGGGAAGGGACGCGGGGAGCGCGGGGCGCTCACATGTTGTTGAAGCGGAAGAGATCGTCGCAGGTGAAGGCGCGGAGCGTCGTCATGGCGCCGCCGCGCTGCCCCCGGAGCCGGCGCCGCCCCCGGAAGCGCCGCCCGCGCCTTCCGGCTGGGGGGTTGTTGGGGGGGGGTCAGCCCGGTATCGGCCGCCAGCAGCCCCAGTTCGATTAGTTAATTAGGTGTCCTAAAATACGCAGCTTCCAGCGCGGCTGACAAGGGCTCTGTACAGTCAAAGCACAGACAGCCACCGCTTGCCCCGGTCAGGGGGACTCTCGGAGTCAGTCCCGGAGGTTATTTACACCAGTTCCCCGCGCTTGGCGCACGCGCGCTGCCCTCCGGGCCCTGGGCGGGGCCTCGCGAGGGGCTGCCTCGCGCTGAGCTCTTCCGCTGCCCCGCTTGCACGCGCTGTTGGGCTCCCGGGCGCCTCTTCGAGGTCGCCTCTGGGCCTGGCTTGTTCTTCTTTCTCTTATCATCGCACTAGGCCCTGCTAGTTGCCTAAGTTACATACAGTCACGTTCTTCCCCATTCTTTCTAACTGCAGCCTTGTTAAAATTCCCTGTGTAAGCCTAAGTGTTCAGGTGCAGGCCAGCCGAAAGTTATTATTCAAGCTAATCCTATATTTTAGCTCTAAAATCACAAAAACTATACATAATATTCAGACATAGAATAGGTTAGTAACATAAAACAAATAATCTCTTCTTTCAAGGGACTGTTGGGCGATGGACACCTGGGAAGCCAGGCGGGGAGACCAGGCTGTGGTGGTCAAGGATCGGCACCGGACTGTGGGCATCTCCAGGCTTTATTTACATCTCAGAGTCGGGGCCAGCGCCCGCAGGAAAGCGTCAGACATTTATATGGCATTATACAATGGGTATTTTAATTGAAAAGTTCTCAGTGCTTTTCTGTGCGTTCCTGGTTTGCCAGAAATAAGCTGGAAAGCTGGATGGAGTGATACCAAAAATGCTGGCAAATCAACTCTCTAAGGCTCATTTTGGAGTTTTAGAAAGCAAGCACCCTTTATCAGGCCTGGTCAACAGGAGGGAGTGATCTCCATAGTCGTGTGCAGCCAGACAAGAGCTGCGACAGGATGTATTTCCCACTTACATGCATGTGTATAAGTTCTCCTGGAATTCTATTACTTTCCAAGGACTAATTTTAATGATATTATGAACTTCACAACAGTCAAAACTCTTGCTAATTTGGAGCTGGCTTCAGCTCTCTGCCTGACCTTGCATTTGAGCTAGGAGAAGGCTGCAAACAGAAGTGATTACAGAAGTCATATCTGTTCTGCACAGCTCACACCACACACAAGCCATTATCATCTGCAAAGAATAAACAGCATCTAGAAGAACACTGCTTGAAAGTAAAGGTGCTACCAAAGGAACATTCTGTCTAAATATAAAAAAAAAAAAAAATTACAATTATTTAGATGGCACTTAACTCTACTTTATCTTAAATCAAAAATATTCCACACAGTACCAACTTCAGCACCAGCGAGGCCAGCCCACAGCACCAGGACACCCAATGAAAACTGCCTGGGATGGTGCTGCTCTTGGTTGCCTACATTTGATCCTGACACGTCCCCCACAGGCACACCAAACAGGAACATCGCTTCGATTCTGTACAAGAATATACAATGCTGGCTTACATGCAACAGCCAAAATAGTGTATGTTTTGTACGTATGTGAAATACTTGCCCAGGATGTTGCATTATTGGTCTTCCTGCAGGGAAATAAGTTGGTAATCTATAGTGACTAAACATTTTTATTTAAAGAACTCATTTTCCCAATGGCCTTACCTGGGAAAGAAGCATTGCCAACCTGATACCTAGCAGCGGAAATTGCACCCTCCAGCACTAAATTCAGATGATGTATGAAAGAGACCACGTCAAGGCAAGGACACCTTGGTGAGATATTGCAAATGAATTCACAGAACTGTTAATGTCTGGAGAGACCTCTTTAGATGATCAAATGCAACCTGCCTACCCATGCAGGGTCATTAAGTGCAGGCTGTCCAGGTCCGCATCAGTTGAGCTTTAAATGTCTCCACAGATGGAGATGCCACAACCACTGCCAGTCTATGACATCCCTCACAAGGAGAAAAAAAAAAGTGTCAGACACTCTAGTCCCTTCATCATCTTTGTGGCCCTGTGCTGGACCCATGACGCCCCTACATTTCTTGTACCAGGAAGCCTACAACTAGACACAGTACTGCAGGTACAGCCTTAGCAATGCCAATTTGTTCCAGAAGTCCAGGGAATGTCCACTCTGTCAGCATTGCCAAGGTGCATCTATCCAAAGTTAAAAAAAATTTTCACAATTCCTTCTTCTCAGCCATTCTCACTGCAAACATAGTGAAGTTTGTACACTGATGGAAAGGAATAATGGGCTTAAAAATAATGGATCTGAAAGAAACACAGTCTTGTAAGTCAATCTTAAGGGAAAGCTACACAGTTCCACTTGAAAAGTCATCCTAATTGAACATTTCCTTGCTTAGGTGAGTGTAAAAATGCAGAAGCCCCATTGTGTCAAGCTTACATTGTTACTGTAGGATGGTACCTAAAATCCTCCCAGCAGGCAGAGGTGGCCACCAGCAGGGCCGGCCCACGTTCTGCTGACAGGGGAAGGCTGTTCAGCTGCCGTGGGCAGCAGCACAACAGGAACTGAAGTGCAACATATTTCAGACACCAGACAACTTGCCCAACATACAATTTAAGTGACATGACAAGCAAAATGAATAAAACTCAGCCACACTTCTCTTAAAAAATTTTATTAGAATGCAGCAGTGACTGTCAGAAGTATCATTCTGATCATCTTAATTTTATAGTGAGAAAACACTGCATTTATGCGGTCATCATTTCTTGCCCACTTTATATTGAACAACCACTCATTCTGGAATTCAGAATGTTTAGAAGATACCAGCTTTGTCTGGAATGAAGCAAGTGACTGGACAAGGAGAAGAACAGAAGTAGTGCTTAATAATGTACAGAATAAAAAGATTTTGAAAGCTTTTTTTCCTTCACACCTTTTTGATTCTATTGAGAAAGGCACTGAAATCTTCCATGAGAATACAGAACACTACAGCAGCACCAGGCACACTTTATATGTTCCTTTAAGCCTTAAATTTGCCAATATGTTCACGAGCTATGATCATCCTCTGAACCTGAGCAGTTCCCTCATAAATCTGAAAAGAAGAATTGCAAGAACGTTAGCTGGTTCCAGTGCAGATCAGGATGTCCAGAAAAGACAGAGAAAACAGAAAATTCCAGTGTGACAGAGTAACTCAGTGGGCTAAATAGAATAAATCATCTATCATGTATTGGGACACAGTTTTGTGCTCTTGGTTGCTCTTATCTAAATGCAATAAAGTTCTCATGAAAATAAACATGAGTAAATATGAGTGGGTTTTTGTTGTTGAAAAAAGGCTAACCACTCCAGGCTATGTCAACTTCTGTGAACACAACATGGGCAAGATAATCATTCAACAATACTCAACAGTGGTGACATCTCAGCCAAAGTATTCTGCCAAGCAACAAATAAAAAAAAAAACCAAACAACCAGCAACCCAACCAAAGAATCCCCCAATTAATGAGGAAAAAAGATGAAGCAGCTTCTCTAGTGTTCAGGCTGAGAGGAAAGCTAAACAGGCACCAGTCAATGATGCATATGGAAGGCTGGAGGATTTCCACCACTGAAGACTTTCAAGAACACCATTTAGACATAAACCATCTCTACTTATAGGATACCAAAGCAAACATTGGTATTTTGATCTGTTTTTTCTACCATGTTTCTTTCTAAGAGTTCAAAAGCTTCAAAATTGAAAAACCAAGAGTCCAAGAATTTCAAAAGAGTTACCAACTTGGAGAAAAATAAGGAAAAAACCATAATTTATTTCTCTTATGTAGGTTGAGTGGTCCTGCACAATGACTTTTGTATGCAAGCATTTGCTTGACTCATTTGAATGACTCTTTAAATTGAAGGATTATTGCTTTCATTCTAATTTTTTTTAAACATTCACCATGATTTGAAATAAGTAGCCATTAGTTCATTTTATATAAAATTCATGCACTGCTATAAAGATCACATTCTCTCTTTTACTTACCTGGTAGATTTTAGCATCCCTCATTAGTTTTTCTACAGGATACTCAGTATTAAATCCATTTCCTCCAAAAATCTGTACTGCATCTGTAGCTACTTGGTTTGCAATGTCACCAGCAAATGCCTTTGCAATGGAAGCATAGTACGTATTCCTGCGGCCAGCATCGACCTCCCATGCAGCTCTCTGGTAAGCCAACCTAGCAAGTTCCACTTTCATTGCCATTTCAGCGAGCAAGAAAGACACTGCTTGGTGCTATGAATGATGAAATAAATGAGGTTAATATTGCCTCCTTACAGTTCTGTGACATCCAAGAAAAATGTCATCTTCTTAATACAGCGATCCCTCCAACAAACTCAGTGCCTTGTACCAGAGGAGTTCTACAGAATATGGATCAGGCTCTCATAATCGTATGTGGAATTAGACTCTTAAGTTTTTAATTCTCAAATCCATTTGTTCATTCATAGGGATTAAATGCTGAATTACAAAGTTTTTCTATACTATTTACGAGATTGGTATTTACCTTGCAGTTTATTCATACTTCTTTAAAACTGGTAAGCAGCATGATTGGCAATGTGTTCTAGTAGTATTAATACTGTGTATGTTTCACATACCTTGGGAGTTTTTCACCTTTCCTGAAAATCTTGGCTTATTAGCACTGAAGAAATTAAGTATGTCCCAACACAGGTTTTTGAGCAGTTTTCTTTTTCCTTTTACTATTACTATTATAGTGTTATAGAAAAATTCCTGAAGTTACCACATAGCTAAGTTTACTTAAATGGTGCTGAACTATATACTTCGAATCCCCAGAATGGCAGGGATCTAATATAAAAATTAAGGAATAATAACATCTAGAAATATTAATCTTGAAAAGTCAGTAGTCGTACATCTGGTGTGAAAACTTGGCTTTTATTTATATTCTGTTTCTCTCTCCCCACCCCCTTCCACTTACTTCAACAATTGCTTTCCCAAAGGTTTTTCTCTCCAAAGCGTATTTGGTAGCTTCATCAAGTGCTCTTTTTGCTAATCCAACAGCACCAGCTGCTACCTGAGTTGAATACAGCACAGAATAAGAAAAATCAAAAATTCTTACTATATTTTATTTAAAACTTATTTCTCATACTTACGGGTGGTCTGGTCTTATCAAAAGCTCCCATTGCAATTTTAAAGCCAGCTCCCTCAGCTATTAATACATTTTCTTTTGGGACTCGCACATCTTCAAAGACGATACCTCTTGTGTCTGAGCAGCGCTGACCCATGTTCATTTCCTGAAAAGGGAAATTTACAGAGGTGCAACTAAATCACATTATTCAAAGGTACGGTAAAGTTTTCATTCTTTAGTTTATTCAAAGCATATACTTTTTTTCAACCAAAACACTTCATCTGAAAGTCACCATATAAATGACAAATATCAGTTTTGCAGACCAGCTTGCCCCGTCTAAGCTGGGGAGTTTACTTTCTCCTTATCTGAAACCAGGTCTGTAGCTGTAGTCAGTCTTGTCTTCCTCTAGTTCAATTATATCTTTTGAGATAGGAGTGGAAAAAGTAAAGAATCTAATATGCAAGCAGCACAGGTGTGCTACAAGTAAATAACTAAATGAGCATTTCAAGTTTTCTGATTCCTTTCCCAAGATTCAACATCCAGTTTTGCCTGCTACCAAAACCAGTACTTATTTTTAAAGAAAAGAATGAGCACTGGTGCCTCCAGGGCCTCTTCCTCAAGCAACAGCAGCTACAGTTAAAGGTCACTATGCCTGTATTTATGGTCAAAATTGTCCAGATTGCTTCTTATGATTTTAAGGCATACCTCTCATTTACTGGCATTTGTCTATAGAACAGTTCTCAAAGATTCTTTTGCAGCTGCTCAAAGACATCTCGCTTTAAACCATTCTGAATAATTTCTTATCTGAACAAGAAGCTTATGTATGCTGTGAAAATGAGATCATTGTACATAAATGTATGAAAAAGTTCAGTTGCACAAGTTTTTTCTTTAATGGTAATTAGTTGCATTATTGGTTTAGAATCGAACAATAATTCCCAGTGTGTCAAATAATTGCTACAGTCTTTACCTTCCTTCCGATCTGGATTCCAGGGCTATCTGCTTCTACAATGAATCCAGTAAAGGCTTTGCTTGCAGGAGCTTTTGGATCTGGATCAGTACGAGCTAGCAAAAAATACCTAGTGGAAAATGAAGAAGATAGATGCAGTTTATCCTCACAATTAATGACCAGATACTTCTTTAAGCCAATATTTTAAATACTTTTATATGTGTTTCTACCATATAATAAATTCTATCTGTAAATTAAACAACCTTTCTCTTGACTCCCAAAAATAAACTGAAAGGAAGCAAGAGAGAGGAAGTTTCAAAGATACAAGATCACATAAAATTTAATAAAATTACTTCAGATCAAAATGCAAAAGATTCTCCACCTTTTCCATGTATTGAAAGTCTTTATAGTATTACCAGTTTAATGAACCAAAAATTTTTCATGTACTAAAAAGCCCTATTCACATCACGTACATAAAAATGAATGCTTAGGAAATACATTCCTGCATGCAAAGTGTTGTGTCATCACCTGATTTCAAAGATCTTAATTTTATTCCTCAAATAAAATATTTATAATTAATATTTCTCTTAGAAATCAAAACACTTGTAAAGCACGTTTATGGTGATAAGTCATGTCAAAAGGTATCTAGCAGGTCTTTGATGCACCTGCCTTGAACAAAGAATTAAATAATTAGAAAATTCAGCTTTTGGATAAAGGCATAAAGGTTTTCCGCTTGAATTAAGTAGGGTGTGTGTGATGAGAATCAATGTCATGCAAAACATGATAAAGAGGTTTATATTGTACAGTGCACTCCATAGACACCACAGCAATATCGGGATTCTTTGACAGCTGGAAAATGTCTTCCCTTCAGAAAATAAAATTTAGCACCACAATCCAGCGTTTCCAGCTCCACTAGAAGTGAGAGGTGTTTCAGGGAGAATCAGAAGCACTTGATCTCAATCACAACTACAAAGCAAGGCAGCTACGAATACTCAAAACTTTGCAAGTGAAACCATACTGTTGCTGTCCTGCTCTGAAGAAAAATCAGAATTAATTTTGTCTGGTAGCAGTAGAAACAGACAGGTCTTCTCAAAGGAGTTGTAATATCATCACTCTTTTTCCTTTATAGGCTTTGCACTGCACAGAGACTCCGTTTTTTTATCCTGTCCTGATAGACTGGTCAGAAATGAAAATGTCTTGTGTTGAAACACAATAAACATTCAAATTTGTAACAGATCTTTAAAGAATTTAACTTGAAGGGGGGAAGCCGCTATGTAACATAACAACAGAAAACGCAACATGATTTAACAGGTAACACACCAGTTTGCTTTCCCACCATTTGTGATCCACATCTTCTGACCGTTAATCACATATTCATCTCCTTTTTTCTCAGCCTTTGTTTTTATACCCGCCACATCAGAGCCTGCTCCAGGCTCTGTTACACAGTAAGCCTAAAGGAAAATAAAACGCAGAATCTTAAGGAACAAAAGTTCTGTTTTCAGCCAACCACAATTACTGCAGACCACGCGCCTCAAACTGATCTATAAGAGGTTTAAGTGAACTGCATGGAAAACCTCACAACATTAAATTAAAAATAAAACACATCAGAACAGCCCAAACCAAAAAACCCTAAACCAGCTGCCTGAGTAAGAACCCAAACACTTATGGATTAATTTTCTTCGTAAATCCATAATAATACATACAATTATCTTTTACACAAACAGAACTGTTCTGTAATCTTTAAGCCATTACTTTCTCAAGCTTCACAAACTCTGGCGTGAGAGCTACGGATTTTTAAAATCTGAAAATAAGAGAAATGAGTAACATTTTATGTCTACTATGTCCTCTGATTTTGTTCACGTTTTAATGCATTGCACATTAGATTTACTGCTTTCAATTTAACAAGTGCTGCTTATACAACATTTAAGATCACAGCCAGAGTTTAATTCCCATCTAAGCTCAGTTTCTTCTTACAAAAACCTTATATTTTTCTTAAATGCCTACATCCTCTCTTGAACGGGAAAATTAAAGGTACTAATTTTTGGTAAGTGACTTAGGATGGGGATGATTTTCCAAATAATATCTTCTGACTGCTTACTGAATGTATCTCATTAGCTACTCCCTGATTCTCAGTAAATGCCACTGTTTGTTTACAAATCAAAATAGGCTCAGTTGTGAGCACATCAGTGTTTTCGGGGGTGGGGGGAAGAAAATAAAAGGAGAGAAAAAAAATTTTAAAAAAAGGAGTAATAGTGATTAATATGGCTTAGGCACATTCTAGTGTAGCAGTTACACTTACACACATCAGTGGTTCCTCTACCATTCTTCCTAAGTATTTCTTCTGCTGATGTTCATTTCCTGCGATGATTACTGGCATTTGCTGAAAGAAAATATTTAGACTATTAATCTATCTTTTTTACAGTACACAGACTCTAGTTTAAAGGACATAAGACAGAACTTACCCCTAGGGAATTTGCTTCAATGGCAGTCTGAACCCCTGTACACCCGTACGCTAACTCCTCCGTAATGAGACACGCTTCAAAAGTGCCGAGGCCAAGGCCACCTACAGTTGAAATATTTCATTTACTGAAATGGGTTTAAATTGTAACATATTAGTGGTGTATACAAATTAATTAACACATATGTATTCCCCCTCACACATTTCATCACGTATTGCGTTTGATCTGATATTCTCATGCAAGCTTTTTAAATTAACTTTTGTCAGAAGAGTAGCAGGTGACTTGAAAATCTCACATCACAGTTCCAGGGTTATTGTATGATTAATGTGGGATGAGTTGCCCAAAATGGCAAGAATGTACCACTCAGATTTTTTGACTACTTTACATCTGAGAATTAAGAGTTCTTAGAATGCAGAGAAGGGGCTCCCAAGTTACCACAGCACTCGGGGAAAAAAAAATAATGTCCATATTAGTCAAGACAACTAGCTGTTTCTGACAGAAGCCAACACTTTGGGAAGTACATATAAATACAGTAACAACACAACTATACTTCCTCAAAAACATTTTCCCTAGCCTTCAGGTGACTTCCTCAGCCAGAGAGATACTTCTCTTTGGTACCTTCGTTCTTCTAACCCTTGACAGACATTTCTTATCTGAATTTGCCCAGTCTCGTTTGAATCTATGCAAAATTTTAGCATCAATATCATCCAGGAGTAATGAGTTTCACAAATTAACTGCACACTTGCCTGTGGAACCATCTCCTTCCCTTTATTTTGAACCTGCCTCCTTCTGACTGAATTTGATGCTGTCTAGTTACATTGACAGGGACACTGAACAATTAATCCCTTTTCACACTCTCCTTGACACCGACATTTAAATCATTGTCACACAGAGAAACTACATCTCACACAGAAGATAAACCTTTTATCATCTTTGTCATCCTTCTAGGAATCTTCCCCATTTCCACAACACTATATTGAGATGGAAGGATCTGACGACATAATTAATTGAAGAGACAAGTGCAATTCGGATTCAGGGAGCTGCACAATTATGCCTTCTGTTTTTTTTCTTCATTCCCTTAATGGTCCATTCTGACCTGAAATTTAATGGGTTTGACCAATTCTGAGCATTATGCTGACATTCACAGGACTATATATTATAAATCCAAAACTCTCTCTTTTGAAAGGCAGTAACTAACTGAGAAGATACCATTCCTCTGTGAAGTTTAGATTGCTTCTTTCCCTTCACATGTATATCACACTTCTTTTTTGAATTGCATTTGCCACTTTTACAGCCACTCGTTTTCACAGCCTTCTCCCACAGCTCTTTGCACCAGCCACATCTTTTCTACACCAAATAGCTTAGTACAATCAGTAAACACTGTCACCTCAGTATTGACCCCTTTTCCAGTTTATTTATAGATATTCCAAGTATCACAAGACTTAGCAAGGCTGTGCTGCTAGTCTTTCCAGTATGAAACCTGATGATTTTTAAAACTCATTTTGGAAGTTCAAGCATTCTTTATCAACCAGGCATCCCTTGTCCACACACTTATTATTATTATACTTTAAAGAATTCCAAGGATATTATGAAGCATGACTTCTTTTCACAAAAACCCAGCTCAAGAATATTTATCTGTGTCCACTGTTTACGTACTTCATCTTACTGGCTCTTAATTTACATGGCGTACCAGGATTTATTAGTATGTATTTTCCCAGAACTCCCTTGGAGAGCTTTGAAAATAATGATGTCCAATATGCCACTAATTTTTCATTTACTAACCAACGAAGATGACCTCAAATGTGCACACTCACTCACAAAAGGAGATCTCTTTCTCAAGGGCATATCCAGAAGACAGGATTACTCACCCAGAGGGGCAAGGGCTCTCTCAAGAGTATATCCACTCACTGAAAGGAGAGTGAGGGCACTCATCCCAGGGAATTTACTTTGGCTGGTGTCCTAATCCCAAGGGGAGAATCCCAACTGCTGACTCACAGCTCTGAGGAAGACCAGCCCAAATCATCTCTCTAGTGGGACTCCATTTTATACTACAGTCCGCTCTGATCTGTGGTCATTCTCTTTGGCTGGAAGCCCACATCTTCTGGGGACTGTGAGCCTGGCAACAGTTCTCTACCTCGCCCCACAAGCAGAGCAGGGCCAGCAGGGGAGCAGGGATTTCAGTCAGTCCATCGCTGACCTCATTGAAAGAACATCTCCCCCACTTCTCCTTGGAATCTGAACAAAGCAATCAGGCTTCAACAGCCAGAAAGACCTGGTCTTTGTGTCTTTGGCCAGCCTGGCATTTCTTAGATCCTTGGCAGGTCCTGATCCTGGTCAGGCCTTCAGCAGGGTGGTCACATCTGCTGCAGATACACCCTCTGATTAGACTTCCAGAAAAAGTGTCTGCTTGGACACTTCCCTAACTTCCTTTTCAAATGACATAAATGCAAAAAAAAACCAAACCAAAACAAAAACCAGAATATGTAAGTATGAATATAACATTTTTTCCATGGTCATTCATATACCCAAACACTGCCGAAGCACTGCTGTAGTGCACCTCATCTAAATTGACAAAGCTGTCCTTCTGCAATAAACTCTTCAAATGCTGCAGCCTGTGTTGCAGAGTATAATAAAATATGACCTTTTAATCTCTCTGCCTAATCAGATGACACAGCACACCAGGGGAACATTAGATAGTTGTAATCACCGTAAGAAAATCTGGTCATAAATTACTAAATCATAATCTGTCTAATTCGTCTCCTGATTATATCCACACCTAGTAACGCTCGTGTGTCTCAACCTGCCTACTGATTATGTTTAGATTATTCAAATATGCAACTGTTTATTTTATACAGAATCCAGAATTACACATATAAATCTCACCAAATGCCTTTTCTATATTTCATTTTACAGATTAATAAGAATGTCTCCTTACCACAGCTTTCTGGTATGTGTGAATTCATAAGACCAAGTTCCCAAGCCCGTTTTATAAGTGGAACCGGATACTGGAACAGGGGAAAAAAAAAAAATCATCTTCTGATTCATCATAGTCAACATTTTAAATGCTATGCAGGGTAAGATAAAAGTCTGTTTTTCCCATTATACTATGCTAGATTTACCTCTCCAGTTTTGTCATATTGTGCAGCAACAGGAACAATTTCCTCCAATGCAAACTTACGAGCAGTAGCTTGAAACTCTTTCTGTTCATCGGTAAGTTCTATTAAAAAAAATAAAATAAAAAAGAAAAGAGGTCATAAATTCTCTCCTATCTTTAATTTTGCCAGTTGTCAGGCTATGAGAAAACAGAAAAGAAGTGTCCTCTCAGGACAAATCAAATAAGCACTTCTTGGGCCATTCCAGAAAGCAAAAAAACTCAGCTTCATCTTCTTCCTAGGAGCAAATCTCCACTGTTCTCTCACTGATGCCTACAATGCACTCATCTACTTTCTTCTGACCAAGCTGTCCATAAAATATTGAAAATGGAGTAGAGAGGATGGTGTAATAACCAAAAGAAACAAGAACAAGGCAGATGTCATCTGCAGCTCCTGTCTGTTCAAACACCTAGCTGCAGACTCACTGAATCTGCTTTATGTATATAATATGCCAAGATGAAGATTAATTCCTTTATAACATTCCTTACAATCAAGTTCAACTATGACTTTAACACCAAAAATGGCAATGTGAGATAATTATTCAAAGCTAAGACACTTTGGTAATATAAAAGCTTCAGGATGTGAGTTAAAAAAAGAAGAAAATCTTACAAACATTACACACATAGGTGACTTGCCTGCGCTCAGAAAAAAAACAATGCTGGCTTTCAAACATTTTTTTTAATAATACATATCTATTCAGAATAAACACCTTCATTTTAAATTCATGTTGAACTGCTATACAGGAATTTTTTTTAATTCGCAACTTGCCCTTAATTGCTGTATTTCTTCTTAAAACTGTAATACTTACCAAAGCTAAATCCAACTCCAGATTTGCCTATGTGTAACTTATGAGCAGGTTTACTAGAACATGACCTCCATCCATGCCGTGCGATGGTCTGAAGCATTTGCTAAGGATAAAAAGAACACGAGGCGTAAGATCTTTACAGCTCAAGTTTCTTAAAGATTCTAGCCTGACTGCAGCACAGTTTTAAATGCAATATCCCTCTTTAGAAACAATGTCACATCAAAAATAGTACAAGTACCACAGTGATAAAGAATTCTTGAATACCTTAAGTTTTGTTGCTGCGGCACGCAGCACTCATGTGCACTGACAGCTATGCCAGGAATCCCAGGCTATCACAGCGCTGAGCATAAGTGAACGGCCGTATCCACTTATAAGCACTGCACAATCAGTGCTTTTAAAATAATTTTAAAAGTAGAATATTTAAAATTTATGTTCACAGAGTTACAGCAACACATTTGTTTCATTTACACACACAGTCACCAAACCTGATTTTCTTGCCTACTAGAGAATATTCCATCTACCCAATGTTTACCTACATGTGTTTTAGTAAGACTTTAAAAACAACCTACCTATCAACCGATATCTACCAGAATATTTTGTTAACGTCGCTTTCTTTTAATAAGCTGCTGTGGTGGATACTTAACAATTACTGCTTTAGTCCACACAGGACAGAATCTAGCAGACAATCTGAAGTTTATTTGTCTTCTAATATACTTATCACAAATTTATTATTTTCATTGTAAGTGCTTTCTTTGCTTTTTCAAGTTTAGCACCCACAAATACTATTGTTACGGTTGTTTTCATAATGCCTTTATACTGTGCACAAACTGAATTTGATTTTAAAAGGTCATTTTACTCTAACTCTTTTATCCTTGAATAGTTATGTAATGTTTGGAAAAAAAGTGAAAAATATTTAGCTGGATAATTTCTGAAAAGACCCAAATGAATACTGTGCGAAAACAAATTCACCTAAACATTAAGAAAAAGCTTATTCTTTATTTTCTTACATTAAAATGTAGAAAGAAGTTAAAGCATGATCAGATCAGTCACTTATCTTGTAACATTAAAAAAAAACTTAATTAACCATAATAGTGCAAAAATATCACAGAAATATTACTTGAAACTCCAGAAGAGGAGGACGTGCCTTAGCTGGGCAGGCAACAAGTAGCTTCAAAATTAAGTTGTGGTAGATAACTGTGCTCTTAAAAATAAGAATGCTATGCATAGACAGTTACAAAGTCACACCACAAGTATGAACAACACAGGCAATTACAGGTATCCACATAGTGAAAAAAGTGCTCCCAGAAGATAGTGATGACATCGATAACATCAAAAGGTGAAGAAATGCAGAAATATCGCTGCTGGGCATAAAACAGGGAGAGGTTAGGATGTAACTAAATCCTGAACTCTTAAGTCAGTTCACTATGATTTTCCAGTACGCAACTTTTCATGCATTCCAAGTGTTCACAAGCCACAGACATTGCAAAATGGCATCTTGTGAAGTTTTGTATTATTGCTACCACTCTCATATAGAAAAACAAAACAAACCAACATCATCAACAAACAGCTAGAAAGACTTCAATACTCTAGAATGGTTTATAGTTAATTGGTCTGAAAAAAGCGAAGATGAGGTTAAAAAAAAGCCAGATGATTGCAATATTTTTTTCTTTTTTTTCCCCTAAGGAGCAGCCCTTAACAGTCATACAAGGCTTTGACACCACAAAGTTTTGCCTACACTTCAGAAAGTACTGAATTTAAACTAATGCTGTAACAGATACCCTGTATGAAAGAAGCTGTCACATTTATACTTGAGAACTTACGTCTGTTGTATTTTTTGAACTAGAGCAGTGTGCAAGGTCAACACTGAAGGTTACTCTCGAAACCCTCAACGCTTCCCCCCAAATAGAAATATGAACTGGACAGGTGGGATTTATAGCTGGAAGCTGCACGAGTGATCAAGTGACAAAAGATCACGTTTTGCTGCACGCAAGATCTTGGATGACCCTTTACCTACTTTGTCAGCTTTCCTGTTTCTGGACTCCAGAGGAAAAGTTCAATTCAGTGACAAACTACTGCTGCTCCCACTTGGACGCTGCTCTGAAGGTGCTTCCTTGCACTATTGTATAAGTTCTGCCACAATCATAAATATGGTTGCTAAAGTGGCAAGACTAACACTGGAGCTATGTGCTGTGAGGACAAGGGTATTGGCACAGATAGGGATACAGTCTTTATTACGTTAATGCCAAAATAACTAGAAGACTTCCAGTACCTGGGAGGGGCTACAAGAAAGCTGGGGAGGGACTGTTTACAAAGGCTTGTAGTGATAGGACTGGGGGCAATGGGTATAAACTGGAGAGGGGCAGATTTAGACTCGACATCAGGAGGAATTTCTTCACGATGAGGGTGGTGAGGCACGGGTTCCCAGGGAAGCTGTGGCTGCCCCATCCCTGGAGGTGTTCCAGGCCTGTTTGGATGGGGCTTGGGCAGCCTGGTCTGTGGGAAGTGGCCCTGCCCATAGGGGTTGGACTTAGATGATCTTTAAGTCCCTTCCAACTCAAGCTATTCTATGATTCTCTGACTTGTTCAGAAAGCTGCCCATCAAATAGAATCATAGAATCACCAGGTTGGAAGAGACCCACTGGATCATTGAGTCCACCCATTCCCATCAATCACTAAACCGTGCTCCTCAGCACCTCCAGGGAAGGTGACTCAACCACCTCCCTGGGCAGCCTGTTCCAGTGCCCAATGACCCTTTCCATGAAATGTTTTTTCCTGATGTCAAGCCTGAACCTCCCCAGGCAGTGCTTGAGGCCATTCCCTCTTGTCCTGTCCCCTTGTCACTTGGGAGAAGAGGCCAGCTCCCTCCTCTCTACAACCTCCTTTCAGAGAGCAATGAGGTCTCCCCTCAGCCTCCTCTTCTCCAGGCTAAACAACCCCAGCTCTCTCAGCCGCTCCTCGTGAGACCTGTTCTCCAGCCCCCTCATCAGCGCCGTCGCACAGAAGAAGACGGGACAGCTAAGGGCACCGGGCTGGACTCTCCCTCACATAACTGAACAAAAATGAAGAGTTGCCAAGAGCGGTTTGCGGCTGCGGGAAGGCGCCAGGAGGCTCAACGCGAGCCGCCGCCCCAGGCGAGCACGAACCTCGCCCCCCGCCTTGCGCAAGGCATCACTCCCGACACGCAGGCCCTGAGGGACTCGCTGCCCCCGACCCCGCGGTGCCTGGGGACGAACCGGGCCGCCCCTCGAGCGAGTCACGAGCAGCTGCGGGCGCGGGGAGAGACGCAAGGAAAGGGCTGCGCGAACGCAAACCGGAGTTCTGAGCCACTCCCGCTTTCTAGGCCGGAGCCGGGAGGCCGCTGGCTCGGCCGGTACCAGAGACGCGCAAACTGGCCCGCGGCCCGGCCGGAGGCTTCGCTCCGGGCCCCGCCAGGAGCCCGGGGGAACCGCGGAAGGAGCGAGAGGACAGCGACGAGACCCCACCCGCCGCCACAGCGCCCCGAGCCGGCTCGCTCACCGGTACAGCCCTCAGCGCGGACATCTCGGCGACAGCTGGGGCGGAGCTGGGGCGAGGGAGGGCGGAACTGGGAGGAGCTTGGGACGGCGAAGGGGGCGGGGGCTTAGCCAGAGGGGCGGGGCTCGGTCAATCAGGGGCGGAACCAGGCGGGGCAGCGGAGCAGGAACGGGGCGGAGCCAGGCAGGGGCGGAGCCGGATCGGGGGCGGGGCCTGGTCATGGGGCGGAGCTTGTGTGTGGGCGGAGGTGGAGCGGGAGCGGAGCCAGAGCGGGCGGGTCGGAGCTCCCCGGAGGCGGTGGAGCGGCCCTGCTGGGGGCAGGCCGCTCCCTTCAGCTCCTCTAGCAGTTCCTCCATCTTTCTACGATTCTATGATTCATAGACTGAAACGGCTGATAAGTGTTTTCGTGAGTGTTTGGTTTGGGTGAGAGAGAATACCCCCAGCAAGTGGCTGGAGCGTATCAGGTGTGCTCCTAGATCGTGTCTTCCAGCTAGTGTCATCCAAAATTCAGTTCACGTGCTTTGAAATCTCTGTGGATCAAGCCAGGTGTGGTAAGTGAGGACAACTGGGTGATTCACCTCAAAACTACATTCCTCACCTGAGCGAAGCTGTTGATGTAGACACAACCTGGGAAGGCAGCGTCTGAATCTGTCCAGCTGAGGAAACGGAGCCAGGAACACACCCTGACACCCGCTGTTCTCCAGGTTTGCCTCACACTAGAGTCACCTTTGCATGTGAAGCTTGCTCCTTGCCTCTGAAGCCAGGTGTCTATGAACTGTCTGGAAGCAGGTTTTGGTGTTAAAAAGCTGCCAGCACTCTCTGATCTCCCACAGTGCTGTTGAGGATAAGGGGTAGAAGTTCCAGAGGAATGAAAGAATGCAGGGAGCAAAAGGCGTTCAAGGAGATTTCTGCTAAATGGCAGGAGCAGCTGGGGTCGGGCACTGGAACCGGCTCCTGATGAAGGTCACTGCTTAACGCAGCTCGCTGTTGCAAAGCCGTACCCTTCTGCACACCCTCAAATCATTTTCTCACCGCCTCTCTTTACATCTTCTTGGGTAAATGAAAGAGACGCGGTTTGACAGTGTTTGGTCAGCAGAGCTCCTGCTCTGCCAGTCTGGAGGGGAAACTCAGAGGCCCGTGTCTATTAAGTGTTTGGGAAGAGAAGGCTACGGCAGACGGCGAGGGCATCTGTCAGAGCCCGAAACGCTTGGGCTTTGATGCTCAAAATGATTCACGTAAGGAGTGAGAGCGGTGGAGCCGGTAAGGAGGTGCCGTGGGGCCGGGACAGGGACGCGCTGGGGACACCGCCCCGGGGGGGGCTCGGCCGGGCGGGCAATGGGGGGCAGGAGAGGGGAGCTGGGGGGCAGAGTTGGGGGGAGCCAGAGGAGCGAGGGGCTCGGCGGCTGGAGCGGGACTGCGGGGCGCAGCTGAGGGTGCGGGGATCGCCCCCCAGCAGGAGGCACAACCGGCAAAGCCGCCGGCGAGCTGGAGGGTCCCGGCAGCGGTGTCGGGCAGGCGAGGATCCACGATGTTATCCCGGAGGCTCCAGGCGCGCCCGCGGGATGAGAGTGAGCGCTGGGCGATCGCAGCACGGGTCAGGCTGGAGCAGCCGCCGGGAGGGCAGGGGCAGGGCCGGGATGGGATGGGGCAGGACTGGGATGTGGAACGGGGACCGGGGCAGGGCCGGGGATGGGGCAGGGCCGGGGATGGGGCAGGGCTGGGATGTGGAACGGGGACCGGGGCAGGGCCGGGGATGGGGCAGGGCTGGCATCAGGGTAGAGCCGGGATGGGGCAGGGCTGGGGATGGGGCAGGGCTGGCATCAGGGTAGAGCCGGGATGGGGCAGGGCTGGGGATGGGGCAGGGCTGGGGATGGGGCAGGGCTGGCATCAGGGTAGAGCCGGGATGGGGCAGGGCTTGCGGAGCAGGCAGGGGAGCCGCGATGTGCCTGTGCCCCCAGAGCCTCCCGTGTGCCCGCATGAGGGCCCTTCTGCCTCTGCCTGCGCCACAGGAGGAGGGGACGTGGCTGCCTGCGCCTGTGGGGACTGTCGAAGGCATCTTCTGTGGCGTGACGGGCCGTCAGTGTCCTGCGTGTCTCTAGGACGTGTGCTCAGCTTCGCTGCTGCCGAACCTGCAGAGGGGAAGGTGGCAGCCGCCTCCCTTCCCCTGGGCAGAGGCCCCGGGCAGGGGGGGCCTGGGCCAGAGCCGCGGGGGTGGCAGCCGCCCCAAAACCCAAAAAGCCCTTAGCATTTTGTAGCCGTAAAAAGAGTTTTCCCTCCATGGTGCCTTAATTTAAGACTCTTTGTTGAGGAACTTCATGGAATGTTTTCAGAAATCCGAATAACCTGTATTCCCTCATCTCCGTGCCTGCTGACCCTTTAACAGGTCTCTGGTACTTCTGTGAGCCCCGACTTCTCTACACAAAACTCGTACTCCCCCATATATCCGATATCCCAAATCTAACAGCATTATTGTAGCTGCCACTGTCTGCAATGTGCAGGGGTGAGGTTTATCAGTCTGCAGGCTTCTGGATTTTCATCGTTAGTATTTTCAGAAATTTCCAGTTGTTTATCACCTTCAAGTCTACATATGCATAGGGGGTTAAGGAAAATATATTGGCCCTGCATACTCTCTTGCTGCTCGTGGCCTTTGAAGAAAGGGTTCTTTTCAGTGTTTACCAATTAATGATAAAACTCTTTCTTGGCCTGACTTATTGTGCTCTCACACTTAACCTGTCATATCTTGTGATCCTTTATGCTTTTGTCATTTGAGCAAAACTTTAACTTATGTCCTGCAATTGCCCTTTTCATTCTGTCACTGACAGAATCACAGAATGGTTTGGGTAGGGAAGGATCTTAAAGATCATCCAGTTCCAACCCCCCTGCCAAGGGCAAGGACATTTTCCACTAGACCATGTTACTCAAAGCCTCATCCAACCTGGCCTTGAACATCTCTAGGGATGGGGCAGCCATGACTTCCCTGGGCAACCTGTTTCAGCACCTTACTGCCCTCACAGTAAAAAAAAAAAAAATCTTCGTAATGTCTGATGTAAATTTCATCTCTTCAGCTTAAAACCGATACCTCTCCTATCACTGCACTGCCTGACAAAAAGCCCCTCCCCAGCTCTCTTGCAGGCCCCCTTTAAGTACTGGGAGGCTGCTGGAAGGTCTCCAAGGAGCCTTCTCTTTTCCAGGCTGAACAACCCCTACTCAATCAGCCTGTCCTCATACTAGGGGTGCTCCACCTCTCTGCTCACCTTTGTAGCCCTCTTCTGGACTTGTTCAAACAGATCCATGTCCTTTTTATGTTGGGGGCCCCAGAGCTGAGTGCAGGGCTCCAGATGAGGTCTCACCACAGCAGAGTACAGGGGAAGAATCGCCTCCCTTGGCCTGCTGGCCATGGGGCTTTGATGTAGCCCAGGATACAACTGCCTTTCTGTATTGTCCTGACCTTGCAGGTGCAGGACCTTCCACTTGGCCTTGTTGGACTTTATACTGGCTTGCTTTTGCCATTTCTCAGGCTCTTCTGAGAAAGGTGAATATATAAATGTGATCTGCTATGCCATCTGCAATGCCATTGTAGTGCGCATGAGGTTTTTTTTGTTGTTTTTTTCCCCAGTAGTTGTGTCGTTCATTGAGGTTCCAATGTCCATTCCATAAAGTAGGCTTTGTATAGATACATCCCTCTGCACAGAAGGAACAGAGTAAAATCGAGATGCAGGATGGCACCAAAGCTTCTCTGAGAATGCTACTTCAGCTCTGACTGTCAAATCCCATCATGCCCTGCTACCTCTGAGTTGCTGTGCCTTATCAGAATGAGCTAGAAGACTTTAACCAGCCACTTTGCTTCTTCCAAAGTTGTCCTATGCAGCTTTCCTCATGTTTGACTCTGTCTCTGACACAAGCAGCTCTTTATTCTGTAGGTGAGACTGTCTGAATTGTCCTCCTAGTCATCAACACGGAGATGAAACAAGGTTTTCTTCTTCGATAGCCGTGTATGTCATCCCTTCATTACACCAGAAGGTAACCTTTGGGGTCCAAGTCCTGGAACACAGGCAGGCACCTTGGGTAGCTGGGCCAGGTAAGTGGTTTAAGAGGCTTTAGTGGTGGATGAGGTTGAAGAAAGAACACTCATTCGCTTTGCAGACTACCAGTGGTGCACAGAACGCGTAAACCTCTGCCTAGGCAGTATTCTGATGAAATGAGGTAGCTGGGGGAAGCAACTACTCATTTTAAATGCAGGAAGGACAAATAAATCCTCACAAATTAATGCAGAGGGAGAAATAACGTCACTCAGTCAATGCAGAACTAGCAGGCAAAACTGCACATGTGGAATCCAGTGATTATTGGAGTAATTGGCCTGAACTGAGACCTCTGGAAGGACAGATAAGGTGTTACACCCCCATTTAATTTTCTTCAGACTAGCCAGGGCAGGTAGCTCTGCAAGACCTGGTGTTGCTTTGGCTATGAGAAGGCAGGACCCCGTGTCGCCTCTAATGCTTGGAGGGCTGGTCTGTGTTTCAATGCAGGCATAGGAACAACATCCACGATCTACGCATATTAGTTTACTCGTAAATAAAATAATTGTGTGATCTTGTGACTCTTGAGCCAGTTGCTGAAGTCGTTTATTTGCAAGTCTTGGAAAGCACCTTTTCCTCAAACCTCCGTTGTGTAAAACTGTGGGCGATGGCCGAAGCCTGCATTTCGGCTGCATGGGGCGATTTCAGATTTTTTTCCAGGACGAGAAATTATCTATGTCGGCTCGGCGACGTTTCCCTAAGGACGGAATAACAGATAAACAGCAACGAGCCATCTCGGCGCCGCGTCCCTTTGCTGCAGCGGCGACTCGGGCTGCCTCGGCTGAAGAAGAATCTCAGCCCCCCGCCGGGTTCCCCCCAACCCCGAGCTCCTGCCGCCCCGTCCAGGCGAAGCGAAGGGAGGAGGAGGGTGGTTGGAGCGGGTCGCGCCCGGGTCCGGGGGACCGAGGCGGCTGCGTCCGAGCGGGCTCAGCACGGGCGGCCCGGACAGCTCCGCGGAGACCGAGAGGAGGGGACGGAGCCCCGCGGGGAGAGAGGAGGGAAAGGACGGGGGGGGACGGAGCCCCGCGGGGAGAGAGGAGGGAAAGGACGGGGGGGGACGGAGCCCCGCGGGGAGAGAGGAGGGAAAGGACGGGGGGGACGGAGCCCCGCGGGGAGAGAGGAGGGAAAGGACGGGGGGGGACGGAGCCCCGCGGGGAGAGAGGAGGGAAAGGACGGGGGGGACGGAGCCCCGCGGGGAGAGAGGAGGGAAAAGGACGGGGGGGACGGAGCCCCGCGGGGAGAGAGGAGGGGAAAGGACGGGGGGGGACGGAGCCCCGCGGGGAGAGAGGAGGGAAAAGGACGGGAGGGGACGGAGCCCCGCGGGGAGAGAGGAGGGAAAGGACGGGGGGGGACGGAGCCCCGCGGGGAGAGAGGAGGGAAAAGGACGGGAGGGGACGGAGCCCCGCGGGGAGAGAGGAGGGAAAGGACGGGGGGGGACGGAGCCCCGCGGGGAGAGAGGAGGGGAAAGGACGGGGGGGGACGGAGCCCCGCGGGGAGAGAGGAGGGAAAGGACGGGGGGGGACGGAGCCCCGCGGTTTGTCGCCCGCCGCCCGAGTCGCCGAGGCGGGTCCCGAGGAGGGGTCCGCGTCGGGGGCCCGCCCCCCCGCCCGGCTCGGGCACCGCCCCCGGGGCTCGGCGCAGGCGTCGGCCGCGGGGCCGGCGGGCCGGGAGGGTCGGCGCTCCGAGCGGCGGAGCGGGAGGGCGGCTGCCCGGCCGCCTCTCATGCCCGCGCGGCAACAAAGAGCGCGCTGAGCGGCGGGCGCAGGCGCCGGGGCCCCGGCTGTGCCGGCGCGGGGGGCACCGGGAGACGATGGCGAGGAAGGGAGAAGCCTCCGCGCCTCTCTACGGTGAGCGCGGGGGGCGGCCTGTTTGCGGCGCCGGGGGAGCCCGCGTCCCTGCGCGGGGAGCGGCAGGTGCGGGGCCGGCGGGGGAGGAGCGGGATGCGGCGGGGAAGGTCACGGCGGGCGGCTCTCCCTCCCGGGGCTCCGGCTCCGCTCCGGGGAAGCTTTGCGGCAGAGGACGCGGGGCTCGCCGAGCCTCTTAGCGTGTTTGGAGGTGTCGCTACGAAACCGATTATTATTATTTTTTTTTTTTTCGCTTCCAACGTGCGCGAGATTTCTATGGCAAAACAAATCTGGAGAATGGAGCGAAGCTGCCTAGAAACGAGGCTGCGCTCCGCGGGTCCCGCAGGCGCCGGCTGAGTTAGCGCTGAGCCCGGTGGGTAGCGCAGCCCCGGGCTCGGCGGGCGGCTCCGCAGCCGCCTCTGCGCCCCGAGCCCCGCGTCGGCGGGGGCAAAGCTCGGAGCTGGGCTTCCTCCCCCAAAGGAAAAGGGGGAAAAGCCTTTTAGGGAGGGAAAGAAGTTAAGAGCGTCCAGGGAGGTGATGGAGCCCCTGTGCTCGGCGCTGGCGAGGCCGCACCTCGAACACGGTGTTCGGTTCCGGGCCCCTCGCCGCAAGAAGGATGTTGAGGCTCGGGAGCGAGTCCAGAGAAGGGCAAAAAGCTGGGAAAAGGGCTGGAGAACAGGCCTTATGAGGAACGGCTGAGAGAGCTGGGGGTGTTTAGCCCTGAGGAGCCTGGGGGGAGACCTTATCACTGCCTGCAACTGCCCGAAAGGAGGTTGTAGAGAGGAGGGAGCTGTCATCTCCCGAGTGACAGGGGACAGGACAAGGGGCAGTAGCCTCGAGCTGCACTGGGGGAGGTTCAAATTGGACATTAGGAAAAGTATTTTTACCGAAAGGGTCATTGGGCACTGGCACAGGCTGCCCGGGGAGGTGGTGGAGTCACCATCCCTGGAGGTGTTTAAAAGATGGGTGGACGAGGCACTTAAAGATTTGGTTTAGTGGCAGGTAGGTATTGTTGGACTCGATGATCTCAGAGGTCTCTTCCAACCTGATGATTCTGTGGTTCTGATTCTATGATTCAGTCTAAATAGGCGATTCTGTTGTTATTTAACTTCTGAGAGAACCTGTTCCTGCTCCTCTGGAGCTGAAATGGTGTTACAGGTCACTGTGGAAGGAGTGGGCCTAGGGCTGTAGATGTTCAGCACTGATGGTAGGAAGGTAGGCATGGAAATATTCTCTGAAGGAAGAGCAGGAATACGGGATTCGGGAAGGGAAACCACCTTTCAGGTAGGGTTCAATCAGTGCTGTCTGCGTATGCTTCCTCACTTGTCGTTTGTAAGCAGGAACGCTCTGGCAAGAGAGTCGTGACAGGAGCTACTGAGTGCTGTGTTGTCATGGTACAGTGAATTTTTTTAACTTGGTTTTTCAAAGCATGTTGCTCAGATGAGAAAGGATGATCCTTTAGGTTTTCAGCTTGAGGGAGGAGGGCAGTGATTCTATAATCAACTTATAGTTATGAAGAATTATTCTGACTAGAATTTTTGCTGTTTTAGCTGTTTCATGCAATAAGTGTGTTTGCTTCCATTTATCTCATTTGCACATATGGGTGTTGTTAAGGGTAGTGTGTATTGTGTTGCCATGTTTGCAGGAGTCTTGAGTAATTTGCTCCAGTCTTGTATTAGCAAGCAAGGTTTGAATTCATATTTTTTTTTTCCCTATTAGACCACATCATGATAAGGACATATAAAAGGAAAGTGTGACATTTCCAGATTCAGCATATACAATGCATTTTTCATTATACATTAGGTTGCTGTGATAGTTATTGTCTTGATTTTGTTGTCTGTGCCAGTAACTAGTTATTTGTTAGCCCCCAGGTATGGGTATCCTACACCTCTCCCAGGAATCTCAAGGATCCCTCAGAGTTTCAGCATTTATGAAGCACAAAGGCAAATTTTTCGCAAAAGTTTTGGTCTTTTAACTTGTTGCATCAGTCTGGCTCTCTAGGAGAGGCGAGTCAAACTCGTGGTTGACAGTTGATGTTAGGCTCCATGAGCAGTTTTGCGACTACCTCAGAATTCTCTTTGAGGTAAAGAGTCCCCTATCAGGTGACTGGTTATTAGTGAGTGACTGCTGGAAGCCCAAGGTACCTGACAGAGTGGTTGACTGTCAGTGTGAATGTGGCTCTGTGGAAGGTTTTGATAAGCCTGTAGGCATTCCTCTTAAACTCTGGTTTTTAATTGCATTCTCTGAATGCATGTGTGAGAGGGATCTAAGTTCTTCTTCAAAAACAAGCTTCTTGTTTGTTCCTAACTTTAGTCCCCATTGGGATAGCTGTAAGCTGGCTCCAGGAATTACATTAAATATTTCCTTAAAATGGATTAAATATGAAGGATGTGTCAAAAACTATGACATCGACTTAATCGAGGTCTTTCTCGCAGGGGACTTCCAAATGAGAAAAACCAAAATTCTTTCCCAACAGGAAGATTACCACTGAAACTAAGGAGGCAAATTACTCATTATTTCCTTTATTTCCATTATAGCTGACTTTTGGGGTTGAGATCTTTGTATTTAATCAGAGTAGTATTTTTTTTTTGTGTAACTGCAGTAAAAGGGCTGTCATGTGACTGTTGAAATCAATGGTAAAATTCTTTTTTACTTCATTGCATCATCTGGCTCTTTGCAGCGATTGTACTATAAGCAATTTCCTATGGTGGTGAGCTGTAGTTCATTCGTTAGCTTGCAAATCACTGAGGTCCAAACAGATGATGACATCTTTCGAGAAAGCTTTTATCACTATTTTAAGAAAGGTTATTGAGGGGAAGTATGTAAAGTGCCAAATTTTATTACTTTTTACTCAAATTTAGCTAGCTTTCTTTTTTATATCTGCATATTTAGATCTTCTCTAGGAACAACTACTTCCCTGGGATTTTGTTTGCCAGCAGTGGGTGCAACCAAAAATTGAGTCTGTAATTGTGTTTCGTGATTACTGTTGTGATTATGTCAGGTTTTTTGTCTGAAATGGATTCTATTTTACCAAGTCAGGGAGATTCTTCTGTTTCCCTTGGAAGATCTGTTGATGAACTATGAAACTTTTTATCAAGATACGTTATTTCTTATAGCGTGGCCTACATTTTCCTTTCTTAAGTTCATACAGTTACACATGTGCTAAGCAGGAAGGACATCCTTGAGCTAAGGAGATGGACTGTTTAACCATAACAGTGTCATATGTGTGGGAGCTATTGGCTGTGATACTGCTGCAGATAAAGCCTCCTTCTCTCCTGCTGGTAAATCCCATGTATTGCGGTGTGTTATTCATTTTTCCCTTCTGAGGTTCAGATTTCATACCAGTGAGTGACATTCACATTAAAGCTGAAAGTTAATTTAACACTTTATTCACATTTTAATATACTCAGAACTATTAGAATTAGGTGATACTCAGATTCAGGTGGTTTAAAACTTTCTTCCTCTGACATGAATTTGGTCCACACTATCTAAGCTTTGCAGTGCATATTTTAAGTGGGGTAAATAATTTACTCCTTGAGCACATCTGCTGAACGTAGGTAGAGGGTTTTGGTGAGGTCTGATTTCACTAACATCCTAGTTCTGGGTAAAACAATTCACTGTGTAATAAATTTAGGGTGCTAGGGGGGAAACCAGAGAATTTTAAAAGCAACACCCTGCGGTATGTCTCCTGTTGTCTGTTACTGCAGATAAATCTCTCCGAGTAAGAACTTTTCTTTCTTAGATTGTTGCTTTGTCTTTTGCCTGGTCCTGTGGCAATGTCTTCCACAACATTCTTGTCTCAAGAGTTAATAGTCAATGTCTCAGTATCCAAGTAAAAATGAGTAATGAGTGGTGTCGATATTAGGATCAATGCTATTTAATGTCTTTGTCAACAACAGACAGTGGGAATGAGTGAACCCTCAGCAAGGCTGTAGATGACACCAAGCTGGGTGGTGCGGTTGGTTCACTGAAAGGAAGGGATACCACCCAGAGGGCCTTGAACAGGCTTGAAGAGTGGACCTGTGCGAACCTTTAGTTCGGGAAGGCCAAGTATGAGCTTATACACCTGAGTTGGAGCAATCCCCATATCAGTACAGGCAGGGTGAAGAATGGATTGAGTGTAGTCCTGAAGAGAAGGACTTGGGGGTGCTGGTGGATGAGAAGCTCCACATGAGCTGGCAAGGTGTGCTTGCAGGCCAGAAAGCCAAGCTATCCTGGGCTGCATCAAAAGTGTGACCGGCATGTTGAAGGAAGGGATTTCCCCCCCTACTCTGCCCTTGTGAGACCCCACCTGGATGCTGTGTTCAGCTCTGGAGCCCCCAAGATAAAAAGGACATGGATCTGTTCAAGCAAGTCCAGAGGAGGCTACAAAGATGATCTGAGGGCTGGAGCACCTCCTGTACCAGGACAGGCTGAGAGAGTTGGGATTGTTTAGTCTAGAGAAGAGAAGACACCAGGAAGACCTCCTAGCAGCCTTCCAGTTAAAAGGAGTCTATGGGAGAGCTGGGGAGGAGCTTTTTATCAGGGAATGATAGGACAAGGGGCAGAGGTTTAAACTGAAAAAGGATAGGCTTAGATTGGACTTAAAGCAGAATTGTTTTACGATGAGGATGACGAGATGATGGAACAGGTTGTCTCGTGCAGTTGTGGATGCCCCATTGTTGGATGAGTTCAGTGTCAAGCTGAATGTGGCTTAGATAACCTGATGTAGGGGAAGATGTCCTTGCCCATGGCAGAGGGGCCAAACCAGGTGGTTTAGAAAGATCTTTTCCAACTCAAAGCATTCTATGATCTGTATATACCATTTTTGTACTTGTAGAAAGCACCTGTTGTTCCAAGTTGTTTAGATGGCTAAAATTCTTATACTGTCCCTCTAATTTGCCTGGGTAGTAATTCCATGAAGGAGAAGATGGTGTGTTGACTTTGTGATGAGATCCTGTCAGTTAATTAAATTGAATTTGATTATTTATTCACAATTTTTCCTATAAAAAAGTAAATTTCATGAAATTACCAGAACTCAGGAAGCCAGTTTTCCTGTGCTCGTGTCTTGTGACTGATTGACTTTGTTGTCAAAGTCAGTCAAGTTTGAGGGAACATTTAGACAGTAACCTGCCCCCTGCATCTCCAGTTCTCTGCAGTCTAATATGCTGTTTGCTTAATCTTTTGTGCTTCAAGGCACGCGCAGGGTAGTCTTCCTCTGCCTGCTGCTGGTTTTCACAGAATGTAAAATTCTCTTAACATACATCCACTCTTCTAGCAGTTTTAATGGAAATTGATGATGGAATCGTAAGTTATTGGAAAGTATAAACAAAATGTACAGAAGGTTTATGCAGTCACATTGCAGATGTTTTGAAAAGTAGATTTAACAAACACAATCACTACAATACTCAAAAGAGTGACTTACTGAAAAAATGCAAATAATGCAGGATGTATTTTGATTGAGGTAAAACTGACTGATCAGTTTTGGGCCATTTTTGTGGCTACTGTTTCTGTCTTGATTTCATGAACATAAAATGAACACCGTAGGGGAAATATACAAGACCATCACACTCTGGATGAGCTGGCTCTCTAATATCTCAAATGTGTCTTCCCAGAGCAGAACTGGGCTCTAAATCAGGTGTCTAATGCGGAGATGTGTCTGCATACTCTGAGCTGTATGACATACTTATGACTTGTAGTCGGGAAGTTCATAATCATGTTGAATGTTCTTGGAATAGATAAGACAAATTACATATCATAATTCACTGAACAATCAGTATAGTATCGAGAAAAAAAAAGAAATGCAGTACAAATTTGCTTCACTTTACCCTTTTGTCATTACAAGATTTTAACTCGTATTTATCTCTAAAGAAGTCAACAGAAAATTGTGCCCCAAAACTTTAGGAAGCACAGGACTAATAACCCTAATTTAAAGATCTCTATTGAACTGTGTGAGAGTGAACACAGAGATTTGCAATAACTTTCTAGATAAATTATTTTCAATTATGTAAATATGCTATTCAGAACTGTTTAAATACATATTTTCATAATATGTACTTCGAAGACATTAAATGCATATCACTGAGTGCAATGGGAGGTGATATAAATATGTATCTAGACAATGTTGAAGACACATACTATTTTTATTGGACTGTAGTGACCATCTCTATTAATGGGTACTTAAAAATATGTATTTACCCAATAGAACAGAGACTTTCTGAATAGCAGTGTGGTTTATTTTTTTTACGGTAAACCCTTGATTACAAAGATAACTGGATCTTCTTAGTTTTTTGTCCAGTTGTGGTATTTTGGAAGTATCTGTACTTTGGTACTTCAGTAATAGCAGTGCGTTCACAGGATTCCTGCATTTTGCTGGTCTTGGAAACCATTTAAACACCTTTTCTTCAGCTGGATTACCATGGAGACTTTATGGGTTGACCTGGATTTATAAAGCTAGGCATATTCTAATTTTTTTGCAAAAATTATTTGACAGATTGTTGATGAGGTGCAAACAATAGCTCAGTTAAACTTACAAACATCTCCTTTGATACAATAGTAAGTGCTTTATTCATAAAAGTATCTGAGATAAATCATCATGAATTCAATGTGTTTTCTTAAAATATGGAAGGAGCTGTGTAGCAGAAGTGGTTAGGTTGGTAAGTGAATAGGCAATAAACGAGTAGGATTTAGTCAGTGTGAATTGCTCATCTAGTGGTCTGGTACTTATTCATATTTCTTGAGCCAAATTAATTACTACGGTTTCCAGTCCAATTAAGATTCTAGAGCATGTGAAAGTATCCAGGGTCTGATTTATCATCCTTTCGACCTTGAGTATTGTACTTCTTTCAGCTTATGGACTTAAGCTGAGCCGTCCTTGGGAGTAGGGTATGAAGGAGGATGATGCAATCAGAACATCTTTAAGAAAGGAGATAAACTTAACTCTTATGCATAGTGATATGCTGTTCAGTTGATTACTCATTGCTGAGTGGTGTGACTGTCACAGAGCATTACCCAGAAAGAAATAGCTTAATAAGCTAGGCTTCTTTATGACTAAAACTTTGTTATGCCTTTTAACAAGGAGGATATTAATACATAGTTGAGGGGAAGTTCTCTCTGCTATCATGCAATTTCACAATGATGTAATGAAATTAACTCTGGCCTTTGAATAATTTCTACGTGATACAAACTCCAGGAAAGTGTGGATGGGTAATGGGGTTGTCAGGCAGGAGGCAGAGCTCAAACCCACTGCCTGTAGTAGAACACCCTGTGTTGTTAAAGCGAGACCTCACCTATGTATATGGCACTTTTAAAGCCTTCGGTGTTCTTACTTCCCTTGGCCACGTGCTCTGAAAAAGGAGACCTTGCACAGAAACATGAAGTGTAACTATTGCAGAGTTAGAATGAGTAGATGTACCATGACTTGGTAGTTTTGTCAGAGTTGGTGAATGCTTCTGCTTAGGAATCCATTGATATCAGGGCGCTGAGAGCACAAATTGCCGAAGGCTGTCCTGAACAGTCGCACCTGGAGCTTCCATCCTTGTCCTCTGACCAAGGGATCCATTTAAGCTCAGACTAGTGCCTTTGGTTCCAACCTGAACTGTATACCCTGTCCTGTTTCTGCAATGCTACGTCGGATCCCTGGGCAGACCCTGGTTTGTTACCCTGTCTTGCCTGGTGATCACCAAAGTGTCTGTAGGACCTGTTGCAGACTCCGCTTTGCCAGCATCTGGTGCTGTAGGTGTGGGATCATCGCACAGTCTGGGCTCTGGGCATCCTGGGTCCAGGCTTGCCTTCCCTTGGGCTGCTTCTTGACCCTCTGTAGCCTGTCTCTACATCATTTTGTATTCTCTAACACCAAAAGATGATCCTTTTTGGATTAAGTGGCACTTTGTGCATTTGCTGCAAAGTAGTTTTTACAACTCAACTTGATAAAAAGAAAATAAAGAAACCTCCTCCTGTCAACAGCAGAGACACCAGTGGTTATGTGAAGATGTGACCTGGCACTTTCCTGATACCTGTTTGACACGCTTACGCTCTGGTGTGCTGGTAGTTAAACATCCTCAGCTGTTCTTCTCTTTCCAAACTTCTCTCACTTTCAAAATCTGGTACAGTCTTATGTGTAAGATAAAAACAAAATGAAATCTAGCCCTGCCTATTTCTCTCTTGTGCACATACATATAGTGTATGTGTTTGCAGCTTCCCAGAAGCCTACTGGAAAACTGAGGAGGCTTGGTCAGTCAGGAAGCAGACAAATAGAGAACTTGTCTGGCTGCAGCTGCATAAAAAATGATAAGTTTATATCTCAGTGTGCGGTCCTAGTAAAAGGTCAAACTTTTTATTTCTTTCTTCCTCCTTTAGTCCAAGATGGTTACTGATTTCAGTTCTAAAGCGATCAAGGGTTCATGTAGCAAGTATTTGCAAACCGTTCCCCACACCCATCCCCTGAAGCCATAGCTCAGCTGTGCTCCCAGCCCTTCATGGAAAAAGAACAAGCCTGAGGCTTTAGCGAGTTGCTTAGGTTGCTGTGTTCTGGGATTTGGGCTTTTTGTTCTTTTGCTGTTCCAAACACCTGTACCACTTGGCTCTCTTGCTGCTTCAAAAAAAGTGTTGCAAGAGATGAAAGAGATAAGAGCCTAAACATTTTTGCATGCTGAATGTGGTCATTATGCCGCAAAAAGTATCTCTGGTCCTAGCAGTAAGCTTTGGGCCTAGTGAATCAGAACTTCCCAGGAAGCCAACGCTTTGAAATATATTTAAAGCCTTGCAACGGCTGGGCTATTGCCTGCTGTCTGCCATCTAGGTCTTCACAGGTCTGGGCTGGAAGAGTGCATTGTGTACCTGGGAAAGAAGATGGGTATTTACAGACGTGTGGAGTTAATTCTTGCCAGTCTCAGTACAGATTGGAAAAAAAAAGCCTTTTTTCACCAGTTTCTGCAGACCTTTGGCATTTACGAGAAATTCTTAAAGATGCCTCCTCCAAAGGGTGCATTTATAGTGCTGTTGGGTTTTCCATTATAGCTTCTCTCCAGCATATCGATTTTCATAATATGTCATTGAAATATCAAAATACAGTATCACCATAACTGTTGTCGTGCCTGGGCTAGAATGTAATTGTAACTCTGTTGTAGCAAATTTGTCAGAGTTTCTCAGTTTGTACAACAGTGAATCTGGGACAGTTCTCATTTGGCTCATTAGAGGTGAGGGAAGGATGGGAAATGAAGAAAAGTTTTTGATGTTCTGTGTTACAGTTGGGCTGTAATAAGAGATTATGACATCTGAAAATCTTGTTGGTGGGCAAAGACGAAACACCATAATCACCTGGTCAGGAGAAAAATTTCTGTTACAGTTAAACCAAACCAAACCAAACCTGGAGATGATTTAGTAAATTCAGTAATTTATCTTCACTTGGATGTGAAAAAACTTGTTTGTTGTGCATTTGCTCCTGAAGTGCAAAAGCACATAACATTCATAGTTGCTTACCTGTGTTTGTTGTTTGTTTTTCTTATTGCTAATGCCTGGTTCAGAGGCAGTTGGGTTTACAAAATCTGCTGGTATGAGTATATAGTTTTCTCTGGCATCTGGGTGTTGAGTCAAGGCGAGTCTTGCTAATGATTGTTAGCCTAGTATGATAGTACAGAAACATCTAGTGTAAATTAAGTTGCCTTAGAAATATTAAAGCACATAAACATAAGAGCTTTCCTGTGAGGTCAGGAACAAGGTGTGTTTGATGAAATATTACTCTGCTTTGTTTAGCACAGTCAAAATAAACGTGTCCCCAGATTTGTTAACAGCCATTGGTTGTTACAGTGAAAGCTGAGTGGAACACAGTGACTGTGCATCATACTGCATGTCCACAAGCCTGGACATTTAGGTTTTTTGCATATAGTCTTTTTCCTGCTGAACTTATAGCAATTCCTTTGTGACTTTGAAGGATGTATTTCACTTATAGGTTGAAGAAGTTCTGAAGAAGTACCCAAGAAAATCCTGGAAGAAGACAAACAGGAAAACCTTTCAAAGTCCCTTCCAAATTTACTGATCACTTGTGTGGGAAGTGGTCAAGTCTCAGCAAGTCTGAGAGCCAGAAAGCAGTGTTAGTGTGGGACGCCTCTGTCTCTGTTATCTTTTGCAGTGTTTGGAGCACCTCCTGGTCAGACAAAGTAGACAGCATTTGGCCCTGGGTCAACATTCATTACTTAAATACTCATTCCTTATTTCTTCTTGGATAGAGAAAATAGTAGCCAAGAGATCTAGTTCATAGTACTTATTGGACTTTGCTGACTTAGATGAACTAAAGGGATCTCATTCAGGTGGTGTGATATGGAGGACATGAACTCCATGAAGGTAGTGGGAAAGCAGTGACAAACCCAGTAGGTAGTGACTGGGAAAAAAGTAGGTTTCTAGTAAAGCTGTGTTTTATTTTTCTTGGGATTGCCAGGAAACAAATGCCTGTTGTCCATTAGAGTTAGGTACCTAAGTTTCCTTAGGCAACGGATCCCAATAGTAACAGTATATTTTTGGACAAAAGACTTGTGCAACTTAAACTTTGTCTTTAAAGTTCTTTCATTTTTTTTACCCCTTGATATTGTTCAGTCTGAATTTGTTGGTACCATCCTTTCATGATCCTGGAATTCCAGTCTCTGGAATTTACTCCAGTCCAGGTATAGATATGACTACTATTCTACCTGTCATTCTGAGTAAAGGGCTGCAATCCATATGAAACATCAAAGCTGGGTTTTTTTCAAATCACGTTAATTTGCTGTGGCACTTTAGAGCACCTGGGCTGCTACAAGCGCCTATAAGTAAAAGAAGCCCAAAAGAATCTCTCTAAATTGTGGGTTGATCCCATGCAGCCTACTGCTACTGATGTAGAAATTCAGTGCTGTCCACGTGCCATACAAATTATGGGGAAATTTTATGGGCAGGAATGGAATGCTCCTGACTGTTCCTTCTAACTGAGGAAAGGCCGCTCAGCAATATTTACACATTCCCAGCCTTGATCCATGTCAGTGAAATCATTCTTTCCCTTGTAGATTGTGCTAAGTGTGCTAAGAGAGCTGCAGCAAGTGACTACTCCTTGTGTGTACGTTGTTGAGCAGCCTCTTAAAAGTCAAAGCTCTTTTATTGTGCTAAAACCTGGACTCATGCCTTTGGATGACCTCTGGCACTGCTAAGATGAGGAAGTTTGGCCTAAAGAGAACCTTTCCCTAGAGAGAACCAGTGGCTGAGGTTCTTGGAAGATGTTTGGTGTGTTACCTGTTTCTTAAACCATGAGATAATCTGTTGTAGTGTACTGTTTAGGGTGTGCTGCTCACCTGGTAAGGGTACCTGTTTGTGCCTCAGGACCGTGTGTCAACAGAAAGAGGAGCTCCAGCACAAATGGACCAGGATTCTGCTTCATTCTCTCTTCTGCACAGCTGATCATGCGTATAAGAACGTGTCTTTGTCAGGTTCACAGAGTCCTACTGGGCCACTTGCCTACAGAGCTTCTAGGCTTGCACAAGCTGATGTGCGATGAAATCTGGTAGCTGCATTAGTGTCCTTCATAATCAGTGTGCTTTGAAATAGATGAATATGCTGAATAATAGCTCTGGTACTTGTTATTTGAGATTATTTGTACTGGATGTTACAGTAAAATTAATTGTTTTTTTCATCGTATTTTTCTACAAGAGTTAGAATTTCTTGGACGTGATCAGGTTGTTAAAAAACAGCTGACTAACAATGTCGCAAAATAAGGGTATTTATTTTTAGATTTTTTTCCCCCCAGCAGAATGATAAATAGTTCCTATGCTGCTGCTGCTTTGCTCTATCTGACAAAAGGCAATGAGCTGTATCTGTGAATACCCTTCTTTGTTGATGTCAGTACAATGCTGTACTGTGCTAGCATCTAGACAACTGCTATAAACAGGAGAATGATAATGAGTGCCGTGTGCCTGTCACCAGTACTCTTGAACTCCTGTAATATTTGCCCCCATAAGGAATGTATGGGTTTAAGTGGGATTTGTCAGATAATAAAGTGTTTAGGCACACATCTATATTTATTTGGAAAAATATGTATGTAGTATGTACATGCATATGTATTTCCTTGACAGCATTTTTCAGGCGTCTGTCAAGGTTCCTGCTACAACCAGACAAAATGTCAATAGCAGAATTATTATAGCCATGAATGTGTAATTTTATTTGGAAAACAAGTAAGAAAATATCTATGTATATTGTATTCCTTTATGTAGCTCGTGCTGAGTAGACCCTTGCTAATTTATGCTGCTGGGCTCTCCACAAAAGGCTGAGTGTTGTGACAAGAGAAATGTCACAGTAGTCCAGTGCTTTGCCACATGCTGAAGGCCAGTTCTGGTCCTCCAGCCCTCCAGTCTGAGGGAGGACATTCATCTCAACAGCATCTTGGAGCTTATTTTATAGTAGTAGAGAAAATTATAAAAAACACAGCTATTGGAAACTACCGAATTTTTCTTCTGATCTCTTTATAATGAAGAGTTTCCCTTTCAACAGAGGGAATCAGAAATCTATAGGTAGTAAATGAGTGGTTTGGGATGCTGAAAAACCAAAATCAACCTCAAAAGAAGTGAATCCATATCCGAGGTAGTACAGAGATAAATAAAGAAACCTCCTAGAATTCTGAGTCATGGACTGTCAGTGGAGTTGTACAGCATGTTTGGGAATGTGGCTTTGCAAGCAGAAGTAGACAAACCCCCAGCTGCCAGAGAGGTCTTATCCAAGACTTTTCCCTGTTACATGCACTGTAACAACTGCCAGAAAAAGCTGTACAAGAAAACCTATGAATGTTCTTTATTTATGTTGTATCTCACTTAAAGGTGTAAGGAAAATATAAGAAAGTAGCACACAGTAAAGGAGCAATCTGGAGGAGTGTTTCTTTTCTCCCTGCAGAATGACTTCCATTTGTTGACTAGTGACTGCTCATAATGTAGCTGTATTTGCAAGCCAAGATGGGAGCTTATATCCATGCAAGTATTAAAGTGGAGTTAATACTTTCTCTCTCTAGTAGTGTTAGTTCATCTTAGCACTTGGCACCATGTCATGGTATAAGCATTCGGAAACCTCAGTGAACTTGCTGATCAAACAAAAGTGATGCTGGAATTAACTTAGGATAAAGGCTTATGGGTATGCTGGAACTAGGTTGTAGTCTCTCCTGCCTTTCTTGCCTATCTTGCAACACATGTCAGCACATGGGCTGAGAAGAGTCAGAGAACACTGTTTTGCACAGCAGTGATCCAGGAGATCTCTGGTCACAGTAGCATTTTTCTGCGGCTGGTACGGTGAACTAGACTGGCCAGCTATCTGGCAGGCTCACAGCATGAACCTGATTCAAAGAAAAACAACATTGGAATGGCCATACCTGATCTATGTGAAAATTCCTCATGTTTGGAGATCTTAGTAAAAACAAACAAGCAAAATCCTTCCAGATCCTCAATCATTATGAATAGAGTCTCTGTGACTGGCTCTGTACTGGTACAGTAAATAGGCATGGATGCAGGCTCAAGTGCTGGCACGCAGTGTGTGCCATTCAGCTACTGGAACCTTCAGCAGCAAAGTTCTGTCATTCACTGCTGAGTTATTCTACTGGGACCTAAGGAACGTCTCCAGATCAGCTGCCCTTGTCCTTATGTATGATTTTTAATTTCTCAGATGTCATCTGTGAGTATTGTACGTTGGATACAAACAGGTCCAGGAAATTCCTGAAGATAGCTGCTTGGTGCAGGTACTAAGACAGCTGACTAGGAAAGCTCCTTGCTTAGATCTGTTGCTTGTGATGTTGAAGAAGTTTGTTTCCTTTATCCTAGGTTTCTTGAGGCAGCATCTCTGATGTTAGTACCTCAGGCTCATGTATGATGGTCCAGCATCAGGTTACAGCTCACTGCAAGTGCCTCCAGAGAGGGGCCCAAACAAAGAAATTCCTGGGCAGTTACACCTTGACAGTCCAAGCTCTCCCACCCTGCCCCCTCCGGTGCTTTTCATGCATTGTCCATGAGGCAGTTTGCCCAGTGGTGAATTAGGGGTTTGGTGTCTTCTCATTCTTTATGTTTTTTTTTTCCCCCTTCTCTCTAGACAGGCCGTCTTTTTTGTTATCTTCAAGGTTTGCAACTGTTTGTAGGTCCTTTGTCTTCTGGCTTCACCTGGTTCTGGGGCCTTCTTGTATGCAACTCAGTACAAGTTCAGTTCAACCTGTCTGAGTGAAAGCTGACAGCTCACGGCCTGAGGCTTCAGCAGTTCCACTGCTTGTGTGAAGCAAGTCCTGCTGTGTCATGCTTCTTTCCAGTTTTGGGAGGCTTCATCTAGAGTTCATTTTTACAGCATAATGCAAAGCATCTAACTCTAAAGTGTTGGATTAATCATATTTCAGACTAGAAAAAAATAATATTCTTTAAACAGAGAGGGATTTATGGGCTGGGTGGTGACTGGTGGCTGTCTTGGTCTTGGTGATCACAAAGTTGTTGAGTTTCAAATGCCTGTTGACAGGAGAAAAACATCCAGGAAAACTCTGGCCCTGGCGAGAATAGACTTTGGGGCTGCTGAAGGAGCTGGTTAATAAGGTATTGGGGCCTGTGAATTGGGGCTGGTCACCTTTAAAGAGCTGTCTCTTCAGAGTGCAGTAGCAGGCAATTCCAAATTGTGGGAAGTCAAGCAAATGGAGCAGAAGGCCGGCTTGGATATTCTAGAACTTAGAAAAAGAAACTGTAGGGACATTGGAAGCAAGGATAGGCGATGCAGGTACTCCACAGAGATGTAGGGAGAACATCAGTGCTGCCAAAGCTCTATTAGCATTCAAGCTGGCCAGCA
Organism: Clamator glandarius; assembly: GCA_033459285.1. Taxonomy (NCBI): domain Eukaryota; kingdom Metazoa; phylum Chordata; class Aves; order Cuculiformes; family Cuculidae; genus Clamator; species Clamator glandarius. Next base: position 5,304,049 of record JAUNZM010000039.1, read on the forward strand.
CTGTGAAGGATAACGAAAGGGCTTTTTACAATATATTAAGAGGAGGATCAGAGAAAACATTGGTCCATGAGGTTGTCACCTCAGAAATCAGGATGTAGACCGAGTGGAGACATTTAATGCCTCTTCTCTTCTGTCTTCGACACTGCTGATGGTCCCTGGGACCCCCAGAGCCCTCTGTTGGAAGGCTGTGACTGGGGAGTCGTCACCTTTCCTTTCTGTACGATGAGAGAAAGCTAAATATTTAATTAGAAGATTAAATTATGTACTCATGCTTTTGTGTGCTACATTTGGTGACAACTGCGTGTTACGTTGTCTTTCTCTGCTGCTTTGGTTGCGTTACAAAAGCAGTGGCAAGTTGCACTGGGGTCACTTGCAGCTTCCTCCTGACCATTTGAGACACAACCTCTCACCTGAGTGTTGCCAGTGCTCCTACAGTGTAGGTACTTCTAAGTAACTGTGAGCTTGCATTCCTCAAAAGATAAGGAAAGTTTCTGCGAATTATGAGTTTAGATGGCAAGTTCCTGTGCTACAGCTGTTACGCATACACAGGCATCGTCTGCGACTGCTCTGTACCTTGCATCTGCAGTCCTGGCTTTGCCTTTCATTCATGTCTTTTTTTCTCAGTTTTATCCATGTGTCTTTGTTACAAAATAACAGTTTTGCTTGAAAGTACAGTTTTAGTTTGTTGCCTGCTCCTTTATTGTTTTCCTCTGTTTTAGAGGAATTGTGTGGATTTCCCTCCCCACCCTCGCTGTACTGGTTTCAGCACTGCAGCAAAATAAAAGTGAGTGAAAGACAAGGTATTTATGTTTTCTTCTCTGTTACATTTGCATTATATGTCACCACCAAAACTAATTTTTTTACAGCTAATTGCTGATGGCCAAAAGATAGTCATATTTTGAATAGAAGATTTCTATCAGGAAGAATTTGTACTTAATTTCCAGTTGTGAGCTTCCTGTAGTGTGTGATTTTTTTCCTGTAGGGAAAACTGCAGTTTTCTTTTGGCAAAACCTCGGTGATGATAAACATTGATCAGCAAGTTGTTGGAGGTGATTTTGTTCATTTGTTTTGCAGCTTTTGTAGAACTGGGTAGAAAGCACAATGCAGCAGGTGTTCTATACAGCTGGAAGATGTTTACAGATCTTTTCCAGATCTTCTGGTAGGTTAAAATGCTGGATCTGTAACAAAATAAGTGTGTTGGCAGTGGAAAAATCTTCCTTTAAAATCACCAAGTATGATGAGCGTTGGCAAGGACTATCACATTAGAAAATGATCAGGAGATACTTAATGGGTAAAGGAAGCCTCCTGTTTTCATCGGTTAACTTTAAATGAGTTTTGTGTTACTCCAGAGTGAAAACTTGTAGATTATGTGAAAGGAAGCTTGCACTTCAGAACCATTTCTCCCACTCACTTTTCTTGTACAAGTAGTGCACTTGAAGCAATTTTCAGTGCACTTGTATGGAGACAACTCTGGCAAAGTGTCAGAGTATCCCAGAAATAATAGGTCTTAATGCCTAATGATCAGAACTCCTTTTGGCTTGATGTACTGTGCAAAACAACTGAAACACTTCTAACACAGGGAATGAGAGTAGGCTGGAATGTGAACTGTGGGAAGCATTTTTGCTTGGGTTCTCTAGTGAGTGGGAAGTATTTAAAAGAGTGTGTGTATGTGGAATCCAGGCATGGAGGTAAAGAAAATGCCATCTTTTTTTATTTTTTTTTTTTTTCAGTCTGAATGATAGCTTTTGTGTGTATTGTGAAAACACGTAAATGCTTCAGAGCACAAGCTGGGTAACAACTAAAGTAATGCTCTGCAGGGTCGATGTTGAAATCATAGTAAGGGAGACAGGGACTATGTCTTGACATAAAATAATTGGCAAACACATAGCTAAAAATGTGTCACAAGACTATGGAGGTCACTGGCAAAGTGACTTCACTTTGATGTGTCCAGATTTCTGAGTGCAGTAATCCACAGCTCTGACAGCTTTTAAACTTTTTTTTTTTTCGGTCTATAGTGAAGCAGGAAGAGAGACTGGGGATAATTATTGGTATATCTAAAAAAGCCTGGGATTGAAAAGCATTGGCTTCCGTTGTTAGAATAAAGTAGAGCAGTAACTTGTATCAGCCTTCTGGCATGTGGTCTTAGAAAGTCTGTCTTCTGTGTCCTAATATTCCCAACTTGTCACATTTAATCTATATTAATCTTCTCAATTTTTATAGAGGTTTTGGTTAGGTTTAGTGATTGAGATCTCACATAAAAGGTGCTCTTAAGAGGAAAACCATTTGTTAGCCTTCATTTTATTTGTTAATAATAGGAAAATATGTGGTTGCCATTCAGGCAATAATTTTTTTTCTTCAAGCGGGTCCATTAGTGCTTTTCTTAAAGCATTTAAGATGTACACGTATGATAATCTTAAGCTGCATTTTGCCAGTACATGCTCTTTACCTACACATTTTTGTCAAGAAGTTCTGTGGGGCTTGCTGTATTTCTTTGTATGCATGCAGGAAACGTTTCATTAATGTATTATCCAGAAGTCAAAACCAAGTAGTAACACAACTATAAAATTCTCATATATACATAGTTCACTGGAGTTATAGTTTGACTTATTTGAATTCCCTTGATGGGAATGTTCTGTTCAGTCAGAAAATTCTTAGGTGCATTAGAAGAAATTATCTCTTCTGTGAAGAAAGAAGAAGAAAAAGAAAGCTCACTCATCTGAAGACGGGCTGAGAAAATTTGGGTTGTTCAGACTCCAGAAGAGAAGCCTCCAGGGAGACCTTATAGCAGCCTTCCGGTACCTGAAGGGGGGGCCTACAAGAAAGCTGGGGACAACCTTTTTTAGCATGGACTGCAGTGAAAGGACAAGGGGGAATGGTTTTAAACTAAAAAAGGGGAGATTTAAACCAGATATAAGGAAGAAATTTTGTATGCTGAGGGTAGTGAAACACTGGAACATGTTCCCCAGAGGAGGTGGTGGATGCCCCATCCCTGGAAAGGTTCAAGGTCAGGTTGGATGGGGCTCTAAGCAACCTGCTTGAGTTGGAAATGTCCCTGTTTATTGCACCATGGTTGGACTGGATGGGCTTAAGAGTTCCTTCCAACCCAAACTATTCTATGATTTTGTAAGATTATTGTTGATAGTTAAGATCAAGTCATATTATGGCTTGCAGAGAATTGTATCTTGAAAACATGCTTGGATTTGAACTTCTTCCCTTTCAATTCATACAATTCTTAAAGTACTGCTCTGCTTTATATTAAAAATCTTACTTAAGAAATGGATTTTTTTAATAGTTTATTCCATTTCTCAGCTGTCAAGGTAACTGAAGTCCAATTTTAACTTAATGCCCTTGGGTTGCCTACTAAATATACCTTGTGATGGATTTGTCTTTAATGAAGAACATGTGGATAAGTCTGCTGGTGTTCTTGGACAGCTGATCAGTCCTATAAACTCTCCTACACTTCAGTTACAGTTTGTTCTTCTGTGTGTCCTACTGCATGATCTCATTCCTCTCTCCCTTGCCTACCTGATTAGGTGTTTCCATTTCCACTTGCTTTGATGTTCACCCGTCCTTTTTTCCTATTTTTTTTTATTTCCCCTTCCAGAATAATTTTTGTCGCAATTAATCAAGCTCCATCAATTGCAGTTTACATGGAGATCTGGTATTGTATCTTTTAAGCCAGAGGGTAAATATTGCCATTGCTGCATTGACAGGGGAAGAAATCTAGAAAACCAAACCCATTAGAATTCTAAAACATTTGACCAGTACTATATGAAGTGCAGTAAGATTTTTAAAACAAACAACCCCCTCTCCAGCCAAGCAACCCAACCCCCGCAGCAGCACTTGCAAAAAAGAGAAACATTGCTGTTGCAGAGACCACAGATATTATTTTAGCAATAATATTGAACTTATTTAGATGATTAGGGAATCCGAATAGACAAACTATTGAAATAGTTTCACAGTGTAAAATTTGTCTGCTGGTAGCATGAATCACACCTTTCCTGAAGGCTGCTGCAAGTCTAGTTTCCTAATGCTTAGCCTCTTTTTGCACTTGGAAGGTCTGCTCAGGTGGACTTTCATGGCTACAGGTATTGTTCAAAATTTCTGGATCCTTTATAGCTGGATGCTTGTGCCATCCATGCTCCACTTTAGAAGTCATGGAGTCATAGAATCACTAGGTTGGAAAAGACCTTTGAGATCATCAAATCGAATAGTACTTTTCTACTACTAAATCATATCCCTAAGCACTTCATCTACCCACCCTTTAAATACTTCTAGGGATGGTGACTCAACCACCTTCCTGGGCAGCAGTGCCAGCGCCCGAGAACCCGTTTTGGTGAAGATATTTTTCCTAATGTCCTATCTGAACGTCCCTGATGCAACTTGAGGCCATTCCCTCTCATCCTATCACCTGTCACTTGGGAGAAGAGAGCAGCACCCACCGCACTACAACCTCCTTTCAGGTAGTTGTAGGCAGAGATAAGGTCTCCCCTCAGCCTTCTTTTCTCTAGGTTTAAATGTTGAACATAGACCCGACCTGTCATGGGCTTCTGTTCAAACCACCATGTAAGTGCTGTGTGTGTGAGTGTGGGTGCAGGAGGGTTGACACTCCCAGAGGCACAGGCTCTCGGGGCATGTTCTGCCCATTCTGCTTGGATGCACCTGTTTTAAATCTGTGTTTCCAAGCTTGCTGTGTGTTCACTTAGCCGCTGTTACACAGCCCGGAGGTACTGGACTTAACCCATGTAGTAGTGCAGGACATTTCTCCTTTCTTAGAGCTCCCCTCCTCTTCCATGAAGAAGCCTGTTTAACTTGGAAAGCTCTGTTGTACTTGAGCCAGATTGTTGCTGTGGATCAGCCAGAGGTCAGTTCCCTGTGTGGAGGTGTCACTGTTAAGATACAGATTACATGTCAATGATTGTTGAGTCTTGCCATCTATAAATGGGACCTGAAAGTTCATTGTTAAAGAGAAACGCATTCACACAAAGACTAGTGAAAGACTACCATTAACTCTAGTGAAATCGGGTATTTCAGAGGGGGAAATTTGTGAGTGTTCTCATCTGTTAATGGAAAACACTCTAGGTGCTTAAGAGGCAAGTTGATCTACCAGCCTTCCAGTGTCTGTAAATATTTCTTTCTTGGTCAAATTTTAATCATCTGTGTGGGTGATGCTAATCAGATTCAGACTATGTAGAACTCCGTGTGACCAATTAACAACCCCCACAGTGGGAGAAGGCTCAGAGGAGATGAGCAAGAATGATGAGCTCAGGGAAGAACCAAGGAAATGACCCGCAGTTACTGTAAAGAGAGCTGAACTCAACCTCAACCCCGAAAGGGCTACAGAGTACCCTTTGGTTTAGATACCTAGTGGGTAACATAGTTGTGTGACTGCCTTTCCTGAGTTACATGTGGTTGTGAAAATTTGCAGTCTTACTTGAGTTGTAAACACCACATTTTCTTGCAACTGAATTCAAAATATGAATTTTTAAAGGCCACCATTAGCCTGAAGTCAGTCTATGGTGACTGTAAATGATAATCATCTTTCCCAGTTTGTCTGCTATTCAAAAATTAAATATCTTAGAGCTTCAAATGCTAGTTAACCTTCATAGCCACATTCAAAGACAACAATAATTTTCTTGCATCTGTAATTCTGTAGATTTTTAAAGGTTCTTAACTGTTTTGTTTTGCAGTGTTATAAAACAGTATACATACTATTCAGCATTGACGTGGAATGGATATTAAAACAATAACCTTTTTCTCTGCAATAGCTGTGATATTATGTTTTATTTATGCAACTTAACGTTCTTTTCAAAGTAACAGTGGAAACCATGTTTTTCTTGATCCTTATGCTATCATACAATCTTTTTGTAACAAGTCTGAGTGAAATAGCTGGTATGGTTGGACTCAATCTTAAAGGTCTTTTCCAACCTAAATGATTCTATGATTCTAATAGATCTGGTGGGGTAACTCTTCCTTTGGATGCTGGATCACAGTATCCTAAGTCAAGGCTGGGCCTTCTGCAGTCCCATTCAGACCCATTGTGTGTTCTCCTTTCCTCTCTTTTCTCTGGGATCTTGTGCTTGGGCTGCTGAAAACTAACTCTTGCAAGGACAAAATGAAGGGATTTTAGTTTATTTGGCCTGCTTGGTTGCCTGAACTGCCTTGCTGTCTAGCACAAGGGAAGGTCACATAGCTCCAAATATGAAAGCATGCTGGCAGCTCTGACATGAATTGCCTTGGGCTACTGTAGAATTGGGGTAAATAGCTTCAAATTTCTTGTTTACAGTTGTTTACAATGCAGCATTTTTAAACAAAAAAACTGTAGCTCTTGTTCCTGTTATGAAAGTGTGAGGGCATTTTAATAACCTGTGATGTTAACTGCTGTGTAGGTATGGTCTGTATGAATATAACTATACTAGTATAGAGCATTTATTTGGATTCCCTTTTTTTCTGAATTCTGCATTTTTTTCTTCAAGTGGTGAAGACACCCTCATTACAATAGCTGGTAGCATTCTGCAAATATTGTTAGTTGTTCTGCAAAGTCAGAAAGATCAGTGCTGCTTTTCCCACAAGCGTGAGAGGAAAGGGGAATTACAGATAGTTGGAAAGCATAATGATGCAGCCCAGTAATGCCCCGATTGCTCCCTTCTCTAAGGTGGCATCTTGTATATCACAATGACTTGGCAAGAAACTCGCTTTAGTACTGTAACCTTTTTGCAATCAAAACAATTGTCATTTCCTCAGATGAAATTGCATTTTCCACTTCCAATAGCATTACCTGATTTACATGCTGTTTAGTAAAGAGCTATACTGTGTCTTCCTCTAAAGTCTTATCCTGAGCATGTTGTTAATTCAGCAGAGTTTTATTAGCTTTTTGATAATGTTAACTGCAATTTAATATTTGTTCACTCTAAGAGTAATCATTGCATTAGATTAAAATAGAAAACTGAGATTTGTATAGACTTCCTTCCTTCCTCAAAATAATTTAGGCAAATTGCATTTCTAGACAAACACTACAAATTGCTGACCCTGCAGAACTTTTCCTTCAGCTGTGAATTCAAGGTCAGAGTGATAAGGAAATGATAGGTGAGACAGAGAAGTACGCTATTGATGCTATTGGTCAGAGGAGCTATCTCATAACCAACTTGCTGCATCTTCAGGGCTGCTTCCAAAGGGGATGTGTATGATGCCTCTTTCTTGAAAAGAGCACGGATCCTCTGGACAAGCTGGTTGTATCCTGTTCTTCACATTTTTTTTCTATATTGCATCTCAGCAAATGCATATTTCTGACAAATTTTGCTACCACTGAAGAAATATTTTGTCTCATCTGCTCCCTGAAAGCGTGGAGAAGAGGTTGCTGGCAAAATACTGCAGGGTTATGTTTTAGTGATCTAAGCGGCTGAATAAGACACTGTGAAGTGAAAAGGAAGGTCAAAGAAAGGAAAGCTTAAAAGCTGAAGTAAATTGCCTCAAAGCCTGGTAATTCAGACATGGATTAAGCATAGGGTAAGCATAACCTCAGTCTCTCCCCTCACCCTCCTTTCTGGACTGCCTGTCCTGCTTCCAGAAATGAAGAGACCACCTTTATAACAGGCATAATTTTACCAGGAGCCTCACATTGTCAAAATGTTGTGAACAGCTGATGACTTTGTGGAAAATTCACATGATGCAGACCAGAGAAATAAACATTAAAAAGTAAAAAGAAATTGTTCAAAGATAATGTGTTGTTGCAAAAGACAATGGCTGAAAAAGAGTTTCCTGATGGTCAGAGGGGCCTTTCTGTATGTCTCTCTGTACCCATGGCCTCTGGTCCTGGCACTAGGCACCACTGGGAGAGGCTGGCTCCATCCTCCCTGCAGTCTCCTGGCAGGTGTTTATAGACATGAGTGAGCTCTACTGTAGCCTGCTCTGCTTCAGGCTGAGCAGCCCCAGCTCTCCCAGCCTCTCCTTATGGGAGAAATGCTACAGTCCCTTCAGCATCTTGGTGGCCCCTTTCTGGACTCTCGTCGGTACGGGAATTTGGAAATTAGAAAGTCAGTGTGGATTTAAGACACCATGTGGCAAATAAGGTCTGCGTACAAAGCCCTGAATTTGAAATCACAATTAGTTGTATGCTAAAGGAAAAGCTTAAAATTAAGGCCACTCTTAAATGCTTTCCTGCATTGGGCCAGACATATGAGGATAGAATAAATATTGCAATAGATTGAATATGAATATCATTGTGTCCCACTAAGAGGCCTACTTCCCTTTACACAAAGAAGGGGTTGGATCGGCTTTGAATATATTACTTTAATGCTAGCATTTATTATCTTTTGCAATCTTGACTTTTTAGTATTGTGTGTATTTGCAGGAGCTGTTGCGGCTTTGACTTGGTTTGTGCCCTAGGTGCATGTAACGTATGAATATTAACAGAAAAATTGGGAGTTTTGGTTAGTTAACTCAAGATTCCAATAAATCCATCTGGTTGTAACTAGTTTTTTTATAACCTGAGGTGTTGAACTGAAGCAACAGGTGACTGGAAAGTGACTGCTATTTAGCAGGACTTTTAACTTGATGAATTCTCCAGTGACTGGTCTCTAGAAGAGCTGTGTTTTACAGTGAAGTTACTGCTAGGAATGTGCTCAGCGGCTTCATGACATGCAGAGATCACTGGCACTATAAGCTCGCGTACAGGGGATTTTGCTAAAGTATAGGCTTAATACCTATAAAAAAGAACTAATATATATTCAAATAAATGTATATCTCCATATTGACTATAATCTCAGTGTTATGTGTGATGATTTGTTGAATGTGGGTGAATGTAAAAATGTACGAAGTAAAAAATGAGTTAACATACAAGAAAGTAGTACGAATAAAGGCAATGAGTTATACTTACCATAGCAAAAGTGCTCTTTTTTAGCTACTTCACAGTAAGAGAAATAGATACAGCAATGTTTTCTTTTTGTTTCTCTGTGTTTGTATGTTGTAGTTCTAACTGAAATAGCGGTTGAATAGAGTTTGAACACATGCGTTTTGAAAATAGAAATCAGATATTGGCATATTGGAGTCTCATTAAAAAAGAAAATGTTTTAGGGGAATATGTATTGATTTTATTTGAAACAAACCAAACAAATCCCAAAAATATTTTTTAGGGCAGTAATTCATCTGGAAACTGGATGTTAATGTTACTTCTCACACATCTGAAGTAAGGCAATTTCTCTGCTATGAGGTCAGACTAATAAGTGTGCATTGTCTTGGGAGTTCAGTGAGGCATCAAACAAGTAATCTAAACCCAGAGAGACAAGCTGCAAATTTTTATTACAATTGAAGTTGTTAAGTTGATACGCTAGAGAAGATAAGTCAGAGCCTCAGAATCCTCTTGTATTCCTTCTGTCTATCTGTGTAGTGTCTGATGGTTCATGGGAACTACTTTCTGTGAACACTTCTAGTGATGGAAGACCGATGTTAGCATAACTTTTAACTGGTCTGAACTAGGAGCATTTACTTGCCCAATTAATGACTGTTTTATGATGGTCAAAACTATTTACCTACATCTCACTTGCTAATAAAATAAGATAAATTGAGTATTAAATCTTACTTAGAGACTAAAGGGCTTAGCTGGAACCAGTTCTACAATAGTGTATGTTAAAAAAACAGGCCATAGTGGAAATGAAACACAGTGTTTCAAGATATTGTACCATATTCTTAGAGATAAGAACAGTTTTAATTCCAGACTTACACAATGCCTCATGCATTAGGACCTCCAAATTAATTTCAGTTTTGAGGCCTTTCTGTATTAATGTGTAGTAGCTTAGTAGACATCAGAAATATTGTCCAAAGAGGGTGGTACCAGTTTTAACATTCTCATTTCCCTGAAGCACTAGTTATAACTGTCAGTGATTTTACATTAGTTTTTAAAATGTGTTACTGAGTCTTTGTATCATTTCTTTTTTTTGCTTTGTACCCTTCTTGAGCTGATAAACAGTGGGTGTAATACCCATAAAAATAGAGTTTGGTGTTCATCACATGAAGTGGCAGTGATGCCGCCTCCATTATAAACAATACAGTTTTTATACATGAAGACTGAGCAAGTCTGTGATTAGTATTTCTCTTGAGAACAGAATTTACTCTCTGTGGTGTGATGTCACGCAAGCCTAATGAAGCCTGTGGGAGCTGCATGGAATAAATAAAACAAGTCGGGACGCAAATCTGATTTCAGCTAAATAGATTAAACCCCATTGTAAGTCAAGCAGGTCTGGATCTGTTCTGGATTTATACCCTTCTATTTTGACTAGAAGTATGGCTGATACTACTGTAATAGTAGTGATAGATTCCAGACCCTGAGTATGAAAGTCCTCTCATACTTTTGATACAATCATATACTCAATCATAGAACATTTTGGATTTGAAGGGACCTCAAAGATCATCTAATTCCACCTCTCCTTGCAGGGACACCTCCCACAGACCAGGCTGCCCAAGGCCCCGTCCACCCTGGCCCTAAACACCTCAGGGATGGGGCAGCCACAGCTTCCCTGGGAACCTGTGCCAGGGCCTCACCACTCTCATCATGAAGAAATTCTTCCTTATGTCTAGTCTAAATCTGCCCCTCTCAGCTTTATACCCATTGCCCCTAGTCCTGTCACTACAAGCCTTTGTAAACAGTCCCTCCCCAGCTTTCATGTAGCCCCTTCAGGTACTGGAAAATCACTATAAGGTCTCCTCGGAGCCTTTTCTTCTCCAGGCTGAACAACCCCAACTCTCTCAGCCTCTCCTCCTGTGGGAGGTGCTCCAGCCCTCTGATCATCTTTCTAGCCCTCCTCTGGACCTGTTCCAACAGTTCCATATCCTTCTTATGCTGAGGATTCCAGAACTGGACAGAGAACTCCAGGTAGGGTCTCAAGAGAGGAACAGAAGGGCAGAATCCCCCCCCTTGACCTGCTGGCCACACTTCTTTTGGTGCAGCCCAAGATACGATTGGCCTTCTGGGCTGTGAGCGCACCCTGCCAGCTCATGTCGAGCTTCTCATCAAGTAGCATCCAAAAGTCCTTCTCTGCAGGGCAGCTCTCAATGATGTCATCCCCCATCCTGTATTGAAATCAGGGATTGCCCTGACCCAGGTGTAGGACCTTGTACTTGGCCTGATTTAACCTCATGAGGTTCACACAGGCCCACTTCTCCAGCCTGTCCTGGTCCCTGTGGATGACATCCTGTCCTCCTGGTGTGGATCTTGAAACTTGGTCATATGCTAGTTGAAACAGAAGTGTTAACATGCCCAACAGTATAAAAAGAGTGGCAAAAGGTTGGAACAGGAGGAAGAACTGAGAAGCTTACATAACTGCATCTTTATGGGATACTGATTCTGGAGCTGCTCTGAGGCATTTTTTTTCTCCAGTAGCCTCAGGCTGTAGTAGACACCACAAGATCATGTTTTCAGGTTTGGACATCTGTTACAGTGCCTGCAGCATAGAATTTACCTTTTTTTTTGCAATAAGTGTTTCATTTCTGTCACCTTCATGTCTGATTGGAAGTTTCCGTCAAAATTAAATAATAGGGATTCTTAGAATTCTACCCATGAAAATGTTTTACTGCAGAACCAACAGTTTAAGCTAATTCAAAGTTAATTAAATCTTAAAAACTCTTTAAAGGCTTAGACCAGTCTTTGACTGTTTTAGTCATTGTCATCACTTCCTTTTCCAAATGAGAATGTACTTTTCCCCCTTCTCCATGAGGTGTGCGCCTGAGACTCGGGTGATGTTCTTCTGGGTGCCACTTAGCTGTAGTATAGGGTGTGCATTGTATCTTCAGAAGTTTTGTTTGTAGAACTGAATTAAGTCCCTGTATTGGTTTGACTACTCTCAGAATTCCCTCATGTTGTAACAGATATTGCTGAACATCAAGATTTTAAAAATGTTGTACACATTTATTGCAGCGGAGGGAGGAGAAAAAGTAGAGGTCCAGGAGATAATTGGATAAGTTCTCCTCAGCCTTTAGACAGAAGTGTAAACAAAACTGATGCAGTTTCTTTAATAATTTCCATCTTTATTTCACTTAGGTATGCTGTTGAATATTTATCAGTCTTTGCACTTCCTTAAGGACCTTGTCTTTGGTCTGTGGTCCATAGAACTCCACAAGAATTTCCCTGCTAGAATTAGTGATCCTAACACTTTCTAGCAATGAAACTAGAGAATAAACAATCGGCTTTAGAATAGCAACTTTCACATTCACAATGCTGAATTATACACAGGAAAGGAATGTATATCAAAATGAATAATTTTTTGTCCTTATAACATAAACAGTCCTTTTCTGATTTGTCCTTTTATTAATCTCTCTACCAACGTAGTAGTATTTCTACACAATAGCTCTCTGTTTTCGAATTAGTTTCTCGTAACCTTCCCTAATTTACAACATTGCTTGAATACTGATTTCACTCTTTCCAGTTAGTGTATTTTCTTGCATAAGCTGCCAAACAGAATGTCTCTTGACTATCTTAGGGGACGTGAAGAGCTGCTTTTGTTTTAATGGAAGATGGTACAGTGTAAGGGATGCTAGTCAGAGGAGATTAATGCTGCTGCTCACTGGGATAGTTAATTAGTGCTATGCACTCTAAGGTACAGCAAGAAAATTTTGTATGCAATGGCCCCTTTATTTGATTGTTTTACATGTACTTTCTTAGGTAGCCTTTTGATTTCAGACCAGCTTTCTTCATTAAACAAGCTGGTATTAAAATATGCAAACACACTGTGATTTTCAATTCTTTCATATGCTTTTTAAAGTATTTTAAGTTCATACATATTTTAAAGTAGTAACAGAATTTACAGCAGTTCTGTTAGGATTTGCCCAAGTTCTGTGTACGTGCTTAATTACAAAATGCCCTAATCTGGCTGAAAGCAGCTACAAACTCCTCTTATTGTTGTTGGGAAGAGGAACATGTCCAGATTTTCTAGTTTAACTTTTTTGTTTAAGTTATATGAAACCTGGTATGAGTTGGGTTTTTTTACTTAACAAATTGGGCCTTATAAAATGTTATCCTTCTATTATTTGTTATACTACAGTGTTTTTCTTCTTTTAATTATGTGCATATCCCATGGCAGATTTGATGTATATTGAAACAGAATACCCTGAAGGAAGTGTATTCTTTAACACTCTATATAAATCTCTTGTTATTGCTCCCATATCCTTCTCTATAGTACTCATGGCCATCTTTAAAATTCATACTCCTGATTCAACTGATACAATAGTTCTTTCATTTATAACGTACAGGTAGTTTGTAAAGATCACCACAACTGGCAATTAAATTTTTAACTTTAGAGAGATTTTCAGGTGTAAAATCTAAAGTTAAAAAAAAGTCTGTGAGTGGAAGCTGTGTTAACTGTTGCAAGAACAAGATCTCCAAATGATGTTTTTGATGAAATTAAACCAGTTAATGTTATTGACGTGTATTTACTTTCACTGTTGGCCTGAGACACCTGAGTAATTTTTCTGGGTTTGCACCTCTCTCCCTCATCCCAAAAGTTCTGTCTTTTAAATCTTTAGATCTCTGGACTGGAATGCCACAACTACTATGGATTTTCAGGAGAGAGAGAAAATTGAATGAAAATGAAACTCAGGGGCTTCAAAAGCAGACATGGATCAGACACCTAAAGACTAGAATATTGGCTGGGGAATATAGTTTGGAATTAGACTAGCAGAACAGCTTGAATAGGCTATGCTTACTTTACAGATTTCAGGAAATTAGCCAAATCAGAACAGCTGACTAGTTACGGTTGGGATGATGGAGCAACATCCATTGTACATTGATATGTTGTTTTTTTAAGATTTTAAGTTGAATTTTTCTTATGCTTTGATTCTAAATGTTTTCTTTAATACGGCATTTTTTTTTTGCTAGCTTGATCCACATCACCTTGAATGTGAGGAAAACCAAGTGATATTAATTGTTAGTAAAATGACAACAAAAGAAATCCAAACAGTAATTCAATCAAGTGGCATCTTAAAACAAAAGATTGTGATTTGAGTGGTTTGGGAACACCACCAAAACTGAGGCTAAATTACAGCCTGCTCAATATGAGGTCTGTGAATACCAGATGTATAAAACATTTTTATGTCTGAGATAGAGCAGAATGAAAACCAGTCATCCAGGAGCAGCCCTGTTGTGCAAATGGCACGGCAGAATGACAATAAGAATGTGGTTAGGAAGAGAAGGGAGAAGAATTTGGGATTCAGTATGGAGGATTATTGAAGGGCATATGAACTCAGAAAATGACTACTGAAGGACATATGGTACAGAAGGAAAAGGATTACAGAGCTTGAAACATTAGGAGTCACAGATTACTGGAAAATAATTATGAATCCTTGCACATGTTCTGCTTATATTTCAGCCAGAGAAATTCCGTGGAGATCTGCTTATTACTAAGGGATTGCTGTCTTAACAGAACAGTCATTTCTGCTGAACTAGGAAGGAAGTGTGCAGTCTGCCAGCTAAGTATAGGTGATGCAAGTGTTATCATGCAATAACAGATGGACACATGTCACCCTGGAGTGTTGAAATCTTGCATTTCAGAGTAGCAGTAAAGAAGATCCTTCCAATTACAATTTTAAGTCTATGTATGTGTATGCTCATAGACACACATGGAAACAAATTGTAGGTAAAATACTATCATTGCAAAATAGCTAGTTAATAGTATTTCTTAGCTTCTTCAGTGAGTTCTGAGAATTAATGTATTTCACATTTATGCATATTATAGTACAGATTCAGTGTCTTCTCACTTTCCTTTTTTAAAGAGATTAGTGGATTAACAGAGTGCTAAGAAAGCAGGGTATAAGTACGCACTGTAAAATCTTCCCTTCATACACTGACAGTTTAGTTTTGCAACCTGACAACCAGAGGCTCACCAGAATGAATACAACAGTGTGATGGTTCACGGTAGAAGGCAAATTCAGACTGCAGATCATGAACCTTATGTTGGTGTGCAGGTCCGTCAGGGTCTTAAGAGGTTAGATGAGTGTGCTAGGTAATGCATTCTATAAGCTCAATTCTAACATAAGCACAGTACCTAAAGGCCATGAAGAGAATGCCGGGACCTGCCCTATCTGCAGGTAGATGTGTCCTGAGTGCACTCTGTCAGTTTTCCACTGGGAAATAGAGTAGAATTCTTCATGGCATCCATAACAGAGTTACTAGCCATGGAAACCTGTCTTACTGCTATAAACTGCAGTGTAGTAAAGCATGTTAGCAGCACCTTCATGGCTGAATGTTGGGCTTCTGCAGAATTTGGCAGGAATCACAGGCAGACTGTCCGTCTTTCTGGTGTTTGTGTTCTAGTGACTGACTTCATTACTGACAGGGAAACGTGTAAGTAACCTGGGTGTTAACATATGCCATTTTATCGGTACGTATAACAACAACAATAACACAAACTTATTAGTTATTACTTATTATTATAATAATATTTCTTGATGATACATTTCAGTGCCAGATACTCCTAATGAAAAAAAGCATTGCAGTGGATTCAGCAACAAAAATGTAATGCTAAAAGCTTAATTTTCAGGATTTGCTTTGCTTCTAATTGATAAGATTTTACAGTTTGTGCAGAATGATACAGTTTTGTTCTGATGGTCTTCTACAAGAGCAGGTACTCTTCTTTCCAGTTATAATCGACACAATTATTAGTATTTACCAATATAAATTATCAATTTATAGGAATATGATGAAACTAGAGACTAGCTTTTAGGCACATAGGGCTAATATTAGCATTTTAAGCTGAGAAAAGACTGCCAGAAGTTCCAGTCAGCAAGTTCTTACATCCATTATGATTTTGTTACTTACTGTTCTTAAAATGTTGAGGGACATCTGCAGTACATAAAGCTGGTCCTGGGACTGTAAAACTCTTCTCTCAGTGACCTTTTTTTGTAAGGAGTTGAGGCATGTTTCACTTCTGAGTCTGGGAAGGAATTTTCTGGTATTTGAAAAAAATTCTTATTTTTTATGGTTCCCATCTTTTATGTTTTTGAAACTCTTTTAAAACACTTTCTCAGTATTGTTAAGATAAATATTTATTCTGAGAGGCTCCCCAAATCATATTTTGCCTTCTACTTTGGTCTGGTTTTGATTTGTCTTTGAGATGTTTCTTCTACACAGGTTACTTTTTAGTCTGTTAAATATTCATGCATTAAATAGTCATGTGTGCGGTGGGCTGTGATGCCCTCCCCAGCTGCTGAAATAGACTTTTGGTATCATTTGTGTATGAAGTGTGAATAATGGTCTGGAGTTGCCACAAAGACTGTAAAAGTGCCTCTTGCCCCTCAGATAAACCAACATTTACATTTGCCAAACTGCCCATCTGCTGGATCCTGAACATCCTTTTCTGGAGGTGCCACTAAGGCTCATGGGGGTGTTCCAGTAATGGAGACAGCTGTTGGGCTGGTTAGCGTTGAGGAGCCTTTCTTTTGAACAGCATGTTGTTTAGACTCTAGAAACATAATAAAAGTATTCCTATAGATTTTATCTTTTGTAATCACCTCTTCTAATTCCACATACCTCACAGTTGATCCACATCTAATGAAATTCCTATATATGGGTTTTACTCCTATAATCATTTCAGTCTAGACTTGAGATTTCAGGATTGTTATTTATGCTGTTGTGTCTGTGATTATATTCTTGAACTGTTTGAGTTCTAAATTGATATACCAGTAGCAATACAAAACATGTTCCCAGTGCATCATGAACTTGGATATCTGCAAACCAGTTATAATAAACTGAGTCTTATACATTGAGCACATCATATATTTTGCTGTTGACACAGAGTAGGAATCGTAGCCAGCTCTGTGTGCTTTAGAAAGTAGCTTTGACACCTACTTCTTGCAGGAACAGATTGTTTAATCCAAAGACTTTTGCCATAATGCACAGTGCTGTGTACAGAGGCTTGGGGATGGATGCATGTCTGCAGAATATTGTGGCAAGTAAGCCTGTGTACAGGTTAAATTACAGTCACTATGTATCTTTTTTTTTCCAGATATCTGTTTAATGTGAAGGTTTTCAGACTTAGTCTTCTTGTGTTCAAAATCATTCAAACCATTTTCGAATCACTGTTCAAGTAGTATTCTCTTTTAGTACATGATAATTAAATGTATGGAGACATTTTCTGCATCAGTGTAACAATATCTCATTGTGTATGTTGGAAATGCTGACAAGTTCCTTTTAGGAGTGAAGCCCTTTAACTAACATTGTTTACTTTATTACTAACAGTCTTATTTTCTAGGAATAGATCCTGGATCAATGGATGCAGACCAACTTGGCATAACATGTGCCTTTAGGGGTCCATAGAGACAGTACATGAGTAGTCACAATCCCTTTCTTTTGTTCAAGAACACATTTGGCTTTGTTTCAACTCAAGCTTTTGATTCCAGAGGATTTTTTATAAAGACAAAGTAGAGAATATAGTGGAAGTCTGTTTTTTATTAATAAGCGGAAAAAAATTGGAACAAAGGGTCACTTCTGACCATTTCTAAGCAACTGTAAGGGATGTATTTGCTCAAATAAACTCTAAAATTATGTCTGCCTATGTTATCATTTTGTGAATATATTCACTGTTCCAGATACACAGAGCCCTTGTTAGCACCGGTAAGACTGCAGACCACATCCTACACTAAATGGCCATACTGACAGAAATGAAGGCAAAATAAATGAAAATGTGGCTGCCTATTAAATACTGGATATAATTAACATAAACTCACAAACTCCACTTGTAGCTGCCTATCAAATGGTTCAAAAACAACCATGGAGAGCTGATGCTTTATTCATTATACCAGACAGCATGCTGTACAGAGACTGCTTTTAGAAAGGCATTCATCATGCTGCATCTTATGTACAATGTTGTATAGACATAAATTTTAACCTCTATTAAGGCAGCAGTGATCATAAGTCACCAAATCTCCATCTGAATAGTTTTCTTTATATATTTTTTTTTAAAAAGATCTCTACGGGGTGTGTATATCTATACAGAGAATAGCCAGGGAATTGGCAAGTGTGTAATAATAAGACTTTTTAATCTGATCCATGAGTCACTAATTTTCTGGAAAAATCTGTTGTTTGCCTAACATTCTAATCAGTCTAAAGCATAACCAGTTAATTTGGTATTCAAATATCATAGCAGACACTAGTAATTAAGGGCAGATTTGGTCATGCAATTGGGCAGTTGGACTTTCACGTAGCACTGTGTGTGCATGGTACATAGAACGCACTTTGTAAAGAGAAGATAAAACTTTCTGGCTTTCGGAAATGCTTTAAACTGCCAGCATAGTTGTTGTATGTTAAATTGTCCAGACTAAAATAGCATAATCTGTCAGATGTTGCGCTCCATACATGATCCATTGGTGTTTTAGCATGCTTCGGGTAAAACAACCCTTCAGTCACTGTGGAGGGAGTTCTTTTAAGAGAAAATGTTTTACTTATGTTAAGTATGCTTGGATTTCTGCTATGTTGTTCTTAGAGAATAATAGAATCACTAGGTTGGAAAGAACCCACTGGATCATGGAGTCCAGCAATTCCCATCAATCACTAAACCATGCCCCTCAGCACCTCATCCACCCGTCTTTTAAACACCTCCAGGGAATGTGACTCAACCACCTCCCTAGGCAGCCTGTTCCAGTGCCCAATGACCCTGACGTTTAGCCTGAACCTTCCCTGGCGGAGCTTGAGGCCGTTCCCTCTCGTCCTGTCCCCTGTCACTTGGGAGAAGAGCCCAGCTCCCTCCTCTCCGCAACCTCCTTTCAGGTAGCTGTAGAGAGCAATGAGGTCTCCCCTCAGCCTCCTCTTCTCCAGGCTAAACACCCCCAGCTCTCTCAATCGCTCCTCATAAGGCCTGTTCTCCAGCCCCTTCACCAGCTTCGTCAAAGAATGGATTAATCCCTGTATGTAATCAACATGCTGTCTGAGGAGGGTTCGCCTCAGGCAGCTGGCAGTGAGCTCTGTGGCTTGTGTCAGGGCAGGGGCGTTGGGCCCAGGGATGACCTGGGGACTAGGAGCGAGCCCAGGACAATAGCCAGGCTGCGGCGAAGAGGCAGGGCTTGCATCAGGCGAAGGGCAGGATGAGGGCCAGGTGGAGTGACAAGAGTCCAACAGCTCCATGGCTGCATGGCTCCCTCCCTGGGCAACTCCTGGACCGGGTGCCCTGTGCAGGCGTGGCTGCCGTGTGGCAGGAGCCGTGACCAAGGCCTCAGCGGTGCTGACCGGAGCCTCTCGGCAGCCAGGGCAGGGTAGCCAGCCCGCAGCTGTGCCATGCTGAGGCCAGGCCACCAGGTTGGTGGCTGAGGCCACGGTGCTTGCACCGCCGTCACCTGCCCTGCTCTCAGTCATCTGTGGTCCAAACCACTGTGCCCGAGACCTGAACTGGGGCAGAAAATGTCTTGTGCTCTTTCCAGTTTGTCAGCCATGTGTTTTAAGAAAATTAATGATTTTATTTCAGATATGAACTGAACAGATATGTGGGGAAAACTACAGGAAAACGTTTGGCAACAGCTTGCCAAGAAAGATAATTAATGCAATAGTAATGTCCAAAGACTCATTAAGGAGGCTGAGTAAAATTTTACTAATTCCCCAAGCTATGCAGGGAGCTTTTCTGGATGTGTTTCCATTTTCTCTTGTAAGCAACTAATTGTAGCTGGGTGCATTTTCTCACAGGCTGGAGGGCGGAGGCTGGAGTTTCCAAAAGCCATGCGTTAAATTATTAGAGACCATTTTTCCAGAGACTTTCTGCCTCTTTGTAATAATTTACTTTATAGATTTGTGTTCCCTTTTCCCCGAAAGTAATGGACTGAGGTGGTGAATATTTGTATATTCTAATGAAAAACAAAGGCTGAGAAACAGTAGTTTGTTGAGTGAATCAGTATGTCTGACTTGCAGATTTTAGAAATTATTATTTCTTGGCGTTATTCAAAGAAGCGCTACTTCATGTACATGCTTCTGTCAGCAGACTACACCAAGGATGACTTGATGTCATTTCTCTGGTTTTGTACTGACCTACACTACAAAGTTCTTATTTAAATACTTCTACTCAAGTAGAAGGAAAAACATATTTTGTAGTGCTACTTCCAGTACTCTGTTTACATCTAAAAGAAATTTTGACTTTGCTGAATAAGTTGTAACTTGTAGGTACTACAGAGACTATAGTAGTTGTTCTCTCGTAGATACTTAGTATTAAAAAATAATAGGCAATAAGAGTCGATTTTAAAGCACTATTTGATCTTAGTTTTTAAGGGAACCTCTGTGAAATGTATGACATGTATGAAAATGTATGAAAGTAATTAATCACGTAGGACCAAGCTTATACCTCACAGAAAATTATAGTCACCATTAAAGGTCCGAGTCCACTGAAGTGCTAAATACTGAATGGAACAAATTTTGTTAGTCCTGAAAATGTATTGTAGAAGAGTATTAGTAGTCTAAGTTCTCCTTAACAATGAATCACATCTTGTTGTTGATCTGAGGGTTGTCTTGCTTATTTTATGACTTCCTTTTGATTTCAGTATCAGGCTCATTTAATTTGCGGTAATAGTGATGGGATTTTTATTGGCATTGTTCAAACACCTAGAAGACTATTTTCAAATTCCTTTGTTCACCTGCAGGAATACAGTTCCTCCTAAAAGTGGGGTCCTAGTTGTTAAAGTGAACTCAGCAGTTGCTGCACATGCTCAGCAGGAGGATTGCCTTAAAGCTGCTGAAATGGAAGAGCAGTGCATGTGTTCCACACCAGGAACAGAATCCCCAAGATGTGGGGGAAAAAAGCTGAAGTAACTGTCTACAAGATGTGGATGTCTGAAATGTTATTTTCAAGACACAAGCTGTATTTTAAAAAGTCAAAAGAAAAAGAAGGAGGGGAGGAGGAAGGATAGAAACTTGTCTTACTGGTTTACTATTTCAGCGCTGAATAAACCATCGTGACTGAGAAATTAAACATTTGTTAAATCTGGAATTATGGGAAAACATAAGATGCCGTAGCCGTGCACAGTTTATGTTGGGTATTTTAGCAACGTGTTCCACTGGGTTTTTTTATGTCTAATTTTCACAGAGAACGTTAGCCCACCAGACAAATTCAGCTAACTGAACTCAGGCAGCCACTGGCCATTCTTGGTTTAAATAAGTATCCATTAGAAAAGGCCCTGTGTACGGAGGAGGACAAATCTTCAAAACTATGCACTGCTGTCAAGGCTCTGATTATTTCAGTTTCAAGATAGCTTTTGTGAGTTAGGCACTGGTTTATTCAGAAGGTTGTGGGTCCAACTGTCCCCTTGCTTACAAAGTTATTCAATACATTGGTGCAAATAACATAGTAGCAGATAGATGATGTATACAAAGTCCAGAATAATCCAGCTTTTGTTTTTTCCACCTGACATTTTTGTATGTGAAAATGTGTATAATTGTACTTCCTTTCCAGTAGAAATAGTGAAGTGATCTATTTATTGATGGTAAATGCTGACTGATAATACCCTCCTTCTGAGGTTATGAAAGTGTTATTTTAATGATTCATAGAAAAGGTCTCAGATTGTGTAGTGTCTGCACACAGCATTTTTCAGTTTAAGATAAACTAGGAAAGGTCACAGAGATACGTAATGGTAAAAAGCATTTGGGGCTAGGGACTTAGCTAGGAGAAAAAAAAAAAGTTATTGGCTAGCTGTTGTCCTAGATTAGCTGGAGTAAAGCAGTCTAGAAATGGAAACCTCTTGCATTTTCTGATCCTGGGTAGTAAGCAGCTGATTCTTATTTCAAAACATCACTTTTCCTAGTTAAAGCGTCATTGAAGACTATATTTTAGATACTGTTTATTTCTAAAGCACGAGATTACATTTCAAGACCAAGCACCCTTCCTAGCTGGATTAATAAGGGAAAATGTTGGGAAAAATAGATATTTAGCAAAAAGATAACACCTTACTTTTCTGTAGAGTTCACCCACTCTTCTGGGCCAAATCTCACTTTAACAAAATGTCTCTCAGAATCACAGAATAGTTGGTGTTGCCAAGAAGAACTCTTCCCACACACTTTGCTCCATTTCAGAGGCATCTTGGTAACTGTGTCTTTGCTTGGAAATTCCACAGAAATTGTGACTGCAGTAGTCTCAGAAGAAGAATAAGAAATGGAAGCTGAGAGACAAAAGAACAGACATGATTTCATCCCTATAGAATTGGGGGGAACAGCTAATAACATATTGAAGTAGGAGCCTTAATGATGCTGTGTCGGTAATCCATACTGCTGACAAATTTACTGTTTGTTGTTTAGAGAAATGTAAAACCTCCACTGGCTATCAATATTTTGATCGCATGACAGAATTGCGGCTTAGTGATTACTTAAGTTGTAGTGTACTGACTATATGTATTTCCAATTGCCTTTCTGAGGGTAGTCATTTGACAACTGGTATATTTTAAAATCTGCCTAATAGCCTGTGTTATCACTAGTACCAGAAGAATGTCATTAGCAAACCTTTGAAATTTTGTCATGTGATGCTGTTCAGACAGATTCTGGTGCTTTGTCTAAGCTTAAGTGACCATGGACAGCATGTTAATTGTACAGGGACGACTGCACGAAAAACCATTGCACAATTCTTAGACAAACGGACAGTCAGCTGGGTGTATGATGTGTTGTCATTCACTTTGTCTTGTGGCTATGACATGGAGAACTTCACGCTTCTTTAGAAACATGACTAACTGGGACAATGCAATAATATCTATTTTAAAGTTTTGTATTCTTGGAGCCTAATGTAGTGCTTGGTTTTCTTACTGTGGTTGAAAAAAAGGTCAGCCTTCTCCATTACATTGTCACTGACCTCAGGATTCCCAGGCAGTTCTCTTGGTGGTACAAACATACACAGTGCTTATGGCCTGTACTGGTTGGTAAGAAAAGGAGTCAGTATGGTGGGCAAGACTGGTGCAGACGCACACAGTACTTTGGTCTTCTTGAAACCTTCTTAAACCCTTGTGTTATGTTTCCCCCCCCCCCTCCCCCCTTCTTTTGTCATATTCTTCAGTAAGAGTTGTGGAGGTGATACTTAGTTTGTGAGCTGTGCCAAGTGCCCTCAGCTCCACTGTAGTCAGCAGCAGTCATTTTTGAAACTCAAACTGAATGTGAATGGAAAACTGTGGCTTGCATATGAAGATTTGTCTTGTAACTGCATAAAGTACAGTTATGTGATGAGGTTAACTGTTAGTCTCATCTACAACCTCCTCTTCACCGTTCAGTTTTTTGCAAGTCATGAGCCAATATCAGTAACATAAAGGCAGAACTGGATGCAGATAGCATGGACTGTGTCCTGGTTTAGCACTCCCTGTCCAGGTCAGAGGCTAAACTGGGCAGCTTTAAGTCCCAGTCACCTCCCACAGGAAAGAGAAAAGGGTAATGAGAGACAGAGAGTCTAATGGGTTGGAAACGAACACTAAACAGCTTTAATGCAACAATAGTAAAAGAAAGGTAACAACATTGATAAGAGAATAGTAAAATAAACACAAACATACAGACCCAATTGCAACTCCCTGACGTTACCACTGATTCCACAGGGCAGGCATGGAGAATGTCCCAGACTGGGCTTGATAACAGGTGGGAGCTGGACTTGAGAAAATGTGGGTGAGTTCATGGGCAGACAGAGAGGTGAAGTCCTCGCTGAATATTGGCTGTTGAAGAGGAGCAGTGGCTCTCCTGATCTCTAAGCTTTTATCCTGAGCATGACATGTATGGTGTGGAATACTTCATTGGCCAGACCTGTCCTATCCAAATCTCAGCACACTCTGGGATGTCTTTGGTTTACATGGGAGTAGGTGCGGGCACTGGCCTCTCTGCACCTCTATAGCCCACTACCTTGTTGAGAACTACCAGACTTACCACTTCTAGGGACAACCACTGTCTGAAAACTGTGTTGATAAGTTTCAGCAGCTGAAGTTTTGTAAGAAGCTTAGCTGAAAAGTCAGACAATGTGTTCTACTTTACTCTGAACCAGAACAGAATCATAGAATGGTCTGGGTTGGAAGGGACTCTTAAGGGTCATCTAGAACAAGCCTCCTTCAGTGAGCAGGGACATCTTGAACCAGATGAGGTTGCTTAGAGCCCCGTCCAACCAGACCTTGAATGTTTCCAGGGATGGGTCTGATGGAGAACTACAGGAGGAAAGGAATGTGTGGGTGTGGAAATGAATTGGAAGAATGGTGTGGAAGTGGTTACAGAATGTAAAAGACGGAGCATTTCAACCAGTGACATTTGTTCTGCTGTTGAACCACAACTTTTTTCGCCATATTCTGAAAATTTCAGAGAGGGAATGAATTCACAATAGTCTAGTGGAGTAGTGAGTATATAGCACCATGAAGAGTTGTTCCCTTGTGTGTGTGGCTTATTAGAGAATTTATTGCACTGCACATTAATAAAAATTTGCCTGTTCTGGTCACTATGTGTTACTGCAGTTTCTTTTTGTGAGTTGATTAAAAACCTGTTGCATAATGTGTTTCTTTGAAATCTGGATGACTGTCATATGATAGAGCAAATGGTTTTCATTACTGTTAATGACTTTCCTCTTGCATTACTGTTACCAATGCAGTCCAAGTCACCAGTTAGATCTTTTTGAAGCTTTGCATTCTGGGAATTTGAATGATAAGAGTACGTTTAGCATCTGGCAGAAAAGTATAACTCCCCTGTAATAGCCTAAGAAGAAATTTTCAATTGAAACATTTAAAGGGAGGAAAAATGATTTTTTCGTATTGGAAAGAAAGAATTTACTAGTCTTGCTCTAAGGTACATATGAAACATTACAAAAGGGACAGGGTTTTTGACTGACCCACTGGGAGGTACCCAAATGTATTTGTAACTGTGTTCTTCCTGACAGTAATTCCAGCAGCTGCATGGAGGACCTTTGTATTCACAAAAGGGAGTGCCTTCCAGCCTGCTGTTATTAAGGGCAGGTCTGAATTTAGGTCTCTTGCATCTTTGAGTTGGAGCAGTCTCTTTTTTGAGTGGGAGACAGGCAACATCATCTCTTCTGGCATCTGTGTTTTTAAGGAAAGAGTGCCCTGTTTGTTTTTTTGATAAAAACTCCAGGGCAGGATGCAGGGCTGTGAATTTTGCCCATTATTAAGTACCCAAGTACTTGTAGAGAATTGAGCTGAAGTTGCACTTATTTATTCAGTGTTTTTCTATTGGCAAGTTAATCATCCTCTGCCTCAGGGTGCTCAATTCCACTGTCCTCCTTTGACAGACTTATGTTTTGCTGTTTTTAGATGGCCTAAGTGACACAGAGCTTTGGATTCCACTGTAAGAACCCAGAGTCCCTCTTTAGCTGACTTTAATCGTCAAATGTTAGCATTTCTGAAGTTGTTTTATTGACCCCAGTAGCTCTAGTTGTACCATTTTGTTCAACCTAAATTAATGTTTCACATGCAAAGGCAAATATTGTAATCTGGTTTTGGATATTTACTTTATTAATTTGTAATGCTCAGAGTACCTGAGCTTGTATGCATGTGTGGCCACACGAAGAAACAACCAAGGGGATCCCTCTCGCCGTGCAAGGTTGTTACCCTGGGTCCCCCTGTAAATTTAGGACTCCCCCCAACTGATTAGAGTGAAAAGGTAACACTAATGATTGATCTAAAAGATACAGGCAAAAAATCTTGGGAACAGAAAAAGCATTAGCTTATCAAGCCATCAGTAGGGACAACAAGGAGGAGGAAAAAGATAGGAGGAAAGGAGGAAAATAAAGAGAAAATAAAAGAAAAATAGGAAAAGTTCACCACCTGAAGACTTCATTGCTGAGAGAATCCTTGTATGATGGTGGGTGCACCAGTGGCCCCTCTTGCAGAATATTATTTATAGTTTTTGGTGGGCCTGCACAGTGCTTCTTCTAGGAAAGTTCTGGAACTGAGTCTGGGGGGGCTGCGCCTTCCAGGGGGCTCCTGGGGCAGCAAGTGCAGCTGGGCTGCTTGCGGCAGTGAGATAAGTTGTTGAAGGACACTGTCTCTGCTGCAGTCTCAACAGTGGTTTCAGACAGCAAAACAAGTGCTTTAAGGCAGCCAAAAAGAATTAGTCTCTTATGAAGGTTTCCAGTAGATGTGACATACGTAATCTAGCCTGTGATTTAATATATGATCAAGACATTAAAACTCTTGTACAGTGATTTAATGCAATTATATTGCTAACTCACATTTTGATGAGCGGCATCTGTTCACTGAGACTTTTCTGCTGAATTCTCAGCTTTAAAAAGATGAGCGTGTTTAGTTGTTCTTCTGGAAAAAAAAATCTGTCTGCGTGAATGGCTAATAGGAAATAAAGAAACCTCCTCACGACCCAAAGTAAGAAAAGTTTGTCTCCTCTGGGATTTAAAAGTGGAGTTCAGGGTGAGCAGTATTCATCCCCTCATCAGCTTTTCTGTGTGAGGGAGCAACAAACAGAAAGACTCCTATTGTCACCGTAGAAGGTATTTCAAAGAAGGCTACCATTTAGTATGATTTACTGGACTTTAGTGAAACCTTTGACACTATTTCGTACAGTATTATCGTAACGAAGCTGGTGGCTCATGATTTAGACAGGTGTACTCTCCACCGGGTAAAAAGCTGGCTGGCTGGCCTGATGCAGAGAGTTATGGTGAACAGAGCTAGATCCCAGTGGTGGCTGGTCACAGGCTGAGTGTCAGGTCCTGCACTTGGATAATGACAACCCCAATTAATGCTACAGGAATGAGCAAGAGTGGCTGGAAAGCTGCTTAGTGAGAAAGGACCTGAGGGTGTTAGTCACCAGCAGCTGAACACGAGCCAGCAGTGTGCCCAGGTGGCCAAGAAGTCCAACAGCATCCTTGTTTCTATCAGAAATGGCATGGCCAGCAGGACTAGGAAGGTGATTGTGCCCCTTTACATGGTGCTGGTGAGGCTGCATCTTGAATGCTGTGTTCAGTTTTGGGCCCTTCACTACAAGAAAGACATTGAGGGGCTGGAGCGCATCCACAGAAGGGTCTGGAGCTGGGGAAGGGTCTGGAGTACAGGGATTAATGAGCGGCTGAGGGAGCTGAGGCTGCTCAGTCTGGAGAAGAGGAGGCTGATGGGAGACCTCATCACTCTCTACAGCTCCCTGAATGGGGGTTGTGGCAAGGCAGGGGTCAGGCTCTTCTCCCAGGTGATAAGCGATAGGACAAGAGGAAATGGCCTCAAGTTGTGCCTGGGGAGGTTTAGAGGATATTATGAAAAATTTCTTCACTGAAAGGGTTGTCAAGCACTGACAGAGGCTACCCACGTAAGCCGTGGAGTCTCCATCTCTGAGGGATTTAAAAGCCACGTGGCTGTGGTGCTTAGGGACACGCTTTGGCAGTGGAGGTGGCAGTGTGAAGTTTATGGTTGGACTTGATTATCTTAAAGGTCTTCTCTAACTTAAAGGAGTCTGTGAGTTATTGCACAGGAGAGGAATCATAAGTGTGCTTTTATTATAATATTTGTGTATACCACTGTATGATTTCATAACAAACAAGCTACACCTGAATCTTTCAAATGGGGGAAAAGAAACCCTGTATACCTGTAAACCAGGTACAAGACTTATTGGAAGAGCTGTTTTTATACCAATATCAACTTTTTGACTGAATAGACTGCTTCTACACACTTCTGTCCTGCAATAATAATGTATTATTTTATATTACTAGGATCATTAGGCTGTTTATGAATAAGGAACATTACATGTGACTTACAATGTACTGGAAGATTGCCTAAAATACCCCTTTAAGTAAAATTAAATTGAGTGCTACTAAACAGTAGCTCATCATAAACACATATTTGGAAAACTGGACTCTAAACCTTGCAAAGATTTGGCTTTCATATATGTTCAAGAGGTTTCTTCTTCTGAAAGGATAGTCAAATTGTGCAAGAATTTGGGGGAGGGGGGTTGTGCTTTTTCCTACTACTACCCAGAATAGAAGGGTGGAAGCATTGCAAACATCATATGATTTTCAAGGGAAACACCAGCTGGGATGAATCTCATTCACTCCTAATACATCCCGAGGATTTATTAACAGCCTAATTAGTTGGTTTGTGAGCTTAGTTGGTTTGAGCACTGAATTAGCAGGTTGTGCACGTTTGCCCTGGAGGCCGCGTTGCTCTAGCTGAGGTGTTACAGGGATGCTTCAAATCGCTTGAAAATTGCTGTTAGCTCCAGTAGAGGGAAGCAGCACATGAACATACTGCTCCAAAAATACTGTTCTCTTAAAAAGCCGCACATGTGGTAGCCACAGGCACCTGTAAGTGTTGGCCAAACACCAAGGAAGAACCTGAATGAACTTGAAGAATACTTCAAGTTATTGACGTAGAAATAGCATTTTATTAGAGTTGGATAATACTTTGTTGGCCATGTGCCGTGTGAGTGTGTGTCTCTGTTTATCGCTGCCTGTTCGGAGACTTCTGTCACTGTCCCAGAGGTGCAGGCTGGAGCAGAAGCACAGTAGGATCACAGGGTCTTTGCTTAAGGATAACGTGTGAATTTGGGAGTCAGTGACGTGTGAGAGTTCGGTCAATGGCTCATATTTAACAAAAAATCAGTCTACATCATTGTATTATTTTTACTTTCATTTACTGATACTGAGTATGCTAACTATCCTACTGAGTAAACATTCGAACATTGCTGTTAAGTTCTGTAATAACAAAATAGGTTATGACTTTACAGGCACCATTCGTGAAGTATAACGTGAGATCACTCTTCTTTGTCATTGTGAACTACACAGTGACAGGGTTGACTCACAAACATTATTTTTGTTGTTCCTGAATGTCATTCAGCCATCTATGTAAAATTATAGTAGGAACTTATAGGCAAGTGTATGTTTCTCATTACGGAATTCTACAATTGGTGTTTTGATCATCTTCCACAGAGAATCAGAATTTCATACAGGTCAGGATCACCACATGGGGATTCTGGTTTTTTGGTGGCTAAAAGGAGAGGTTGCTAAGTTAGATCTTTATTTATTTTTTTTTTTTAATGGCTTCATGCTTTGAGATTCACACGCTAACTGCGGTGCCTTCTCTGCCTTTCACTATTGACATTACAGGTTCTAAACTAATACCACTAAGACTTTCTAGCACTAACTCTTCAGTTCTGTGTTTTTGTGCTGTGCAGAAATATGAAATGTATATTTTGTTAAGAGAACAGTTTAGTAAATTATGACTACTTATACAGATAAATGTTCCACTTGACAAGAATGAAAATTTGCTATAGGGCAGACAGTTTACATTTTAGACTTGAAAGTGTCAGCATAAATCCTGTTTTTCCTGCTTGCATGGCTTGTGCAATGGGGAGCTAGTCAGGGACGCCTGGCTGGCTGTGACATGGAGAGGCTGTTTGCTGTAGCACAGACTAGAAGAGCACAGTAAGGGCTGACAGTGTGATGCCTTATTATCTTTTTGCAAATCATCAAGTATTTTTTCAGTTGTATTGACTTCCATAGGATTGTTTTACCAGTGGCACCCAAGTGCCAGTGTTTCCCTTTCTGCTTACACACTGGAGGTTACTACAAGCTGGTAAGAGTCATTCCTCTTCCTTCATGCTGTCAGACTGGCTCGGGGTAGGTGGGCAATGCACAGAATGATATCTTTCTCTTTATAAAGTGACCTGCCTTCTTTGTGAATTTCCATTCCAACTGGAGAAGTCTGGGACGCTCAGCTTCATTTTGAAGTCTATTTAAATAGTGGTTTTATGTCTCTGTGCTTGCTGGTGAAAATGTGCTAGCAACACAGGAGTCCACAGTTAATATCTCACACAGCTTGCTGGAATAATCTGGTTACAGTAACATGGATAGAGATGAAGAAAACTACTATGGAAAAAACGGTAACTGCCTGCTTTCTTAAGACAATTTGTATGTACCTGATCTAAATCTCATTTATTTCAACGGGGTTATTTCGATTGTCTTTAATGGACTTGGATCCAACCCCAAATAGGTTTTTGTAACTTTATCAATTGTTAGCAATATCTTGCTTTTTTCCTAGCACGTCATTTGTAAGCTTACTTAAATTGCAGTTCAAAGGTAAACCTTATGTATATATTGTTGATTTCTTTTTTTTTCTTTTAAGTGTTACAGTGCTGAAGTGCAACAATTAAATGCATCTGCTCTTTGGAGTCAGAATTGGTACATTATATAGCTTGTGAAATATTTATTGTAATGATATTGTAATTTAACATACTGAAGTTTCCTATTATAAAGCAATCTGCGAGCTAGATCTGCCTCATCTGCAAAGAGTGAATATTGTCTCAATTTTTAATACTAGCAAAGAAATGGTGGATATTATTCCACACTGCTGCTTGCTTCCTTATGCCCACTAGACTCCTAAAGCTTGGAATTTACTTTCTGCATAAATTTGGGCTTTTATAGCTAAGGAAGTAGCTTACTTTTACCAGGAGCTACATAAAAACAAACAACATAAATAATTTCTACTTCACCCCAAAAGAAGCTTCTCATTTTATAAAGAATGATGGTAACTGAGTAGAGAATTTGCTATCTAATTTAGAAAAATGTGAATGAAGCAAACAGCATTTTTCTTTTTTCTGTTGTTCCATAATGTTATGATCACAATTGCTGTGTCATGTTTTGGTAAGGAATATTCCAGTGATGCTCCTGACTACTTTTTTAATTCAATTTTAGTAAATTTTTAACTCGGAATAGTTAACATTTCCTATGTAAACTACCATATTTGGTAATGGATTTACATCAAGAGCTGAGTGGCAGCGGAGGACAGTTTGACTGATGTTGCCCTGTGCCGTGCCATGGTGAGCACACTGACTGCTGGCAGTGAGGAACAGTTCTTGGAAGAAGTTTGCAGTACTGCATTTATTTTACAGCTGTTCACAACTGTTGCTCCCTCACAGCATCCCCCTGCTGGCCTGATGAAGATGAAAGTCTCTGTTTGATTCACAGCTCATTTTCTGGAGTGCTTTGACTGTTGTGGGGGGTTTTTGCCTATTAATTAGTGGTTATTAGTTTTGATTGTGGCAGTATGTGGAGTTCACTTTAACATGCTCCATCTATATGTGAATCTTTATACATACGTTTTCTTTGTTTCATTTCAGAAATAGACAAATATGACATAAATAACAAAATCTGGGCTATTTACAATGTTGGATACTGTTAATAAAGATCTTCTAATGGAAAGACAGACACTTGTGGAAGCACCTTGCATCTTCCCTAACTGATTACAGTAAAAAACAATTGTGCTTAATGGAGACATTCTGGAAGGTCAGGAGATTGTCCTGCCAACAAGCTTTCTCAGTAGAGGGTCACTGGAGAGGTATCTATAAGCAAAATATATGTGTGACTTCCCTGCTGGAAGTCTGTTGGGCTTTTGAAAATCTAGCTTGTTGCCATACCAGGGAGATCAGAAATCAGTCCTTTCTGTCTGGAAAGTAAACAATGCGTAACACCAAGGAAGATAAAAATGAACAAGGACGTTAAAATATATTTGGAGCATGCTAGGTCTTAGCTGGCTGTAACCAGGCAGTTAAAAGAATGTGGAACCAGATGGACTTCAAAAGATCTGTTTGGCTGTCTCTGTGCTGAAATGGGGTACATTCTCCTCTTCCCATCGAGTGTTTGTCTAATCCATTCTTAGAAAGCTTAGAGTGAGGAAAATTCAGAAATGCTTGGAAACCTGTTCCAGTGTATAAATGCCCATGTGTTCTGAGAAGTTTCCTAGTGTCTGCTATAAGTGAAGTTAGCTTCTGTCTCTGGTAGAGGAAGCTGAGAACAACTGATCACTGTCATTTTTTCAGAGTATTTGAAGACTATTGTTTTGTGCTCTTCCCCTTAATCACAGTCATTGAAGTCTGCATTCATTTACTGCTTTTTGTAAACCTCTTGGTGTATTCTTTTTAATCAGTCCTTTTAGCCTCTCCAGTTGGCTCTGTCTTCTGAATTTCTAGTGCTAGAAATAATTATTCAGCTAAGGCCTTGCATGTCCCAAGTGCAATAAACAGTGTCTTTAGCAGTCATGCTCACACTTCTTGAATGAGTTTTGCTTTTTGTTGCAAATACATCACTTTACTGACTCATATTCTGTTAGCAGTCTGCCTTAATCCTTCAGGATTCTTCTCAACAGCATTGCTGAAAGCAAGTATTGTATATGGATTTGTGAATGGAGTTTGTCTTTATAATGTTGATCAGTTTGGGAAAATCACTTTGAATTGCTAAATTGTATATCAAAATCCCTTTGATTCTGTCTCCAGAAATATGTAAACACTTGTCACCTACACAGTTTCAAAGTGTTTATTCTACTTCATTGTTCAAGTTGCTAAGGAAAATACGGAATAGTTTTGGAGAACAGAATCCTTCAGCAGTGGAACTGAGCTAACCACTATACCAATGTTAGTGAGTGAGAGCTTGG
Organism: Clamator glandarius; assembly: GCA_033459285.1. Taxonomy (NCBI): domain Eukaryota; kingdom Metazoa; phylum Chordata; class Aves; order Cuculiformes; family Cuculidae; genus Clamator; species Clamator glandarius. The sequence continues at coordinate 5,336,386 of JAUNZM010000039.1, forward strand.
AGTCTTGATGGACGATCAGTGAAAGTGTTTGCCCCAAAAAGCAAGTAGACATTAAGTAAAAATTTTTAGGGATGGAGTGAGATCAAATGGAAAAAGTCATTATATGATTGTATAAGTCACAGCCAATATTTGTGGTGAATATCCTGTGCTCTTCTGGCCCTTTGTCTTCAAATGAGAGATAGTAAAACTGAAAAGGAATATAAGCATGACCAAAAATATGGCATGGCTTATGTATGAGAAACAATTGCCCAGAGTAGGAAGATAGACAAGGAAAGAGGGATTGTTGGTAGCATGCCATGCTACCATGCAGGTATGAGCTTACTGGTGCCAAGCTTAAAACAGATAAAATGAGGTAGTATTTCAGTGTTTCATTAACCTGTAGTATTCTCTGATGTAGGGCATTACAGATTATTAAAGTATATGCAAATTACATAGAGATTTATTAAATGAATGAGTAAGAAATTCACCTACAACCATTAAATATAAAGTCAGTACCTTTGATTCAGAAAAGTGCGGTTGCAAATCTCTGCAATTGCGATTTTAGAGAAATAACACTGTGCCTTGGTTTTGTATTCATGATGGCCCTATGCTAGGTGCAGGGTGTGGATTAAGTGGATCTTCCTTGTGAGCTGGTGTGTCTGTTTGTACATGCTGAGTGGAAGTCCTGAACGAGCAATGAGCAGAGCTCATTTCATTAGCCTTTGTGGCCAGAACCTGTTGACATGGAGTAATGTTACAGACTCTGAAATGCTCTGGAAAAAAACTATTTTGTTGAAATACTTACTTTGTAGAAATTGCTCTGCAAAAGGATTCTCCAAAAGTCAGGTTTTGCCCCAGCATGAGGTATTGTGTATGGTACGCTTGCTCTCTGGACCGTTGTGGTTTGCCATAGTACCTGTGTAACAGCCTAACTCCGCTCCCTTGCATTGCTGTCACACAGCACTCCACCAAAATTTTTAGCTTTCCCAATCTCATCTATGTTAAAATGTATTTGTTTTATGAGCTGGTGGACCTGAACACCTCAGATGAAAGGCAAACAGAATTTTATTGTCTGCTGTGTTTGTTGTACTGGTCTGTGTGTATTTTGATAAGGTTTTTCTGATAGAAACCAAGAACAAAGTCTGGCATTTAGTTAATAAGTAAATTCTGCTTTTGAGAAGTTGCTGAATTCTTGTCTAATTGAAAAAAACAAGTATTTTTTCTTTGGGTGGGGAAAAGTTTAGGCTGGCAGCACCCTTTAATACCAGCTATATTCAGAAGAGATCTTTAAGAAGGCAGTGAGGAAGCACTCTGAAACAGTAATTTGTGTTGTAACATTGACATTTGAATGAAGAAGTAATTTTTCATTGCACAAAGTTTGGTTCAGTAAATCTTTGTAATTACTGGACTTAAAAATATTCCATAAAGCTGAATAACTAGCTTCAAAAGGAAAATTCTAATCCTGGCCTGCTGAATGAGGGACTGCTGCTTTCTCTTTGTTCAGCAGTTGGAAACTTGAGAATTTAAATTCTGCCATAAATAGTTTTTACAAGTGAAATCATATTGAAATTAATCTATTCAAGTCCACATTTGAAGCACAGATCGGTGGGCTTGTATTTGGTGGTTTCTTAATATAGTTTGCTTGTGTGGAGAGCGAATCAATTGGAACTATGCTAGCCAGGAGAGCCATGTGAAAAAAAACCCCAACAAAATAGATCATGTTTGGCTCTTCATCTCTGTAAACTCTAGCCAGATGTTACTACCTGTTTCTAGGAGGGACCTGACCTGAGCTGCTAGTCCTTCTAGCAACAGCCAGGTTCAGTGATGTATGCCTAATCAACTTTGGCTTTAAAACCTGCTCTGCTTCCTACACTGGGATATGTGGTGAATGCATCCACCTGAGAGTTAGAGAAGATATTTGAAACGTGCTCTTCTGCCTGCTTCATGGCACTGTACCTCATCTCTGGCTTTGGAGAAGCTTGGACAGTTACACTCCCCGTGCAGGGTCATGTAAAGCAAGGTCAGCATTGCATTTCTGCAGTCTCCAGGTGTGCTTTGTTGTCTGATAAGCCCAGTGCAAAAAGGGACAAACCTGAAACTCTGTCTTGTAAACAAAGCAGTGGGAAATGAGGATAACTCTGCAAGTCTCTGAGTATAACAGTAAGTACTGACATGACTCCAAACTGTGCCGTAGAGAAAATCAGAAAGGTTCAGCCTGGAGCTCCAGAGATATGGGTTCGCTCACTTGCTGCTAAACACACTTAGCCTGTGACTGAGAGACATAATCCTCTTCTCTCAAATATCAGCAACTTTCTACTGTGAACGCTTCTCACAGGTGTAGTGATAGAATGTACATTAAAGGTAGTTTATTATGTAGTAAATGTGAGGCCCTCAGAGGTTTTAAGCTGGAAGAAAAAGGCTTTGATCTCATCTACAAAAACCAGATAATTATATTGGTGAATTACTGTTGTTGTCTGCACAAAATGATTCTAACAGAATGGATTAAATAGGAATATTTGGAAGATGTTCTTCAAAGACTGCTGTTAACACGCCCCCTCTCCTTTTACATAAAGACACATTTTTATACTGTTTTATTTTAAATGCAGGTGAACCAAGGAAATTTGACCCGAAGTTCAGAGGACCTATACATAACAGGTAAATTTCTTAACCCATTCTATTTAATTCTTTTGGTTTTGCAGTGAACAGGGGATAAAAATTTTCCTAACAATATGTATTAATTTGGTTATGTGGTTCTTTTAAATCTGGAAGACAATCCTTACCACCCCATAGGATGTATGATTACAAGGGCATATTTGACTGTGTGCTCTTAAGTTCTTTCAATTTAAATGCCAGTTCTGTATGCCTCATGTTGCCTGGTGCTGATAGGAGTAGGCCTATTTGAGATGGCATTATGTTCTGGGGTGCCACGGCCATACAATGCTGCCCGTCTTGTTGCATACAGCACAGCTCTGGAACTCTGGCACACTCTGTTCTTCAGTTTGCAGCTGGTTTTCTTGCTCCCGTAGTCACCTTGTCAAGGAATTTACCTCTTTAGAGTACGGCTTGGGTGTGCACCATTGCATTTGTACTGGGGCTGTCCAGCAGGGTAAATCCCTGGCAGAAAATTGTTAGCGCTTGAGCAGTAACAGCAGCAGAGTTCTGTCAGCAGTGTGGTGGGACTCAGCCCTGAAACCCTTACTGGAATGAAGGGTTTTTACATGTGTGTCTCTGAAGTGAGTGAGCCAACTTATAGCGCTGTGGAATAGTCAGATCCTAAAATATTACAATGTGATGGTATTTTTGAGCAGTCTGTTACTGAGCCTTTCCCTCATGTGCATGAGAAGCGGTGAAACTGGTGACAGCATACCAGAAGGGCTTCTCTTGTTTTACTGTAGTTGCATGATACAGTTAGTAAAAACTGGGTTTACGCTGTGGCTTGCTGTTACATCTGTGTAGTTCCAGCGACAGTTTCTGCAGTTCCAGGTTTATTTATGTGCTTTCTAATTGTACATTCCACAGCAGCTTCTTAAAAGCACAACCAAATGATTACAACGCAACACTACTACATCATTTACTGTGTTTCATAATGCTTTGGTGATATAGTATTGTTGAAAGCAATATCAATATGAAATAATAATATAATATTAAAAAGATAAGTTCCCTAAACATTAGCAGTATGGAATTTTTGTACAGTACACCGTGAGACAGGGGTAGCTGCATGGGTGCTTATTGAGCATACTTTGCAGTGTGGTGCACTTGAATTCACATTCAACCTACTGTTTCTACAGGATACCCAAACAACTTACCTGACTTGTTGGGGTCACCCCTGCAACACCGTGCAAGACACTGTAGACTTGCCCTTGAAGGAGCCAAAGCTTATTATTAACTTTTTAAAAAATAAACTGGGATTTTAAATTCATTTTTCAAATTACTAAGATTGAATTATTAAGAAACCATAGTCTTTCAAGCAATAAAGAATCTGGTTACTGTGAACAAATGCCTTCTTAGGAGTTCTTCCAAGGAGTTCAGCAGGAGGAAAGTGAGCATCTTCCCTGAATATATTTTTGACCTTAGGACTTTTCACTTTTCTGTAGGAGAAGAGATGCTAAGAGGCTGAAACCATACATTTTTGTCCAGACAAAGGAGTACTAGTAATGAGTACCTGGGTAGGGGTAGAGCTGGTGGTATGCCTTATTGTAACTGAAATATCTCTGTGTATGGTGTGGGTGGGAAACACCTATCTTTGCTTTCTTCTGATAAGATAATCTATCCTGCTCTTGATTTTGTTATCAGTTTTCATTGATCAGGGAAAAACTAAAGAATTTTTGTTTGTCATATGGTCCCGTTGCAATGGGATTAATTTAGCTGAACTTTTTTTTTGTTTTCTTTTAAATAGAGCAGAGCTATTGCCACTGGTTGAAGTGTCAAACAGTGGTGGATAGAAGGCAATGGATCTAGTGCTTTGCCAGTACCATCATTTTCAAGGAAGTTGTAGGTAGAGCTTAGTATCTTTTGTGCAAACATCTTTTTCTTAAAAAAGGATTGAAATGCAGTAGCTGTGTTGGTTGACTCTGAGCCAACCAATTAATGAAAAATCAAAATGATGTTTTCAAGATGACATCTTTCATTGGTATGACTACATACTGCAGTCCTTTCAGTTTTTCAGTTCAAGACTGTCTGCCTCTGTTCTCCGTAGGAATGTTAGTGTACAATGCAAGCATGGGTTGAAAAAGCGGATTGTATCTAGCCTCAAAGGAGTTATCATAGAATCATAGAATCACCAGGTTGGAAGAGACCCACTGGATCATCGAGTCCAGCCATTCCCACCAATCTCTAAACCATGCCCCTCAGTATCTCATCCACCTGCACCTTAAACGCCTCCAGGGAAGGCGAGTCAACACCTCCCTGGGCAGACTGTTCCATTGCTTAATGACTCTTTCGGTGACGAATTTTTTCCTTATGTTGAGCCTGAACTTCCCCTGGCAGAGCTTGAGGCCATTCCCTCTTGTCCTGTCCCATGTCACTTGGGAGAAGAGGCCAGCTCCCTTCTCTCCGCAACCTCCCTTCAGGTAGTTGTAGAGAGCAATAAGGTCTCCCCTCAGCCTCCTCTTCTCCAGACTGAACAACCCCAGCTCTCTCAGTCGCTCCTCGTAAGACTTGTTCTCCAGCCCCTTCACCAGCTTTGACACATATGTCTGTGTTACAGAGCCTCCTTCCGGAACAGTCTGGCTTGACTTCTCTTAATAACGAAGCATGTCTGTTACCTCATTGAAGGTTCAGTAGTTTAAAACTTGAGTGAAATTCCTCAGGAAGCATCTAAGAAATCATGAGGAATTTGTCAGTGTTTTTCCAGATCTAAGTGCAGCATAGGGAATAAGTTCTAAAGTAGCATTTACTATCTTTAGTGAGAAGAATAAATTAAAGAAACACAAATTATTCATCAATTTTATTTTTGTCAGCAGAAAATTTATGACAGAGAAGAGCACAGGAGCCTCGTGGTACTCACTTGAACACACACAGTTTTCATCTTTGCAAGATGTATTTCTTCCTCTCTGAAAGCTAATAATTTTAGAAATAAATGGAAATGTTTGTTTAGAGAGTTGATCCTAATTTGAGAAGTATCTTTATGATACTGCCAGTGAGACTGTGTATAGGAATGAATTTATGCAACAGTTTAGGGATGTTATTAAGTGTTCATCTATGTGCATTACTACCAGAAAATACTTGTAAGGTTTTATATATAGTATCCACCAAATGAGTATATTTACAGGTTGAAGCAGTAGCCCTGCGATTTCTCAGCTCAAAATGATGGAGCAGGAGTTTTGGTAGACAACTTTCTGGAGGTAAACAAAAATTCCTGGTGTCAGTCTGAGCTAGACGTGTCTACCTTCCTCACACCAAATCTGATGATCAGTGTAATTGAATTTGTATGAGACAAAATCCGGCACAGCTATCCCTGATTCCTCAAGGGCAGAAATTTCCTCCAAGACATTTTTCCCTGCCCCTAAAGATTCACCACTAGGAAGTGAATAAGGTGAGCGCCTGTCGAATTCTGGATGTATGAACACTTCTGTCACAGCCCTACAGCTGTTTGTCTTTCTGTCTCACTTTCCCGCTGGCATTGACACAGTCTCTCTACTGAACTTCAGGCAGATTTGTCACGTGAGAGGAGGGGTCTGTTCAATGGTGTAAGTACTTCATGCCAAAGCCAGATGAAGGGGAATGTTGTGGGGAAGGCTTGTGAAATTGAGGGTTCATAAGGAATTTAAACAGAATGTGTTATGCTTCTTTAAGAATAAAAAAGTATTTCTTCCAGCAGCATTACCGTAAGGTAGCTTAAATATATTTGTGGCTAAGTCAGTCAAGTACCATAGTACAAGTGGGAACCAAGCTTCTTTTTCTTAATGCAATTATACTACTTTGAGTATACAGTGAATTGTCTCTCTCCATTTAGATTTTGTCTAAATTGATACAGTCAATACAATCATAGCATATGATTTTAAGCTGCTTTGCCAAAATGAAATTAGTACATTGCACTTTCAACTTATCTCCATTTTTGCGAAGTTTGTCTTAACTCTTTACCTTGCCCCTTGTTCCATGTAGTTTCTTGGTGGTTTCTCCTATTTGTCTTGGTGGTTAGACACATTGTAATTTTTTTTTTCCTATTATGTTTTAGAAACTCCCAACACCTCCTGGACTATCTTTAATTGTTCAATGTCTTTCTAGAAAGTCAGTGTTCTTACTGAGACAAAGATCACCTTTTTATCTGTGATTAGAAAATGTAGTTAATGGATTCTCATGCAAATTGAGCAGCAGCAATTTTCCATAACCATTTATCTATCTTCTTCAGTGGTTTGAAAAAACCTAATAAAAATTCCTGACCTTAATTAGCAATACAAACTTTACCTTCTCACACATTTAAATGTTTCAGTGATACATATCCATATAGCACATTACTTGATGCTGTGGTTAGTATTGAAATAATAAACAGTTTAAACATTTAAATTATTCTTTGTGCTTTTAAAACTAAGTAGCATGCTAAAGATGTCGTTTAGATGGCACTAAGAGCCTACCACAGATAAATCATAGAATCGTAGAATCATAGAATACTTTGGGTTGGAAGGGACCTTAAAGATCATCTGGTTCCAACCCCCCTGGCAAGGGCAGGGACACCTCCCACCAGCTCAGGCTGCCCAAGGGCCCATCCAACCTGGCCTTGAACCCCTCCAGGGATGGGGCAGCCACAGCTTCCCTGGGAACCTCTGCCAGTGCCTCACCACTCTCATAGTGAAGAATTTCTTCCTTATGTCAAGCCTAAGTCTGCGCCTCTTCAGTTTATACCTGTTCCCCCTTGTCCTATTTTTCTTGCTACTGGTATTTTATTGGTCCATATATGTTTTATTATATGTTGTTGTCTGTAGTGACATAACATGCCATGCACTCGCTCATACATGTGGGAAAGCCTACATTTTTCTTTGAGTTATTGCTTTGTGCTGTTTTGGGGAATACAGTGTCTACAGAGATATCAAAATATGAGTTTTCCAGAACTAAGTAATACTACCTTAAGAACAGTGCCTGTATCTAAAACATAATAAGTTAGTAAACCTGTGCAGGTCAGTCATACTTATTTGGAAAACTCAAAATCTAAGTAGATGGAAAACAGCTAGTGCTAGGAACCTGTATAAATAGCTTTTTCTGTGCAGTTCTGGCTTCCACAGTTGAAGTATGAATTCATGGGAGATTTTGAAAGGAACTTTCTCTGCAATATTTTGTTGGCTGTGTGGGATGGTGCCCTCAGTGTCGCTGTGCTAATAGAAATACCCATTTGTGCAACAGATCTTGCTTCTCAGTTCAGTCCCAGTGAAGAAAAGAGTCTTCAAAGCTGTTCATGGCATTGTATGTCATAGTACATCATCAACACAACCTGATTTAGGGAAACCTTGGCACCTAAGCTGTTAGGCAGGGAGGAAGGAGGAACTCTGAAGTGAGAGCATTTGTGGTCACCTCAGAGTGCCAGCAGTGGTGGAAGTGATAACCTAAACCTCTCACCATGGGCATCTTGAGCCTCATTTTGCTCTGCAGTTGCACAGTGCTGGGCGCAAGACTGTTCGTTAGGTGCTAATGTACTGCTAATGCTGCTTAACTAACAAATGTAGTTTCTTGCTAGGGCAGCATCTTGAGTAAAATTGCACTTGTGACAGGTTGGGCAGGAAACTGCCAAACAGAGAAAGGTTCTAGTCGGTCACTAATGACTATGTGCAGGAATGAGTGGCTTTTATGCACTCATACTCTGCACAGATGATTTTATCTTGTGTTCATTTATTTGCTAGTATGCCATTACACATGCACAAAGTATTATTTGCATGCACTGCCACACATAACACAGCAAGAGAAGCCAAGAAGCCAGTATATTTTGGAGAGGCAGTGGAAAGGAAATCAGGCTCCATAAATTACGCTAAATGACAGCAGTAAGCAGTAAAAAGTGATGTGCGAGCCTGAACTGTGCACTTAACCAAATGAAGGTCTTTTATTACGTCACCTGAAAATGCTGCATGGTTTTATCACCAGTTTATCACTATGGAAACTCATGCATTTGAATACAGAGACTCACTGTGTTTTGTTTCAGATTACGATCCTGGTTATCCAAAAAGTATAAAAAAAACATTAAAATTTCCAATACTGGCTATTAGCATTTTTAGTGTTTTCATCATCTATAAGAAATGCAAAGTGCTTTTTCTCAGTAATCTGTACACATACCTATTATACAAATGTATAATAGTGCTATCTGTAAGAAAGATTGTAGATCCTATATGATCAACAGTGTTCTCAGTTCCTGTTCTCAGAATTGTATTTCCATTAATCCATCTTCCTTGGGGTTCACTTTAACAGTTTAGTCTCCTGAGTGATTTTGCTTTGCCTCGTTAGCCTGAAACAAACTGAAAAAGCATATTTACCATAGCAGATTGCTGCTTCATTTGAAAAAAACCATATAAAACCTGTTTTTTTGTCAAAGCATAGCTGGATAATTTATGATTGGGTTTCAGTAATAAGAGTGGGCTTCCAATATATCCTGTTCAGGAAAGGCAATTCCCATTGTTCCTGTTCCTGCAACTTTGGAAACACCCACAATCTTCACTATATCTTTAGAGTTTTAATTTATTAATTTGTTTCACTTTTTTTTTTCCTTTCCTGCAGAGCCTTGTGTTTATGAGGTAATATTATGAGCTCACTGAAAGTGAGCTACTTGAGCTAACAATGATGATAATGGAGCCAGGTTTCACCTATTGTGTCTAGCAGAATAAGCAGTTATTTTGTACGGAGCAATGATTAGTCTGTATGAACTGTTTAAAAATTTTCTGAAGCCACCCAAAAGAGGATTTATGCACTTCTTATATGTTTTTAAAACATTTATATAACAGCAGTACTTGACAACAGTAAGTTTTACTAGGTGCTGTGCAGAAGTTTTTGTGTTACAAAGAACAAAATCCTGCATTCTGGTTAAGAGTTTCTAGGTACTTGTTCGTGGTGACTCTGCAAAACTGTAAAAGGAAGCTTTAGCACAAACAAGTGTAACCTTAATTACATTTGGGCACCATAAAATAAGACCTGTGAGAACTGGACTGGAAGAGGCTTTTGAGATTATGCTTGTAATTAAAGTATTTATGGTGCCATATTTCTCCTGAGATGTCTTGAATTAAATATTGAACCTTTTAAAAATGCCTTTGATGGGGTGAGTACCAAGCTTGAGCAGTGTCAGAACTGCTTCTGAACAGAGGCTGGGAAAATAAGCAGCATTGTTTTAGCATTGCTGCTTCTGCTTAAAGCAGTTGTCCTTTCTGAGACTGCTGTTGTGTTGACCTTGAGTCCTGTACTACCTTGGCCTCACTAAAAATTTATTTCAATGAGACGTTAAACTGTCCCTCAGAAGAAGTGTACAGGTTTTTTCATTCCTGGAAAAACAGGAAATGCTCCCATATGAGGATGGGCTGAGAGAGCTGGGGTTGTTCAGCCTGGAGAAGAGGAAGGCTCTGAGGAGACCTTATGGTGACTTTCCAGTACCTGAAGGGGCTGCATGAAGGCTGGGGAGGGACTGTTTACAAAGGCTTGTAGTGACAGGACTAGGGGCAATGGGTATAAAGCTGAGGGGCAGATTTAGACTCGACATCAGGAAGAATTTCTCCCATGATGAGAGTGGTGAGACACTGGCACAGGTTGCCCAGGGAAGCTGTGGCTGCCCCATCCCTGAGGTGTTCAGGGCCAGGTTGGATGGGCCGTGGGCAGCCTGGTCTGGTGGGAGGTGTCCCTGCCCATGGTAGGGGCGTTGGAACCAGATAATCTTTAAGGTCCCTTCCAACCCAAACTATTCTATGATTCTATTCCAAGTTCTCTAACAGTTTAAAAGACTTGCCATCTTTATCTCCTTTATGCTAAACAATAATGGCTCTCTGTAAGAGACTGAAAAATGTAAGGAATGGTAGATGCTAGAAATGACCACGTGTCAACTGGAGTTTGGATTCTAGGGTTGCTCTTACTGGAAAGATTCAGCTTGCATCCATGTGGCTCCTTACGTGGACTTGAAGGCAGAGATGGACAGCGTTCATTCTGCGAAGGCGGTTCTTGACTTTGGCACGAAGCGCCCATTAGCTTTCCCAGGGTGTCTGTTGCTCATTCATCTGTCATGGAATGTGGAATAAGGTTTGGATCAGGTCAGAATGGCAGCAGTTTGTTACAGCAACTGTGGGGACAGCCCAGAGCGGCCCCAACAGGCTCTGTGGACAGGAGCCCTACCTGTATGTGGCAGTTACAGTTCATCCCCCTTTAGGGTATACAACCCATTCTTCAGCGAATCTGTCTTAGATAAGCAGGGAGCGACTGAAAACCTTCAGAGATGAGATTGTAGGCAACAGCCCCTTTTATGAGTAATTAACTTCTTTGTGAATTAAATCCTGAAGAGAACATTAGCTGCAAACCTTTCTTAGCTGGTGAGGCCTGTGAAGGCTGGTGAGATGGTAACTATTTTGCTTCCACACGACCTTAGAAACAAGGGCTTGTGAAGTTGGTTTATGGAGGAGGGAGCTGCTCAGCCCAGCCGGAACCCTCAGAATTTATGGTCTTCAAGAGTTACCTTCTCCTGCTCACTTGGAGGTGTCCTGCTTCATGTTAATTACACTCCTGGAACTGTTCTGATCAAGGTCGGACACTGGAGAAAAATTAGCCAAGTGGTGCAGATATCCACTCCTGCCTGCCTGAAGTTAAAATTGGATATTCACGGGTTACTCATTGTCTCAGTTTTCAGAGTGGAGAGCTCTGTTCTTTGATGGCTTCTCTAAAATAAGGCATGACTCTCTTCAACATGTTGAGGGTTTTGTCCTCTCTGTAAAGCATGTGTTTGTTGCATTAAATGAGGTCAAGCAGCTGCGTAAGGAATTTGTGTAGAGAGCAGGGGTAGTTGCATATAGACTTCATTTCATGCTGTTACTTTTCCATTCACAAGCTATTTATAATACAGGTACATTGGGCTGAATCTTTCTTTCATTGTTTGCAATATTTGATACCAGCGTTAGGGACATTCTGAGGCAGATATCCTGTAGTAGCTTATCGCATAAGTGATCTCGTGAATTTGCTGTTGTGAGGTATTATTTGTTTTAATGTTTTTAACACATGATATTTTCAAAGGGTCATATTAGAAACCCTAATTTTAAACAGTGTTTCTTTCTGTCCCTAGGCATTGTACAGACTTCATTTGCTGTGTGATCTTCATAGTCATCATTCTGGGTTACATTGCATTAGGAATTGTGGGTAAGTAAAGGCAGGTATAGTATGTGAATGTTAGAATTTTTAACTTAGTTGTCCCTTTTGCATGTATTTATGTAAAGCTTTCCAATCAATAAACACTACCTTGCCTAGAAGCAAATGCGGAATTCAGTGTCTATTGTAATTAAGAAGAAGCTCAAAACCATGTATATACTGATTAAAAATGCAAAATTTAGTGTGTTCAGTTAAAAATGATGTGATTTGATAATTTTGCTATCATAAAGTAACTGTGGTGGAAAAAATGACTTTAATTTGTCATTAACTTTTGCTGTCAGATTAAACACTGGTTTTAAGAGGCTTTTTGTTCAGTAAAATATTACTGAAAGAGACTACATGAGCAGTAAAAGGACAAGTAAGAGAAATTACTTCATTTATTGTGGGATTCAGAGTTGTTTGCACATCAGGATATTCATTAATAATAGCCATTTTATTTTGTTTGTGCGGGAAAATTGTAAGAATGTGTGAAAAGACAGGTGAGGCTGTGAAAGTGTACTGGCTGTGGATCTGCATGTCCATCTGAGCTTGTGATTTTGGCCCTGCCTTACACTGAAAAACAAAGGCAGTAGTTCTGTGTAGCACTCTCTGTTCCATACAGAGAAAAGGTTGTGTACTCTCCATCCTTGGGGATATTCGTAGCCTGTCTGGGTGTGGTCCTGGCAACCTATTCTAGGCAACTCTGCCCGAGCAGCGATTTTGAACGATGTGTCCAGAGGTCCCTCCTCACCCCTACCATTCTGTGAAAAAATGCTGGCTGCAGCATGAAAAGAGGACTGTAAGCAAGACAGCTTTAACCTAGGTAATTCCATTAACTACCTGAGAGAGTACTCTAAGCTGCTGCTAAATTGTACCATAACGTAACATCCTGCAAGCCATGGTGCTGAGCTCTCTCCTCTCACCTTGCCTATAATAGCTGAGCACTGAAGACATTTTTTGGCTTTCCCTTCTTCACCTGCACTGACTGCCCTGTCATGAACTGTGCACATGGAATAAATTATTTCTTTTCAAAACTCTTCTTTTTTTGTTTATTTTATTCTTGTCTAATCTCTTGGAGCCTCTGTTTCTCAACAATGAATGATAAGTGGAGGTCTGTGGATGTTTGAATTTGGGAAGTGGGCAGAGCAAAAAATGAATTCAGAAGCTGTTCAAGCTGTACTTGATTTTATGCCATAATTGAGATTACAGCAGCTGTAGGATTCTCTTTGGGATTGGATCCAGAAAGAGAGTCCCTGGCTGTACAGTCAAGCCATGCAGTACAGTCAGCTTCAGACTGCCTTGAAATGCAGTCCTTTGACTATTTTTTCACAAGGTCAGTGTCTGTGATTGTGATGCATAAGTTAACATCAGTGGCATCTGTGTGGAGACAAGTTTTTGCTTTGTAGCCACTAATGGATTATATGTATGCAAATTCATGCACGAACTTTCTCATCACAATTCTGGCTACTGTTTGGATCCTGCTGGCCCTTTCCTTTGCTATGGAATAAAGCATCTTCTTGCCCTCATGGCCTAATTGAATTGTTCTGACTTTGCTTCATTCCAAATTGACACTAATGTTCATTTGATTCGTGAAGGTATTTGGAGCAGAAATAGTCATGTCTCAGCTACAGAAAATTGGAGAGGGACTTCCCAGAATATACACGCAATATATATCTCTGCTTACTAAACCTGCTGTGGAACAGACTGCAGAACAGAAGGTAAATTACTAGTCCTGAGAAGAAGCAGCAGCAGCAGGACTGTGCCCAGCTGTTGCAGATGTGCCATGCCTCCCGCTGGTGCTGGGAGTGTGCTGTGTCTGAAGGACATCCCTCTAGAGCTGTTGTCCTCTTCATACGCGATTGAGTGATTCTTCATTTATGTTCTGATCTCTCCTTCTGTCACTGCTCAAACGCAAAGCCGGAACTGAAGAAGCTGGACTGAGGTCAGAGGAATGGTGGTTGTTTTCTTGAGTGTATGAGTGCTCTGGTGACTGCTGACCTACCCCAGTACAGTATTCTGAAGTACTGATCCCTGGACAAAGGGAAATGAGAGCACTGGTAGTTTTCAGCTGCACAGTATTCTTGTGCTGCTGGATCTTGACTCTTTCTCTAACACTAAATAAATCTTAATTTTTTGGCTAGAACTTTATGTCAGTGTTACATGTGCAGTTACTAAAGAACCCCATATGCTAGATGTTGCAGAAGTAGACAGCAGTAGAAAAGGGCTGGCTAGTTCCTTGCTTCTTTGTGTCTGTAATCTCAGACAACAAAGTTGCTGTGATGTAACATAGTGAATTGGTCACATTCCCTGCTCTTGCAAACCTTGTGAGATACTGATTAGAACTAGAAACTGTTCTTGGAACCAGATACTGATTAGTAGCTGGTAACTTTTTCTACCTTTCTTACCGACAAGATTTGAATTTTCAATCTAGAAACATTTAGTTCAGCTCCAAATCCAAATCCACATGGTCTCTGCGTTTCATCTTTCCTTGTACTATGCTTCAGCTAGTCTTTTTACTCTAATTTATTCCTAAGTGAAAGATGAGATCAGCTTTGGTACGGTTCCAGGGGCCAGCCCTGTACAAAATATATGAGAGCCAAAGACATTCACGTTAAGAGAAAATAGATTATAAATCGATTCTCAGTCATTAATTATGCTTTATGGCTTGTTATGGAAAGAAAAAGTGGATTTCTGCAATTTCTTGAAAATGTGTGAATGCCACTCTGGATCCCTGATTAATTTGGCTTGAGAAGTAAGCAACAAATGGGGGTTCATCACAAAACTGCCATGACTGCAAATCTGAGTCAAATTTTGCCCTGAATATTGTATGTAAAGCTCACATAGGCTTCAGCTATAGATGTGTCTGTGTAACATTGAGGTAGAATATTTTATGTTTCAGAGAGGCTGAAATGTAGTCAGAGTAAAAGGTAATCCTCCTTGAAGGATGAAACCAAATTATTTTTGATACTAGCCTTTCCTAGTTCTGCTTCAGTGTTGCTTGCTATTGTGTGACTGTTCTGAATAGAGATATTCTATGATTTTCTTATCTTTCTTTTAATTTTACAGAGAAACTAATAGTGCTAATTTAACATTCTGTGTAGTTTTCCTGCCTAACAAACTGACTTAACTCTCCATATTTATTTTGGAGATCTTGGACTTATGTGGGCAGTACTTTACAAATGCCTAGGCCCTTAATTTAAGATTATTTTAAGTCAGAAAAGTACATAAAAGGCACCAAATGAGTAACCTTGGAAAAGAGCCCCACATTCCAAAGGACAGGTTAACTCAAAGTAATAACTCTTGTTGTATTGCTCCAGTGGATGCTTATACAGTATCAGTGTTGTCATCATGGATTTACGAATTCTGTATCATGTGTTCTATTAGAAGTAATACATTGTATTAATTATATTTATAATAATTATTATAATACCTTATTGGTAATAATACATTGGTAAACTGCTTGTATTAAAAAGCCATAAGAACAATTTGGCAGGTCAGTTTTTCCATCCATTAAAACATTGAAAGTATACTTTCAAGAGAAACAATGTAATGATGTGAAATACCACCCTTTCTAAAATACACAGCAGAAAGAATGAGAGGTAGCAGGAACAGGTCTGCAGTTTGTTTTTTAAGTATGACAAGATGCCAGCATTCTAGTCACATTTTACTCCTTAAGAGGGAGCTTTCCAGCCTTTACGGCCACTGACATAGCCCATAAAGGACAGAAAAGTAGGGTGTCTGATGGGCATTTGGTGACAGATATTAGTGGTTTTTGATACTGTGCTTGTGTGTTGGCTTCACATCAACAAAAGGACTGACATAACTGCAGGCCTCCCGAAAAAGCTATACGGGTGTCACAGGATCTGATCACACTGCTGCTTTGAGGGCTGAGTCAACTGTATAATATAGTTCAGCTTTAATTTTCTTTTTTAGCATAGATATTTGTCCCAGCATTCAGACTGCAGCCTTAGGAGCACCAGAGCATGCTGGAATAAAAATTCTATGTGGCTGGATTTCATTTCACTTACTGCTTGACAGCGAGTCACAAATAGGGCAGCACAACATGCATGGTGCAGCACTCTCAGGCACCTTCGCAGTACAGCCTTCTTCACTCAGTGAGAGCTGTTGAATTAGACGCTTATTCTTCACTGACTAGACAAAAAACATTGTGTGTTTCTCACACAGATTCTTTCACTGTAATTGCTCTAACTTTGCAAAGAAGGTGACAGAGGATTAAGTTTATTAATCTTGATGATTAGCCCTTACACAATCAATGAAAGAAGTTGCACATTTTCTCTTCTGTTGGCCATTTCCCTTCTCTTTCTGCTGCAGCTAATTAAATGCTTAATGTATATGCTGTAAATCAGACCTTTTTTTTTTTTACTTTGGAATTTATCTGAGAGGTGTCTTCCTACATCCACCCAGCAGCTGATCCCAAGGATGGAATTTTGGAGGCTGGCTGATGTTGTGTCCATCTACAACAAGGGTTGCAGGGAGGATCCAGGGAACTACAGGCCTGTCAGTCTGACCTCAGTGCCGGGGAAAGTCATGGAACAGGTGATCTTGAGTGCTATCATGAAGCACATGCAAGAGAACCGGGTGATCAGGCCCAGTCAACACGGGTTCACGAAAGGCAGGTCTTGCCAGAGTAATCTGATCTCCTTCTATGACAAAGTGACTCGGCTGCTGGACGAGGGAAAGGCTGTGGATGTATCTTCCTGGAACTCAGTAAAGCCTTTGATACAGTTCCTCACGGCATTCTGCTATGGAAACTGTCGGCCTCTGGCCTGGACAGGCGCACACTCTCCCAGCTGGAAAACTGGCTGGATGGCCGGGCCCAGAGAGTGGTGGGAAATGGTGTTAAATCCAGCTGGAGGCCAGTGACAAGTGGGGTTCCCCAGGGCTCAGTGCTGGGTCCAGTCCTGTTTAATGTCTTTATCAACGACCTGGATGAAGGCATCGAGTCCTCCCTTAGCAAGTTTGCAGATGACACCAAGCTGAGTGGAAGTGTCGATCTGCTGGAAGGTCGGGAGGCTCCAAAGGGACCTGAACAGGCTGGACTGCTGGGCTGAGACCAACGGCATGAGGTTTAACAAGGCCAAATGCCGGGTCCTGCACTTGGGGCACAACAACCCTGTGCAGCTACAGACTAGGAGAAACCTGGCTGGAAAGCTGCCAGGAGGAGAAGGACCTGGGGGTGTTGGTTGACAGTGACTGAACATGAGCCAGCAGTGTGCCCAGGTGGCCAAAAAGGCCAATGGCATCTTGGCCTGTATCAGAAACAGTGTGACCAGCAGGTTCAGGGAGGTTATTCTCCCTCTGTACTCGGCACCAGTGAGACCACTCCTTGAATCCTGTGCTCAGTTCTGGGCCCCTCACCACAAGAAGGATGTTGAGGCTCTGGAGCGAGTCCAGAGAAGAGCAACAAAGCTGGTGAAGGGGCTGGAGAACAGGCCTTATGAGGAGCAGCTGAGAGAGCTGGGGGTGTTTAGCCTGGAGAGGAGGAGGCTGAGGGGAGACCTCATTGCTCTCTACAACTACCTGAAAGGAGGTTGTAGAGAGGAGGGAGCTGGCCTCTCCTCCCAAGTGACATGGGACAGGGCGAGAGGGAATGGCCTCAAGCTCCGCCAGAGGAGATTTAGGCTGGACATTAGGAAAATATTTTTCGCAGAAAGGGTCATTGGGCACTGGCAGAGGCTGCCCAGGGAGGTGGTTGATTCACCTTCCCTGGAGGTGTTTAAGGGACAGGTGGACGAGTGCTAAGGGACATGGTTTAGTGTTTGATAGGAATGATTGGACTCGATGATCCGGTGGGTCTCTTCCAACCTGGTTATTCTATGATTCTATGATTGTGTGATATGTTTTTTAAAAACAGATTGTTTTAAATACTGTTGTATTGGAAGCCCAACAAGCCTTAGGCACACAGGACACCACCAGTAGTTTTGGCTGATTTGATAGCAGCAAAGCAGGTACAGTCTGAACAGAAATTCTCTTCAGAAGTGAGCAGTGTGTTCCATTTTTTATACTCTGCTAATTTCTACTGATAATTGGGAAAAGTAGTGCAAAAGATGAGTGATGAAGTTTAAGACCAAGGATTGGTCTCATTAGTACATTGAATCTGGCATTGTTGGGCTTCTCTCTGCTGTTTTCTTTTTTGCTGCTGTTCAAAAAAAAACCCAGTCAAAATTATTCCCTTTAATAATGTGCCCGAATAATAATAATAAAAAAGTAGTTTTGGGGCTGGGAAAACACTGCTCTATTAGAGTAATCTAATGTCATGCAAGTAAAGCCTGAAAGGTCTTTCAGGTCTATGTCAGAGCTTGGTCCATTTTGGCCCAGGCTTTTACATATTTGAAAAGCAAGGTCATATTAAAGGAGAAGGAAAACCTCACTCTTGTCAGTCGTGATGGAAGCAAGTGTACATGGCATAACTTACAGACTCACTGTGATCACCAGAGAGCTGTCTGCCTTTTGGTGTCATGGACATGTGAGTTATCATAGAGAGAGCCGATGCCTCCTAAATGTTCCTGTTAAGTTAATGTGCAAACTCCAAAACACAGGAAAACTAACATAGCTTAGAAAGAACTGACAGATTCCTTTTGTAACCTAATACCATTCCAGGTGAAAGGTAAAAGTAGCATTACAGATTCTCTGTAACTATTTGCAAGTAATTGAAGATGTGTTCTGCATCTGTCCCGAACATTTCAATAAATTTGAAGTCTGCTGCTCTGACATCTTACATACGTTCTGTCTCTACTGCACGTCGTTATTAAGTGCTACTGTTCTTATGAAAATGACCTTGAGGAAAATGGCAGTTTCACAAATGACTAAATCTAATGTCACAAAGTTGAGAGGAAATGGGGTAATTACAGAGAAGTAAGTTCAAGGTGGTTTGAGTAGATCAAAGCCTAAAGTGTGTGCTAAGTGGTCTCCTGACATTCACTATGTAGTGCAAGAGGCAGAAGGTTGGGTCTGAAATCTTTGTGATACCTGGAATCTTTTCCACATAATACAAGCACAAGGAGAAGTTTGGGAGAAGATCAATGGTGTTTTCTAACAGTTCTCTAGCAACCTGATGTTAGGGTGTCAGCTTAGGGTCATGAGATGGAGTTGTAGTCTGGCATTATATCTTACTTTCAGATGATGCTTAAAAATAAATGAAATTTCCATTATTTAGGGTAAAACCAGCAGCTGGTAATCAGAGCAATTCAGAGGCTAGTCACGAAGGAAGCTTAATCAGATCAGCACAGTACTGCTTAGAAGTAACCATACTTACAGTGATAGCTGTTGTGTTCTTGATCCCCAAAGGGAAACAATGAGGCAAGTGGAAATGACTCGGAGAAGAAATCCTGCTTTCAAGTGGAGAAAAGAAGTTTAAAAGATCAATACAGACCTCTCTTCCCATTCAGTACTATGGTTTGTGCCAGCATGTAATGCATAAGTTGCCAGGTGCAGACCTAATAACTGAAAAATGGGACAATTGCCAAGTGAGAGGTCAGGAAATGTTTTCATTTACAAAGTGAGAGTTTGTTTCCATCTTAGTGCAAATGGAGTCCATTAGATTTGATCATAACCTATGTATTTCTGGCACACTACCAGGTAATCCCATTAATTTAAATGTCACTGTGGTTGTCTGTGAGTGCTCAGATTTGTCTATGTAGTTAGCTCCTCTTCTTTCTCCTTTTAATAACCATTATTTGTTAAGCCCATTACATCATGTTTTGGATACAATCCAAATATATGCACCCTGAAGATAAAAAGTCCTTACTTTCTTACTGACTGATCCGTATTGTTTAGTTTAGTTTTTCATTAGGAAATCTACTAATCAATACTCTTCAGTGGTGAACAGCAAGGATTAAAATGGTGCATTAGAGGTGATACATTTTCATGCCAGTCAGTGTCAACTATTAACTGTGTGCACTTGGCAAAAAAAGTTAAAAGATGTGTATGTATTTGCAGCTTGGGTGCACGGTGACCCTAGGAAAGTGATCTATCCAACCGACAGCTATGGACAGTTCTGTGGTCAAAAAGATACCCTCAATGAGTGAGTACTGGATGCATTCACATACCTTCATTACTCATACACTTTGAATAAGCTGTGAGGTTTCCAATCTCTCTGTCTGTTAGAAGTTCTACTGGGCAGTTGAAGAAACAGCAACACTGTTACTGTATTTATTCCAAATAAAGTTCAGAAATTAGTTGCTCTGTGCAAATCTAAACCCAAATTACTACTATAATACAGTTGTTTTCATAATTCAGAGAAGATTTTTGGTAAAGTATCAATAGATTGCATCAGTAATTGCATAGAAAGTGACTAACTGGCACAATTTCTAACTGCCCAGGTTAGAAGCGTGAAGTGTCAGACAGTTGAGCTGATCACAGTTTTAAAGGGAACTTGAATGTGCCGTGGTGTTATAGAACAGCTTTGAAGGCACAGCCATATTCAGCAATTAGTGGGAGCCACTGTTGATGGAAGATCAGAGGATACGTCCTGGAAAGGAGAATATAATGGAGAGATGTGAGAGCAGGACTTGTGCCAAAGCTGCAGGTAGTGGACAGGCAGCCTCTTGAGCATGAGCTTCATGGTTGATGCTGCTCTGCTCCCAAGGCAGAGCTCCCTCTGGGCTTCATCACCACAGTGGGTGTCAGTGGTGGCTAAAACACTGCTTACTATGTTCCCTGGCACAGCATAGGCCACAGCGAGGCATATGCACCATTATTTCTTATAGGGACACTGTCTGCTCCTGGCATGGCTCGCTGACTTTGAAGCCTCCTGTAAAGGGGCAGCACTACTGCCACACCATCTTCACTGGAGCTATCTGATAGTTCTCTGTTATAGCAAAGACTAACAGCCTATCCCCTTGTCTTCAAAACCCAGGTGTTTAAATCCATAGACCTTAGGATAATCAGTTTTCAACAAGTCCAAACTGAGGTGATAGCTGCATCGAGGTCTCAGCTTCCAGGATCTGTCAAGTCTCTGGATTCTAGGGTGCAAACCCCTGAGACTATCCTTTGTTTATATCAGCGGAGGTTTATCAGCATTAGTAGCAGACACTTATCATTCTGTTTCTGGGCCTTGAGCTTTGTTTCCAAGCATAAAAAGCTTTTGATTGAATTTGGTGCCACCTTCTGATCAAGAAAAAGTAGGCAGCCTGGTAGTATTTGCTGATAGTAATTTTGCATGAGACATGTAGATACACAATATGTTCAGTGTTAGCAAAGGGACCACAGTGGTTTTGCAGGGGTATTTTATAGACCTCACTTCTTAGAGACAGGACTGCAGATACCAGTATCAGTGCCTGGGGTTGTTTCAGCTTAAAACCTCGCTGTGGAAAAATTTCTCAGAATAAGCATTCTTTAGAACAATTACTTCTGATTTCAGAGGTGTCTCAACACTAAACATTCAGGGTATGTTTGGGATTTGTCTTGTCTTTGCAATATGACCATTCACAATAGTAGAATTTAAATATCAACATACGTTATAGATTTTTGAATGGTAGGATGTATAAGCACCCATATTTGTAACATTAATTATCTTATGTTCACTCCATAGGAACAGGACCATTTTGTTTTACTTTAACATTCTGAAATGTGCCAGCCCCATAGTGTTAATAAACCTACAGTGCCCTACAACACAGGTGAGTGAAAAACAGAGATAGAGTATTTTCCCTGCCTCTTAGTCATGGTACTTAAGAAGTAGACATACACTTGTTTGGATTAAAAAATGATATGTAGCACACGGTCTCCATAGCCTGTGATGGTCAGAAGGAATTAATAAAATTGCACAAGATTGTATATTTTGGATAAGGGTTGACAAAAAAGCCCATATTTAGTTGAATACAGCAATTTGCTACATATTAACATAGGTAGCTATCCAATGGTTATCTGTGTATGGAAATAATATTGATTGATATCTACGGTTTTCCAAACTATACATTCAAGAAAATGTGCATATCACCTGTGACAGGGGTATCTGAGTGTGGTTAGAGCCTCCAGCACTTTGAAAAGCGATGATCCTGAAAGCTTGTTCTTGCCTTTTGCCACCATTTGTACTCCCTTGGTTGTGCTACAGCTTCTTGTGCAGTCACTGAACTTGTGTCGGTTAAAACCATCCTCTTGATCCTTTTCAGATTAGACCATTTTACTGGCCTGGTTTGTTGAACAATTGCACAACCAAATGTGTCAGTTCTTTTGAGGCAACAACTTAGGGCATGGCATAGGTCAGAGGAGTTAGATGCAGGAGTGCTCTGTTACAACTTTGCTGCCAAAGTTCTTGTACTGTGTAGTTAAACTGCAGGTGACAGAGTATGGTCTCAACCATCTCGACAGCGTTCTGTGAAGGTCCAGTATTAATTTAGATGAGGGTTGTTATATGGTAGCCAATATGCTGATTGCAAATGTTAATTGTCTATTTATTTGACTATCATTTTAAAATGTTTCCTGTTCCAGCTTGCCCTTACTCCTGATCCCTATCCTTGATAGATGTTTCTGGCCTATCAGTTAGTGTGATCGTACGGACTATTTGACACAGCTGAAGAGATGGAAATCTCCAGCAAGGAAGAGCAAGAACCCTCTTAACACTGACCAGCTGCTGTCAGAATGGAAACTTTCTCTATCAGCAGCAGATTTGCTTCAGGAGTCCCCATCTGTCCACATGCAGACACCGACACTGTTACCTTGCAGTGTTTAGACTCTGTTACTGGAACAATTCAGCCTGTACAGAAATACTAAGGCCATTGTGTGGGATTTGACTGGTGCTGTGGCCAAGTTGGCAATGGTCATGAATCAAGTAAGGTGAAATACTCATGGAAGGAGAGTTTGGGGGAGCAGAGCAGTTGTGTTTGTTTTCAAACATACATCATCTCCAAAACTGAGAATGTTTTTTAATACTGTTTGCTACTGCAGATGGTTAATTTTCTGGTCTTTTATGAAAATGCTGGAGAAATGTTTTTTTGTTAATTCTTCTTTTGAACTGCAGACAGGGTCTTTAATTCTGTCTCATTCACATCAAATAGCAGGAGAAAAAAACTCCAAGAACTGGCATGGGAAGAGCTTCAGTCCTTGAGAATGACTGTGGATTTGCAGACTGTTATTACAGTTCTCTGGGTCCACAGACAGCACATTTCATTGCCTGTTTCAAAGACGGAGAACTGAGGTTATAGTAAAGCATATATTTGTTCATCACTTGATGTCCCAGCAAGGATAATACTCGTACTTCTTTGTTCCTTGGCCTGCGGGTAGACAGTAGGACTGTAGTACTCATCTAGGATAGACGCCCTTGCAGCATCTGCCCTGTTCTAAGGATTAGTACAAGATTTTTTCACAAAATTACTTTAGTGAATCCTAGGTGGTGGAATGCCCTTGAGGTGAAATACAGTTTGGTGCATGATATTTCTCTGGAACTTAGGTAGCAGAGGCTTGCAAAGGGTGTTTGGATGGCACAGCTTAGGAAAAAGAGAACAGCCACCTAGAACAGGCTGAAACTTGCTCAAAAGGTGGACTTCAAACTCCCTCACAGTATTTAGGAATACTGGGGAGTCAGGACAGCTGTAGGCTTGCATTCCAGTGACTAACAGAGCCTTCAGAGTGTGTGTATTGGGTTGGCCACTTCTCCATTATGTAAATGTAAATCCTAACTTCTGAGTGGATGCATTCATCAAACCCCAGTCCTCACCTGATTTCTCGCATAGATCCAGTTTATAGTGGCTGTACCTTTAGTCATGTGGATTTCCTTCCTGACAGGGGCCTCCTCTTGGTTTGTACGTAGGGGAGATTCATCATTAGTCAGTAGTAAAAAGTCCCCTTTGAGTGATTTACACATTGACCTGAATGATACTTGTGGAAATATATTTGACTGAAGAGACTGTGTAGAAGAGTCGAACAATTTTAGCTGCATGAGACTTTTTTTTTTTTATGAAGTTCTACTTATAAATGTAATCAAAATAAATTACGTGTATCCCATGAAAGTAGCTACTGCACCACCTTGCTCGTGTACACTGCTGCTGATGGAAGGAGAGGAAGACCTGACAGATTTTTTTCCAATGTTCAAGGAAATATTTTTTTTATCAACATGATGAAGGCTCTGAATATCTACCAGAGTGTGTAGAATCTAAGAAGATAGAGTGATTTGATGTGCTGGATATGAGGAGAGACCTTGAAAGCATAGACTACCAAAGAATTTTAGAAGCATTCACCTGGGGAATCAAAAGGGAAGCTTATGTCCCTTTCTAAATACTGCACTAAACATTAGTAAAGGCAGTTCCATAAAACAGTGCACTTGTATAGATGGCATTTTCCTTGCTTTTTGCTGCACTTACTTTCCTTACCCTTCTCTACTCCCAGTACATCTTTCCTCATTTCTGTTCTTTTCTTGCAGCTTTGTGTCTCGAAGTGCCCAGACAGGTTTGCAACCTACATCGATGTTCAGGCTTCCTACAGATACAAACCGGATCAGTGGAATTACTTCAAGCAGTTCTGTAAACCTGGTTTTAACAATCCTCGCAAGGTGTGTATATATCAGTAGATGATGGAATACATTTTTTCTCCAAGCAAGATCTAATGTGCATGATTTTACTGAGCTACATGAAAGCTCTGAATTACTCTGATTTCACCTTATATGAAGTTATCCAATACATATGGTTTGGTAGTGATTTCATGAGGATTGAAGGTCTTGTATGCACACCAAATCCCCCATTCTTTAAATATTACTGTTTTCTTAAAAGGGTATCTGCAGCTACCCCTGTAGTGCAGTAGTAAGCGGTATCCTTTAGTACTTACGCACTCTGCAGCCATAGAGCAGTGTATCTCAAACCAGTTCTTAAGGCTCCTGAGTCATCTGCAACTACTTAGTAATTTAGCTAGGAGAATTAATATGTCCTTTTTTGCACTCAAATGTGCTGTTTCTCCCATCTTTAAAACACCTTGAAATTCAGCTATATTAATCGTGTGAACTTCTAACTCTTCTTTAAGATAAAAGGCAAAGAGGGGACAAGGAACAATTGCCCAGTCACTTCTGGCTTAGATACTGATCCAAAGTGGACAGATCTTTTGTTGCTAGAAAAGGAAAGGAGAATAGTTTTTTCCCACACTGCAATGAAAGTTTGAATTCTCACATCATGCATGTGTCTTGCAGCTCCACCATCAAGTTTGAGGAGGAGGCTACAAAACCCAGTTTGGGGCATTTTTTCAAACTGGGTGAGAAATGAAAGACATATAGTTATTCTGCTATGTATTCAGCTTTCCTATTTTCCCCCTTTTTAGTCTGTTGCTCAAGTCCTACGTGATGAAGATTGTCCTTCGATGATCATTCCAAGCAGGCCTTGTGAGTGGTTCTACTTCTTACACACATCTTAGCAGATTATAAACTTCCATATTAAAGTACAGCTCTAGTCTGAAAAGTGTTTAGTCGCAATGTCATTAGGAGCTGTCACCTGACAGTGATGTCCATTGAGTTTTAAACAGTTTGGAAGTATAAAGATTTTTTATTGTTTTTTTTTCTAACTGCCATCTCTGAACATTCAGTGTGTGATTGGATCAAGCTGAGCTCTTTCTTGCTCTTCAGTCATGACTGATAACAAAAGCATTTTAGCTCACATGATGCCTTTCAAGACATATGAGCAAGCAATGGCATTGGCATCAAAAAATGCTACAAATGTTGGAAGGCTGATGGCATTCAGGTGATACTTGAGCCCAGTTACAATACAGCTCACTTTTCAGTTGCAGTGTTGACTGTGCAGGGCGTACAGAGGAATTAAGGGGCAAAAAAAATATTTTTGTCATTATTGTCAGCAGTTATTTCTGAGTAGATAACTCCAGATTTCAGAATTTATCTCATCTGCAGGTGTAGCATCAAAAGCGTCTGTCACTGACCCAGAAATTAATGCAAATCAAGAATTTGTATGAAAACTGATATACTTTCCCAAAAGACAGAAAATAATTTGCAAAGAAGCTGTTACCTTATTTTAAACTACAACAAGAGACAAAGATAACAGAGGGAGGAAAAGAGACACTTTAATTACTTCCTCCAAAAAACTGGTAGGGTAGATATTCTAGGCTGAGTGTTGAAGCCTGGCATCAGTGTTTATGTGAACCTGGTTAGGAAAGCACGGGATTATTATATAAAATTGAAGTTCAGCTGCATAGGAGGACCAACCTGCTCTTCCCTTTGGAATGAAAACCAGGACTTTTTGCAGCAAAGAGTAGGGCAACATAAATGAATATGTGAGCATTTTTCCTTTTTCCTTGCTATTATAATCTAATCCTCCTTCTGTCTAATTGGTAGTTTCTGTCTTTTTTCCTTTGCTTCCTCTCCAAGAGTATCTAGTGATAGTGGTTGGTACTGGAGCTCACCTGGCATATGAGGAATTGATACTTGCTGCTATGTATTGTTTTGGGTGCTAATACTATTTGTGACCAGTCACGTTGAGTCTGTCCCTGGGGCTGGTTTCATTATTACCATGAAATGAAATATTTGAGAAGCTGTAGTTTTTGTAAGCTACCCAGATACTAACAGAGAGCAAGTTCTGCATTTATTACAAATTCTTAAAATGCAACATGGTAGCACCTAGAATCTCTGGTTGAAAGCTGTGATCCCACCATGCCTGAGCTTGGACAAAAAGCCCCAGAGCATAGAAATAATGTTCTTGAATATAACAGCTTTCCCAAGATTTGTCAAAGTCAACGTATAATCAGATAATCAGTTGAAAAACAATGAACTGTGAATCTAGAGTGATTTAAATATGTTACAAAAGACAAATGGTAAAAGAGGAGCTTGTAAAATGAATGCTTTGTTTTGATATTTTGAATAGTTCTTAAGCGATGCTTCCCAGACTTCTCCACGAAGAATGGTGTGCTAACTGTGGCAAATCAGACTACGTTCAGAGATGGAAGAGGGAAAACAAGAAATGTAACTGATCTCAGGGAAGCTGCAAAGTAGGTTTTACCCCTCCTAAGTGCTTTCGGTTTGGATTTGAGGTTGTGAAGTAATTTAGGAATTGAAAAAATAAATAAAACCTGTTGTAGCGAATGGCTGAGAGTATCCATGCAAGACTTGCTAGTAAATGTTCTCTCTATGCTGCGCACTTGCAAAGTTCCAGTAGGGAAAACCAGCACTGTGGTATGCAGAAATATGCAAGAAGCCAAAACCTTTAGTACGATTGTCTCCAGCTGACTGTCAGTTTTTAAATAATTCTTCTTGGTTTTCCTAGCACAAATTAGTATTTACAGAAAGCTAAAGTATGTTCTAAATGACATTTTCGTGCAGGACTCAGGCCAGCCAGTACTGGCCTTGGCTATTCCCTTTTATGATGGCCTTTCCACTAACCTGGACTGTCCTAGTACTTTGGGCATCTCATCTCATCAGAGTGCTTCTGTTTCTAGTGCATGTCTGAAGGTCAAAACCCAATATACTGGGCTCTGATGCACCCTTGGTGTTGGACAACAAGCATCTCCAGTCCTGGGCATTGACCAGGATGAGAGAGAACTGTTGCAGTATCCTCACTTTTCAGCTGCTGTCAGTCCTCAGCCTGTCTGAAGCACAAAAGTATCTTTTCTTGCCTCCCAGTCTAAGGCTACCACATTCCTGCACTTCGCCAACATTCATAATGCCTACACCTTATTAAGTTCCATTCTTTTGGCGCCTGCAACTACATTGTCTGTCGTTTGATAAGAAGATCCTTCAGTTCTTCTTAGGAAAATATTAATATGGACAAGCACTTTGCAGGATGGTAAGACAGTTCCACAAAGTCAATTTTTTGCTTCACTGAGCTATTTTCTGCTTCTGTGCTATTAGCAGTTCTGGAGTCACAGCTGTTGGTTCATGGTTCAGTGCAGATCTTAACAGTATATACTTGGCTTGTGACATAGTAAGCAATTATATACAGCAATAGTTAGTACTGATAAATCCTTTTTAATAAAGCTTTTTTTTCCAGGAGCCATGTAGATATTTTTACACAAGTTTTTTCTTTGGTGTAACGGTGATTGATATTGGTTTGGTTACAGAACTGGAGGTGGAGGATAGAGACATGCTGTTACCGCAAGCAAAGATAATTCAGATTCTTTAATTGAGCCTATTTGTTGTTGAAATAAATTCTGATTTTCTACCAAAAGCAACCTTTTCTTTGGTTTCTCTTTTCTCAGTGGCATCAATAATGTCCTGGATGCAAGATCAGTTGGAATGAAAATTTTTGAAGACTATGCCATTTCTTGGTATTGGATTTTAATGTAAGATTTTAATGGACTTTTAATATTTTTTTTTCACTTTGGTGTGTGCAGGGAATTAGAAAGTATATCATAGAATCATTTAGGTTGGAAAAGACCTTTAAGATAATGAATTCCAGCTGTAAACCCAGCACTGCCAACTTCACCATTAAAACATGTCTCTAAGCACCACAGCCACA
Source organism: Clamator glandarius (assembly GCA_033459285.1). NCBI lineage: Eukaryota > Metazoa > Chordata > Aves > Cuculiformes > Cuculidae > Clamator > Clamator glandarius. The sequence continues at coordinate 5,364,549 of JAUNZM010000039.1, forward strand.
TGGCTTTTAAATCCCTCCAGGGATGGAGACTCCACCACTTCCCTGAGCAGCCTGTGCCAGTGCTTGACCACCCTTTCAGTGAAGTAGTATTTCCTAACATCCAGTCTAAACCTCCCCTGGTACAACTTGAGGGCATTTCTTCTCTCCCTAGCATTGTCACCTGTGAGAAGAGACCAACACCCACCTGGCTCCAGCCTCCTTTCAGGGAACTGTGGAGAGCAATGGGGTCTCCCTCAGCTTCCTTTTCTCCAGATTAAATTGCCACATTTCCCTCAGCTGCTCCCCATAATCCTTGTACTCCAGACCTTTCCCCAGTTCCATTCTCCTCCTCTGGATGCGCTCCAGCCCCTCAATGTCTTTCTTGTAGTGGGGGGCCCAAAACTGAACACAGGACTCAAAGTGCAGCCTCACCAGCACCACATACAGGGGAAGGTGTATGTATGTTATCAATGCTACTTTTAAACTCTAGGAACAGCTGTGATTTCCTTTCATCACATGATAATAATGATGTTATGGTTCTGCACATGAGGTAGGGAGAGCACAGCACACATACATGGAGTGGCAGTTCATCTGTAGTACCTTTTTAATATCCTGCTAGGCAGAAGAACAGGAGGCGCTGCCTTCTGTTGCAGGACCATTATGCCTGGTAATTCCAAAACTGAAAAATCTTAATTATGAGGCTTTCAGAGCAATTCCAGTTGCTAAGCATCATTGTTATAAATATAAAACACATAATTTCTAAATTTGTACTAACAGTCTATAGTTAAATCCATTATAATCCATAAATTCATAAATCTAATACATCAGGCAAAGCAACATCAAGAAGTATTGAACAGTATTAATTTTATTTTGCAATTAATACTCACTAATCTCCAATTAGTAAAAACACAGCACTGAAACAAAAGAAGTAGCTATTTTGAGAAGCAAACATATATCTGCATTCTTAGCCCAGGTACTTTCAAAGGTGCTATCAATGAATAGGTAGACTAGGGAGAGAACTGGCCATTTTTTTTAACAAATTCTAAATACAGAAACCAGTTGCCACATTTTACATACAATATTTTTGATAAGAAGTTGTTAGTACATTTAAAATATAGAATAGATTTTTCTTCACACTTTTCACCAAATGATGATAAATCACATCAAATGATTTCTGGACAAACATATTTAAGGGCCAGACTTCGGGTGATGACAGTGAAAAGAGGCTGGATTGAAAATTCAATATGGAACTGCTCTAGCCTTTTTAGTGTAGCCAGACAGAGCTGCTGCTTTCAGTCTTAGTTTAAGGGAACCAGTCTAGTGAGGACTCAATTCTATGTCTAGTGACATACTCAATTTTGATATTACTAGGATGTATATGTATCTGAAGATAACTTTAGGGAAAGGTAACTTACTGCTTTCAAGAATAGTGTCATAAGCTCCGAAACTGCAACATTTTTTTTGAGGAATACATTCTGCATTTCAAACAAGCCATTCAGAAAGGGAAACTATATCATGCTAGGAAGCCTTTAGAGGGTTAGGACTTAAGCCAGCTTACAAAGGTTTAACTAAATAAGCTGATGTTTTTCTCTTGACCCTCTGCCCATCTGACTTAGTTTGTCCGAAACATCTGGGTTTATTTATGGTCAGACTGACCTATTTTTTTTCATCTTTGGTAACTGGCTAAATATGCTGAGAATGTTCAGAAGACAAGATACTGAACTCATGCAAGAAGTTGTTTTAGGTTTTTTTAAGTCTGTCCTAATACAAAATTCTGATGCAACATTTACTAATGATTCCGCAAAATGCAATGTTCTGTGAAGCATCCGAGCTGGATGTTTGTTGCATGGGATTATTGTTCACATTGCTTTGTTCATGTTGCTTTAGAAGGCCTTCCTGAGTAAAAGAACATTTTTGCCTTTCTGACTTGCTTTCCGTGAGTGAAAATAAAACAAATGTATCCTTACTGCAAACTTGATAAAAGGAATACACTCTGTAGATGTCATTCCTATGAGCTCCATTGATAGGTCATAACAGATTCTTTTTATGCATCACAATGCCCTGATCATTTCCTCTTCTGATGGGCAGGAGTCGTCACTGATTTTACTCCTTTTTTTTTTTTTCCCTGGGAAAGCTCCCAGGATATTAGTTTACTAACATTGTTTCTTTGCAAGTACGGATTTTTAATGCAGGATATAAACCAGCAACCTCTTTACACACAAGTATTCATCCAATTTAATTTTTGGTACTGTAGACCAGACCATGTCCTGAAAAAGACAGTGACTTCTTCAGCTGATGCAAACGACCAAAATGGCATTGTCTTCTACTGGTCCCATTCAGCCAACCTGAGAACATGGTTTATACAAACATTTCTGGCTCTGCCCCGCAAGATCCTCTTCTGTGAGCTATTCGTTTCTAATAGCAGATAGTAGCCATGAGGATGTATTTTGTAAGCAAGATTTCAAAATAAATTTTTACAAAGCATTCTCTTATGTGAGGTGAAGTGGCTTTCAGTTGGAGTAACAGGCACACAAGAAAGTGAAGATTCTCACACTTGTTTTCCCTGTCTTTCTGTTTCTTGTCTTTCTAGTGGGCTGTTTATTGCAATGGTTGTGAGTCTGCTCTTCCTTGTGTTGTTGAGGTTCACGGCCGGGGTTCTCTTCTGGATTTTCATCTTTGGTGTGATTGGAATTATAGGTTATGGTAGGTGTAATCTTCGAGCCTGAGGCTATTTTTCCTTATTGCTTAAATTTGGCCAAGGAAAATCTGTAATTACGTCAACTAAATGGTACAGTTGGGAGAATTAATGCTTAGTTTTAGACACAGTTAAGTTAGAAGGGCTTAAATGGCAGTGAAATTTAGTAAGAATCCAGCTGTGCTTATACTTAGTAGCAGATGTAGTAACCTGAATTATCTACTCACAGTATGTTTAGTCTGTTCACTTGTACTGATACTTCTTTTTTACACATGTGATGTTATAATTGGTTGGTTTCACAGTAATGCAGTTTTGGCTTTTGATTACCTGATGTGCTGAGGACAAAATACTTGGCTTGTAAAAGACCTTTTTAAAGAACTTGTCTTTGGACTCTTCAGAAACAGTCATTTTATATTTATTGTTTTTTAAAAGGCATCTGGCATTGTTACTGGGAGTATGATCATCTTAAAGGAATACCTGGATCCGACCTCACTGTTTACGATATTGGATTCCAGACAGACTTCAGAGTGTACCTGCAACTGAGGCAAACATGGTTAGCATTTAGTAAGTGCCCTTTAAACTTGATATCTGTTAATGGATATTCAGGAGAATCATCACTGTCTTGATACAGTTCCTGCCTCGTTAAATCTCCTCCTACTACATATGTTGCTCAGAGAAACAAGCAGAATTCTTTCTTTGTATTGTGCAAAAATCTTACTTCTTTGCAAGGAGGCTACTATATTTGTAAGGGGAGATAATGCAATTGCACTAGCAATGAGAGTGAAAAATGCCTGAGTTATTAGCATTCCACTTGCTATGTGTTCAGTCCTCATAATGGGCAAGTAGAAGGCAAGAAGTAAGTGAGTCCTGATGAATTTGCATAAGGAGGGGCACTTTTCTCTCCCAGTCTATTTATTCTCACTCTTTGATGGTCTGAGAAATTAGGTTAAGATCTCCACACATCTTTGTAGAAGTGTTTGCATTCAGGTTACTGAATTTTCTTGGAAGCTACTCTTAGACTGTGGAATGAACTGTCACAAATTTCATCACCTTTATGTTCAGAAGCGTTTCATTGCCTTCTTGTATAAGGGCAGTGTATTTAAAACAAAACCTATGCCCATAGCATACGCATCCCTCCTCAGGGAGGGAGAGGTACAAGAGAGAACAAATACCTTTCAGTTACTTGCACTGCTGTTATTGCTCTATTAAAAGGCATACAGACACTAACTGATGATGAATGGGACACCATTCTTCACCTCCTCTCCCTACACTGCCTCACTCTGTCAATAGCTGAATTAATAGAGCAGTAGTTCACTGCTTAAATCTCCTTTCTCTCGTTTGTGTCTTCATTTAACCCTGTGTTGAATCATTATGCTCAAGAGGCATCTGCTGCATATTGTTGAGGCATAGCTTTTTAGTGTGCTGCCCCTAGATTAAGGCTTTATAATATTTTTCCTTGTAGCTTTTGAAACTTTCCCCCTGCCTGATTCTGAGTAGCTGATATATAGTTTATCTAGAGGTCAGTGTCACTTTCAGATTGAGGTACTCAGGAATTAAATTACTTTTCCAAAGTCACCCAGCAAAGCAGTTAAATATCCTTGAGGAAAACATAGGCCTTCTCAGTCCTGGTCTAGAACTCATCATCTACTGACGTTTTTTTCCTTTTTCACAATGTCTGGGACAAGCTGCGTTAACTTAACAAAGCTGAACTGGAATGAGACCAACTTTAAAAGAAACTTGATTATGTATTCTTTCATGAGGGACCATATAAAAAATAGATTCTGAAATGCACATAAAATCTTTAATTTGGACTAACTCTGTGGCTCTGAGCACCACAGTGGTCACTTGCCACCTGCAGTTCTGAAGGCTACGGGTACTGATAATACATGGGTTTGCAGTTTAACATCATCTGTGACTGTCTGTGTTTGGAATCTGAGACCAGGTCTAAGCTGTGGGACCTGAAGCCAATTCGCATATCCCCTTGCGAACCTCCAGACGAGCCAAAGCTTAGGGCATCTATCTTCTGTCCTTCCTCTCCTCTATCCCTTCTGTCTTCCGCTCCCTTCACAGATCTATGTTTCAGCTGGAGGAGACAGCTCCTACTGTCTTCAAACATCCACAACTGCTGGGCTAATTTAACTGTTGTCTAACTTTCTGAACTTCCCAGAATTAATGGATATGTCTCAGAGTCAGAGGAGATGTGCTTCAGCCATTAAAGACTATCTTTTCTATGGATGGAGTCCAGAGAATGTTTTTACTTTCTACTGCAGAAATAGGTTTTGAACTGACACAAACAGAAATCAGACTGAAGCAGACTCTTTAAACCAGATCTATATGATTTGTACAGTGGTCAGGAAATATTCTGGGACACAGTGCTCTCAGGTCTCAGAGCGAATTTGTATGGTTCCAGCAGCACAACTGGAAGGTGAAAATAATTTGTCCCAAACTGCCCTATCTTAGCCTCTCCTTTTTTTTTTTTTTACTTCAGTGACAGGAAAGGAGCTCATACCAGGTTAATATTCAAGCAAATCTATTCATTTAAGTACATCTAAATGTTAGAATAATATATATCAGAAAAATGCACTCTTCATGAAAAAGTTGACTCTTCATCACCTTTTTATTTATTTTATTATATACGAATACTACAAATTAGCAGCATTGGAGTATAAACATGCTGAATGCTTGTTTACAAAAGTAGAATTTGAAGGATGAGTGAACTGTATCTATGGCTAAATACTACAGTCGCATTTAAGTAAATTATTATCTTTGAGAATTATATGTTCCAATTCTCTTGTAAAATTAGAAATGCTAATTTCTAATTACACATTTTACACATTCTGACTAACTCTCTGCATGTGGAATTTCCCTACACTAGAACTTACAAAAGTATGAAATGGGATTGAAGATCAGCAGTACAGTGAGAGAAAGAGAAAACTGTTCTAACAGAGAATTTTGTGGAGCTCATGGACAACAGTGTAAAAATACAAGGGGAAAAAAACCCCAATTCACAGAGGCAACATATTGGTTCAATTCTTGATCCATCTAACTTTGTTTGTTTGTTTACAGTGATAATCCTTTGTGCTGTTGAGGTCATAATCATACTGATGCTGATCTTCCTAAGGAATCGGATCCGGATTGCTATTGCCCTGTTGAAGGAAGGTAGTAGGTATGTTTATCTGATTTTAATACATTTTGAATTTTATTAAAAGACCTCTAGCAGGCACTATTCTTGAGCTTCATCTTCCATTTCCAGGGGCAGAAAGTTGGAAGTTAAAGTACAACATGGGATTTGTTGAGCCAGACAGGTAGTATAAGTAATGCCTGTTCTCTGTTTATGAGATTCTGCTTATGAGAGCTTTCTCTTTGCAGTAAGACATCTTGTATCTCTCAGCAACCTGCCTTAAGAATCCTCAGTGCCAGAAGGTGTATCGGCAGACATGCCAAGTATGGAACACTGTTAATAGGACCATGGGACCTATATCTGCCAGCTTTGCTCTGGCATTGAGTTGCCTCCAGTGTGACGTATTAGAGGGAGAGGACTGGTGGTGTTTTTTGGCTGTGGCTTTTGTTGAGGAAAGACTGGCTCCAGTCAAACTTTTGTGTGGACATGCATAAATCTGCAGATAGAAAAGGAGACTTCCATGACCAGACATTGTAATATGGTGCAGTCCAAGATACACCTGTTTCCTGTCTTGTGCTGCTATGCAGTTAGAGCATTGAAATTAATTTTGGCAGCATTAAATTATACTCTTTAATTCCTGTTCATTAATATCCAGGAATACTTTTAAGACTCTGCAACATTTTTGTTCCCAACCTTGACAGGTAGAAGGATTTCAGAATGTCCATAAACTTCCTACTGAGAAGTAATAACATTTTGTCATCTTTCAACATCATTGAAAAGTCACTTGAGGGATATTTTTACTCTCATGCATAATGCATGATGTTAAGCACTGTATGTACTTACTGTAAACCTAACAGACCATGCCCTGTATCCAGAAAGATGAAAAATAAGCTTCTAATGACTGGAAATCAATTTACATTTTTCAATACCTCTTAACTACTCTTTCAAAAATATTACAATTGTAATGCCAATAACTGAGTAGAAATCCATAGTTAGAAACAATTAACAGCTGTTACTCAGTGTGTTGGAGTAACTGTCTGTGGTCGTAGTGGTAACTAAGAGGCCCGCCATTAATTGTTGAACACTGCTAATATGTAGGGATTAATTCTCAGACAGCGTAAGGCTGTGTCCTCCTGTGTGGCTCTAAATGGGCTTTTACATTTCTAGACTCAGATAGGGATTGATGTGTTGCTCTTAAACTCTTGATTGCACATGACAGTTTCCTTGCATTTTTCTCAGCATTTCCTAGTTTAGCAGCAGGAATCGAGTACGTTTTTCTCCTTTTACATTCTGGAAACTCCTCCTGTAAAACACACAGCATCAGAAGTGCTACAAGTTGTAGTTGTAGTTGTATTTCCTACAATACTGTAGGAAATAATGAGAGACAAAAAGGCTTGTGGTAAGCTTACAGGGTCACTGGAAAGAAAATTTAGAGTAACAGGAAAGGTAGGTGACAGGACTATAAAGAGAAACAAGCTATAAGCTTCAGTGGACAAAACACAAGCTCTCTGAAATCATGTCCAGTGAGTTACCCAGCCAGAGGTGTTCACTTCTGATAGCTGCAGCCAGCTTGCCCAGAAGGGTTGTATGTACTCACTGTCTTCCAGAGGAGTCATCCATGGCAGACGAGGAGCTGACATGTTCAAATTCCTGCTTGCTAGTCACATTCTAGCCACAAGAAGTCTAAGTAGAATGTCAGCCTCCAAAACATCAGCCTTAATATAAAAAGGAGGCGTCTAAGCTGTCAACAGTGAAAGGCCATTATTCTTTCTGTCTGTCAACAGCCAAAGGTGAGAACCACTCATTTATGGCACATGCAAGGTGCAAGGAAAGTCAAGTAGTCACAGGAAGGTGTTAGTCTGTCCTAGCATTCCAAAGACAAGATGAAGTCCCTGCCTCAAAACGGTTGGTACTTAAAGCAGGACAGGGGCTGGGAACAGTTCTCAAATGTAAACTAGCAAGAGATAATTTCAGATGTGTAGGAGCTGAAGGAAGAGCATAGGAGCTGAACAGAGTGGGACAAGGAAATAAACAGTAATGCCTGCAGCAGTCAGCAAGGAGATGTGATTGAAATGGGTTTGTGACCTGGAAGGAGCTAGATCTGTGAAGCAGTAATGGGGGAGGAGAAAGCAGAAGATAGTCTTGAACATGGCAAGTGAAAAAAAGTCAACTGTAGTGGAGTGGTAAATGTGAAAAAGTGAAGATGTGAAGAATGTTTGAGGAAAGAACCTGCAGTATTCTGAGATCCTAGCACAAGATTATGCTACTGCTGTCAACAAGTAGCTCGAAGGGAAAAGGATGATGCTAGAAGAGGACTGATAAAAAGCTTGTTTCCTAAATTGTTGCAGCTTACTGATATGTTTTGTTTATTTTATAGGGCTATTGGCTATATAATGTCTACACTGTTCTACCCGATCGTCACCTTCATACTCATTGCAATTTGTATTTCCTACTGGGCTGTGACAGCTGTGTATCCTTCTGTCTGTGTACCTCTGGAGAAACAGTCTTCTGATCTGTAAGGCCAGATAATTCTCTGCTGTTTCACCCTAACCAAAGAAGCATTAAGAGGGTTGTTTGGTCACTTAGAACTTGCTGCACTGATGCACTCTCCCTCAATGCACATTTCCATGTGATGTGCAAATGGGATAGTGAATTTAATTTAATTAGAAAGAACTGGACTAAAATTCATGTCAAAGCAGGGAGATCATACAAGGCCTTGTGTACTGCATAAGGTTGACTTTAAGGGGTAAAAAAGGACCCTCAGCAGAGTGAATATGGCCTGTAACGTGCTGCATGTTCTATAGGCCTGGTGTTAATGGTGTCTTCATTAGCTGAGGGGCTCCAGGTGTGTCTTGTTCAGAAAAGCATAGGAAAGAGGGAGAGAACATCCAGTGCACTGAGTCCTCTCTGAATTGCACAACAGCAACCACTGTCCATTTGTTCCCAAGACAGCAAGGATGTAGCAAGGTGTCAGAAAGAGGAAAATTGCTTTTTGAAAACAAGTTGTTCTTTCACATGCAGAGAGAATCAGTTTTTTTCTGTGCAGGATGAAGTTAATTTGTCCTTGTGCTCTAGGTCTGCTTCCACCAAAATACAAACTGTTAAAGAATTACTGTATAACCTGCTTTGTCAACAGTAGATGTGCAGGAGAGACCGAGTCAACTGTGAAGGTTGTTCCCCTTACCCATTCTGGTCAGGGATTATTTCAGCCCTGGGATGGAGTCTGCCTTAGTTCTCTGAGTAATGAAAATATTCAGTGTTGTCTGTCCACTCTTCATATACATCTCTGCACAGCAACAATAATTCTTTAGATCTAGTGGGTATGCACCACAGAATCCAAAGTTGCTCAAAGCCTACAGTTCTGTGTCTTTTCCTTAAAATATTTTGTTCAGTTTTCTGGCTACATCAGGAGAACCTGTGTATAAAGTAATGGCTAATCAAACACTGTGCAAATATGCAAACCTGACTTGTGACCCAGAGGTAAGTGCAACAAATATTTACCTGCAGTGAGAGCTATACTAATTGCATATCTTGGTCACTGTTAAATGCAGTGCTAGTAGAAAATGTGCACGGTGTACGTAATGATTCCTCATGTTAAATCTGAAAATAGTGCTTAATGTTCAGGTAGCAATTATTTGTTCAAAGGAGTTTACAGACATAAGCCAATTTTTCTGCTAAACTGTCCTATTAGGCAGGTAGATATTAACCATTCTAATTTGCAGTGTGAGAGAAGAAGACACAGAAATACAGGTTTACTTAGAAAGGTGTTCTTGAATTAATGAGGATTCTATTTAATGGTTCTCAAAAGGAAATGGAAGACTTCGAAAACTGTGCCTCAAATGTGCCCAAGGACCAGCCATGTTTTGAAGCAAAGGCTTAGTTTCTCTTGGCACAGCAATGGCCTTAATGAGGTTCCAGAAATAATTGTCTTTTTCTGTTGTTTTCTGTTCAGTCAAATGTTTTGACTTGACTTTGAGATTGAATGTAAGAATATTTTGAAAACTAGAAAAATTTTTCAGATGCTATATCAGGATTATTTCCAGGTGTTATATTTTCAATGTACTGCTGTGGTTATGTATATGCCAACCAGCTCCCCACCCTGCTGATGTCTGAACACCAAGAAAGAAAAGGAATAGAAATTAACTGATTTTATTTCATGCCCAAATTGAGCAAATGCTTGAAACAAACAACAGAAATAGGGAAAAGTAATTAAATGTAGAGACTACTTCACTTTTAATGCTCTGAGATAGATAGGGGAAGTTGTGACAGCTGTGCCGTATCTCAGTTGGCTTCAATCCAGCTGTGGTGATGTACCCAAACTACAGAGTTCTCCTCTGGTTTTCAGATGTGAGATTTTGTTTGTTTGTTTGTTTGTTTTAATGTGAGCAGGTTTTCTTTAATTAAGCTGAAGTCTTTATGGATCTTAAAAGTAGATTTCTGAAATTCACATCCCAATTATGTAGGTGTCAGGCATGTGGTGAACAGCGCTGTGTGGTAGGTGCCTAGTTTGAAGTCAGGCTCCTGCATGAAGACATTAGTATGTATCCTTACATATATAAGCAGGTTTCATAGTACTAGAGTGCTAATGAAATATCAAGCAGAATTATATCGTTTATATTAAGCTGCTAAACTTTATAGACAGTGTACAAAGAATTTATGGCTTATCATTGTGTTGTTGATTTTTTTTTCAACACAGACTTTTAACAAAACCAATGTGACTAAATTGTGTCCAGGTGCTCAGTGTACTTTTGCTTTCTATGGAGGAGAAAGCCTTTACCACAAGTACATCTTCATCTTCCAGTTAGCCAATGCCTTTGTCTTTCTCTGGCTGGTGAACTTTGCAATTGCACTGGGTCAGTGTACCCTTGCTGGTGCCTTTGCCTCATATTACTGGGCCTATCGAAAACCAGCTGATATTCCACTGTGGCCACTCTTCTCTTCGTTTGGACGAGCAATACGGTAAGACTGTGGAACTGGATGTGAGCCTTGTCACGTACCCAACAAGTGCTCTTTTTACATCTAGGGATGCCAGACTTAGAATATCCAATGAAAATCCAGCAGTCTATCTCTTGCTCAGACTCCCTGATGCTCCTTAGCCTATCTGCTTCCTCTTGCAGCTCTGCCACCAGGCTGAGGAGATAGTCCACCTCCCCACACCTCACACAACTGTTGCCTCTGCTGTTTCCAGTGCAGGCTGGGGGCACTCTGTGCATCCAGAGACCTGGACAGCTGTGTGTTTTGCTGGGAGCTCAGTCTGAGCTGATGCATCCATTCTGGCAGGTGCAGAGGATGCAGCCTCCTGCCGGGTGGACACCGTGGCTGGGCTCCCTCTCACCTGAGCACAGAGACTGCACCCTCTCTGCTCATTCTCCCTGTGCAAACTGCCGTCTGGAGCTGCTGAGCCCCACCCTTCTGACAAGCCCTGTCCTTGTTTGCACTCTCCTGTTCGCAGTACTCCAGTCACTGTGCTCCTAAGGGACCATTTAAACTTCCTGCAGATGCCTCTGGGACTGCTCCCATGAAGGTACAAAAACATGTGGGCTGAGATAAGCACAGTTTTATAGGTAAAGCAAATCAAATCAAGGAATTCATTCAGCACTTCCCATCAGCAGGCAAGTATTCAGCCATCCCCAGGATAGCAGGGCTCTATCACACATAGCAGTGACTTGGGAAGACAAATTCCATAACTCAGATGTCCCTTCTTCCACCAACGGCTTCATCATTGGTGGATCAGGATGAAGGTCCATTAGTATCTGTCATTCCCACTAACGGACCTTCCTTCAGTTATTTTTGTATTTATCCACACACAGACATGCACATACAATGTAGTTGTACATATACACATATGTACAAAATAATAGTAATTTATTTTGTTTTGTTTTAGTTACCATACAGGTTCGCTGGCATTTGGAGCCTTAATTCTTGCAGTTGTCCAGCTTATTAGGGTAATACTGGAGTACTTGGATCACAAACTGAAAGGTGAGATTTATGAATCTGCTCTATGTTATGAAGACCTCCTTTGGTACACTTCTTCCTTACTTTCCCAGGATATTTTTTTGGGCACTGAAAAGAGATTAATTCCACATTATTTTTAGCCATTGTAGTTCCATTTGAAGCTGATTTACTCAAATTGAGTCTATGTCCTTGGGAACTTCCTGCAAATTTCATACAGGGTGTGGATCTGCTTTTGGCACAATTTAAGGTTTTCTTCTGAATAGATTTCCATGTTCTGAGGACTATTCATCAATTCTGTGTATGATGTGCTCTCTCCTTTTTTATCAGGTACACAGAACTCCTTCACTAGATTTCTACTCTGCTGCCTCAAATGCTGTTTCTGGTGTTTGGAAAAATTCTTAAAATTTATAAACAGAAATGCCTACATCATGGTACGTGCTGTCTCTGCATGTGGTCTCCCCTATCTGGGACACTAAAGTATGCTAGCCACTACTAGCTGGCAACAGTCAGCAGTACTAGAACCTGCTGAATAAAAAATGGGGTTTGTGAGAGTTTTCAGGACATGCATGTGGTCCTACCATGAAAAAGTAAGATCTGCTTTTTCCTTCTTCTACACTCAGTCCTTGTCCATCCTCCTCAGCCTTGAAAGTAAGTGGGAAGTGATGGTGTAACTGGTTAACTCCTTCTCTGATTCAGTAATTGAAATCCTGGTTTCAACACGACTACTAGCTTGTTTCATATTGCATGTTAATGACAGATCTGTTTGGAGGCAGTGATTGAATAAGGAGGTCAGAGGGCATGTGGCATCTGTATTTCCTCCCGGAAGTTAAAAGCACAAATTCTACTAGTAACAGCAGTGATATTACTCTAAAATAACCCTTCTTAGCTTCCAGAAGAGAAATTCCAGATTTTCTCTTAAATGAACATACACAGATTTCAGCCTAGGATGTTCTGACTTGAAACAATTTCAGTGGTTGAATTGTACAGTCACAGACTTACCTGAAAAGAGGTGGGTGTAAGGGGTCCATTATAACTTGTGTTCATGTAGCTGATGTTTCAAATTAATGCTGTCTTGAAGAGGAAGTATTCTTTTTCAGTCTGGTTTACAGTTGGTAAACTGGCTGCATTAAGAGCTGTTCTAGTCTGTCTTACCCTTGTGGATGCTATTCCAGGAAGAAGAAATGGTTTTGTTCCTCAGGAACTTTACCTGCTTTACTTTGTGCTGATTTAAATCCACTGGCTCTGGTACTGGCATTGCTGATTTCTTCTGTAGTGAGAGCAGTGGCAGCTCCAAGGAGCTACAGGGATCCAGTCATTTCTGCTCTACCAGTGTCTGTTCCTTTTCACTGACTATAAATCTAGTGAAGGAAATGAGCCAAATGAGAAGAATCCCTCAGCAAGTACCTTCTTTGCTCTACTTGGCAAACTGGGTCTGCTGCCTGCTGGATCTCAAGTGGTGGCATGCTCTTTACCAGGTGATTTGATGGGGAAAGGTGTTCTATTCCAACCTGGTGGGAAGCATTGAGAGGTAGCAGGTGACTGGAGAAAGTGCTGTATGTTCATCTCAATTTTAAGGTTGTATATCAGAGAGAACTATGCATTGCAGGCAGTAAGATTCTGGCATACAAGGAGATATCCTCATTATTTAAAGTACTTAACAGCTACTGTTGTTTTGCAGATTGCCATATATGGTAAGAACTTCTGCACCTCGGCAAAGGAAGCATTCTTTTTGCTCATGCGGAATGTGGTGAGGTAAGGGGCCATCTTCCAGTCCTTGCAAACATCAGGATATCCTGCTATTGCACTCTGAAGACATGATTCTTCCCTCTCCCATGTGTCCTCCAGAGCTGCTTCTGTCCTGAGACGTGCGCCTCGCTTCTAATGCTCAGTGTGTAACAGCAGGCCAACCAGCACAGTAACCTATGCAAAGCTGATATAATCTAATGGTTTTGTTGTAATTGCTCTTTTAAATTCATAAGCACCCACTAGATTGTAGTAGTGCCTACAGGAAGCCGATGAAGTCCCCGAGAGGAGATCTACAAAAATATGGAAATAGGGTTCTCATCATCTGCTGTGTTTCTTAAGCTTTGGTCCACTCACTGTCTGTGAAAAAAAAGGAGAAAGACCTAAGTCTTCAGATTCATCTAGGAAGCTTATGGAGTGTCAGAGAGTGGCAGGAAAGGAGAGTGAAAACTAGTATCTCCAACAAAACTAGATCTGCCCTGGTGCTAGGAACTACCCTGGCCCTTTTCCCCACTACCAAGACTGCGACTCCCTATTCTCATCAGTACTTTTCTTCATTGCTCCTGACTCTCTTCCTATAGTACTGTGAGATCAAAAACTTTTTGGAGAATAACTTAGGAGCAGGCCATGTTAATGCGATAGCAGGTGATGTAATTACCAAGCAAGAGACACAGTAAAACTGTGGTTTAAATTATTATGTGAAGGACTGGGAGAATGAGATGAATGGAGGGAGAAGCTGAAAGACAGAAAAATGGAAACGATGCTCAGGAAAGAAGAGAAAAGGACTGGAGATGGGAAAATGGAGTGCATTCACTCTGTTATCCTGCCTTACTATTGGTACAGTGTTGTCCACACTTTGCAGTGCCTGTGCAATAGGAAAGACAAGCTGCCTTCGTTTCCTTTCCTGCTGTTTCTGATAAGACAGGCTAGTGGGAATTTGAGCAGAAATTCCCCTGCTGTTGCTTTTAATGAGGGCAGCAGATTTAGGGTCAATTTTTCTGTCTACCTTTATTCATTCATTTGTGACGGTCTCCCTGCTTTGAGGCCCCCTGCCTTTGGTGTTGTACCATGATATCTTTAAATAGTTGATTTTACATTTTATGGGGTCATGGAATGTGGCCAGATAGGACCACGTGAGAAGACAACCTCATAGCAACCTACCAAACACGGCTTTTTGTTTTGTTGTGTGTCCTTTGCCTCTTCTGGGCTGGCTTATCTATGATCCTTGTAGAAAGGCTGAAATAAAAATATTGTGGTGTTTTGGTTTGGATCTTTTTAACCAGCAAGAAGAATAAACAGTCTTCAAGTGCTGCAGCAGTGTTGCTGTGCCAACGCCTGAGTCAGCAAGGGGATCCGTGCTTTTTTGTCTCATGGAATTAGGCTTTAATAAAGCCTATCTCCATGTTGCATTTCTGCATTGTTCTGTTGTCAGTCTGTGAAACCAGCAGAAGGCAGTTTCTTGGTCATGTTTTGTCAATTATTCATAGAACTAAGGAGAAAGTACATCGTTGTCTGGTTTCTGATGATTATGTATCATTTGCTTCTTGCTGAACAGAGTGGCAGTTCTGGACAAAGTTACAGACTTCCTTTTGTTCCTGGGGAAGATTCTTGTTGCTGGTGGTGTAGGTAAGCTAATTGAATTTCTCCAAATGGTACATTCTGTTCTCTGTGACCTTCAAGTATGCCTGCCGTAGTCATATATTCTTAGTTAATAGCTGGAGACTCTCATTGGTCTGACTATTTGGGAGGCTGTTCCCATGTTTCTAGGATTTCCAAGATTGAATTGAAATTCTTTTTTCTGTTTTTTTCCCCTTTTCTTCCCCTTTTCTTCCCTCCTGATGTGCTGTCGACAACATCTTTTCCATAATTGCTTTTACTGCTCTTGCACGTGTTGTGGGTGCAAGGACTTTGGCAGCCAAAGCATCATAGTGAGATCAACCCAAGTGTGCATCCAATAAGTCAAACACAATCAGTTCTTCTTTCATAAGAACTGAACAAAATTGCAGATGAGATTCACCTGGTAGCAGACAGCATGCGTACAAGAAGAAGTGGTGCAGGTCTGCAGGAGATGGGCTTGTAGCTCTGCTGTATTCAAGCCCATTGTAGCTATAGTAAAAGAAATGGAATATTTCTAACATCCTAATAGGGTTTTCTTAGTTATAAGTAAATATAAAAATATATTATTAATGTTTTTCTGTGACAGACAAGTGATTTTTTTTAAAATGAAGCACTTTTAGAACTTCCAGTTGGTAGTATTCCCTTATGGGTTTTCTAAATTGTCACATTAATTTCAAAACAGTGTTTTACAAAAAAACGTACTATGTATTCTGGATACTTTAAAAGATTAGTAATTAATTATATTTTATTCAAAAGTTGAAAATTAGTTCCAAGAAGAGGTCTAAAATATTTTGTTATTACTGTAGGATTACTTTCAAACTAGGGTAGCAAATTTGATTTGAATGATATTCTCTGAAATGTTGGCCATGAAATAGTGAAATTATTTCATGTCTTCATCCTCTTCAAGAATAAATTCTTTGGGGGATTTCTGTTGTAAATGCATTGATCTGTTCTAAACTTATTGCTGTGCTTATCACTAGCACTGCTATTTCTCCATTTATTCTGAAACAGTTATGTTTTTCTTCAAGCAATATTACGTAAAGCAGCAGAAATTTTCTCACTTGTTTTTTATTTTAGAAATGATCCATCCAGTGATCTTTGTTATCCCATGTCATTGTCTTGTTTATAGTTATTTATTAATTTTGCTATTAAATCCAGTGAAATCTTGAAAAAAACAAATTCATTAAAGTCTTTGTGGGCCTGTGAATATTTTTGTGGTAATTGATTCATTTACATATTTCCTCTGTCAGAATACAGATCCAGCAGATAATTAGTATTGAGTAGCTTATTGTATACAAGCTCTTGTGTGAATCAGCCATGGATCTGTTGTGTGTTTTGTCTCATCCATTCTTTAAGTTTTAGGAAGTCAGAGTAAGGATAGGAATCACTGATTTTCTTTGCTTCTTGCAGGTGTTCTGGCATTCTTTTTCTTCACACAGAGAATACCAATTTTTGCACAGGAAGCTCCAACATTAAATTACTACTGGGTGCCATTGTTGGTAAGGCAACCATCTAATCTCCTGAATGGTGAGGGCAGCTTGAGGTGCTCAGACAGCTCAGGGTATGGCCTGGTAACAGCTCCTATTGCCATCCTCTCAATGCCGTATCATCTGCTGAAGTGAGGACTGCTCTGCCACACTCTAGTCAGGCAGAGGTGGCACCGCAGTGACTCTGCACCTTCAGAAAAATCAGGTTTCACAGCTACTTTGCTCAGACCTCTGAGAGAGCAAAGGCTAGTGGGGAGGCACCAAAGCCAGCATCGCATCCAGTGGAAGGGACTGGTGATGCATCTCTTTCTCCTTTTGTAGCCAGCCTATACTCCAGATCATATCTAGCATGGGTGGTTTGTTAGAAAAGTCTTGAAGGAGTTCAGAATGTTCTTGGCATTGATTCTTTGGGGGTTGAAATGGCTCCAAGTTTACAGCCAGAAAACTAGCAGCTACTGCCTATTAGGATATAGAGTCCTTAACCTATGACCCCTTTTCACTGCAATAGTGAACTTTGGTACAGTTACAGAGCTGCCATTAAATCTTCCCAACTTTGCTTAACAGACTACACTTCTGACTTATGTTAGCGCTGCCACATTGTTACCAAACTAAATTTAGGATTTTATTGTGGTTTTGTTTTTGTAGACCGTCATTATAGGCTCCTACCTAGTTGCACACGGGTTCTTCAGCGTCTATGCAATGTGTGTTGACACGCTTTTCCTCTGCTTTTGTAAGTACCACACTTTCTTTCACTAAACCTGCAATTCACAGGAATAGAAATTCATAGGAATAGAAAACCACCTTATTCATTCCTTACAGAGTTCTGATGACTTGCTAGCAGACTGCGAAAAATGAACTGCTGCTGCTTTTCAGACTGGCTCCTTCATGCATTCTTTAGTGCAGAAGTGTTTCAGTATTCAAATTTAATTAGTTAAGTAGTGGAAGGTAGCTATATAGTTCATATCTGGGTTTTGTTTTTCAGATGTTCCTTAACTTTTTAGTCTAGAGCTACATCCTATTTATCTGGAGTCACGGACTCTGGTTCTAAACAAACATGGTCACAGGCAGATATAGCACTAATAGCGTTCTGAGAAATAGGCTAACGCATAAAAAAAGTAACAAATAAACGATTACTGTTATTTAGAATGAAATAGCAATCGATCAAACTAATAACATTCAGAAAATTTGTTGGTGCACTCAAAATTCAACAGATTTTTCTTTTTACTTTATTCTAAAGAGACATGGTATATACTGCCATGGAGTTACATGAAGATTTACTGCCTCTGACCTCGCTGGCCATTCGTTACAGCTGGTGCTCTCTTTTTGGCTTTGCAGATAAAGCTGTCTGCCTCAATAAGGGCTGCAGTGACAGTGCTTCACGGCACACTCGCTGCAGATTGCCTGTCAGTGTGAAATTGCTCACTGGTCTGTGACTGCTGTGTGGCGTAAATGCTGGACTGAACCCAGGCCAATGATGTAGCCATGACCTTTTGTAGGAAAAATACATAATATGTCTGCCTCATGGTTTTAGATTCATATTCTGTTTTGCTTCCTGTGCTTCCATTCAGTAATGGACAGTAGGAGTTCACTAGTGCACTGCACTAGTTCATTATTGTGCACTTGTGGCATCAGATTTTCAAGAGAACTTTATCTTAGGTAGTGAAAAAGGGTCCAGTTTTAAAAAGTGCTCAAGTCCACAACTCTCTTTGGGGCACTTTTTCTGGCAAGAAGTAGCCAAAATGCCAGACTTCAGTGGACGCATGAGTGTTTCAGGAAACTTTCACCTATACTGCCAAACCTAAGAACAGGAAAATTAAAAGGATACATTGCTATCATTTAAAAATGACTAGGTGTTTGTGTCACTGCTTTGTGTAAAACTTATGGTTTGAGAAAATGGAAGTCTTATAGCTTCCTTCATCAGCTTAAAAATAGAGCTACATTGCGTCGATTGAGAATTTTTTTTAACGTTGGGTCTTTTACTCTCTCCTTTCTTCAATTCTGTGTGTGTGTGTGTGTGTGTGTGTGTTTGGTTATGTTGCTGTTTGCTCTTTTGGCTGCTTTTGCTATGGAAATTCAGGTGAAGACCTGGAAAGAAATGATGGATCTACAGCAAAACCCTACTTCATGTCAGCTAGCCTTCACCGAATTCTAGGGAAGAAGGAACTAAGTCCTAAGAAGGCAGTGGGATAACAAATACTAAACCTCAACATCAAAACAGTGTCACTTTTAAGCAAAACATGTATAAAGTAGGCAACAGTAAAAACTGTAAATGATGCTTCTGGTTAATGGGTGATTCTTTTTTTCCTTTTGCATATATCTAAAAAAATGAGCAACATTGGTAACATTTAACTAGTTTAAATGCTTAAACTAACAGCTGTGAAAACAAGGCCACGTTTTTAGTTTATAGAGTGCCTATGAAAAGGAAAATGTAAATTTGAAGCTTTTTTAAGTCTATAATGATGTTTTAATAACTTTTGTAACACAAGTTGCTGCCTTAGATGACAGCAGTTTTGATAATGTTTCTTTTTATAAGTGTATATTTGTAAAAGAAATTCAGGCAATTTTTTGAAAGCACTAACATATAACCTAATTAGCCATAAAAAGATAGTTCGAGACTCTCTAGTTAACCGGGAGATGGTACTAAATTTGTAAATATGGTGCTATGATTGTATTTTTTTGTACAAGCTGGTTCACAGCTATTTAAACTGTGATTATACATGCATTTATGATTCCCTACACTGAAAAATGTAGTGATATTTTAATCACGTCCACAACTGCGTCTTTTAAGAAACAACGGTACCCTGCGGGTCCCAAAGGATGCAGTCAGAGCAGACCACAGCTGGCACTGCTTGAAGTGGAGTGTTCTGTGAGTTGTGCTTAGAAGGTGACATAACTGCGAGAAGGTCCCACTGCACTTGAAGTGATTTGTGGTTCACACAAATGAGGTTCCATCTGGTACAAGATGGTGAATGTATCATTTTTAGCTGATGTCCAAGAGAGATGCACTTGTGTTAATATCCCCTTATCTCTAATGAGTCTCTGATTGTGTTCTACTTTATAAGGAAGTTGAGCTTCACTGAAAGGAAAACCAAATGCAGTCTTTTTTTCCTTGGAAGAAAGTCTTGGTTGTACCTGTGCACAAGGAATTCCATTGCCTCTGCCTAGCTCAGAAGGGCTTTTTAAGGAGATGTTGCAATGACCATGCAGGTGCTGAGGGCTCAGCGTACTCTTTCTGTAGGTCTCCAGGCTCTCAGTTGCTCACACAGTAAGGTATTAAGACACTGAACTCAAGTCTTCTCATAATACAACATGAATTATTTAGCTACTGAAGGATGCTCCGAAAGATTTAGTTTGCATTTTGATTATTAAATTTGCATGGTCATTAGTATGAAATTAGTAGAAAGCACATTAACGTTCTGTTCAGTTTTATGACTTCCCATTAGTAGAACTGTCACTGGGGTCAGTAACAGCTCTGCTGGTGGAAGAAGTCTGACCCTGGAGTACGTCTCAAGCCTGTTACTGCCAGGAGCTGAGATGTAAAGATTCTGGTTTATGAGTCTCATGGATGCCCAAGGACCCAACCATGCTGAAGCCTGCCCCTAGTTTTCATGCTCCCACTTTGCTGAATGAGGTATCCCATTGCTGTCAGCTTTCCAGGAGTGGCATGTGCCATACCTCTGCCAGACCCATTAGGGGACTTCAGCACCTGGAAATACTTTTATAGCCCCAGGAGCCTGTCATTGTCACAAAGAGGATGGCAATTCTTTTCCAGATGATTTAAATTTAAGTTTCTAGGGAAAATTTGCTGATGATCTACATCCCAAAGTGATTTTGCTCTCTAACTTATGGCTACAGTTTGTGGTGCCTGTAATCACTCCAAAAGCAGAAATGCTGCAACAGATCTGGGGGCACTCAGTGCACAAGCAATCGCCACCCATGTGCTTGCAGCCAGGGGCAGGATCTTGAAATCCTGCGAACTGAGGCACGAGGGACTGGATCCCCATCTCTGTGACCCAGCAGGCAATGTAGCCCTTTCCCCTGAAGCACAAATGAGTGGTTCATTTTAGGCCTCAAATGATGTAAAAGAAAGGCGTATGGTTTCAAACATATCCACTGAGTCTGGGCACGTCCAGTTTTTGCTACCCCCCTTGACATACCCTTGAGTAACCTGGCTGTCAGAAAGGGCTGAGAAACCCACCCTGAGAAACCAGACTTGACTGATGACATTTTTCGTTGTCGTCTTCATTGCTTTCTCATGCCGTGTGCCACATTGAATACAGAACCTCCCATTCTTCTAATCACCTCTGAGAACTAAGTCAGTAACTTTTTGGGGTTACGTGTCGCCGTTCTGTGATTAAAAAAGCTGCTGGTCTGATTACAGTCCGTGTGCTAAAGCTTTTTGTGGGTGTTTTAATACTACTGTGTGATTAGTTTGCAGCTAAAGAAACTGCATTAGGTAATCAGTATTTCTACTGGACTTGAGTGTCTTACTGGGAGCTCAACTGAAAAAGCGTATTGCTGAATGCAGCGTGCTTTTTTATCATATGAATGTAACCGTAGAGTTTATTAGGAATAAAGCATAATAGAATAGTATACAGTTATTTGATTAGAAGACTTTTGTAACAAAACTATGCATTTACTAAAGGGATTTCTAAAAGTGAAAGTTTTAAATTGTATTATTATTTATATACAGTCAAAATATATATGTTTAAATTCGCTCCACTCACTATTTTGTGAAATTATTAGAATGTAAGTGATCATCATTTCTGAGAAGAAAATTTAAAGCCATTTTCTTAATGATATAATTATGAGAACTGTGAAAATGCGAAGCAATATCATGTAGATTTTGTAATCGATAAATCAAATAAATAAATCATAATGATTTAATATTAAAATTGGCTTTTAAAAAATAAATTGCTATTAATGAATTAAATAGAAATTAATGCAAGTATTTACTTGGGAAAGAATCACTTAAGACTAACTTATTGTAGTGGTTCCTAACTAATCTTCTGGGCTGGTTTGCAGATGTAAACCCTAGAGGAGGCACTGATAGCAACATTTATGGATTTGGACATTTGCTTTGTTGCTTGATTTAGTATGAAATTCAAAATTCCGTTCTTCCCCTTAGAGAATGGGACGTGTGGCTGTCTGTAACACGGTGAGCTGTGTCATGTCCGCTTTGCTCCCGAGCCACCGGGTGTGGGTGCCGAGGTGCCCGTCAGGTGAGGCAGGGCCAGCCCTGGATGGAGGGACAGGAGCCAGCGCTTGGTCTTTGCTCGCAAGGCAGCAAAGAGCACAGACCCGGGAACCTGGCTTTGGTGTGGAGGGTCCGTGGGTGGAGGTCCTGTCTGGCTGGCGGCTGGGTGCCTCTGCTCCAGGAGAAGCTTTGGAAAGGCAGAGTGGCCCTGCAGAAAGACCCTTTCCTGTGAAAAGATAGAACGCTTGAATATCTCAAACAAAGAGAATGTAGAAACTGAGGGACAGTAGAAAACACCCGCAATCACACCCATGCCATCATGTTCGGTTTAGTCCTGGTTGGGTCCATTGTGTCTCCTGTGATGTATGAATGGATGGCTTTCATTTATGTGATTTATACCAAAGTTTTAATGTCAAGCCTTCAAATTTTGTAAAAAAAAAAAAAAAAGAAAGAAAAAAAACCACAAAAGGGAAAAAGTGGCCCCAGAAACAAAACAAAGAAAGAAGAAAAAAAGATGGGATCCTTTCTTATGCTAAGGGATTTTTTTCTGGTGACTTGGTGGCTGATTCTGGGCTGTTCCAGGGATGCCAAGTTGTCTGTAAATGTCAGTATTTACAGTATGAAACGTACTATCACATGTTCTGCTGTAGGACAGGAGGCAGCTTTGGTGGATGCAAAGTCCCGCTGGTTCTGTGATAGTCAGTAGACGTTCTTCGAGAAATGGGCTGCCAGGGATGTGATTGGGAAGAAGAGAGCAGCAGTTTGCGGTAGCGCAGGATCTCCCTCCGGCCACCCGCTCAGCCCAGACAGCTGTGGCCTCGCTGACAAAGTGCCTTACTGGCTGCTATTTTACCTTGTATTTTGACATTAATTCACAGCATGTAGACTGCAAAACAGAAAAGCTTGATAGGAAAACCAATACTCTCTTTATTTCAAATGAAGTGAAATAAAATGAATTGTAGAGAAGCAGTCGGGTGTCTTGGAACTGCGTGGTGCAGCACACACCATTGCCCTGATGCTGTTGTCAGATCATGGAAGCAGACTCTGTGGTCCTAGGGGAAGCGCACAAGGGTTGTGGTGTTGCAAGTAAAACCAATGCAAAACTGTTCCATTTTTAGTAGGAGATTTTTTGATAGCTTTAATCTGTGGTAGAGTGAACTTCTGGGCAGGGCTCATCCTGCTCTCGGTTACAGCAGCCAGACGTGTGGTAGCTGCGGTGCCGTGGGGAGACGGGGCTCTGGCCGCCCGACACAGGGGAAAAATGCTGGCGAATACATGGAATGTTGCTGTAACGCATCTGTTTGCATGTCCGTAAGCATCGAGTTCATTCTCCATTTCAAGACTGATAATTTACTATTCTGGATGTGTTTTATAAATTATTCTAAATTTTCTAACTTTTGATACAGGCGATGATTTTTGAGGTAATACAGAATTTGTACTGCGCGGTAATCGATTAGAAAGATAATTAACTGTTCCTTCATGTTCAGTAACACTGATGTGACCGATACTGAAGTTGTCTGTTACTCCACGCAACAGAAAAGTCCACGGTTTTGTCCCAAATAAAGGCTTGTAAAGTCAAAAAAAGTGTCTCTATGAGGCAGAAGGGTGTTGGTGTTTCATTCACGCGGTTGCCGCAGTGGTGTTATTGTTGAAGTCGAAGGAAGATCCGCGCAAGCCTGATCCTGTGCGGATCTGTGTTGCGGGGCGCTGCGGGCAGGGTGGGGGGCACTGTGGGCGGTACCGGGTGGGGAAAGGAGCGGCGTCGCTGGGAGCAGCCGGGGCGGTTTGTGGTTATTTGATATTCTCAATCCACGCATGGGGTGTTGACTGAACCCGTTTTGAGATATTGTATCATAGAATCACAGAATAGTTTGGATTGGAAGGAACTTTAAATATCATCCAGTTCTAACCCCCCTGCCATGGGCACCTCCCACCAGACCAGGCTGTTCAAAGCCCCATCCAACCCAGCCTTGAACACCTCCAGGGATGGGGCAGCCACAGCTTCCCTGGGCAACCTGTGCCAGAGCCTCACCACTCTCATCATGAAGAAATTCCTCCTTATGTTTCGTCTAAATCTTCCCCTCTCCAATTTCTTGTCATGAGTGCTGTGGTTTAACCTCAACCAGCAGCCAAGCCCCAACCCAGCTGCTCACTCACTCCTTACAATGGGATGGAGGAGGGAATTGGAAGGATGAAAGTGCAAAAACGTGGGCTGAGATAAAGACAAGTTTAATGGGTAAGGCAAAGCTGTGCACACAAGCAAAGCAAAACAAGGAACTCATTTACCACTCCCCATCAGCAGGCTGGTGTTCAGCTGTCCCCAGAACAGCAGGGCTCCATCATACATAGTGCTGGCTTGGGAAGACAAACTCCATAACTCCACATGTCCCCTTTTTCCTTCTTCTTTCCACAACTGTTAGTGCTGAGCACAGTATCACGTGGTGTGGAATAGCCCTTTGGGTGGTGGGGTCATTGCCCCTAGTCCTATCACTACAAGCCTTTAAGAAGAGGTGTATTTTAAATCATCCAATCCAATATGAACCTCTTTCAGGGTTTAGAAGACTCACCAAGAGACATCTTTCCTGTTTCCCTCCTAATTTTGTGTGATGGCAGCAGCACTCCTCTGCCCTTTCCAGGCTGGCCAGGCTTCCATGCTGCTCCGGGGCTGGGTCCCAGCCTGGCCAGTGGCTACCGAAAGGGGAATGGGTGGCAGCTCTGGCGGTGGGACAGCTTCAAGGGTCTGAGGATCTCCCCAACCGAAAATGTGGCAGAAGGTTTTCAGGTGTTAGGCTGGATTTCAGCAAAGGCAGCCCCGGAGCGGTTACTTGGAGGCACACAAAGGGGCTTAAGGGTGAGAGAGAAGATGTGTGTCCTAAGTCGTTCTGTATGTGGGGAACCACTTTTGAGGGTGCCTCTGGCATTCAGTGATCCCCATGGTGGCACCTCGAGATGAAGCTGAGTCAGTGTAAAAAGCCAGGGTGCTGATGGTTGTGGGCTTTGCACCCACCTTGGGCAGAGTGGTGGTGGCTGTGGACAAGATTTTAACTAGAGCTGCTGCAATGGAGAAAGCGTGGGCTCTGTGGCTGGGATTGGCAAGTAGAAGCACTCAAGCTCACAGGGTACACAAAAGCTTTACATTTACTTTATATTAAATCTTCATGAAAACTTATTCTTTCTTATTTTCTTCTGGTTTTTTTTCTTTTGCTTTTTTTTTCTTAATTTTTTTTAACAGATGCAAATTAGGTGACCAAAGCCGGCACACTTTTTGTTCTGTAAAGCATCACAGTAAATCTGGGTTCTGAACATGGCTGTAAACAACAGTAACAGTAAATCACCGTGCATGTTAAAGTACAATATTGTTTGAATTCAGATGATCCTCTGTTGGCCTGCAGAATCTGTCGAGGTGTACCCTAATGCTGGAAGATACATTTGTAATATAGAAGTTATTGTAAGGGGATTTTGGAGCATAGAGGACCTTTACTGTGTGTCTTGTATGTGCATAGTTATTTTAATTAAATCTGGATTTTTTTTTTTAAACTACATCGGTATCTCCTGTTAACACGCATGGTCTGTTGGAAATGACTGCAGCTATTCGTTATATTGTCCCCATTCAGAAAATTTCAAGCTTACTAACAAAATTGCTTTCTTGCCTCCTTTTAAATGTGTTTTCAGACTGGTGTGTTTTCTTGCCATTCATATTACATTTAAATCTAACGCTGGCTGAATGCCATAGAAACTTTATTCCCCATCCAGATGAACTTGAAACCTTGCCTGAGTTTCCTCTTGGGTGCCAGCAGTCTGATCTCCAGTCTTTCCTGGGGCTCCTGCTTCTTTTGCAAGGTTTGTCCTTTCTGGTTTCCTCTTACCCAAGGGAACATCACACTGTGCAAACCTCTCCTGCCTGCCCGGAGTGCAGATCAGTGACTCTGGTCACACTCAGTGGGATACAGCCTCATGTTCAGTTGGTGGATTTGCTGCAGGAAGCCGTGTCCCTTCCTCAAGTTGCTCACCTTGCCAGCTTTGGCACGTGCTGCACAACGGAGAAGAGGCCACCTTTCTCGGTCAAACTGCGCTGCAGCTGGACCGGCACAGAATAGTGGTAGGGTCAGCAGCGTGACTGACATTCCCACTGAAGAAGGAGAGGACAATGGAGCTGACCTGTTACAATGAAGCCAACCCTGGCCGTAAATGCGGGTTGGAAATGTTCCTGCTATTGTCTCCACCAGCGACTGATGTGTCCCACCTGTGATGTCTTTGCAGTCGGATTTTGCAGATGAACTTTGCTGTTGGTGCATTTGCTTCTAAGACCTGGCATGCTGCTTTGCAACCATACACGTCTGCAGATGGCTGGGAGAGGGAAAGGGAAGAATTGTTTCATACAGAGCTTCATAATGCAGTTTCTGGTTGCTATGATTTTCAGCGCATCTGACCATATCAATTTCCTTGCTTCAACCAACTTCCCTTTCATCAAGTCCCAAGTCTTCATTTCTAGTTGGTCTGGTGGGGGCTCTGCGAGTGATCCATTTCCATTTTGCAGTGTGCAAGAGCCCAAGTTTGGAAAGAAGTAGTCTCAGGAGACGGTTGTGTGCCTAATTTGCTCCAAATGATAATGTCAAAAGAATTTTTTTTTTGTAGCGGTGTTTTTTTTCTCGTTTATGCAGTTCCAGTTTCCTACAGAAATACTAAGTACTTAAATATCATCCTCATATTGCTATGGTTAAGCTCACAAGTGGGCTATGAGAACACTAACAGTGGTCTAAAACAGTTTAACAAATCATAGTGTAATACTCAGTTGTAGTGGTTCTGGGTCACTGGATCTTAAAAAAATAGATGTTATCTTTGTGAATTTAATACTAGTGGCTCTTGATGTCCAGCAGCAGCTCTTTCTGAACCCATGTTGTGACAGGAAACACGTAACTGCATGTTTAAGAGGCTCTGGAGTATGTCACCAGTTCCATCGTCTACCAGAACACCAGTAAAAATTGCCACAAAGACATTGAAGATTAAAATCTATATTGAAAGGTAACATTTCTATGAATTTAACTATGCATCCCATAGATACACAGGGTTTTTTTTGTTTTGGGTAAGTGCTTGCTTCCAAGTTACAGGAATACTAGTGTTTCTTTTCACTAGTGTTTCTGCTGGTTATTTCTGAAAACAATAAAAAAGTTTGCTGTTAGATGTTCTTGCATTCAGTAACTTACAGTTAAAATCCAATTTAAATGATATTTCTAAGGTTAGCTTTCTTGGATGACCTGCGAACTCACATTAATAAAACAAACCAAACCAAACATTTCCTCGTGTGACTTTTTAAATGGAGTGGATGTCTTGCAGCTGCAATGGCTTAATTTTAAAGTAAGAACATGTACAACCTTTCAATATATTGGTGTACTGTTACTTGTTCTAGATTTTCTGTATTTTGGTAATAAACAGTAGGAGGCTTGGAGCAGGAGGCAGGTTTTTCCCAGGTGGTCAACTTGGGAAATAATGTTGGTGCCGTTGGTGATGGGAATTGTTCAGTTGTTCTTGTTGGAGAGAGCTTGTTCCTTTGGAGATGGGGAGGGCTTTGAAAAAAAACAAATACACCCCTAGTCAGACAGCAGTGTCTGAAGAAGGGCTGGTAGATAATCCTGTGCACGCCAAGCCAGGAAAGGCTTCTTATAAGAGGGCTGGGGAAGAAATCCATGGAGAGCTGTGGAGAGAGGAATTTGCAATTTGCAAGCAGAAAAGGAAGCTGTGAGGTCTTTTCCCAGGGCTGCTGTTGATTCACTGTGTGCTTATTTGTGTGTGGGAAAATAGAAATTAGAGGGAGTAGAAGAGAAAAGCTGAGTGCTGGAAGGGAAACAACTGCCAGCTGGAGAGTCAAACATTTGACTTTGGTTACATCACCTGTGCTGCTAATCCTGGCAATGATTACATATGGTAAAGCTCTGGTCTGAGCTATGCTCTGATTCCTTCCTCTTTCGATTGATTTTACCCTGTGCAATACCTGTTTGCCAGCACATCCTAGCACGGTCCCTGCTGAGGATGTAAACATCCACTTAGAATAATGAATGTTTGGAGAGCTTTTTGCCATCTTAATGTTTGCATGAATAACTGCTGCTATGTAAGAACATTAGATATTGATGTTAAAGCAGTCACCGTGGGAGTGTCAGCTGTGCTGGAGCAGACAGCGTGACATAAAGCATCAAAATCTTTGTCCTTCTTCTCTTGGGTGCTCCACCTGAAGGGAGACAGTGGCAAAAGTGTGTTCTCAGAAGTTGCTGTTATACACAAACAGAAGTCATGAAAACCTTCTGCGCATTTCCATTATTATAAAAGGAGAAAGAAACTGAATTGTATCAGGAAGAGGTACAAACTTATAGCTCAGTGTTTAAATTAGATTGTGTGTGTGTTTTTTTCTCTTTTCCTTGCAGAAGTTGTATTGTTTCCTTATTGGTTTTGTTCTGAGCCACTTTATCAAAATTTATTCTCAGAAGTTTCTTTATACCTAATTATATTTTCGTTGCTTGCTTTGCTGAGCCTTTCAGATTGGTAGACCAGAATATTTACTGACAAAGTCCAGGGGAAGTGATTTGACTGCTATGTAGTGGTGCCAGACATAGCTTAGAGAATTTTCTTTTCACTAGCCCTGATCCTACTGAAATAACCTGTAATTCTCTCATGCTGGAAGTTCAGTTCATATTAACACGCTTACTGTGATTGTCCTCACCAAATTGACCTACCTAGACTTTACCAAGAAGGGAGAGATCAGAATTCTGTGTGAAGGCACAACGTTGCACCAGCAGCTGAGTGAGAAGAAAGATATTAGACCTCAGACAACTTTTGTTGGGTTGCCTCACTTGATGACAACAAGTTAGCAGATTAGGAGCACCAGTTCTAAAAATCATTGTCATATTTTGCATCTCAAGGGAGTACATTTGGAAAATAGAGGGTACACTGCACAGACTGAAACGGCTAGAAAACAACATAACTACCAGACAAATTCTCCCTCAAATCCAAGATGTTCTGAATAGACAAAGAACAGGGGTTTGTTTCTAGGGCAAATTTACACTTGAAACCTCCTCATCTTGACCACCCTTACTACTCCACAGAAATCGCACGGCTGGGCTGGACTCCTGGGCAGTTTAACAAATATATCATCTCCTTGATGCATATCTGGGGAAGAGTGTGAATTCCATTCCTAGAACATGTCTGGAACACAGAGCTATATTGGTAAAATGCTTAGAAACTATATCAAGGCCAGGCTGGATGGGGCCTTGGGCAGCTCTAGTGGGAAGTGTCCCCATGGCAGGGCGGTTAGAACTAGATGATCTTTAAGGTCCTTTCCAACCCAAACTGTTCTATGATTCTATGTGGGCATCATTGCAGCAGCTCAAAACAAATAATTAAGCCCTGACTAAGCTTCTAACCCTGAGTTCAGAGGGAGAATGCCTTTCTTTTCATGAATACTCTGGTATCTTGGGCTGCTGTGATTTTGCAACAAAGCCCTTAAGCAGGATGAGAGAACTAAGCAAAGCACCAGGCTGTACAGTCAACACATTTCTTGAACAGCAAAATTGTCACATCTCTTCTTAATCTCCTTGCTGAACTAACAAAATATAGACAGAAAAAATCCTGTCCAGGTGAAGAGGAAAGGTGACTGCACAGTCATTCTTACTGATCTAAGAAACAGCACAATGTAAAAACCGTCCTGGTTTAGCCCCACTTTCCAGCTTGATCAGCACCTAAATGTGAGCAGTTGTGATCCCAATCCCACCCCCCTCCTCACAAAAAAATGGGAAAGGGAGACAACAGAGAGACTTGTGGATCAAAAACTAAAGCAGCTTTAATAAAATAATAAAAGGTAAACAATATTAATAAGAAAATAGTAAAGCCCACTTGTTGTATCTATCAGAATAATCATGCCTCATTTTTGCCTGACACTGTATCTGTTAGTGTAGGGGAAGAGGAATTCTTTTCTTCTGAGATGCACTAAGGAGTTAGCTACAGAACAATAGTACTAAATAACATCTTCATCCAGGAAATTTTACGTTATAAACTCTGAAAAAGCTGGGATTTGTATATTTTACAATCACTTCATGTTCTAATTTACCACAATAATTTTTCAACACTAAAAGCACGGAACACTGCAGTACAGCAATGCAATACAAAGCCAGCCGCTTTTTCAGCTTTACTATTACTTAGGAAAATAGACCATCAAGCTAGACATCTATCCTAGTTCTGTTCTATCCTAGCAGATCAGTAAGTGTCCCATGGCTGCTGGCAGAACCATTAGCTCCAGAGAAGTCTCCTGCGTGACTGCAGCCACAGTGTTTCAGATTAGTACAGGAGAGCAGTCCAGAAGCAAGGTATTTGGGGCATGTTTTTCATAACCAGAAAATACAGTGAAAACATCAGAGTTACATTTAGACAAAAGTATTGAAATAGCTACATTAACTACAGGCTCCTGCACCTAGAAATATCAAAGCAGACTGTATGTTTAGGTCAAAGTATCGAGTGTTCCCTTAGCAAGTTTGCAGATGACACTAAGCTGGGTGGGAGTGTGGATCTGCTGGAGGGTCGGGAGGCTGCAAAGGGACCTGAACAGGCTGGACTGCTGGGCTGAGACCAACGGCATGAGGTTTAACAAGGCCAAATGCCGGGTCCTGCACTTGGGGCACAACAACCCTAAGCAGAGGTACAGACTAGGAGAAGCCTGGCTGGAAAGCTGCCTGGAGGAGAAGGACCTGGGGGTGTTGGTTGACAGCCGACTGAACATGAGCCAGCAGTGGCCCAGGTGGCCAAGAAGGCCAATGGCATCTTGGCTTGTACCAGGAACGGCGTGACCAGCAGGTCCAGGGAGGTTATTCTCCCCCTGTACTCGGCACTGGTGAGACCGCACCTTGAATCCTGTGTTCAGTTCTGGGCCCCTCACCACAAGAAGGATGCTGAGGCTCTGGAGCGAGTCCAGAGAAGAGCAACAAAGCTGGTGAAGGGGCTGGAGAACAAATCTTATGAGGAGCGGCTGAGAGAGCTGGGGGTGTTTAGCCTGGAGGAGGCTGAGGGGAGACCTTATTACTCTCTACAACTACCTGAGGGGAGGTTGTGGAGAGGAGGGTGCTGGCCTCTTCTCCCAGGTGACAGAGTGAGAGGGAATGGCCTCAAGCTCCGCCAGGGGAGATTTAGGCTGGACATTAGGAAAAAATATTTCACAGAAAGGGTCATTGGGCACTAGAACAGGCTGCCCAGGGAGGTGGTTGAGTCACCTTCCCTGGAGGTGTTTAAGGCACGGGTGGACGAGGTACTGAGGGGCACGGTTTAGGGATTGATAGGAATGGTTCGACTCGATGATCCAGTGGGTCTCTTCCAACCAGGTTATTCTGTGAAGTAGTCTCATCTGTACCTGTTGGTCAGAGGACATCATAATGAACCATCTCCGTTGCTCTGCCTGCCTTAGAAAGATCTTTTATAACTGGAGGGCAGATTTTGAAACTAATAGAAAATAAATGTTTGGGTCCAAACGCTCATCCAGGAGCTAATAGCAAGCACTTTATCACTTTCTACAACTAGAAATAAGCAAGGATCAAACATCACTAATCCTGTATCAGAAAGCAAAAGTCAAAGGAGTTTACTTTGTCACGTCACATAAAATATTTTGTCCATAGTTTAACTTAGATTCTATTCAAGGTTTCACCAACTACAGCTCTACTCCATCAATACAGAATATGGTCATAATCATAAAAAATATGGATAGCTTCCAAATAACTAAGACAGAAAAAAGCACTGCTTGTACTTCAGTGGTTTACATAGTTTTTCAAATATGCAGTGATTTTCAATTTTGTGTTTTTATTGTTGATCCAACTCCGTAAGATGCACATATCTTGGCAAGTCCGTCAAATATCAGAACTGCATTTAATAGAATTTCTGTATAACTTGGGATAAATGCAAGCAATGCAGAAGTTGCTGCCCTCAGGACCAGGAAAACAAAAAGTGAGTGTGTTCAAAACACATTGTAAATATGCAATTCTCAGCAATTGTCTGTATGATCAACCGTATTATGCTTTGTTAATAGAAATGCTGGCTGAAAATGCTGATTTTCAGGGGTGAGGAAATACACAGACTTCAGCTGCTTCCTTGTGAATATTTATTTTGCTCCTCTCAGAGGTTCCAGGAGAAGTGGAAAGCTTCAAAGGAAAGCACACCATGAAAGAGGGGGCAGTTGTAACAGGTACATTTGATATAGCCTAGGAAGATTTGAGAGACTGAAAAAAACCCTCTGTTAAAAGATTTGCTTTTCGGATTTTTTTTTGTTTGGTTTTTTTCATTTTTTTTTCTTCTCTGGCATCCACTTCCTAGACAATCAGATTCCGAGCTGTTTGATTCGGAAAGTTTATGTTTTCCTAAATCAGGATCAAGTGTGGAATGTAAGAAAAAACAATGTCCTTAAAGAGAATGAGAAAGTCAAGCTGGGGATAATAATGGAGGCCAGGATAGAGAATGAATGCAGGTAAAATTTATTTTTTTTCTTGGAGACTATGCATGATGCTATAATTGCTATAAAACAGAATGCAGAAAACATTCAATAGGGAGTTGTTTCAGCGTATACAGAAGATCTAAGAATAACTCATTACATTTTTTAGCTTCACTTTATATATCAGTCTACAGTAACGCTTTTCACACGGCAGAAAAAAATAGCTATCATACCTTTGTATTGCAGTGATTACTAACAGACTTATTAGAAAAATCTGTAAACAATTTTAAAGAAGTGGTTTTATAACAAACATAGAACTCCAGAGCTTGAGACTAAATTGCTCCAAGTGACACAATCCCAAGCATATTTGCTTTTTCAAATTCAAGTGTGATGAAAACACACATTGAGTACTTGCAGTATTCCCCTTTCTTTTAATGTCCAGGAACAGAGAAGTTGCACCAACACTACCTTGCTCAGAACATGTTCCAGACTTGGCATTTCCTAAACAGGGTGAACACTAGTTACAACTGAACCTATAACTGAAAAGGTCTCCTCTTAAGGGAAAAAATTATTGTGTCTGGAACCAGGACAGCTACACAAGACAACAGGAGGTCACACTCTAAAGCTAACATTTAGAATTGCAGACACTCACTGCAGCGTCTGGTTCCTACGTTCTGCCCAAGAACACCTGAAACAGAGTTGACAGTTTAGTTTTTCAGTAACTATTCATTTTATTTTAAAAGGAAACAGGAGAGTCAAAATACTCAAAGATACATTTCAGTGTAAACCAATTTATTATCAACTTCGAGACAGTTTTTGTTTCGTTATTAATCTTGTACTATCTTTGCCTGCCCCTAGATGTCACTATTCTGGAGATTAATCTACACAGAACCAAGTCGTCTTTTTTAAAGAAACTAACTAAACCAATTTTTTCCCTATTCTTCATTTACACTAATGCTAAATTGTTTAATGAAAATGCTTGGTTATCCTGCTGTTAGTGACTTGTATGGTGAATCTGGTTGCTTAATTTTTAATTCTAGAATGGGCAGGAACTAGAAGTTAACTACCACCACCACGACCACCATACAGAGCTAAACTGACAAAAATTCAGGTTTTGAACTTACAAAATTTTTTCTGCTGCAAGTGTGCAGATTTTTCCCAAGTAGCCGTCTAGGCAGTACATACAGAGTAGCTGGATATTTGGCGTTTAAACGTTGTCATAACAATGGAAGCCACGGGTGAAATCAGCAGGATGAAAACAGGCAAAGTCCTTAGCCAGGGCTGGCAGGGATGCAGAGGCAGGCAGGCACCTTTGAACCCGCGCAGGGTGACCAGAGCAGCAGCCTTCTGTGACTGCTGGCTTGGTATTTGCGTCCCTGGCAGTGCAGAGAGCAGGGATGAACACCTTGGCTGCTTATGTGCGCAGGTTATGTGCGCCTTTACACAAAACACAGGTGGCTTGTGACTTCTACTTCAATAATATATACTTCTATTATAAACTAGCTGTCATTCCAAATTAAAGATAGAATCAATTTTATCTGTTGGACACTATTGTGACTTTTGAATCAGTAATGATTTTAGGTGCAGTGTAATTTAAAAAAAAACAAACCCAACAAAGCACAAAAAGCCCCACAAACGTGGAAAAGGCACAGGATGCATGTGTCAAAATATTTCTAGGAAAAGTGTCTTTTATGAAGACATCATTCTTCACACATCTATTTGTCCATCGTTATTAACGTCACTAACTCTGCATGTCCTGAGGAGTGGTGTGTTGCAAAAGGAAAACATGGGGGTTCAAGAAGGCTACCACAAATCCAAAGGTGAGCTGTTAAGTTTCACACACAGGGAGGGAGAAGACAAAAATCATTAGTTTGTTCAGAAATGACAATTATCAATACCTAAGAAAAACGAATTAATGAAGGGAAGGTGGAAGTGTAGCAAGATCAACTTGCCTAAACTTTAAGCAACTTTTAAACTTCAAGTGCAATCTTAGAAAGGACACAGAAAAGTAGTTATGGTTACTATAATGCTAAACTCAAAAAACAACATCAATTTCTGGCAAAAAAGCCAACTCTCAAAATCAGGCAGCACTAGCAGATGTCAGCAAGGATAAAGAAAATAGATATTAATAAATGTACACAATGCTGATCAACAGTAAGGCTAGTGCTAGTCTGTTGCCAGTCAACACCACAAGGCCAAACTAGAACTTCACCTGCAGCAGTTTAGACTAAAAAAACTAAACCTATCCCAACAAATTATCTAAACCAGCCACTAGCATAGTTAATGCCAACAAAATCAAGCTCCCTAGATTATTTCTGACTGGATGTTTTCAGGTAGCTCAGGCCTGCTGCTGTTTGTCCTAGGACAGCTGAGCCAGACAGCAACCTCTCCAAATCATTAACTCTTATTTCTGAGAGACGCTGGGAGAAAAAAGAATTAATACAGTGCCTAGAACCCAGGAAATGGTCAAAAGCAAGCCAGGGAATCCAATAACACAGTTTCATTCCAGTCTAATTATTTTTATTCAACAATTTAAAAATCTTAACCACACAAACAATAACAAGAATACAAACAATGAGGCTGTCAGATCAGCTCAGCTGCTTTTCAGCAAGGGTAACAGCTGTGGAGTGGTCAAGAAGCTGTACATGTCCCAATCTGACGTGAGTAGGATAGGGAAATAAACTAAGGAAGAAGAGTTGGAAAGTAAGTAGCTGTAAGCAGTTTACATGGTATGTTTCCCTGCTTAAAAAATGGAATTCCCAAAGGATCAGGTTTTAGTCCATATTATAGTTAATTACACAGGTGACAGAAGAGGTTTTTGGTGAATCTTTGACCACATGGAAAAGGCAATTCAGAGCTGGGATTAAAATTGATTTTGGAAACTTCAAGAAATACTAAGAAAGAAGAAGGGTGAAATTCAGCATGGCAAAAGAGAATCTGCTTGCCCAGGTTGTGATCATCTATGGAGAATGGTAAAGAGGAGACAAGATAACAAGTGGTCACAAACAGGGCATGGAAGGCAGTGTTATCAGAAGAAAAGCAGTTGCCATTCTGGCTCAAACAGCAATGAGCAACTTCTGCACCCTAATCCTCCTGCCACCTGTCAGCAAGGGCTTGGCTAAAACCAAGTTTGTGCTTCAGGCAGATGGATGAAGCCAGCACAGAAACAACTAGACATTTAGAAAATGTGACTTAGTATGAAGAATTCAATTAATTGGATTTGTGAGGCAGAGGAGAGAAGACTGAGGGGTTTTCTTTTGTTGGAATTTCTTTTCCTAATAAAGTGCCAGGTGTCCTGTGGAATCTGTAGAGATTTCTACTACTGGAGACATTTTAGAACAGATTAGTCAAACATCGCTTTTAGTGATGACTAAGATTCTTCATTGTGCCTTGGGGGAAAAGCAGACTAGAGAATGCCTGAGTATTTTTCACATTTATCTTTACATGAACACAAACTCATATTTCCAGTGAGTAGCTAGAATTTCAAATAGATTCAAGTATTTCATTTAATTGCAGAGTTTGACATATTTCCAAAAGATCTTGAAGATACTGTAGCAATCAGCTATTTCTTTACTCTGGGAACCGAAATGCTACCAACTCCTAATAATAAACAAACATAGTTTAGAAATTCTGTGAATTTTGTATTTTTCATCTATATTTCTCCCTCTTCCTAAAGCATGTTGCATGTTTTACAGTGTAGTTACTTCTTCCAACACACAATAACACATGACCAGCCCCAGCTTGCATTGGTCAGACAGGAGAGAGAAAGAAGGGGAAAAGGAATGGAAGCTGACGGCAAGTATTCTCACAGTGCTTGAGACAACTTTTTTAGTGGCATTTCTTCCTTTGAGAACCTCTTGATGCAACGTATGTTTTGCATCATTAATTCCATTTGGGATTACTTAAGAAATGTTGCACTAAAATATATGGCAGGTGCCATATGATCACCCCACCTTGTAGGCTAAACATTTCAGGATCAGAGGGAATATGTTAGAAACAGATCTTTGCAAAAGCATCCACACAGCACAGCACTAGGCAGAGCTCTATATTGTTCTCTGTTTAAAGTCAGTCACTTCTAAGCAAGATGTTAAGACCAATTTATTTCAACACTAATTTCATACAATGTTTCAATCTTAAATTGAGCCTGTTCAGTGTCAAAGGCACTGACTCGGCATACTACACGTTCCTGCCATAGCTGCATTCTCATCCTGTAAAGAGAAATCTCTTCAGCATGGCAACATCCAAATTACTCTCTTAAACCACAAGCAGCAGTATGGATGATGGCTCTAGGGTCAGATGAGCTCAGCAGCACAGGCAGACATGCAAACCAGCGCACAACCAGGAGAAAGACATTCAGACTTGCAAGTCAGTCTACGACAGCTGCCTTGGTAGAGAGCAGTAGATTAAAAGTGTCCTCAGTTCTCCACCTACTTTGCCAGCCCCACACAGCCTAACCCCGGACAGCTGAAGTCTGTCAGTAGCACAGCTCTGATTCTCAGATATCCAGATCTTCTGCTGAACTTCCTATTTTCAACTCTACATTTTCCCAACCACACATACAAATAGCTGCTCAAGCATTCGTAGTTGTAAAAGACGAATCCTCCCCTTTCCTATTTTCATAGGCAAATGGCAAAACTGCTCCCCGTTTACTTTAATCTTGCACTGCCTTTGGAATTGAACAGAAGGGGGTGTTTCAAAAATAAGCTTAGACTTACTGTGTTTCAGGCAACCTGAAGCTGCTTAATCCTTCAAATTAGAGCAACTAATTACTTTTCTTTAAAGGGACTTGATGTAAGTCAAGTAGCATTTCAAAACAAGACAACTGAAAAATATTTTAAATTGCCAAGTTATTTTAAGATATAAATTAGCATTATTCAGCATTTAACTGGTAAAACTTCAACGGTAACCTTGTCCCACTTTCACAGTAGACCCCACAAATCAACAAAAACCAGTCTGTCTACTGCTACACGTGCAGTTTGGGATCGTGCAGATCCATGGAGCTAGCTTTGGTTCCAAAATGAGATGCTGAAATCTCTATTCCACCCACAGTATTTCACTAAGAAGTGATGTATGTTAGAATAAAACAGTCAGACAAGTTCCACAACACCCCATATCTTTAGAGGGCTTCTTGTGAAAACAATGTAGCAGCATAATGTTAGCCCAGACAAACCGCAGTGCCAGTGCAAAGAGATTATCCTTTGCTACTCAGATTAG
Source organism: Clamator glandarius (assembly GCA_033459285.1). Lineage (NCBI taxonomy): Eukaryota > Metazoa > Chordata > Aves > Cuculiformes > Cuculidae > Clamator > Clamator glandarius. Next base: position 5,402,010 of record JAUNZM010000039.1, read on the forward strand.
TACAGACACTTGTGAGCAGCACTTGAAACAGTGGCAATGTTTAATTTCTGGAGCCTGAATAATTCAGAGCTTGCCATTAAAGTTATGCTTTCAAAAGCCATCCTATCTTTCTGTGCCGGCAAGGAAAATATTCCTTTTTCCACATTGAAATAGCTTGACCAGGACAGTTAAATTTCACAGAACAGAGACACTAACTCACAGTTGGGAGAGGGGAAAAAAGGACATGGACACACACATCTTCACAAGTATGATTTCCTTCTGATGCAAGTAAAGTTTAGCTGTGCAGATGGGATCTAGCAGTCTTAAATTCTTGAGGAAACTAGTCTGTGAAGACAAAAATCAGTTGAATTGATAGCATGCTTTAGCACTTGCCCCAGTGATCAAATCAGTATATCAGAACATGCTCTGCAATTAACCCTTAGCACATTAATAGTATCAAACAGAGCAGACTGAATTCCAGACCCTGATCATACGCAATTTGATGCAGGTCAGTTAAAACACTGACCTAAATTTTTAATTTAAAAATGCAGGCTCTGTTTAGGTATTGCGTATTAGTTACTTGCTTAACAAAATCACAAGATCAAACTGCTGAAGAAAACAGAAATTAAAGTAGTAAAAACTCAAAACGTTAAAGCAGATGTGAATTTAGGTTCCCCACTCGCCAGCTTAAATTACAGTTAAAAATCTACCTACACATCCACCATTTTCCCTTGCCCTTCAGATGCACACTCTCGCTCTCAAGAGGCAGCACTGGTTTGTATATACTTACCTTAAACAAGTATCTATCGGGGTGTGTGTTTCAAGACCCATCTAAGCCTATTAAAGGAGTTTTTGAAATTGAGACAAATACAAGCACTCCTGAGTTTGGTGTAGTGCACCCAAGTATAACAGGGACCTTCTCAAAATTGAAGATTCAAGTTAAGTACTTGACAAATGATCCCAACTCAGCCATAAACACAGCAACATTTTTGTTAGCATGCTACAGCAGAAACTTTATTCAGTTCATTTTGAAAATATTTGCAACCAAAATTAATTTTTGTAAACTCACTGAAATAAGCTTTAACATATAAGCTGTATACAACTCAAATACAGGTAATACTTTTAGCAATAACTTACAGATACAAACTAATGATAAACTACAATTTCACAAAGAATTGTAAACATTTTGCACAATTGTCAGTCCTTTCTTTTAGGCAAAGTGCTCTTTTGATGACAAATAAATTAACACACACATATCTAGAGTAGACTACTTCCAGACAATACAAAAAAGTATTTAATAAGGCTTGTAAACATTGTAATAGTAATTTATGCAGAATCCATAAAAGTGTCTTGCAGGCTAAATATACTTACATACCTGGGCAGCAAAAAATGATCTTGAAAATGCTTTAGATGTTAAATAAAAAGTTAACATTAATCTTTCCAATGATATTTTTATACACAATAAATGACTGAAGGTTACATCCTCAATAGCTTATATCCCTGACAGAAAGGAGTTAGGTGTGACTTATTGGCAGTTGTGTCATTGAATGGGGTAGCAACGGCTGGAGTCCAAGAGCTGTAGGTGAATGAGCTACAAAAAAAAGAGAAATATTTACTGGTCAGCTCCTTTAGGGGTATAAGAAGATTGTAAACCAGTAAATCCCACTGGGTGGTAGAAGTTCCTTGGTCCCAGCCACCGCAGCAGGCCCTGTTTTCCCCAGCCCAGTTCACACTCCTCCATCCATGCTCCACCTTAGACAACTTCTTTGGAAAAGAATAAGCTCAGGCCACACGTGCAGCTCAGCCACGTTCTCCCCAGACCTCACAGTCCCTCCTAATCCCAGACATGAGCCAAAGCAATTGACTTGCTGGGTTCAAAAGACACACAGAGATGTACTTCTGACCATAAGCCCCCTCCCCTCCTCCATGTGTTCTGTGAGGGAAACTAAGTTTTCAGTGAAGCTGCTGGATTGAGTGTGCCTATAAGTCCTAGGGAAGAGCCAGGAAGTGGTTGGTAAACAGATTTCATTAAAATTACATATTATTAAAATGTGGTATGAATGTTTAAAGTGCTTGGTTTCTTACTACTAGTATTCATAGTTCAGAGGAGGCATGAAAACTGGCCCTGATACAAGACCTTCAGCTGTGCTCTCACAGTGAAGGGCTACTACTTGAAGAGGCACTTTTCTTAACTAGGTGTAGATAGCAAGAACAGTATTAAGAGATTCTATAAAGAGTATGAGAAATTAAGCATCTATTAAAACCATAGAATCATAGAATCACCGGGTTGGAAGAGACCCACCGGATCATCGAGTCCAACCATTCCTATCAAACACTAAACCATGCCCCCCTGCACCTCGTCCACCCGTGCCTTAAACACCTCCAGGGAAGGTGACTCAACCACTTCCCTGGGCAGCCTCTGCCAGTGCCCAATGACCCTTTCTGTGAAATATTTTTTCCTAATGTTCAGCCTAAACTTCCCCTGGCAGAGCCCCCGTCCTGTCCCCTGTCACTTGGGAGAAGAGGCCAGCACCTTCCTCCCCACAGCTTCCTTTTAGGTACTTGTAGAGAGCAATGAGGTCTCCCCTCAGCCTCCTCTTCTCCAGAAGAGGCTTCCTTAATTGACACTTGGCAAACTGCTTTTGCTGCAGTTAATGATTTTACCTGGATGTGCAAAGCTGTTACACCTACCGTCCATATAGCTGTGTAGAGCAGTTAACATCGTCCCATCCTGGGGAACATATGCCGAGTAGGCCATTTCTTCTAACATGGGTGGAGACAGCCTGGAGGGCTGAACTGCTGTGACAGGAGCTGTAGATGAATGATTAGGACTAACATGCTTCTTATGGCGTGCTCTGCAATTTTGAAACCACACCTGAAAAGGGGGGAAAATTTACATCATGTTGAAACAGACTGCCATCTATCAACATTAGCGTAATAAAACCCTCAGAGTTCTAAATTTAGCTGAATTCAGTTAGTTTGCTGGGTCTTTAAATGTAACACGAACAGTTTAAGTGAAGAGGGGTTCACTCTAAGCCTGCATGGTGCCCCAAACAAGTGCAGTGAAGACAAGAAAGCTTCTGCAGTGAGCAGCAGCCCACAAGGGACAGGCATGACAAAGGGCTGCACAGCTCTAGAGACATCTCCCTGCCTGAACACGACTGGGAGCAACACAGGTTTTTCATGGGATACCCATTTTCCTTTCATATTGAGAGGTGTGCAAGCTTCCATATTTTTTTTTTTTTGAGGCTTGATTGCAGCTGCCAGATACCTCATTTCCATAGAAATACCTTGTCTTCAAGGCTAGAATGACCTAAAGAAGCTGCAGACTTATTTTTATTTATATAAACCCACAAATATATAAATTTATATTGCATTAAAATTCATATTTATGTATAAAAAGAGCATATATACACATATATAATGTTCACAGAGATGCATCTTCAAGCAAAGACTAAGTTAGTGTTTCTCTCAGTTTTGGATGGCATGGATATATATTTTAATCCTGCTCTCTAGAACAGATTATTAGATTTTGACTGACTCATAATGCGTCATATCACAAGCCATTTTCAAAAAGAGTGCAGGTCTTAAGAACAGGCTATTGAAATCAGCAATTCATATTTAGAAAAGGCCAGCAGCAATTTCTGTACTATTCAGGCTAAGTTTCTTCCTAGAAATTAATCCTCCACATGAAGTGCAAAAGGCACAGAAGCAAGTGTTCTAAATCAACATGTTTGTTCTAGACCTAATTCCTGATCAAGGATGTTGTCTGAAGAGAGGCTTAAAGTGCCAGAATAAATCTTTTTCAATCTCAGAATAACTACACGGGGAAAAAAAAATTGTCATTATGCATTTCCAGTGGGTGAGTACTAGACTTTGTTAGTCACATAATTTAGCACAGTTACCTGGATAACACGCCTGCTCAAGCCTGTTCTTTCTGCCAGTTTCTGAAGCGTCTGTGCATCTGGATTGTTGTCCTGAGCAAACTGTGCTTGCATAACCTGAAAAAGCAAGATAGAAGACTGCAAGTTTTTTGTATGCAGCCCCAAGAGCAGCATTAAAGACAATGGTCCTATTCCTTGCCTATTTCTAGGAAACTCTAGTAATCAACAGTACCCAGAAGGTCTCCAGTACGTTATGGGGGGAAAAAAAAAAAGTAAAAATCCCCTGATGTCAAACTAAAAGCCCCTTATTCTGCTTAACTCAGTTGAGATATTTACTAGAAATGAAAGAAATTAATTCTTGGCAGTACTGAAAACTGGAGGAGGTTCTCTCCTATGATTGCATTAAAAGGGCTGTGGGAAAAAAATTTACCATGAAGCAATTGCACTGTGCTTGGATAAATGAAAGTTCTATAACAGCAGCTCACAGCACACAGCAAAAGGAGAAAAGCGACTCTGAACTTATCAATCACTATCTGTACCTGGTATTCCATGGAACTTAAACCTCCCTTCATCTGCACAAAGAATGCAGGCAACTGGGACACATGCTGTGCCTCGCGCACCTTTAACTGACCTGAGGAGCACAGAGGCTCCACCTTGGCTGTCCTGCACTATGGAGCTGTTTGGGTACATTCATCTTTTTACAAAGATTCAAAGTGGACATTTGTAATTAGGATATGAATTACATCTTTGTGAGGAAGTAGATGTCAACTTGACATGCATCCTGAACAGTTTTACAGCCTATAGGAGTTTACCTTATTTAAGGAAGTAAGGCTTCCCGGATTTCTACAAGGCATCTTCAGCAACTTGTTAAATTGCAGTTTCGCATGTCTGCAAATTTTGCCTGGCTTCATCTTTGAAAATTCAGACTACTTCTCTCCACATTCAGAAATGCAGAAGCTATTTACTGTCCTACTTTTTCATAGAAAGGCATAAAAATTATGGACACTGTTTTGTGCAAGTACTTCACGAGGCATCCTACTCTGTGCTGCCGCTCTGACAGTCACTTAACTCTCCGATGCTTCTCTCGCTACAAGTCTTATACCAGCATCAAGGACAGGTACAGAGCGCTGAGCAGACAGCAACTGTCATTAAATAAAGAGAGGCCCCAAGATCTCAAACATCAGCTGAAGCAGGTTGCAATCTATATAAAACAGGACAAGAAGGGAAACATGGAAGGTTCAATGACAGCAACCAGGAGGAAGCCCCAAATACAGTTGCTACCCTGACGGCTGGGCCTACCTCCCATTAAACTGCTGCTGGAAAAGAAAGTTCCCTTTTGCTGAAGTTCAAGCTTTATGTCCAGAGCCCTTGCTCTGCACCTGTTCCAGGTTATTGCAAACATGCTTGTATCGTACTTAACAACAGAGTCTGTATCCAATCATGGCCAAAAGAGCAAACTAAGCTTTGAACAGCCACATATTATGCTATATAGCACTGCTTAAATGCCTCACGTATGTCATTACACCTCAACTTTAGTTCTTCTCAACTGCCTGCTCCACAAAAAAAGGAGGTCAGGCCAACAAAACAAAGCTTGGGCTGAAACAGTAAAAAACAAATGGTATAGTGGCTACGCGTGACCAGAAATTCAAAGACAAGTTATAAACTGAAAGCAGAGACAGGATTAGGTAGGAAAATGCATCTTCCTTCCTGGTCATGTTTTTTTTCCCTAGAAAGCAAATTTAAGTGAAGTGGTGGTCCAGAGAGTGAAATAACTCATATTTGAGGCAGTCCAGAGTGAACTCTTCCAAGCTAGCAATAAGATAAGAAGCCTCCACAGCAGAACAGATGCAGGCAATCGCCCTCCTGGGTGCACTTGACTGTGCCAAGAGTGGTTTGATTTGGTACCTTCCAGACTTCCTACATCACACTTCTTTTAGTAATCACCACAGAAAGGAACAGAACTAGTGGCTGAGCTAGCATAAAGGGATATTGTAAAAACATATTTCAACAATGCATGTTCTAGGACAAATTGGACAGTACAAGAATTGCTGCCAAGTACTGAAAATGTATGTTTCCCTGTATTTCATCCACCCAGCTCTATAAAAAAAGTGGAGTTTTTTTCCAACCCAAATGTGCAGCATTAAAGACTCAAGCTAGGTCTTGAAATACAACACCAAGATTATACTGACTTCAGTACACCTTTAACAGGCAAAGCTCAAAGACACTTTGAGCAAACCAGCACATGAAGAATTTTGGAAGGGCTGGGAGAAGGAGAAAAAGAGAAGGAAGGAAAGCAAAGACAAATCCCTGTTGACAGTCTCTTTCTGGTGTACAGAAGTATTGTCAAGGCTATAACAGGTGATGTAAAAAGCAAGCATTGAGGAGAACTGTCTTAGGAGGAAAAAAGGACAATCAGGAAATAAAAGTGCAACTATTCACTGTCTTCTCTCTAAACCAAAGCAAAACAAGAAACAGTCATTGATGGGACTCAACCTGTGTTCACGTGAATATAAACAGGAATCTAGGATCCTTGCCTGTATTGAGAACAGTCTGTTGCAGCCCTTACAGCGCATTACAAAAAAATCTAAACTTCCATACTGTTAATGTCTTCAAGTCACACGCAGTACCCATCTTTAGTAGAACTCTTCACATTACATAATTCTAAAAATATTTTGTCTCTATTGTGTGTAGCGATGTAAATGCCTGATTAAGTAGATTTCATCGAGCAATCAAAATAGAACAACCTTTTTGTTTCCACTCTGCAGAATTACTCGCTGCCCCCAGGGAAATAAAAAGCTTGAAGACTAACCATTTTATATTAAACTGTTGAAGCTAACAAACAATTCCAGAAACATGCTCTGTCTTGATAGTTTATGAAATAGTTTAAAGCATGCAAGCTTTTTCTTTCACCTCATACACATCTAGTTTACCACCAGTTCAGCACCTACATTCTGCATAAACCTGAACTATCTAAGTTTTCAGCACTGCCTCTACCTGGAGTTGGTCTGCTGTGAAGCTGGTCCGAGCTCTTTTTGCTGGTTTTGGATGATTAACATCTTGTTCTGTTAGCAATGCTCCTTCCACACTAATTCCATTACCTAAAACATTAAAAAGAAAACAACACCGTCTGCTAAACATCTGAAACAATCTATTGCTAAATAAGACTGTCCTCCAACAATAAGCAACAGTAGTTGGCCAGCCGAATTTCAAGTTTAAAAAAGCTAAGTTCAAAGATAAATTGTTCTGGCACCATTACCCATTACACCACAACTGACTCCCTTGTGAGTGAAGGCAGGAGTAGATGCAGAATGATATTTTTATCAACTACAAATGTCCTTGCTTTCTTTTCCTTAGGACAGAAAACAAGTTATACAAACTTAAAAAAAAACAAAAAACAAATAATTGCACATTATTTTAATTCAAGAACCTGTGCTTCCAGACTCAGTAAAGCCAGGTAATTACCTCTTAATAAGGAAGATGAAGAAAACCCTGATAATTTAATTAAAACCAAACCACAAACATAGTTCTTAACAAAAGCAGTATGTTACCATTTTCAACTTCTCTTTTCAGATTGTCCAACATGCAGTCATAATGTACTCTGCAAAGGACTTTCTCTTCAACCAAAGCAAACTCCTCTCCAGTAGAGAGCTGTCTTTTGCAGGAGAAGCATGCAAAGCACGCCAAGTGGTACACATTTCCTTTAGCCCTTCGGACCCAGTCAGTAGAATGAATGTGCCTCCCACAGCGGGAGCAGCGGGTGCCGTACCGCCTGCAAATAACAAAGGCAACAGGAGGTGAAGCATGGACATGAACCATCCCGGGGAGAAGGGTCACTCTAGGAGGGTGAGAGGCAATAGGGACCTGCCTGCATGGCTCAGACTCACAGCATGTAGGCTGACCACGAGGGATGAGGGGACGGCGTAACTGTGCTTTTAATGCAAATATATCAGCAAGTTTATCTCATAGCTTAAGGCAAAATTGAACTACAAAAGTTAATATTTTCATAAGGCAAAGGGTAAAGCTGAAACAACTGCTACCGTGAATTCACACTCTCCATCTTCCCTTTTATAAAGATAAGTACTTTGCAAAAAGCTGCAAGAGAAGATGGAAAAGGCTGACCTTGTGTTCAAAATTCTCCCAATTACTTAATTATATTTCACATTACTGTGGTGCCAGCCTGAATCATTATGTTCAGCTACATCGTCATTCACTAACCATTCAGCCCCTTCAGCAGAAGGGAGGAAAACTTGTATCTTCGTAGTTATTTCCTTAATTACCATCACATTATGATTTTAAAAGAAATTCAAATATCTGCAAGTATTTACATTACTACATTAGAATATCTCTCTTCCAAGAGGAAAGTAGACACCAAAATATGTTGATTATGTGAATAAGAATTTGTCCTGAAAGTATTTGCAGACTTCTAAGTTCTTTTTCTGAAGTCCCGCAAAACTGTTTTTCCAGAAGTTCACAGGATTCAGCCTGCTTCCTCCCTCTGTGTCCCTATGTCAGTTTGGTCTGGGGAAGCATGAGCAATCAAATAAAACTGAACAGCAAAATTTTTTGCTGCTTTCTAGACTGAAGATTTTGTATCATGAGTACTTTCAATGCCAGCATGAATACAGAATGTTCTTCCTTACAGGATTAGACCTTAATCTAGAAGATTTCATGTTGTAAGTCAAACTCATCACAGAAAGGGATAACTGATGAAAGCTGCTTTTAAAAAGCATGGGATTTATTCTGGGTTGGTTTTGTAGTTCCATGTGATACTTTAAGGCTCACACCAGTGGAGTGCTAGTCCAGACAGAATATCATCTCACTTCTACCATCTATTATCATTTGACATTACCCAAGGAGAATCCTTTGCATATGCAACAGATGTACAACTTTACTGTGACAGAGACTCTGATTTACCTTTTTCCCCCCACTCGGAATACAGTAGTAAATTATTGGATAAATGCAGGAGTAATGCACAATGAGAGAGGACAGAGGGGGAGACTTAGTAGGCGATTACATGAGACAGACTTGGGGTTTCCCAAGTCTTTCCACAAGAAACAGTGGAGGTTAAGTACTGAAAATAAACCTAGCAAACAAAACCTACAGAGTTGTGGCTTCAGTGAAAAGCAACAAACAAGTGTGACACTTTATCTAATAAAATGATATTTCTGTGTGCTCTACCTGAAATAATCAAGTTTGCAGAAGATGTCTTTATCCTTGATGTAACAGCTAGTGTGCCTTCCCAGTGACGTTCTGCAAACGCTGCATGAGAGGCAGCGCACGTGCCAGCAGAGGTCGTTTACCTGCAAAGCACACAAGAAAAATACCCCTCAAAGTTTGTGCTACGCAGATTATATTTTGTATTTACAAAAACCATTCTTTTCCATCCACACAGACAAGGCCAAAAATTATATGCACCACCATTCATAGAAAAGTTATCTTGGAGGCAAAACATTTTTCCTACAGAACTCCATGTATATTAAGGGTTAATTAATTTGATGGAGGTCCTCAGAATAAGCTTTTATGGTGTTGTAATTAAAAACACCAGAAGAGGAAGCAAGAGATTCAAGTTCCACGTAGATATTTTCTGCTCAATCCTGCTTTCATGGTGTTGGTGTAACAGAGCAAGTTTTAGCCTCACACGACCTCGGAAAGGTAGCAAACTTACATACTTTAATTTCCCAGTCTGTAAAAAGTCCTGCTCAGCAAAGGACAAACCTTGTGAAGTGATCTGAAATTTTAAAATGCATGTATTGAGGGGCAGTGTGTCTGTCAAATGGAAACACACCATAAAGCACAGTTTCATTTGCAGATTTCTGTAAAAGCAAATTGGGTCAATGGTGTGAATTTCAAAATACCAGCAGTAGATTTAATAGCCAGTTCAACAATTCTTCAAGATGCAATATCCATAATGAGGCAGTCATGGAAAACAGCAGAAATCAACAGTTTTAAAACCCGGTGCATATTTTTTTGCCAAGTAAATCGAGTGCAGTTTTTTTAATTTCTTCATTCCTATAAAGAAAACATGGTTGTATAGACATTATGCATCATACATCAGCTAAGTAACTTAAATAATTTGAAAACTCAAGACTTCCCACGGCCATAAAAATTAAGCAATAATGCACTGGATAGTCCCGTATTGCAGAAGAGGGGTTCTGTAAACCAAACAATGAGTAAGACTATTTTTGTTGGTTTTGTTTTTTTTTTTTTAATTTTTAGGCTATTTCTCATCTTACACCAAACAGTTCATACATTGCCTAAGGCGAAGCAGCAGTTTTGAGATAATCCAGGATGTGCCTTTCATCAGGACGCCGCCAGATAAACCACAGGGAGCATGAAGCATCGGCTCCAGCACTCATGCTGGAATCGCCCCTTTCAGTCACTCTTCAGGTTACCCCACTGCAGTTGCTGTTGCCCAACACTCCTCCAACCATGATCCGCACCGGCAGTCGTCCTCCCGTATGCTGACAAATTCGCAGCACAATATGCAAAACTGTTGATTACGGCTGTCACCAAACCCACCCTCCCAAGTGTTTCTTCAAATGTCGGTGCTGCAGGCAGGCGCAGGGCGGCAGCTCCTGGGCCAGCTGCCCACCTTGGGCCAGTAGCCCCCTCCCCATGGGCCAGCAGCCAGCCCTCCCCAGCTGGATTCTGTGGGGCCCACAGCAGCCCCAGTGCGGGTAAGAGGAGTCTGCGGGTAGCCAGGCTGCTGGCACATGGCTCCGCACAGTGCGAGCCGCTAGCCCAGCTGCATGGAGTTTGTCTTGCTGCCTGCGCTTCGGAGGGTGATACTCTTCTACAGAACGTTACCTGACCCATCTCGTGTCCGCCACCTACATTCCTACTTATTAATTAGAGGGCTGAGGTTGGAAGACATCCTGACAGCCATCGGGAAGATACTAGCGTACCAGCAGAGATTCCTCTCTCTCCCTGCTCGTGCGAGAAACAGTAAAAACAAATTAAAAAACTTAGGGCTAAATCATTTAGGGGTCTTTTGCTCCTAGGTTTCTTATCCCAGTTTTTCAGACAGGAGAAAGCTGCAATCTGTAAATGAGCTACCAAGACGTCCCTGGGGTTAAGAGGACTGGAACCAACCTCAGGTTTGTTCTATCCATGCCCAAGCTCTGCTGTGAAGAGAGCTGGGATTTACTGGAACAAAAGGCACACGGCAGCTTCCAGCGCCTGCACCTCTGCTCACTGAGCCCCAGCCCAGCATGCGTGGTCTGCGACCTCCTCCCTCGACTGCGACCCAAGCAAATGATCTGAACACTAAGGAGCTTCCAGTGGTGTCACTGACTTTCACTTTACAGGGTGTACAGCAGCCTTATCTAAAGCTGCATCTAACGGAATTAAGCGACGTCTAGCACGATGGTCTCTTTTGAAAGGAGAGGGCAAAACTCCGATCCAAGTTAATTTTAACGATACAGAAGGAGACCAGCATCCTCCCAGCCACACCAACACCTTACGTTTAAAAGCCACACGGCTCTATTCGCTTCAAATTCTCTCTCTCTGTCCCAGACGCCAGGGCTGGCAAAGCCGCTCTGCCACCGCACCGCTCGCCCCCTTCAACCGCCTTTTACGTTACAAACCCTCACACCCGTGCATCTCGCGGGCTGCTTGTCGCGCTGAAATTCACAGCGTCGCGCCAGGACGTTTATTTCAGCTGACAACCCGCCGCTTAAGCGCAGCCACGAAGCCCAGGAACGGGGTTATCGCTGATCCCAACCCTGAGTCGGCAAAAGCGCCTTCAGGTGCGGAGAAGCGACTCCAAAGCGGGCAGGAAGGTTCCCTCCCCGCCCAACTCCCGCAGCCGAGCCCACACCTCGCCCCCTGGGCAGGCGCGGGGCAGGGTCCCTCACCTTGAGCAGGTACTTGTCCACGATCTCCAGGCCGCAGCTGCTGCACACGCACTTGCCGGGGCCGCAGCCGGAGCCCGAGGCCATGGACCGCGGCGAGGAGGAGGGCGAGAGGGCGGCGGAGGAAGAGCACGAGTCCTCGTCGGCCGCTGCGGGGCTGGCCTGCGGGGGAGCGCGCGGGAGAGCGCGGTGAGCGGCGGCGGCGGCCGCTCCCGACGGGGCTCCCGCGGGCCCGAGGAGGCGCCGCCGCCCCGCGCCCCGCGCCCCCCTCTCCCCACGCACCTTCTCGGCGCGGCCGCCGAGCGCGGGCAGGTCCTTGTCCTCCAGCCTGCAGACGAACATGGGGTCGCTCTTCCAATACATGGCCCCGCCCTACCGCATCCCGCGGCGAGGCTGCGGCGGGCGCCCCGCGCCAGCTCTCTGAGCTCAGCGCCTGCGGGGGGGGGAAAAAAGTTTTTGTTTTGGAGGGGGTGGGCCCCGCCGGCGGGACCTGCCTCGCTGGCCTCACCTCCCGCGCCGAACCCGCCTTCCCGGCCGGGCTGCGGGAGGGGGTGGGGAGCCCCACGACGACGAGAAAGAGCAACGAAAAAAACTCAGAGGACGCCCGCCTCCCACTCCCCGTTGGATCTCACCGCTCCGAACAGAGACTCGCGTTACATCCCCGTGTTAGCCCGGGAGGCGAACGCGACGGGGAGAGAACGGAAAAGGCTCTTCCCCGCTCCCGACCCCCGGGTGTGTCCCTGTCGCTCGGCCTCGCAGCTCCCCGCCCCGCTCCCGCCTCGGGATCCCGGGATAAAACCTTCCTCATTAAGCTCAACCCGGAGCACCTGAGCGCCGCGGCCGTTCCGAACCCAAGCCGCTTAATTAAGCGCGCGCTGTAATTAACGCCGTTGCCCTCGGGTGCTGGGAGGTCCCAGGAAAGCGGGACGTGTCCCCCCCCGCCGAGGGGCTCCCGGGACGCGTCCTCCGCGATCACAAACCTCGCCCGTAGAGCTCTCTCCGCTTTCAACCGCGGCCGGTGCCCTCGGGACGTGCCAGGAGAGGAGAGCGAGAGCCTGTCGGCCGCAGGTGAGACAAATAACCGAGATGCTCGCTGCTCTGCACCGATTTAACCGAACAGGTGGTTTTAATTAAACTCGTCGTTACGTTTCCATCTTCCCCCCCCTCTCTTTGTTTCGGCTCCGCCTGACGATAGATACGAGACGCTTTGTGGAGCCTCGGGAAAACGCGCGGAGAGAGCGGCTCAGAAACAGGACGGCTTTGATAAAAGGGAATTCTGCTTGGAGAAGCTGTATGAAAAGAGAAGCCCCGTATTTTTCTTCCCCTAAAAAAAAAAAAAAAAATCTTTGTTTCAAACCGCAGGACCTGATTCTGCAGAAGCGTAACGGGACGAGTCGCGGTGCCGAATCCCGGTAAAGCCGGGACGTTCCTAATCGCTCGTTCGTCCCGCGCTAAACCCGCTCTCACCCCGGGCAGAATCTCCCCGGGTTCAGCCCCGTCGCCCCCAGGCGCCGCCGCAGCGGGACGAGTGCCGGGCAGGGTTTGTCCCCGGCAGCCGCACGGGGCCCCGCAGCCCCAGACGCACCTTTCGGGGGTCTCCTCGGCGGCCCCCAGGGCACGGGCAGCCCCGGCCCCGCCTGCCCTCGGTTCTCCGCTCCCCTCGGGCCGGCACCGTCCGCCACCGGCTGCCCGAGCAGCGCGGGGGCCGGCACGGAGCCCACCGGGACTCCCGCCCGGGACCGTCAGAGGCGAGACGGCAGAAAGCGAGCACCTGCCGGGGGCGGCGGGGAACCCCCGGGGAGCCCTCGGCCGCTCCGGTGCCGTCGGTCCTTGTCCTGCGCCGTCAACGAGGTGTCTCCGTGCGTTCGCGCTCGCTCCGCGGAAGGCCGCGTATTCGATGTCTATAACGTGGCTCCCGTTCTGTACGCACACGCCTTTTCTCTCGGAGAAACAGAGCGGCAGGAGCCAGCCGGGCCCCTCCGCGCGTAGCTTCCCCGCGTGCCTGGGATCGCGCAGCGGTAACTCGTAAAGCGCGAGCGGAGTGGAGCGCGCAGGGGAGATTTCTCGGCGTTTCGTATGATTTTCGCTGCCCGACGACTAGGGCCCCCCCGCCGTCCCCTCCCTCCTGTCCCCGCCTCGGCGCGGTGCGGGGCTCGGCGCGTTTCGTTCGGGGCTTCCCCGTCGGTCGGGTCGCAGAGCCCGGTTCTTGCCGTGCTCGGGGGCGCCTCGCAAGAAGAGAGAGAGTTTGCCGAGTTTGTTATTTCCCAGAGGTCGGAAGCGCCGTGGTGTGTGGGGGACGTGGAAAGTGCGTGGGCTTGGTTAATCCGGGCTCCACCCGCGCTTCGCCTCTGCGCTTTTGTCACCGCTCTCTCCAAAGTCCAGCCTGAATTGAATCGTTTCAGTTACACGCCCTCCATAGTTTAACGGGTGCTCCCAGCATCGCTTTTGAGGAGACGAAACCACGCGGGCTTTAGGGGATTTTCGATTCCTGCGCAACCACGTCCCCCCGGTGCTGCGTCGCTCGGGCGCTGCTTTAACGCTCCTCGCCCCGGGGCGGGGGGAACGGGAACCGGCGGGGGCAGGCGGGCCCGGCCTGGTCCCGTCGAGACGGCGAGCGGAGCTGGGGCGGGGGGGACACTGCGCCCGGCGGCGATTCTTCTCTCTTGCGAGTCACGCGTGGGGGTGGGAGCGCTAATGGGGTGCGCAGAGATCTCTCAATTGTTTGACGGTGAGACACAGCACGGAGGAAACGCTGAACGCGCAGAGTTGGGGTGTTTGACCGACAGGGTGTTGGTGTAGGGACTTCTTAACCACAGAGCTCCCCGCCGTGCGAGCGCGTACGGCTGGATGCTTCCCTCTAGAAAGTGCTCCAGGAAACAGTTTCTCCCTTTTAAAACACGGTCTGTTTAGGAATTAAAAATGGCATTGAGGTCAGCTCACGAACAGCGGGGGCAGCGGGGACGCGGAGGCCCCGCGGGGCTGTCGGGGCGCAGCGAGGGGAAGCTCAGCCCTGCCGGGGGGCAGCCTGGCAGGAGGCAGCTCGGAGGGGAGAGCCTGGGGGGCAAAGCTCCCTTCCACGCAAGCTCCCCGCCCTCGTCCGAGCCACCTTCTTACACGCCCTTCGCTATCTGCACACCTGTCAGGATCCAGAGTTTTTCCTTCTGCAGAGCTGGGGCTGCGAAGCGGGCGAGGAGGTGAAGGCAGCGCTCCCGGGCTCGCTCGGTGCGTCTGCATCCCACCGGCTCCGTCCACTGGCAAAAGCTGCAGGGTTTGGAGTAGCCCCCAATTCTTGATTCTGGGCTGGATTAACGAAAAGTAAACGAAGCCAGTCTCTTACCGATAACTTGTTTCCTAAATAATTGCAACGCCCTTTTCTTGGGCCGAAGTGGGTGTCTCCGGTTTGTGGGTCCAGGATCCTCCAAAGCTGGAAGCCGCACGTGGCTTTCGTTCATAGCTGTTCCAGTGTGGAGCTCCGTGTTGCTTAATTGTGAATGACCAAATCGGTCAAAGAGAAAAGTTTCTGTTTCCTATTTGGATTCGTTAGCCAGTGGATCCCCCACCCGCATCCAGAACTTGATGCAATTTGCCTTTTTTTTTTTTTTGTTTTGTTTTCCCTATAGGAAAAAAACCAACGGGCTGGGGCGTGGAGGCAGAGGGCTAGACGGGAATTGGTGGGATGCAGCTCGGTATCTTGCTGGAGCGCTGGCCCTCGCCCCGCGGGAGGGAGCGCAGGGAGCAGCTCGGCATCCGTCGTGTGTAACGGCAATAATTTTGCCTCATTGACTCAGACCGACTTATTTCAGCTCCTGCTCCCTGTAACGTTAACGGACCGAGCGAAACCTGCGCGTGTTCGAATCAAGTGCTACACCGATGCGACTTCGTGAAGGCTTTACCTGCAAGTTGACTTATTAAGCCTCTGTGTTAATTATGTCAAGCTGTCGCTCACTTAGGGAAGGTGCTGGGGACAGAGGAAATTAAAGCAGAGATCAAAAGGTGTAAAAAAGCATTTTGCCCTTAACGCACTGGAGGTCGAAACCAGCATGGAAAGCACCGTGGGCTGTTTGTGCTGCACGGCTTCCAGCTCGGTGCCTGGATTCGGCTGTCTCTAGGGGTGTATTTTTCGCGGCGAGCATGGTCGCTCCATGCTGAGGGGCCCCGAGGTGCTCGCCGAGCTCCTTTCGCCTCCGCGGACGCGGTGAATAAGCGCTACGCTGCCCGCCGTAGGGAGCCGCCTGCGCCGGGGGAGGAGCCGCGGCGGCCCGGGGCTCCTCCGGCCGGTGAGCACGGGGCCGTTCTCCCGGCGGGGCAGCACGGGGGCCCACAGGGTTCCGGAGGCTGCCCCGCGGCTCCGGTCCCCGCCGCGCCAGGGCCGTCGGGGCGCGGGGTCACCGGCGGCTCCGCTGAGCGAGGCCCGGCCGGCCGGGCGGGCAGGGGTTGGGGGAACCCTGGACCCTCCCGGCAGGCCCCGAGGAGCCGGTTTTCCCTGGCGGTGCCCCGTTTCTTGTCGGAGCGGCCGCGGGGCTGCGCGCATCCTCCGCGCTGAGCGGTAGGGCGGGTGCCGGGAGCCGAGCCGCGGTGCCCCTCGGTCTCGTCCCTTCTCGTACTGCTCCCCCCATCCCCGCCCCGCGCTGCTCCCTGCCCCTCTCGGGTCCCGCACTGTCCCCAGCCCCGCGCGGCTCCCAGACGGGGCTCTCGGCCTCCTCCGAGCCGCCTCTCGATGGCAGGAGCAGCTCTCGAGGCAGCAGGGGAATCCTGCTTTCCCCGAATGAAACTCCGCATACGCGGAGCAGAGCAAATGGTCTTCGGAGGAAAATCACATTGGCTACCTCGGGCTCGGATCCTGCTGCGTTCAGAGCCTGCGACCGCGCTCGGGTCAGCAGGGTGGTGGTGCAGCCCTGTCCTGTCTCCTCACACTAACACTGCACACACAGCGCATCAGAGCCATGGAAATGTGCTGCTCTCACTCAGAATTCACTGCGGGAGTTGCTAACTGGCTGGATTTCGTTTTTGTTCTTTTTTTTTTCAAAGCTCAGCTGCAGACGTGCTCAGGGGACTTCTCAGGTAGCGCTTAGCCTGGTGAAAAGCAGGAATCAAAGCAGTGTCCCACATCTGGTGCTGTAATGCCCATCTCCGTAACCAGTGGGCATGCTGGAAATTTTGTGGTTAAGCAGATCTGGATGGCTGTGGTTGCTGTATGATGAAGGCAGGGATGCTGCTCAGAGCGTGTAACAGGGAGCAGCTCATTGCATGCTTGGTGGCAGGGCTTTCCTTTGGTACATCAGTACAAAGGACTGCTCTTTGTAATGGGAGTTAAAGGACAGGTTTGCTCTGTTTCAAGATGTAAGCTTTCAAAGCCTTCTCCAGCTAATTTATGACTTCACATGTGGATAACATGTTCAACATGTGTATTAGAATGAAAATGTCTGTTAAAAGCCGAGCACATTTGGGACTGCCTGGCTGGAGATGTTTTGTTTGCTAAGTAGACGAGTCGAGAAGGAAGCTCGTGAAAAAGGTGATTCATTCATACCAGGTCTGAAAACCACAGTGAGCCTCCAGTAACGAGATCTCTGTTTGCTGCCCACAGGTTACAATTGCCGAAGTGTTTGCATGTGTCTACAAGTAGGGAATCCAGATTTATAATTTTGTGACTGGTGTGTACAAAGTGCTACTGCAATGCTCCGAAATAAAATCCATTTCTTTTGAAAGCTCAGAGGCTGCAGATATTCAGCGTTGTGTTTTAAGTAGAATTAAGGGTCCTTATTCCTCCTTGTGTTGGTCATTTTTCCACTGATATGGCTACATTAACCCTTGACTGACACAGAATGAAACAGGGGAATTTTACTTGGTGCCAGAGGGGTGTTGTGCTAGAGGAGAATGCAATACCTCAACAACGTGTCTGTCTGTCCAGACATCTGCATTTATTGAGTTCAGGGCTTGAAAGCTGTCCCCCAAACAGGGGGAAATGTTGTGCAAGTTTAACACAGATCCCTTTGGCTGCCCGCTTGTTCTCAGCAGATTTCTGACATGAACTAATCTCTTCAAACATGGAAGATGGAAAGTCGGGATTTAAAGTACATCTTTGATCTGAGAGCACGTGGTCGTTTTAGGAAAAGGCCTTGTGCTGTGGTACCTTGGCTGTGACTGCTGGGGACCCGGAGCCGGTCCTGTTCCTACTGCAGTCAGCAGCACCCCTGGCTGCTGTGTCTCTGCTTTCAAACGACAACAAGGATGTAGGATGCGTTTCACTGAGCATCCATAGAAAATAAAGAAAAAAGTGATGGAAGAGATCTGCTACTTAAGTAGCACGTTAAACAGCTAACATTTAGTGGTTACACATACAGGAGCAGTCTTGTTCATCTCTCTGCTCTGCACAAACCTGATGGTCCCTGTTGCAGGCTTGGGAGCCAGCACACTCTTTATGACGCTCCTGATAAACTTTTTACTCCACAACACAAGTATGACAGATGATGAATCTTTTTACTGGTGATATAATAACAGTCTTTTGCTCATTGCTACAGCTTGAGATTGCAAGGAGAACAGGATGGAGGGAATCACTAGAGATTTTAGAGGCAACTGTTTGCTTTAGTCTGTGCAAACAAACATTTAAAAATGACTCAGCTCTGGCTCATTACCTGCAAAAAGCTTTACATAAAGCAACACTTCACCATCTAATGTTTTGATGTTCTTTAGTGTGCTATCTGGATGTTGGTGTTTGAGCAGGAAAAAATTATTTATCTAACTTGGGGAGACAGGGTCTAAAGGGATGAAAGAAAACTTAGAATTCCATGGAACTTGCCACCAGGGTTATACAGACAGTAAAAGTGACGCTATTCTACTGCTGTGTTGTAAATACACAAACATTTAGATTATAGGCACCTACCCCCCGGTGCCATCACCAGGCACATTTACAAAATGAATTTACACTCTGCAGGGCTTTTTGCAGTTTCCACATCTACTTTACGCAGTTATTTTGGGAACCTGTGTTTTCCTGTAGGAAAAAATCATAGAGCTCAGAAATGGAAATTGTATTTATCCTGTCTTTGTGGCATCCCATTTGGTGCATCTGCAGTTCATGCCAGTGTTTTGGGGGGATTTTCTTACTGGTGGCTGATCATGCCTCACGCTCTTATGGAAGAACAGGCCAGAACATATGATGCTGCTTTATGTCTAAATGTTGGTGTTAGATGGAATATGCAGGATCCCATCATAAGCATCACAGACAGCTAAAATTCTGCAGAGGGAGAAGAGGAGGATATATGGATTCTATTCAGTGTTAGAAGCTATGAATGTGCTAGTCATCCATGATATGTATGCCTAGGTGATACAGACAAGAATGGACTCTGACCAGACAGCTATTATGTCTAAAAACTGAAGAAGGTATTGTTATAATGAAGGACTCTTTCCTATAATGAATTAATAGCGAAAGGAGGTTTAGGATGATGGCTGGTACAGCATATACCTGAAATAATGCAATGTGTGGTGCCTGTCTAACCTCAAATATCTGTTGCAGAAGAGGCAGAGCCAGTAGTTAGGGATCATCCCGATAGTCAGATGGTGACTACTCTGGTCTATGACAACACTTCTTGAGCGGACACAGAGTTCACCGATACGCTTTCCAAACTGACAGATAAGGTTCCTTCCTCAGTGCCTGCTGCCCTGTGTATTGTTAAGTTCTCTCCATGAAATGTTTCTTCATCTTTGCTGTCATTGGCCATCTGAAGAAGTCAATGTTGGCTGCATCTCTGGTGCATCCCAATGGAGCAACATTTGCTCTCTGTGCGCAGATGTTGGACTGGCTGAAGATCAGCAGCTATGTGGCAGATGCCCTTTTTTGGACTTCTCATATGCATCGCATGCAGCAGCAGGCTCCAGCTGTTGTCAGGTTCCAGGAGCAGCCTTGCAGTGTGAGCTCATGTGCTTGCTCAGGTTAAGGAGCTTGTCCATCCATGTAGGGGGAGATGTCTGGAACACACTTGGAGAAGAGTGAGAGGAGGGACTGCATTAAGGTGGTGGGAGAGCAACTGGACCAGGCAACAAATTCTCTGCTTTCATGCTGCTTCTCTTTTCTGCTTTGTGGCAGGGTCACGACTTCTAGGCCAGGACTTACAACCAGGACAACAGGCATAGGTGGGGCTCGTGTACATTAGTAGGAAGGTAGCTGAAGTGTCCTTTTTGTGTGCAGGGTAGGACTAATTAGGACGACCTAAGAAGGATTATTAATCATCTAAGCTCTAGTTGTCATGTGTGCCTGATACGGTGTATGACGGGAAGGGCTGTGCCAAGGCTCTGCCATCCGGTGCTGTCACATCACCTGCGGCTCAGGTGTGACCATCGCAGCGGAGATGTGTGTACCTCTCCTGGACAGCCACTAGCCCTGAAGTCTTGTCCTTCCTGCACAGCTGCAGTGCCGTCCAGTCCGGTCTGATGGCAAGTGCCAGCTCTTTGCTGGTGCTATAGTGCTATACTCGACACCTGAAACCCAGCTCTGTTGCTCTGCTACTGCTCTACACGCAGCAGTGTGCACATTTGTCTTTTGCTCATGGCTCCTGAGTGGGTATTTTAAGGCTCTCATCAACTGGAGGCTGGTGGACACCTATCTGACTGTTACCCAGGCATCTGCAGTGCCTTAGATAGAGAAATCAGACTGGGCTCTATGTGGGTGCTTAAAAATGAACAAAATCAGCTGCTTTGGAGGGAGGGGGCCTTGCATAAGTGTTGGTACCAAACGAGAGGGAGGTGTCAGCACAGGTAACAAAGCATTTCTAGCCTTCTTTGTTTTTAACTAGTGTCAGACCTTTCACATCCTCAGGCTTATGTCTTTCTGCATATTTTACATTGCAAAGGTTTCCTTGCACTAATTATTCCAAACAGCAGATCTTGAGTAATCATCTGCACAGTCCTGATATTGCTGAGCAAGATATTAACCAGGAACCCCATGAAGCAGTCCAAGTACTTATCTTGGAATCAGTGGGGACTGTGTACCCTATGCCTCCCTCAGCTCACACCAAATAGAAAGCTTTGTGTTGTTTTGTCTTGGTCTAGATGTAGCTACTCATGATTAAGGTTTAAAGACAGCACTTAAAGGACTTAATTGTGTTTTGTGTACTTCTTATTTAACACTGCAAGTGAAGTAAATCAAGAGTGGGATTAATACATTTTAGTTTGTTGTTGTTACTAATTATATGATTAAGACCTAAAATACAGTAAGATTTTTATTTATATAGCAAAAAAAAAAAAGTGCTTTAAAATAGTTATGTAAGAGAAATAGAATTTATTCTCAGGATCAGTTCTAAGAAATAATAGTATATATATTCCTGGATGCTGTTTTTCTGCAGCTGATTCACAAAAGATGTCCTGCTCAGTGCAACAGGAGCATCCCTTCTTTCTAGCTCTGCCATCTTACAGGGTTTGTAAAGATGCTATGGTAAGCAGACTGTTTTTACAAGTGGAAATTATTTCACCTGTTTGATTTGGCAAATGAACTTGTTTTTATCCACTGTGTGTAAGCACCAGCTACATTTTGATCATAAGAACAGGTAATAGGGCAACCTGCTCTGCAAGCGCTTCTTCATGGTTTCACTGACCACAGTATCTCTCATTTTGTCCAGGGGGTGAGATAGGTAGTGCCTTCTGCCTCACTTTCAGAGAACAGTTGTACACTCATGACAGAAAATCAATAATTTTGAAGATTAGCTGAGATCAGATCCTCCTGCAAAGTGTATTTTTAAGTGTTTGTATTAGTATTTAGCAAGGTACATGTTAAGTTGTGCAAGAAGTCTCCATTCAGCTTGGTCCAGCAGAAGGAAGAGCTCTAATCTTTTCCAGACCTGTCCTCCTATGTTGAAAGCCATGGGCCACAATGGTGAGGGATTTATCTGCTCACAACCCTCTTTCTTTTGTTTTAGATGTGACATAACATCTAGGCAAAAGCATAAGCTCGTGGATCTGATGCAAAATGCTTTAAAGACCATGATCAGGAACAAACAAAGAAGCAGAATTAGACCAGTTCAGTGAACAGAAGTGATGCTTTAAATATATTTTGGCCTACATACTTACGTTTCCTTCCATTTCAATTCCCAAATCCAAACAGTTATTCTAGGGAAGCATTGGAAGAGTAATGATCCAGTTAAGGGGTGTAATCTCTTCCCCTGCAAATGGGATACCAGAAGAAGGGGTTATTTTAAGGTTATATGCTTACAGTTTGCAATACTAATAAACAGTCCCAGGGATAGATTATGTAAACACACAAGCATTCAAGAGTGGGTTTCATAGTCCGTTTTTCACTGTCTATTCAGTGCTCTGCCCTGCAATCTGAAACCTTGGATTCCAGCAACAGTTTCTCTGGTAAGAGTTCAACAATCTGCAATGTGCATCTGAAAAAAAGGAATTTAGACCCCTGCTGGCCTCACATCAAGCTTACCCTTCTCAGGGTGAAGACAACACATCTATTGGCATTTATAGGGACACGCCTGGGCCTTTGGCACAGGGCATTATCTAAACCAACGGATTCCTCTCAGTAACTCCCATGGTGGTTCTTCCTTCTCAGTCACTTGCCTGCTATGTGGGTATTCGGGGATGGGAGGTCAGCACATCATCCAGTTCCAGAGTTTTGAATGGAAAATATGCTGGAATACCCAAGGCAAGTTGCAACTGGACTTTCAGAGGTTCTTAGCCCTGTCTGCCTGTGTGGAGCTGTGCTGGGCTGCCGCTATTGACTGCTGGCTTTGGGGCGGCTTCAGGAGATGGTGGCCACAGAGCGTGCTGCCTCTCGTGGTGGCTCATGAGCACCATGTCGTACATGCTTTTTCCTGGGCTACTTGTGTGTGTCAGGCAGTGTTGAGCCAGAGCATGGCAGATGAACTGGCTCCTTTCACAGAGGAACAGGTATATAATGCTGCAGTATAGATCCCTGTGTATGTAGGTTCTGCAGTGTGGGTACATACCTGTTTTGCAGAGAAATGATGCTTGTTTTACTTGGCTAGGTGTCATTTAGCCTCTGGAATATTTTGAGGCTTTTTTGTTTTTTTATACACAGCAGACTAGTTTTGAGTTAAACCATCCCTCCTAGACTGGAATCACAGTGACTCAATTTACCGCGTTTTCAGATAGTTCATACTTCTCTAAATTTAGTCTTTCGTTTCTAAGAAAGGCCATCTGAGACAAATGGTTTAGTTCATATAACATATATAACGTGTTAGTTACATTTTGGATGCAAAAGCTACTTGTGTATTTAGTGATGACAAGTGTAGAAATTCTATGTTTGAAAATCACATTGCAGCATTGTTCATGTAACAGTCCTGTGATCCTTATGATGACAAAGTGCCTACTGCCTTCAGACTGAATAATGACCACAAGATTGGTCTTCTTTCTGCAGATCTTAAGTTTCTCATGGAAGAATGCACGTACATAGATGAAATACATGTGTTTGTCTGCAAAGGAATGGTTGTGCTGACATTTTAGATATGCCGAGTGAAAGAGTATAATCCATACAGGTAAATGCTTCAAAGTGCAGCAGTGCAGGTACAAGGCTTTTAAATTTGTCAAAGTTTATGATTTCAGCCTTTTGTCCTGGAACAGATTTTTTTTTTCCTTTTACATTTCCTGTGATCTCAAATTCAGAAAAAAAAAATAGAAGTGAAAAAGTAGGTACAAATACAGTGTTTTGCTGGAAATGCTTTCTCTTAATCTTTATTTTAAAACTAATGTTCTCCAAAAGTGACATATTTTTACTGAGGTTGTTTCAACTATGACAAACTGGTGTTTTCTGAGGTACGCGTTTCTGTCAGAAATTTTTTGACTGGTGCTGCTGTAAAGTCAGAATTGTTTTTTGTTTTGAGATGAGGTCCAATTTCTTTAACCAGTTAGCTGAATTTTACCTCTGTCAAGTTCCCTGAATGAGTCTTTCTCTAACATGAGTGGGATTGAGCTGTGTTGCGGAGGAAGGGTTGGGATGGCTTTGATAATGCAGGAGAGGAGCTGTGGCCAAGATGCTGTACCCAGTAAATTGCCAGCTCGGCAGAAGGCCAGGTCAGAGTTGCATGCCAGCCCTGCTACCATTCACACTGTCGAAAGGGAGACATGCACTTATATTTTCCAGTTAACTACTTCTGGAGATATTATCAGATTAAATGCTAGTCGTCCTAGCTTTATCTCATTTCAGCTGATGTGCCATGACAATATTTTCCTATAAAATATCAGGGATTATGTTGCATTACTTCTGAAATCAAGGGCATTTTTCTATCCAGTTGAGTAGGTTAAGGTTTTCTGCAGTATTATGGACTCAGAAGAGGAGGAACTTGCAATATTTTCCAAATCTATTACAAATGTGCAGAAAAGCAGCAGCCCTCCCCTCCGTGCCACAAGGGACTTGCTGCAGGCCTGGAGATGCTTGAGGCAGGGGAGAGCTGGGTGCTAAATCTGTATATGCCACAGGTGATTTGCAAGGATACCAGTGTTTATTTTTGGCAAATGATGCCACCCTTTGCTGAAGAGCTGTTAAGGGCTATTCCACCACTGCCCATAGAGTACTTGGAAAGCCTCCCCTTCAAGGCATTATTGGTCTTGATCCAAAGCCAGTGGAAATATCTGTATAATATTTAACAGCTTCTAGAACAAGAACTTACAGAAATTTAATGTCCTATTTATTGGCTTGCTTGATACAAGAGTGCCAACAAATGAAAGTTGTTCCAATGCCTTCAAATGACTGGCTCTTGAGCATCGATCTGCCACCTTCTTCTGGTTTGGGTATATTTTTGGGGGGGCAGGGGGGGTTGCTTTTTGGATAGATGGGTGAGTTTTTACTTGAAAGTGAGAAGTCAGGCTTTAAGAACTAACATTTACAAAAGAAGGAAGCCACAAGAGCTCTGAGGCTGTGTGCTACAAGAGATGCTCCCCCGCTCAGATAAACTCAGCCCGCAGTCCTCCATCCTGCAGAAAGAGCCCCACACCATGTCCCCTCGGACCTTAATGAGTTTAGTCTGCAGGATTTCCTCTTCCGGTGACATTATCAGAAGAAATTACCCTGTGCCATTACCTGTGGCCAATGAAAGTTGACAGGCCTCCCCCTGCTCTCCTCCCCTGGACTGCCTGTAACTCCTTGAGACAGGAAAGTATTGTCTGGACTTGACCCTTTGAAGTTTCCCTCACCTTCACGTACCAGCTCACTGCAACTTCAGCGCCTCACTTCCCTGCCCTGTGTCTTGGAGGCTGTGGATGCTTTTGTAGTTATTACAGCCGGGTGCTGTGTGTGCAGGTGAGGGGGGTGCTCGGTGGGAGTCTGCAGGGGGTCCCTGGCATCCCTCCTGCCCAGCCAGGGGTGGCCAGAGCCGGCCTGTGGCTGGCCAAGAAGGGGTGCGAACTGAGAAGGCTGAAGGGATGCAGTGCAAATATTTCTCAGGTGATGCTTAACTTCAAAGATATTTAAAGAAAGGAAAGCATGTTGGAAAAGAGAATAACCTCCAGGGAGGATATTCTCCCTCTGTACTCAGCACTAGTGAGACCGTTCCTTGAATCCTGCGTTCAGTTCTGGGCCCCTCACCACAAGAAGGATGTTGAGGCTCTGGAGCGAGTCCAGAGAAGAGCAACCAAGCTGGTGAAGGGGCTGGAGAACAGGCCTTATGAGGAGCGGCTGAGAGAGCTGGGGGTGTTTAGCCTGGAGAAGAGGAGGCTGAGGGGAGACCTCATTGCTCTCTACAACTACCTGAAAGGAGGTTATGGAAAGAAGGGAACTGGCCTCTTCTCCCAAGTGGCAGGGGACAGGACAAGAGGGAATGGCCTCAAGCTCCACCAGGGGAGGTTCAGGCTGGACATTAGGAAAAAATTTTCACAGAAAGGGTCATTGGGCACTGGCAGAGGCTGCCCAGGAAAGTGGTTGATTCACTTTCCCTGGAGGTGTTTAAGGGACAGGTGGATGAGGTGCTGAGGGGCATGGTTTAGTATTTGATAGGAATGATTTGACTTGATGTTCCATGGGTCTTTTCCAATCTGGTGATTCTGTGATTCTAAGAATTGTCACTCCAGTGGTAGTAAATAGAGAGCAAGTGCAAGGTTGTGGTTCTTATGGCTGTTTCCACTGATGTCTTGCTCACCTGGCTGTTTCCACTGATGTCTTGCTCACCAGCCAGGGCTCAGACTTGTCAGAGGGGGACAAGGCATTTGTCCTGCTTCTGCCCACCACCACCAGACTCTCCATGATGGTCCTGGCCCGGCCTCCAAATACTGGGCAGAGTTGGGCTCAGGAGGAGTAGGATGTGAGGCCGCTTCTAGATCCCCTGGCTCTTGTGCAGCACATGCCTGGGGAGTGAGCTGTGGCTTGGCAGCTCCTTTGGGTGAGGGCTGCTGCTTTATGGCACAGCACGGCTGGGGCTGGGAGCTGGCCTGTGGATTGGCAAGTTGTGGGGATCCAATTGCATGTGACCCCTGTGCCTGAACACCCTAATCCTGCATGTCATGTCCAATGGAGATGAACTCCCTCATAGTAGGCTTGTGAGACTAACCCAGGCTTTTGGCCTTTTTGAAAGAAAAAGGGTGTATAGGATTGTTCATAAAGCTGTCATATCTAACTCTTCCAAGAATGACTATGCATGACCTCTGTCACATTTTTTTTACAGCAGGCAGAGCAGTACTCCTCTGGACTTCGTTGCTTGTGGTGCAACAGCATCCTGCTGGTCCTTTTGCCTTCAAGCAGAGGGGTGCAGCAGCACTAGTGATGGGGATATGTGGGAATTTGCCACACACAGACCAGTTTGTCATGTGTGCAGCCTGGCTAACCCCAGTGTTGCTCAGTCCCGTAGCACCTTGGAGTCAGACAAGCCTAAAAGTGTACTGGTATATTTGGTGGCAACAATTTGTCCTAACCATGTGAACTCTGAAGTAACTGGTAAATGAGGGTTGAAATGGGAAGCAGCTAAGCAAGCCCAATATGTTCTGTGGATTCTGTGTTTGTATCTGTTCAATATCTTCTAAACTTTCCCACAACATTCCTCTTAAGGGAATGGTTTTCCAGTGATGATGAAAAACAAGTTGTGTGGCATCTGGGTACACAGAACTATAGCCAAACACCACTTCTTTATTGAGTCATTTCCTTTCGCTCAGATTTTACTTCTAAACATTCACTGCATGGCTGTATCATCTTAAAGATTTCAGAGAGTGTACCTCAGGAGTGTTTCCTCTGTTTAGCACCTTGCTGGCTTCACTTTATACCTTTCAGTTACGTCCATAGCGAGGCACTGTTTAGCGTACATTATGTGACTCAGAATGGTCTTAGTTTACATCTGCTTTATCATTCTGGGTCTCCTATAGAGTTACTGTACACAGGAATTCCGACCTCTCTCTGTACAACTAGATAAAGAAATATAACTCTACACATGAGCTCTAAGGGCACTGTAAATGCCACAGTCTTGATTAAAACTATCTGCCTAACAAAAAATGGGGACGCCTTATTGCAAGATGGAGTGTCTCGGTCCTTGTCTGATAATTTTGGTTAACCAAAGCTGATGTCCTGTGGCATCAGCCTTGGGAGGGTGAAACAAGGTTCAGGAAAACATTCACATTCCATGCCTTGTGGCTTCAGTGCTGGGTTTATAGAGACTGCAGGAAGGACTCTCAAGAGTAAGGCAACATTGTCCTGCTTGGAGGGTGTCTTTCTCCCTGATGGTAACTGCATCCCACTTTCCTTTCACCCTAAGCAGCAGTAAGTTCTGGTATTGCTTTCTTGTCTGGCCCAAAATCCTGGATTGCTGGGAAACTTTCTGTGGCTGGATTGGAACAGCATTACCCTCTCCAAGCCTCATGTGCAGGGAGGTAACTGTGCATGGCCCTCTATGGAGGATAAAGGAGGATACAAGGGGGATTACTGCATGTGGTGCATTTTTCTCCATGGCCTTTTGTGTTCCAAGATGAGGCAGCAAGTGTTGAACTCTAACTGGGGGCCCTGCCATGGATTTGCATTATTATTGCTGCTTTTGATTCTACAGCTTTTCTGGGGCTTCGTTAACCCAGTTACTTGATTCACAGCTTGTAGAGTTAGTATGGTTTGCTGTAGCTGGGAGGCCTTCGTGTAGTGCTTGATCTTGGAGTAATTCTCAGTCAGTTTGGTAAATTTATTGGGCTGCATGGTATTCTGTGGCTGGAGGAAGAGCTTGATGTAAAACTCCCAACTTCATCTGGTAGTGATTTGTCATTTACTATGTTTTGAGCTTGCTGCCAGCTCAGATGTTGCCAAATGAAAGGAAGATGAGGGAATAAAATGATTATCAGGAAAAGGCTTAGAAATGTTGCAAATGAAATAAATGAAGAATAGCTTAAAACTAAGATGAGGATATATATATATATATATAACCAATCATGGAAATCATCGGGGCAGGCAGTAAGGGATTTCAAGTTTCCCCTAGACTGGAGTCCTTTTCACACTGAGAACATTTTCAAATGCATGTGGTCAAGCGGATGACCAAGGCAAAATTTCCTGTGAAACTGTAAAACCATACTTACCTCTATTTTATGTTATCTTTATGTGGGTTATCTATTATTAGTGGTTAAGAAGTCTGTAACTATGACACCTATATTTTGTGGTGGGAGCTAGAGTTCAGGGTGGTATGTGGAGAGGCAAAAAGGGCAATCAGTGTTTGACCCACAGAAGAGACAACTGCAGTCCTGTTTGGATAGAGATGCTGAAGGGCTGTTTTGCAGGTCTCTAGTGTCCCAGCAGACTATCTGGACACAGCCAGTGGATTTACCATCACCAGACTGAGCAGCTGGGAAACAGACTATCAGTGCCACTGCATGCTGGTCCCCAGGACTGGACTGCAGACCCCTGGTCCTCTCTCTGCATCCAGCAGTTATTGGTCTGTTTTCATGAAGCTGGTGCTGCGTGGGGGTACCTAGTAATCTCAGAAGCCACGTGTATGAGCCTGGGAATCAAATGGTGTCCTTCACCTAATGAATAGGTGGGATAACGTTTTTAAATGGAGTGCCCGAATTCATAACTGCTTTGAAAATAGTTGAAAACTGTGTTCAGTTCTGGGCCCCTCACCACAAGAAGGACATTGTGGCTCTGGAGCGAGTCCAGAGAAGAGCAACCAAGCTGGTGAAGGGGCTGGAGAACAGGCCTTATGAGGAGCGGCTGAGAGAGCTGGGGGTGTTTAGCCTGGAGAAGAGGAGGCTGAGGGGAGACCTCATTGCTCTCTACAACTACCTGAAAGGAGGTTGTGGAGAGGAGGGAGCTGGCCTCTTCTGCCAAGTGACAGGGGACAGGACGAGAGGGGATGTCCTCATGCTCCGCCAGGGGAGATTTAGGGTGGACATTAGGAAAAAATATTTCACAGAAAGGGTCATTGGGCACTGGCAGAGGCTGCCCAGGGAGGTGGTTGAGTCACCTTCGCTGGAGGTGTTTAAGGCATCTAAGGTGGATGAGGTGCTGAGGGGCATGGTTTAGTGTTTGATAGGAATGGTTGGACTCAATCTGGTGAGTCTCTTCCAACCTGGTTATTCTGTGATTCTGTGAAAAAGAGTCCTGGGTTTTAGTTAGTGGAAATTTTGTTTTGAAGGACTGAGCCCTAAAGGTGGTAAAATTGCATTCCCTATATCAGCTATCAGTGATCATATTCAGTTTGTGTAGGGAGTTGTTTCTTTGTTTTCACTGCTGGGTTTTGATTTAACATGCACATTTAGGCAGAAGTTTTGATATTATGTCATGAAAAAACATAGAAGGACAAAAAATATGGGTGATTCAGCAAATACTTTTCCAATTACTATTTAGTATTTCCAATTACAGCTTTGTCAGCAGCCGGCTGTTAAAGAAATTTCCCCCAACTTTTAAAATGATCCTATTTTAATAATTTTTCTTCTCAGCTATGTGAGATATGTCAGTAAAATTTAATAGAGGCACAAACAGTGATGTAGAGAGATTGATGACTTGCCTAAGGTTCTACAGGAGTAGGGTCTGCTAGCACAGAGCCACCCTAGCAGCACATCCAGTCCACAAGGGCAGTGTGGTGTGAGAATGCTCCAGGATGCTCAGGACAATTGAGCTGCACTCTGGCTAGGCAGGAGAGGGATGGCACTGTGTGGAAGGGGTCATGCGAAGCACTGGATAAGGAAGGCAGAGGGACGGGCAGGGAGACATCCTTTCAGTTGTTTGTCTACAGACAGACATGAAGCAGAAGCAGTTGCTTTATATTCACCCTGGTGCAGTAATCAGATGTGAGTGATGAAGTCTGGGCCCACAGCAAGTGCAGCAGCACTGTAGTTCTACTGGCACATGTTGGTAGAAAAAGTCGAAAAAAGTAGCAGCTATTCTGGTAAACTTTCACTTCTCCAGGCTTCAGCTCTGCTTATAATATCCCAGGTTTCTCAGTCCAGATATCCTATCCACTAACAAACTGCAAGGACTGCATTTGCTCTGCTTTATCTACTGTCTTTATCATGGTTATCTTTCCCATGGTTATTACTCTACTTTCATTCCTCGCTCACCCTTCCAAATCCACTCTTCCTCTTCTTGCCTTTAATTTTTTTCCTGCTTTGAGATGCATATTGCCTGAGCTACTTTTCTCCTGCTGTGCTAAATTGGTCCTTGAGGAAGGCACTGCCTTCCATCATCACGTATCATTGCTGATTTTCCCTTACAGAAAGGAACGGCTGCTGTTGAGGGGGTCCTGGCCTTGACGAGAGATGGCTTGATGTCTGTTATGGTTGCAGTCTTCAAATACATGAGAAAGAGAAATTTTCTTGCCTTCTAGTCTTTTTATTCTTTCTCGAAGATGCACAGGTACACTGCGAATAAGGAACTTAAATTGACCTGCAGTGGCTTCTTTTTTATATCAGCGTGCTGAAATATGGTTCTATCTTACTCAGAGGGCAGAATACTGTTGCTTTCGATGTGAGATACAGCCCTGTTCTCCCCACCCAGAGCCTTAGCTGATGTTGAATACTTTAATGATGGTGAGCAAATGAGGGTATATCTTTTTTTATATAAATACAGAAGATATTAAATAGTGAGCCTAGAGGAGGACTAAGATCAAGGAAATGTTAAGTTTTATTCTATTTGAGACTGACTTCCTTGGTAGTACTGTGTTCGGTGCTATGTATAAACCTAACTTGGGAAGTGTTAATGTGAACTGAAACCTGCAGGGACAGTGTACACTCAAAGAAATGTCTGCTTGTTGTGCTTGAATTTTTGGTTAGTGAAAGACAGGATCCGTTTAGACAAGGAAATGGGGAAAGGAAGACTGCTGACATGCTAAATAGACACAGGAAAGCTATGATAATTTAGAAATGGATTTGTATTCCTGTCTGTAGAACAGTGACATACTTTTGATATTTGAGAAATGTGAATTTCTTTTTGGTGCTGTGATCTAATAACAGTGTGGGTCCTGCATTCCTAACCATGAAAATGTAGATGATTATCACACTGAAAACTCTTCTTTTTCATATTTTGGTCATTTGTTCTATTTCAAATCATTTGAAGTCATTTGCAATGAGTGGAGTCTGGAAATGTGATACACTTACGGCAGCTGCTTGAGCAATTTGGAAGATCTGTGGAGTTCAATCTTTAAAAGAATTTTAGTATGTCTGGGTGCATTGTTTGAGGCTGTGTAAGAAGCAAAGCAATTAATATGATTCATTCAGATGTATTCTGCACTGGGGTCCACCATAGAATCATAGACTGGTTCAAGTTGGAAGGGACCTTAAAGATCATCTAATTCCAGCCCTCCTGCCATGGGCAGGGACACCTCCTGACAGACCAGGTTACTCAAAGACCCACGCAACCCGGCCTTGGACACTTCCAGAGATGGGGCATCCACAACTTCCCTGGACAACCAGTGCCTCACCTCCCTCACTGTGAAGAATTTCATCCTTAATGCCTAGTCTAAATCTTCCTCTCTCCAATTTACAGCCATAACTGCTGTGGTTTAACCTCAATCAGCAGCCAAACCCTAACCCAGATGCTCACTCACTCCTTACAATGGGATGGAGGAGAGAACTGGAATTCTCAATTTGCATGCACTGGTTCCTTCACATAGGGTCTGGCTGATTAGCAGCTATTACTCAACAGCTAATGAGAAGATGTGTTCACCTCCTTGTTTGTTAGTGACATGCTGCATAAATGTAGGCTACAGAGGTCTATGTGGGAGCTTAGTCAGAAAGATCAAGAAGTGAAGTTAAATGATGTAGGTGTTGGCTGGTCTTCATCTGCTGTCATCCTTGGACACAGTCAAACCTGATTTACTCTCAAAGTGTCCCTGCTTTGAGTACAGACCAGCAGATCATCTTCCGAGGTTTACTTCAACCACAATTATTTTATGACTTACTATAAGAGAAATTTAGAAAAAAAGTTTGACTTTATCCTGCCTAGGTATTTCTTCAGCATATCCTTGCTCACTACTGCATTTCTGTGAGTATACCCCATTGTGATTAACTGCCTGGAAAGATCAGTGATTATTTAATGATATGCTTATTACTAATTCATGCTTCCTTGAGACGAGTGAGTCCAAATCCAAGCTAGCTGGCTCTGAGTTACACACCCAATCTGAAAATTAATTTTCATTTATTTTCTTAAACAACAGAATTTGCCTAATATTTTTGTCTTCTCAAAACCGATGAGAATGCTATTTTTAAGCCTCCCTTAGTAGAATAATGGTAGTGTACTCTGGAAACAGGAAAAATCAAAATCAAATATTTACATTTCTAAACAAAATATCTATCCAAGCAGATAATTGCTCTGAGAAAGACAGAGGGAATGTCCTGAGGTGGACAGCAGCCTGTGAGGTCATGCATGAAGTAAGAATGGCAGAGAAGGGTAACAACTGCATGTCTATCTCCAAACTGAAAGAACAGAGCATTGTATTTTTCACTGCACTGTAAGTGGGTAATAGGGAAAATGCAAATTGAATTGGCTTCCGGGAGGACTTTCTAGGTACATGGGAGCTTTTTCACACTAAATAAAAAAAATCTTACTACTATTTTCACAGAATCATAGGACAGCTATGGTTGGGAGGAGCCTCTGGATATTGCCTAGTGTAAACTTGCTGCTCTCTTCAGATGGAGAGTCCACTGCCTTTCTGGGCAACGCCTGCCAGTGTTTGACCACCCTCATGGTGAAAAAGTGTTTCCTTATGTTCAGGTGAAATTTCCCATGTTTCACTTTCTGCCCATTGCCACTTGCCAGTGGGCTGCCTCTTCTTTCTCTCCTCCCCTCTCTTAATTATATGCATGAGTAAGACCCTTCTGAGTCTTCTCTTCTCTAGATTGATGAGTTCTCTCAAGCTCTCCTCAAGTTCCAGCTTAGGAAACCAGTTCCACAGTGCAAAAGATGTGATAACATTTATCCTGTAAGACGACTTCCAACTCCTGCCTCAGGTCTGCCAGCCTCATTGTAGATGAGTTTGTGCAGCACTGGGAGGTTCTTCAGAGGTCCCAGTGTGCCCAGCAGGCCATGCCCGCTGCTGGCAGCTTTCTTGGCAAACTGGCCGCAGTGACGCTGTACGGGGGCTGGGGGCTCTGCATGCAATCCTAATCCCAGTGGCTGAATACGTCTCTGTTTTGAGATTGTTTCTCTGAGCAGAGCTCACATGCTATGGACGTATTCAGAGCATGCATGGTCAGCATCTTACCTCAGGTTTCTACATTTTATCTG
The DNA here is from genome assembly GCA_033459285.1 of Clamator glandarius. NCBI lineage: Eukaryota > Metazoa > Chordata > Aves > Cuculiformes > Cuculidae > Clamator > Clamator glandarius. The sequence goes on from JAUNZM010000039.1 coordinate 5,435,357, forward strand.
GAAATTGAATGTCATGAGGAAGATCTTCTGGACTGAAACCTAGGCTGCGATCCAGTTGGTTTTCTAGAGCAGTGAGCTGCGGGGGAGAGGACTGAGTTCAATCAGTACATGGAGCCTCCATTGGCATAGGGACCTTCTCTTTATGTAGGAAACCAGTTGCAAATTAAAACTGATTAGAAAAAAGAAGAGCCACAAAAACGAGACTCTTTCTGATGACAGGATCAACTTCTATTAAACTATCCACAGTTTAAAGTTTGCTGCCTTCAGAGGCAAAAAGCAATCTTGATTTAAAACAAACAAATAAATCTCCCTCTTTTCCTGTTTGCTTATGCCAGTATTCCCACTATGTAATCTGAGCATAAAGGAAAGCACGCTGCTAAACTCTCTGAAGCCTTCATTTAGCATCTGCATGAAGAACTTTAAAAGAAATAATACAAACAAGTTAAATGTATATAAGGAGTCTTGGAAGATTATATCACAGATAAGGAAAATGCTTAGGATTTTCTTTTTGTATGTGTAATGCCTTTGCAACCTACTCGCAGCATTATTCCCTGCATGAGGGCCCCCTAATTATTTCATCATGCAGCAGGAAATTCTGGTAGGTCATATATAAACAGCCTGAGGCAGAGACCTCTCCATCAGATAGAGCGTGACATCTGACATCTGGGCAGCCTGCCGTTCGCATGCCACAATTAACCAGGCAGCCCAAACACGAACCAGCGCAGGAGCAACGGGGAGCATGGGGCTAACTGCTGGTGGCAAAGGTCTCCCCTAATCCAGACCTAAAATTTCTGCATCCCTTCACTTTCCTGATAACCACGTCCCACCCCTTGCCTGGCTGAGGCCGCAGCGGGCTCAGTCACTGTGCGGTGCCAGCTTGTCCAGGTGGGGTGAGAGCCTGACCCTGCTCTGCAACAGAGGTTCTCCCCAAGGACGGGGTGATGTATGGACCTCTTTGTCTGCATGTGCCTCTTGGGCAGAGCTGGACCTCACGGTGGCAGTGCCACAGCCCGGCTGGTGTGCCAAGCCGGGCAGAGGAACTGCTCAATCCCTGCTTTGGCTGGGGCTCAGTCCTGCACCGTGCTCAGAGCACCCTCTGCCACCAGTGTATCTTTGGTAAAGGCACCAGCTCCCCACGCTGCTGGCAAAGAGCCTGAGGTGAGGAATGGCTGGAAGTAGGACACAGCTAAAAATCAGATGACTGTGATGGATTAGGGCTCTATGTCAGACATGATCCATGACTGCTTATTTTTTCTTCTCATTGTACTTATTTTTATCGTTCCTTAACAAAAAGGCAGATTATTTTTCCTTACATGATTAATGGTCAGCGGTGTTTCCTTCGTATAGAAAATGGCTTCTTGGGGAAATTGTTCAATTAGCTGTTTGGGGGGGAGTTGGAGAAGTGCAGGGAAAGTGTCTGCCAACAGTTACCACCGACCTTTGCTATTTCTTACTTGAAATTCCCTGCATCTCCATTACCCCCTTCCCATGCCAGCTTGCCCAGGCCATACTGTGTGTCCGGGAGAACTACAGTAGCATTGCTAGCCCTGGCACTTGGTTAGGTATTTGCCTTTCTGGGGTGAAAGTAATAGTCTGCATAAAAAACAAAGGAAAGTTCTCTGAAGGAACATTTTAGGGAAACAGCAGTTCCTAGTGTGACAGGTATTTTTCCTTCCAGTGTATGTTTCCACTGTCTTCAAATATACAACTCTATTTCATCATTATTGTTACTGTTCAGACTATTGTATTCTGTTTTCATGTGTCTTGGCTATTGTGAATCAAATAAGAAAGTTTTTTACGCATTTTTTGACTTCAGCTTTAACCTTAAGCCCACTCCTAGAAAAATCTATGTTCAGCAATTTTCTTCACTCTGTCCAAATCTATTTAGACAGGAACATGTTCTTTCCATGACTACATTTAAGAACACAATAAATTCCACAAGGGTTAAGAAGTTGTGGATAGTAATAATATTTGAAAGCAGACTGTTAGTGTTAATGCAAGACTATGGAGGCTTGATTTCTGCTGAATCTCTCACTTCAAAATCTTCTTCAGACAAGCAATTAATAATCAGTCTTTTGTCAAATTTCAGTCGTTCAGTATCATTAAGGATTTCCTGAAAAGTCAGCATTTTTTTCCTTGCGTACGTGACTGAATCAGATTAAGTTTGTTTGCTGAAATCAGCTAATTTAAAATCGAAGTGTGTCACTGACTGAAGTATCTTCCATTTTTTTCTGCTGCCTTCTGATACACTTCTTAGATTAGTTACATTTGTAATCAGATAATTCCTCGTTAACCCTTTTTCCTAACCCACCATTCCTTTTTGCATCAACATAAACTTCAGTATGCACACATTCACTTTTAATTTGAAGACTGTAACATAGAACATTTTCCACATTTAATGGAAGATTAAAGTTTAATTTCTGAAGCAACTTTCTACAACCTCTATCTATATCATTAAGACTCTTGGATAATCCTGACCTTTGGTACTTGTACTTATTCCTGATTTGTGAGAGAGTCCCAACCATCCCTTTGTTTCAGTATTGATAAACTGGAATGTTTATACTTAAGACTTTCAGTATTTCTAGCAAATGAAAATACTATTTCAAACTGCCCTTGTCCTTATGAGTGATTTTAATTTCCCAAATATCAGCTGGGAATATCATATAGCAGACACAAATAGGGCCAGGAAATTCCTCAAGCACTTTGGAGAAAACTTCTTGGTGCAAGTACTAAGGGAGTTGATGAGGAAAGGTGCCCTCCTAGATCTGTTGTTTGTAAACAGAGAGTGTCTCACGGGCCAGGTGGTGACTGGTGGCTGTGTTGCTCACAGTGACCAAGAAGTTGTTGAGTTTAAACTGTTGGTGACAGGAGACAAACTGCCAACAAATCTTTGGCCCTGGACATGGGGACAACAGGCTTGGGGCTGCTGAAGAAAGTGGTTAATAAAGTATTGGGGTCCATGAATGCTAGTCACTTTTAAAGAGCTATCTCTTAAGAGTGCAGAAGCAGACAATTCCAAAGAGTGAGAAGTCAAGCAAGTGGAGAGTTCCGGATAGACTAGAGAGCTAGGCAATCATCCACCATGTGAAATTTAGCAAGAGCAAGTGCTGGATTCTCTGTTTGGGAATGTGTAATACTGGTTATACATGCAAACTGGGAGAGGAGAGGTTGGAGAGAAGCCCTGTGGAAATAGCTCTGGGGGTTTGGGTTGGTGGCATGTTGCGTATGAGTTAACAGTGTGCCCTGTCCGCCCAAAGGGTTAACCATGGCCTGGGGTGCATCAAGCAGAGCACTGAGAGTCAGTTGAAGGAGGGAAGTGCTACGTGCAGTTCTGGGTGCTTCAACACAAGGACATCAGACTGTTAGAGAGTGTCCACAGGAAGGAGACCAAGATGGTGAAAGGTCTCCAGGGCGAGGCTTACGGGGAGTGATTGAGGTCACTTGGCTTTCTCAGATTGGAGAAAGGAAACCTGAGCGGTGCCCTCATTACAGCCAACACTTTCCTCAAGGGGCACACTGGAGGGAGAGTTGCTGATCTCCTCTGGTGACCAGTGACAGGGCACGAGGAGATGGAATGAGACTATGTCGGGGGTAGTGCAAAATGAAAAAGATTCTTCACCATGAGAGTGGCTGGTCACTGCAACAGGCTCCACAGGAAAGTGGTCATGGCCTCAAGCTTGTCGGAAGTTAAGGAGGATCTGGACAATGCTCTTAGTCATGTGGTTTAGTTTTAGGTAGTCCTGTGAGGAGCAGGGAGTTGGATTTGATGATCCTTTTGGGTCCCTTCCAGCTTGAGTTCTATGATTCTATGAATCTATGACTTGTTGTACACAACTTTTAAGGTGAAAATCTGACCTACTTAGAACTTCCTTTGCTCTATTTTGCAGCCTGGGAACCAGACTTTTATCTGGAAGCAAGGTAATTTTTATTTTTCATTAATCTATAAACAAAAACAGTATCCCCTTAAGTTCAGGCTAATATTACCAATGGCAAATGATGGCAAATTATGGTGAACTACCAAAGTTCAAAGCATTTGGTTTATTCTTGTCTTGCGAATTACCAAGTAAACAATTTCCACCTTCAATTATTACTGAAGCATTAGTGACCAAAGAGGAAGGAAAAAGCCTCTCTCAGTGATGTTTTTAATCACTTTTCAGTGCAAAGAGGACCTAGTGTGCTATTCACATGCTTATTTCCCAACCAAGATTCAGCTATCTGAAGGCATCACTATTAAATTCTCTGTAATCTATGCTACTAAACGCAGAACACTTCTGTAGCTTCAGAAGTCACCTTGTCATTTTCTGTGTTTTAAAAATTTTCACAAACATTTGTGAGTTTTGTTTTTAGAAGCTACGCTAGAGTTATTCTTACAATTCCCTCTGTTGTGCAGTCACACATCTGACAGGTCATGGTAGGCAATTGTGGAGCTTCTGCATAAACTCCCTTAAGCCTTGTAGCAATTATTGATGATCCTTGTAAAATGACTCCTCCGGTCCTTCCAGGAAGGGCAAAATAGCTTCTGGATTTGTGGGTGCAATGTTACCCTCGCAGCCCCTTTCAAAAAACCTGGTCACAATCCAGTTAGGGGTGTGAATTGCAGTCTGCTTAAATAAGGCTGTGATAAATACATATACAACATAAGTAAGAAACAGAGGTCAGGTTGTGATCTCTGTTCCTGTTGCTTCTCCAATGTTCTGATCGATATATCCCAGATATGGTGTATCATAAAATGTTATTGCATGATACATATGTAGAAAAATTTACTTATTTCCAAAGTAAGCTTATCAAGAATACTTTTAGGTAAACTACAGATATTCTGGCAATGCCTCTCATACAGTTTCTTTCCAATTTTCATCAGTTTTCAGAGTCATTTCCTCTGTTGCTTGTTCCACTCTAGAACTCTGAAGAGTCTGGGGTTGCGGAGGGGCAGCTGAGCAGCATGTGTGCTCAGCAGACAGGGTGGTTGTGCTGCTGGCAGGAGCTGCTCACCCCACACCCTCCTGGGCTGCTCACTGTCCCCACGTACTTGAGCAGAGGTGGCTTTTGGCAGTGCGGAAGGCTGCATGCAGCAATCCAATGCAGTGTGAGGGAAAAGAGCATTACCCTTGGCGCAGTAATTATGGATTACATCTGGACAGGACCGTGCAGGTGCTGGGGAAGAGTGTGGCAGAGATGGAGAAGATGAGAGGATCATAGGAGCGGGGCAGCAGTGGACAGAAACTGGTGACCTGAAGGATGGTGTGACTCTCTGGTGAGAGAGGCCACTGCAGGCAGCCACAGGTTTACAGATGCAGTGGTGGGAGGCAGCTGCAGCTCAGTGATCACAGGGCTGAGAATGCTTGGGCTGGGATGCACGAAAAGGTAGTTTGTAACAGATACTCACTGCTTTGTCCTGTGCATCAGCTACTTTAACTGAAAAGACAGCAGTTCTAGGATGTGCCCTTCTTTTAGCAGAGCCCAGAAACAGCATTCTGAAACCATACTCCTAGAAGTTGCCTCACCCAAAGGCAGAAGCCAGAGTGAAGCTCTTTTGCTATACTGGGTAGAGATCAGGTGGGAGGTGGGAATGCTACTGCAGGACCCGGTGCCACCTATGGGGAAGGTGCAAGAAATTATCTAAAAATCCTCATTTTGAATCTATTTGTAATACATGATAGATCAGATTTTTGATGCCAATACTACAGATACAGCATGAGTTCAACAGTTAACAGATCCTAGAAACTCTCCATAGGAGTGAAAGTTTCCCTGAGCATGGTGATAACTTGAGCCTTAGCTAGATACAGATTTTCACCAACGTCTCTGTAATCCTTGCCTCATTTGAACCCTCAGATACTGGAGACAGGCTTTTGTTGAACTTTCTTCATCAGTAAGAATATTAGTAAGATCCTACCTGCTTTCCCTAAGAGTTTGGGAGTCAGCTTTCTAGTACTCCAAGCCAGCTAAAACTGATGAGGGGTTACAAGCTGATTAGGTGGCTGAGAGGCTGTGCATACAGGAAAATACACAGCTATACTTGCCAGTCATCCTTCTTCATTTGGAAACTGAGTGGAATATTTGGTCCATTTTTTCCTGAGTAACTTTGCAGAGAAAACACTTTCCATTTCCTGAGCAGGAGAAATTCGGGAGAGATGGCCAATGCTAAAAATATCTTTCTCTGCCTAGTGTTTTAGTGCCTTTAGAAAAACAGGTCAGATGTTTGGACATGCTCCATGGTTTGTCTGGAAGATGACTTCTGCATGCTGCCACTGTGCTGGGTGTGGGAGAGGTCCCCACGAAATTGAACAGGCTTTTGATGATCTTGAGAGAGAATCACAGCTCTGGCTAAAGCTAAGCAAATAACATGGAACTTTATGTAAGGGAGATAAAAGACCTGGGATGGGAGTGAACACAGCTAACTTTGAGCAGGTGAGACTGTTGCTGATACATGGTATTAATGGAGAACCAAGGGGTACCAAGGCAGATTATGAAGAGTGTAGGGAAACTGATGTCTTTGACTTGACTGTTGAGAGAACCACTGTGTGAAGCTGTCGTAGCTGAATGAAGTGTTTGAGTCACCAGAGGAGTACAGCACCATCTCTGAATTAGCTGTGCTGACAGTGCAGACTAAAGTTCCCAGAAGAGTGTTGACACAGCCAGAATGAGTGTCTTTGTTGCTTGACAGCAGTGAAAAGCAAGCCCTTGCAACTGTGCAGAGTACCCTCAAAGGCTTTTTTAACTCTGTCTTTAGTTTTAATTTGCAGGCGGATTTTATATTCTTGCAGTTCTGCCATGATGATTGATTGTTAGTTGTTTTTATTCTTAATTTTCCTGGGAAATGCTGCTATGGGAAATCAGGACGAATTAACTGGAAACACGCTTGTTGCTCACAGTAGGCTTTATAAGCCACTTAGAATTTAAATGTTGGATTTAAAAGGCTTGTGGCATACAAGGTGATTACTTGAAGAACTCCATGGGTTCAGCAGCCTGTACAAATGGCTTCTCTGACATCTATTGGGACTATGCCTGTTTGCTCCAGTGGCAGAAAAGCAGGCAGCAGTGTCTGTGGATGTGAATTGCTAAGGAGAGAAGTACATTACCAGAAAACCTGGCTCTGCGTTCTGGAGCTATGGTTGTCTCCATGCAACCTGGGGCACAAGAATTGTGAAGTCCCACCTGACAAGGCAGAAAGGCCCTGAACTTTCCACTCTGGAAAAGGGTTTCTTAGGCATGGAGTGATTCTCATGAGCTGTCCAGGAGATGAAAATCTGTGTAGTATGGGCAGTTTTGGTAGGTCATGGAGAGGAAGAAAACATGGGAAAGCACTATAGTAAATTCAATACCATAGTTTCTGAGCCTGAATTGCACTTTTTAATTTTTTTTATTATTCTTATGCAGTGCTTGTATCCTTTTTCTATCTTTGGTTCTGAGAGCACCAGAATATCCATATATCCTTTTGGACTACCAAGGTGACTGTGGGGGAATTTTGCTTCTCCAATCACAAAACCTCATTTGGGTGTCTTTGGTGCATGTACTCTTTTTAGCTTTCTGCCAAGAGAACACTAGTGCACACAAAGCCCTTTAACAGTTTTCCAGCTACACTGCTATTTCATCCAGCAGAGCTTGTGGCTTGGTATCCAAGGCTTATCCCTGCCAGTGAAGATTGCTGATGAGTGATGGCTAAGGCTATGAACCCCCTGGACCCCAGGGGATCCTTGGCACTGCAGCCACACAAATAATGGGCTTGTAAGAAAGCTGGGGTGTCACTGCATGTCTAGAAGTTATGAGTTTGCTTGTTTGCCTAGTTCATTAACTTGGCTTATATCAACAGAAAGTAGTTGAGTTCTGAGATAATTCTACTTCTGAGAGCATGGATATATGAGAGTCACCACACAACTCATTCCAGACAAGCTGAATAAACAGGTTGTAACTGATTCCTCTCTGTTTTTCTCTTTTGCTCCAGCAGCTCACCTGGCTGCTCTCGATGCAGCATGCTGTCAGGTAGGAACGACACACACACTGTGCTGCCTGGAGTTACACTATCTCATAGCTCCTTTCTAAGAGACAGGAATGTGGAAATCTGATGGAACTGAGATGGGTCTGTCTGGCTCAATGAATGTTACACTTTCTGATTCCAATTCAGAAAGTGTCTCAGGAAAGGTTCTTACATGCATAGTTCAGTAATGCTGAAACCCATGGGATTCAAGTACCCGTTAAACCCTGGCCTGATTACTGCTTGAGTTCAGCATATGCTTGGGGTATTTTAGAGCTGGCAATTGGGTCACATGTTTGACATGTGATTATTTTTCAAGAGAGCCAGACACATTCTGTTCTGGGGCTTCTACCTGTTCCATTCTATGTTCCGGGAGACTTTTTTGTCTCCACAAGGAGATTTAATTTTTAATTAAATTTTACTGGATCTTTAAAGTGTAAAGGAAATTAGCTGTGTCTGAGACAAAATTCTGAGTGAACAGTGCTCCATTTCTGGGGACAACAAGGATACTCCCTTCAGGTGTTTGCCTAGTGGGTTTTGCTGCAGACTCGTGACTCTAGCAATCAGCAGAGCTGTGGTCTTTCTCAAGGCAGAATCTTTTTGCATTTTTTCACCTTCTTTCACATTACTTAGTTTCTGAAATCAGCTGTGTAAGTCTCTCACTGATTTTCTGCAAGTATAGAACTGCCAGGCAGATCTGCTTGATTCTCTGTCAGTAGCATGCACTTTTGGTTGTAAGAGTGAAACATTCGGCTTAAATGAAGCCTTTGTTCATGTGATAGCACATATGGATGCTACCTTTTTAGGCAGTGATATGATAGAGAAAAAAGAGTGCTTAATAGTTACTCCGCCTCTAAGCTCTATGAATCTCTTAAATCCAGCATCCTAGGAAATTGGTGGCATCCTATGAGGATGTGGTAGGTGATACTCCAGATTTCAGCAGTGTATGTGGAACAGCCATGAAATGTAGAATGAAAGCAGTGGAGTGGGTAGAGGTGAAATGGCATCTGGGCAGCCCTGGTGAAGATCTTGTTCTGGGCTTGGTGCTGCCCAACTGTTCCTTTAAAAATCCCTCACTAATAAAAGTTGAAATTTAATCATAGTGATTATGTCATCAGCACCATCTGTTGGAAATAGTTGAAACTCAAGATGCTGAAGCTTTTTGAGTAATTTTGCAACAGAAAGTGAGTGCAACAAATACCTCCTGTGGTTGTCTTAAAGACCTTTACCTCCTCTTAATATTTCTTCTCTATCTCTGCACTGAAGTCCTATAATTACTGCTGAAGAGGAATGAGAAATGTGTAGTCTATAATAGGCATTACATAAATTTATGCATAGAGAAAATTATTATTGTGATGGTACAGGAAGACATCTGTATTCCTATTTAAAAGATCTAAAGATACCTATGCTGAAGGTAACACTAAAATAAAAATTGTTTATATGGATGAGAATTTCATGAATGACTTTCTTTTCCTTTTTCCCTCTTCTTTAATGAAGAACACAAGTAAAATTGCAGATTCAAATACTTCTGAGTACTGGGGCAGGCAGGGGGTTGATTAGAGTTCTCTAATTATAACTAATGACAGAAATAACATAGGCTCCTGTTTTGCCTAGATGATACATGAATTGAGCCACCTCATATAAATACAGCATGTCTCCCCTTATTTTCTTATGGCAGATGATACAAAACTGACTTAGTAAAACATGCTGCTCTTTCAGATCCTCAAGAACCAGACATCTCAGTCTGTGTCTCCCAGCTCCTGAGCCTGTTCACCGGCTTCTTGGTGATGTGAAATGGTATCCAACAAGGATGTAGCAGCAGGTATTTGAGATTAAGGCTGTTCTTGGTGTATTTGCTCTCATTTTGCTGCAGCCTGATATTAGGCTCTGTGTAACCAGTCTCTCTGACTTGGGCATTTTGGTGCTTCCACGTGTTGTGCTGCGTTGGTAGTTATAGGTAGACAGAATTCCTCTGACTGGAGTAGGGAATGCTGCTTCTGTTATGGCATTCTGAATCCCTTATGTGTATTTTAATATTTACTCAAACTTCAGTCTGTGTCCAGTTCCCTAGGAAGCACAGGCCAGGAAAAACTGCTTTTTGTTTGAACTATAGTAAGAACAAGAGACATATTACATGCATTTATTACTCTGCACCTGCCCTGATAAGCACTCTCACCAAGCTTCATTCAAGGGGCAGAGCTGTTGGATCTCCCAGTGCAGGGCAGCAGTGGTGCTGGGGAGCAGGGAGTCAGGGCACTGATCCCAGATGCCTTATTCTACTCAGTTGGTATCAGCGTTATACTGGGGCTGTGTTTAAAGAAAGGCTAGTGTTGCCAATTGTATTTAAAAACACCTCTTCTAATCTTGTTTTGTCTCCTGATGAACATATTCACTGAAACAGGAACTTTGTGCCCTGAAGCAAAGTCCTAACACTGAGGGGAAAAAAAATATGACAAATATTTTTGTTATGTATAATTGTCAATATTTCTGTAACTCAATTCCCCAGGTACCTTTGGGTTGCAGAGAAGAAAAAGAACTCCCAAACCTTACTCTGAAGGTAAAGAGCAGGATGAACCAGGATGGTAAAACTCAAGGTGAGGAAGCACTGGGACCAGAGCAAGGCTCTGACTCTTTGTCTGACTCTGGCTATTTCAGCACAGTTATTCAACTCCTTTCTGGTGTGGAAGTGCTGGCTAGGCTGCTGTCACTCCGCTGCCTCTGGCTCTTAGCCTGTTCTTGCCCTGGCCCTGGGGACCGCCAAGTGCATGGCACCACTGCGCTGGCCCTGGCATGGAGTTAGCTCTAGCGTGGGGCTGGTCCTGGTGTGGGTGCTGAGCTGGGCTGGCCACACAGCCAGATGGAGGGCAGGTCCACAAGACTCTTGGCTCCCCTGAGCAGCGTGCAGGGTATGGTGCTATGGAGCAGTGGCTGACCTTGCCACACTGCTGGCTGCAGACGCAAGCTGGAGGCCAGCACTGTGAACACAGCTGCAGGAGGAGATGCCAGTTCATCTCAGCAAATGCTGTGAGAACAGTGAGACTGAGTCACAGAGCAGCAGAGAAGAAACAATCTGGCCTGCAGCCCACAACAGCTGATCTCTTTTTTAATTTTTAATTTCCTCAGGGAATCACATGTTTATTAAATTGTTAATGTCTATTGTCTCGCACTTCCTTTAGGATAATCCCAGATCTTGCTAGAAAAATCCCTTCTTGTAGAGCATACATTGCAAATCCTAGTTTGTATAAATAGTTCTTAGTAGAACTTGGTGAAATTCAACATTTCAGCTTTGTATTCACGGGTTTGTATGAATAGGGTAGCTTTGCTCAAAATGAGAGTATCCATGCACACATCCTTAAGCCCCAGGAGAAAATGAGTATGTGCGATACACGTGGTTAAATGTAACTGTGGAAGTAGCCCAAAAACTGTTGCATAAACCATGAATTTTTATATTTTACTGCTGGACACAAAGCATCAGAATTAACATTTTTGCTTGACATTGCAGGCAGAACCAGAGTAACTTTAGGTTGCTGCACAAGAACAACTAGAAACTTTTTTCCATGCAAGTGTTTTCCTTGTTTTTGACACATACATTTCAAAGTTCAGTCTACCCTTCCTTGGCTGTGGAGCTGCAGGCTCCCTAGTGTGGGTGCCCAAGCAGGAGTGAGGCCCCTCGTGATGGTTCTCCCTCAGATTCACAGCCTTTGAGTCCAGAAGCATAGCGAGCTGGTGGGCTGTGCTCCTGTCAGCAGGATCACACTGCCTGTGGGCGACAGAGTTTTGACAAGGAAAGTAGAGCATGGGAGAAAGAAGGAAAATAAGTAGTGGTAAATCATAAAAGAAATGCAAAAGTTAATAATCTTGACTCTGTATTTTCTTGTTGTTTTTTGCAGACTGAGTTAGAAAGAGCTGTTTATTGCACCACTCATGAGAAGATGCTCTTAAAGTGACTGAACTGGAAGAAATGCAGATGTGTGTCATCTCTGGTGTGTCACTGCATGTCCTCACCTGTGTATGCCTCACATCTGTCCCCCAGGGCTTGGTTTTGGGTCCAGTTCTGTTCAATATCTTTATTAATGACCTGGATGAAGGCATTGAGTGCACCCTTAGGGAGCTTGCAGACGACACTAAGCTGGGAGGAAGCATCAATCTGTTTGAGGATAGAGGGGCTCTCCAAAGGGATCTTAACAGGCCGGACCAATTGGCTGGGACCATTGGCATGAGGTTTAACAAGGTCCTGCACTTGGGGCACAACAACCCTATACAGTGCTACAGACTAGGAGATGGGGGTGTTGGTTGACAGCTGGCTGAACATGAGCCAGCAGTGTGCCCGGGTGGCCAAGAAGGTCAATGGTATCTTGGCTTGTATCAGAAACATTGTGACCAGCAGGTCCAAGAAGGTTATTCTGCCCCTGTACTTGGCACGGGTGAGACCGCACCTCAAATACCGTGTTCTGTTCTGGGCCCCTCACCACAAGAAGGATGTTGAGGCTCTGGAGCGAGTCCAGAGAAGAGTGACGAGGCTGGTGAAGGGGCTGGAGAACAAGTCTTACGAGGAGCGGCTGAGGAAACTGGGGTTGTTCAGCCTGGAGAAGAGGAGGCTCATTGCTCTCTACAACTACCTGAAAGGAGGTTGTAGAGAGGAGGGTGCTGGCCTCTTCTCACAGGTGACAGGGGACAAGGACAAGGGGCAACAGCCTCAAGCTGCACCAGGGGAGGTTCAGGCTGGATATCAGGAAAATATTTTTCACAGAAGGGGTCATTGAGCGCTGGCACAGGCTCCCCAGGGAGGTGATTGTGTTGCTGCCCCTGGAGGTGTTTAAAAGATGGGTAGACAAGGTGCTGAGGGACATGGTTTAGTGGCAGATAGGAATGGTTGGACTCGATGATCCAGTGGGTCTTTTCCAACCTGGTGATTCTATGATTCTATTCTATGATTCTATACAGGGACAGGAACTGCAAATTAATCTTGCCTTTTGGCATAGTAAGTTAGAGGATGTGGCAGCTGTGGTGTGGCCTGATGGCTGGCTAGAGCTGACATCCTCCAATAAACACTGTCATGACCTTAGTGGTCTCATTAATTATGATAACTTGGTATTTTGCCAATTAAGATTACAGTGAGGGCAGTCCAGGTAAAGGAGATACTGACATTACAGAATGCAGCTATATTTTAGTGGAGTCGTCTTCTTGTAAGAAATTTGAACCGGGAAATGTACCTTTATTTTAATTCCTCAGTCTCTTTCAGATTAACACAATACAACATACAGCTTACTTATTATAGTCACAGTATTTGAGCTACATTCTCTTCCTTGGTTATGTGCTTGCTTATGCCTTAAGTCCTTATGATTTAGATAATATGGGGTGTGAACTGACCCTTATATTCAGTGAAATATTTGGGTATGTGGATTTTTTTGATCCCCTAGTTAAGGTCTCAAGATGGGTTAAATGCCATTTCTACTTCAGTGGTCTGAGGAACTTTGGAGACAAGTATCTTCAGTAAAAATTATGCATTTTAAAAATTTCTATCAAATATACATCTAATTGTTTATAATTTATATTTATAATTTTTGTTTATTTATATTATATGTATTATTTGTGTTTATTTTTAATAGATGAGTCTATCAAATAGAATGGTTTGCCTTTGGGTCTTCTTGTAACTGGCAGAGGCTGGCCATTGTGCTGAAGTTCTCATGTTCTCTCCAAGGAATTCTGCTGGTGAAAGACTCCCATTGCAGGTTAAAATACTGCAAATCTGAGCAACGTGTGTGATAGGTACTGTCACTCACAACAGCTGAACATTTACAGAAGACTATAGGTAGTCTTTTTGCCCCGAAGAGCTCTACTAGTCTAAGAACTGATTAACGGGTGGTAGAAGTGTTTTTAATCGTCTATTAGCTTTTATGAACTACTCATAAATGGAACTTCCATATGAAGTCTAATTATTTTTAACTGCCTAGTAGGAGCTTAAATTCCATGTTTAGTGGGAACTGATACAGCACAGAAATAATTGTAAGATTGACAATACAGTGATGTAAATTAAAAGCATAAAACCCTGCAATAGAGTGATTGCAGGGAAATATAGTGTAGCCATAGGGAAAAGTTAGAATTTGCCAGGAAAATTTTCAGGTTTTGGACCTGTGCTGATCTGTGTGCTATAAGGAGTGTCACAGTGTAGAAAGTGGCATATTAAAGTTAAGTTATGAGTAAAGTTTATAATAAGCTACTGTAAAAAGCCCTTTGAACACAAGAGCTACTGACTACCCCCAGCAAGTACTTCTGCCTTTATTTCTGCTTTGGGCCACATTATATTTCTGGGAGGAGTATCCAGCTATTTCCCCAAGCTGTTATGCTTTCTATTTCTCTTTTCAGTCGACAATCAGTGAATGCAAGTTGCATGCGGTATTTATTCTTCTTTAAAATCAGTTGAGAAGTGGTGAGAAATCTGCTAGCTGGGACAACCCACTGGTTTAAAGTTGCTTGTTACAAGACCTTGTGGTATCAAGGCCAAGTAAATCTAATGGGCTAATTCTGGCTGTATCCTTTTATAGCTTAAGGGGTTAGTTCTGCTGAGTTTTGTGATCGTCTCCTCCACCTTTCTTTTCTTTCCTTCCCTCTGCAGAACTTCGTTGCTCTTTTCTGTCCCTGTCATCACCCTGTGCTATGCTGCTCCACTGTGGAGCTCCAGAGAACACAGCCTGGACTTTATGCAGGAGTAGCTGCCAGCTCACAGTTTTCTGCTGCTGCAGCAGGAGACCAACACAGCTTCATTTTCAGGAAAAGTTATCAATGCAAGGGGATTCTGGACTGTCAGGACAGGATTCTTCCTGTGTTTCCAGTTTTGTGGTAGCAGAGGATGGCTCTTTTGACTTTGCGACTCTGTTCTCATAGCCATTGAACCATATGATTATTATTCACGGTAAATATTGTTGGTGCCTTTTTAAGAGTCAAATAAGGACTAGGGCTCATTGTGCTACGCACTTGAATGAATATATGTAATAAAAAAAGGTTTCCTTGTTCCAAAACCATAGCAAAGGAGACTGCAGGGGGTGCTTGAGATCATCTTTTCCTGTCTTTCCAAAATATACTCTGGTTTTCCTTCTGGCTTTAAGAGATAATGCCCTGCAAATGTCTCTTACCCTTAATAATGTTTTATGTTATTTGTAGGGCTGAGGAATTACACTGGGTTGCTGATAATGATGCAAATGTCAGTTGCCAATGCAACATATCATTACTTCAGTCTTTCTCTGGCGTCCCTTTGACTTCTCTTGGCAGTGAGCTCTACTCCTATCTGCTGTGGTTGCTGGAAGCCTTGGCAAGGAGTCCTGGGATGACTCACCAGAGGAGCAACAGAAAGAGAGAGAAAGCAGATGAGAGATGACTTTTTTTTTTGTTTTAAGTATGAGTTTATATAAGAAATTACTCTCTGTTGGGCTGGGAAGGAAAACAATGATTGGAATTGTGTCCTATGGCTGACTTCAGTGCCTGCCCTTGGGCTAGTTAAATTATAAGGGAGGGGATTTGGTTTGAAGCAAAACAAGACTTCCCATACAGCTGAGCGTTGTTATTCTCATTAAGTACTGGATTTGTTGAGGTTTATTGGGGATGGGTCTTCACAGCTCTACACACAAAATATCATCCTTTCAGCATTTAAAGAATCATTGAATCATAGAATGCTTTGGGTTGGAAGGGATGTCAAAGATCATCCAGTTCCACCACCCCTACTCGGCCTCGCCACGGGCAGAGACACTTTCCACTGGATCAGGTTGCTCAAGCCCCCATCCAAGTTGGCCTTGAACGCCTCAAGGGATGAAGCACCCACAACTTCTCTGGAGAACATGTTCCAATGCCTCCACATCCTCACAGTGAATAATTTCTTCCTTATGTCTAATCTAAACCTACTCTCTTTGATTTTAAAGGTATTGCTCTGGTCCTATCATGACATGCCCTCGTAAAAAGTCCCTCTCTGGCTTTCTTGCAGGCCACCTTTAGGGACTTGAAGACTGCTATAACGTCTCATAGCATAAAAGATAAAGGCTTAAAGCTCTGTGTCTATAAAAATCTCTAATTCTGTGTGACTCTGAAGATCTGAGTCCTTAAAGACAGGAAGTTTCGTGAAAGAATGCCTGTCTACAGTACTGTTGAAGATCTTTCAGTATCCACGAAGACCTCTGTGAAATATATCCTTGATTGGGTAATGTACTGAAGGATAACATCCTTGTAATCCAGGACCATAAACTCATGGAAGATTTTTGTGTCATCTGCACCAGACAACTTCCTGGATGACTGGCCCTGGCTTTTATGCTCTTCCCCAGACATATAAATGCAATTATCAACTGCTGAAAATTTAAATTATTCCAGAAGTAATTATTATAAACAGCATATATGTGATAGAATAATACAAGACCAAATAAGATTAATTATAATAATTGTCATTACATGTAAAATACACATGAGGGATTCTGGAGATATGAGCTATTTCACTCCTGGTGCAACCCCTACAATTAAATAAATGACACAACAGATGCATCTGGTCCAAAATATTTTTAGTTGCTACCAGTGAAACAACGCACATCTACAGTGCTTTCACTGTCAGCATTTTGTTCCATTTCTTCCATTTTCTTCTATGCATGTTTGTACGTGTCAAGACAATATAGCCTTTCCTCAACAGGGGAGCTTTGTAAATAGAAATAACCTGGCCAGGAAACTGCTTCTAAATATTGTTGAACTCTCAGTCCTACTTACATGTCACTTAAGAAGGGGCCTTGAATTTTATACATGGCTATGATTTTGCCACAGAGTTGCTGCAATGCCAGCTGGTGACAGGTACCAGCTTGGGTGAGTGAGAGCCCTCTCACTCTTCCACCCACTGTATTCTCTCCTACAACTTGAAGTCAGTGGTTTCCAGTGGCCAGGAGAGCCAGCAAATTCAAAGCAAACATCTGGGAGTGGCGAACATGAGCAGCTGCCTTGGGACTGGCGTGGTAACAACTTCTCCTCCTGTGGGGCGTGTGTGTGTGTGTTTATCTGGAATAGTGCTGTGAACTGTTGGCCTGGTAACTACAGAGAACGAAGAAGGGCTAAGGTGTATAGAAACCAGAATGAGTCTGAGGCAAAGTCATTTGGGAAGGCTGATATAGGAGGCTTTACTGCGGTAGTGCTGGGTGTCTCCTGTAAGCCCTCAGGGTTGGATTTGGAAATAGAGAGTGATCTCCCCAGTGTTATTAGAGAGATAAGTAATACTGGTAATTGTATCATTACGGGAGTCTCTTAACTTTCCAGATACGAATCGGAGAGCAAATGCAACTAATAATTACAGAGTCCAGATATTTCTGCTTGTGTTGGTCTCTAGGTTTCTTTGCATGTGGAAGGGCTTTGGAATTTCTTTAAATAAAAAGTGTAAAAACTACCTGGAATCTGTATGGTAGACAGAGAAAAAATGTTGCTTGGAATGATTCCAGACTGAGCTGGATACATACCTCAAAAGGACACTATGAATAAATAAAAAGCCCGTAAAGAAAAGAAAAAATATTAATCCAACAAAAAAGTTGCACCTTAGGAATAAGAAGTGTGAGATAAAGCAAGATTACCAAAGGTTATGTGAGCCAAATTTTTATGAGAAAAATTCAGATTTTCTTCAATCAAGTCTGCACTGAGATTGGAACTAAAAAGATGTCATAAACTGATATCATAATAAGCTAATGCTTTGTCCAAGTTTCCAATGAATATTATTTCAGCTTTGGGGGTAGATGCTTGATGGTTAATGAGACCAAAGGACATCGACAGAGGCCTGAATTAGAGACAATCTGTGGTGGGTTGACCCCAGTCAGGAAGTAAGAACCTACCAGCCTCTTGCTCACTCCTCCTCACCCCATGGTGGGATGGAGGACAGAGTCAGGAGAACAAAACCCTGAGGAAGTAGAATGTATAAATACAGGCAGCTTAAGCAAAGGGAGGATTAAAAAAAAACAAACAAGAAAACCCAAGTGATGCAAAGGCAATCACCACCTCACACCCTCCCTCCAGCAGACTGCTGCAGTGTGTTTTAGTAAAACAGTCTGCTGTGTGATCAGGGACTAGTGGTCAGGTAATTCCTGAGCAGAGTGAGGAGGAGTGCAGATGAGGTGGTTGACAGTTGCTGGCTTGTTAGCCAGGCCAACAGAAGTAGTAGCTTTACTTTGGAAGGGATGATGAAAATTGTGTGGATAAATGACAAATGGGATAAAAAACACAGTACGAATTTGGCAAAGACAGGTAATCACAGACTAACAAGGTATCTTTTGCTTAAAGAAGGATCCTATTCCTTTTTTGTGGAGTCTCCATCCTTTGAGCTATTAAAAATCCAACTGTACATGCAACTGGGCGACTGCCTCTGGGTGTCCCTGCCTGAGCAGGAGGTTGGACCAGATGATCTCCAGAGGTCCCGTCCAACCTCAGCCAGCCTGTAGTTCTGTGAGAAGGAGCATGTGCAGGGAAAGGGAGTGATGTGGTCATTGAGCTGGATGTGCTGGTCTTGTTAGCCTCTTCTGAGGACTGTGTTGTCATCCATGGAGATCTCCCAGAGGGACTGGTTGCCCGGGATATGCAGGACGGTTATGGTATTGCATAACCAGAAATGTGCAGCTGAGGTCATGCAGACTGTGTCTGGGGTCATCACTGATATGTTCATGGGTTTTGCAGAGGGGTGTTGGGGATAGTGCCTGGGTTCAGAAAACTGCTGTCCCAGAGGCTTTTGGTGACTCAATTGCTGTCATTGGAGCATCTAGGCAAACTCCAGGTCTGCTGCATTAGTTCATCTTGGCTGTGCTATGGTGAGTTGCATGCAGGTCCCCTTCAAGTCCAGGTGACAAGAGGTGCTGGGTGAGGTGCATTCATATCCCAAGTCTGTATCTAAGCATTTTTATGAAAGTGAAACAAGAAACTACCTAGAACTGTTTGAATTTATTTGTTAAAAATATTTGTTTTGGAGGGAAACATTTTCCAATTTTTTCCATCTGCTAAAGCACAAGTTTACTCAGGGAATAGTCACTTAAAGTTAAGTTCTAGGGGTGTTACCACTGACTTGAAAACGATTTCTCAACTGGCTGAAAGACTGAACATCATCTTTTTGGGTATTTCAAAGAAACCCCAAAAAACTATTGGGAAAAAAATGTTCAAAGAAAATGAAAACCTTGTCACTTTCGCCATTTCCCCTGCCCCAGGAACTGAAACAACCCTTGGGCAGCCAGAGGACTCTGCTGTTGCCCACTCTGGCACAACACTGCCACACTCTTCCCAGAAGCACAGATCTTAGCAGTAACAGTTACAGGAATGTCCAAAACCAGATGGTGGCATTGGAGCCTAAATGACTCACAACTGAAAAGCTTTAGTCTTAAATTCCCCCCTGATGTTACTCCATCAAAGCAAATTAATTTGGCCTCCTGAGCCAGCATCCTCCTAAACTTTGCCAGTCCTCTTTGCCTTCTTACTGTTGCTTGCAAATGATTTTAGAACAAGTCCTCTCCCTGTTCCCTCCAGACATGTGTTCTGAGAGCATGGTCAGTGGGCAAAGAATTGTTCTTAGGAGAAGGTCTGTCCCTGCCTAGAAATTTGCACTCAGCCTGGAGATATTTTTTATTAAATATTAGCAGTGAGTCTGATAAAGCTGGAAGGTTCTTGGAGACAAATATCTAATTTTTACCTGTTTTAATTTGCTATTTTTTGCTTACATCAAATTCTGCCGGCTGTTATGAATGCTCTCTTCTCTGGAGAAGGGAAAGTAATACAGTGAGAAGACTCAATCCATGCACTGAGAAAGTATCACTTGACTATCTTTTTCTCTGAAGAAAATTTGCTACTAGAACCTTTTTTATTCTAGTAAATCCTGCGTTTAAAAAAATCAAGAATTTCATTCACTGAGGTCCACACACAAACATTTAGCAGCAAAACTTCTGCTCAGATTAAGAAGCACTGGATGGCTTGGCAAATGACAACCTGACAAAGTCTCTCCTTTCTGAGTCACTGGTTGAGATTCAGACAAGGCCAGTACTCACCAGCTGCTCTCTTTTGGGGAATGTGGTGTAGCTGCCCAACATGAGCCAGGTGCTCTTGGAGAATGCATGGTCCTCCCACCTACAAACTCCCCTGCTTATGAGCTGAGCTTCAGTCCCAAAGGCAAGGCTGTGGGCTGGAAAGCAAGTGGGCTGAGAGAATCATGGGAAGGATTAGGCAAGTGTCAGAGTGGGTTTGGAAAGGTCTTCCTGCCAACATCACACTTTACATTCATTATTTCCATTGTAGATGCTTCGGTCAGTACCAGTGTCCCACTGGGAGGGTGCTGCACAGCTTTGTCTTACAGGCAGGGAGAGAAACAGAGAAACTGTTTCCCTCACCCCTTTTTTACCTCCCACCCAGAAGTAACTCGAGTAACTTTCCTGGAGTAAGTCCAGTTGAAAATTGGAGAAATAGGAAAGTCTTTGTTTAATGCAGTTCCTCAGAAATGCTGTTTCTTGTGGCTTACATCACCTTACAGTGCCCCATGAATCATTATGCAATGTAGTAATACTGTCTTGATTGGAAATGTTTGTAACACTGTAATACTAAAGTCAAAGTAAAGCAGAAGAAAATATGAGAAGCTGAATGCTGAACTCATCTTCAGCCAGACGTATGTGCCAGGGTTTGCCTTGTGCCCACCGTTTCTCTCCACAGGTCTCAGTTTAATGATGTTATAGTTCAGCACTTAAGAAGCAGCAGTACCCTGCCAGGCATTTCAGGTGCTTTTTACCTGTGTCCCAGGAAGGAACATAAAAACACAGGACTGGTGCTGAAACAAACAGCAGACTGAGATAGTTTGGCAAGGAGTCATCCTTCCACTCCAAGAGCCTGGCTTACGGTGGGGTGCCAGGTCCCTGCTGATCTTGGTGCCCTCCTGGCTTTCTGTAGTGCAATGCTGCATTTCCCTTGTGAAGGAGGAGAGTGCTCTTACATCTGGGAATGATGTTATTCTTATTGCATTCGTGTGTTGCACTGCTGTACAGACCTTGAAAATATACATCCAGCCATCTGATCCAGCTTTTTTTTCACTATATACATTCATTTACTTTTCAGCTCTGAGACATATTGACTTAATTCCCTCTGTTTTCTAGTGCTGTGTGTGGTTTAATCACATCCCCAGGAAGAGGTGTAATTATTAAACCACAGGAAAGTTAATGGCTGATATTTGCTCTTCAGCACAACCCATTTTGGTGTCCAGGGTTTGGCATATAATCCAGTGGGAAAACCAGCCTGGAGACATAATCCTCAAACCACACATGATTTTCCAGTGACTTATACATCTTTTTTTTCACATACTCCTTAGAACAATAGTTTTGCTGGTTATTTTAGAACAGCATGTTTTTTCGATCAAGCTGTATGGTGCTTACTGTGTAGCAGAAGGTTGTACCTGCTGAAAAATTCTTCTCTGGAATTATCCTGTATTTTATATGGGGGATGGGTATTTCACCACATGAAAACTGGATTTTATATGAAATTTACATACTTGTGTAAATGTTGCTTACAGTACTTATCATTACACAAATGCATAATTTAGGGTTTTTTGTTAAATCAAGAGTTCCTAATGTACTTTGCTTATTATGTATAAGATCCCTAGGAAATTGGCTAACAGTTGCTCAACACTTTGTTTACTGAAGGGATTTCCTAGCAATTTCTCGATAGCGGTTGGTTATTGGTATTTCTCCATACATTTTATGAATTCTGTTTAACTAGAATGTCCACTAAATTATATCAAATCTTATATTGGTCAAAAGGAAAAGAACAGAAGCCTTTAGAATACAGCACTTCTGCATTTGGTTGGTATTTCATTCAGAAAATAATGATCTGCAATCAGATCTCTGCTTTTTGTCTATGAGGTTCATGAAACAGTAATAATAATAAAAGCTTAGACATCAGATGAGTTTAATCATCTTTGTTAGTCCCCATAGGGAGTTTGCAAACCAAACAAAAAATCTGTGATCCGTGAGTACCTGAGGAGCTGCTTCACTGATCCCATTGCCGCTTGCACACGCTGTGCCTGCCCCTGCCTTCCCTTTATCACCCATCCAGATCAGTAAATCAGGCACTGGAGAGAGACTATTTGTACAGAGGATTAGGGAACAGCCTGAGTTTTGCTTTATGGGTGATGAAGACTCATGCAGGGCTTGTGCTTTGTTTATTATGAATGAAGTTGTAAAGTGCAAAGGGAAGAGCGCACCAGTGATGGCTAGTTTATTCAGGGAATTATTGTGTGAAATCAGAGAAAACACCCTTGGAATAAGGTGTATTTTGTGTGAGAAAAGGTAACAGGACTGCAATGACTAAACTTAAAGCAATCCTGGCCGTTTAAAGGGACTGGTTAATCATTCTGGAAATGGAGGATTAACAATACTATCAGGAGTGAAAGTGGCCATGTTCTTTCTGTTTCAAGGAGCTGAATAAACTGGAATTCAGCTGTAGAATTACTCAGTTATGCACTGATAGTTCTGCTTCTTGAGCATGTGAGACTTCTACTCTTACTGTACCTGAAATTTACTTTTCCCTCTTTTTAGGGTGTTTAGTCTGAGCTTTGTGTGGGACTACTCTTAAAAATGACAGAAACCTTAAAGGGCTGGTTCTGGGTTTACATACAAACTTGACACTAGAGGTGTTTTACTACACTCTCTTTAAAGACTGTTTCTGATTTCATCTATTTCATTTCAGGAATGTAAAGATTTCAGATTTAGACTGGCCTTGAAGTCAAAACAGGCTTTGAACTTTTGCTTAGGAATTTCTCATCATTTGTGCAAGGAAAGTGATGCAAAGCCCTTCCACAGCCCAGTGTTGGACTCCATATGGGTGTAAAGATTGTGCATGATCTGGACACTGAAGAAGCAAGGTTTGAGATAGAAATTCATCCTCCCTCAGCCCAAATGCTTCATCCAACTAGTCATGCTCGCAGCTTGGTGAGGACAGGCATCCGTCACCAACACAATTTCCCCATCCTATAGGTACAGGTGAATCACATCAGTGAAGGGGATTGTCAAAGGAAGTGCCTCTCCTACACATCCTTTTGAATGCCAACAGGGGCAAGAAAGCTGGCCTGGGGGGTACGTATGGTTATGCAGAATCATAACTCAAGAAAATCAGGTGTTTTCTCAATGAAAATGTGCATGGCATGGGAATTGTCATGTTTTAGGGAAGATGAAATCTAGGAATGTGCTTTTGTTTATGTACAAATGGGGCTCAAAAGAAAAGAATGTCATTGGGGAGCAGGGAAGCAGTTGTTCAGTTAGAAAGTTTCAAAGTTGTTTTTGAAGCAAGAGAGCATATTGGTTTTTTTTTTTTTCACTCTATAAATAACTCTTGGCAGGCAGAAACAACCTTGATTGCATGAGATGAAGTAGAGCAACCAGCAGGCTCTACAGCAGAATAAATGGCACTGTGCCAAGAGCTTCATCAAATGAATAATAGCTTCCACTTGACAATCAGTAAAGTGCCTCTTCTCCTGTGGATTTAGTTTTTAATGATGATTAGAGAGGATGGGCCCCTAAAATTTCTCTGGTAGAAATGACCTCCTATTAATTTCTGTTACTTGAAATGCTGAATTTCAAAGCTATTTTACAGCTGCAAAACCAAAGGCACTGACATAAAGGAACTATTATCTTTGTAATTGTAGCAACAAGTACTAAATTTGTCATTGATTAACCGAGACTTTTTAACTTTATGATCCTTCTGTTGACTATGTCCCTTACATAATGTCCTGAGCTTTCCAGATTGCTGTCCTTTGAAAGTAAAATGTTTGTTAGAGTTTGAAAGTGTATCTTGTGGACTGGAAACCCTTTATATACTAATGCCTTTTTCTAATTTAATTCCTTCATGCGTTTTTTTCCTAACATTTGGTCACTGCAGGTAGCAAAAGGTGTCTTTCAATATGTATTGTGTGGGAGAGTCCTTCCCAGGCGTGTGTGTTCGGGGGTGAGCAGGTCTGCTGTGTTGCTGGGCTGCCTCATAGATGGCGAGGGTAATTAAGTAAATCCCAGTTGTCATTTTCCCCATGAACAAAGGGTTCTTCCCTGCTCCTCTATGTGAAGAAATGTGGGGATTTTAATGCAGCAGGAGTTTAATTGACTTGAAAACCTAAAAACCTGGACCTGCAAAGATATCCTATGCCTTTTTCTTTGGTTTTTTGTTTTGTTTTGTTTAAAGCAAAGTTGTAGAAAGAAACTTTGGCAAATGCTGTCAGAGCCTCCATGATTCTGTTTTACTGGGATGTTATATGAAAGGCTGATTAGGTCTTTCTTCTTGATTAAAATGTATAAGTAAATTACCGTCTAGTCTTGGCTTTGTCCTTGGGCTGCCACTGCTGGTGGTTTGGGCCAACACATGCTGCACAGTGTTTAATAACACAGTGCAATTTTACAAAGCTCCAAACCACTTTGTACAATTGCCCCTGTGTTTGAAATGTCCTGGAGGTGCCCATTTCCTTGCTAGCGAGGGGCCAAGAAGCACTCCAGCACCGTGGAAGTGTTGGTGCTGACAGAGCAGCTGCCTGGTGCTGCTCCCCCTTATCCCTGGGAAGGATGGTGAAGGCAAGGACCCTTACCTCCAGCACTGCTTTAGGCTCCAAGTGGCCACAAGCCACCCCACGGAACACCCCAGGGGCAAAAAATCTCCCCGGGAAGCCCAGCTGACCCTCCATGCTCCCTGTGGGGAGGGGAGAACAGGATCGATGAAAGTAAGAAAGAAGGAGCAAATGTTACTCTATGATCATACAGCAAACGGCTGTTACTAAATGAACAAATTAAGTGCTTGAGGGAGCACATACGCTTTTGTTTTCATTTATAGAGAAGGTTTCAGAGTGCTGCCTCGTGTGTGCCGTGCTGCAACAGAGCATCGGTAGAGGATGACGTATGGAGCCCCGTAGTCAGCGCAGGTACTGGACGTGTGACGTGCAGGGGTTGGACTGCTGCCCTGAGTCTGGCCTGAGCGCTGCATCATGAGCCCATCAGGCCTGGGCTGTTCTAAAACTATCGATGGTACCTAGAAGAGTTCTGCCGGGGAAAAAGCATGAGAAAAGACTTAAGTCCGCTATCCAGATTTCTGGATGTAGGATGAGGATGTGAGGAACTGCTGAAATAATAAAAAAAAAAAAAGGCAGTCAGTTTTAAACATGTGCTTGGAATGTTTTAAAATATTTTGTGTTGAATTTCATTTTTTTGTTTTACATATTTTCATAGTAAAAAAACTTGCTTTGAACAAAATATTGGCACTTTTAATTTAGACTATTGAAATGTGATTTTGAATTGGATATTGAAACTGGCAATTTGTCATAACCGACCCTTTTCCCTACATAAAAAGTCAATGCTGATGAATCAGCGTATTTTTAAAATAAATGTTTCTCTAAAAAGTCTTGGCAAGCAACATGAGCATACAGTGCAGAGCATGCAAGCAGAGACACTAATTTTTTTTCTGGAACTGGTCATTCTATACGCCTACTCTGGGAGCTGGGATTTTCTTCAGTTTTGCTATTAGTGAAAATTAGTTTGTATATCTTTTCTGTAGATACTTGTTTTGGCTGCCTTTGTGGGTTGCATGATATTGTGTGTTTTGCCAATTTAACAAAGTTACTCAAACTAGACATTTTGGAGTAAGAGCTGTGTTTGCAGGTTCAGAGGTAGGGTGGTGTGAACCTTGCATAATATTTTTAAAAGGCGCTGTGTCTGTGATCCCTGTGATGTGAAATTACAATCATTTCCGTGGTGAGTATGCTGAAAAGAACAGCAAGAGTAAGGGTGAGGTGCTGGCTTCCCCCTGTGAAGTGAATGTGTGCGGGCGTTCTGGCTCTCCCCTAAGGCTGCAGGAGAGCCTGGGGAAGGCAGCTGTGCTCCATCCCTGGTGCTTCTGTGCGCAGCAAGGGGACAGGACTGGACACTGCAAAGCCAGGCGCACCTAAGGGGGCTGCATGGTAGAGAGGTGAGGGCCTGGTGCTGTGGTTTTGTTAGGACACAGCAATTCTGCCAGCTGTTAATCACTGCCCCAAGCTTTCAGATGCCTCTTTTCTACCCCCAGTCTCAAGGACTTCTAAGCACAGCTGGACAGTTTGTAGGTCACCAGCAGTCGCTGCCTGTAACATCCAGACGTAACATGGAGCTAG
This sequence comes from Clamator glandarius, assembly GCA_033459285.1. NCBI lineage: Eukaryota > Metazoa > Chordata > Aves > Cuculiformes > Cuculidae > Clamator > Clamator glandarius. The sequence continues at coordinate 5,461,465 of JAUNZM010000039.1, forward strand.
TTGGAGTGGTGTTAGCTGTGATGGGTTTGCAGTTACTGGATGTGGTGTTTTGGGGCTGGTGCGTTGCCTGTAGCAGCAGCTCTGCTCACTGGACTGTGGTGCGTGCCTCCACCCAGGATTTGCAATGGGATTACAGCCTGGATTTTTTCTCCTTGGTCTACTAGAATCTGTATTGAACATTTGCACAATCATATTTTTATGATTAGTGGCAGAAGTTGGCTTTCACTTAGCAAGTAGTGCCCTATCACTTCATCTAGAGTTCTCTCACAAATGATGTGTGATCAGCTAACAGTGTTTAAATTACATTTCTGTGCTATCAGACATGTACTCCAGGGAATTTTCACTGAAACTATTGGAGCTCTTATCAAGGTTTGGGGAAAACAATAGAATATGCAGTGCTGAAAACATGGAATTTCTTTGAGAGATGCCACACCACTTCAAAAATAATTTCCTGCTTTAAACTCATGGGAATAAGTCACTGCCTTTGGCATTGCTGTGCAGTAACTGTTAGTAAATAGTTCTTTTAGCACAGTGACCCACGTGGGACCAAGACAACACCAGGCAGCCCTGAGACAGTAATGTAACCAGGGTTTGCAGTTGAGGAGCTGGGAAGGAAAGCAGAGGCAAAGAAGTGTTGAGGGAAGTAGGTAACACAAGTAAGATGAATTATTTTTCTCTTCTCATCAGCCAGAGACTTTGTAGCAAACACTGTAGATCTGCAAAGTTCACACCCAAATGAGATTGTAGCAAGAAGAATGTTTTTAGAAAGTCCCTCCTGCGGATAAGTGTCCTTTGCATATGCATCTTCAAGAAAATCCAGCATTTTACTTAGAAATTCATGACCCACTTGTCCTTTCTTTTTGCACCTGCCTTCATCACAGAAGGACTTCCAGGTATTAACAGTGAGGCTTTAGTGTAAAGGAATGGGAAACACTTGGCAAGGCTGTGGCAGCCAGGTGTTTGTGCTTTTATGTAAAATTAAATATACCTGGGCTATCTCAGCAGCACTAGCTTTGTCCATGGAGCTTTAAATCACTGTTACATCTGTGAAAGCCAAAAAAAAAAGCTGTGGATAATAATCTACTAGGGATGCTGCCAAGACTCTGAGTCAAATTCAACCCAAATATGTTAAACTTTGAGTTTATCGTTTCAAGGTAATGAGTATAGCTTTAACTCAAGACAAAGACAAGAGCTGAAACCAGGATAATGTAGCTTTAAGCAATGCAGGATTTTGCTTGTTTTGTTTTTTTTCTTTTATTTTTTGTTTCCTATTTAAGTTTAGTTATGTTTTATTCCACTAACGTAGTTTGGATAATTTGTGGAAGCCTGGAATTCAGAAAGTGGCTAAAATAATTTATTGCAGGTATTAGGAATAAAAGTTAGCTCTAGAAACTGACCCCTTGAGAAATTCTTGTGATTTCCTCTTCTGGAAACTGATTGGATTAATTTGACAAACTTTGTCACAGACATAGATATATTTTGTAGGTGATCAGGTTTTAGAGATAATGATTTTCCACAAGAAAACTAACTCTTCTGTATGTCTTCATAGCTTTTATAATCATTATTCATAATATTATAATTATTTTTCTAGAAAATTCTTCACAGAAATTTCAGAAAGTCTCAGTGGATTGAATCTCCTTTTTGTTATTTTGGATGTAGCATATTTGCTACAGTTTCTATAGGTCTGAGCTATATTTAGCCACCAAAGTGAGAGGCTTTCTTCTCAGGGAATGAAATATGTGTTAACAAATTACAATAAAATGCTCCAGCAGAGCCTCTGCAAGGCTGTGAAGGGCTGCTTGATGGTTTTTGATGCCTAAGGCTTTTATTTCCTTTTAATAGGCAGATTTTTTTTTCTTCACAATAGACACAAGATCTTGAAATTAATAGAAACTCAACCAAGTAAAACTGAAAACAGAAATAAAAATTGCAGGGCCAGATCTTAAGATGCTGTAATTAGCTGATTTTATTGACTTTGGTGCAGCTTTTGAGGTGAGGAGGTGGACTATAGTGTATCTATAACCCAGAGGGCCTCCATCTGCAGATGAATTAGCAAGAATTCTTAACTGAAATAAAAGCACAATTATTGATGCATCTACTTTGGCATAACACCTCTGCATCACTCCCAGAAACATTTGAGATGTGAACTAGAATCCAGGAGAACTGTCTTTGTATTTGAGGTGGATGTGACCTAAATTAGCAGTGTCTCCTTCCTCTGAATGTCTGGAGGTGAATCCTGCCCTTGCTGTGGAAAAGGTGACAAAGATTTGGCTCCACTGAATAAAAGGCAGGGAAGTCTTTGTTAACTTCAGCAGACTTTTATTGATGGTGCAAAATCTTCTTTTACAAGACTGCTTGCGAATCTCGGCTTCTCCAATGTGGTGTTCCTGAAAAAGTGCCTAAACAGATGCTTAAACCTCATTGAGGATGGAGTTTAATCCTTGCTGTTCACAAGTGATTATTTCTTGCTAACAAGACAATTGGCTAAAATATCCTAATAGTTTCCTGAAGTCCATATGAATTTGTTTTGAACTGGTGAACTGCAGAATTGTAGTATCTAGCAATTGGGACAGAACAATAGTTACTTCAATATTTCCTGAGGAGCCCTGAGTAACAAATGAACATATTCGGGGCTCTGCTTTGTCAATATGGGAGTAATAAGCTGTTTGTTGAGAAACTCAAGGTCAGAACTTGCTGCCCGTGCTCTTGCTGTGGTAATAAAAAAGATTGTATTTCCCAGTATCATCATACTGACCTTCCAAAATGTGAAAGCAGTACCTGATACAGCTCAGTGACTCACCCCAAAGAAAATATTGCTTAATTATCTTTACTAAAAGCTGCATTTCTCAGGAAATCTAAGCCCCAGAACAGCCATGTTGAAGCAATCTGGTATTTATCAGTGAACAAGGCCCCTTGTGGGGCATATAAGCATTTGCCACAATGTATGGAGAAGAACTGATTGATCCCTAAGTGTCCACATCTGTGGGTGGGTCTCTGGAGGGTGCTCAGACCCGGCCCACCCCTGATGCTGATTTAATCCCTGTCTTTGCCCATGTTTTACTGTTCATTTTAGTGAGAGCACAGACAGCAACGAGCTGTTAGAAAACCTTACACACTATAGAAAGCTGCAACCACTTGAAGACCTGCCAAAATTTAGGCTAATTATTTGCTAATTAATTAGATGGCAGAGCTACATTTGAGGGAAAAGTGCATATCCAGGACCCCCACTGCTACTGGGGCTGTAACTAGCTGAATTGTGCTCATTGTGGCCATGATGTGCTAGCACCAAGCTGTCACTGTGGCCTTATTCTGAGGCTGCCCAGATGTCTAAGGAGTCCTCTACTCTTTGCTCAGTCACACATATGAATGGTTTTGTCGCAGCAACACTTGACTTCTTGCTACAGACAAAGCTGCTGTCTCCTGCTCACCAGACACAGCTGGTTCCTCTTGGTCCTGGAACGTCCTTTTGCCTTAGCATGGTACCATCCCCTTCCTCAGTGATGAGGTCACTGAGTGGGAAATATAGTAAAGGCATAGTTTTCCCAATTAACAGAGAAATAACTGATGGTTCTCGTAGTTTAGGTTCACTGGAAATCATATGGCTCCAGTCTTCAAAGACTAGCTGTCTTGTCCCTGGGTATTTCTGAACTCTGCTCAAGGCTTCCTTGGCCACTGCAGTCTGCGGTAAATTCACAGTACAAGTAATAAAGTATTGAAGTTATACCCATGATGCTGCTCACATGGGACTGTAGGTTGGGTTTTAACAAAATCTCTGCTCTGGCAGTGGTGCACAGCCTTGCTGGCCCTGTAGGATGGCTCTTAGGGGCTCCTGGGATGATCATAGAATCACAGAATCACCTAGGTTGGAAAAGACCTTTAAGATCATAGAGTTAAACCCTTAACCTCACATTGCCAACTTCACCACTAAACCATGTCCCTAAGTGCCACATCCACGTGTCTTTTAAATCTCTCCAGGGGTGGTGACTCCACCGCTTCCTTGCACAGCCTGTTGTGGGGAGTGAACCAGTGCCCCTGTCTCTGTGCAAGGGAGGGAAGAGCCAGACCACAAAGCTTTTTCCCAAACCACTCAAATAATTCTCCTTGCTTTGGCACTGATTCTGAAGCCAGGGCATGTGCTTCCCTCTTTGTTCCAATGGGACTTTAATATGTGTTTAAGGTTAAGCATATGTTTAAGTCCTTTTCTGGATTAGGAATCACTGAAAACAGATACAATGTCTTGTATAAGGGTGAGAAAGCTAGAAGGATGTTTGGCATGGTAACAGCTGAAAAATTTCCCCAGTGCCAAAACCTAGAGTACAATGAGGAGAGCAGTGCTTCTTCCTACCTTGCTTGTCTGACTGATAGCTTCAAGCATGCTTGGTCAGGCCCTAGATCCTCCTAACCACCTAAACATGGTCAGCTTTCATACCTTGATCTGTACTGGATGAATGGTTAGAAACATTGGAGTGTGTCTTTTTTCTTGCCTGCTTTTGTTCACCGCTGTATTATATTTAGTTAAACTCCAAGTGGACTAAAGTTAGCCTTCACCTAGGAATTTGTAATTGTTCCTGCCCATCAAGTTAATTTTATGCCTTTGATCAAGGCTTTGTCTCTAGACAGAAAAACACACAGTGCAGCTCCAAGAGGTTCTCAAGAAGATCACTGTATGACCTTCTAAACTGACCAGTTTGCATGCTTTTTACACATACTTGTCATGGGTACTTTTATCTCTAACCAACAACAAGTGCAGAATTGTAGAACATCCTAAACTGGAAGGGACCCATGAAGACTGTCAAATCCAACTCCTGACTCCACACTTGGCAACCTAAAGTTAAACCATATATCTAAGAGCATTGTCCAAAGACCTCTTAAACACTGATAGGCTTGGGGCTGTGACCACTTCTCTGTAGAGCTCATTCCGGTAACAATTTTTTGCTTAGGGTATTGATTTTGATGGAAGATTGTAATCCAGAAAATCACTTCAGCAAAGCACTATCTAAGCAAAGATTTCCTTAAGTCTTAGATTTCTTTGTTTCACTCTTGCCCCTCTGTAATACGTGTTCCATGAACAAATGGAATCTTTTATCAGTTTTGTTTGCAGAGATAAAGGGATTGAATGAAGAGCTAAGTTTACTTTAAAGACTGAGCCCCTGGGACAGCATTATTGACCCAGCCATGTTCCCCTCCTTGTGATAGGACGCAGTCTCCAAATAGACTAGAGTGACCATCTGACAATGTGAACTGTCATCTGCTGAGAAGCACTTAAGAATCTCCAGGTTCCCTCTGCTCTCAAATGAGGAAGGTGGAAAAGGTGTGCCAAGTCCTGTAATTTGTCTCTGCTGGATTCAAGTGTGAATAGCTCCTTTTTAACACAGATTTTGTAAGGCTATGTGTGCACTACTGTGAATAACAGCACAACCGAACCTTATTTTTTTTCCTACTGTAGATTCCAATATTTTTCTTCGTAGTGTCCTGTAGCAAACATAAGCTTTTATGTTTGTGTTAAGAAACAAATACACAGATAAAATCTCTCTGTCATGTTTTGTTATCTGAAGTAGCGATGTTCTGTGTTGGTATTTAGGCAATTGTTCTACAGGTAAGGTTGCAGCACTCGGGAGGATATAGCCTAATTTCTGGGTTTTACCACCAAAAGAAATAATTAGTAGTGATTGAGAACGACTGTCTTGTTCAGTTGTTAACATACACATTTAACACTGAAAAGCAGATAGGGCAGTCAAAAATGCTGAATAAATTGAATTTTATTGGAGATGCCATGATGAGCAATACTATTGTGACCTTGATGTATGTTGGGCTGGATTTGCAATACCACAGTGTTTTGAAAAAATCATTTCCATATGAGTATTGGTGTGAGATTTTACTTTCTGAATATATCTTTCTCAGTTTGTCAGGGTTTTCACTGCCATGGAGCCATAAACAGGAACCTATCTGTTTTCAATTCATTGCCAGAATGCTCACATACTTACACTGTGCAGTTCAAACTGATTTATTTTGTGGATATGAAGTTGCAGTTACAAAGCTTTATTGAATAGTCATCATAGGTAAAGAAAAAGCTCAGACACACTGCAGAGAGATTAAATACCTCTGAACCCATAGGCTTTGGTTTGAGTGATGAAATAGAGAGCCGTCTTCTATCATTCCAAGGAGAAGGGCCTGGGACATTCCAGACCTACTACAAGATTTCAGTTTCATACTGAGTGTTGTGGTACAGGAGTAATGGATGATTGATGGAATATTCTGAATAAGTTCAAAATTGTCCTTTGCTTTCTTGCCATTGTCTTTCTTTAGAAGGAGCTTTGTTTGTTAGCCAGGACACTGCCACACTGTGTGTCAGTGTAACGTCAGCTGGACCACAGATGGTTATGGCCAAAGGGCAGCTTTAAACATTTCTGTGCCTCTGCTTTTCTACTGGTTCTTGCTGGACTGTACATGCCTTTGGGCACAGGTTAGGTGTGGAGCATGGGCTTGTGTTTGGTGAATAAGTCAAAGACTGAGGTTCAGTCTCCAGCTATGGTGTGGCTTCTTGTGTGCCCTTGGGTCAAGTGTTCACTCGCTTGCTACACCTCAATTCACGCTCTGCAAAATGGTGCACAGTTGTACCTCCTGGAGGTTTTGTAAGGAAAAATATATCAAATATAGTACGTTGTGCAGCTTCTATGGGAACGCAAAGGACTACAAAATCTTGAAGCACAACCAGGCCTCCCTGGGTCCCCTGGGTGTTTGTAGCAGGAGTTCACAGTTGCTCAGTGGAAAGTTTCACAGTAATAAATGTTCACATTCATCTGTCATCTTTGCTCAGTCTCCCAGCATGATTAAGTCATCCAGGAATGAGTTGAAAGGGCTGAGTTTGTAATTAAAATAGGAACACATGGCTGGGTTTTCTTTTACCTGCTGCAGAACATGGAGTGTAGGGCACGTAAGACATGATTTGGATGTAAACTTCCAAGAGGAATGGAGTTATCGTTTCAGTGACACTGCCTGTAATGTGCTCACTTGCCTTTGATGCAGCTGTGGGGTTACAGAGGATTGTCACTGCTGGGATCCTGGGATGCTGATGACATTTCCTTTCACTGTTTCTCTTCTATTCATTTGTAAAAGTGCATAGTTTTTTAGTTTGCTTAAAGGACTGCTAGTAATGTTTTCTCCTCAGATTCTTTCTCAAACAACCTCAACTGAAAAGAACAGAGTCTTGACAGCATTTTGGCTTTAGGCTTTAGCAGGTATTGAGTAGAAATACAGTGTGAAAAGTGTAAGCTTGAAGTATTTACATTTAGAGTGAATAGCTGATAATAAGGATCAGTTAGCCTGAGTATCTGAGTATCAGTTACCCTTTGCAGCTCAGTCCCCAATACTTGCAAATGTTTGACTGCAGGATTTTTCTGAGTTAGGCTTTGTCTATGCAGGCTGGTATCTAGTAAGCTTTTCAAGAAAAGCTGTCTGCAGCTCCAGACAGTATTTTCTTGGGTAAGCAACAGAAACCTCAGGGTCATCACCTGTTAATTGTTCATGTGTCAGCAGCTGCTTTGTGCCTGTGTCCTGGTGCAAAAGCGGCGCTGTGCTCCCTGCCTGTGTCCCAATGTGAAGGCGGTGCCATGGTTTGTAGCAGTGTAGAGCGCCTTGAGGTTCTTGAGGTGTCTTCTGAGTGGCCTGGGGGTTTCCCAGCTGGGACCTGTGGTGTCTCATCCCAACCACTGGCAGGAGTGACCCACAGCTCGGGCTGACCTGCAGGTTTTCCTCAGGTAAGACTGTAATTTTGATTCCCATTTAAGAGGTCAGTCCACTTCAGAGACTTCTTTGAGAAGTTTTGTTACCCAATGCTTGTGAAGCAGCCACCAAAACTCTGCTCTGAGACATCTTCCCAGAGCACTGTGCCAGCACAAGAGACCTGGGTAAGGCCAAGGTGTCTGGTACCATAGGTGTTACCAGCACACGTTTTGCCTGCTACTTTGGGGGTATTGGCATTACCTTTTGAGAGTAAAGCTCATGTTAAAACGGCAACTGTAGTTTGCTGTATCGGAAGATGGGCAAAATACAACACCTAGAAATGGGGAATATATTTAAAGTCACAGAGAGAATCTACAGGAAAGCAAAAAACAGAAATCCAATCTCCCAAGTCCTGGGCCTCAGCTATGCTCACAAACCTGCTCTACTCTCATTTACCTCATTGTCATCAGGAGCTGATTTATTAAAATCCCTCAAGTTCACAGTGCTCCCTAGAGTAAGAATGAGACAATGCGACAATCCATTGTCCGCTGTGCTTGCCACGATTGGATATAATTGTTTGTGTTAGCAGTTATATATATTTATAGACCTAGTAAACTCTCTTTGCAGTTTGCTTTTGCTCACTTCAGTTGTACATTCTCAGTAACTAAACCTTGATATCCCATTGGAAACTGCCATTTATCCTCCATTTACCTCAGAACTGAGCTGAGCACGAGGAGTGTTTTGGTACAGACCTCAGGCTCTGTCTCCATGAAATTGTTTCTCACTCTGACTCCATCAATGCTCAGGGCTGGATTTAGTACTGTGTTCTGGTAACTGGGATAGATGTGCACTGTTACAACTCTGTATTGATTGGTGGTGGCACACAGAGTTTGTCTGCCGACATAGCAGAAGAATTCCAAGCTCTCCCTGTTCATGTCAGACAAAAGTTCTATGAGATTGGTGGACAAAAAAATTCCCCTGTGTTTGTGGTATGTACTGCTCCTGGTTTGTCCTTCATTCTTTTTCTGGCCATGAAGGGAACTGTATTTTTTCCTCCAGGAGGACCCTGTGCTCAGCTAACAGAGAAGTCTGTTCTGAGAGCTCTGTCTGCACATTGACAGCCTGAGATGCATTCCTGAAAAGGAATACGAGTAGCCCCTTTTTGAACCGAGGTTGAGAGCATTTGCCATCCAGGGCCACATTGGCAATGTTCTCCAGGAGAACTGTATGCAGTGTGAAGAGTGTCTCCATTCATTTTTCGGAGCTTGCCAACTGGTAATTTTTTCCACCTCTGCCTTCTTGGTGGTGGAAGGAGGCTGTGAGGAGCCTGGCCTCTCCACCTAGCACTCCACACGTCACGCGTGCCAGCACGCTGCCTGCCTGGTCAGGGCTGGGGCTCTGGTTCTGCTCGGCCACGCAGCGTTTCCCTGCCTCGCAGCTGCTCGGGAAGCCAGCTGTGTTCTTAGAGGCATTTCGTACACTCAGAAAAGTGGAGACTGGAAGAGCCACTGGGCTCTGCCGAGCCAGGCCACAGGAGAGTTCAGACCAGTGGCTGCTCTGGACTGAGAAGCTTGTAGGAGTCAGCAAAGATTTTGCTGCTTTTTGATTATTTCAGCCACCATTTCCATTTACCATTTTCATTTTCATTGGTAACAGCGGGTGACTCGTGTTCAGGTGCAGGGGAAATGAATTTTACAGAAAACACAAGCACTGTGCTCTCACCCAGTCTGGAAGGAAGAGGGAATGCTGCTGGAAACAGCCTTGCAATTAACGTTGTTAGAGTTGTGATTATCGGGATCTATTTTTACCAAGAGTTTCTGATTACATTGCAGCTACAAAACACCATTTCACCCATAATATTTTAAGCTTCAGTAAAGATGCCGATTAAGGACAAGAGGAAACGGCCTCAGGTTGTGCCCGGGGAGGTTTAGAGTGGATGTTAGGAAAATTGACCTCTCCTCAGCGCCTCCTCCAGCCGGGGCGGAGATGCGGGGACTGTGCGGGATGTGAGGGTTGCGGGGCACCCGCAGGGGTGGTACGGGATGTGGAGGATGCGGGGCATCCACAGGGGAGGTGCGGGATGCAGGGCGTGCGGAGCATCTGCAGGGCCGGTGCGGGATGCAGGGGGTTCAGGGCATCAACAGGGGAGATGTGGGATGCAGGGGGTGCAGGGTATCCACAGGGGAGATGTGGGATGCAGGGGGTGCAAGGTATCCACAGGGGAGGTGCGGGATGCGGGACATTGGCAGAGGAGGTTTGGGATGTGAGGGATGCAGGACCGCGGTGGGTGCAGGGGCAGCTGTGGTGCGAAGCATCGGGGCAGGTTCATCCCTGCACTCCAAAACTGGGAAGAAGGGAAAAAGAAAATGAAAAAGTTTAGTTTGGGATTTTATTTTACTGCCTTTTCCTGTCTCTAATGGAATTTGTAGACCTGAAATGATTTGGCAGAACGTTTTTCACCCAGCTCTAATCTTGATATTTTAAGCTGCTTTTGACATGGAAACTGCTGAACAAACAGCTCTGAATCGATACATCCGTAGCTGTGAGGATTGGCATCATTACCACATAGAGGTAGTATTGCCTGTGCCTGTCATTTCAGATTTGGCTTTCTATCTTTAAAATGCATTTTTCCAATTAATTTGTGAGTTACTTCAGTTTTCTCCGCATTCATAATAGTAATAATAATTCCAACAATTATTATAACAATAGTATATGGAACTGGTAGTTACAATCAGCTATAGGAAAAATCTGAGGCATATCTGACATGAAGCTCACTGAAAAGAACGTGTCTCTATATGACAACCAAAGCAAAAAAGGTGGCTTTGGTTTCAGCTATTTCAGTAAGAACATATGTTCAATTTCTTGTAATTCTTAATATATCTAATTTTTATTTAATTTTTGAGCAATTAATGTCATAGTTTTATTTTCATCCTTACTACTTTTTTTCTTTTATTTAATTTTGTAAGACTAGCTTTTACTTTGGAATTCTTCCAGGCCTCAGACTGTGGGAGGGAGGGTCCAGGGAGCAGATATGAATCTCCTTGGTGACCAGCCCTTTACTATCTCTAATTCACTCCAAGCTTCAGGAACGGTGGGGTTTTGTTTTATTTTTTTCTCCCTGGCAAGGCAGCACGTCAGGACCCCTTGGTGGTCATCCTGCCCATTGCTGTGTCTTGTGCTGCAGTTTCAAGCCCAGGAGCAGTGGTGTGAGTTTGGGGGTGGTGCTTCCAGCTGTGGGAATTGTAGCTTGCTGGGGCACTTGGTGTGGTGTTTGCCAGTAAGGCAGTGACATTTGGCTGGTGCCCATTGATCCCACTAGCTGTGATGCAGTTTGTGGTAGCTGGACTTGCCATGTCTCTTCCTCGTGTGCAGAGAAGTCAGTCACAGCACAGACCCTTTGCCCCCCCAAGAATCAACACTGTGTTACTCCACTGCTCTTCTCCTGGCAGACTCCATGAGATCTTCAGGGGACCATGATGAGGATGTTGTGATCACTTAGCCCTAAATGTACTTGGATCCTTTAGCTGTTTTAGGATTCGGGCTTGGCAAAGCCCACGTGGTCACTGCTGTGCCTGTGTCCAGGAGTCACTGCCTGGGGAGCAGACCAACAGTCAGGCTACAGCTATGCCAGTCCTATGGGTCTCACACAGCAGCTAGAGGTGTTCCTGGCCCTGGCTTTGCTTCCTCTCCTGCTGCAAGATCTCAAAAGTTCTGAAGTCTTTGTTACCTGCTGCTGGGTTTTCCCTGTCCTAAACTCATGGCGTTGTCCTTCCTGTTCTGTGCTCAGTTCCAGATATTGAGCCATACATGGCACTGCTGCATTGCCAGGAGCTCCTGCTCCTTTGATATCTTACACATCTTTTGATCAAACTATATAATAAATTAATCTTAGAGAAATTATTGTTACCATCAGTTAATTCCTTTAAAGAGAGGGAACAAATAATTTTCTCCCGTGCTTTGTCAGCTGGCTTGGCACTGGCTTTCAACAAGCAGCATTGGGTCCAAGGGCAGTCTGAGCAGGGAAGCACATAGCTCAACAGGAACAGAATTGCACCAAAAGCAAACAAAACAGCATTACAAGTGCAACTTTCTCTGTGTTTCAGTGCTGTTAGTGCTGAGCCAATGTAGGTGTATCTGCAAAAGCTGCTGGAGGTGATGTCTGTGCTAAACCGTGCAAGTGGTACCCATCTGTCCTGCTCTGAGCAATGCCTGCTTCCCCTCCATACTCTTAGCTCCTGGGATGTGGCACTAATGCTGCAGAAAGCTCAGCTCCTTTGGCTTCTCTTGGACTGAGTCTATGAAGATGAAACTTCTCTCAGAAGAGTGCCCTGCTACCTCTAGGTCTTGACACCAGCAGGTTCCTCCCTGCCTGTGGCTGCTGGGGCCCAATGCCTGGGAGGCAAACTCTTGTCCTTGCAGGGATCCACCTCCCCTTCTGGAGCCAGGCACCTCAGGGAGGCTGAGGTTGTGTGAGTCACCATCCCTGGAGGTATTTAAAAGACAGGTGGATGAGGTACTCAGAGACATGGTTTAGTGGTTGACAGGACTGGTTGGACTCAATGATCCTGGTGGTCTTTTAACCTAGTGATTATGTGATTCTGATTCTGTGATTCTAAGTGCTCTGCCTGCAGTGGTGGACACGTCGCCTGGATTTTTTGGTACACTTACTTCAAACACTAGTGACCTGGCATAAATGACCATGGGCACCAGGATTTTGGAGACCTGGTCTCACTCTATCCTTTCCCAAGACAAGGAAGACTGACTGAAAATGCCTTCTGAGTTGGTGGAACGAGAAGGTGTACATTGAGCATACAAATCTCAATTGCAGCTGAACACAAAGGTGCTGAAGAAGCATTCCTGGGCAGATGGGGGCTGTAGCCTAAGGCCCCGTGGTGGAGATGAGCCTGAGGCAGCTGGGCAGCAGGTAAGCGTTGTACTCTCCTGGTGCTACGCTGGGAGACAGTGCTGAGCTCTGGACTGCTGGCATAGGACTAAAGGACTGATGTGAATGCAAAACACAGTGCATAAACTGGTTATGATGCTAAAGACAAGGAGGGACCATGAGTTCAGAACCAAACATCTCAGGAGGGGTAAAGGGAAAAGGTTTGATGGGCTAGCTACTCCAGAAAAAAAATGCCTTGGAACTTGGCTGTCTGTGAAGTTCACTGTGCATTGCTTTACAGTGTGTTAGTCAACAGTTTACTGTTCAAAAGCAGAAATTGCGGCAAATTTCTGGAGGAGAAACAAATTCATGTATAATACTGGCAAGGTGAAAATCCACTGTAGAGTTGTGCCAGTCTGATCCTGGATTGTAGGCCTGGAGTTTCCTCCTTGTCAGGTTGCTGGAGTGGGAGTACGTTGATCCCTGGGGAATGATGACATCTGATTCGCTTTAAACAAAAAGAAAAGGTAAGAGTTTTTTGAGGTGTTTTAGTTATCACCAAAGCCCTTTGCTTCTGTAGTGAAGAGTTAGCTTCAGGCTAGCACAGCCAAGATAACTGGCACAAAGGCAGAGCCATGAGCTCTGGGGAGAAGGGGAGGTCTCAGCCTCTGCCTCTCTGGTCTCGTTTTTCTTGTGTGGAATAATTACACTTTCCAGAGTCACAGCACTGTGCCGCTGCCGGGGCTGTTGTTTTCCTTGACATCATTTCTACTAAAGGTTAATAGTATTTCACTTTTTTGTTTAAAACTAGTAACAGAATTCTCTGTGTGCACTGGGACTTGGATATCTGAATTATAATGTCAACAGCCTCCACTGTTTTACTTCTGTGGAATGAGCTGTAGTTACCAGAACCCAAATTACTCCCTCTGCTTCTGCTTTTGCTCAGATCTTTCCTGTGCTACCTTTCTTGAAAACTAATCTGTGCATCCTTTCCTTCTTTCCTCTGGGCCCATTCCTGAAGCTACTGTGGATGTAACTGTGTGAACTGGGGATGCTCACACAACTGCTTTGTTTGTTAATTAACATCCAATGACGTAGGCTGCAGATGGTGAAGGCAAGTGATCATAATCATCAAGCTGTTTTTCTTTCTTTTCAATATGAAGAGTTTGGGGGTAGGAGTAGAGATGCCTTTGCAATGCAGTGGTAGAATCAGCTGGCATGCTCAGGGCACAGCAAGGTGGTTTGCCTTTTTTTAGCTTGGTTTTGGAGACAGGTTTTTTATCTCCATATGCCACTTTGATTGAGTTATCTTCATTGTTTGCCTCTTGATTTTTTTTAAAGTTTCCACCTTACTCTCTAATGGTGGAAAGCACATGCTAGAAATTTTCCATGACAGGAAGTTCAAACTTGGTACAAAGATTCCTTCTTGGGAAATAGCTGAGGAAACAGGTTTTACTGTGTGCCCTGAAGATCAACAGACCTGGATTCCCATCAGTCAATGACAGAAGATAATTAGAGTCAGGGAGCTGAAAAACTTCATCTTTTTTTCCCAGAATAGTTAAATTCAATGGCAATGGACAATGAGATGGTATGGAAATCCTAGGGTGTTTCAATGCCTGAGCTGGATAAGACCCCAATTAGATGAAAACAGAGAGAAGGATGAGTTAAGATGTTAGGAGAACTAGGCTGAAGGAAGTGCAATTGACAAACTTGCTTCAAGAAACTATGCTTTCGAGATTAACTTCAGTGACTGAAAAACTTAGCTGAGAAATTTATAAAGATGTGAATGAATATCTGGCTCTTTAGACTGCCTGAAATTTCTACCCTGAATTTTTTATTGGCTGCAGCTCTAAAATAGTGGAAGCCATTTATGTAACTCTCTGAACACCCTTGATAGGAGTGGCTATATATCCTATTCCTAAACAACTCTGCATGAAAAATGGTTTTTATTTGACTCTGCAAAGAGGCTGGAGAACTCCACAATGATATGTTGCATACCTTTGAAAATTAGCAGAAGTGGGAAAAGGAAGGTAGTGCAAAGGCAATTAACAGATTCAAGGGGAGCAAGCTAGAATGGTAAATCCAAAATTATTGAATGAGGGTTTATAACTATGTGCTGTGAGTTCTGTGCGATTAAATAATTGCTGCAGATTGCCTATGGTATGCTGGTATAATCACATTGATTTTATCACAGCTATGCCAATGTGATACAAAGGAGAATGTGATCCTAGAAATGTTTATGGTTAAGTGTTAGCAACTCAGAGGAAGCAATCTAATTTTGTGCCTTCCAATGAGACAGAGCTCCTGGTGAAGTCAGCAGTTTAAAGTGGTGTGTCTCTTCCAGGAACGCCTTCTGTGGATGGCAATGCTGTGGAGCAGCAGGGGCAGTGGCTCAGTGTGCCTCCTTCTGTTATGTTTCTCTTGCATTAGGTCCCTGCTCCCAACACTGACAGCGAGGTGTGCCTGACAGTACCACAGGGTTCAGTCCTTCAGCTGCAGATGAGGAGCGAACATCTGAAGTCAGTCAGTCAGGATGGCTCTTCAACAACTGGCAGTGTCTGTGCAACTTTCATGGCAAGCACACAGTTTTAACAGCTTTTTCTCAGCCATACCCATGCTTTTCTGTAAGACTGCAAAGCTGAAACAAGCTGTCCAGCACTTTTGCAAGCTTTTACATTAAACTGGATGATAATACACGAAATTCTTTTTTGAGACCTATGCATGTCAGCATGCTTTTGTAGTGACGTGCCTTCATACCTCCTGTTCCACTGGTGATGGAATTTCAGCAACTGGCTTTTAGTGATACCAGAAATTTCTGGTGCCTGTAGGAAGCCCAGTGAACAAGTACAAGAAATGCAGTTATAGACACCTGTAATGAGTAACACCATTGATGTGATATGGTTAGTGAAGGCATAACTGCTCCTCCCTTGTACTACTTTCTCAGCCCTGTGCAGGCAGTGACTGTGAATGAGCTCAGGCAATGTGTCTATTAGGTTGCTTTAGTTAGCATTGTAATGATCTACTCGCTAGAATAACCATTGTAAGGGATTTTCAACCTTACTCGCTATGTCTTCTTTTGTAAGGATGCACACTAGCAAACAGTTACTTTTCCAGACTCATATTGACCAGAGAAGGTGAAGCCAAAGGTGCAAGATGGATCTCTTAAAGTCTCAAAAGCAAAGATTCATGTTTGATTATGTTTTAACACCCTATGGACCGGTCAGTTTGTTGCGATCAGTAACTTCTGTTCACCTGATATCCAAAGCCACCACCTTGAATCACTTTTCCTTTGTGATCTGGAGTTTGCTAGTTCTTTTTTTAAGCTCAAGTTAACTCCTGCTGGTATTACATGCCACTACATATTATGGTAGAAATTTGTTTAACTCCATACAGAAATTTATGGTGACAGATCGTTCCTCAAAGAGCTCATTGCTTTCACCGATTCTCCAGCTTGACACTTTGCTAGCTACTTGGAGACCTGTTTTTCGGCAGGGGTTGTGGATGCTACTAGAAGAGTTAGGGCATTTGAAGGTGAGAGGCAACAGTCTCATTCTTTGCCAACTATGTATATTGCCAAAGTAAAGCTATCATATTAAAAGAAAATACACTCTAGACTTCTTTCATTTATTTATTGAAGCTAAAAGTGACCAGTACATTCAATGGTACAAAATGCGAGACTAAACTCTGGTCTTGTTTTCTACTTACAACACTCTATGGCCCTTCTTCCTAAGGAAACTTCCTGTTGTTGTGTAGATTTCAGCTGTTTGAGCTCTGCCTCCAGATGATCATGGAATTAAATGTTCAATATTGGCTGTCAATGGCAATGAGTGCTGCTGGTCAGAACCCCCATTTAAAGGAGAAAACAAAATTTCTTCTCTTGGAGCTGGTTAATAGGCTGCTTGGCTGACCAGAAGCAGCCACATATAACCTCCGTGATGGTAACCATAGTGGATTCAGGTTGGTGCTGTGACTGTGTGTGGGAGAACAGGGTGCAGCCCTTACTTCTCCATGGTGACTGTCAAAATGACTCTCTCAATATGTGAATGCCACTGCTTTCCCTCTTCAATCTAGCTGCCTAAAAACCCACAGGCTGCCTTTTGGCATGATAGCCTACCAGTGGGAGTCAGGCCATCCCAAGCTGCAGGGAAATGTGTTGGGATTTGGTGAACCCTCTAAGAGCTCACACACACTTAAAATCCTCAGGGTGGAGACGACGCTGATGATTGTCTGCTGAGGATAACCTCGGAGGTCGAGCATCTCTGAGCTGAGAAAGGAGTGCAAGCTGGCTGGGTGCAGGCAGACTTCTGTCCTCAGGGAGGGTTTTGGCAGGTGCCTTTGTCTGGGTGCAAAGACCTGGGCTGGAAAGAGCCTGTGGGGAAGGGCCCTGGCAGTGTCAGGCATTGGGAGGGTAGTGAAGCATGCATGTGTGCTGCCCCGTGTGCTTTTCTCATTCCTCTTCCCCAGACAGTTCATCAGTGTGTGCAAACGTGTAGGTCACACACTCGACTCCCTTCTCCTGCCTTTCCTGGGAAACAGTGTTCTAGGTGCTGACAGTTGCATGTAGATAAGTCATCCTCTGGAATGAGCTGGGTGGTCCTGCTGCCAAGCTTTCTCCCCAGCCCTGTGAGTGATGCGTGTTCTGGAGGTGGCACAGAGCAGTCTCTGATACCACTTGTCTGCTCTGGGGCCCTTTGCTACACCACCCTTCTTCAGCAAGGGGAATTTGCCTTGTCTAGTTTGGATTTTACTTTTGAGTGAGGTTTCCAGTCTTGGGCCTTGGGTAACCCGTCTACTTCAAGGAATTACAAATGCTCAGACTGTGGATGTGGTTATCGCCTTCCTGTGTGGGCTCTGCCTCGCAGATATGGTAATGACATTGCTGTAACTCATTACAGGCAAACTTATTTAAATTATAACCCCCGCTGATACAACAGAATAATGACCTCCCTACGCCATGCCAGCCAGAGGAGTCCCACTGGGGGCTATTGAGGTCAAGGGCAGTAAATTAGCAAATGCCACGACAAATAAATGAGAGTTAAGGGGGAAAAATCTGGGCACGTGGAATGTTCTTGCTGAGCGTAGCCTACCATGGGGATTGTGAGGCTTTTATGATATAGTTTGGGTGGGTGATTGAAATGCTGTAGTTCTGGAGAAAGGTGGAACCTTCTCCTCCCCACTGCCCTGCCTCCCTTGATCCCTGAGCTGGATTGATGCAAATAGAAGACCTTCTTATGGGCTCCTTGCTAGGCTTCTCCTTTGCGAGCCTGAAATTTTCTAGGAGCTGCAGAGCTCCAGTTCTGCACTTAGAGCTATATGCCTGCTGAGCTGCCCAGCGCTGTGCTTCTGCAGCACCTGTCCATGCTGAGTGCCTGCTCTGTACAGTTGGCATGGAGGACCCACAGGCAGCTGGGGCTGGGCAGGCCACTCAGGCAAGCTGGTAGGGATCTGATCTGACTGATAGTTGAGAAGCACAGTCCCCAGAATGGTGATGTAGGCAGCCTGTGTGACTGTGTGCCGGTGCTGAGGAAGAGGTGGCATGTCCCAAACTCTCCTACCTGCATCTCCTGCATCAGCGTGGCACCACCAATGAATCATAGAATCATAGAATGGTTTGGGATGGAAGGGACCTTAAAGAGCATCCATTTCCAACCTCCTTGCCATGGGCAGAGACATCCCCTGGACCAGGCTGCCCAAGCCTTGAACACTTCCAAGGAGGGACATCCACAACTTTCCTGGGCAACCTGTTCCAGTGCCTCATCACCCTTATTGTGAATAATTTCTTAAGGTCTGGTCTATATATTCCCTCCTTCCCCAATTTAAAGCCATTCCCCTCATTCTATTACTACGTGTCTTTGTAAAAAGTCCCTCCCCAACTTTCTTGTACACCCTCTTTAGTGCAGCATCCCTCTGCATAAAGAGGGACCAGAGTCATTGCACAGGAGACAGAATGAAAGAGGGGTTGAGAACTGGCTCTTTGGCATTCAAAGAGGGTGTTTGACAGTCCTGGGATCTGTTCCCAGTGTCCCATGCTACTCCTGTGCATTGCCTAACACAGAACATGAAGGTTGTCTTGCTGCCAGACACGTGAAGCAAAGATGTGGGTTTTTTTACAGAGAAGTGCCCAGAAGTTAGGGTTTGTGGTACCTGGCTGCTTGTTACCTTGGGCCAGGTCCAGTAAAGCGTATCAACAATATGCAGTTCATTAAATGAAGGTCTGCTGTCTGCCAGACTGCAAAAATATCTGTGTGCTGTGAGCCATTACACCAGAAGCATACCCTAAGCGACCAAAAGTGCATTGCACTGTGTCAGGCATAAAACTTGGACAGGAAACAGAGGGTTTTTTGGCTTCAGCGGACAAATCAAACCCCTTGTGAAAAGAATTTGCAATTTCAAGAGGAAAACTTGGAAGGAGGGAAGAATGTACAAAAAGTGCCAAGAAACAGACTCACTTATCTGGCACAAAATATGAAGTCGTCTTTCCAGCTGATGGTGAGACATCCAAAAGCACTGCAGTGGTCACAAGTTAGCAAACTTATTTGTCTCTTTGTTCCAGGTAATATTAGTAATTTTCCAGTAGATTTTGAGGACCCTACAGTATATTATAAAATCCCTTTTGGGTGACAAGAGCAAGAACATAAAGCAGATTCTAAGTTTGTCAGGCACATATATTCATGTTTCACTGGTGAAAACAAACAGAACAGAAAGCTCTTTTGAACTTGGCTGTAGGTGTATACAATGAGCTCATGTAGATCCAGGTGCAGCCATTAAGGAAACATTTGATATTGCGAAGTTCCTTAAACTTCAAATACTGATACTTCTAGAAAGTGTGTTATTTAATATAAGTGTAAATACCAGGCAAGAAAGGGAACTGCTTTTTTTTAGCTTGGGAAGTCATGTGCTTTCTCAGTGATAAATATAATTAACCATTTCCCTCACTTTGCACACATAAAGTGAGATGTAGTGAGATGTAATGATGTAGAATCTGTGACATTATCCCTCTGTGCATTGCTGACATAGGAACCTATGACAACATTGCTCACCTACCGAAAGCCACGCTTGAGCTCTCTTCTGCCTACAAAACATAAATACCCTGCTTCTGATCCTGTTCCCAGCTGTTTCTTTGCAGAGCGCATCTTGGTGATTTTCCTGCCTTTGTACTTCTAAACTCAGGAAAGTGTCAAACTCATTTAATGTGCCAAGAAGTGGCTGCTGAGCAGGATGAACTTGGCCTGTGGCTGGCCAGCCCAGGGTGGCAGTGGTCCTGGCAGGGACCCTGATAGCTGTGCCTGGGGAGAACAGGATGCTGCTGGGGCAGCTTCCCTGTGCTTAGCATTTTTCCCTCAGCTGTTGAATTTCAGTGTGATGAGCCTGGTACATGCCTGGTAAGAAAAAGCTGATGGTTCATGTTCATGAATGTGTTGAGGATCATTCTTGGATAAGGAAGTTGCTTTGGTTTGTACTAAGCAAAATATTAGTGCAGTATTAATAAGAAAGACAGGCCTCCTCCTGCACTCCAAATTAATTTGTTTCAACATTGTAAAGTAAGAATTCATAATTTTTTTCACTGTTTTGTCTCCTTTTAAAAATTATGTTCAGCTTCTAGTGGCCTCTAAATTCAGTAAAGAATTAAGACAGTATATTGCCTTCCTTTGTATTGGTGTTAAGTGGAGGCATCAGCATAGTTTACAGTCTTTGTAGGAAGAGTTAAATGACAGATAGTTGGTCAACAAAACTTTAGACCAAACTCTGCTCTCTGCAGATGTTTATTCTTTGAAATGCTGACACAAAATCTCTTCAGATTTTAAAGGCTGCATGTTACACTTTAGTTTCTAGTATTAAAGTCAGTTTCTCACAAATATTGCCTAGAAGTCTTATATTCTTGCCTTCATTGATATATTTAGATCCTGAAATGTATTGATCATATCTTTTAAATTCCTTTGTGCAAGACTAGAAATAAATTCCCCTAGGTCAAGTTCTGTTTATACAGTGGACTGCTCTTGCAGAATTACCTTCTTGACTTAATAGCTTCCTTTTGGATGACATTTCTGCCAGAAAGAAGACAAATTGTTGAAGGTCAGCGTGCAGATCAGCTCAGAGTGTGAGAGGAAATTGTAGCAGATCAGCTAAATTGCAGCAGGCCTGGCCAGCAGCGCTGGGCCAGCATGATGCCGGCCAGTGGCAAGACACTGTGGGAGTGCAGCTCCCTCCCCAAGCTGTAATGTGCAGCAAGAGCCCTTTGGCTTTTGGATGCTGTCAGGCTGTAATTTGTCCCGTTTAGTTTGTTCTTCAGCCTGAAGAACTTAACTGGCACTGTGACAATGAATTAGATCAGCATAGCTATCCTTTCAGCTTAAATGTTGACATGTTCAGTGGTCCTCCAGACTCTTTGCATTAAACCTAGCAATTACCTGGCTGTACCCAAAGTAGTCACGTTCCTTTGCAGATGTTACATGGTGCAATTTTCCCTGCACCTTGCCTCCCACTCATTCCTGCAACCTTCTTTGAAACTGGTGTCTTAGAAATAGTTGGGAGCTGAAACCTCGCTGCTAAATCTGCTCTCATAATTGTACATCGGCTGTGATGCTGAATTGTTCTCCTGATGTGTGACATCAGGGAACCAGGATTAAAGGACCTCATGCCAGAATCCTACTTTTGGTGAACTCAATGCTATTCCATGTATATATGTGTGTTATATAGAACACATTCTATATCCGATACATATACATATACATATACATATACATATACATATACATATACATATACATACACATACACATACACATACACATACACATACACATACACATACACATAACCTATATAACACAGTTTGTTTTGTGTATATATATAACCAAATAAACATGAGTAGATTGAGAATAGTTCTGCTGAAGTTAAGGGCTTTAAATTGTATGAAATTTATGGTAAGAGGATAATCAGGGCTGCAGGCACCGATAGAAGTGGCACAAAAATCTATGCATGTTGCAGATGTACTTGGAAAATGAAGCTAAAACCTGACTCCATGCCTGTCTTGTCATATACTGTGTTCATTGAGGTGGGGGTCAGTGTTTTTCTGTGGCATTTCTTGCTACTGCGCCTTAATTCTGTTTAAAGTATACCTCCACAGCCTATGCATGTAGGGGGAAAAACACTAAAGCACAACTGCATAATACTTAAAACAAAGGAGTTGTCTTTTCCCTTTGCAAATTTTTCTATTTATTGTGTGTTCTACAAGAGAAGAAATATAAAAGTCTCCTTTTAATTAAGCTTTTTATCCTTTGAAGTTATTTTGGTTTTTTTTTCACATTGGTGATGTAATTTATGTAAATAATCATCTATCTATGAAAGGAGTGTGTCTGTCAAAAGCTAAAATAAAAAACATCCGTCATTTTGAAGTGATTAACATTCTCCAGATGTTTAAATCATCAGATTTCAGGAGTTTCCCTTTGTTGTGATAATGATATAGTATCCAGAACAAGAATGTTTACTTTTTTGTATGGGTCAAACACAGATTTTTCACAATCTTATTAAAGCATGCAGTTTATTGTAATTGTATGTGCAGATGAAAGCATATGCAGTTATTATTATTTCCTTTAATTGTAAACTGCTGCTGGTAATTTTACTGTACTGCTGAAACAAAAGGAGTGAACTTGAAAGGACCACCACTGCCCACTTGTGTAATCAATTTATAGATGTCAAGACTGTACAGAGATGGTTATCCTGCTCTGTTCGAGGAGTGGTGACATGCTACCACCCTGCAGCCAGCCCTCTCCCCCTCCTCTGCTTTGGGGGAGCTGCTTGGGCACACAGTAGATGTAGCTGATAATATTAAGTGACAGTTCTGAACCGTAGTAGTCAAATGTGTTCAGCTTGTTCAGCTTTAGACTTCGGGGAAGAAATCAAACATACATTCTTCTCTAATGCGAGGGACCTCGTGGTTGATCAAGAGAGATTTATCCGTTCTTCACCAGCCAGCTCTCTATGGTAACTGGAGCCTCAAAGCCTTGCTGGAGGTTAAGGGCAGGGGGGTTACAAGCAAGGAAAAGGGCTACACGTGGATAAAACGGGTCATTTCCTCTCCCTTCTGTTGTCACTACAGAGCAACACCCTTCGATTCATAAAACTAACTAATGTACAAGAAAAATGTGCAGACCTTGTGTGTCACCACCTTGGCAAACTTTTCTCAGCACTGACAAAATACACCTGGATAGAACTCTGAGCAGGCTGCTTGATGATGGCAATGAGCTGACATGTTTGTTTTTAAAAAAACCTCTCCTGAAATACAAATTTTGATACATTCCCCTCAAAAAAAAATAGATAATTGTTCCAGGTAAATAACTACCCTTTCTTACTAAGATTTAAATTGAGCTGAAATGTTAACCAAAAAATAGTCTGAAATCTAACATTTTTTCTGTTGATGGAGGGTTCTTGTGAAACGAATAACTATGCCCTGCAGGATCACAGTGTTTTGTAGCCAAGGCAGGGACAGTCTGTGATGCTGCCTCCCAATACCTTCCCCACAGGGCTTGTTTTAGCACGCAGCTGTCCGCTTAGTGGCTCCAAGCAAGCTTTTCTTAGAAAGATGTACAAATCTGCCAGAGCAATTTCTGCCTTGACCCATCCAGAACTCGTGTTTCTCAAAGGCTGCGCTTAGATGGGGTCCACAAGGGGGAAGCTCAGCCAGGTCCCAACCTCTCATGTGCACTATGGAAAACTTGCTTTTCCCCTGGCACTATCACATCCCCTTGTCCTTTACTCCATGGGAAAAAGGCAGATAAGTGAAAGCTGTGTTTTGTGGAAGAGGAGAAACCAGGGTTTCTCTCTGTTCTCTCCAGTCCCAGCCAACATAATATACATGATTAAGTCTCTAAAATGTTAGTCTGTTTTTTCATCTGGATCCTTGGATTTGATTTTGCCTCAGGCAAGGTAAAGAGAAAAGTCATCGAAACACAGTTTTCTGTGGTGTGCAACCTTTACAGCGTCACAAGGTACTTGCCTAGGATGGCCAAAATAATTTATTAAGGACTTTAAGATTTATTTGTGAATAAACCTGATTGTTCTACCAGAGACCTGTGCTGCAGCCAAAGGGCCGAAATGGTGAGGTAGATCAGCTGAGGAGCTGAAACGGGTGGGAAGAAAAAACACACACATGTGGTCAAACCTCCGAGCGCTGTCCCTAGAGCAGCGGGAGAGAGCTGGTGATGAACAGACAGGGCTCATTGCTGGTTTCCTGAGCCCTCACCCATCAGGAAGCCGGGCACTTTGGGGACACCAGCCGGGGGTTTTGCTCTGCGGTGCAGGTCTGACTCTCCAACTCCAGAGCTTCTGTGCAGCTCAGCTGCTCTGCCAGCTTAGCAGGCACAAAATCCTTGCTGGTAAAAAGGGGCATGAGGATAGGGTCAAATCCTTCACCTTTCTCAGTGTGCTCGTATGCTTTCTAGAAGCCAGTGGGCTGTGCAGTGCACTCTGGACTCCTTGTGCTAATAAAGAAGGTAAATGCAATTATTTATATTGGGAGTCTGGCTGAGGGGCGAAGAAGGTGCATGGGGACAGGAGCACGGGGAGAGGATGGGCTGGGCTCGGCAAGCGGGCAGGTGCTAGAGAGGGGCAACTCAGAGGCTGCCAAGTCTGGGGAGGAAAAGTGGGTGTCTGGGCCACCGCTCGCCGCTGCCGCAGTGCCACATTTGTGCAGGACTGTTCGTACCAGTCTGGGGGAAGTGGTGATGGTCCCTGTGCCCCAGGGTCCCCTCCTGCCCCTCTGCACAGCTGGGCAGCTCTCTGGCATGAGCAAGGGCAAGAGAAAGGACCTTTTTCCTTGGCTGAGTATTCCACCTGGGTTGTATTGAGTCTCTCCTGACCATTGGCCTGATGCTACTTTCAGGGTAAGAGGCATGATGGTCTCTGCAGAATGTGTTGTAAATACAGGTGTAAGAAAGAAAATAATTTCTGCCATTGTGTGTTGGCTTCACTGTGCATTCTGCATTCCCTCTTAATGTGACTAATATTCTTTTTTTCCTGGATAATGCTGAAACAGACTCTTCCTTTTTCTGGAGTAACTTATTTTTGTGAGTCTTCCATTACCTCATTCATATAAGATCCCTAATTGGGCCAAAATATGAGCCGGTTGTGTGGGTTTTTTCCCCCTTGATATACTGGACCCTTCAAAATGACAGCTTTGCAAAACAAATGATAGCTGAGCAGAAAGTGTTAAAAATCTCCACTAAAATAGTCATTCTACTGCACTACAGCCTTTAGCACCCATAAATATGAGTTCTGGTATCTTTCTTCTCCCTGGTTTTGTACACGGTAGCAAGTGCTACCTTTCTAATGCAGCGTTACATTAAATGGTGCAGTTTGACCTCTGCACTCCCAGTGCCTGTCACACCACTGCAGTCGTGGATGTGGCAGCGCTTCAGTGCTAAACTTGTTTTAGAGATGTGCCAGTGGACAGTGAAAGTATGTTTTGTGCGGTTAGCTGATACAGAGTTTCTGCCTGTGAGAATACTCTGAAGCAATATTCAGCCACTTCAGAGCAGTAAGAATTAAGTAAATTTTTTTAAAGGTATACATGGCTTCCTACAGATGGGTGTATGTGTTTCTGAACCCCGAATGCCTGTGTGTGCTGCAGACTGGCACCTGAGTGGGGCTGGAGTTGTCCGTGCTGCCTTTTCAGTGCTGTGGGCTGGAGGAGCTGGGGTGATGGAGTGAACCTTGATGGTCTCTGAGGCATTTTCCCCTTGTACCAGGACCCCTCCGGTGTGCTGCACACCTCTAGAGCAAACTTGGGAGGAAATGTAAAATAAATACTATATGCCAGCAAAACGAATGATTTCTGGGAAGAAGTGGTATAAATACAAGCTCTTGTCTTGAATCTGGTTTCCAAACAAACAAAACTCTAAACTCCAACACCTACATACCGATCAGTGCTTTTGATTAACTTCAGTCATTTGAGTGTTTCTTCATCCCTATTTCCCATGTAACTGCACGTTTGTTATGTGCCAAGGAGTCCAGATGACATCCCAGCCAGCTTCTGCTGCTTTCTTTCAACTTCATACCTGGAATTGAAGTTCACACAATATTTTCAGCCTCCTGCCCCCACAAAAAAAAGGGGGGAAAAAAAGAGAAAGAAAAAGAGTGAGGAAGTAGAAGGGCAGGAGGAGAAAAGACAAACAAAAAATACAGTTAGCTTAAAAATATCTCTGCTTGATGGAGGCTAAAAGGTGGCAGCTGTGCCAAAGTAGTGGACCCTAAATCGTTGAGGAAAAGAGAGCAGGGAAAGCTCTGATTGCTTCTGGTACAGTAGTGAATGTGCGCTCTCAGCCATAAATCAAGCAAGCTTAAAAAAAAAAAAAGACTCAATCAAGGCAATAATGGCCTCCACTTCACAATCAGACAAGTGCTCCTACTTCAGAAATCTTACCATTTAAGGCTGATTGCTAACCCTGGCCTCATTTCTAATCTAAAGGGCGAGTAATAATTTGGAAAAGGAATTATAACAACTTCCCAACCATTTGGTAAATCGTTATTATTTCAGAGGGGTGTTGGGAGGCTGTTGCTGTTTGTCAGACAGTTTTTCCCTGCTGCTGCTCTACCACTTCCATCGCACTGATTCTTGCTAATGTCAGACTAGAAGGAAAGAAATACACAGCAAAAATATATAAGAAAGAAAAGCCCAGTGCGACATTCTGATCACAGGTCTTCAGCGAGTTACAAGTTTAGATGAAGGCACACAAAGAGAGAAGAAACGTCTCCTTCTTTGTTACTGTACAGTGCCCACAGCATTCTGTTGGGATGAAGGATTGTGCAAAGCAGGGATGCTCTTTCTACTCCAAGAGCTCTTGCTGGAGTTTTCTTGGGTGGGAAGCTCTCTGCTTCAGAAAGGCCCCGAGTGCCTGGGATGCTTCTGTGCCTGGGGTGCTGCAGTGCCTGGGTTGCTGTGGGGCCAAGGAAGCTGTGGGGCTTGGGGTGCTGCAGCAGCCTCCACACAGGCCATCGAGGTGCTGGGACAGCTGCCACACTCCTGGATGGCAGTGGTGCTGCCTCGACCCTCACACTCAGGGGCTCCCCAGCCTGATGGGGATGAGGCTTTATTGGCCTGGTGCCACCTACACCGTTCCTCAGATGCAGTGCCACCAGAGACTATATTAATAATTTAACCAACAGGCTATCAAGAAGAGAAATGCAAGTTATATTAATGTAGAACCCTGACACCTTAATTACATTTATCGCACTTGTTTTCCTGTTTCAAGCATGCAGAATTGCATGTGCAAATATTTCAATATTTATGTAAATATTTATTCAAACGTCTGCTACGGATCTGTTGTGATATTTGTGTATGTTTTTTTCTAGGAAGAAAGCCCTGAATGACAGGATTTGGGCAATGTGCATTCCTGCCATGAATTTGGGGATTGCCACACCACAGAACACGGGAGTCCATCAGCCTCTTTTCTAAACAACAAAGCATTGAAAAACAGATGCAATGTGACCCAGAGTGAAAAGAACGAGGGAGATCTGTGCCCGGCTTTACCTAGGTTAGTGGATCCTGCTGAAATCATGACAGTGTTTTGATAACAGCAGGCATCTGTGACCAAAATACCTCTTATTCTAGAGAATCGAGGATAAAACTGGATGCCATAATTTCCCTCATGACTGTGATACATTGTGGGAATAGTCAGTAGATTTTGGAGGATCGCAAAATTTCATTCACTGACTCAGGAGTTAAATGCAGCACCAGCTTTAACGCACATTATAAACCTTAAAGCTGGTTTGCCTTGTGAAGGGATCTGCTGCCACGGTTATTTCAGTCTGTCTTTTAAACATGATTTGAAGACAGACGGATTCAACAATTTTCAGTGACCTAGTGAAATCTGAACTGCTTATTGCTGGACAAGAAGTATAATGCTTCCATCAAAATAACAACTTGGAATGTGTTTTATTAAATGGAGTCCATCTAATATTTCCCTGGAGCACTGGGGATTTGAAAACACATTCTTGAATTTGAACTTTTGTATCTAGATAATAGGAACAAGGGGAAAATGGTAATTTGTAGTATTTATAAAATATGCATATTTGGGGCCAAATTCTGATCTGGCATAGAACCAGCCACAGTGTTCCTGTATATATTTTCCAAAAGCGGCACATCCCCGGGTGCTGCCTATCATTCCAAGGTGAAGATAGTGCAGCGAAAACATGCAGATCCTGCACAGAGCTCTGTAAAAATTGCTGTATTTTGCTCACTCCTCACTGCTCCATTTCTGCGCCTTTTCTGTGGTGAGTGTCTTTTCAGTGAGGGAAAAACAAAACCAGGTTCAGTCTCAGTGGAAAAATTCTGCCTAAAATATGCCACCAAGGGATGGAAAATAATGGGAAAAAGTAAATTATATGCATAAACTCTGGGTGCATTTCACTTGTAAATATTCCTTGGGTTTTATTAGCAATGTTATGCAAAAATATTTAAATCAGCAGATTATAAAAGAGCAGTACTGCCAGTTTAATATTGATACAGGACCGATCGGGAAGTGGAACACTGCTTAGAAAGCAAAGTGATCCATTCACATCTCAGTTAGTGGAGAAACAGTGGTCAGTCCCAGAAAAAATGGGTTTTGCAGTCGAGCTGTTTAGTAATTCAGGAGTTTAAATTATTCACGCAACATGGTTGGGACAATCCCCAAGGACTGATTTTTCACTTCGGAAGATGGTGGTGTGAGTCCAGCTGGCCCCAGAGAGCACTGAGCAGGGCCAAGGCAGTCCTGACAATGAAACGCAGCGACACTTGTGTTGGGGTCCCTGAGTGAGGTGGCCGTGGTCTGTTATCTGCCTTGGGACTTGTCAGCCCTGTGCCCAGAGCCGTGTTCCATCTTTGCCTCCTGCTACTGGTGCTGCGTCGGTGGGTGACTGCAGTGCGCAGGCATCCCGGGGTTGGGAAAGGGACACTGTGGCATCCTATTCCCTCCAAGCAGAACAAACCCAGGGAACAAGAGCCATTCCAGCGGAACAGCCCGAATAAAACACACGAGGGTTTGTTTAGGGGTTGTGAGTTACAGATGTGGGGGACCCTTGGCTTAACATCCCGGTGTCACTGTTGGAATGGTCACGGAGAAGGGGATGGCGGGTGTTCCTGGCATCGGTGTCAAGGGCACCATGAGCAGGATGCTTCCCGGTTTTGGAAGCTGCCTCTGCAGTTCATGCACTGGGGCAGACGCGGTCCTGCTGAGCGCGTCACACGGTGTGCTCGGTGCGGGATCGCTGCGGAGGGATGGGCACCGCAGGAAGGGCTGGCGGCCCCGGGGGTCTCCCTGTGGTGGGCAGCGTGGCTGTGCTCCTCCCTGAGGCAGCGGGTGCTGCCGTGTGCGGGGTCCAGGTGTGGGATCCTTGTATGGGATCCTTGTGCAAGGTCCATGTATGGGACTGGGTCTGTGTGCGGGTCTGTATGCAGGGTTCGTGTATAGGATTGAGTCCATGTGCGGGGTCCGTGTATGGGATTGGGTCCATGTGTGGGGTCTGTGAGCGGGGTCCGTGTATGGGATTGGGTCCATGTGTGGGGTCCGTGTGCGCGGTCCGCGTGCAGGATCTGTGTATGGGATCAGGTCTATGTGCGGGTCCACGTGTGGGTCCAGGTGTGGGACCCTTGAATGGGATCCGTGTGCGGCATCTGTTTTTGGGACCCTTGTATGGGATCCATGTGCGGGTCCGTGTGTGGGTTCATGTATGGGATCGGGTTGGTGTGCGGGTCCATGTGCGGGTCCGTGTGCAGGATCGGGTCGGTGTGCGGGTCAGTGTGCGGGATCGGGTCGGTGTGCGGGATCGGGTCCGTGTGCGGGTCGGTGTGCGGATCGGTGTGCGGGATCGAGTCGGTGTGCAGGATCGGGTCCGTGTATGGGTCGGTGTGCGGGATCGGGTCGGTGTGCGGGTCCTTGTGCGGGATCGGGTCGGTGTGCGGGATCGGGTCGGTGTGCGGGATCGGGTCGGTGTGCGGGTCGGTGTGCGGGTCGGTGTGCGGGATCGGGTCGGTGTGCGGGATCGGGTCGGTGTGCGGGATCGGGTCGGTGTGCGGGTCGGTGTGCGGGATCGGGTCGGTGTGCGGGATCGGGTCGGTGTGCGGGATCGGGTCGGTGTGCGGGTCGGTGTGCGGGATCGGGTCGGTGTGCGGGATCGGGTCGGTGTGCGGGATCGGGTCGGTGTGCAGACCGTGTCGAGCTCTCTCCGCGGCGGCGGCAGCGCCGCCGGCATCTGTGACCCAGCGCCGCTCTCGCCCATCACCGCGTTTCCCGTGCCACGTCCAAAATACCGTAAAATCGCATTTAAACGGTATTTAGAGAACTCAGCTAGGAAATAACGCGTTTAGGGGAATGAAAGAGCGCGTTCTGCTCGATCGGGCGCAGCCCCGGCGCCTCGGCTGCCACCCGCCCCCGGCTCGGGCTGTTCTGCCCCCTCTCACCCGTCGCGCCTCTTGCCTGTTGGATTTTACCCTTTCTGCTGCCCTGGCCGCGCTGTGCCGAGCCTCTCCCCAGCGGTTCCTCGGCTCCGTGCCGGCTGAGGGGAAAAAAACCCCGAGGAGATGCTCGTCCGCCCCTCGGGGAGGCGCCGGGAGCGGCGCGGCTGCCGGCGAGGTAGCGGTTAAACGACCGGCTTGCTCGCTTCTAGGGTTCTTCTTCAAAGAAATCTAATTACAGGCACTACAAAGCTTGATTACAGTGTTATTCGAGGGAAGAAATTACCTTCTTTTTGACAGAAATTCAATTGGCTTTGAGAACAATATTTCTCTTTTCGTGGGGTAATGCGGAATGAAAACAAAATAAGATATTTC
Source organism: Clamator glandarius (assembly GCA_033459285.1). Taxonomy (NCBI): domain Eukaryota; kingdom Metazoa; phylum Chordata; class Aves; order Cuculiformes; family Cuculidae; genus Clamator; species Clamator glandarius. The sequence goes on from JAUNZM010000039.1 coordinate 5,491,875, forward strand.
TTTTCCCCGGTATAAAATTGACCCAAGTACTGCATCTGCTCAGTTACCGTAGAGAAACCTCACCCAGAAAGCAGAATAAAAGCTTATGTGTAGTTTCTGTGTGGAACTGGGTTATTGTTCTCTGTATTTAAAAAGAGCTGAGGATGCTCTGCTCCTGATGTCTGGATATCTGTCTGCTGCTCTCGCACCAGAGCTGGTTGGTTTAAAATAGCAGTTGTTACAGGCTTTACTTTCTCTTCCTGCAAAGAAATAAAGAAAAAATAGTTCGAGGAAAATTTAGGCATATGATTATCTATTTTTTTTATAGACTCAAATTTCTTTTCAAAGAGAAAAAGCACAGCACACTTCACTGGTGTTGCTTCCAACCAGAAAGTGAAATGCCCTCCTTAATATCACATTGTATAAAATCAAATTGAGAAGATACTGCAAAGTAATTGTGTATTTTCAGTAACCAGAAATATCAAAGACTTTCTAAGACTCCATGGCAAGGTATATTCAAGAGTACAAAATTGTTTTAAAAATTTGAGACTAAATTTTATACAATTGCATGTAGTTGTTAAGTGCAGAAATGCAGGGAAATTCAAGTAAAGGATTAATAGGAGTGGTGGCTGAGAATGGATAACCCATGCTATCCTGAGGCTTTAACTCCATTTGAAAACAGTGCTTTTTACTGCAATCTGATGCTGTTACTGTTATGTTCTTGTAAACTGATCTAAGTACTCAAGCTTCAGAGGAAGAAGCCATTTCAAGCAAATACTTGTGCTTGTGACATCTGTGATTTGTATATAAAGCATTATCGCTGAGTGACTCCCGTGCTGAAGTGCCTGCCGGATGCTGTTCCTGAGCAGGACTCTAATGTCAGGAACAGCAACCTGAAGTGATTTTCTGGTATGGATGACAAATGTTATGGTGAGAGAAGACCATCAGTTACTGGAGGGAATGAACACAGCTGCCTCACCAGAAACAATTGAATGCAAAGTGAATGAGACTGTAATTTTAAATGTTCCAATATTTAGCACAGCAATTACGAAAGTCAGGCTGAAAATACCATTTTGTTAATTATGGCGAAGCCCACTTAGAAAATGGTAAAGATTTGCCAGTTTTAGGAATCTTGTTGTTTCTCAGTAAGTTTCTCTTCTGCCATGAACCCCAGAATTCCCTTTCCAAAGGCTCCATGCAGCCTTCCTGTCAACTGGGATCCCTGTAGTCTGCACTTGAGTAATGTATTTAGGGCATGACAGAATTAGTTGCAGGAGCTGGAAATAAAACACAGCTTGACAAAATTAATCTCAAAAGGAACTTGTGAAAGTTGGGTAAGACTCAGGAGAACTGTGGTTATCCCCTAGAATCGGCGCTGATAAGGGCAGTGGTGCAGGGAGCACCTCCCCAGCAAGGCTGCAGGACCCCTGAAACTCCCCTTGGTATCGCTTCTGGAATATTTAGGGGAGGAAAAAAAAATAAGAAAAACTTTGTAATAACTGTTTGATCATTTAGGCAGTGAGGATTCTCTAATTTCACTGAGAATCATACAACTACATATTTTTTCTTGTTGTGGGGTCTTGTTTTGATTTTTTGTATGAGGTCCCCAACAGCCTTCAATAATTGGAGTTAACAGGTATAAAGCCACAAGATGACCATAGTTAGGGTCACCTTTCTGGGTTAAGACTGACAAAAAATGTCCCTGAATTTGATATATAACTTTTAAGAGGTACATGGGATCACATTGCACAGCAGTTGCTGGCAAACCTTATTTCTGAGAATGTAAATCCTGCACGGGCTGTTACACGCTGTCAAGGTCTGGGCATTATTGTAGTGCTTGGATTAATTTTTTTAAAGAAAAAAAAAAGTAAAAGAAAAAAGGAGCTTCCCAAAAATGAACTAGTCACACTAAATACCTTTTCCTCCCAACGCACCGTCCCACAGCTCTGCCCTTGAAAGCACACCGGCATCCTGGGTTATGCATAAAATTAGTATCCATGCTCCCTCTCCCACCTTGCACAGGTGCAGTCATGACCGTACACAGTTGGAAGTAAAGCCTTCTCCAAGTTCTGACGCAGGCTGCTTCAGACACCGCAGTGGCAACTCTTTGGGCTAGGGTTGAAGTCTGATGCAGTTTCTTCCCATCTCTGCTTTTTCAGTACTAAATTTTTATCTTCCCATATATGGGGCAAGGTGACAGCACCGTGAAGTGCATGGCAATGGCTCCCATTCATTAATGACATCTGCAATCCCTTGCAGGGTTGCCAACAGATCAGAGCCAGACCTTGCCAGCGTCGCTTGGGATGTAGAAGATTGTTCTGACTGCTCCAAGCAAACCCTCTACAATCCACCCACACCCCAATAACATGTGGCAGAGCCACATCCCCAGGCCTTGAGGAGCTGCTGACTCCAGCTGCCGTGGGGACCCTCGGCTGCTCCCACCTGTGGTCCTGCTGTTGTACAGGCTGTGGGATCCCAGGTTCATTTGTCCTCGTGGCGGCAGACCCTCCACCCATTCCAAGCCCACCAGCACTCAGCACTTGCTGAAAGCCTCCCAGCAAGCAGCTCCTCAGCATTACAAATAGTTCCCCCAATTCAATCAGAATTACACGAGGATTAGTCCACCCAGATACAAAGGCTTCTTGCAATATTTCAAGACCTTATGTACAGTCACCTCACAGGCTGATTTTCTTTCATCTTCAGAAACTCATCATTAGTGCCTCACCCCCTCCACAAAGGAGGAAAATTGTAGTGACCACTTTTTTTGTTGTTTGTCCAATTTGTGCTTGCAGCCAGCAGCCAAGAGCAGCATCAACCTCCAAGTACCTCACTTGACACAACCACAACCTTCTTACATGGATGGAATCGCATTTTCTTGATCACCTTGCCACACTCCTGCTGAGATCCTTCGAGCCACCAGAAACAGAGTGAAAGCACACGCACTGAACTGCTCAGGCTGTACATTAGAAACACCACAAGCAACACAAAAGGCTCAAGTTTATTTTTTCTGGCATGCCTGCTGCTGGAAACACAGCCCAACAAGTCTTCCAGAATCTATTTAAAACACCAATTACTTTTCCCTTTAGCTGCCACTTTGTATGTCAAATTTTTTTTTTACAGTGGAATTAAAACAACCCCAAGACATAAGTTTACGTAATGGAAACAATGACAACTCCCTGCTCTGTGAACTTGGAGCTACCGCACCAAATAAACCATTTCCTTCAGTCAGGGCCTTGTTTTGCAGTGTTAGCATTACTAGGGTCATAAAAAGCAGGGCAGGCTCAGGATTCATTGCTGCTAATGTTCACAAATTCACCATTGTTCTGCAAAATACAGCTGGAGTACGGAGTGAATTTTCCAGGAGTGCAATACAGGAATGCGCACATTATTGCACTGGTTTGTGTTTAACAGTTGTTGAGTGCCGATAGTTCACAGCCTGGGAAGAAAGCCTGTTAGGGTACACGTCAGATGACCTTATGCCCAACAGCTAGAATAGAAGCCGGGCACCTGCCACACGGGATGAGATGTAAGGGAGCAAACAGACCATCAATGTACAGAGCTGCCTACAAGATGCAAAGGAAAATAACACTCAATGGCCACTGGCCAAAGGACACAGAACATGGGAACACAGTGGGTTGGAGCCTGAAACACAGCAAAGTGCAGGAAAACAGCATCAACATTGCTGCCCAGCGCAACGGCCAGAAAGGGTCCAGGACACAGTGGGTGAAGCTGGCACAGAGCAGGACCCAACTTCTAGTCTTCTGTTCTTATCTCCACACCAGAAACTGTTCTTCAGCTGGCTGACACATAGCTTTGTCCTGTTCTGAGATGGGCATCTGTCCGGCTGGCAAAGCTCCTACAGGGATTAAAAACCTTCAAGGATAACAACTAGGCTTTTAGAGTTTCTCTGGTCTGTGAAAATCAGAAGGCCTAAACTCAATATGTAGACACAAAAAGCCACCACTGAGGACATGGCCAAAGGCTGTACCAAACCAGTTATTTCTGTGATAACTAGCAGGCAGAGTAAAAGACAGTGCTTTTAAAAAAACAAGGCCCAAAACCTTCTAAGGTTTTGTTCTCTGGCATTGAACCTGTGCACAATTCTGTTTAATTACCTTTTTTTTTCTTGTAAACATCCATGGCAGTATTACTGCTTAGAACAGAGCAGTATTTCTCTCTTACAAAGAGCATTACAATTGTTATTCAGTTTGCTTTAGTCTAGATCATGATATCAGCAAAAATATCAAGACTGTTTTCTATATCATCCTCAGGCTCCAGCTCTTCATGCTGATTCTTGGGAGAGGTGCATACACTTTGTTTGTGAACTGTCTTCCTCTTCCTTCTGTGAACATACAGACAGCGACTTCTCTCCATCCCCTCAGAAGGCAAGTCATTTGCACCGGAGGCAGTTTCCAAAGCTGACTCTAAGCTTTTGTAGAATCTAGAAAGAAACAAATGCTTTTGTAATATCACCAAAACGTGCCAAGAGAAGAAAATTGCTACTGACACTGAGATGTTCTAGCCAACACTAGAAGGATAATCAGAAATACCAGTGCATGTCCTTGTGTGTGTCCCGCTACTCCGCTCTGTAATGCCTGGATGTTAGCAATCAATTAGTGGAGGCACTCAAGTGCCAATAAGACCCTGTTAACCCTACAGAAACTAGAGACAGTATCAGGTTAAATGTCTAATGAATGACAGCATTAGCAATCAAAAGGACTGCTACTATGAGCAGTCACTGCTAACTTTAACAACTACAGAGATTCCCAATGGACATACAAAAAGAAACTGCTCTGATTATTTGTATATAGGTACCTCACCAGTATCCGTATCCCTCATACTCAGGCACTTCTGCTTGTTCTCTTCCTCAGCTGGACACAAATGTAGTGTGTGTAACCTTCCACCACCCTCAAAACCCATCAGTTTTGGAAACTATACAAAGCATTTAGTGGTTTAAAGCGTGTATTGCCATCTGAATTCTACTGAGATGGCCACTGTGTTAGAATAACAAATGCTGTTAACATTAGAAAAGAAACTCAAGCCACACTCCATAACAAAGTCTGCAAACTCATGTTGCTTACAGGTTTTACCTTAAATACTTTATAGCCTTCGGAGCTCAAACAATTAATTAAAATAGTATTTTAGACATTGTGGGAGCTCTCTAGTTTGTGTTTTGTTTTTTATTTTATTTAAACTTAATCTCTCCTATGCGTTTTTCACTTTCAGATTTAGATGTAATGAACAGGACTAGTGGAATCCAACAAACCTGTCAATCCTCCTTATGTTTTCTTCCATTTTCTGATTAGCTACACGTATCAGAAATTCAATATATTCTTCAGAGACCATCAATTTCCCCTTGTGGCTCAATGGAACTTCTAAGCAATGAGTGCTCCGGACAGCCTAAAAACATACAGAGAAGGATTTCTCTAGAATAGTTCTTTATTTTATGAAGGTTATTTGAATAATACGGGGAATTTATTAAAGGAAAAAAACTACTCTTCCACACAATTGGTTAGTTTGCTGTCAAATTAGGCAGAAAGAATTTGCAGTGCTACAGCATGGCCTGTGAAAGCAGTCAATTACATTACAGCTCAGATCTTGGCTTGTAAAAAATCTGAGGCTACAAGTAATGACGGGATTTTGTTATATTCCTTACAGGTCAGTGGAAAAGTCCTTACCATCATAATTTTTCCTCCTCTGCTAACTGTAATACCAGAGTTCCTGAATCCAGAATCAACAGCCACTGAATGCTGAGGGAAAAAAAAAAGATACCTTAAACAAGTCTCACACACTTTCATTGCAAGGAATAATTCCCAGTGGGTTGCAATGCAGCTCATAATCTCAGTTTTGCATAAACTTATTCCAAACCACCTCCCCAGATTAATACAAGAAAATAATTACATTAAAACGTTTTTAAGATCAATACTATAAAAGCAGCTAATCAGCTCTCTTCTAGATCAATGAGGGAACAAACACATCATGCGTTATTCTCTGGAGTCAGTCTAGAAAAGTAGAAGGCAAACGTACTATTCAATGAGCTGCAACACAGGAGCCAAATGGCCTGGCTGGCAGCAAAATGCTGTCTACAGACACCATCACTTTCAGCCCACGAATGCAACCTGAGCTTGCTGGGAAAGTTTTTTAGCAGGCAACCTGCTTCAGCTTGCAGACTGAATTGCAGTTGAGTAATTTTGATTTTAAAATGGAAAGCAAAAATCTCTACTCACTTTAAAACTGTGTTTTCTTCATTAGCTTAGTTTTAATACCTTGGTTATTAAACACATAGCACATCTGGGACTATTCTAAAGTGCTAGAGCTTGCTCAAGAGCCAACACTTTTACCTTTGCAGCATGGAATATAAGAGAACAACATTGTGACACTGTTACTTGATGTAATTTTACCAGAAGCTGTGCATCCTGCATCTCTTGACACTGCACATGAAGAACAAATGGTTCAAACTTGAGCACAACATCACCAGTAGTTTTCTCTAGTGCTGCCATCTGGAAAAAACAACAAAATATTTATATTAACACTGGAGATGGGCTACAAAAAAAAAAAAGAAAAAGAAATAAAGTACTTAATCATGTGTGAAACAAGCATTAAAATACAGCCCATGAATTCCAAGGAATCAAGTTCAGCTGCTTCTAATTTTTTGTTGCTTGTAATACACAGAAATCCCATGGATTTCCATGATTCAGCTTACTAAGCTTGAGATTTGATAGCAATTCATAGCAATAGAAACTTTAACAATGTATGCTTCTCCGTTTGTGTCTTCCTACATGCAAACAAATAGATACAGTCAGACAACACAGACTGAGGGTTGTGTTGCTGCAACTATGTGAAACACAACCACAACTATTCAGTTATTTTAAAACTGTTCTTTAAAATCAAAGACATTTACTTCTGAAGCACATTCCTCAAATTTAGAAACTCGCTCAGGTTCATCAGATTAAATTGTGGCCTAACAGACTCGATCACATTTGAATCCTAGTTTAAATAATAATACCTACAAAGGTAAAAAAAAAAATCAAAGTTGAAATTAGATGCGTAAACACATACGACAAGGAAAAAAAAAAAAAAGAAGGAAGTAACTTTATAATTGTAAAATGCAAGACATTACCTCCAGACCCCACCCCCAGCTATGCCAGAAGACTCAGATGCTAATGGCAATTTTTCTTGGATTTGCAAGTGTGGAGAAAGCTGTATGACATTCTGCAGGGCTTATCAGTACAATTTCCCTACTCTTCTATGCTATCTTTTTTGCAGAGCAGCCCTAAGGGCTGATATTACTTTTTTCCATACAGAAAAGTTGCTCTGAGACAGTTATATTACTTATTTCATTTTATGATTATTTAACCATAAGAACCATTTCCCCCCTGTTTGCCTTCACTTGCTCAATTTACAGCACTAAGAAATGTGCTGTGTTAACTGGAGAGAAATCAGCTGTTTCCCTTTCCTTTGCTGTCTTGTCCAGCCCTTCTCACCTTTCTTGTAAAATGAAAATATTCAATAAAATAATCAGATTCATATGCTTTTTTAAGACATGATGGCATAAAAGAAGACTGCTGAAGTAGCACTCTCCGCTTTCCTTCAAACATTGAAAACTATTTAAATGTGTTTGCGGAGAATCTCCTCTGTAAATGTTCCTATTTTAAGTTGGAAGCTGGTCTTTCTGAACAGCCAAGTTTTTAGGCAACTAGAGTACTGTTTATTTTTAAATTAGAGTGCTGATTCATCTCAGTAACAGTCATAAAAACACCGAAACATTTCTTTTCATTTACATGCCATTTTTCCCATGACATTAGGAATTCTGCATTACATAAATACAGAAGTTGTACCATAACGTTCTCTTACCACATCGTCTTTGCTACACATTTCATGTGTTACCATGAGCCAGGTGCAGTTTTTCTTCTGGATCTCGCAGCTGTTTATATCCTGGAGATGGAGAGAAAGAATTAAAGTGACACTACAGATACATGATCTTTGATTTTGTGTAAAGAAAGCAGTCCTTCATGATAAATAACGTTGCTTTTAAAAAAGCATGTTTTCTCAAGGTATGGAAATATATTCATATAGGAGTAGTTTAAAACTGATTTATCCATGATCCTCATGGAAGAATGGAATGTAATCCCGAGGGACCTGGACAGGCTGGAGATATGGGCCTGGGCAAACCTCATGAGGTTCAACAAGGCCAAGGTCTTACACCTGGGTCGGGGCAATCCTTGATTTCAATACAGGAGGGGATGATGGGATTGAGAGCAGCCCTGCAGAGAAGGACTTTGGGGTGCTGGTTGATCAGAAGCTCAACATAAGCCAGCAATGTGCACTCACAGCCCAGAAGGCCAACCGGGTCCTGGGCTGCACCAAAAGAAGCAGCCAGCAGGGCGACTGAGGTGATTCTGCCCCTCTATTCCTCTCTTGTGAGACACCACCTGGAGTATTGTCTCCAGTTCTGGAATCCTCAGTATAAGAAGGATATGGACCTGTTGGAACGGGTCCAGAGGAGGGCTACAAAGATGATTAGAGGGCTGGAGCACCTCTGCCGTGAGGACAGGCTGAGAGTTGGGGTTGTTCATCCTGGAGAAGAGAAGGCTCCGAGAAGACCTTCTAGTGACCTTCCAGTACCTGAAGGGAGCTACAAAAAAGCTGGGATGGGCCTGTTCACCAAGGTTTGTGATGACAGGATTAGGGGGAATGGATATAAACTAGAGAGGGGCAGATTTAAGCTAGACATGAGGAGGAATTTCTTCACAGTGAGAGTGGTGAGACATTAGCACAGGTTGCCCAGGGAAGCTGTGGCTGCCCCATCCCTGGAGGTGTTCAAGGCCAGGCTGGATGGGGCCTTGGGCAGCCTGGTCTGGTGAGATGTCCCTGCCCATGGGGTTGGAATTAGATGATCTTTAAGGTCCTTCCCAACCCAAACTATTCTATGATTCTATTCCAAGTCAGACAAAGCGGCGAGAGCATGGTCTCGCACTGGAAGGATTTAAGTCTCAGCAATTAATATAAGAACCTGGAGCAGAAACAGCTAGCGGGACCCCCGGACCCCCGGCACCCTCCGCCGGTCGCGGCGGGACTCACGGCGGTGCCGCCCTGCAGCAGGACGAGGCGGCCCGAGCAGGAGCTGGTAGTGCAGAACGGGTCTCGGGCGTTGAGGAGCCGCACCACGGGGGCGACGCGCTCGTCCAGGCCGCCCTTCCTGCTGCCGTCCGCCCGCGCCAGCCGCTCCGCCTTCCACCGCGCGAAGGCCGCCATGAGGGACCCGACCCGGCCCACGGCAGCCCGCGCGGGACAAACCTTCTCGGGGACGGCCGCGGGGCGGGGCTCGGGGCTCCCGTCACCGCCCCCCTCGTCGTCCCGGGCCCGCTTCGCGCCGTGGGCGGCAGCGCTGCCGAGGTAGGCGGCGCGCGGGGGGCTGCCCGTGCCGGCTGTCCCCAGGGCTCGGGGCCCGGCTCCGCAAGCCCAGGCGGACACGGCCGCGGGGCTGCGACCGGGGCTGGCCCTGCCGGCAGGAAGGGGGCCCGGGACTCCGGCGGCGGCAGGCGGGGCGGGGCCTATCTGAGGGTCGCGCTAGGGGGCGTGGCCTGCTGGCGAGGGGCGTGGCCTGTCGGTGAAAGGGTGTCCGGGCGGGGTCTCTGAGGGCCGTGCTTTGGGGTGAGGGCTGGTTTGCGTACGGCTTGTTGGCTCGTCGTGGAGCGGCTCCGCGTCGCGTTTCCTCGCCGAGCAGGTGCTGAGCGTCCCGGAAACCGGGTCGGGCCCCTCTTATCTGGCCCTGCCTCTGCTTCCCATGGAGGACGGGGTCCCCTTCCCCTTTGGCCCGGCTGCTGGTGGCTGCTCTGAGGCGAGGGAGGCCCCGACCCCGCCCCGTGTCCTCGAGGCGCGGGGAGGCTGAGTTCCGCCCCTGCCGCGCGTCGGGGCGATCTGCGGATAGGGGATGATGTGATTGAGAGCTGCCCTGCCGAGAAAGACTCCGGGTGCTGGACGATGTGAAGCTCGACATGAGCCGGCAGTGTGCGCTCGCAGCCCAGAAGGCCAGCCGTGTCCTGGACCGCATCAGAAGAAGTGTAGCCAGCAGGGGGAGGGAGGTGATTCTGCCTCTCTATTCCTCTCTCATGTGAGACCCCTCCTGGAGTATTATGTCCAGTTCTGGAATCCCCAGCATAAGAAGGATATGAAACTGTTGGAACGGGTCTAGAAAAGAGCTGCGCACCTCCCATATGAGGACGAGCTGAGAGAGTTGGGGTTGTTCAGCTTGGAGAAAAGAAGGCTCCAGGGAGACCTTATAGCGACCTTCCAGTACCTGAAGGGGGTGTACAGGAAACTGGGAGAGGGGCTTTTTATGGCTTTAAATTGGAGAGGGGAAGATTTAGACTAGATGTTAGGAAGACATTCTTCACAATGAGGGTGGTGAGGCACTGGCACAGGTTGCCCAGGGAAGATGTGGCTGCCCCATCCCTGAAGGTGTTCAAGGCCAGGTTGGATGGGCCTTGAGTACCCTAGCCTGGTGAGAGGAGGACCCCTCATGGCAGGGGAGTTGGAACTGGATGATATTTAAAGCCTGTTCCAAAGCAGACCATTCTATGATTTTATGATCTTGAGGGGCAGAGCTCTCTATACTGGATATGCTGCTGCTGCTGCTTTTCCTGCTCCCCTCCTCCCAGGCTCTGGGCTCTCCTGCCTCCCCATCCTGCCAATGAGTCTTGGAGCCACTGAGATGATGTCTGCCTGCCTGCGGCCACTCCAGCCAGTGCCAGGCTGCTTCTGGTCCTCTGAAGGCGGCCATATCCTAGGCTCATAACCAGGCTGCAGAATAGTTTATTAAAACTCATGGGTCCATTTTTTTTCTGAGCAGAATAGAAGCTGCTTTTTGGTGTGTTATCACAACATTTAAAAGTGACCCATACTGCAGCAATTGCTTGGCAGAGTAGATTTTTGCCACGTCTGAAGGGAAATCTTAGTAGTGTACATCCTTGTGACCAGTGCTCTTTCTGGCTTGAACAGGCAACCAAAACTATGCACGCTTCTTACAGACTAGAGTTAGGAAAAAAAAAACCAGTGTTGAAGTCAGGTCCTTGTAAAAGCTGCAATCATCTTTGAGAAAAGCCTGCCTCTGTCTGCAGCCCTGAGATTCCATAACTGGAGTTGGCCAGCAGTGGGATGTCTTTAAGGTTCCTGTGTGCCTCTGCTGTTCTGTGATTTTTTACTAGGTCACCAGTAAAGTGTCTCTGTCTGAGTGGAGCAACTTGCCGACAGAACAATGTGTAACTGTCCTGTGGTGGGAGAACCGTGCTCATGGTGGTTTGTTGAAACAATGAGGGTGGTTGGAGCAGTTGCACCTCCTAGCGTTGATAAGCTTTCCTTGTGTCCAGCAGTGCCTACGAGCTGTGAGCTGCCACACAGGGCTGTCACATACAGATGCAGTTGTGGAATTAACGACTGGAATCATAAATGTCTGCATTTCAGTCTTTCCTGGCTTGTCTTAATGTTCTAGGGGTACCTTTGTTTGTGATAGCTGATTAATAGATTTTTTTTTTTTTGCCTTTTTTACCTAGAGGTTTAACAGCCTGCAGGAGCGGTGGCTGGAATGTCACTTGGTTAGACAACCCTGTTGGCCTGTGTGCAGCAGGCTTTTTTTTGCTCCTGTTCACAGGAGCTGCTGTAGAAACATTTTTATAGGGAAATTTTTTGCATGTGATTCTCTTAATACCCATAAAGCCCTGCAAGTGGTAGGGTAAATGTTCTGCGTTTTGCAAGTTTTGGGAAAAAAGCCCAAACCAACTCTCCCTCCCCCAGTTTAAATAAAAAGTGAAGCTCTGTTTAATCAGTTGCTTGACAGGTGGTTGTTTGATTTCTTTATTTTGAAAATGCAAAATAAATTATGATGGCAATACCATATTTTTTTTCCCTGCAGATATTCTGATAACTATGGCAGCCACAAGAAATCTGATGAGAGCTGTCAGAGTTTTTGAATTTGGTGGCCCTGAAGTGCTTAAAGTCCAGTCAGATGTCGTAATTCCTGTTCCAAAAGAAAATCAGGTATATATGAGTTCTGTGAACTGAAATAATGGCATTGAATGATAAGAGGTTTACTCAGAACAGAATGAAGAATACAAACCAAACCTTTTCATCTTGAATATGTAGTTTTTTATCAGTGTATTCATACAACCTGAGACATCATGTTTAACAAGTGTGGGCTTTTTACTGTTACATGGGCTACATAATCTATAGAAAGGATTTCCTGAAAATAGCCTTAGTTCAGATTTTTGCTGACCCTGTTAAAAATTTAGTTAAAGTGCTGTGATCCTGTGCGGTGAATTCAATTTCTAAAACTCTTTAATTATCGCTTAAAGATCATCTTTTCTTTAGGTGCTAATTAAAGTCCATGCCTGTGGGGTGAATCCTGTCGAGACATATATTCGTTCTGGGACTTATGCTAGAAAACCAACTTTACCCTACACTCCAGGCTCAGATGTGGCTGGTGTAATTGAAGGGGTTGGAGAACATGTTACTGCATTCAAGGTAAGGTATAGAAAATACATTGGGTTTTAATTCATGATTGTTTATGGGATCCTTTTTGTGGGGTTGCTCTGCTGCTAATCTTGTTTTTTATTGCCTTGCTGGCTTTTTTCACCTTTGCCGGCTAGTGGCAGCACACAGTGAGGTCACCCTGACAGTCCAGAGTGAGAGCTGATGCGATCCATGTGAATGTGCCACAGACACACATCCCGAAAATGCTGAGTAGCCAAGCTCATGCATTTGTATGCTCGAACTGCTTGGCTGCCCTGCAGCAATTACTACCCGGTGTATGCAGACTGGACCCACCCCATCCACATGCTGGGTGTTTATAGAGGTCACCATGCTGGCAGCAGAAGAATCAGAGCTGTGTATCTGTGCCTGCTGTGGGCCCTGGCATTGCTCTGCCAGTGGCCAAGGACCAGGCTGGGTGCTGACTTGGCCCCACAGCTGGTGTTGTGCCGCGGCGCTGGGCATACACGGATGTGCACGTCCACATCACCTGTGGGATTTTGACTTGAGTCAGCCCTGCTGTGGAACAGCAACAATATTGAGGTGTTGTAAGGTTTATTAAGAGAATATCTCTTTTCCACATTTAAGCAAAAATAATTGAGACATGTTTATTTTGTGTTTGTGAAAACTTTTGAGGTTTTGCATTTGGAATCTGTGTTTGGAATTCTCTAGTATTCACATTCATTAAGGTCAATATTAATGAGACAGTAGGTTTGTGTGTAACACTCTAGAGCTGGGGTTCTAATTATGACAGTTTAGGTGTATGAAATTATATGGTCTGTGTTGCATGAGTTGTATATATTAGTATTACAAAAATCCTCTCTGTGACAAATATAATTGATTAGTTTTAATAGGAGAGCTGTTAGAAATAGCCTAAACTTCTGTGAACTGGTTCTTAAAATATATTAAAGAAAAAATAAGGGAGATGATTCATTTCTGTGTTTTCTTCCCCTCCTTTCTAGAAAGGTGACAGGGTTTTTACCATTGGTACGATCTCTGGAGGATATGCAGATTATGCTATTGCTGCGGCTAATAAAGTGTTTCCTTTGTCGGATAAACTGGACTTTAAGCAAGGAGCAGCAGTTGCAATACCCTACTTCACTGCTTATCGTGCTCTTTTCCAAAAGTAAGGTGTCAAATCTAAGTTTATCCATTTTGCTTGTGAATATTTAAAATATTGAAGCCCATATTTTCATTGTCCTCTAAAATGAGAGGAGATCAAAGAGTGGAATTGTTTAAAACTTTGAAGTTAAATTTGTTATGCTGATGGCATTGTCCGGTCATTGTCACCTAGAAGCTAGCACCTGTGTTCACCTGTTACACATTTCTTCTCAAGAGAACAGGCCTGGAAAGGCTTCTCCAATAAGATTCTTGTAATAAAATGTATAACTCTCACTCAGTGCTAATTGTTACTTTAGCCAGTGAAGAACAGGAATAGTTGTAATTTCTTCTAATTCTTCTAATTTCTCTTCTTCCTGAGCCTCTGTGCTAGAGAGGCTTCATGTACAGCCCTGTCTATGCCGTAGGACAGGGTAATGAGTTAAAGCCAGGTTTCATGTCAGCTAGGTGAGAGCTTGGGTCTGGACATCTGGTTTAGTTTGATGGAACAAACTTTTAGAACCAGCATTGTTTACTTTTATGTTCTGTAACAGGTGAAAATCTTTAAGTTCAGTACCAGACCATGACTTGCTGCTAGGCGCGCATTGACATACCCGCACAGTACGTAAATTTATAAGTGATATAGTTTATTTTGCCTCCTTGTTTTCCCAAAGAAGCTGATTGTACCTGTTTAGCCATAACATGAATTGGAAATAATACTGCGTGAAAGATGAGATTTGATGTTAGTTTATACAATCTGATGTGTAACGGCTGTGTACTGCAATCTTCATGCCAATATTTTCTGTTTTCCTCTCAGAGGGCATGCTAAAGCAGGAGAGAGTGTGCTAGTGCATGGAGCCAGTGGGGGGGTAAGTATTTGGAGAAGGCAACTTATAAGAAATGCTGCTTTCTGTCTTTGCATCTGCTTTTGTCTGTGGTATGATTTATGGTCACATTTATATCAATTAGTGGATTAACAAAATTAGGTTTCTGTTTCAGATGATTTAGATGCTTTTTTTTTTTCTGGAGCGTGTCCAGAGAAGGGTGATAAATACGGTGAAGGGGCTGGAGAACAAGTCTTATGAGGAGCAGCTGAGGGAACTGGGGTTGTTTAGCCTGGAGAAGAGAAGAACTTTATTGCTTTCTATAACTACCTGAAAAGAGCTTGTGGAGAGGAGGGAGCTGGCCTCCCAAGTGACAGGGGACAGGACAAGGGGCAGTGGCCTCAAGCTCCAACAGGGGAGGTTCAGGCTGGACATCAGAAAAAAATTTTTCATGGAAAGGGTCATTGGGCACTGGCAGAGGCTGCCCAGGGAGGTGGTTGAGTCACCATCCTTGGAGGATGTGTTTCGGAACATATCCTGTAACTATGGCTGCTGTGGGAGCTGCTGAATCGGTATCCTCGGGAAGCTGAGCAGCTGGGACTGAATCCTGGGCAGGCAGTGTCTGTGTTCCCCGATCTTGCTTTTCCATGCTGCTGCCATGACACAGAGCAACCCCAAGAGATGACATTGCTGTGCCTGGATGACCATTGGCTCCAGCACCAGTTTTTTGTGGAGGCATCCAGCACCGCTAAACATCCTCTGAAGTGCAGAGCTGATACAAGACCCAGAGAATTGGTTTCTAAAGGAATAATTTAATCTGTTTGTGAAAGGTTGATAATGTTAATAAAATTTCTGCTTGCAGGTTTTCTTTGCAGTATATAGTGCTGGTATCAATAGCAGATGATTCTGTGAAGGCAAGAATTTCCTTGGCTTTGTATCAAGTATCTGTGGCCCAGCTTTAACAAACAGACTGCATGGATTTGTATTAAATGCTGATATCACCTGATATCTCTTCAAAAACCCCACAAAGTTTTACTGTATCTCTGTAAATATCTTTTCTTTATTTGACTGTCTCTAAGATGCAAATAACTTATGGCTAAAAAAAATGTTTCCAGGCTAACTTTTTAAATTGGTAAGTTCCAATTTGCTGTTGAAATATATGAAATTGAAAATGCTAAGAAAGAAAGAGAAAAAAGACTTAATTACTTAATTTTTCTTTTTTTGTTTTTTTTTTTTTTTTTCTGCTTTTCTTCTCGCTCACTTCATCCCCTCAGGTTGGAATAGCGACATGTCAGATTGCCAGAGCTTGTGGTTTAAAGGTTTTGGGTACAGCAGGGACTGAGGAGGGCATGAACATAGTCCTGAGAAATGGTGCTCACCAAGTATTTAATCACAGAGAAGCAAATTACATTGATAAAATTAAGGTAAGCATGTATCAGGCCTAGGTGATTCTTCTTAGTAACAGATTGAGCAGTCATTTGCAGGAGTTTTTTAAAGTAGATTTATGTGGGAGTACTGTCTTTTTCATTTCTACACAAGGAAAAACTTTCCCAGGCTAGAACAGCTGAGCTTTCTTCAATGGCGATGGAATTTAGAAACTCTTGCATTCCAGCAATTTCCAATATGGTAGCATATTACAAGTCATCAAGTCAAAATACTCTAAAATAAAATTTATTACCTGTCAGTCTTAGTACAAAGACTGTATTTAAAATTTAATCAATAAATAACACACATTTTACAGTTTATAGGATATGAAATAAACAGTGGTACCCAAGCACTAATTGGACTGATAATAAGGTATTATATCCTGTATAGGAATACACAAGGATGGAAGGAGTTGATATAATAATAGAAATGCTCTCTAACATCAATCTTGCTGCTGACTTACAACTGCTGTCCTGGGCAGGAAGGGTGATGGTAAGTGGTTTTGTCACTTAGTTTGTGCACGTAACACCGCAGTTGAATAGTTATGACTGGAATTCTATTGTAACTTATTTGTAACAGGTTGTGGGCTGTAGAGGTCCCATCGAGATAAATCCCAGAGAAACAATGACTAAGGAATCTAGTATAATTGGAGTCAGTCTGTTTCTTGCAACTGAGGTAGGAAAACTCATCATGAAGCATGTTTTGTTGGCATATTCCAACACCTCTCTGTTTCCGGTTAAAACCTATTGTAGGGATTATTTCACTGTAACTTGTTTGTTCATTCCTTTACATTTTGAGCTAATCTCAGAACATCATAAAATATTTTTGGGTTATGAAATTTGGTTTAACTTTTGCATAAACACTAAATACTTTCCTAGAATGTAAAGGCCCTGTGGTGGTAAATGCTGTCTTTATTACATACAGGAGGAGATGCATGAATGTGCAGCGGCGCTTCTTGATGGCATAGAAGCTGGCTGGCTGAACCCATTTGTGGGCCCAGAATATCCACTGGAGCAAGTAGCTAAGGCTCATGAAGACATTATTCATGGCAGTGGTGCACGAGGAAAGATGGTGCTCCTTCTGTGAAGTCTTTTCCGATTTATTTTATAGCTGTTCTAACTGTATCTTTGCTTACATGATTAATTGGATGTATGGTATAAAACTTACTTCTAATCAGGTTTAACAGTAACAGCAAATGCTGATTTACATTAATTACATTAATCAATTACCAGTCAATTTTCTTTTTTTAATAAGCAGAGTAGTGTATACTCTAAATTAATTTTTGTAGTTCTTTTGGCTGATGTGGAAATAATAAATTTTCTCTGGTGGTGTGGCCTTGTGGTGCAAGGGAAGCAAATAGATCAGACAGGATTGGATCTCTTGCTCTCTGGGAAGTTACAATGAAGCTGCTGGGGGCAGTGCAAAATGATTTTTAACAGATACACGTATGTATAGAACTAACTATACAGATATAACTAGGACTCTGTTAATTTTTTAACCATAATTTGTCTTATTAATTTTTTGTCACAATTTACTTGGAATAAAAGCTTTTACTGTCAAAACAATTCACTTTTGAGCTTACGGCCAAAGAATCTGTCAAATGAGAACTACTCGAACTCAGAGGCGGTTTTGTTTTGCTATGTCTGACTTAGTATCTGAATTGCAAATGTCACACTTAATTCAGAGGGACTGTAACTCTGAAGTTACTTGCTGTTATTGTATTTGCTACTCTGTAGCTGATGATATTGGGAGAAACAGCTAATTCCTTGATAGTAAGTGGCTGAGTAGTGAGGATTTAAATTCTTCCTGCAAACTTTATTAAATTTAAAGTCACCTGAATCTGTGGCTACAGTGAGGAGCAGAGAAAGGCTGAACAGCTTTCCTGGGTGCTGAGATTCGTGTTAGTTCATAAATGAATGTGAATACATTGTTGACCTGATCCAAATACAATGCAGTTAAGGAAGAACAATTTCTTTGTGTTGACAGTTTTTACACTCAAAGTTGGTATTACAGGCACTTCCTTTTAATGATCCGATTCTCTAATGAGTCACTAAGTCATCACTTGCAGATGAGTTTTCTCAACTTCAAGGATGAACTTTTCTGTTCCTCTGAGGAATAGTGAGTCCTTACTGACCAGAAACTTTAATATAGAGGCATTTTTGTCTACAAAGCTTGCTTGCTTTTTAACATTTGATTTAGATTTGTTTAGTTTCATACTATCATAAATCAGCACACGTTCTCTGAATCCAAGTGTAGTTTCCTCAGGCATTGCACTACCTTCTTTGAAGCTGTGATTTTTTTTTTTTTTTTTTTTCTGAAATGGCATTAATTTCTGCTGATGTTTTACTTAATCCCAGCTAAGAAAATAATTGGCAAAATCTTTTGAAATGTCTAGATTTCTTCTCTAGGTTTGTCATCCCCTGTTAAAATATTAAGGTGAGAGAAGAGGTTTTTACAGGGAGGCTTATGGAACTAATTCAGTTAATGTTGGTGGTGAAAGAGCAAAGTCTCAGTGTCAAAGAAGGAAGGAATATTCTTCTAATGGAAGTGAAGTAATGTGAGGAAGACATTGTCCGACACCAAGCTGGTCCCTGTGGAAGTGTATCTCTGGCGTTTTACATTAACCTCTCAGTAGAGAGGAGAGCGCTCCAAGTCCCAGATTCAGACTTGTAATATCAGCCTTTTTCAGGAATGAAAACATCTCTTTTAATGCCATATTTGGGATTGCTACTCAAGTGATAATTTAAACTTACAGGTGAGTAAATTTTCTAACATAGCATAAATACACACACCTCTACAAAGCTGTATTTTTCCCAGGAGGAACTAAGAAAGTGTTTGAATTTCTGATGGGGGTGGATAATACTAAGATATTATAGCTATTAGACATAGGTCTAAAGGAATGTGCTGGATGACTGAGTTAAGTCCTCATTTCTTTCAGGCTGTTTGTCATATAATTGGTTTGGTAAACTACTTGAGCTCCGTCTTCTACAGCAGGCAGATCACAGTGCTGTTTCTTCTGTGCAAATGTAAATGTGAGGTCCTACTGCTATTATACTGAGTCATTTAACTGTTCCTTGTTCATACAAACCTTACAGCCATTGCATCAAATGGATCGTTTTGCCAGGGAAAAAGATGGGAGTGTTTCTGGAGTTAAGTATTTCAAACTAATATTTTAGCAAGTGCTTTTGAAAGTAGTTGCTGGGGAAGAGAAGGGTTATGCAGACTTGGCTGCAGGAGTGCAGTAGCGTGGACCTTGCCTGCCAGTGCCTCAGGTTTGGCATCTGTCACAGCTGGAGGCTGTCTGGATGTCCCAGTGGGCAGATGCTGGCTTCCCTGGAGGTCACAGTTCCAACATGAGTAGGGAGCTGCATTCCCACCTGGTCTGAATTTAAAGGTTTAAGAATGATTAGCCTAGTGTGAGTGATGTGGGTAGGTAGTGTTTAACTGATTATTAAGGTAAAAGGTGCTGATGATTCCTGTTCCTTCTGGCAAAGTTATGGCAGGTAGGGAATCTGTGATTCTGCTTGGCAGCACTGTTAGAAAAAATAAAACGTCTCTTAAAGTGAAGGTACTAAATAGCAGTTAATGGTTAATATGATGATGTGTGTATGAAAACACACATTTCTTTATACACGGTATGTTTTAAAATCTGTAGTTCTTTTTAATTTGTCCTTTGCTCTGAGGGTGTTACAGGAACGAGAGGCTTATGGTTTACACTGACTCCTTTCTTGCTTCAAGCCGCCTCTGCGCTGGAGCTACTGCTCTGAGATGAAATTCAGAGGTGTTTCCTTGTCAATGCAGTTGCTGCTGTTCATAGGACAGGGCAGGGTTTGTTACGGGCTCCTGACCAGAAGGTGTCAGAGGAGTTCTTCTCTTTCTCTGACGCTGCAGGCTTCTCCCGGCAAAGCCGAGCACATTGAACCCGCAGGACTCAGACAGCTGTGTCACAGCATCACAGGATCACTAGGTTGGAAAAGACCCACGGGATCAAGTCCAGCCATTCCTATCAACCATTAAAGCGTGCTCCTCAGCACTTCATCCACCCATCTTTAAATACCTCCAGGGAAGGTGACTGAACCACCTCCCTGGGCAGCTCCTGCCAGTGCCCAGTGACCCTTTCCATGAAAAATTCCTTTCTGATGTTCAGCCAGAACCTCCCCTGGTGGAGCTTGAGGCCATTGCGCCTTGTCCTGTCCCCTGTCACTTGGGAGAAGAGGCCAGTTCCCTCCTCTCTACAACCTCCTTTCAGGTAGTTTTAGAGAGCAATAAGGTCTCCCCTCAGCCTCCTCTTCTGCAGGCTGAACAACCCCAGTTCCCTCAGCTGCTCCTTGTAAGCCTTGTTTTCCGGCCCCTTCACCAGCTTCGTTGCCCTTCTCTGGACTCGCTCCAGAGCCGCAACATCCTTCTTGTAGCGAGGGGCCCAAAGAAGACACGCAATAGAGCATCTAAATTCTTGGTCTATATCTGATGTATGGTACAAATGGAAGGGGTTGTTTTCACTTTGGGACATGCAGCGTGAATAAAAATAACAGCATAGCACTGACCACAAGGTGCAGGGAGGAACAAGGAGCTGCAGGGGCTCTTTTGGAATGTGGGCAGGAGATGGGTGTGAGGGATGAGAGGGCAGTGTTGTCAGTGCTGTGGCAGACATGAACCTGGGCTGCGGCCGTGGGTGGAGGTGCAGCACTGTGCGATCTTGTCATGCTGAAGGTGAGGGGGTCGGGGTTTCCCCACAACTTAGTTCCAGTAGCCCAAACCCTGCATTTCAGTGCAAAGCCACTCTCACTGTGATCTGCCATGGGGAACAGTTGAAGGCGTCCACGGACGCTAGCAGAACACTCCTGTCACTGGAGGGGGCACCACTTTGGCTTGGGAACTGCTGCAGCTGAGCTTCTTGGAGACATTGCTTGTCACATTTCTGACTAATCCTCCAGCTGCGTCTGGTCTGTCACGGCGCCCATCTGGAGAGTCCGCCACCCTAGAGAGGCCTTGGTCCAGCTCTCCTTTTAGAACGTGCCAGCCCCTCCACAGAGCGGAGAGGATGGAGGAAAAGCGGATGGTGGTGCTCTCTGTGATGGGGCTGTGAGTGGTGGGAGAGGCCACACCGGCTCTCACTGCTGCGCTCACCTTTGCACAGACAGGCAGGGCTTGGGGTTCCACACTCGCCTTGTGTATCTGTGCGTGCCACACGTAGTCATGGCAGCATCTGGAAAGGGCGGGTACGTGTATTTCTGAAAGACAGAGGGATGGAATTGCAGCTGTGGTTTGTTAATATCCTTGTACCCAAAATAAATGGTGCTTCAAAAGTATCCCCTTTCCCTTGTAACCGAGTGGTTCCCTGGATGTGTTCCTGCCTTCTTTGTGTGCTCCAGCAGGACAGAAGACATTAATGAGACTTTAATTGCAGCATTGGGAAGATAAGAAAGTCAGGAAGATGTTGATGTTCTTGACAGTTGCTTCTTTTACAAGAGGCAATTCAGTATTGCACAGAGGACCTGAGGACAGCTGAAGTCCTTCAATGTTTCGGAGCTGGTTCATCAGTGAGGGAGGGCTGGCCCTTCTTCACCTTCTCAGTTCAATTGTGCTGTGACCTTGTGATGAAGGGGAAAAACAGGAGCGGGGAAGGATGATGATATCTCCTGCATGGGAGTCAAGCTGGAGACCACTGAAATGCTCCCTTTGGAACTTTCATGTAATTTGTGCTGAGAGAATGGAAATGCGGATGGATATTTGAGCAACCAAGCTGGTGAGGGGGCTGGAGAACAGGCCTTATGAGGAGCGGCTGGGAGAGCTGGGGGTGTTTAGCCTGGAGAGGAGGAGGCTGAGGGGAGACCTCATTGCTCTCTACAACTACCTGAAAGGAGGTTGTGGAGAGGAGGGAGCTGGGCTCTTCTCCCAAGTGACAGGGGACAGGACGAGAGGGAATGGCCTCAAGCTCCGCCAGCGGAGGTTTAGGCTGGACATTAGGAAAAAAATGTTCACGGAAAGGGTCATTGGGCACTGGCAGAGGCTGCCCAGGGGGGTGGTTGAGCCACCTTCCCTGGAGGTGTTTAAGGCACGGGTGGACAAGGTGCTGAGGGGCACGGTTTAGTGTTTGATAGGAATGGTTGGACTCGACGATCCGGTGGGTCTCTTCCAGCCTGGTGATTCCACGATTCTATGATTTGAAACAACTGCGCATCCTCTCACGTCCTGCCGTGTTTTTGAGCTCACAGGCCTGCGTCGTCTGAAAAGGCCTGCGTCGTCCTTCCCTTTTCCTTGCTTTTCTCTCCCTTTCCCCTGAGAGCTCGCAGTTCCCGCAGGGAGAAAGCCCCTCGCGGCCTCTCCTGGCAGCTCGGCCTCGGAGCGCTGCGTGCGGCCGGCGCCGCTGGGGGGCGCTGCCGCTGGGGGTGGGGGGCGGGCCGGCCCGGCAGCCCCGCCCCTCCCCGCCGTGTCCTAGCGACGCGCGGGACGCCGCTGGGAGCGCCTGTCGGCTGCCGCCGCGATGAGCGCCTCGCAGACGAGGTGAGCGGGGCGGGGGCCGGGCCGTCCTTCCCCGTTTGTGTCGGGACGCGGAGCGAGGGTGTGAGGGTGCGGGGGTGCGGCCGGGGGCTGGCTCGGCGTGGAGCCGCGCTGCTCCGAGCCCTGGGGACGGGAGCTCGGGGACCGCGGTGTCCCTGCGTCCCGCGCGGGGGGGACGCTCCGCCTGTCCCCTGACAACGAAGGCGCCGGGCAATAAGCTAAGAATTCGTCGTATCCCCTCCGACCCCTCCTCGGCGTCTGGCTTCGCAGCCGCAGGCTGGGGGGCTCAGAGCATCCACACCGCCCCGAGACGGCGCGAATTACAGATCCTGAGGACCTATGCACGTCCCCATCTCTGTAACATAATTTGACGTGTCCTGTTTGCTGAGTGATGCTCTGGGTAAAGAAACGACCGCGTCCCTTGCTCCTGGCCGTAGCACAAACCGGCAGCAGAGCAAGAGCCTTTTGGCTCCCATTTCCACGCCGAGTTGTGCTCGAGATTGGAACCTGTAGCAAGATTTGCTTGTATAAAAGCCTTTGCAAAAAAAGCGTTGTGCATGAAAATCTCTTTTATGAAGACTTTTATAGGACTCCAAACGAAATACTTAAAACCTTGTTCCTGGAAGGTGGTTTCACTCTAGTTACCGTGAAAGGCACTTTTGGAGTCAGGATGATAGTTTGTTAAAACAGTTTTAGGGAAACAGTTCTGCCGTGGCTGATTGCATTCGTGTCGCAGATGTATCAAGGAATACCTCCAGTCTATATGTGACAGGGAAAACAGTGGGAATTGCAGAGCTGTGGCTTGCAAAGAGCTTGCTGAAGTGGATGGGGAGAGGCCAACACATGTGGGGTTTGCCTCTGCTCCTCAGTCTGGAAACCAGCCAAGAGTGCTAGCCTAGTACAGCAGTCAAATGAGCCACAGGATCACAAAATAATTCGCTTTGCAAAAGACAAGGAGTGTCTCTAGTCTGCTTTGCAAAAGACAAGGAATGTCTCTAGTCTGATGTGCTCACAAGGGCAGCTGACATCAGACCAGGTTGCTTCACTGTGACGGATCCCTGCTGTGGCTGCGCTGACTCCTTCAGCCTCTCCTTACAGGGCGTGTGCTCCGGCTCCACCATCCTGGTGGCCTCCCTGAGCTCATTCCAGTGCATCCATGGCTTCTGTGCACTAGGGCCCAAACCTGGATGCAGCCGTGCACGTGGGGTCTAGTGGGTGACAAGGAAAGGGGATGATCGCTTCCCTCCTGCCAGCTGTGCTCCTCTTATTTCAACTCAGGGTGCTGCTGGCCATCCTCACTGCCTGGTCCTGTGGCTGGCTCACCTCACTCGGCTTGTGCCCCCAGGACTGGCTGGTCCTTTCCAATAGAGCTATGTCCAGCCCGTCTGTCTCCAGCTTGTGCTGTTGCACGGGGTTGTTCCTTCCTGGGTATAGGACTTTCACCTGGCCGTGTTAAACTTCCTAAGGGTCCTGTGCAGCCTTCGGGCAGTGCTGGGTGGGCCACTGTCTGCGTTCCAAAGCTTTGTGCCTGCCTTTGGCTACAGGCAGAGTAAGCTCATTTTTGTCTGCTTGTTAGATCTACGGCTGCCTTTGAGCTCATTGACCATCCCCCGGGGCAAAGTATTCATAAAATAAAGTAGCTTTCACTGAGTATCTGGCCAAAGAATCTTCAGTGGTTTGTCCATGAAATAGTTCAGGTTAGGCAAAGAGCAAAGAGAGCAACCTGAAGCTTTTGAAACAAAAGTGAAAGGCGAAAGTAGCCTGTGTGTCCCTGAGGCAAACAACTGGTAGTCTCATTGAGGTCAGATGGCCAAGGCTGGGGGGGTCTTGCAAATATTTAAGCTGAGATGCAGTGTGGTTTGGAGAGACTGTGACCTTCCTCTTCCTTGGTTATCACCTGAGTAAAACTGTACCCGGGCTGCAGGGTTTTGTGGGCTTGAAATAATGCAATTAATTAATGCTATTCACAGCTAGAATTCACAATGTCTTGACATTCAGGACTTCGTGTCATATACCAGTTCCGCAGAAAATCACTTTGCCACCATCTGCTTTCCTCTGTGGAGACCCTGACAGTCTGTATTTGAATTTGTTCTGTCTGGAGGCTGGCTGAGCCTTTCTTGTTGATGTCCCCAGCAGAAGCAATACCAGATCCATGAGCTTGTTAGAGCGAGGAAGGGTCTCCATTAGGGCAGGACTCCTTGTTTGACTGAAGGAGCAACGAACTCCAGTCAGTCATCATGTAAAACGTGGGAGCTGTAATTCCCTGTGACTCTACCAATCACTAAGTAGAGCTTTGATGATCTCTTAGATTATTTCTTTGGTGAACAGTCAGTGATTTAATTGCACTGTAAATTATTAACTGTGAACATTTGCTTTGCAAACCTGATGCTGGATGCCTACTGTGACTTTGTCCCTTCAAATGAGTAAGAGTGGTTTTAAAGATCATTTTGATACATAGCACAAGCTCCGCACACAGTGCACTGGGCTGTAAGCTGATCAAAACCAGATACAGTTAATAAATAATAATGGTAATGATAATGCAATGAAAATCTGGTATAATACCAAGTGGACACTTCCTTAATTTACTAAAATCCTAGTCACTGGCTCTGGTGTATTTTTTGTTTTGCTTACTCAGGCATCTGCACAGCTGGACTCCCTGCCACTGCAGACGTAATTCCTCCTGTGGGGCTTTGGGCTGAAACGTGTTTTACTTTGGCCCTCAATACATTCTTCTAAAGCAGAACAAATTGTGGCCTTTTTGGTTTGCGCATCCATTCTGTGTGTTAATTTGTCCTTGTACTTGGCTTTATTGATTTATTACTTTTGGGAGGAAAGAAGAGTTGTCTCCAGCAGCAGCAATTTATTTTCCTGAAAAGGCAGTTAAGGTGTCACCTAGGAGTGTAGATGGTACTGAAGGGTGAGTGAGCACCTGGTGTGCTGCCGGTCACAAAGGGCGGGAGGCCAAGCTGCCCACATAAAGCAGAGACAGACCTGGGAATGGGATGCCTCTGCCTGCCAGGGCCCCCTCCTTGTGCCAGCGAGTGGGGAGCTTCCTTCATGTACTAAGTTCTCCAGGGTGTCCAGAGAGAACATGTGCTCCATGCACGTGATGGTATTTGGTAGACTTCCTTGATGCCCTGGGGAAGGAAGTTACCTGGTTCGGTAACTCGCCCTGGCTGCCCTTGGACTGGGAATTGCACCTGCACATCATCCTCTGGAGCACCGAGTAGGTCTAAGCCCTTGGTGTCCGTGGGATACTCCCGAGGGACTTGGGCCAGGTATCAGCATGGCCCGCTCTGGCTGCACTGGCCTAAAATCTGACAGGGGAGGATGAACCAGTCAGTCAGCATGAGCAGAAACTGGGCAGCAGCTGCTGGTGGGCACAGACTTGCAGGGCCAGATCCTGCCTCTGCACACAGTTTGAACTCAAGCATGAGCCAGTGCCCGGGTGTTCTGTGCGGCTCTGTTTGTGCTGCTCTTCTGGGCAACTGAGGCATTCACCTGGGCAGAGAGCTCGGGTGTCTCTGGGCACTCAGGCTCTGCCAAAGCCTAGTGGATGCCCTTCCGTTCTTTCCAGTGGTTTCATGGGTTTTGTTTCAGGCCCAAAATGTTTCCTCGTTTTCCCCAATGCCCTCTGAACTTTTAGTTTAATTCAGCAATTTAAAGACCAGCCTGTTCATAATTTAAATGAGGAAACGTGTGCAGAGATGTCTTTGAAACTAAAGTTGCTGCATCACTGCGCTCAGATGGGAGTTGTGTTTTAACTAGTTATATGGTTCGTGAAATATTAGATGGAAGGGAGTAAATGAAGAGGAGTTGGACTGAGTTTCTCCTCTGCCTCTGTATGCAACTGTCAGGGCATACCACAAGTCAACATTTAGCACAATTGATGTAATCTGGTGGTTTCAAATGCAAATGGATTAAAAAAGCAATGTAGAACAGTTGCTATAGTGCCGATATTTGATCGACATGCATAACAGGGTAAGCTAAATTGTTTGTTTAAAGTTTAATTTATTGTTGGTAGGCTACTTGGCAGATTATTGTGAAACCCCAGATAAAATTCCTGTAAATTCATGATCTCCTTGCTTTTTTAAAGTTTTTTTTAATCAAATTGTTCTTTCTTCCCCTGAACATGCTGTTGCGTGTGATGACCTGGCCTAAGAATAGATATTTTTCATGAACCGTCCCACTGAAAGACAGGCAAGAGAGGTAGAGTGGCATTTAAATTTAAAGCCAAAGAAAACCAGAGAGATCAATCTCTAGTTGTGTAATTAAAACATTTCCTGCCCAGAGAGCTTGAAGATCAGGCTGAACACTGTGCAATGCGTAACTGAGTGTGTACATTTAACAATGTCAATGGATCTGGACTATTAAAAACTTCAGCTGACTGACATGTATTTTGTTGTTCGTCCTCTTTCCAGAGGGTGACATAAGATAAGGTTGTGCTAAGAACTCTTCAAAAAGATATCTGCTAATTACGGATGCTTCTGGTTTTGTGTTCAACTCTCATATCTTGGGTTCAATTTTTTGAAGTTGCGATTTTTGGCAGCTAGGGTGTTGCAGCTCTGTTGGCGTTCCAGAGGTGTAAGGCATTTCTTGCGTGGAGCAGGGTCGGGCCTTACTCTGACAGTCTTCATGGTCTTGGTCTCTATGTTTGTTGATTTGGCAGTTTTTCACCAATGAAGAGGAGGGAGATGCAGTTTGTTCCCTTTGGATTGCTCAGTGTATGCACTAAAGACAATATTTAGTGTATTAGCTTGGGAAATGGAAAAGACTTGAGAGGTTGTTGCATTTCATATTGGACCCATGTTTATTGCTCCAAATATAGAAGAGGACTTGTGCGTAACATGAGGGGTCTTTCAAGGGACAAAGACTGGCAGCAGGTACACTGCCACACTGGCCACTACGACTGCCTAGTCCTAGGACTCTTTTAGACTGAGCAGCCCTTCAGAGCTGTTGTACTACCGGCTAGTCAGTCTCGTTAAAATCTTGAGAGCATGGTGTGGCAAAAGCCGTGGGTCCTTGGCTTTGACCTGCACAGGCTGATACCGAAGTGAGCGATGGGTTGCCCAGTGTCTGTGCT
Source organism: Clamator glandarius (assembly GCA_033459285.1). Lineage (NCBI taxonomy): Eukaryota > Metazoa > Chordata > Aves > Cuculiformes > Cuculidae > Clamator > Clamator glandarius. The sequence continues at coordinate 5,519,310 of JAUNZM010000039.1, forward strand.
TTCTAACCCAGAAGGAGCTGGGTTCTCAAGAGAGATCCTTCATCACTTGCCTCTTTTCTGACACCTGGGTCTGGAGGAGGACTTGCTTGTGTCCTGCCAGTGCAAAGCATGCTCTCCACAGAAGGGCCGAGGTGCTGAAGAGGTGGTAGCTGGCTGAGTGCTGGAGCAATATTGTGGTGGGATTCCTGAAGACGTAGGAGTCTGCTTGCTGCCCCGACTTTGGTGCAAACTCTTTGCTTTCCTACAGAGCATGTTTGGATTTTATTTAGTTCAAGGAAATAGGTTACATAGAGCAGAGCTGCTGATTTTTGGTAAAATGTAATAAAGTAGCTGTAAAAAAATGTAAAACTATAACACAGTAACTGTATTTAGAGAGCGAAATTGATCTCAGCAATGCAAGTTGCACTTCAAACTGTAGCCGTATGGGGACAGCCAGCAAAACCATACTGCCGTACCATATGCTTCCTGGCCTGTAAATGCCATGGAAGTTATGTGCAATTGAATTTATCAATATGTTTGTGGGATAAACATTCTTGTCTGTCTATTTAAATAATAGCCTGCAGTCACTGTTGTGCTCACAACAATGGTCCCTGAAATAGGCAGGATGGTTCCTAACCTTGCTGTGGTGGACTGGTTTTCCTGAGTTGTTTGAGAGTTCTCTTGGTGTAGAGGCCAAATGGAGAACTGCTTTTTGAAACAGGCTTTTTTGTTCGTGACCAAATTAGTGGTTAGGCAGACAACATTGTAACAGATATGCAGCTGAATCCCAACTGAGAAAATTGTTCAAAACAGAAGGTTAGATTTAAGCCTATTTTTTGACACCTGAAATTGAAGCAACTTAATTTTCTGTATAGGTGTTCAAAGTGGCAAATTTGATGTACGCTCCCTGTGATGGAGGGAACATTAAAGAAAGGGAAATTGCTGTAAAAAAAAGGATGGAAATGTGGATGCTGAAGGAGGCTTTGGCTGAAGACACAAGTAAATAGTCCCTTCATCAGAGCAGAATTTGCATCCAAGTTAATAACATATATGCTAACTTTCAAGCCAGTGAAAATAATATGGAAACAGTGTTCTGTCTTGAAAATATGTTTTGGTGCTAGCAGTTTCTGTTAACCTGAGTAGACGGAAGAAAGCAGGTTTTTTGGTGTTAGATACCAGACAATAATGGCTTAGAGCTGGCTGTGAAAACTGCAGGAAAATTCTTTTGTGGACGTAAAGTTGGATAAGTGATCTACCTGGAGCTGGGATCTGGATTAGATGGCTTCTAGAGGTTCCTCCCAACCCAAGTTATTATTGTAGGTCTTTGCACAAGCTGCCAGAAGCTCTGTCACTGTCATGCCTACCACCAGTTGGGAGGCAGCAGGAGGAAGGGGAGCATGAGGCATGTGGTAGGGTAGTGCAGTGGTGCAGGAGTTCTGGGACATCTCCCTCCCTGGTGATGTACCGTATACTGCACTTCTGACAAAGCCCGTGGCTGGGTGGCAAGGGAGCTGGAGTCCATGGCAGTAATCCAGCTCCAAATGTTGTATGATATGGTGATGGCCTGGTGAAGGTCAGAGTTTATCACCTGAGGAGGCTGTTGTGACAGTCGATCTTGGAGGAGACTTTCAGGGCTCAGCTTTCTTGGACCCTGTGCCTCGGTGGTGGGATGCTGGTCAATGCTGAACTGCTGTATCTAACATAGGAGTCAGTTGTTTCAGATAGGAACATTGCACAGACAGTAAGGCGTTGCTTTTACGTAATCTAAGCAGAATGTATCCGACAAAATGTTGGGCTTGATTCATCAAGATAGCATTTTGTGCAGCAAACTATTGGGTAAGTATGTATAACTTAAGCTGTAATAATTTGGCTGTCAAAGGGATTATATGCATCTGTACTGATTTTATTTCAGATTTCTTGGAACCTACAATAGCCTTACAGACAAACACCTGGTTGGATATTTCCGCAATGCCAGGATAAGACGACATCTTCAGAGATCAGGACTGGTGAGACTGAACAGTTTCCTTTTCTGAGAAAAAAAAAGAGGAGAATTCTTTGTTTCCTCTAATGGTGGACAAATCAAACCACTAATGGATTTGTTGTTTGTTTGTTAGAGGTATGTGATGTCATTGGTGAGGAGTTGACCAGCTAGCCAAATGTAAAATCATGCTGTGCCAGATCACAGCCATGTGATCACACTGAGACTGAGGGCAGGTTTGTTTGATCCAGGCATTTTCTGCTGCATTATTACCTACCATAGGTCATCTAGATAACAGAATCACAGAATCACTTCGTTGGAAAAGACCCACCGGATCATCGATTCCAACCATTCCCATCAATCACTAAACCATGCCCCTCAGCACCTCATCCACCCGTCCCCTAAGCACCTCCAGGGAAGGTGACTCAACCACCTCCCTGGGCAGCCTCTGCCAGTGCCCAATGACCCTTTCCGTGAACATTTTTTTCCTAATGTCCAGCCTAAACCTCCGCTGGCAGAGCTTGAGGCCATTTCCTCTTGTCCTGTCCCAGGTCACTTGGGAGAAGAGGCCAGCTCCCTCCTCTCCGCAACCTCCTTTCAGGTAGTTGTAGAGAGCAATGAGGTCTCCCCTCAGCCTCCTCTTCTCCAGGCTGAACAACCCCAGCTCTCTCAGCCGCTCCTCATGAGACTTGTTTTCCGGCCCCTTCACCAGCTTTGTCGCTCCAGAGCCTCAACATCCTTCTTGTGGTGGGGAGCCCAGAACCGAACACAGTATTCGAGGTGTGGTCTCACCAGTGCTGAGTACAGAGGGAGAATAAGCTCCCTGGACCTGCTGGTCACACCGTTTCTGCCTAGGGCTGCATTACTGAAATCGGAATGACAGAAAGCCAGAGCTCGGAGCTTAGCTCTGTGTGCTAAGCAGTTTTGAAGAGAGTAGTTGCAGCTGAGGAAATGCTTCACCTGACATTGAGCATGTTTCAGGATGACAAGGTCCAAGGGCCACCTGGGGCTCTGAAGGTGCTGCCATGGGGGCTGCTGGTGAATGATGATTCCACACAAGAAGGGATGTGCTAAGAGTCAATACGGAGGCCGTACTCCATGGAATATCAAGCTTATGCTTCCACTGCAGCTTCTGTAATGCAGCAGTCATAATGACTGTCTGCCTGAAACTGCAAAGAGTGGCTGACATGGATTGATGATGTATCTAAACATTGGAGAGCTTTGGCTTAGCCCTGGGCTTCTGCTCAGTAAATGCATTTGCAGTAAGAAGTTACAAATGGCACTGTATTACTGCACAGTTCTGGTGATGTGAGAATGCTTGTCAATCTGCTTGTATTTCACATCCAGGCAGAAGAAGATATTTCATGGAGATGTTTTGATAAATTTAAAATGTTTGATGTTTTTTGCTCCATATTTCTTTTTGCTTACTGGCGTTTTTCTCTGCGAGAGCTTTCAGTTTGCAAATATACAGACTCATATTGAGTCTCGTGGTTCTTTTTTTGAAACTGAAATCTAAAGCATCTTTGACTCTATTAGCTGTTTAAATAGCTTCAATGTTATTTTTCAAAAGTGTCTAATGGAAAACTGAAGGATTTGGTAAAGGTGAATGTGCTGAATATTTTTAAAAATACTTATGCACTCCTAGGTGTAACGCTGGTTAGCACAGGCAGACACAGCCCTCACACAGTAGGAAGGCGAGTGTTTAATTACCCTTCACTGACCTGGGCAATGGCCCATGAAGAGTAAGGCTGAGTAAGGCATTTGTTAGAAAATGTGACTGCTGCTCTCCTGCTCTTGTTTGGCTGGTGGGGTCCATGCAGTGAAAGAAACTACAGTTTTGTTCTGGGAAGGGGAGCTCCAGCAACAGGACAGAAAGCAGAGGTGGTACTCTGTTTGAAAACATACTTTAGTCTGCCTTCTCTTCTTTTTAGTCACATTATATTTGTTTACCACAGATCTCAAGGAGTGGAAGAATAATATCTGAGAAAGAATACCAACAAAATGCTCGGAGGAAGGATCAGCTAAGATATGTGCGGGAGTGCCTGGTTTGGGCCATATTTCGTAAGGTCCTTGATATGGAGGTATGCATTTACTAGGCATCTGTAAGCCTTTTCAAATACTTCCCAGCAGTTAGACAGTGGCTATTATCTCGTACCAGTCTGTTTTCGGTAGCTGTGCCCTCATGCTCTCCTGAAAATGTATCTCCTGCTGGGAAGAGGGACAATCTTTGTACTTGGCGTCCCCCACATGGAACCTCCACTGGCCTCTAGCTGTTAAACCATACTGCCATTAGAACAGACACCATCCTGGCTCACTTACTGCATGCTGGCAGTTGACAGATACTGGGGTGATAGTCACAGGCTAGTCTGCTTAAAAAGTTCTAATAAAACCAAAATAATTTGAACATGGTTATATATGTTACCCGAGTACAAGATTTGGTCACATTGCCGCTACGTATCAAGAGTGCAGCTGGTCCCTACAGCTTTACAAATGCTCAGTTGTTCCCTTTCCGATGTTAATAGACACAGATGTAATGCAAATGGATTGAATCAGTAGTAGTTTAATAGCTGGGCAAAATGAGGATAATGGCCAGGGAGCAGGTGAGTGATAAGCAGGACAGAAGCAAATGCTCTTACATTCACTGACATCTCATAACGTGTATTAATGAGATTTCTCTTTCTCTGGCTTTGATAGCGTCATCACCAGATGGAAAAGAAAAGGAAACTTGAAAATTCCGTGAAGAAGAAGAGGGTGCAGGAAATCAAGGTAAGGCTCAAATGCTATCAAGTACTGATGGGACTTGCTAGTTTTGCCCTGTGCTAATTAACAGCCCTGAGTCAGGCCAATGATTCATTGAATCAAGAGTCCTGTCTCTGTTGTTTATGGAAAAAGTACAAGGAACAAGCAAGTAGAGGATGGTCCTGCCCCAGGTTACATCTTCTTCCTCTATCGAACAGCTCAGGAGCTCCCATTCATACACATGATTCCCTTTGAATCAACTTATTATTTTGGTTCTGCAGTATTCTTAGTTGTGGAATTTAATTGTCAGTTGGATAAAATGGCACTTGCTCGAATTTCTGCACGATAATTAATGTATCTGCTGTCTGATAATTCTGTTTGATGATCCATTGTTCTCATTATGAAAAAAGTTAATAACTATTCCCCTTTTCCAAGACATTTGTGATTTTACATGTGTTTTTCATATCCCTTCTCAGTTTCCCAAGCTGAAGACCCTCTGTCTGTTGAATCTTTCATACGTGAGCCATTCCAGGCTTCTCATTACTGTTACCATCTTTTTACCTTGTTTAGTTCTACTCTTTCTGTTCTGAAACGAGGGACGAGAACTGGATGAATAATTTAAGATACTTGTTGATGTTCTTCTCGTATTGCTAGACACTATCTGCTTCTGACTGCTGCTGAGTGAATTTTCGGTTGTTTGCTTCTCTTCATGATGTTTATCTGAACCAGCATGTAACTAATGAAAAGAGCTTTCAGAAGTCTTTCCTTTGGTGTTGTGTAGGTAGAGCTTGATCCTGTAGTTGTTACAGTAATGGAAATCCTAGAGAAGTCAATGATTCTCCCTTTGAAGTCACATGGACACATATGGGAAAAGTTGTTGTCATTTTGGCTGACATGTCCTCAACATCCTATCTCTTCATTCGAGCCTGCATTGAGAAGCATGCACTGGGAAGCTAGCTGCTTCTTTGAGCAGTTAAAGAACAGTTCTGAAACTTTTTAATTTTAATAATGCATTTGTGAGCAATTTGTCAGGTAACAAAAGGAGGAGATTTTAATGAAAAACACTGCTCACTATCATAATTGCGAAAGCATTATTTACTGATTGAACTCCTGCTGGTAGAAAGTTGCCACTGCGGAAGCAGTGACCAAGGCACCCTATTGAGGGATTCTGGACTTGGATAATTTTGGAACATAAACGAAAACTGCTTCCTTCAGTGAGAAGTGTAAAGGAGACGCCTGCAGATATATGATCTGTGGCTTTGCTGTGGTGCCACACTAGGACACAGGAACCTGTCTGCAAAATTAGTATTGTAATTTAATTCTCACTTCATACATTCAGTGAATTTGATTGAGTAGCTAATCTGAAAGGAAAGGAGAAAACGCAATGACTGGGCAAGGGAGGATAAGAAATGTAGCTATCTATTTCCAGGAGGGTAATCAGCCCAGTGTGGAGCTCTAGAGCTGAAAAGGCAGGGAGGGGCACTGTCAGAGCAAGGAAATGGCAGATGCGCTCAAATTTTAAAAAGAAAAAGACCTTGAACTAAATCAAGAAGTGGGAGATATACAGAAATAGGCAGATGAATTGAACTTGTGGAGATCTGCAGCTGTAGAAGGCTGCAGGGGAATGAATCGGAGATCAGAACAAGTCTTTTCCCTCATCTCTCTCTCATTCTGCAATCAGGTGTTCGGTTGGATCTAGGCAATTTGATTATCATAGCTGTCTGATGAAAGACAGAGGGAAGGCAAGCTCAGACATTGCTGTTAAGGCTATTTAGCACCTCGGAGACATACATTTCTATTTTTTAGGTGGAAAAGTCAAGAAAATCAGTGGAGGTTGCTAGCTCTGTGTACACCCCACATCCACCACTCGGTCCACGAAATCATTATAGGCCTCATCCTTTCGTGGTGAGAGAACCGTCTGGTCAGTCACAACTGGTGAGTTTCACCAAATGCTCTACACGCTATAACATAAGCACGCACAGCCAAAAGTGTGTACATACACCTGTGACATCTATGCCTAGTGTAAAGCAATGATCACCCTGATTGTGCCACATGAGGGCTTCATCTTGCCCCACTCAAGGCTGATTTCCTTTTTGCGGGATTGCGTACTTAAAGAGAAATCTCCAGAAGCTGATGTTGCAAGAGCGTCACATCAGAACCTAGAGAAAAATGGCTTTGCTTTGTGATAAATCTGCTTTAATCTTTCCTTTTTGTCTGCCTTGTCACCCAAGCTTCGGCTGGTGTCCTTACCATGAGTATCGTCAATGAATACTGTGACTGCAGACAAGCTACACATGTTATAAAACCCTGAAAGCAAGAGAGGTTTTTTAGAGAACAGAGTTGAAGGGGCAAAGTGAGACTAAAGTTCATTCTAGAAGGCCATGCTTTGGAGTACTGGCTCAGAAATTTCTTACTCTGTTGATGGGAAGAGAAGGAATGTTAATATACTGTTGAAAAAGAATGATACTGAAGTCCAAGGTCAACTATGTAGTGCAGTTTTATCTGGTTCTCCATTTCTATAATGATGATGCAAACTGAAGGATATTGTTCAGTCCTGAACGACCTTCTCCTTTCCATCCCATACAGAGGGCACGTGGAGCTGTAGGTGATGAGAGTGGTGAACATCCTTCTCATCAACACCAAGCCAAGGAGAATGCCTTTTCCAAGATGGTGAGTTAGCTCAGTTAAACAGTTTTTTTGGGGGGGGAGGGGGGGCGAGGGGAGGTGTTTAACATTTCAATGCGGTATTCTGAAGAATATAGAAGGAAAAGATAAAATAAAAAAGTCAGAAAAGTGTTCAGCGTTGAACAGTCATGCTTTTGTGGTGTACTGTCTCAATGTGCATGTGGTGAAGCCACAGAAACAGCATGCTGCTACAGTTCCTTTCAGTTCATTGCATTTGCTTCGAGGCTGCACTGTGAAGAGACAGTAGCAAAACCTATATTTATAGTCAAGAATTCTTTTGTATGCTCCAGTTTGTGGATACTCAGTTAGAGATGCCTAAAGTGGTCTGGCTCTTTGGAGGCAGTCCAGAAAATCTCGTTTCCCCGGGATACCTACGAGTCACTCATCACTTCCAAATATCTTGATCAGTGCTATTTTTTATTTTATGATTCTACTCTGCACTGGAAATGATCCACTGAGATTTTGTAGCTGTTTTCTTTTTCATTTTTAGACTTCTTGGCGACCAAATACAGCTCCAGGAAATATGCCACAACCTCTTCGCCTCCAGCCACTTCGTAGCTATGCTGCCATGGGGTCTGCTCCAAAGGCTCCGCACCACACACTTGGACACGATCAGCAGTTTGCTGGTGGGGTAAGGCTGGATTTCATTCTGAAGATAATGCAGATTCATGGAGAGTTTTATAATACTGCTTTAGTACTGCAGTTCCTAGAAGTGCATACTGCAGGCAACACGCCTTCTAAATCTCTATCAGCTTTTATTTAAACACTCCTTTTTAATCTCCATTTAATTTTCAAGACATTGTCTTAGTGGTCTAATGCCTAGTTTTTGATCACAGCCTGGAAAAAATGTGGTGACTTGTCTTTTATAGGATAAAATCTCTCTGTGTGCAAATTTTTCGACCTCTACATAGATTTTCTTTTATGTAGAGAGGGAAGCAGCCATCTGGGTAAGATCAATAACTCAGGAATATTTTCACACAGTCTTACATGATTTAATCTTCATCTACAGCTGAAAAGCAGCAAGACCCATCTTTCTTTTTTTACCATCCCTACTAGTAAATCACACTAGAAGGTTCAGAGAATGAGAGCTTTTTGGTGTAGCCAAACATGGCCTTAATATGTATTCAGTTACTTTCAGATGAGATTTGGACTTGTCTTCTGTTCGAGAAAAAGCATTATGTGATTGACTGTATGATAGGAGTTCCATGGGAATGGAGGATTTTGGATCTGCGACCACTGACAGGCAGAAAATACATGAAAAACTCTGTGCTGCTGTGCATTTGTGCCGTATTATGAGGGTCATGATCTTCCCTCCAAGAATTTGCTGACACTCTCTGTGTCTTCTCAAATTATGGGTGATTTGCGTTGTTTCTTTAATGCTCAAAACAGCTAAATCAGTCATAGATCATGAAGATGATGCAGAACTCAGATCCAGAGCCAGCAATGTTTGCAGAATTTATTCTCTAGAGATGTTCTGCTTTTCAGGGCCTTGATCCTCTGTTTGCAATTCATTCAGAAAGAGGATTTTGAGCAACTTCTTGTATAACTGGTGCCAAATAATGTTAGTGTGGGTAGAGCTTGATCCTGTAGTTGTTACAGTAATGGAAATCCTAGAGAAGTCAATGATTTTCCCTATGAAGTCACATGGACACATATGGGAAAAGTTGTTGTCATTTTGGCTGACATGTCCTCAACATCCTATCTCTTCATTCGAGCCTGCATTGAGAAGCATGCACTGGGAAGCTAGCTGCTTCTTTGAGCAGTTAAAGAACAGTTCTGAAACTTTTTAATTTTAATAATGCATTTGTGAGCAATTTGTCAGGTAACAAAAGGAGGAGATTTTAATGAAAAACACTGCTCACTATCATAATTGCGAAAGCATTATTTACTGATTGAACTCCTGCTGGTAGAAAGTTGCCACTGCGGAAGCAGTGACCAAGGCACCCTATTGAGGGATTCTGGACTTGGATAATTTTGGAACATAAACGAAAACTGCTTCCTTCAGTGAGAAGTGTAAAGGAGACGCCTGCAGATATATGATCTGTGGCTTTGCTGTGGTGCCACACTAGGACACAGGGACCTGTCTGCAAAATTAGTATTGTAATTTAATTCTCACTTCATACATTCAGTGAATTTGATTGAGTAGCTAATCTGAAAGGAAAGGAGAAAACGCAATGACTGGGCAAGGGAGGATAAGAAATGTAGCTATCTATTTCCAGGAGGGTAATCAGCCCAGTGTGGAGCTCTAGAGCTGAAAAGGCAGGGAGGGGCACTGTCAGAGCAAGGAAATGGCAGATGCGCTCAAATTTTAAAAAGAAAAAGACCTTGAACTAAATCAAGAAGTGGGAGATATACAGAAATAGGCAGATGAATTGAACTTGTGGAGATCTGCAGCTGTAGAAGGCTGCAGGGGAATGAATCGGAGATCAGAACAAGTCTTTTCCCTCATCTCTCTCTCATTCTGCAATCAGGTGTTCGGTTGGATCTAGGCAATTTGATTATCATAGCTGTCTGATGAAAGACAGAGGGAAGGCAAGCTCAGACATTGCTGTTAAGGCTATTTAGCACCTCGGAGACATACATTTCTATTTTTTAGGTGGAAAAGTCAAGAAAATCAGTGGAGGTTGCTAGCTCTGTGTACACCCCACATCCACCACTCGGTCCACGAAATCATTATAGGCCTCATCCTTTCGTGGTGAGAGAACCGTCTGGTCAGTCACAACTGGTGAGTTTCACCAAATGCTCTACACGCTATAACATAAGCACGCACAGCCAAAAGTGTGTACATACACCTGTGACATCTATGCCTAGTGTAAAGCAATGATCACCCTGATTGTGCCACATGAGGGCTTCATCTTGCCCCACTCAAGGCTGATTTCCTTTTTGCGGGATTGCGTACTTAAAGAGAAATCTCCAGAAGCTGATGTTGCAAGAGCGTCACATCAGAACCTAGAGAAAAATGGCTTTGCTTTGTGATAAATCTGCTTTAATCTTTCCTTTTTGTCTGCCTTGTCACCCAAGCTTCGGCTGGTGTCCTTACCATGAGTATCGTCAATGAATACTGTGACTGCAGACAAGCTACACATGTTATAAAACCCTGAAAGCAAGAGAGGTTTTTTAGAGAACAGAGTTGAAGGGGCAAAGTGAGACTAAAGTTCATTCTAGAAGGCCATGCTTTGGAGTACTGGCTCAGAAATTTCTTACTCTGTTGATGGGAAGAGAAGGAATGTTAATATACTGTTGAAAAAGAATGATACTGAAGTCCAAGGTCAACTATGTAGTGCAGTTTTATCTGGTTCTCCATTTCTATAATGATGATGCAAACTGAAGGATATTGTTCAGTCCTGAACGACCTTCTCCTTTCCATCCCATACAGAGGGCACGTGGAGCTGTAGGTGATGAGAGTGGTGAACATCCTTCTCATCAACACCAAGCCAAGGAGAATGCCTTTTCCAAGATGGTGAGTTAGCTCAGTTAAACAGTTTTTTTGGGGGGGGAGGGGGGGCGAGGGGAGGTGTTTAACATTTCAATGCGGTATTCTGAAGAATATAGAAGGAAAAGATAAAATAAAAAAGTCAGAAAAGTGTTCAGCGTTGAACAGTCATGCTTTTGTGGTGTACTGTCTCAATGTGCATGTGGTGAAGCCACAGAAACAGCATGCTGCTACAGTTCCTTTCAGTTCATTGCATTTGCTTCGAGGCTGCACTGTGAAGAGACAGTAGCAAAACCTATATTTATAGTCAAGAATTCTTTTGTATGCTCCAGTTTGTGGATACTCAGTTAGAGATGCCTAAAGTGGTCTGGCTCTTTGGAGGCAGTCCAGAAAATCTCGTTTCCCCGGGATACCTACGAGTCACTCATCACTTCCAAATATCTTGATCAGTGCTATTTTTTATTTTATGATTCTACTCTGCACTGGAAATGATCCACTGAGATTTTGTAGCTGTTTTCTTTTTCATTTTTAGACTTCTTGGCGACCAAATACAGCTCCAGGAAATATGCCACAACCTCTTCGCCTCCAGCCACTTCGTAGCTATGCTGCCATGGGGTCTGCTCCAAAGGCTCCGCACCACACACTTGGACACGATCAGCAGTTTGCTGGTGGGGTAAGGCTGGATTTCATTCTGAAGATAATGCAGATTCATGGAGAGTTTTATAATACTGCTTTAGTACTGCAGTTCCTAGAAGTGCATACTGCAGGCAACACGCCTTCTAAATCTCTATCAGCTTTTATTTAAACACTCCTTTTTAATCTCCATTTAATTTTCAAGACATTGTCTTAGTGGTCTAATGCCTAGTTTTTGATCACAGCCTGGAAAAAATGTGGTGACTTGTCTTTTATAGGATAAAATCTCTCTGTGTGCAAATTTTTCGACCTCTACATAGATTTTCTTTTATGTAGAGAGGGAAGCAGCCATCTGGGTAAGATCAATAACTCAGGAATATTTTCACACAGTCTTACATGATTTAATCTTCATCTACAGCTGAAAAGCAGCAAGACCCATCTTTCTTTTTTTACCATCCCTACTAGTAAATCACACTAGAAGGTTCAGAGAATGAGAGCTTTTTGGTGTAGCCAAACATGGCCTTAATATGTATTCAGTTACTTTCAGATGAGATTTGGACTTGTCTTCTGTTCGAGAAAAAGCATTATGTGATTGACTGTATGATAGGAGTTCCATGGGAATGGAGGATTTTGGATCTGCGACCACTGACAGGCAGAAAATACATGAAAAACTCTGTGCTGCTGTGCATTTGTGCCGTATTATGAGGGTCATGATCTTCCCTCCAAGAATTTGCTGACACTCTCTGTGTCTTCTCAAATTATGGGTGATTTGCGTTGTTTCTTTAATGCTCAAAACAGCTAAATCAGTCATAGAACATGAAGATGATGCAGAACTCAGATCCAGAGCCAGCAATGTTTGCAGAATTTATTCTCTAGAGATGTTCTGCTTTTCAGGGCCTTGATCCTCTGTTTGCAATTCATTCAGAAAGAGGATTTTGAGCAACTTCTTGTATAACTGGTGCCAAATAATGTTAGTGTGGGTAGAGCTTGATCCTGTAGTTGTTACAGTAATGGAAATCCTAGAGAAGTCAATGATTTTCCCTATGAAGTCACATGGACACATATGGGAAAAGTTGTTGTCATTTTGGCTGACATGTCCTCAACATCCTATCTCTTCATTCGAGCCTGCATTGAGAAGCATGCACTGGGAAGCTAGCTGCTTCTTTGAGCAGTTAAAGAACAGTTCTGAAACTTTTTAATTTTAATAATGCATTTGTGAGCAATTTGTCAGGTAACAAAAGGAGGAGATTTTAATGAAAAACACTGCTCACTATCATAATTGCGAAAGCATTATTTACTGATTGAACTCCTGCTGGTAGAAAGTTGCCACTGCGGAAGCAGTGACCAAGGCACCCTATTGAGGGATTCTGGACTTGGATAATTTTGGAACATAAACGAAAACTGCTTCCTTCAGTGAGAAGTGTAAAGGAGACGCCTGCAGATATATGATCTGTGGCTTTGCTGTGGTGCCACACTAGGACACAGGGACCTGTCTGCAAAATTAGTATTGTAATTTAATTCTCACTTCATACATTCAGTGAATTTGATTGAGTAGCTAATCTGAAAGGAAAGGAGAAAACGCAATGACTGGGCAAGGGAGGATAAGAAATGTAGCTATCTATTTCCAGGAGGGTAATCAGCCCAGTGTGGAGCTCTAGAGCTGAAAAGGCAGGGAGGGGCACTGTCAGAGCAAGGAAATGGCAGATGCGCTCAAATTTTAAAAAGAAAAAGACCTTGAACTAAATCAAGAAGTGGGAGATATACAGAAATAGGCAGATGAATTGAACTTGTGGAGATCTGCAGCTGTAGAAGGCTGCAGGGGAATGAATCGGAGATCAGAACAAGTCTTTTCCCTCATCTCTCTCTCATTCTGCAATCAGGTGTTCGGTTGGATCTAGGCAATTTGATTATCATAGCTGTCTGATGAAAGACAGAGGGAAGGCAAGCTCAGACATTGCTGTTAAGGCTATTTAGCACCTCGGAGACATACATTTCTATTTTTTAGGTGGAAAAGTCAAGAAAATCAGTGGAGGTTGCTAGCTCTGTGTACACCCCACATCCACCACTCGGTCCACGAAATCATTATAGGCCTCATCCTTTCGTGGTGAGAGAACCGTCTGGTCAGTCACAACTGGTGAGTTTCACCAAATGCTCTACACGCTATAACATAAGCACGCACAGCCAAAAGTGTGTACATACACCTGTGACATCTATGCCTAGTGTAAAGCAATGATCACCCTGATTGTGCCACATGAGGGCTTCATCTTGCCCCACTCAAGGCTGATTTCCTTTTTGCGGGATTGCGTACTTAAAGAGAAATCTCCAGAAGCTGATGTTGCAAGAGCGTCACATCAGAACCTAGAGAAAAATGGCTTTGCTTTGTGATAAATCTGCTTTAATCTTTCCTTTTTGTCTGCCTTGTCACCCAAGCTTCGGCTGGTGTCCTTACCATGAGTATCGTCAATGAATACTGTGACTGCAGACAAGCTTACACATGTTATAAAACCCTGAAAGCAAGAGAGGTTTTTTAGAGAACAGAGTTGAAGGGGCAAAGTGAGACTAAAGTTCATTCCAGAAGGCCATGCTTTGGAGTGCTGGCTCAGAAATTTCTTACTCTGTTGATGGGAAGAGAAGGAATGTTAATATACTGTTGAAAAAGAATGATACTGAAGTCCAAGGTCAACTATGTAGTGCAGTTTTATCTGGTTCTCCATTTCTATAATGATGATGCAAACTGAAGGATATTGTTCAGTCCTGAACGACCTTCTCCTTTCCATCCCATACAGAGGGCACATGGAGCTGTAGGTGATGAGAGTGGTGAACATCCTTCTCATCAACACCAAGCCAAGGAGAATGCCTTTTCCAAGATGGTGAGTTAGCTCAGTTAAACAGTTTTTTTTGGGGGGGGAGGGGGGGCGAGGGGAGGTGTTTAACATTTCAATGCGGTATTCTGAAGAATATAGAAGGAAAAGATAAAATAAAAAGTCAGAAAAGTGTTCAGCATTGAACAGTCATGCTTTTGTGGTGTACTGTCTCAATGTGCATGTGGTGAAGCCACAGAAACAGCATGCTGCTACAGTTCCTTTCAGTTCATTGCATTTGCTTCGAGGCTGCACTGTGAAGAGACAGTAGCAAAACCTATATTTATAGTCAAGAATTCTTTTGTATGCTCCAGTTTGTGGATACTCAGTTAGAGATGCCTAAAGTGGTCTGGCTCTTTGGAGGCAGTCCAGAAAATCTCGTTTCCCCGGGATACCTACGAGTCACTCATCACTTCCAAATATCTTGATCAGTGCTATTTTTTATTTTATGATTCTACTCTGCACTGGAAATGATCCACTGAGATTTTGTAGCTGTTTTCTTTTTCATTTTTAGACTTCTTGGCGACCAAATACAGCTCCAGGAAATATGCCACAACCTCTTCGCCTCCAGCCACTTCGTAGCTATGCTGCCATGGGGTCTGCTCCAAAGGCTCCGCACCACACACTTGGACACGATCAGCAGTTTGCTGGTGGGGTAAGGCTGGATTTCATTCTGAAGATAATGCAGATTCATGGAGAGTTTTATAATACTGCTTTAGTACTGCAGTTCCTAGAAGTGCATACTGCAGGCAACACGCCTTCTAAATCTCTATCAGCTTTTATTTAAACACTCCTTTTTAATCTCCATTTAATTTTCAAGACATTGTCTTAGTGGTCTAATGCCTAGTTTTTGATCACAGCCTGGAAAAAATGTGGTGACTTGTCTTTTATAGGATAAAATCTCTCTGTGTGCAAATTTTTCGACCTCTACATAGATTTTCTTTTATGTAGAGAGGGAAGCAGCCATCTGGGTAAGATCAATAACTCAGGAATATTTTCACACAGTCTTACATGATTTAATCTTCATCTACAGCTGAAAAGCAGCAAGACCCATCTTTCTTTTTTTACCATCCCTACTAGTAAATCACACTAGAAGGTTCAGAGAATGAGAGCTTTTTGGTGTAGCCAAACATGGCCTTAATATGTATTCAGTTACTTTCAGATGAGATTTGGACTTGTCTTCTGTTCGAGAAAAAGCATTATGTGATTGACTGTATGATAGGAGTTCCATGGGAATGGAGGATTTTGGATCTGCGACCACTGACAGGCAGAAAATACATGAAAAACTCTGTGCTGCTGTGCATTTGTGCCGTATTATGAGGGTCATGATCTTCCCTCCAAGAATTTGCTGACACTCTCTGTGTCTTCTCAAATTATGGGTGATTTGCGTTGTTTCTTTAATGCTCAAAACAGCTAAATCAGTCATAGAACATGAAGATGATGCAGAACTCAGATCCAGAGCCAGCAATGTTTGCAGAATTTATTCTCTAGAGATGTTCTGCTTTTCAGGGCCTTGATCCTCTGTTTGCAATTCATTCAGAAAGAGGATTTTGAGCAACTTCTTGTATAACTGGTGCCAAATAATGTTAGTGTGGGTAGAGCTTGATCCTGTAGTTGTTACAGTAATGGAAATCCTAGAGAAGTCAATGATTTTCCCTATGAAGTCACATGGACACATATGGGAAAAGTTGTTGTCATTTTGGCTGACATGTCCTCAACATCCTATCTCTTCATTCGAGCCTGCATTGAGAAGCATGCACTGGGAAGCTAGCTGCTTCTTTGAGCAGTTAAAGAACAGTTCTGAAACTTTTTAATTTTAATAATGCTTTTGTGAGCAATTTGTCAGGTAACAAAAGGAGGAGATTTTAATGAAAAACACTGCTCACTATCATAATTGCGAAAGCATTATTTACTGATTGAACTCCTGCTGGTAGAAAGTTGCCACTGCGGAAGCAGTGACCAAGGCACCCTATTGAGGGATTCTGGACTTGGATAATTTTGGAACATAAACGAAAACTGCTTCCTTCAGTGAGAAGTGTAAAGGAGACGCCTGCAGATATATGATCTGTGGCTTTGCTGTGGTGCCACACTAGGACACAGGGACCTGTCTGCAAAATTAGTATTGTAATTTAATTCTCACTTCATACATTCAGTGAATTTGATTGAGTAGCTAATCTGAAAGGAAAGGAGAAAACGCAATGACTGGGCAAGGGAGGATAAGAAATGTAGCTATCTATTTCCAGGAGGGTAATCAGCCCAGTGTGGAGCTCTAGAGCTGAAAAGGCAGGGAGGGGCACTGTCAGAGCAAGGAAATGGCAGATGCGCTCAAATTTTAAAAAGAAAAAGACCTTGAACTAAATCAAGAAGTGGGAGATATACAGAAATAGGCAGATGAATTGAACTTGTGGAGATCTGCAGCTGTAGAAGGCTGCAGGGGAATGAATCGGAGATGAGAACAAGTCTTTTCCCTCATCTCTCTCTCATTCTGCAATCAGGTGTTCGGTTGGATCTAGGCAATTTGATTATCATAGCTGTCTGATGAAAGACAGAGGGAAGGCAAGCTCAGACATTGCTGTTAAGGCTATTTAGCACCTCGGAGACATACATTTCTATTTTTTAGGTGGAAAAGTCAAGAAAATCAGTGGAGGTTGCTAGCTCTGTGTACACCCCACATCCACCACTCGGTCCACGAAATCATTATAGGCCTCATCCTTTCGTGGTGAGAGAACCGTCTGGTCAGTCACAACTGGTGAGTTTCACCAAATGCTCTACACGCTATAACATAAGCACGCACAGCCAAAAGTGTGTACATACACCTGTGACATCTATGCCTAGTGTAAAGCAATGATCACCCTGATTGTGCCACATGAGGGCTTCATCTTGCCCCACTCAAGGCTGATTTCCTTTTTGCGGGATTGCGTACTTAAAGAGAAATCTCCAGAAGCTGATGTTGCAAGAGCGTCACATCAGAACCTAGAGAAAAATGGCTTTGCTTTGTGATAAATCTGCTTTAATCTTTCCTTTTTGTCTGCCTTGTCACCCAAGCTTCGGCTGGTGTCCTTACCATGAGTATCGTCAATGAATACTGTGACTGCAGACAAGCTACACATGTTATAAAACCCTGAAAGCAAGAGAGGTTTTTTAGAGAACAGAGTTGAAGGGGCAAAGTGAGACTAAAGTTCATTCCAGAAGGCCATGCTTTGGAGTGCTGGCTCAGAAATTTCTTACTCTGTTGATGGGAAGAGAAGGAATGTTAATATACTGTTGAAAAAGAATGATACTGAAGTCCAAGGTCAACTATGTAGTGCAGTTTTATCTGGTTCTCCATTTCTATAATGATGATGCAAACTGAAGGATATTGTTCAGTCCTGAACGACCTTCTCCTTTCCATCCCATACAGAGGGCACATGGAGCTGTAGGTGATGAGAGTGGTGAACATCCTTCTCATCAACACCAAGCCAAGGAGAATGCCTTTTCCAAGATGGTGAGTTAGCTCAGTTAAACAGTTTTTTTTGGGGGGGGAGGGGGGGCGAGGGGAGGTGTTTAACATTTCAATGCGGTATTCTGAAGAATATAGAAGGAAAAGATAAAATAAAAAGTCAGAAAAGTGTTCAGCATTGAACAGTCATGCTTTTGTGGTGTACTGTCTCAATGTGCATGTGGTGAAGCCACAGAAACAGCATGCTGCTACAGTTCCTTTCAGTTCATTGCATTTGCTTCGAGGCTGCACTGTGAAGAGACAGTAGCAAAACCTATATTTATAGTCAAGAATTCTTTTGTATGCTCCAGTTTGTGGATACTCAGTTAGAGATGCCTAAAGTGGTCTGGCTCTTTGGAGGCAGTCCAGAAAATCTCGTTTCCCCGGGATACCTACGAGTCACTCATCACTTCCAAATATCTTGATCAGTGCTATTTTTTATTTTATGATTCTACTCTGCACTGGAAATGATCCACTGAGATTTTTTATCTGTTTTCTTTTTCATTTTTAGACTTCTTGGCGACCAAATACAGCTCCAGGAAATATGCCACAACCTCTTCGCCTCCAGCCACTTCGTAGCTATGCTGCCATGGGGTCTGCTCCAAAGGCTCCGCACCACACACTTGGACACGATCAGCAGTTTGCTGGTGGGGTAAGGCTGGATTTCATTCTGAAGATAATGCAGATTCATGGAGAGTTTTATAATACTGCTTTAGTACTGCAGTTCCTAGAAGTGCATACTGCAGGCAACACGCCTTCTAAATCTCTATCAGCTTTTATTTAAACACTCCTTTTTAATCTCCATTTAATTTTCAAGACATTGTCTTAGTGGTCTAATGCCTAGTTTTTGATCACAGCCTGGAAAAAATGTGGTGACTTGTCTTTTATAGGATAAAATCTCTCTGTGTGCAAATTTTTCGACCTCTACATAGATTTTCTTTTATGTAGAGAGGGAAGCAGCCATCTGGGTAAGATCAATAACTCAGGAATATTTTCACACAGTCTTACATGATTTAATCTTCATCTACAGCTGAAAAGCAGCAAGACCCATCTTTCTTTTTTTACCATCCCTACTAGTAAATCACACTAGAAGGTTCAGAGAATGAGAGCTTTTTGGTGTAGCCAAACATGGCCTTAATATGTATTCAGTTACTTTCAGATGAGATTTGGACTTGTCTTCTGTTCGAGAAAAAGCATTATGTGATTGACTGTATGATAGGAGTTCCATGGGAATGGTGGATTTTGGATCTGCGACCACTGACAGGCAGAAAATACATGAAAAACTCTGTGCTGCTGTGCATTTGTGCCATATTATGAGGGTCATGATCTTCCCTCCAAGAATTTGCTGACACTCTCTGTGTCTTCTCAAATTATGGGTGATTTGCGTTGTTTCTTTAATGCTCAAAACAGCTAAATCAGTCATAGAACATGAAGATGATGCAGAACTCAGATCCAGAGCCAGCAATGTTTGCAGAATTTATTCTCTAGAGATGTTCTGCTTTTCAGGGCCTTGATCCTCTGTTTGCAATTCATTCAGAAAGAGGATTTTGAGCAACTTCTTGTATAACTGGTGCCAAATAATGTTAGTGTTGGAAGATTCTGGCTGACTGCTTTGGAATTTGCTTGCCATCTGAAAGAATGCAGCAGTGCTGTGGGGTTGTGCAGTATTCTGCCTGCCTGGAAGGAGAACTCTGTGTGGTTACAAGTAGTATGTGCTTAACAATGATATTGTCTATATCTCTAAGGGCTACATTTTCAAGCAGCCTGTCCATTGCTTTGCGAATTAAAACAAAGAGGTTTAGCGTATAAATGTTTTCGTAAACGTAATGGCAAGCAGCAAGTGAGGAAATTGTTCTAGAGGTATGAGTGTTACTAATTGTAAAGAGCAGTCAAACCATGAGTAGCTCAATATGCGTGGTAGCTATGTTTTTGTGTTACCTACTTAACCTGGTTAAAATGTTTTTGCAGGGGGACAGGAGTGGGTTAAGACTTATGAATTCAGTGGAACATGTAACTGGTATATCCCGGTATCAACTCCCAGTCATCAACAATTATATGATACCAGTGCCACCTCCCCCTCTGGAAAAGGAAGACAAGAATGTAAATGCAGTGAGAACTAGGATGCTCAGCAGCAGATTATTTCATCCCACCACTGCTGCAAATGACACAGGGCAGCTTTTAACAAAGGTGAGTTATTCCTGTCTGCTTCTCTGTTTATTGTTACGTTACCTTCCCCGTGGGTATATTTGCCTAAAGCTGAAAGATGTGTCTATCTAGTTTGCATAAAGATTCACTGAAGTTTTGAAAGAAAAAAAAATATAACTATTAAAAGACATAGCTAGCACCCTTTTCTCTGTATACTAAAACACTGGGTGTTTTTCATCAGCTAGGGGTAAAAAGGTGCTTGAACAAAAAAGCGCAGGAACTCCTACTTATGGCCTTCTGTCTTAGTCAATCTGATCCTGTCTCTGACTGTATCTGGTGCCAGAACTTCAGCAGGATAGGGGAAAAGCTGTGAGTGTGTGAAAACTTCTGTTACACTCTATCTCCAGGCAGTCTTGACTGCTGCAAGGGAATTGTAGGAACCCAGGACTGGGAGAGACATTCAAACTTGGTCCCTGCCATTCTGGGAAATTCAATGCAATGGATTTTCAATGAAAAATATTTTATTGCCCTTCTGCATGTTACAAAACTCTTCCCAATTTAAACACCTCAAGCCTGTCTTAAAGGGCTGGCAGCCTCAAGAGCATTCCACATATAGGTGATCTTTGAGTTCACCTTTTGTTAGAGCTGGAAGCCAAATGCACTTTTTGTGTATTTTCTGCTGCAGAATTCTGGAGGATTCCCTAAGCCCTCGTTACACAGCAACGCATCTGTTACCATGATCTTCCTAGGAAAAGGTTTGCATTTATCTCATGACAGTACTGACTACAGAGATGAAATCAAAATCTATCAGCAGCATTGTGGAGGACAAAACATTTGTGTCTACAACGGCAAGCTGTTGGAAGGAGGTAAGGATAAAGAGTCCAAGAGTTTGTATGGATTCTAGTAACATCTTCTTTATTGGCTAAAATGTTGATGTGATACTAAAATGATTCCAGCTGAGCTCAGTCAAGATGTGTGCCTCCAGACTAAACCTGATCTACTGTTTCATGATTGAAAAGGATGTTACGATTACTTTTTCAAATAACAAAAGAATGAATTCCTTCCTGCTGGAATGGGCTCAGGTCACTTTAGAAAGATGCTCTGACTTGTGGGTGAAGGAAGTACAACCCCTTCTCCCCAGCATGGGTCTGGGTAGCAGCCTCAGTGCCCTTCAGGCCTGGATGCTGAACGGTGCCCCTGCAGAGCAGCTGAAACAGCTCCAGGCACACACGAGGAATCCTAAACTTTCTGTGCTTAATTTAACCTCTTGTAAACCATGTGACAGTTAATTTTTTTGAGACAGGAGGCTCTGGTTTTGGTTCTGCTGAAGCACTGAGTGGCCAAATCGATGATGTATTTGCTTGTCACAGTGGTGTCCTGCTTGGTACTCCTCGATTGGGAAGAGACAAGGCCGCTATGTGGGGAGGCAGTAGAGTCTTAGCAGCTAATTAATACAGCTGAGAACCATGTACCTGACCTCAGAGTGCTGGACACTTTAGTGGTGATGCTGATGAGACACAACAATTGCAACCGGCTGATAGAAAGGCATTGCCTTTTCCTTTGATCCGTTTCCTTTCTGTGATTACAGAGACTTTCCAGTTTGTCTCAAAGAGGCACCGTGGTTTCCCATTCAGCCTCACCTTTTTCCTCAATGGATTGCAAGTGGACAGGTTGAGCTGTTGCTGTGAGTACAAACATCACAAGAATACCAGGCTGGGAGGCAGACATGGATACTTTGGTTTTCTCAAGGTGAAAGGAGCTTCTCCTTGCTACAGGTATGGAGATGAATATGCTTTGCTCACAAGGACTTCACAGCCCAGTTTTTAGAGAGTTTATCACTTGTTTCTTCTATTTTAATCTTTCACTCTGCAGCTCTGTAGAACCTGGTCTGTTTTTCAGCTCCCCAAGCAATGTGTAGAATTGAGCTTATTCCTCAGGGTCCCACATCCAAGAATGCCATCCAGGTCAGCTACCTTTGTGCTGCCTCGTCAGTCTCTCTGTTGAGCATGCCCAGCAGTGGATAGTGTTTGCACTGGATCTGTCAGCTTGTCAGGAGGCAGTCAGCACTTTCTCTGCAGTCCAATGTGGAGGAGTAGCTGTGGGTGGTATACATGAGATGCTTGTGTGTTTCTGGTGGAAGTGATAGTGGAATAAATATTGGGAGCATTGCTGAGTTAACTGTAGTCTTCAGGGTTTTCTTTGTGATAGTGTGAACAGGATAATTTCTTTTTAAACAGCTCTGCCTCTGAGATGGGATTCTGCTGTAACACTCCTGGCTGCTGAATAAGATAGTGTTGAATATTAGCCAGGTTTCAGACAACAAATCTGTGTAGAAGATTCTTTGTTTGGGGCAAAAGTCAATGCTTTGAGCAACAGCTGTGGTATTGCCAAGAAACCTCACATTTAATAAAATCCTGTGTTAAGTCATGCTAGACAAGTAAACTTCTGTACACATGGGTGATTTTTAAACTTTTTCTTTTTTTTCTAAGTAATTTTTAAAAAAGCAACAGTCAGTTGGAAGAAGAGACCATCCACAGAGCTATATTCTATTTTTTGGATAAGGACTAAATTCCAAGAAAAAAAAAACAAATTCCTTTATTGTACCATGCTTTATCCACTCCAATCTAACACTGAACATGGTTTCTTTACACAAATTCCTTAGTATGTTCAAAGTAGTGACAAGTGTCTGCATTCAGAATGGATATAGCACCAACAGAGTTTAGGAAATGCCCAAATCTCAGCTTCTCTGTGATTTCTAGAGAGACTTGAAGTGAATTTTCTGAATGAATAAAGTCTTCCAGAAATGAATCCCTTCCTGAGTCATCCTTACTTTCTGTCTCTTTTCCCCTCTTATTCTTAGCGATATCTCAGTTTTCCTGTTTCTCGTCAGTACAGCAAATCTTGTCTGGTGAATAAAATCATCTCCATTAACCAGATACTCTCCATAAATGGCAATTATATTCACTCACTAATATTTGACTCCTATTTTGAGTATTGCACCACATCCACATATAAATACCCACTCTGATTCTCAGTAAAGATCCTAGTTTATTTTCCCTGTTGGGTTAAGGCTTTGATTCACAAACAGGTGATGCTGCAGTGATTTCTATGCTGATGCTGTGATCCTTGCACAAAGAGTTTTTTGCTGCCTGGGTCTAGCATTTCTGTACAGTAAAAGTGCTTCAATATCTCAAAAGTCCCTGAAAAAAATACGACGAACAAATAATTGAAAGGTAGGACCTTTATCAGAAATTGTCACGTTGTCACATTTACATTTCATGCCCACAGACTGAAAGGATTTCTAGACTGATTGTTGGGGATTTGACTGTAGTTTGTGAACAGCCGGAATATGAGGGTAATTGCAGTGAAACCTTACATAAAAAAGCATTTCTGATGGCATCCTGATGCTTGCAGGGGTAGGAGCTGGCGTTTGGTGTAGCTTGAGATTAATGGACAGTTTTGATAATTTCAATTTCAATCTGTTTATGTTTCAATTGTTGCCTTTAAGTGCAGATAATGTTACTCTCCTTAAAGGAGGAGCTGCTTCTATATTTGTGGGGCACTTGAAGACTTGAGGGTGCTTCTCCAAGTAAGCCATTATCAGTAACCATGTTATCTGAGTGGCAATGCAAAGGCAGATAAATATCTAGTTTAACTTCTGATAAAGACCTAAACAGCTGTGTCTGCTACTCTTCTATTGTTCACAGAAAGAAAAATGTGATACTTCCCAGTTTTCCGTGGTTATTTTTGATAGGTGCATTATTGGAAGGTATCTGGATAAAGAGCCATCCCCTCCCAAGACAAAGATGGAGAACCACGAGGAAAAGCTTGTAGATTCCTGGAGAGATGAAGTGCACAGTGAGCCAAGTAAAAGCAGCATTGTGCAGAAATCAAGCAAAGATTCACTGTTAGTCACCTTACCATGTAATGAAGAGAGTGTGGAATCTAGTGAGGACAAAATGGAGACCAGCGATGAGTACAGAAAGGAAGAAGAGGAAATATGTGGTAATGAGAGTGAAGATAGTCAGGAAGACACCAGGGAATCTGGTACAGTATTCAAAAACAAAAGAAGAGGGTGAAAAATGGGAGGGGATGATTGTGGAGAAGGGCGCCAGTCAGCAAATGAGCTCTAAATACTTGGGGCAGATCAGTACTTCAGGTCAACGGTCACTGACACCTGAGAAGCTGTGACCACTTACAGTTACTGGGGATTTGCACTTACATCCAATGAGTCACCAGGAAACCCAACATCCTATCTTGTGTTTTAGAAGTGCTGTCTTTAATGGCCCTGAATATTCAGAACCTCAGCTGTGCCCTTGGGTGCGTAAGTGACTCAGTCCCGGCCCTGGGAGGAAATGCTGTCAGCTCAGCTGACTCTTCCACTGCAGCCGTCAGGCAGTTTGGGAGGATCATTCTTCAAGACTGGCTGTTAATGGGCAAGACCTGGAGTCAGTGAGATAGTCTGTGGTTCTTGATCGAAATGTAGGTACAAAAGTGTGCAGTGCAGTGTCCGAGGCAATCACTATTAATTCAGAAAGGCTAAACTGTCCTGGAATAATTTTTCTGTAGAATAAATAGCATTTCCTGCCATTCAGTTTTTTTGGGTCAGCGCTTCTGACGTCTAGTGATTTACATATTGACCTTCATGCAGTCCAAGTCCTACATCTTCATAAATTATCCCACAGAAAACTTGCAGGCAATTTCTCACTTATTAGACAAGCAATGAAATTCCATCCACCACACAGTGAATAAGTCAGGAGTGTCTTTTCCGTCTAGAACAGGGTTTTATTGCCCTCTAACATTTCTCCTCAATGGCTTTGTTAGATCCTGAGCTGACTTACATGCCTCTTGCTTGTCATAATGTACCAGGATTTTTCCATTTACTGCTGGTTTAAAATTAATTGCTTTATCTTCCTTACGCGTGACAGTCCTATTGTGCAAACTGTTTCTCGAGTTAAATGGAAATATTACTTTCACGTTTTGGTTTCTAGGTGAATTAAATAAAGGTAATACAGCTGTTTGTGAGGAGGTTGATGCTGTAAGAAAGATGCAGCCTTTCTATAGAGTATAAAATCCAGCAGAAATTCAAATGAGGTTTGAAAAAACCTTGCTTATAAAATCACTGCAGTGATCAAAAAGAATCTTAATTTCTGTTTTCTTGTGATAATCATTTCAATTCAGATGAAGTGGTCAGCGAGCCAAGTAAAAGCAGCATTGAGCAGAAGTCAAGCAAAGATTCAGTGTTAGTCATCTTACCATGTAATGAAGAGAGTGTGGAAACTAGTGAGGACAAAATGGAGACCAGCGATGAGTACAGAAAGGAAGAAGAGGAAATATGTGGTAATGAGAGTGAAGATAGTCAGGAAGACACCGGGGAATCTGGTACAGTATTCAAAAACAAAAGAAGAGGGTGAAAATTGGGTGGGGATGATTGTGGAGAAGGGCGCCAGTCAGCAAATGAGCTCTAAATACTTGGGTCAGATCAGCACTTCAGGTCAACGGTCACTGACACCTGAGAAGCTGTGACCACTTACAGTTACTGGGGATTTGCACTTATATCCAACGAGTCACCAGGAAACCCAACATCCTATCTTGTGTTTTAGAAGTGCTGTCTTTAATGGCCCTGAATAGTCAGAACCTCAGCTGTGCCCTTGGGTGCGTAAGTGACTCAGTCCTGGCCCTGGGAGGAAATGCTGTCAGCTCAGCTGACTCTTCTACTGCAGCCGTCAGGCAGTTTGGGAGGATCATTCTTCAAGACTGGCTGTTAATGGGCAAGACCTGGAGTCAGTGAGATAGTCTGTGGTTCTTGATCGAAATGTAGGTACAAAAGTGTGCAGTGCAGTGTCCGAGGCAATCACTATTAATTCAGAAAGGCTAAACTGTCGGGGAATAATTTTTCTGTAGAATAAATAGCATTTCCTGCCATTCAGTTTTTTTGGGTAAGCGCTTCTGACGTCTAGTGTTTTACATATTGACCTTCATGCAGTCCAAGTCCTACATCTTCATAAATTATCCCACAGAAAACTTGCAGGCAATTTCTCACTTATTAGACAAGCAATGAAATTCCATCCACCACACAGTGAATAAGTCAGGAGTGTCTTTTCCGTCTAGAACAGGGTTTTATTGCCCTCTAACATTTCTCCTCAATGGCTTTGTTAGATCCTGAGCTGACTTACATGCCTCTTGCTTGTCATAATGTACCAGGATTTTTCCATTTACTGCTGGTTTAAAATTAATTGCTTTATCTTCCTTACGCGTGACAGTCCTATTGTGCAAATTGTTTCTCGAGTTAAATGGAAATATTACTTTCACGTTTTGGTTTCTAGGTGAATTAAATAAAGGTAATACAGCTGTTTGTGAGGAGGTTGATGCTGTAAGAAAGATGCAGCCTTTCTATAGAGTATAAAATCCAGCAGAAATTCAAATGAGGTTTGAAAAAACCTTGCTTATAAAATCACTGCAGTGATCAAAAAGAATCTTAATTTCTGTTTTCTTGTGATAATCATTTCAATTCAGATGAAGTGGTCAGCGAGCCAAGTAAAAGCAGCATTGAGCAGAAGTCAAGCAAAGATTCAGTGTTAGTCATCTTACCATGTAATGAAGAGAGTGTAGAAACTAGTGAGGACAAAATGGAGACCAGCGATGAGTACAGAAAGGAAGAAGAGGAAATATGTGGTAATGAGAGTGAAGATAGTCAGGAAGACACCAGGGAATCTGGTACAGTATTCAAAAACAAAAGAAGAGGGTGAAAATTGGGAGGGGATGATTGTGGAGAAGGGCGCCAGCCAGCAAATGAGCTCTAAATACTTGGGTCAGATCAGCACTTCAGGTCAACGGTCACTGACACCTGAGAAGCTGTGACCACTTACAGTTACTGGGGATTTGCACTTATATCCAACGAGTCACCAGGAAACCCAACATCCTATCTTGTGTTTTAGAAGTGCTGTCTTTAATGGCCCTGAATAGTCAGAACCTCAGCTGTGCCCTTGGGTGCGTAAGTGACTCAGTCCCGGCCCTGGGAGGAAATGCTGTCAGCTCAGCTGACTCTTCTACTGCAGCCGTCAGGCAGTTTGGGAGGATCATTCTTCAAGACTGGCTGTTAATGGGCAAGACCTGGAGTCAGTGAGATAGTCTGTGGTTCTTGATCGAAATGTAGGTACAAAAGTGTGCAGTGCAGTGTCCGAGGCAATCACTATTAATTCAGAAAGGCTAAACTGTCGGGGAATAATTTTTCTGTAGAATAAATAGCATTTCCTGCCATTCAGTTTTTTTGGGTCAGCGCTTCTGACGTCTAGTGATTTACATATTGACCTTCATGCAGTCCAAGTCCTACATCTTCATAAATTATCCCACAGAAAACTTGCAGGCAATTTCTCACTTATTAGACAAGCAATGAAATTCCATCCACCACACAGTGAATAAGTCAGGAGTGTCTTTTCCGTCTAGAACAGGGTTTTATTGCCCTCTAACATTTCTCCTCAATGGCTTTGTTAGATCCTGAGCTGACTTACATGCCTCTTGCTTGTCATAATGTACCAGGATTTTTCCATTTACTGCTGGTTTAAAATTAATTGCTTTATCTTCCTTACGCGTGACAGTCCTATTGTGCAAACTGTTTCTCGAGTTAAATGGAAATATTACTTTCACGTTTTGGTTTCTAGGTGAATTAAATAAAGGTAATACAGCTGTTTGTGAGGAGGTTGATGCTGTAAGAAAGATGCAGCCTTTCTATAGAGTATAAAATCCAGCAGAAATTCAAATGAGGTTTGAAAAAACCTTGCTTATAAAATCACTACAGTGATCAAAAAGAATCTTAATTTCTGTTTTCTTGTGATAATCATTTCAATTCAGATGAAGTGGTCAGTGAGCCAAGTAAAAGCAGCATTGAGCAGAAATCAAGCAAAGATTCAGTGTTAGTCATCTTACCATGTAATGAAGAGAGTGTGGAAACTAGTGAGGACAAAATGGAGACCAGCGATGAGTACAGCCAAGAAGGAGAGGAAATACGTGTTTCTGAGAGTGAAGATAGTCAGGAAGACACCAGGGAATCTGGTACGGTATTCAAAACCAAAAGAAGAGGGTGAAAAATGGGAGGGGATGATTGTGGAGAAGGGCGCCAGTCAGCAAATGAGCTCTAAATACTTGGGGCAGATCAGCACTTCAGGTCAATGTTCACTGACACCTGAGAAGCTGTGACCACTTACAGTTACTGGGGATTTGCACTTATATCCAACGAGTCACCAGGGAACCCAACATCCTATCTTGTGTTTTAGAAGTGCTGTCTTTAATGGCCCTGAATAGTCAGAACCTCAGCTGTGCCCTTGGGTGCGTAAGTGACTCAGTCCTGGCCCTGGGAGGAAATGCTGTCAGCTCAGCTGACTCTTCTACTGCAGCCATCAGGGAGTTTGGGAGGATCATTCTTCAAGACTGGCTGTTA
The DNA here is from genome assembly GCA_033459285.1 of Clamator glandarius. Lineage (NCBI taxonomy): Eukaryota > Metazoa > Chordata > Aves > Cuculiformes > Cuculidae > Clamator > Clamator glandarius. Next base: position 5,547,678 of record JAUNZM010000039.1, read on the forward strand.
ATGGGCAAGACCTGGAGTCAGTGAGATAGTCTGTGGTTCTTGATCGAAATGTAGGTACAAAAGTGTGCAGTGCAGTGTCCGAGGCAGTCACTATTAATTCAGAAAGGTTAAACTGTCCTGAAATAATTTTTCTGTAGAATAAATAGCATTTCCTGCCATTCAGTTTTTTTGGGTCAGCGCTTCTGACGTCTAGTGATTTACATATTGACCTTCATGCAGTCCAAGTCCTACATCTTCATAAATTATCCCACAGAAAACTTGCAGGCAATTTCTCACTTATTAGACAAGCAATGAAATTCCATCCACCACACAGTGAATAAGTCAGGAGTGTCTTTTCCGTCTAGAACAGGGTTTTATTGCCCTCTAACATTTCTCCTCAATGGCTTTGTTAGATCCTGAGCTGACTTACATGCCTCTTGCTTGTCATAATGTACCAGGATTTTTCCATTTACTGCTGGTTTAAAATTAATTGCTTTATCTTCCTTACGCGTGACAGTCCTATTGTGCAAATTGTTTCTCGAGTTAAATGGAAATATTACTTTCACGTTTTGGTTTCTAGGTGAATTAAATAAAGGTAATACAGCTGTTTGTGAGGAGGTTGATGCTGTAAGAAAGATGCAGCCTTTCTATAGAGTATAAAATCCAGCAGAAATTCAAATGAGGTTTGAAAAAACCTTGCTTATAAAATCACTGCAGTGATCAAAAAGAATCTTAATTTCTGTTTTCTTGTGATAATCATTTCAATTCAGATGAAGTGGTCAGCGAGCCAAGTAAAAGCAGCATTGAGCAGAAGTCAAGCAAAGATTCAGTGTTAGTCATCTTACCATGTAATAAAGAGAGTGTGGAAACTAGTGAGGACAAAATGGAGACCAGCGATGAGTACAGAAAGGAAGAAGAGGAAATATGTGGTAATGAGAGTGAAGATAGTCAGGAAGACACCAGGGAATCTGGTACAGTATTCAAAAACAAAAGAAGAGGGTGAAAATTGGGTGGGGATGATTGTGGAGAAGGGCGCCAGTCAGCAAATGAGCTCTAAATACTTGGGTCAGATCAGCACTTCAGGTCAACGGTCACTGACACCTGAGAAGCTGTGACCACTTACAGTTACTGGGGATTTGCACTTATATCCAACGAGTCACCAGGAAACCCAACATCCTATCTTGTATTTTAGAAGTGCTGTCTTTAATGGCCCTGAATAGTCAGAACCTCAGCTGTGCCCTTGGGTGCGTAAGTGACTCAGTCCCGGCCCTGGGAGGAAATGCTGTCAGCTCAGCTGACTCTTCTACTGCAGCCGTCAGGCAGTTTGGGAGGATCATTCTTCAAGACTGGCTGTTAATGGGCAAGACCTGGAGTCAGTGAGATAGTCTGTGGTTCTTGATCGAAATGTAGGTACAAAAGTGTGCAGTGCAGTGTCCGAGGCAATCACTATTAATTCAGAAAGGCTAAACTGTCGGGGAATAATTTTTCTGTAGAATAAATAGCATTTCCTGCCATTCAGTTTTTTTGGGTAAGCGCTTCTGACGTCTAGTGTTTTACATATTGACCTTCATGCAGTCCAAGTCCTACATCTTCATAAATTATCCCACAGAAAACTTGCAGGCAATTTCTCACTTATTAGACAAGCAATGAAATTCCATCCACCACACAGTGAATAAGTCAGGAGTGTCTTTTCCGTCTAGAACAGGGTTTTATTGCCCTCTAACATTTCTCCTCAATGGCTTTGTTAGATCCTGAGCTGACTTACATGCCTCTTGCTTGTCATAATGTACCAGGATTTTTCCATTTACTGCTGGTTTAAAATTAATCTTCCTTACGCGTGACAGTCCTATTGTGCAAACTGTTTCTCGAGTTAAATGGAAATATTACTTTCACGTTTTGGTTTCTAGGTGAATTAAATAAAGGTAATACAGCTGTTTGTGAGGAGGTTGATGCTGCAAGAAAGATGCAGTCTTTCTATAGAGTATAAAATCCAGCAGAAATTCAAATGAGGTTTGAAAAAACCTTGCTTATAAAATCATGCAGTGATCAAAAAGAATCTTAATTTCTGTTTTCTTGTGATAATCATTTCAATTCAGATGAAGTGGTCAGTGAGCCAAGTAAAAGCAGCATTGAGCAGAAATCAAGTAAAGATTCAGTGTTAGTCATCTTACCATGTCATGAAGAAAGTGTGGAAACTAGTGAGGACAAAATGGAGACCAGACACGAGTACAGCCAAGAAGAAGAGCAAACATGTGTTGATGAGAGTGAAGATAGTCAGGAAGACACTGGGGAATATGGTATGGTATTCAAAAAGAAAGGTTTATTTTATAGCAAATAATAGATTGACAAGAAATTGTGTGTAGAGCAATTAAAGAAAAAGTAATACCCTTTTTCAGATAAAATGAGCATGCTAAAAAAATATTGTAGGATAACAGCAGTCACGAAGGACTTGGCTTCTTCTAGGAGCGCGAAAGAGTTGTTGCAATGATTAAGATTCTAATTAAAAAATGTAAGGACATCTACAGTCTTAAAAGAAATGCAAGATGCTTACAATTTCTGCTACTCCCGTCCTCCAAAAGGCTGAGCTCTGAAAGCCTTGAGAGACACTCAGAGACAGCAGTGTGCCCAGGTGGCCCAAAAGGCCAATGGCATCTTGGCTTGTATCAGGAACGGCGTGACCAGCAGGTCCAGGGAGGTTATTCTCCCCCTGTACTCGGCACTGGTGAGACTGCACCTTGAGTACTGTGTTCAGTTCTGGGCCTCTCACCACAAGAAGGATGTTGTGGCTCTGGAGCGAGTCCAGAGAAGGGCAACAAAGCTGGTGAAGGGGCTGGAGAATAAATCTTATGAGGAGCGGCTGAGAGAGCTGGGGTTCTTCAGCCTGGAGAGGAGGAGGCTGAAGTGAGACCTTATTACTCTCTAACTACCTGAAGGGAGGTTGTGGAGAGGAGGGAGCTGGCCTCTTCTCCCAAGTGACAGGGGACAGGATGAGAGGGAATGGCCTCAAGCTCCGCCAGGGGAGATTTAGGCTTGAGATTAGGAAAAAGTTCTTCACGGAGAGGGTGGTTAGGCATTGGAACGGTCTGCCAAGGGAGGTGGTTGAGTCACCGTCCCTGGAGGTGTTTAAGGTTAGGGTAGACGAGGTGCTTAGGAGCATGATTTAGGGATTGGTGGGAATGGTTGGACTCGACGATCCAGTGGGTCTCTTCCAACCTGGTCATTCTGTGATTCTGTGATTCTGTGATTCTGTGACTGAAGAGCTTGGTCCTTTACCGTGACTGTAGTTCCTTCTTGGGCCTCCCAGCTTTCTTCAGATGGATTTCTCTGCAGGGCTAAGCATTCTCATCACCCATCCAGCCTGTGTTTGGTTGGGATTGTTGTGGCAGTGTTTCAGCTTTGCTCTAGTAAGACCCATCATGCTCTGCTTGTTGCACGTTATCTCCTAACCAGTGCTGTCATTAGCAGCGCAAAACTAATTTATCAGAGAAAACGGTATATGCTGAAGCAAAAGGTGTGAAATTCTTCTCTGGGGTTGTTCAGTTGCAGGCTGAGTCTGGGCATATCACAGCTGGTGGTGTGACAGATCTGTCAGAAGTATGGGAATACCTGGGATGGGGTCCTGCTGCGCATTTTCTGATCTTGCTGTGCTCTTTGTGTCAGGGAGATATTGCTGATCACAAGAGAGAGAATTATTGTGAGCAGTATTTGTCATCTTTTCCTGAACTCTGTGTTTTGATAGACTGTCAATTCCCTTTTGTCAAATGTCGTGCAGGCAGTGCGCTGCAAAGAATGGAAACTGCCAGCTGCTCAGACTTCAGGCCTGTAGTCAGGTCAGAGTGAAATAGGTGCACCACACCTAGCAAAGCATTTGATATTTCAGCAAGTCATAGAAAGTGCTGTAGGCATCTCTGCGTGAAGGAGCCAAGGAGTGTCCTGGAATGGAAAGCTTCTTGTCTTCTCTGCAGAGCTGGAACGTTAGAACGATTCAAGCAGGTTATGTGCTATTACATAGAGACCTTTGTCAGAATCTTGGATCCCAGGAGGAACCTTTTAAGGCTCTCCTGGGACCTTCCCTGCTAAGCTTTCATGGTCCCTTGCAGTGCAGATCTTCGTGCTTCACCCAGGTGAAATGCGACAGCAAGGAGTGAGGCTATCACTATCCTTTGAGACCTACGGTACAGGCAAAAAGTTTGTTCTGAGCAAGTGCCTCTTGTACTATAGACTGAAATGGTCTTTTAAAAGTTTTCTCACAAGTCTATTCAGAGCTGTGCAGGTGCAGAGTATTGATGGGGTAGAAAAGATGGGTGTAAACATAAAGCATGAGGAACCACAGGAGGAAGAAAGAAATAAAAACAAAAATGAAAAAAAAAAAGAATAATAACGTATAAAAGGCTGAGGAGCAAGACAGTATCAATGGTATAGAAAAAAGCAACCTCCTAGGAAAAAGGTGAGAAAGCACAGGATGTGCACTGGTAAGAGAGAGGCAGGGATTTGGGAAGAGAAGAGTGCAAGGTTGTGACAGGGCAGATAAGTCTTCTCACTGCAAGCCAGTGGGAACAAGACGTCTCCTGTTCTTGGACCTTTCAGTGCCCTGTCTAACTCTGAAGCAGCAGAGAGATTAAATCCCATCTATACAGCTCCATGTATAAAAAAAAATCAGTCTCTTAAGAATCGATAGCCATTTTTTCTTAATAAATTACCAGAGGGAACATCCTGCCACATGCAAGGATGCATAATTTCACTACATTGTGCCCAGAAATTACAATGATCCATAGAACTGTAGAACTGTAGAATCACAGAATGGTTTGGGTTGGAAAGGATCTTAAAGATCCAAAGGGATTGGACAGTGTACATAGCTGGAATACTGCTCATAAAGAGGCTGTTTAGTATTACTAGGTTGAAAGCCATCCACTTAATCATCCAGCAAGTCATAAAGTAAAAACGGAAGTGGAAGCATAACCTTAGCAATCATTTCAAATGTCTGACTTGACTGCGAAGAACTGCAAGCGTTGCATTTACAGAACAGAAAACACTTCCTCACTTATTTATTGATAAGCATAGGTCTTCTAGAAATATGTTAGTTTGGGGAACTGAGGGATCATCAGAACTATAGTTGGAAACGTCACATAGAATTTGTTGTTCATGTTTTTTAAGTGGTCATAGAACATTAATAATGTTATATCTAGAGAACAACATTGTTGCCTGTATGTTGAACCTCTCTCAGCTTGCCTGAGGAAAGCAATCTCATTGTTCTGTGAAAATGTGGAAGATTGCTGCTCTGTGCATGAATTTCACCTTGGAATTTTAATGGTTTTCTCCATTTGGTTGTAACCTATGTTAAACATTTTTCTTTACTGGTGAAGATTTACATGGCTTAAATTGAGTTTGCCCTCATATTAAATTTCTATATTTTAAATCAAGCTGAGGTAGCTGCGTGACTTCTCCCCTTTTGCTTTTTATTGGTTTCTTTCATGCTTCCTCTGTTGTAATTTTGTGTTAGGTTTTGAAGATTACAAGCCAATCCAAGAGGAACTAGCAAAGGTGATTGGAAATGTGAATTCTGAACCTGAACCTAGTGATCCCCATGCAGATGAGGAAGAAGAGAACATAACAAATGCAGAGTGTGGTGCCAAAGAAGGTGAGATTGGCTGTTGATCAGGAATGTGGATTAAATCTTATTCCCCTGAAGTCTTTTTGTAGAAGTATTTGTCCTTTCCTTTTCCTTTCGTGGCTATCAAACACTCCTTGTGCTCTTCTCTTTCCTAACTTGTATAAAATTGGGTGATCACGAGCTAGGTTCTGTAGTCACGTATAATTAATACTTTCTTTGGAAGTTATAGTGGTCCTAGGTTAGGAATCCAGGCCATGAAAGAACTGGCTACCACTCAGGACAACAGCCGCAGAAAGCAGGAGTCTAGTGAGTTTCTCTTTGCTTCCAGGTATTGTGAAGACAGGTAGGATGGGACTGTTTGCATAAGATGAGAATGTAAGACTAGGAATGAAGCTGCACTGCAGACTTGATCTCCATGCTGTTTGTCTCCCAAACTCACCTCCCTGTTGGCAGTTGGCATAATTGACAACTGGGAAATCTCACACACAGCAAAGTAAATTTACTTTGGCTAATGGTTATAAATGGTTATGCCACACACAGCACAGCCTTTGATTTCTTTTAGACAAAGTAAACAAAGCATGTCTTTTTACAGGGACTTGCAAAATCTGTTGCATTAGACTCAGTCCAATAGTAGCAGCTGGACAATTTGGACGCTGTGCTTTTGTGTATATGCCATGTGTCTGAAGGAGTTGCCCAAACGCTTCTTAGATATTGTCAGCCTTGGTGCCGTGACTGCTTCCCTGGGGATCTGATCCAGTGCTCCACCACCCTCTTGATGAAGAACTTTTTCCTAATGTCCAACCTAACCACCTCCTGGTGCACCTTCCTGCCGCTCCCTCAGCATTCCTTCTTTTTGCAGTGGGTAGAAAGTTAGGCCTTCACATTCCCTTGACGACAACATTTCCGCCACTTCTTTCAATAGAAATGCTCAAACAATCCAATGGCATAAGAGATTTTGAGAAAAGAAATAGCAGAAACATTGTAACCTGATGAAACCTTGTACCTAACTGCAAATCTGAAGGTTCCCAGCAAGCGAATGAAGCCAACTCTATGGAAGGCTCATGGAGTGTGGTGAGCATCGGCAGCTGCCGCACACATGCCAGCAGGCACTGAGATCTGGAAGCGCCAGGCAGAAATCAGAGACAAATCGGGGAAGACATTGATCCCTGCTCCTTTCAGTGGCACAAGACTTCTCATTTTCTGAAGCAGAGGAACCTTCCACATTTGTGCCAAGCAGTGGTACCTCAGTACAGACTGCAGGGTGCCTGCTCAGGGACAGACCCTGGAGCACCCAGTTCAGTGGAGGCATTGCTGTTAAATTCCCAGGGGGCGGGAATTATTTCCCTCAATGTAATCACAGAATCCACGGGAAGCAATTATCCACTTTGCATGAACAGCTGAGTAGTATTCTTCCTGTGTGTGCGTGTTTTACAAGAGCAATTTACCACCTATTCCTCAATTTTTGAATGTTGCTGTCAAGCTTAGAGCTATTACATACACACACCTGAGCTTCCCACTAGGCAGGTGAAGGCGGGAGGGAGGGAGAGTAGACAAGGCAGGCCGAACTGTTAGACTTGATAGCTGGTCATGCATCAACATTTTTCCTCAAATTAGTTATGCCAGATGCCAGAATGGCAGCAGTAGAAACACAGAGCACAGAAGGGTTGGCAGAAGGAACAAGAACACTCGCTGTGCAGAAGGCAGCAGAACAAGTGGTACAAGAAGGGCACATGATAGACGAGAGAGAAGCACTTGAGAAGGAAGATTTTGTTGCTGAGGGAGGAGATGTTTGCACTGAAGAGGAAGGAGAAGAAATGGCACGGATGGGAGATTTTCTTCCCAAGGAAGACACAGTAGCTGTGATGCTGGTGGAGGGTCAGCTTGCGGTGGAGGAATCTGCTCCTGAGGACAGCACCATGGCAGAAGAAGATCCCAAAGGAATGGGGACAGGGAAGGGAATGGAGTCTGGTGTAGAGGTGGCATGTGGGGAGCAGGAAGATTTGATGGAGGGGACGGAGAGTGAGGCAGCACTGGGAGTGCAGACACCTGTGGAAAAGGAGCTGGCAGGGGCACTGCTACACAGGGAGGCAGATGGAGTGGTGTCTGAGAGGGCAGAGGTGGCTGTGGAAGTCTCTGAGGAAAAAGAGGCTGCAGAGGAGGTCTCTGGGACAGGGGCAGATGAGGATGGGTCACAGGAGGGGACAGAGCAGGTGGGAGTGAAAGCTGAGGGGGAGCAGCCAGGCCTCTGTGAAAACACGGGAGGGAGAGAAGGAAGGGGTGTCTTGGAGAGTACATGGAGCACTGAAGTCAAGGTGCAGAGGAAGGACAGTCCTGTTGGAGAGAGACCTGATGCTCCAGGAGCCACTGACGTGGGTGAAAGAAGCCATGATCCCTGGGAGGTGAGTCCTGCATGTGTTGACCGCTGTGCCCTGTACCTGCTCCAGTCCCCAGACTGGTCCCTGCTAGAAGCAGAGGGTGCATCACTTCATCCTGTTTCTTACACTTTCCTTAAGTATCTGCTGCTGGAAGCAGGGTGAGGGATGGTAAATCCTTCTCAGTGTTAGCTTCTGCATTCTTTCCTGTTTCTGAAATTTCATTGCAAATGCCTTTGCCCTGCTGCTAAGGCTTCTGGCCCCTCAGTTGTCTTACCCTTGTCCATGTGGTGCAGCTCTGATCCCCCCACATACCACTCAACTGCCCGCGCTGGTGGCAGTGGCTGAGCCTCCCTAGCATTGCTGGCTGGAATGCTCCAGGTCAGTGGCAGCACTCCACTTCTCTGGTCACTCTGGCATATGTTTCTGTTACAGCGGTATCTCAGTAGCTCAAAGTTTATCGCATTTTCTGTAAAGCTAATGTTTTTCTCACCATTTCCTGGGACGCTGCAAACCCAGATGCAGTAGTTGTGCCCTCTGCTCAGTCTCAGGATGGGGAAGAAACTTTCCTCTAAGCTACTCCTGCAGCTTCTTCAGTGTTGTTTCCGGAAACATTGACACAAACTGCTGTAGATTTGTGCTGGTTGGGATGTTCACTCTTCCTTTATTTATTCCACGGGTACCACAACCACCTGTCATGTTTTACTCACGCAGCTTCTCAGTGTTCAGTGGACAACTGAAATAAACCTGTACACGCCAGCCGGGAAACAGCACTCCTTTGTAATTGGGAAGGCAATAACTGAAAGGATTGTTCCACAGCTGCTGTGCTTGTTTTTCACATAACACTGATAGATACTGTTCTGACTAAACCTCTCCTCCTCCCCTAGGCAGTACTGGTGGGAGGGAGGGCAGCGGGCAAATGTTCTTTATGTTTCTACAGGACAAGAAGTGTGTCTGTGCAGAGTTGCCCATGTTTTTGCCTGTGTCAGTATACTGACTGCATTTGCCTGTGTGCCCTTTCCCTTTCTGAGCTGCAGAATCTTCACTGTGTCTTCAGTGCTGTGTATGGGGCCCTGGTGCACATTAATGCTTTGATTCTGACGAGAGCATCTGGGGTGCTCAGCAGAGATGTGGAATGGCAGGATCACAGGGAATAGTAGCCTCACACTGGGTTTTTTAACATGAGGGGCTGTCTCCACCCCGTGTCACAGCAAGTGAGCCCTGCTTGGGTACTACGTGTGCCAGGCGGGTCTGCACAGGGGGCTTCTTGCTCCATGGGGATCCTGGTTTCTCACTGGCCATACTGTGTGGCATTTTTGGGACTCTGAAATGTTATTGGAAATTATTAAATCAGAACAATTCTAATAAGTCTTTTGAAATGAATAAAGCCTGGCTTTTTGGTTTTGGTGGCGTCAGTCCCTTGGGCCTGTTGAATCTGTGGCATAACTACAGCTGTTTCAGCCCAGTGCTGGTGGTAGGTCAGTTCTGGCTGTGGCTCCCTGCTGCCAGCATCTCCCTTCCAGCTCTGCTGCACCTCAGAGGGCTCTCTGAGAGGCTGCCAGGCCGTGGTGTCCAGGGCTGTGTACACAGCAGCTGGGCAGGCATCGCTCCGTGGGCTGCAGGATGTTCGGCAATAACAGAGCTGTGCTGTTTTTTAGATCTGTTACCTACAGAACCTACATTCTGTCCTAGAGACAAACACAAACCTCTGAGCACCTGGAGATTACCAGCACCCTGTGTTTCTGTGGAATATAACTTTTAATTGTGGCTAGCTTCAACTTTCATCTCCTGTGAAAGTAGCTCAGGACTTGTTTAAATCATGGTGTGTCAGCCATGGCAGCTCTCCCTCCCAATTCAGCTTTGTGGCCTCACTGCTCTGTGTGCAATGAGCTCACCGTAGCCGTGGAATGACTGAATTTTAAGTGGAAATCACTGACATCCCTGTGCCTGCCAGTGCCTGAGATTTCAAACAGTGCAGCCTTGACTGGAAAGAGAAGGATTAGTGTATGAGGAAGATTTTGAAACAGATGAAGAAGACAATGATGAGGAACAAACTAGTGATCAGATGAGTGGAACGTCAAAGTCATTCTCAGATGATGAAAACCTGGACTTAGGGAGAGTGGTAACTTATCAGAGAAGGCACCGCGGGCCTCTGACAATGAAAAAGATGAGAGTGATGCATATTCTGACAGTGCCTCAGAGGACGATAAACAAGGTTAGTTTTTTCAAAATGAACCTTAGAGAAGTTGAACTAATGCATATTTTACATTTTGAGCATGTCCAGTACAGATGTTGAGTCTGTGTAGGAAACTCATGCAATTCCTACTGAACTGGTAAAAGATGGACATTTTATCTGTTCTTGTTAATTCTGCCATCTGTCACTGAAATGCAGCCAAACCCACTGGCGACGTAAGCATGTGCCAGTCCGCAGCAGGCATTGCTGAACTATTTAGTTGCAGAAATGGAAAAGGAGCCAGTCAGCAAATGAGCAGCATTGAGCAGAAATCAAGCAAAGATTCACTGTTAGTCATCTTACCATTTAATGAAGAGAGTGTGGAAACTAGTGAGGACAAAATGGAGACCAGCAATGAGTACAGCCAGGAAGAAGAGGAAATATGTGTTTATGAGAGTGAAGATAGTCAGGAAGACACCGGGGAATCTGGTACGGTATTCAAAACCAAAAGAAGAGGGTGAAAAATGGGAGGGGATGATTGTGGAGAAGGGAGCCAGTCAGCAAATGAGTTCTAAATACTTGGGTCAGATCAGCACTTCAGGTCAACGGTCACTGACACCTGAGAAGCTGTGACCACTTACAGTTACTGGGGATTTGCACTTATATCCAACGAGTCACCAGGAAACCCAACATCCTATCTTGTATTTTAGAAGTGCTGTCTTTAATGGCCCTGAATAGTCAGAACCTCAGCTGTGCCCTTGGGTGCGTAAGTGACTCAGTCCCGGCCCTGGGAGGAAATGCTGTCAGCTCAGCTGACTCTTCTACTGCAGCCGTCAGGCAGTTTGGGAGGATCATTCTTCAAGACTGGCTGTTAATGGGCAAGACCTGGAGTCAGTGAGATAGTCTGTGGTTCTTGATCGAAATGTAGGTACAAAAGTGTGCAGTGCAGTGTCCGAGGCAATCACTATTAATTCAGAAAGGCTAAACTGTCCTGGAATAATTTTTCTGTAGAATAAATAGCATTTCCTGCCATTCAGATTTTTTGGGTCAGCGCTTCTGACGTCTAGTGTTTTACATATTGACCTTCATGCAGTCCAAGTCCTACATCTTCATAAATTATCCCACAGAAAACTTGCAGGCAATTTCTCACTTATTAGACAAACAATGAAATTCCATCCACCACACAGTGAATAAGTCAGGAGTGTCTTTTCCGTCTAGAACAGGGTTTTATTGCCCTAAAGAAGTCGATCGGAATGTCAGCGCTGGGCTCCCGGGCAGCGGCCGTGCCCACGTGGTGCCTGACGTGAGGGGGCTGCAAGGCCGGGAGAGACAGAGATGGGGAATGGCAGCAGGTTCCTGTCTGGAGAAGGAAACCTGCTCCCCCCACCCAGGCAATTAACCCCCAGATTTCTCTGGGGAACAAATATGAGGTGCTGAGGGTGCATCCAATCCCTAAAGATGAAGAGGGCTGCACCCACAGCCTGGGTTCCAAAACTCCATCATCCTGCTACAGCCTTAAAAACATCCTCGGTTAAAAAGGAGGGTGATTGTCTTGGGGAATTCCCTTCTCAAAGGAATGGAGGGTCCCATCTGTAGGACGGACCCACTCCATAGGGAGGTCTGCTGCTTGCTGGGAGCATCAGTGAGGGCTGTTACTAGAAAGCTCCCTTCCCTGGTCAAGGACACAGACTACTACCCACTCTTAGTTTTTCAAGTTGGTAACGAAGAAATAGAGTGTAGAAGGCCTAAAGCCATTAAAAGGGACTTCAAGGCTCTTGGGAGAATGATAGAGGGCTCTGGGGCACAGGTAATACTTAACTCCATCCCAATATTAAGGAATCAGGAGCAGGAAATGAGGAATAAGAAACTGATTAATGAATGGCTTAGGGACTGATGTGAGAAGAGGGGCTTTGGGTTCTTTAATCATGGGGAGGCCCACGCACCAGCAGGCTTTCTTACTAGGGAACCTAGTTAAGCTCATAAATCGAGCTTTAAACTAGATGTGAGGGGGGAGGGGATGGGGACCAGGCAGGATGGGCATGAGCCTGGAGGTGAGACTTCAGTGGCAAAGGGGTGGTGTGCTGGCGATGTCTGCCAGTATATCACCACTAAGCAAGAGGGGGTGAGTGCAGCAGAGGATGGTAGGCAGCAAACTGGCACTGTGGCCTTAGTTAACTCAAGGACTGCTCAGTTGGGAAGAAACCCTATTACGAAGGATGTAGCTTCACCTGCCCAGCTGAAGTGCATTTACACCAATGCACGCAGCATGGGAAATAAGAAGGAGGAGCTGGAAGCTGTGGTAGGGCAAGGAGACTATGGTGTCGTTGCCATTGCGGAGACATGGTGGGATGACTCGTACAACTGAAGCGTACCCATGGTGGGGTATAAACTCTTTAGGAAGAACAGGAAGGGCAGAAGAGGAGGCGGGGTAGCCCTCTATGTTAGAGAGGGCTTTGATACCCTCGAGCTGGACTACGGTCAGGATGGGACTGAGTGCCTGTGGGTGAAAATCAGAGGAGCCCACGGGCAGGCAGGTATTGTGATGGGAGTCTGCTATAGACCACCCAGCCAAGAAGAAGCAGCTGATGAGCTCTTCTGCAAACAACTGAGTGTAGTCTCAAGATCGCTACCTCTGGTCCTTGTGGGAGACTTCAGTTTCCTGGATCTAGGCTGGGAGTGTAATACAGCAGAAAGGAAGCAGTCCCGGAGGTTCCTGGAGTGTGTGGAAGACAACTTCCTCACACAGCTGGTGAGCGAACTGACAAGGGACGGTGCCCTCCTGGACCTGCTGTTTGTGAACAGAGAAGGACTGGTGGGGGATGTGAGGGTTGGAGGATGGCTGAGGCAAAGCGATCATGGGATGATAGAGTTCTCGGTGCAGGGTGAGATGGAGAAGGTGGAGGTTAGCAGAACAGTCGCCCTCAACTTTCAGAGAGCAGACTTTGGACTGTTCAGAAGGCTGGTTGGAAAAGTCCCGTGGGAGGCGCTCCTTGAGGGCAAAGGTGTCCATGAGGGCTGGGCGCTCTTCAAGAAGGAACTCCTAGCAGCGCAGGAGAAAGCCGTCCCCAAGTTCCGGAAAAGTAGCCGGCAGGGTGAGAAACCAGCATGGTTGAGTAGGGAGGTCCTAAGAGACATCAATAGGAAGAGGAGGGTCTACGACCTCTGGAGGAAGGGGCAGGCATCCTGGGTGGACTATAGGGAGGAGGTGAGAATGTGCAGGGAAAAAGTCAGGAGGGCTAAAGCCCAACTAGAAATGCGATTGGCCAAGACTGTGAAAGACAACAAAAAGTCTTTCTACAAATACATCAACAGCAAAAGGAGGGCTAGGGAGAATCTCCAGGCTCAGTCAACATGGGTTCATGAAAGGCAGGTCTTGCCAGAGTAATCTGATCACCTTCTATGACAGAGTGACTAGATTCTTGGACGAGGGAAAGGCTGTGGATGTAGTCTTCCTGGACTTTAGTAAAGCCTTTGATAGAGTTTCTCATAGCGTTTGGCTTCGGAAACTGTCAGCCTCTGGCCTGGACAGGCGCACACTCTCCTGGGTGGAAAACTGGTTGAACGACTGGGCCCAGAGGGTGGTAGTAAATGGAGTGAAATCCAGCTGGAGGCCAGTGATAAATGGGATTCCCCAGGGCTCAGTCCTGGGTCCAGTCCTGTTTAATGTCTTTATCAACGACCTGGATGAAGGCATTGAGTGCTCCCTTAGCAAGTTTGCAGATGACACCAGGCTGGGTGGAAGTGTGGATCTGCTGGAGGGTCGGGAGGCTCTGCAAAGGGATCTGAACAGGCTTGGACTGCTGGGCTGATCACTGCAGTGATCAAAAAGAATCTTAATTTCTGTTTTCTTGTGATAATCATTTCAATTCAGATCAAGTGCACAGTGAGCCAAGTAAAAGCAGCATTGAGCAGAAATCAAGCAAAGATTCAGTGTTAGTCATCTTACCATGTCATGAAGAGCGTGTGGAAACTAGTGAGGACAAAATGGAGACCAGCGATGAGTACAGCAAGGAAGAAGAGCAAATATGTGGTTATGAGAGTGAAGATAGTCAGGAAGACACCGAGGAATCTGGTACGGTATTCAAAACCAAAAGAAGAGGGTGAAAAATGGGAGAGGATGATTCTGGAGAAGGGATGGGATTGTGGGCCTCCAACTCCACCTGGTACATCTTCTACAACATGAAATTCTATGTGCATAGTGCATTTACTGTGTCTTTAATTCATCTGCTGAGCCTTTGACTTGTACTTCTTCTTTTTAAGAACTCCCTGGCTTTCACTTAAGCTCATGTGCTTGTATTGGTGGAACAAGATTTTAGATAGCACGCTTTTGAGCATAAACACCAATTTTTTGTGTTTTGTTTCAGTAATCGGTGCACTAATCCACTTGTAAGACGTGAGTGCTGCTAAAGTAGAACTGACTTGCCAATAGTAATGGGATGTGGATTCTTATAAGTACATGTTGGGGACTGATTTTATTCCATCTTAGTTCAGTGTATCGTTACACTTTGTCAAGACTATCTGTGTTCATTAGGCCCCTTGGGTCAGTTTAGCACAGTTTTAGAATAATACTGAGGTGCCAAAGATCTTATTTTTGCATACAATGTTATGAATCAGACATAAATCAAGACTGTGTAAGACAGACTTTGGCATTCAGATCCCCGCAGACCATAAGCATGTGAATAAATTGGAAAGAATCACTGACAAAGAAGGTGAGGTTGGCTATTGATCAGGAATGTGGATTAAATCTTATTCCCCTGAAGTCTTTTTGTAGAAGTATTTGTCCTTTCCTTTTCCTTTCTTGGCTATCAAACACTCCTTGTGCTTTTCTCTTTCCTAACTTGTATAAAATTGGGTGATCACTAGCTAGGTTCTGTAGTCATGTATAATTAATACTTTCTTTGGTAGTTATAGTGGTCCTAGGAAAGGAATCCAGGCCATTGAAAAACTGGCTACCACTCAAGGCCACAGCTGCAGAAAGCAGGAGTCTAGTGAGTTTCTCTTTGCTTCCAGGTATTGCGAAGACAGGTAGGATGGGACTGTTTGCATAAGATGAGAATGACAGACTAGGAATGAAGCTGCATTGCAGACTTGATCTCCATGCGTTTTGTCCTGTTTTACCTGTGTCAGTATACTGACTGCATTTGCCTGTGTGCCCTTTCCCTTTCTGAGCTGCAGAATCTTCACTGTCTTCAGTGCTGTGTATGGGGCCCTGGTGCACATTAATGCTTTGATTCTGACGAGAGCATCTGGGGTGCTCAGCAGAGATGTGGAATGGCAGGATCACAGGGAATAGTAGCCTCACACTGGGTTTTTTTAACATGAGGGGCTGTCTCCACCCCGTGTCACAGCAAGTGAGCCCTGCTTGGGTACTACGTGTGCCAGGCGGGTCTGCACAGGGGGCTTCTTGCTCCGTGGGGATCCTGGTTTCTCACTGGCCATACTGTGTGGCATTTTTGGGACTCTGAAATGTTGTTGGAAATCCGCCTGTACACAGCAGCTGGGCAGGCACCACTCCGGGGGCTGCAGGATGCTCGGCACCTACACAGGTGGACTGCGACTGTATTCACAGATTGGGAACTAGAATTGAAATGAGCAGGATTCTGAATGGTTTGTTAATGGTTTGCAAACCGAAGGAAGTTCTTCAGTCCTGAACGACCTTCTCCTTTCCATCCCATACAGAGGGCACGTGGAGCTGTAGGTGATGAGAGTGGTGAACATCCTTCTCATCAACAGCAAGCCAAGGAGAATGCCTTTTCCAAGATGGTGACTTAACTCAGTTAAACAGTTTGTTTTTTGGGGGGAAGGGGGGCCAGGGGAGGTATTTAACATTTCAATGCAGTATTCTGAAGAATATAGAAGGAAAAGATAAAATAAAAAGTCAGAAAAGTGTTCAGCATTAAACAGTCATGCTTTTGTGGTGTACTGTCTCAATGTGCATGTGGTGAAGCCACAGAAACAGCATGCTGCTACAGTTCCTTTCAGTTCATTGCATTTGCTTCGAGGCTGCACTGTGAAGAGACAGTAGCAAAACCTATATTTATAGTCAAGAATTCTTTTGTATGCTCCAGTTTGTGGATACTCAGTTAGAGATGCCTAAAGTGGTCTGGCTCTTTGGAGGCAGTCCAGAAAATCTCGTTTCCCCGGGATACCTACGAGTCACTCATCACTTCCAAATATCTTGATCAGTGCTATTTTTTATTTTATGATTCTACTCTGCACTGGAAATGATCCACTGAGATTTTGTAGCTGTTTTCTTTTTCATTTTTAGACTTCTTGGCGACCAAATACAGCTCCAGGAAATATGCCACAACCTCTTCGCCTCCAGCCACTTCGTAGCTATGCTGCCATGGGGTCTGCTCCAAAGGCTCCGCACCACACACTTGGACACGATCAGCAGTTTGCTGGTGGGGTAAGGCTGGATTTCATTCTGAAGATAATGCAGATTCATGGAGAGTTTTATAATACTGCTTTAGTACTGCAGTTCCTAGAAGTGCATACTACAGGCAACACGCCTTCTAAATCTCTATCAGCTTTTATTTAAACACTCCTTTTTAATCTCCATTTAATTTTCAAGACATTGTCTTAGTGGTCTAATGCCTAGTTTTTGATCACAGCCTGGAAAAAATGTGGTGACTTGTCTTTTATAGGATAAAATCTCTCTGTGTGCAAATTTTTCGACCTCTACATAGATTTTCTTTTATGTAGAGAGGGAAGCAGCCATCTGGGTAAGATCAATAACTCAGGAATATTTTCACACAGTCTTACATGATTTAATCTTCATCTACAGCTGAAAAGCAGCAAGACCCATCTTTCTTTTTTTACCATCCCTACTAGTAAATCACACTAGAAGGTTCAGAGAATGAGAGCTTTTTGGTGTAGCCAAACATGGCCTTAATATGTATTCAGTTACTTTCAGATGAGATTTGGACTTGTCTTCTGTTCGAGAAAAAGCATTATGTGATTGACTGTATGACAGGAGTTCCATGGGAATGGAGGATTTTGGATCTGCGACCACTGACAGGCAGAAAATACATGAAAAACTCTGTGCTGCTGTGCATTTGTGCCGTATTATGAGGGTCATGATCTTCCCTCCAAGAATTTGCTGACACTCTCTGTGTCTTCTCAAATTATGGGTGATTTGCGTTGTTTCTTTAATGCTCAAAACAGCTAAATCAGTCATAGAACATGAAGATGATGCAGAACTCAGATCCAGAGCCAGCAATGTTTGCAGAATTTATTCTCTAGAGATGTTCTGCTTTTCAGGGCCTTGATCCTCTGTTTGCAATTCATTCAGAAAGAGGATTTTGAGCAACTTCTTGTATAACTGGTGCCAAATAATGTTAGTGTTGGAAGATTCTGGCTGACTGCTTTGGAATTTGCTTGCCATCTGAAAGAATGCAGCAGTGCTGTGGGGTTGTGCAGTATTCTGCCTGCCTGGAAGGAGAACTCTGTGTGGTTACAAGTAGTATGTGCTTAACAATGATATTGTCTATATCTCTAAGGGCTACATTTTCAAGCAGCCTGTCCATTGCTTTGCGAATTAAAACAAAGAGGTTTAGCGTATAAATGTTTTCATAAACGTAATGGCAAGCAGCAAGTGAGGAAATTGTTCTAGAGGTATGAGTGTTACTAATTGTAAAGAGCAGTCAAACCAGGAGTAGCTCAATATGCGCGGTAGCTATGTTTTTGTGTTACCTACTTAACCTGGTTAAAATGTTTTTGCAGGGGGACAGGAGTGGGTTAAGACTTATGAATTCAGTGGAACATGTAACTGGTATATCCCGGTATCAACTCCCAGTCATCAACAATTATATGATACCAGTGCCACCTCCCCCTCTGGAAAAGGAAGACAAGAATGTAAATGCAGTGAGAACTAGGATGCTCAGCAGCAGATTATTTCATCCCACCACTGCTGCAAATGACACAGGGCAGCTTTTAACAAAGGTGAGTTATTCCTGTCTGCTTCTCTGTTTATTGTTACGTTACCTTCCCCGTGGGTATATTTGCCTAAAGCTGAAAGATGTGTCTATCTAGTTTGCATAAAGATTCACTGAAGTTTTGAAAGAAAAAAAAATATAACTATTAAAAGACATAGCTAGCACCCTTTTCTCTGTATACTAAAACATTGGGTGTTTTTCATCAGCTAGGGGTAAAAAGGTGCTTGAACAAAAAAGCGCAGGAACTCCTACTTATGGCCTTCTGTCTTAGTCAATCTGATCCTGTCTCTGACTGTATCTGGTGCCAGAACTTCAGCAGGATAGGGGAAATGCTGTGAGTGTGTGAAAACTTCTGTTACACTCTATCTCCAGGCAGTCTTGACTGCTGCAAGGGAATTGTAGGAACCCAGGACTGGGAGAGACATTCAAACTTGGTCCCTGCCATTCTGGGAAATTCAATGCAATGGATTTTCAATGAAAAATATTTTACTGCCCTTCTGCATGTTACAAAACTCTTCCCAATTTAAACACCTCAAGCCTGTCTTAAAGGGCTGGCAGCCTCAAGAGCATTCCACATATAGGTGATCTTTGAGTTCACCTTTTGTTAGAGTTGGAAGCCAAATGCACTTTTTGTGTATTTTCTGCTGCAGAATTCTGGAGGATTCCCTAAGCCCTCGTTACACAGCAACGCATCTGTTACCATGATCTTCCTAGGAAAAGGTTTGCATTTATCTCATGACAGTACTGACTACAGAGATGAAATCAAAATCTATCAGCAGCATTGTGGAGGACAAAACATTTGTGTCTACAACGGCAAGCTGTTGGAAGGAGGTAAGGATAAAGAGTCCAAGAGTTTGTATGGATTCTAGTAACATCTTCTTTATTGGCTAAAATGTTGATGTGATACTAAAATGATTCCAGCTGAGCTCAGTCAAGATGTGTGCCTCCAGACTAAACCTGATCTACTGCTTCATGATTGAAAAGGATGTTACGATTACTTTTTCAAATAACAAAAGAATGAATTCCTTCCTGCTGGAATGGGCTCAGGTCACTTTAGAAAGATGCTCTGACTTGTGGGTGAAGGAAGTACAACCCCTTCTCCCCAGCATGGGTCTGGGTAGCAGCCTCAGTGCCCTTCAGGCCTGGATGCTGAACGGTGCCCCTGCAGAGCAGCTGAAACAGCTCCAGGCACACACGAGGAATCCTAAACTTTCTGTGCTTAATTTAACCTCTTGTAAACCATGTGACAGTTAATTTTTTTGAGACAGGAGGCTCTGGTTTTGGTTCTGCTGAAGCACTGAGTGGCCAAATCGATGATGTATTTGCTTGTCACAGTGGTGTCCTGCTTGGTACTCCTCGATTGGGAAGAGACAAGGCCGCTATGTGGGGAGGCAGTAGAGTCTTAGCAGCTAATTAATACAGCTGAGAACCATGTACCTGACCTCAGAGTGCTGGACACTTTAGTGGTGATGCTGATGAGACACAACAATTGCAACCGGCTGATAGAAAGGCATTGCCTTTTCCTTTGATCCGTTTCCTTTCTGTGATTACAGAGACTTTCCAGTTTGTCTCAAAGAGGCACCGTGGTTTCCCATTCAGCCTCACCTTTTTCCTCAATGGATTGCAAGTGGACAGGTTGAGCTGTTGCTGTGAGTACAAACATCACAAGAATACCAGGCTGGGAGGCAGACATGGATACTTTGGTTTTCTCAAGGTGAAAGGAGCTTCTCCTTGCTACAGGTATGGAGATGAATATGCTTTGCTCACAAGGACTTCACAGCCCAGTTTTTAGAGAGTTTATCACTTGTTTCTTCTATTTTAATCTTTCACTCTGCAGCTCTGTAGAACCTGGTCTGTTTTTCAGCTCCCCAAGCAATGTGTAGAATTGAGCTTATTCCTCAGGGTCCCACATCCAAGAATGCCATCCAGGTCAGCTACCTTTGTGCTGCCTCGTCAGTCTCTCTGTTGAGCATGCCCAGCAGTGGATAGTGTTTGCACTGGATCTGTCAGCTTGTCAGGAGGCAGTCAGCACTTTCTCTGCAGTCCAATGTGGAGGAGTAGCTGTGGGTGGTATACATGAGATGCTTGTGTGTTTCTGGTGGAAGTGATAGTGGAATAAATATTGGGAGCATTGCTGAGTTAACTGTAGTCTTCAGGGTTTTCTTTGTGATAGTGTGAACAGGATAATTTCTTTTTAAACAGCTCTGCCTCTGAGGTGGGATTCTGCTGTAACACTCCTGGCTGCTGAATAAGATAGTGTTGAATATTAGCCAGGTTTCAGACAACAAATCTGTGTAGAAGATTCTTTGTTTGGGGCAAAAGTCAATGCTTTGAGCAACAGCTGTGGTATTGCCAAGAAACCTCACATTTAATAAAATCCTGTGTTAAGTCATGCTAGACAAGTAAACTTCTGTACACATGGGTGATTTTTAAACTTTTTCTTTTTTTTCTAAGTAATTTTTAAAAAAGCAACAGTCAGTTGGAAGAAGAGACCATCCACAGAGCTATATTCTATTTTTTGGATAAGGACTAAATTCCAAGAAAAAAAAACCAAATTCCTTTATTGTACCATGCTTTATCCACTCCAATCTAACACTGAACATGGTTTCTTTACACAAATTCCTTAGTATGTTCAAAGTAGTGACAAGTGTCTGCATTCAGAATGGATATAGCACCAACAGAGTTTAGGAAATGCCCAAATCTCAGCTTCTCTGTGATTTCTAGAGAGACTTGAAGTGAATTTTCTGAATGAGTAAAGTCTTCCAGAAATGAATCCCTTCCTGAGTCATCCTTACTTTCTGTCTCTTTTCCCCTCTTATTCTTAGCGATATCTCAGTTTTCCTGTTTCTCGTCAGTACAGCAAATCTTGTCTGGTGAATAAAATCATCTCCATTAACCAGATACTCTCCATAAATGGCAATTATTTTCACTCACTAATATTTGACTCCTATTTTGAGTATTGCACCACATCCACATATAAATACCCACTCTGATTCTCAGTAAAGATCCTAGTTTATTTTCCCTGTTGGGTTAAGGCTTTGATTCAAAACAGGTGATGCTGCAGTGATTTCTATGCTGATGCTGTGATCCTTGCACAAAGAGTTTTTTGCTGCCTGGGTCTAGCATTTCTGTACAGTAAAAGTGCTTCAATATCTCAAAAGTCCCTGAAAAAAATACGACGAACAAATAATTGAAAGGTAGGACCTTTATCAGAAATTGTCACGTTCTCACATTTACATTTCATGCCCACAGACTGAAAGGATTTCTAGACTGATTGTTGGGGATTTGACTGTAGTTTGTGAACAGCTGGAATATGAGGGTAATTGCAGTGAAGCCTTACATAAACAGCATTTCTGATGGCATCCTGATGCTTGCAGGGGTAGGAGCTGGCGTTTGGTGTAGCTTGAGATTAATGGACAGTTTTGATAATTTCAATTTCAATCTGTTTATGTTTCAATTGTTGCCTTTAAGTGCAGATAATGTTACTCTCCTTAAAGGAGGAGCTGCTTCTATATTTGTGGGGCACTTGAAGACTTGAGGGTGCTTCTCCAAGTAAGCCATTATCAGTAACCATGTTATCTGAGTGGCAATGCAAAGGCAGATAAATATCTAGTTTAACTTCTGATAAAGACCTAAACAGCTGTGTCTGCTACTCTTCTATTGTTCACAGAAAGAAAAATGTGATACTTCCCAGTTTTGCGTGGTTATTTTTGATAGGTGCATTATTGGAAGGTATCTGGACAAAGAGCCATCCCCTCCCAAGACAAAGATGGAGAACCACGAGGAAAAGCTTGTAGATTCCTGGAGAGATGAAGTGCACAGTGAGCCAAGTAAAAGCAGCATTGCGCAGAAATCAAGCAAAGATTCACTGTTAGTCACCTTACCATGTAATGAAGAGAGTGTGGAAACTAGTGAGGACAAAATGGAGACCAGCGATGAGTACAGAAAGGAAGAAGAGGAAATATGTGGTAATGAGAGTGAAGATAGTCAGGAAGACACCGGGGAATCTGGTACAGTATTCAAAAACAAAAGAAGAGGGTGAAAATTGGGAGGGGATGATTGTGGAGAAGGGCGCCAGTCAGCAAATAAGCTCTAAATACTTGGGTCAGATCAGCACTTCAGGTCAACGGTCACTGACACCTGAGAAGCTGTGACCACTTACAGTTACTGGGGATTTGCACTTATATCCAACGAGTCACCAGGAAACCCAACATCCTATCTTGTATTTTAGAAGTGCTGTCTTTAATGGCCCTGAATAGTCAGAACCTCAGCTGTGCCCTTGGGTGCGTAAGTGACTCAGTCCTGGCCCTGGGAGGAAATGCTGTCAGCTCAGCTGACTCTTCTACTGCAGCCGTCAGGCAGTTTGGGAGGATCATTCTTCAAGACTGGCTGTTAATGGGCAAGACCTGGAGTCAGTGAGATAGTCTGTGGTTCTTGATCGAAATGTAGGTACAAAAGTGTGCAGTGCAGTGTCCGAGGCAGTCACTATTAATTCAGAAAGGCTAAACTGTCCTGGAATAATTTTTCTGTAGAATAAATAGCATTTCCTGCCATTCAGTTTTTTTGGGTCAGCGCTTCTGATGTCTAGTGTTTTACATATCGACCTTCATGCAGTCCAAGTCCTACATCTTCATAAATTATCCCACAGAAAACTTGCAGGCAATTTCTCACTTATTAGACAAGCAATGAAATTCCATCCACCACACAGTGAATAATTCAGGAGTGTCTTTTGCTTCTAGAACAGGGTTTTATTGCCCTCTAACATTTCTCCTCAATGGCTTTGTTAGATCCTGAGCTGACTTACATGCCTCTTGCTTGTCATAATGTATCAGGATTTTTCCATTTACTGCTGGTTTATAATTAATTGCTTTATCTTCCTTACGCGTGACAGTCCTATTGTGCAAACTGTTTCTCGAGTTAAATGGAAATATTACGTTCACGTTTTGGTTTCTAGGTGAATTAAATAAAGGTAATACAGCTGTTTGTGAGGAGGTTGATGCTGCAAGAAAGATGCAGCCTTTCTATAGAGTATAAAATCCAGCAGAAATTCAAATGAGGTTTGAAAAAACCTTGCTTATAAAATCACTGCAGTGATCAAAAAGAATCTTAATTTCTGTTTTCTTGTGATAATCATTTCAATTCAGATGAAGTGGTCAGTGAGCCAAGTAAAAGCAGCATTGAGCAGATATCAAGCAAAGATTCACTGTTAGTCACCTTACCATGTCATGAAGAAAGTGTGGAAACTAGTGAGGACAAAATGGAGACCAGACACGAGTACAGCCAAGAAGAAGAGCAAACATGTGTTTCTGAGAGTGAAGAGAGTCAGGAAGACACTGGGGAATATGGTATGGTATTCAAAAAGAAAGGTTTATTTTATAGCAAATAATAGATTGACAAGAAATTGTGTGTAGAGGAATTAAAGAAAAAAGTAATACCCTTTTTCAGATAAAATGAGCATGCTAAAAAAATATTGTAGGATAACAGCAGGCACGAAGGACTTGGCTTCTTCTAGGAGCGTGAAAGAGTTGTTGCAATGATTAAGATTCTAATTAAAAAATGTAAGGACATCTACAGTCTTAAAAGAAATGCAAGATGCTTACAATTTCTGCTACTCCCGTCCTCCAAAAGGCTGAGCTCTGAAAGCCTTGAGAGACACTCAGAGACAGCAGTGGCCCAGGTGGCCCAAAAGGCCAATGGCATCTTGGCTTGTATCAGGAACAGCGTGACCAGCAGGTCCAGGGAGGTTATTCTCCCCCTGTACTCGGCACTGGTGAGACTGCACCTTGAGTACTGTGTTCAGTTCTGGGCCTCTCACCACAAGAAGGATGTTGTGGCTCTGGAGCGAGTCCAGAGAAGGGCAACAAAGCTGGTGAAGGGGCTGGAGAATAAATCTTATGAGGAGCGGCTGAGAGAGCTGGGGTTCTTCAGCCTGGAGAGGAGGAGGCTGAAGTGAGACCTTATTACTCTCTAACTAACTACCTGAAGGGAGGGTGTGGAGAGGAGGGAGCTGGCCTCTTCTCCCAAGTGACAGGGGACAGGATGAGAGGGAATGGCCTCAAGCTCCGCCAGGGGAGATTTAGGCTTGAGATTAGGAAAAAGTTCTTCACGGAGAGGGTGGTTAGGCATTGGAACGGTCTGCCAAGGGAGGTGGTTGAGTCACCGTCCCTGGAGGTGTTTAAGGTTAGGGTAGACGAGGTGCTTAGGAGCATGATTTAGGGATTGGTGGGAATGGTTGGACTCGACGATCCAGTGGGTCTCTTCCAACCTGGTCATTCTGTGATTCTGTGATTCTGTGACTGAAGAGCTTGGTCCTTTACCGTGACTGTAGTTCCTTCTTGGGCCTCCCAGCTTTCTTCAGATGGATTTCTCTGCAGGGCTAAGCATTCTCATCACCCATCCAGCCTGTGTTTGGTTGGGATTGTTGTGGCAGTGTTTCAGCTTTGCTCTAGTAAGACCCATCATGCTCTGCTTGTTGCACGTTATCTCCTAACCAGTGCTGTCATTAGCAGCGCAAAACTAATTTATCAGAGAAAACGGTATATGCTGAAGCAAAAGGTGTGAAATTCTTCTCTGGGGTTGTTCAGTTGCAGGCTGAGTCTGGGCATATCACAGCTGGTGGTGTGACAGATCTGTCAGAAGTATGGGAATACCTGGGATGGGGTCCTGCTGCGCATTTTCTGATCTTGCTGTGCTCTTTGTGTCAGGGAGATATTGCTGATCACAAGAGAGAGAATTATTGTGAGCAGTATTTGTCATCTTTTCCTGAACTCTGTGTTTTGATAGACTGTCAATTCCCTTTTGTCAAATGTCGTGCAGGCAGTGCGCTGCAAAGAATGGAAACTGCCAGCTGCTCAGACTTCAGGCCTGTAGTCAGGTCAGAGTGAAATAGGTGCACCACACCTAGCAAAGCATTTGATATTTCAGCAAGTCATAGAAAGTGCTGTAGGCATCTCTGCGTGAAGCAGCCAAGGAGTGTCCTGGAATGGAAAGCTTCTTGTCTTCTCTGCAGAGCTGGAACGTTAGAACGATTCAAGCAGGTTATGTGCTATTACATAGAGACCTTTGTCAGAATCTTGGATCCCAGGAGGAACCTTTTAAGGCTCTCCTGGGACCTTCCCTGCTAAGCTTTCATGGTCCCTTGCAGTGCAGATCTTCGTGCTTCACCCAGGTGAAATGCGACAGCAAGGAGTGAGGCTATCACTATCCTTTGAGACCTACGGTACAGGCAAAAAGTTTGTTCTGAGCAAGTGCCTCTTGTACTATAGACTGAAATGGTCTTTTAAAAGTTTTCTCACAAGTCTATTCAGAGCTGTGCAGGTGCAGAGTATTGATGGGGTAGAAAAGATGGGTGTAAACATAAAGCATGAGGAACCACAGGAGGAAGAAAGAAATAAAAACAAAAATGAAAAAAAAAAAGAATAATAACGTATAAAAGGCTGAGGAGCAAGACAGTATCAATGGTATAGAAAAAAGCAACCTCCTAGGAAAAAGGTGAGAAAGCACAGGATGTGCACTGGTAAGAGAGAGGCAGGGATTTGGGAAGAGAAGAGTGCAAGGTTGTGACAGGGCAGATAAGTCTTCTCACTGCAAGCCAGTGGGAACAAGACGTCTCCTGTTCTTGGACCTTTCAGTGCCCTGTCTAACTCTGAAGCAGCAGAGAGATTAAATCCCATCTATACAGCTCCATGTATAAAAAAAAATCAGTCTCTTAAGAATCGATAGCCATTTTTTCTTAATAAATTACCAGAGGGAACATCCTGCCACATGCAAGGATGCATAATTTCACTACATTGTGCCCAGAAATTACAATGATCCATAGAACTGTAGAACTGTAGAATCACAGAATGGTTTGGGTTGGAAAGGATCTTAAAGATCCAAAGGGATTGGACAGTGTACATAGCTGGAATACTGCTCATAAAGAGGCTGTTTAGTATTACTAGGTTGAAAGCCATCCACTTAATCATCCAGCAAGTCATAAAGTAAAAACGGAAGTGGAAGCATAACCTTAGCAATCATTTCAAATGTCTGACTTGACTGCGAAGAACTGCAAGCGTTGCATTTACAGAACAGAAAACACTTCCTCACTTATTTATTGATAAGCATAGGTCTTCTAGAAATATGTTAGTTTGGGGAACTGAGGGATCATCAGAACTATAGTTGGAAACGTCACATAGAATTTGTTGTTCATGTTTTTTAAGTGGTCATAGAACATTAATAATGTTATATCTAGAGAACAACATTGTTGCCTGTATGTTGAACCTCTCTCAGCTTGCCTGAGGAAAGCAATCTCATTGTTCTGTGAAAATGTGGAAGATTGCTGCTCTGTGCATGAATTTCACCTTGGAATTTTAATGGTTTTCTCCATTTGGTTGTAACCTATGTTAAACATTTTTCTTTACTGGTGAAGATTTACATGGCTTAAATTGAGTTTGCCCTCATATTAAATTTCTATATTTTAAATCAAGCTGAGGTAGCTGCGTGACTTCTCCCCTTTTGCTTTTTATTGGTTTCTTTCATGCTTCCTCTGTTGTAATTTTGTGTTAGGTTTTGAAGATTACAAGCCAATCCAAGAGGAACTAGCAAAGGTGATTGGAAATGTGAATTCTGAACCTGAACCTAGTGATCCCCATGCAGATGAGGAAGAAGAGAACATAACAAATGCAGAGTGTGGTGCCAAAGAAGGTGAGATTGGCTGTTGATCAGGAATGTGGATTAAATCTTATTCCCCTGAAGTCTTTTTGTAGAAGTATTTGTCCTTTCCTTTTCCTTTCGTGGCTATCAAACACTCCTTGTGCTCTTCTCTTTCCTAACTTGTATAAAATTGGGTGATCACGAGCTAGGTTCTGTAGTCACGTATAATTAATACTTTCTTTGGAAGTTATAGTGGTCCTAGGTTAGGAATCCAGGCCATGAAAGAACTGGCTACCACTCAGGACAACAGCCGCAGAAAGCAGGAGTCTAGTGAGTTTCTCTTTGCTTCCAGGTATTGTGAAGACAGGTAGGATGGGACTGTTTGCATAAGATGAGAATGTAAGACTAGGAATGAAGCTGCACTGCAGACTTGATCTCCATGCTGTTTGTCTCCCAAACTCACCTCCCTGTTGGCAGTTGGCATAATTGACAACTGGGAAATCTCACACACAGCAAAGTAAATTTACTTTGGCTAATGGTTATAAATGGTTATGCCACACACAGCACAGCCTTTGATTTCTTTTAGACAAAGTAAACAAAGCATGTCTTTTTACAGGGACTTGCAAAATCTGTTGCATTAGACTCAGTCCAATAGTAGCAGCTGGACAATTTGGACGCTGTGCTTTTGTGTATATGCCATGTGTCTGAAGGAGTTGCCCAAACGCTTCTTAGATATTGTCAGCCTTGGTGCCGTGACTGCTTCCCTGGGGATCTGATCCAGTGCTCCACCACCCTCTTGATGAAGAACTTTTTCCTAATGTCCAACCTAACCACCTCCTGGTGCACCTTCCTGCCGCTCCCTCAGCATTCCTTCTTTTTGCAGTGGGTAGGAAGTTAGCCCTTCACATTCCCTTGACGACAACATTTCCGCCACTTCTTTCAATAGAAATGCTCAAACAATCCAATGGCATAAGAGATTTTGAGAAAAGAAATAGCAGAAACATTGTAACCTGATGAAACCTTGTACCTAACTGCAAATCTGAAGGTTCCCAGCAAGCGAATGAAGCCAACTCTATGGAAGGCTCATGGAGTGTGGTGAGCATCGGCAGCTGCCGCACACATGCCAGCAGGCACTGAGATCTGGAAGCGCCAGGCAGAAATCAGAGACAAATCGGGGAAGACATTGATCCTTGCTCCTTTCAGTGGCACAAGACTTCTCATTTTCTGAAGCAGAGGAACCTTCCACATTTGTGTCAGGCAGTGGTACCTCAGTACAGACTGCAGGGTGCCTGCTCAGGGACAGACCCTGGAGCACCCAGTTCAGTGGAGGCATTGCTGTTAAATTCCCAGGGGGCGGGAATTATTTCCCTCAATGTAATCACAGAATCCACGGGAAGCAATTATCCACTTTGCATGAACAGCTGAGTAGTATTCTTCCTGTGTGTGCGTGTTTTACAAGAGCAATTTACCACCTATTCCTCAATTTTTGAATGTTGCTGTCAAGCTTAGAGCTATTACATACACACACCTGAGCTTCCCACTAGGCAGGTGAAGGCGGGAGGGAGGGAGAGTAGACAAGGCAGGCCGAACTGTTAGACTTGATAGCTGGTCATGCATCAACATTTTTCCTCAAATTAGTTATGCCAGATGCCAGAATGGCAGCAGTAGAAACACAGAGCACAGAAGGGTTGGCAGAAGGAACAAGAACACTCGCTGTGCAGAAGGCAGCAGAACAAGTGGTACAAGAAGGGCACATGACAGACGAGAGAGAAGCACTTGAGAAGGAAGATTTTGTTGCTGAGGGAGGAGATGTTTGCACTGAAGAGGAAGGAGAAGAAATGGCACGGATGGGAGATTTTCTTCCCAAGGAAGACACAGTAGCTGTGATGCTGGTGGAGGGTCAGCTTGCGGTGGAGGAATCTGCTCCTGAGGACAGCACCATGGCAGAAGAAGATCCCAAAGGAATGGGGACAGGGAAGGGAATGGAGTCTGGTGTAGAGGTGGCATGTGGGGAGCAGGAAGATTTGATGGAGGGGACGGAGAGTGAGGCAGCACTGGGAGTGCAGACACCTGTGGAAAAGGAGCTGGCAGGGGCACTGCTACACAGGGAGGCAGATGGAGTGGTGTCTGAGAGGGCAGAGGTGGCTGTGGAAGTCTCTGAGGAAAAAGAGGCTGCAGAGGAGGTCTCTGGGACAGGGGCAGATGAGGATGGGTCACAGGAGGGGACAGAGCAGGTGGGAGTGAAAGCTGAGGGGGAGCAGCCAGGCCTCTGTGAAAACACGGGAGGGAGAGAAGGAAGGGGTGTCTTGGAGAGTACATGGAGCACTGAAGTCAAGGTGCAGAGGAAGGACAGTCCTGTTGGAGAGAGACCTGATGCTCCAGGAGCCACTGATGTGGGTGAAAGAAGCCATGATCCCTGGGAGGTGAGTCCTGCATGTGTTGACCGCTGTGCCCTGTACCTGCTCCAGTCCCCAGACTGGTCCCTGCTAGAAGCAGAGGGTGCATCACTTCATCCTGTTTCTTACACTTTCCTTAAGTATCTGCTGCTGGAAGCAGGGTGAGGGATGGTAAATCCTTCTCAGTGTTAGCTTCTGCATTCTTTCCTGTTTCTGAAATTTCATTGCAAATGCCTTTGCCCTGCTGCTAAGGCTTCTGGCCCCTCAGTTGTCTTACCCTTGTCCATGTGGTGCAGCTCTGATCCCCCCACATACCACTCAACTGCCCGTGCTGGTGGCAGTGGCTGAGCCTCCCTAGCATTGCTGGCTGGAATGCTCCAGGTCAGTGGCAGCACTCCACTTCTCTGGTCACTCTGGCATATGTTTCTGTTACAGCGGTATCTCAGTAGCTCAAAGTTTATCGCATTTTCTGTAAAGCTAATGTTTTTCTCACCGTTTCCTGGGACGCTGCAAACCCAGATGCAGTAGTTGTGCCCTCTGCTCAGTCTCAGGATGGGGAAGAAACTTTCCTCTAAGCTACTCCTGCAGCTTCTTCAGTGTTGTTTCCGGAAACATTGACACAAACTGCTGTAGATTTGTGCTGGTTGGGATGTTCACTCTTCCTTTATTTATTCCACGGGTACCACAACCACCTGTCATGTTTTACTCACGCAGCTTCTCAGTGTTCAGTGGACAACTGAAATAAACCTGTACACGCCAGCCGGGAAACAGCACTCCTTTGTAATTGGGAAGGCAATAACTGAAAGGATTGTTCCACAGCTGCTGTGCTTGTTTTTCACATAACACTGATAGATACTGTTCTGACTAAACCTCTCCTCCTCCCCTAGGCAGTACTGGTGGGAGGGAGGGCAGCGGGCAAATGTTCTTTATGTTTCTACAGGACAAGAAGTGTGTCTGTGCAGAGTTGCCCATGTTTTTGCCTGTGTCAGTATACTGACTGCATTTGCCTGTGTGCCCTTTCCCTTTCTGAGCTGCAGAATCTTCACTGTGTCTTCAGTGCTGTGTATGGGGCCCTGGTGCACATTAATGCTTTGATTCTGACGAGAGCATCTGGGGTGCTCAGCAGAGATGTGGAATGGCAGGATCACAGGGAATAGTAGCCTCACACTGGGTTTTTTAACATGAGGGGCTGTCTCCACCCCGTGTCACAGCAAGTGAGCCCTGCTTGGGTACTACGTGTGCCAGGTGGGTCTGCACAGGGGGCTTCTTGCTCCGTGGGGATCCTGGTTTCTCACTGGCCATACTGTGTGGCATTTTTGGGACTCTGAAATGTTATTGGAAATTATTAAATCAGAACAATTCTAATAAGTCTTTTGAAATGAATAAAGCCTGGCTTTTTGGTTTTGGTGGCGTCAGTCCCTTGGGCCTGTTGAATCTGTGGCATAACTACAGCTGTTTCAGCCCAGTGCTGGTGGTAGGTCAGTTCTGGCTGTGGCTCCCTGCTGCCAGCATCTCCCTTCCAGCTCTGCTGCACCTCAGAGGGCTCTCTGAGAGGCTGCCAGGCCGTGGTGTCCAGGGCTGTGTACACAGCAGCTGGGCAGGCATCGCTCCGTGGGCTGCAGGATGTTCGGCAATAACAGAGCTGTGCTGTTTTTTAGATCTGTTACCTACAGAACCTACATTCTGTCCTAGAGACAAACACAAACCTCTGAGCACCTGGAGATTACCAGCACCCTGTGTTTCTGTGGAATATAACTTTTAATTGTGGCTAGCTTCAACTTTCATCTCCTGTGAAAGTAGCTCAGGACTTGTTTAAATCATGGTGTGTCAGCCATGGCAGCTCTCCCTCCCAATTCAGCTTTGTGGCCTCACTGCTCTGTGTGCAATGAGCTCACCGTAGCCGTGGAATGACTGAATTTTAAGTGGAAATCACTGACATCCCTGTGCCTGCTAGTGCCTGAGATTTCAAACAGTGCAGCCTTGACTGGAAAGAGAAGGATTAGTGTATGAGGAAGATTTTGAAACAGATGAAGAAGACAATGATGAGGAACAAACTAGTGATCAGATGAGTGGAACGTCAAAGTCATTCTCAGATGATGAAAACCTGGACTTAGGGAGAGTGGTAACTTATCAGAGAAGGCACCGCGGGCCTCTGACAATGAAAAAGATGAGAGTGATGCATATTCTGACAGTGCCTCAGAGGACGATAAACAAGGTTAGTTTTTTCATAATGAACCTTAGAGAAGTTGAACTAATGCATATTTTACATTTTGAGCATGTCCAGTACAGATGTTGAGTCTGTGTAGGAAACTCATGCAATTCCTACTGAACTGGTAAAGATGGACATTTTATCTGTTCTTGTTAATTCTGCCATCTGTCACTGAAATGCAGCCAAACCCACTGGCGACGTAAGCATGTGCCAGTCCGCAGCAGGCATTGCTGAACTATTTAGTTGCAGAAATGGAGAAGGGAGCCAGTCAGCAAATGAGCTCTAAATACTTGGGGCAGATCAGTACTCCAGGTCAACGGTCACTGACACCTGAGAAGCTGTGACCACTTACAATTCCTGAGGATTTGCACTTACATCCAATGAGTCACCAGGAAACCCAACATCCTATCTTGTATTTTAGAAGTGCTGTCTTTAATGGCCCTGAATAGTCAGAACCTCAGCTGTGCCCTTGGGTGCGTAAGTGACTCAGTCCCGGCCCTGGGAGGAAATGCTGTCAGCTCAGCTGACTCTTCTACTGCAGCCGTCAGGCAGTTTGGGAGGATCATTCTTCAAGACTGGCTGTTAATGGGCAAGACCTGGAGTCAGTGAGATAGTCTGTGGTTCTTGATCGAAATGTAGGTACAAAAGTGTGCAGTGCAGTGTCCGAGGCAATCACTATTAATTCAGAAAGGTTAAACTGTCCTGGAATAATTTTTCTGTAGAATAAATAGCATTTCCTGCCATTCAGATTTTTTGGGTCAGCGCTTCTGACGTCTAGTGTTTTACATATTGACCTTCATGCAGTCCAAGTCCTACATCTTCATAAATTAACCCTCAGAAAACTTGCAGAAACACATTACTGTTAAGGCTGAGCATAGATAAAGACAATCTAACTCAGTGTAAACCCAAAAAATGAGGCTTGGCGGGTGGTGGATGGGGGAATGGGGAATAAGTAAACCTTCTGCGCACTTTCAAGAAGAAATTAAGAGGATGACAGGTATACTTGAGTTGCTGAGAAGGCGGTGACAGAATCAGATGTCTTAAAATAACTCATGTCTAGTTCTGTTACAGTCTCAGATAATAATTAATTGTAAATGTTTCTTTAGTAAAAAATCTAGTAAGTGCCTTCTGATAAGTGCAAGCCACTACTGACTAAGACAAAATTGCCACCATGGTTTCCTAATTGACTTTACAGGTTTAGTGAACCCATGATTAGTCTCTCATTCTTTCCAAGCAAAATTTTTTCAAGTCAAAACAAATGTATTTTGGAGTCATATCAATAGCTAAGTAAAATCCTTGGTTTGCCCGACACTTTAAAAATGATGTGAGTATGGAATATGCAGGGAACTGTAAGATTGCAACCATGAGATTGTGACAAGAACTGTCTAATTTTTTTAACCGTATCCTGTTTTCTCAGGATTATTTTCAGCCATTGTCTGTCCTCATTGCGGTTTTTGTCTGCATAATGGTGTTTCAGAACGTTAAAATCAGATCCTGTGATACTGTAACTGCATGTGGATAGGAGGGGCAAACACAGTTTGCCTAATTTTGATTCCACTCTAACAAGGTTTTGGAGGCACGAACCAGACACTACTGGATTCATCTTTTGCCTAGCAGACACTGTGAATAGAAGACAAATGCAAATCAGATTAAGATAACACTGAAAAGCACTCTATGTTTTTCTGCCAAAGATAATGCAAGTGATGTACGACCTAGTGGCAAAATCTCATCTTACCAAGGTAAAAGGTAAAATTCCACTAGTTTAATTGGGTCAGGATTATACAAAGAAAGGGAGAAACACAGCATGCCTCTGTATACTTCCATAATACTTTATAAAGTTTGTTTGTGTCACTATTATTTGGGCTCTCCTTTCACTGTCAATGGGCTTTTTCTTAATCTAAAAATATATACCTGTTAAAAGGTACTTTACAATGGCAGAACTGAACAATGATGATGCCTTCTTCTCAAAAATGAGTAAAACAAAAAAGGGTTTGGATTCTCCCCAAAACTCTGAACTTGGTGATGCTTTCCATCTCTATTGTGTGATATCCTTGAAATTCCAAGTATTTTCTGGTTTGACTGGTTGGTCATATTCTGCCTTTCCTCTGGGTCAGAGTAACTATAAGCCATGAGAGGAATCAACGACAATCTACCTACAAAAATATTCTATCCATTTGTTCTTGTTTATAGATCAGGGCAACAGCAGTAAACTGCAGAATACCAGTAAACACCTCCTGTATTTGATACCTGGATGTTCATAATCATAACATGCCATTTCCTTGTGCAAGTGTCATCTTTGCATTGTTTTTCCATGTGGGATGCGTTGGTTCAGTTTCTAAATCTAGTTTCATTCCTGTAATCCCCAGACATCTATACCCCTGTCTTTCCCCACAAGACTCTACCCAAAGCACACATGCCGATGCTTCTACAGACGCAAACTGAATGTTATCTGTGGAAAATAGCTTAAGAGGATCTTCAGATTTCAGAGAGTTTCCTCTTTCTCCCTGGGCCTTGCAAAACATATTTTAAATGGAAGATTGCTCACCAGGTAAGTGTCAATGTCCTCTTTTGCATGCAGACTGTGCCTAAAGCACAGAAAGATGCCTTTGCAGTCAAGCCTTGTGCAAGAGTACCTGGGATACATAGCACAAAAATAGAGAACTGAGCCACAGTTCTCAGGAAAACAGGATGGGATTGGTCTGGAAACCATTCATGGCTTTCTAACTTGATGACAGACCCAGTCATCTCACCTACAACTCAAGCAACGAACACATCAGCACATCTGCTGAAAAACTTGCATCACATCAGTCCGCAAAACAAAACAGTGACAACAAAGGCAGATCAAACAAATAATCCATTGCACTGATATGCAGAAACACTCTTTCTTTGCTTTTGTAAGCACAATCGTGCCGAGACGACACAGTGTTTATGAATTACAGTTCCTGTGCCTTCTGTGCGCATGTATTTGTGCTCCACATTTATACAGTCTCAGCTTGTTTGTTAATCCCAACTGTTCCTTAAACTGTCTACAAACCTGAACAATACCTGCAGTGTGGCCTGAGCCTTAATAATATAATGATCTGCTAATAAAATTAATTATCAACCCGATGCCTAATTGCTATATTTGAAGTATATGCAAACTTCCTTCAGCAAGGAAGTAAAGTCTATGGTTAATAAATATTAAATTTTACTTTCCCCAGTTACTTCTCAGAACCACCGTTCTTTATGTCTTTTTCACCTGGTCTATTTTACAGGTGATCATTGAGCATATTCAGTAGATTTGCTTGTTAACTAGAAGATACGCTGCAGGGTTTGGCTCTATAGGAGTGCATGATGCGGACCTCAACAAGCATTATGTTTGACTCGAGGATTTGAAGTCATTTACTTGAGACCCCACCTGTTTTAATAGATCTTCTAGTTGATAAATTAAGTAGTGACTTTGATTCGATACCTATAAAATGTTTATTAAAGTTCATCAAATAGAAATTTGATGAATGGATATATTAGTATAGAGCATATCCTTATATAGTTAGGTACTGTACTAGATTCAGTAGAAAACACAAAATTGCTTTTAACGAGGTACCTACTTTTATTTCAATGGTCAACATCTAGTTGTTATTATAATCAAATTCTATACTCGTATATTCTTTTCAACACTTAATTATTTCAATGAACTTCACCAGAATGGCTTCCTAGATGTCTAAGCCAGCACAGGGGTGACTGTAAACTAGAAAAGAAAGGTCAGTGGTTCATCATTACAGTTAGTGTTCTGCAGATAAAATGCAAAATTTTCATAAAGAAA
The DNA here is from genome assembly GCA_033459285.1 of Clamator glandarius. NCBI lineage: Eukaryota > Metazoa > Chordata > Aves > Cuculiformes > Cuculidae > Clamator > Clamator glandarius. Next base: position 5,582,788 of record JAUNZM010000039.1, read on the forward strand.
ATCCTTCACCTTGAAATACATTCTTTGAGAAAAAATGGGATTTGTATTTAATTGAATAGTCATAATCTCATCCTATATCATAAATTCAGGACTTATACATAGACTATAAGACATACAACACCCTCAAAGCTGCTTTTTGCAGAATTATATATAATTCAGATGTGCACATTCAGTATCTTTTTGTGTGTGTGTGTGAATATATCTTTTACAAGCAGTAGTTGGAGGTAGCACAGAAGATGAGGAACTAGTTGTGAATCATGACTGTTACATCTGAAAAGTCACCTGTGTACATAAAAAGTATGTAAAACTACCTTGTACAAAGTCTCAGCTTACCTCTCCATGGAAGAGGGAAAATCACTCTTACTTAGGCCACTGAGAGGACCACAAACATTAAGAACAGCCTAGATCAAATGTGAGCATTTGGGAAAACTGCATCCCCATGTTTGTGGGCACCAACCCAATCTTTGGAAATATGTTCTATAATAGGATTCAAATAAATTGTTGGTGCTCTGGAGGTAAGGAAGGACTCATCACTCCAGTGGAGGACAAGGAAAGAGCCCTTCCCTAGGCACAGTGTCTCAGCAGAGAAAGAAGGGACATAAAATGCTTGTCTCTAAAGCTGCACCAAGCCCAAAAAGTCAGGATAAGGGGACCTTGTAATTCAGTCGATGCAATATATTTAAAAGAAACGAGGAGAGAGGCACGGGGAGAAACGGTACTCCTATAAAAATTTTTAATGCCTTTTGTTTTATTTGTGATGCTCCAAGTGAGCTTTAACTACTCTTGAGTCTTCTTTGTCTACTTAGACCACAATATGAACAGAGTAAACTGGCTAATTCGGAATTAACTGCAGCTGACATCAGAAACAGTAACCTTACAGAAAGTTTTGGTAACGCAGGTGATGCTGTACTGGAACTGCTCCCAGGAATGTACGTTTTGATCTTCAGTTAAGTGGCCATGAAATAAGGACCAGTGAAAAAGGAACACAAACCTGAAAATGTACATCCAATGTAGCTACTTCTCTAGTTCAGAGAAATTTAGGTATTAACTCATTGAGTATCTTACCTGGTTTCAGGTGAGCAAATGGAATTTCACCTGTCAATAGCTCCCAGAGGCACAAAGCGTAGCCGAAAACATCGGCTTTTATAGTGTACCTGGTACACTGGGTGAACACCTCAGGGGCCATCCAGCGTAGGTTCTGCATGTCCGGAAACATCAAGAATACATTAACAGTGTTTTCTTCCTCCCTTATGCGCATTTTCCTGCATTAGTTTATTTGTTTTCTCTTCTTTTCCTATTCCCTTGCCTCCGTGGCACCATAAAATAACTGGTAAAGTTGCCAGGAAACTTTTCCCTTAGCTTGCAAATTCTAGGCAGTGTATTATTGGACATTATACATAACAACATTAGTATGGTAGCTGTCTCAGCCCTGCAAAGCCCGCCTGACCAGACTGTAAGCGTGAGAGCAATGCTAGAACAAAATCAGAACACCCAGCTTCAAGGTCTGGAGACCATGCCATCAGGACCAAGCATGCCTTCTAACACCAATTAATTAACACTCCTGCTAGCAGAGGGAAAAAATTGACAACAACTGCACTGGGCTGGTACCTTTTCTCTTGGATCGCATTTCTTTCTGCAGAAACCCCATTCTGAGGCTGCTTCACAACCAACCAGCCTCTCACTGGAGTGATGAGTTCAAGGTGTTTTTTGCAGATTCCTTTTACCTCATTAACTTAATTTACATCCTTTACAAGACAGCCCTTCCCACTGAGAGGTCATCAAACCCTGCAGGACCCACGCCTGCAGCAGCAGTAGTCACTCCTCACGCAGTGAGTGTGTGTTATAATTTGTTAGGAGATTGACCAACCCTGGTTTAGCATCACCCACCCTATTCCACAGCAAGTTATTAAGATGAGGCAAACTGGCATGACCAGGGAGAGAAAACACAGGATCCATTTGGACTAAAACTTATGAAGACACCGGTACTGTCTTGCAAAGCTGACTCTCTGTGAGTGATAGGCTTGTAATGGAGAAAATAACTCTGAAAGAGAATCGGTGTCAAACAACCAATTCCCTACCAGAAATAGGAGCCACATGCCAGCACACTGTGTATGAGGATGAGGGGCAATAGAGCTCCAAAGACAATTTTAAAAATTATTATTTTCTCTTGCATATACTATATATTCACTCATGTCTTCTATTGAAAAGGCTTAAAGGAAAAGAAAAACTCACAGAGAAACATTACAAGAGATGACATGCTATACTCCTAAACTGACTTGGCTGTATGTTTTATACTAATTATGTAGAACAAAACAAGAAACAAACCCCAGGTTGTTGTGTCATATTGTCTTCATCCAGGGATTGCAAAAATCTAGATTCTGAAACACACAGAACAACAAAAAGATTACTGTCAAGCCAATACTGATACCCACCTCATTATACATAAATCGTGATAAAAAGTTTGTTGGTTTTTTTTTTTTTTTTTTAGTATCTCTGGTGTTTGGAAAGTGCAGATGAACTGTGATAGCTCTTTTTCAACATGAGTGTGTACAGACAATGGAGATTCTGAAACTTGTCTGGAAATGATCTGAAGAGTCCATATAGAATGGATCACTGGAAAACATAAGAAATCCATATAAGCTGGGGAAAAAAATAATGATGCAATGTGGAGTCCTATTCAATTGAATGGCCACACTTATTAATGCAAATGTTACTTTCAAGAGGCAAAGGTACCTTATTTCTTAAATATCTCAATTTGTTTATGACAAGAAGACACGTCATCCATATTGTAGCTTACTGTAGCATTTAGGCTGAAAACTTCTCCTTGCTCGCACTAATGGAGATTGGTCTCTTGCTATTGCTGGAGATAGGATTTCAGTCCTGTCCTCCGTTCTTACTCAGCTCCTACAATGTCGGTTTCATCACATCTTTGAGACCTCATAGAGTACAACTGATGATGCGTGCCAAGTCGCTCTGGGCCTGAGCTGATTCTCAGCTAAAGTGCTAGACTTGCATCTGCTTCAAGAGTCAGGAACACTTAGAGAATTTTTAACGTTTCCTCTTATTGTCAGAGAAATGCACATTTTTTTGTCATTACTTGTTGGAAACAACTGCCCTGTGGAGGGCTGAGCCTGCACTGCGCAGGTCTGTGGCTGGAGCTGTGGGTTGTCTAAGCAGAATTTTGCAGACAGGAATGGGAAAAGCTGGAGTTATCATGTCAAGGCTGCAGAGCTGCCCTGTGCCTGTTCCCTGCCCCTGCTCATCCTGACTCCAGCTGCTACAGCTGGAACTGCCTGTGCACCATGGGATATGGCCTGGATGTCAGGTGCCCTGCAGCTGGAGTGAGGCTCATGCTCGTGGCTTCTAACTGAACCGCAGACAGCAAGAAATCACAGGGAAATGGGAAATTCATGCCTGACGCATTTGTTAGGTGTTTATTTCAATATGAAATCTTCATCTTTGCCCCAGATATGGTACCTAGAGTTAGGAAGGAAAACCCCTGTTTGGTCAGTCACATTTGGGGCAGTCTCTTGTCAGGACATCTAGAGATCAGAGAAATTATTTACCAAATATAATTACTTGTATGAACACCTGTAGAAGTGTTTTGGTTTCAGGGAAATCTTTGAAACCATAGCAAGTGCAGGCCTTGGTGAATGTAAAGGACTGAATAACCAGAACTTCACCTCAGATTGTCAGCACAGGTATTTGGAGGCTTAAAGTTAAACCTGATGGATTTATCCTAAAACTGCTCGAACCAAAAAGGTGAGTCATGGATTTGTGTGGTGGTTTAAACCTGTTTCTTGAAGGTAATGTGAAGAAAACTCAGCTTTTTTTACATATGATTTGTCCAAGACAGTGAGGGATATGGATAACATCTGAGAGGAAATCTAACCCTACATATGTGTCCATTCTATTAATTGAAGGATTTAAAAAAATAAGCTTCCAAGCATGAACAAAACAACTACAAAAACACTGCCACACAAGACTGTAAATATTTCTTATCCCTTTTATATCATGCTCATCTCTCCTGCACTGCTGCAGAAGGGCTTTCGTCCCCTCCTCTTCACTGCCCAGCCCTGGGGCTGCCACCAGCGTACAGGGGCCCTTTCGCCCTGTCACCCTTCTGGCTGCTGGAGCCCCTGGCTGAGCAGCGCTGGCTGTGCTGGAGGGTTGTCATCAGCGTCCTGGAGAGAGACAGCCTGACCTGATCCAAATACAATGCAGTTAAGGAAGAACAATTTCTTTGTGTTGACAGTTTTTACACTCAAAGTTGGTATTACAGGCACTTCCTTTTAATGATCCGATTCTCTAATGAGTCACTAAGTCATCACTTGCAGACGAGTTTTCTCAACTTCAAGGATGAACTTTTCTGTTCCTCTGAGGAATAGTGAGTCCTTGCTGACCAGTAACTTTAATATAGAGGCATTTTTGTCTGCGAAGCTTACTTGCTTTTTAACATTTGGTTTAGATTTGTTTAGTGTCATACTATCATAAATCAGCACATGTTCTCTGAATCCAAGTGTAGTTTCCTCAGGCATTGCACTACCTTCTTTGAAGCTGTGATTTTTTTTTTTTTTCTGAAACGGCATTAATTTCTGCTGATGTTTTGCTTAATCCCAGCTAAGAAAACAATTGGCAAAATCTTTTGAAATGTCTAGATTTCTTCTCTAGGTTTGTCATCCCCTGTTAAAATATTAAGGTGAGAGAAGAGGTTTTTACAGGGAGGCTTATGGAACTAATTCAGTTAATGTTGGTGGTGAAAGAGCAAAGTCTCAGTGTCAAAGAAGGAAGGAATATTCTTCTAATGGAAGTGAAGTAATGTGAGGAAGACATTGTCCGACACCAAGCTGGTCCCTGTGGAAGTGTATCTCTGGCGTTTTACATTAACCTCTCAGTAGAGAGGAGAGCGCTCCAAGTCCCAGATTCAGACTTGTAATATCAGCCTTTTTCAGGAATGAAAACATCTCTTTTAATGCCATATTTGGGATTGCTACTCAAGTGATAATTTAAACTTACAGGTGAGTAAATTTTCTAACATAGCATAAATACACACACCTCTACAAAGCTGTATTTTTCCCAGGAGGAACTAAGAAAGTGTTTGAATTTCTGATGGGGGTGGATAATACTAAGATATTATAGCTATTAGACATAGGTCTAAAGGAATGTGCTGGATGACTGAGTTAAGTCCTCATTTCTTTCAGGCTGTTTGTCATATAATTGGTTTGGTAAACTACTTGAGCTCCGTCTTCTACAGCAGGCAGATCACAGTGCTGTTTCTTCTGTGCAAATGTAAATGTGAGGTCCTACTGCTATTATACTGAGTCATTTAACTGTTCCTTGTTCATACAAACCTTACAGCCATTGCATCAAATGGATCGTTTTGCCAGGGAAAAAGATGGGAGTGTTTCTGGAGTTAAGTATTTCAAACTAATATTTTAGCAAGTGCTTTTGAAAGTAGTTGCTGGGGAAGAGAAGGGTTATGCAGACTTGGCTGCAGGAGTGCAGTAGCGTGGACCTTGCCTGCCAGTGCCTCAGGTTTGGCATCTGTCACAGCTGGAGGCTGTCTGGATGTCCCAGTGGGCAGATGCTGGCTTCCCTGGAGGTCACAGTTCCAACATGAGTAGGGAGCTGCATTCCCACCTGGTCTGAATTTAAAGGTTTAAGAATGATTAGCCTAGTGTGAGTGATGTGGGTAGGTAGTGTTTAACTGATTATTAAGGTAAAAGGTGCTGATGATTCCTGTTCCTTCTGGCAAAGTTATGGCAGGTAGGGAATCTGTGATTCTGCTTGGCAGCACTGTTAGAAAAAATAAAACGTCTCTTAAAGTGAAGGTACTAAATAGCAGTTAATGGTTAATATGATGATGTGTGTATGAAAACACACATTTCTTTATACACGGTATGTTTTAAAATCTGTAGTTCTTTTTAATTTGTCCTTTGCTCTGAGGGTGTTACAGGAACGAGAGGCTTATGGTTTACACTGACTCCTTTCTTGCTTCAAGCCGCCTCTGCGCTGGAGCTACTGCTCTGAGATGAAATTCAGAGGTGTTTCCTTGTCAATGCAGTTGCTGCTGTTCATAGGACAGGGCAGGGTTTGTTACAGGCTCCTGACCAGAAGGTGTCAGAGGAGTTCTTCTCTTTCTCTGACGCTGCAGGCTTCTCCCGGCAAAGCCGAGCACATTGAACCCGCAGGACTCAGACAGCTGTGTCACAGCATCACAGGATCACTAGGTTGGAAAAGACCCACGGGATCAAGTCCAGCCATTCCTATCAACCATTAAAGCGTGCTCCTCAGCACTTCATCCACCCATCTTTAAATACCTCCAGGGAAGGTGACTGAACCACCTCCCTGGGCAGCCCCTGCCAGTGCCCAATGACCCTTTCCATGAAAAATTCCTTTCTAATGTTCAGCCAGAACCTCCCCTGGTGGAGCTTGAGGCCATTGCGCCTTGTCCTGTCCCCTGTCACTTGGGAGAAGAGGCCAGTTCCCTCCTCTCTACAACCTCCTTTCAGGTAGTTTTAGAGAGCAATAAGGTCTCCCCTCAGCCTCCTCTTCTGCAGGCTGAACAACCCCAGTTCCCTCAGCTGCTCCTTGTAAGCCTTGTTTTCCGGCCCCTTCACCAGCTTCGTTGCCCTTCTCTGGACTCGCTCCAGAGCCGCAACATCCTTCTTGTAGCGAGGGGCCCAAAGAAGACACGCAATAGAGCATCTAAATTCTTGGTCTATATCTGATGTATGGTACAAATGGAAGGGGTTGTTTTCACTTTGGGACACGCAGTGTGAATAAAAATAACAGCATAGCACTGACCACAAGGTGCAGGGAGGAACAAGGAGCTGCAGGGGCTCTTTTGGAATGTGGGCAGGAGATGGGTGTGAGGGATGAGAGGGCAGTGTTGTCAGTGCTGTGGCAGACATGAACCTGGGCTGCGGCCGTGGGTGGAGGTGCAGCACTGTGCGATCTTGTCATGCTGAAGGTGAGGGGGTCGGGGTTTCCCCACAACTTAGTTCCAGTAGCCCAAACCCTGCATTTCAGTGCAAAGCCACTCTCACTGTGATCTGCCATGGGGAACAGTTGAAGGCGTCCACGGACGCTAGCAGAACACTCCTGTCACTGGAGGGGGCACCACTTTGGCTTGGGAACTGCTGCAGCTGAGCTTCTTGGAGACATTGCTTGTCACATTTCTGACTAATCCTCCAGCTGCGTCTGGTCTGTCACAGCGCCCATCTGGAGAGTCCGCCACCCTAGAGAGGCCTTGGTCCAGCTCTCCTTTTAGAACGTGCCAGCCCCTCCACAGAGCGGAGAGGATGGAGGAAAAGCGGATGGTGGTGCTCTCTGTGATGGGGCTGTGAGTGGTGGGAGAGGCCACACCGGCTCTCACTGCTGCGCTCACCTTTGCACAGACAGGCAGGGCTTGGGGTTCCACACTCGCCTTGTGTATCTGTGCGTGCCACACGTAGTCATGGCAGCATCTGGAAAGGGCGGGTACGTGTATTTCTGAAAGACAGAGGGATGGAATTGCAGCTGTGGTTTGTTAATATCCTTGTACCCAAAATAAATGGTGCTTCAAAAGTATCCCCTTTCCCTTGTAACCGAGTGGTTCCCTGGATGTGTTCCTGCCTTCTTTGTGTGCTCCAGCAGGACAGAAGACATTAATGAGACTTTAATTGCAGCATTGGGAAGATAAGAAAGTCAGGAAGATGTTGATGTTCTTGACAGTTGCTTCTTTTACAAGAGGCAATTCAGTATTGCACAGAGGACCTGAGGACAGCTGAAGTCCTTCAATGTTTCGGAGCTGGTTCATCAGTGAGGGAGGGCTGGCCCTTCTTCACCTTCTCAGTTCAATTGTGCTGTGACCTTGTGATGAAGGGGAAAAACAGGAGCGGGGAAGGATGATGATATCTCCTGCATGGGAGTCAAGCTGGAGACCACTGAAATGCTCCCTTTGGAACTTTCATGTAATTTGTGCTGAGAGAATGGAAATGCGGATGGATATTTGAGCAACCAAGCTGGTGAGGGGGCTGGAGAACAGGCCTTATGAGGAGCGGCTGGGAGAGCTGGGGGTGTTTAGCCTGGAGAGGAGGAGGCTGAGGGGAGACCTCATTGCTCTCTACAACTACCTGAAAGGAGGTTGTGGAGAGGAGGGAGCTGGGCTCTTCTCCCAAGTGACAGGGGACAGGACGAGAGGGAATGGCCTCAAGCTCCGCCAGCGGAGGTTTAGGCTGGACATTAGGAAAAAAATGTTCACGGAAAGGGTCATTGGGCACTGGCAGAGGCTGCCCAGGGGGGTGGTTGAGCCACCTTCCCTGGAGGTGTTTAAGGCACGGGTGGACAAGGTGCTGAGGGGCACGGTTTAGTGTTTGATAGGAATGGTTGGACTCGACGATCCGGTGGGTCTCTTCCAGCCTGGTGATTCCACGATTCTATGATTTGAAACAACTGCGCATCCTCTCACGTCCTGCCGTGTTTTTGAGCTCACAGGCCTGCGTCGTCTGAAAAGGCCTGCGTCGTCCTTCCCTTTTCCTTGCTTTTCTCTCCCTTTCCCCTGAGAGCTCGCAGTTCCCGCAGGGAGAAAGCCCCTCGCGGCCTCTCCTGGCAGCTCGGCCTCGGAGCGCTGCGTGCGGCCGGCGCCGCTGGGGGGCGCTGCCGCTGGGGGTGGGGGGCGGGCCGGCCCGGCAGCCCCGCCCCTCCCCGCCGTGTCCTAGCGACGCGCGGGACGCCGCTGGGAGCGCCTGTCGGCTGCCGCCGCGATGAGCGCCTCGCAGACGAGGTGAGCGGGGCGGGGGCCGGGCCGTCCTTCCCCGTTTGTGTCGGGACGCGGAGCGAGGGTGTGAGGGTGCGGGGGTGCGGCCGGGGGCTGGCTCGGCGTGGAGCCGCGCTGCTCCGAGCCCTGGGGACGGGAGCTCGGGGACCGCGGTGTCCCTGCGTCCCGCGCGGGGGGGACGCTCCGCCTGTCCCCTGACAACGAAGGCGCCGGGCAATAAGCTAAGAATTCGTCGTATCCCCTCCGACCCCTCCTCGGCGTCTGGCTTCGCAGCCGCAGGCTGGGGGGCTCAGAGCATCCACACCGCCCCGAGACGGCGCGAATTACAGATCCTGAGGACCTATGCACGTCCCCATCTCTGTAACATAATTTGACGTGTCCTGTTTGCTGAGTGATGCTCTGGGTAAAGAAACGACCGCGTCCCTTGCTCCTGGCCGTAGCACAAACCGGCAGCAGAGCAAGAGCCTTTTGGCTCCCATTTCCATGCCGAGTTGTGCTCGAGATTGGAACCTGTAGCAAGATTTGCTTGTATAAAAGCCTTTGCAAAAAAAGCGTTGTGCATGAAAATCTCTTTTATGAAGACTTTTATAGGACTCCAAACGAAATACTTAAAACCTTGTTCCTGGAAGGTGGTTTCACTCTAGTTACCGTGAAAGGCACTTTTGGAGTCAGGATGATAGTTTGTTAAAACAGTTTTAGGGAAACAGTTCTGCCGTGGCTGATTGCATTCGTGTCGCAGATGTATCAAGGAATACCTCCAGTCTATATGTGACAGGGAAAACAGTGGGAATTGCAGAGCTGTGGCTTGCAAAGAGCTTGCTGAAGTGGATGGGGAGAGGCCAACACATGTGGGGTTTGCCTCTGCTCCTCAGTCTGGAAACCAGCCAAGAGTGCTAGCCTAGTACAGCAGTCAAATGAGCCACAGGATCACAAAATAATTCGCTTTGCAAAAGACAAGGAGTGTCTCTAGTCTGCTTTGCAAAAGACAAGGAATGTCTCTAGTCTGATGTGCTCACAAGGGCAGCTGACATCAGACCAGGTTGCTTCACTGTGACGGATCCCTGCTGTGGCTGCGCTGACTCCTTCAGCCTCTCCTCACAGGGCGTGTGCTCCGGCTCCACCATCCTGGTGGCCTCCCTGAGCTCATTCCAGTGCATCCATGGCTTCTGTGCACTAGGGCCCAAACCTGGATGCAGCCGTGCACGTGGGGTCTAGTGGGTGACAAGGAAAGGGGATGATCGCTTCCCTCCTGCCAGCTGTGCTCCTCTTATTTCAACTCAGGGTGCTGCTGGCCATCCTCACTGCCTGGTCCTGTGGCTGGCTCACCTCACTCGGCTTGTGCCCCCAGGACTGGCTGGTCCTTTCCAATAGAGCTATGTCCAGCCCGTCTGTCTCCAGCTTGTGCTGTTGCACGGGGTTGTTCCTTCCTGGGTATAGGACTTTCACCTGGCCGTGTTAAACTTCCTAAGGGTCCTGTGCAGCCTTCGGGCAGTGCTGGGTGGGCCACTGTCTGCGTTCCAAAGCTTTGTGCCTGCCTTTGGCTACAGGCAGAGTAAGCTCATTTTTGTCTGCTTGTTAGATCTACGGCTGCCTTTGAGCTCATTGACCATCCCCCGGGGCAAAGTATTCATAAAATAAAGTAGCTTTCACTGAGTATCTGGCCAAAGAATCTTCAGTGGTTTGTCCATGAAATAGTTCAGGTTAGGCAAAGAGCAAAGAGAGCAACCTGAAGCTTTTGAAACAAAAGTGAAAGGCGAAAGTAGCCTGTGTGTCCCTGAGGCAAACAACTGGTAGTCTCAGTGAGGTCAGATGGCCAAGGCTGGGGGGGTCTTGCAAATATTTAAGCTGAGATGCAGTGTGGTTTGGAGAGACTGTGACCTTCCTCTTCCTTGGTTATCACCTGAGTAAAACTGTACCCGGGCTGCAGGGTTTTGTGGGCTTGAAATAATGCAATTAATTAATGCTATTCACAGCTAGAATTCACAATGTCTTGACATTCAGGACTTCGTGTCATATACCAGTTCCGCAGAAAATCACTTTGCCACCATCTGCTTTCCTCTGTGGAGACCCTGACAGTCTGTATTTGAATTTGTTCTGTCTGGAGGCTGGCTGAGCCTTTCTTGTTGATGTCCCCAGCAGAAGCAATACCAGATCCATGAGCTTGTTAGAGCGAGGAAGGGTCTCCATTAGGGCAGGACTCCTTGTTTGACTGAAGGAGCAACGAACTCCAGTCAGTCATCATGTAAAACGTGGGAGCTGTAATTCCCTGTGACTCTACCAATCACTAACTAGAGCTTTGATGATCTCTTAGATTATTTCTTTGGTGAACAGTCAGTGGTTTAATTGCACTGTAAATTATTAACTGTGAACATTTGCTTTGCAAACCTGATGCTGGATGCCTACTGTGACTTTGTCCCTTCAAATGAGTAAGAGTGGTTTTAAAGATCATTTTGATACATAGCACAAGCTCCGCACACAGTGCACTGGGCTGTAAGCTGATCAAAACCAGATACAGTTAATAAATAATAATGGTAATGATAATGCAATGAAAATCTGGTATAATACCAAGTGGACACTTCCTTAATTTACTAAAATCCTAGTCACTGGCTCTGGTGTATTTTTTGTTTTGCTTACTCAGGCATCTGCACAGCTGGACTCCCTGCCACTGCAGACGTAATTCCTCCTGTGGGGCTTTGGGCTGAAACGTGTTTTACTTTGGCCCTCAATACATTCTTCTAAAGCAGAACAAATTGTGGCCTTTTTGGTTTGCGCATCCATTCTGTGTGTTAATTTGTCCTTGTACTTGGCTTTATTGATTTATTACTTTTGGGAGGAAAGAAGAGTTGTCTCCAGCAGCAGCAATTTATTTTCCTGAAAAGGCAGTTAAGGTGTCACCTAGGAGTGTAGATGGTACTGAAGGGTGAGTGAGCACCTGGCGTGCTGCCGGTCACAAAGGGCGGGAGGCCAAGCTGCCCACATAAAGCAGAGACAGACCTGGGAATGGGATGCCTCTGCCTGCCAGGGCCCCCTCCTTGTGCCAGCGGGTGGGGAGCTTCCTTCATGTACTAAGTTCTCCAGGGTGTCCAGAGAGAACATGTGCTCCATGCACGTGATGGTATTTGGTAGACTTCCTTGATGCCCTGGGGAAGGAAGTTACCTGGTTCGGTAACTCGCCCTGGCTGCCCTTGGACTGGGAATTGCACCTGCACATCATCCTCTGGAGCACCGAGTAGGTCTAAGCCCTTGGTGTCCGTGGGATACTCCCGAGGGACTTGGGCCAGGTATCAGCATGGCCCGCTCTGGCTGCACTGGCCTAAAATCTGACAGGGGAGGATGAACCAGTCAGTCAGCATGAGCAGAAACTGGGCAGCAGCTGCTGGTGGGCACAGACTTGCAGGGCCAGATCCTGCCTCTGCACACAGTTTGAACTCAAGCATGAGCCAGTGCCCGGGTGTTCTGTGCGGCTCTGTTTGTGCTGCTCTTCTGGGCAACTGAGGCATTCACCTGGGCAGAGAGCTCGGGTGTCTCTGGGCACTCAGGCTCTGCCAAAGCCTAGTGGATGCCCTTCCGTTCTTTCCAGTGGTTTCATGGGTTTTGTTTCAGGCCCAAAATGTTTCCTCGTTTTCCCCAATGCCCTCTGAACTTTTAGTTTAATTCAGCAATTTAAAGACCAGCCTGTTCATAATTTAAATGAGGAAACGTGTGCAGAGATGTCTTTGAAACTAAAGTTGCTGCATCACTGCGCTCAGATGGGAGTTGTGTTTTAACTAGTTATATGGTTCGTGAAATATTAGATGGAAGGGAGTAAATGAAGAGGAGTTGGACTGAGTTTCTCCTCTGCCTCTGTATGCAACTGTCAGGGCATACCACAAGTCAACATTTAGCACAATTGATGTAATCTGGTGGTTTCAAATGCAAATGGATTAAAAAAGCAATGTAGAACAGTTGCTATAGTGCCGATATTTGATCGACATGCATAACAGGGTAAGCTAAATTGTTTGTTTAAAGTTTAATTTATTGTTGGTAGGCTACTTGGCAGATTATTGTGAAACCCCAGATAAAATTCCTGTAAATTCATGATCTCCTTGCTTTTTTAAAGTTTTTTTTAATCAAATTGTTCTTTCTTCCCCTGAACATGCTGTTGCGTGTGATGACCTGGCCTAAGAATAGATATTTTTCATGAACCGTCCCACTGAAAGACAGGCAAGAGAGGTAGAGTGGCATTTAAATTTAAAGCCAAAGAAAACCAGAGAGATCAATCTCTAGTTGTGTAATTAAAACATTTCCTGCCCAGAGAGCTTGAAGATCAGGCTGAACACTGTGCAATGCGTAACTGAGTGTGTACATTTAACAATGTCAATGGATCTGGACTATTAAAAACTTCAGCTGACTGACATGTATTTTGTTGTTCGTCCTCTTTCCAGAGGGTGACATAAGATAAGGTTGTGCTAAGAACTCTTCAAAAAGATATCTGCTAATTACGGATGCTTCTGGTTTTGTGTTCAACTCTCATATCTTGGGTTCAATTTTTTGAAGTTGCGATTTTTGGCAGCTAGGGTGTTGCAGCTCTGTTGGCGTTCCAGAGGTGTAAGGCATTTCTTGCGTGGAGCAGGGTCGGGCCTTACTCTGACAGTCTTCATGGTCTTGGTCTCTATGTTTGTTGATTTGGCAGTTTTTCACCAATGAAGAGGAGGGAGATGCAGTTTGTTCCCTTTGGATTGCTCAGTGTATGCACTAAAGACAATATTTAGTGTATTAGCTTGGGAAATGGAAAAGACTTGAGAGGTTGTTGCATTTCATATTGGACCCATGTTTATTGCTCCAAATATAGAAGAGGACTTGTGCGTAACATGAGGGGTCTTTCAAGGGACAAAGACTGGCAGCAGGTACACTGCCACACTGGCCACTACGACTGCCTAGTCCTAGGACTCTTTTAGACTGAGCAGCCCTTCAGAGCTGTTGTACTACCGGCTAGTCAGTCTCGTTAAAATCTTGAGAGCATGGTGTGGCAAAAGCCGTGGGTCCTTGGCTTTGACCTGCACAGGCTGATACCGAAGTGAGCGATGGGTTGCCCAGTGTCTGTGCTTTCTAACCCAGAAGGAGCTGGGTTCTCAAGAGAGATCCTTCATCACTTGCCTCTTTTCTGACACCTGGGTCTGGAGGAGGACTTGCTTGTGTCCTGCCAGTGCAAAGCATGCTCTCCACAGAAGGGCCGAGGTGCTGAAGAGGTGGTAGCTGGCTGAGTGCTGGAGCAATATTGTGGTGGGATTCCTGAAGACGTAGGAGTCTGCTTGCTGCCCCGACTTTGGTGCAAACTCTTTGCTTTCCTACAGAGCATGTTTGGATTTTATTTAGTTCAAGGAAATAGGTTACATAGAGCAGAGCTGCTGATTTTTGGTAAAATGTAATAAAGTAGCTGTAAAAAAATGTAAAACTATAACACAGTAACTGTATTTAGAGAGCGAAATTGATCTCAGCAATGCAAGTTGCACTTCAAACTGTAGCCGTATGGGGACAGCCAGCAAAACCATACTGCCGTACCATATGCTTCCTGGCCTGTAAATGCCATGGAAGTTATGTGCAATTGAATTTATCAATATGTTTGTGGGATAAACATTCTTGTCTGTCTATTTAAATAATAGCCTGCAGTCACTGTTGTGCTCACAACAATGGTCCCTGAAATAGGCAGGATGGTTCCTAACCTTGCTGTGGTGGACTGGTTTTCCTGAGTTGTTTGAGAGTTCTCTTGGTGTAGAGGCCAAATGGAGAACTGCTTTTTGAAACAGGCTTTTTTGTTCGTGACCAAATTAGTGGTTAGGCAGACAACATTGTAACAGATATGCAGCTGAATCCCAACTGAGAAAATTGTTCAAAACAGAAGGTTAGATTTAAGCCTATTTTTTGACACCTGAAATTGAAGCAACTTAATTTTCTGTATAGGTGTTCAAAGTGGCAAATTTGATGTACGCTCCCTGTGATGGAGGGAACATTAAAGAAAGGGAAATTGCTGTAAAAAAAAGGATGGAAATGTGGATGCTGAAGGAGGCTTTGGCTGAAGACACAAGTAAATAGTCCCTTCATCAGAGCAGAATTTGCATCCAAGTTAATAACATATATGCTAACTTTCAAGCCAGTGAAAATAATATGGAAACAGTGTTCTGTCTTGAAAATATGTTTTGGTGCTAGCAGTTTCTGTTAACCTGAGTAGACGGAAGAAAGCAGGTTTTTTGGTGTTAGATACCAGACAATAATGGCTTAGAGCTGGCTGTGAAAACTGCAGGAAAATTCTTTTGTGGACGTAAAGTTGGATAAGTGATCTACCTGGAGCTGGGATCTGGATTAGATGGCTTCTAGAGGTTCCTCCCAACCCAAGTTATTATTGTAGGTCTTTGCACAAGCTGCCAGAAGCTCTGTCACTGTCATGCCTACCACCAGTTGGGAGGCAGCAGGAGGAAGGGGAGCATGAGGCATGTGGTAGGGTAGTGCAGTGGTGCAGGAGTTCTGGGACATCTCCCTCCCTGGTGATGTACCGTATACTGCACTTCTGACAAAGCCCGTGGCTGGGTGGCAAGGGAGCTGGAGTCCATGGCAGTAATCCAGCTCCAAACGTTGTATGATATGGTGATGGCCTGGTGAAGGTCAGAGTTTATCACCTGAGGAGGCTGTTGTGACAGTCGATCTTGGAGGAGACTTTCAGGGCTCAGCTTTCTTGGACCCTGTGCCTCGGTGGTGGGATGCTGGTCAATGCTGAACTGCTGTATCTAACATAGGAGTCAGTTGTTTCAGATAGGAACATTGCACAGACAGTAAGGCGTTGCTTTTACGTAATCTAAGCAGAATGTATCCGACAAAATGTTGGGCTTGATTCATCAAGATAGCATTTTGTGCAGCAAACTATTGGGTAAGTATGTATAACTTAAGCTGTAATAATTTGGCTGTCAAAGGGATTATATGCATCTGTACTGATTTTATTTCAGATTTCTTGGAACCTACAATAGCCTTACAGACAAACACCTGGTTGGATATTTCCGCAATGCCAGGATAAGACGACATCTTCAGAGATCAGGACTGGTGAGACTGAACAGTTTCCTTTTCTGAGAAAAAAAAGAGGAGAATTCTTTGTTTCCTCTAATAGTGGATAAATCAAACCACTAATGGATTTGTTGTTTGTTTGTTAGAGGTATGTGATGTCATTGGTGAGGAGTTGACCAGCTAGCCAAATGTAAAATCGTGCTGTGCCAGATCACAGCCATGTGATCACACTGAGACTGAGGGCAGGTTTGTTTGATCCAGGCATTTTCTGCTGCATTATTACCTACCATAGGTCATCTAGATAACAGAATCACAGAATCACTTCGTTGGAAAAGACCCACCGGATCATCGATTCCAACCATTCCCATCAATCACTAAACCATGCCCCTCAGCACCTCATCCACCCGTCCCCTAAGCACCTCCAGGGAAGGTGACTCAACCACCTCCCTGGGCAGCCTCTGCCAGTGCCCAATGACCCTTTCCGTGAACATTTTTTTCCTAATGTCCAGCCTAAACCTCCGCTGGCGGAGCTTGAGGCCATTTCCTCTTGTCCTGTCCCAGGTCACTTGGGAGAAGAGGCCAGCTCCCTCCTCTCCGCAACCTCCTTTCAGGTAGTTGTAGAGAGCAATGAGGTCTCCCCTCAGCCTCCTCTTCTCCAGGCTGAACAACCCCAGCTCTCTCAGCCGCTCCTCATGAGACTTGTTTTCCGGCCCCTTCACCAGCTTTGTCGCTCCAGAGCCTCAACATCCTTCTTGTGGTGGGGAGCCCAGAACCGAACACAGTATTCGAGGTGTGGTCTCACCAGTGCTGAGTACAGAGGGAGAATAAGCTCCCTGGACCTGCTGGTCACACCGTTTCTGCCTAGGGCTGCATTACTGAAATCGGAATGACAGAAAGCCAGAGCTCGGAGCTTAGCTCTGTGTGCTAAGCAGTTTTGAAGAGAGTAGTTGCAGCTGAGGAAATGCTTCACCTGACATTGAGCATGTTTCAGGATGACAAGGTCCAAGGGCCACCTGGGGCTCTGAAGGTGCTGCCATGGGGGCTGCTGGTGAATGATGATTCCACACAAGAAGGGATGTGCTAAGAGTCAATACGGAGGCCGTACTCCATGGAATATCAAGCTTATGCTTCCACTGCAGCTTCTGTAATGCAGCAGTCATAATGACTGTCTGCCTGAAACTGCAAAGAGTGGCTGACATGGATTGATGATGTATCTAAACATTGGAGAGCTTTGGCTTAGCCCTGGGCTTCTGCTCAGTAAATGCATTTGCAGTAAGAAGTTACAAATGGCACTGTATTACTGCACAGTTCTGGTGATGTGAGAATGCTTGTCAATCTACTTGTATTTCACATCCAGGCAGAAGAAGATATTTCATGGAGATGTTTTGATAAATTTAAAATGTTTGATGTTTTTTGCTCCATATTTCTTTTTGCTTACTGGCGTTTTTCTCTGCGAGAGCTTTCAGTTTGCAAATATACAGACTCATATTGAGTCTCGTGGTTCTTTTTTTGAAACTGAAATCTAAAGCATCTTTGACTCTATTAGCTGTTTAAATAGCTTCAATGTTATTTTTCAAAAGTGTCTAATGGAAAACTGAAGGATTTGGTAAAGGTGAATGTGCTGAATATTTTTAAAAATACTTATGCACTCCTAGGTGTAACGCTGGTTAGCACAGGCAGACACAGCCCTCACACAGTAGGAAGGCGAGTGTTTAATTACCCTTCACTGACCTGGGCAATGGCCCATGAAGAGTAAGGCTGAGTAAGGCATTTGTTAGAAAATGTGACTGCTGCTCTCCTGCTCTTGTTTGGCTGGTGGGGTCCATGCAGTGAAAGAAACTACAGTTTTGTTCTGGGAAGGGGAGCTCCAGCAACAGGACAGAAAGCAGAGGTGGTACTCTGTTTGAAAACATACTTTAGTCTGCCTTCTCTTCTTTTTAGTCACATTATATTTGTTTACCACAGATCTCAAGGAGTGGAAGAATAATATCTGAGAAAGAATACCAACAAAATGCTCGGAGGAAGGATCAGCTAAGATATGTGCGGGAGTGCCTGGTTTGGGCCATATTTCGTAAGGTCCTTGATATGGAGGTATGCATTTACTAGGCATCTGTAAGCCTTTTCAAATACTTCCCAGCAGTTAGACAGTGGCTATTATCTCGTACCAGTCTGTTTTCGGTAGCTGTGCCCTCATGCTCTCCTGAAAATGTATCTCCTGCTGGGAAGAGGGACAATCTTTGTACTTGGCGTCCCCCACATGGAACCTCCACTGGCCTCTAGCTGTTAAACCATACTGCCATTAGAACAGACACCATCCTGGCTCACTTACTGCATGCTGGCAGTTGACAGATACTGGGGTGATAGTCACAGGCTAGTCTGCTTAAAAAGTTCTAATAAAACCAAAATAATTTGAACATGGTTATATATGTTACCCGAGTACAAGATTTGGTCACATTGCCGCTACGTATCAAGAGTGCAGCTGGTCCCTACAACTTTACAAATGCTCAGTTGTTCCCTTTCCGATGTTAATAGACACAGATGTAATGCAAATGGATTGAATCAGTAGTAGTTTAATAGCTGGGCAAAATGAGGATAATGGCCAGGGAGCAGGTGAGTGATAAGCAGGACAGAAGCAAATGCTCTTACATTCACTGACATCTCATAACGTGTATTAATGAGATTTCTCTTTCTCTGGCTTTGATAGCGTCATCACCAGATGGAAAAGAAAAGGAAACTTGAAAATTCCGTGAAGAAGAAGAGGGTGCAGGAAATCAAGGTAAGGCTCAAGTGCTATCAAGTACTGATGGGACTTGCTAGTTTTGCCCTGTGCTAATTAACAGCCCTGAGTCAGGCCAATGATTCATTGAATCAAGAGTCCTGTCTCTGTTGTTTATGGAAAAAGTACAAGGAACAAGCAAGTAGAGGATGGTCCTGCCCCAGGTTACATCTTCTTCCTCTATCGAACAGCTCAGGAGCTCCCATTCATACACATGATTCCCTTTGAATCAACTTATTATTTTGGTTCTGCAGTATTCTTAGTTGTGGAATTTAATTGTCAGTTGGATAAAATGGCACTTGCTTGAATTTCTGCACGATAATTAATGTATCTGCTGGCTGATAATTCTGTTTGATGATCCATTGTTCTCATTATGAAAAAAGTTAATAACTATTCCCCTTTTCCAAGACATTTGTGATTTTACATGTGTTTTTCATATCCCTTCTCAGTTTCCCAAGCTGAAGACCCTCTGTCTGTTGAATCTTTCATACGTGAGCCATTCCAGGCTTCTCATTACTGTTACCATCTTTTTACCTTGTTTAGTTCTACTCTTTCTGTTCTGAAACGAGGGACGAGAACTGGATGAATAATTTAAGATACTTGTTGATGTTCTTCTCGTATTGCTAGACACTATCTGCTTCTGACTGCTGCTGAGTGAATTTTCGGTTGTTTGCTTCTCTTCATGATGTTTATCTGAACCAGCATGTAACTAATGAAAAGAGCTTTCAGAAGTCTTTCCTTTGGTGTTGTGTAGGTAGAGCTTGATCCTGTAGTTGTTACAGTAATGGAAATCCTAGAGAAGTCAATGATTCTCCCTATGAAGTCACATGGACACATATGGGAAAAGTTGTTGTCATTTTGGCTGACATGTCCTCAACATCCTATCTCTTCATTCGAGCCTGCATTGAGAAGCATGCACTGGGAAGCTAGCTGCTTCTTTGAGCAGTTAAAGAACAGTTCTGAAACTTTTTAATTTTAATAATGCTTTTGTGAGCAATTTGTCAGGTAACAAAAGGAGGAGATTTTAATGAAAAACACTGCTCACTATCATAATTGCGAAAGCATTATTTACTGATTGAACTCCTGCTGGTAGAAAGTTGCCACTGCGGAAGCAGTGACCAAGGCACCCTATTGAGGGATTCTGGACTTGGATAATTTTGGAACATAAACCAAAACTGCTTCCTTCAGTGAGAAGTGTAAAGGAGACACTTCTCATATATCTGCAGATATATGATCTGTGGCTTTGCTGTGGTGCCACACTAGGACACAGGAACCTGTCTGCAAAATTAGTTTTGTAATTTAATTCTCACTTCATACATTGAGTGAATTTGATTGAGTAGCTAATCTGAAAGGAAAGGAGAAAACGCAATGACTGGGCAAGGGAGGATAAGAAATGTAGCTATCTATTTCCAGGAGGGTAATCAGCCCAGTGTGGAGCTCTAGAGCTGAAAAGGCAGGGAGGGGCACTGTCAGAGCAAGGAAATGGCAGATGCGCTCAAATTTTAAAAAGAAAAAGACCTTGAACTAAATCAAGAAGTGGGAGATATACAGAAATAGGCAGATGAATTGAACTTGTGGAGATCTGCAGCTGTAGAAGGCTGCAGGGGAATGAATCAGAGATCAGAACAAGTCTTTTCCCTCATCTCTCTCTCATTCTGCAATCAGGTGTTCGGTTGGATCTAGGCAATTTGATTATCATAGCTGTCTGATGAAAGACAGAGGGAAGGCAAGCTCAGACATTGCTGTTAAGGCTATTTAGCACCTCGGAGACATACATTTCTATTTTTTAGGTGGAAAAGTCAAGAAAATCAGTGGAGGTTGCTAGCTCTGTGTACACCCCACATCCACCACTCGGTCCACGAAATCATTATAGGCCTCATCCTTTCGTGGTGAGAGAACCGTCTGGTCAGTCACAACTGGTGAGTTTCACCAAATGCTCTACACGCTATAACATAAGCACGCACAGCCAAAAGTGTGTACATACACCTGTGACATCTATGCCTAGTGTAAAGCAATGATCACCCTGATTGTGCCACATGAGGGCTTCATCTTGCCCCACTCAAGGCTGATTTCCTTTTTGCGGGATTGCGTACTTAAAGAGAAATCTCCAGAAGCTGATGTTGCAAGAGCGTCACATCAGAACCTAGAGAAAAATGGCTTTTCTTTGTGATAAATCTGCTTTAATCTTTCCTTTTTGTCTGCCTTGTCACCCAAGCTTCGGCTGGTGTCCTTACCATGAGTATCGTCAATGAATACTGTGACTGCAGACAAGCTTACACATGTTATAAAACCCTGAAAGCAAGAGAGGTTTTTTAGAGAACAGAGTTGAAGGGGCAAAGTGAGACTAAAGTTCATTCCAGAAGGCCATGCTTTGGAGTGCTGGCTCAGAAATTTCTTACTCTGTTGATGGGAAGAGAAGGAATGTTAATATACTGTTGAAAAAGAATGATACTGAAGTCCAAGGTCAACTATGTAGTGCAGTTTTATCTGGTTCTCCATTTCTATAATGATGATGCAAACTGAAGGATATTGTTCAGTCCTGAACGACCTTCTCCTTTCCATCCCATACAGAGGGCACGTGGAGCTGTAGGTGATGAGAGTGGTGAACATCCTTCTCATCAACACCAAGCCAAGGAGAATGCCTTTTCCAAGATGGTGAGTTAGCTCGGTTAAACAGTTTGTTTTTGGGGGGGAGGGGGGACGAGGGGAGGTGTTTAACATTTCAATGCGGTATTCTGAAGAATATAGAAGGAAAAGATAAAATAAAAAGTCAGAAAAGTGTTCAGCATTGAACAGTCATGCTTTTGTGGTGTACTGTCTCAATGTGCATGTGGTGAAGCCACAGAAACAGCATGCTGCTACAGTTCCTTTCAGTTCATTGCATTTGCTTCGAGGCTGCACTGTGAAGAGACAGTAGCAAAACCTATATTTATAGTCAAGAATTCTTTTGTATGCTCCAGTTTGTGGATACTCAGTTAGAGATGCCTAAAGTGGTCTGGCTCTTTGGAGGCAGTCCAGAAAATCTCGTTTCCCCGGGATACCTACGAGTCACTCATCACTTCCAAATATCTTGATCAGTGCTATTTTTTATTTTATGATTCTACTCTGCACTGGAAATGATCCACTGAGATTTTGTAGCTGTTTTCTTTTTCATTTTTAGACTTCTTGGCGACCAAATACAGCTCCAGGAAATATGCCACAACCTCTTCGCCTCCAGCCACTTCGTAGCTATGCTGCCATGGGGTCTGCTCCAAAGGCTCCGTACCACACACTTGGACACGATCAGCAGTTTGCTGGTGGGGTAAGGCTGGATTTCATTCTGAAGATAATGCAGATTCATGGAGAGTTTTATAATACTGCTTTAGTACTGCAGTTCCTAGAAGTGCATACTGCAGGCAACACGCCTTCTAAATCTCTATCAGCTTTTATTTAAACACTCCTTTTTAATCTCCATTTAATTTTCAAGACATTGTCTTAGTGGTCTAATGCCTAGTTTTTGATCACAGCCTGGAAAAAATGTGGTGACTTGTCTTTTATAGGATAAAATCTCTCTGTGTGCAAATTTTTCGACCTCTACATAGATTTTCTTTTATGTAGAGAGGGAAGCAGCCATCTGGGTAAGATCAATAACTCAGGAATATTTTCACACAGTCTTACATGATTTAATCTTCATCTACAGCTGAAAAGCAGCAAGACCCATGTTTCTTTTTTTACCATCCCTACTAGTAAATCACACTAGAAGGTTCAGAGAATGAGAGCTTTTTGGTGTAGCCAAACATGGCCTTAATATGTATTCAGTTACTTTCAGATGAGATTTGGACTTGTCTTCTGTTCGAGAAAAAGCATTATGTGATTGACTGTATGATAGGAGTTCCATGGGAATGGAGGATTTTGGATCTGCGACCACTGACAGGCAGAAAATACATGAAAAACTCTGTGCTGCTGTGCATTTGTGCCATATTATGAGGGTCATGATCTTCCCTCCAAGAATTTGCTGACACTCTCTGTGTCTTCTCAAATTATGGGTGATTTGCGTTGTTTCTTTAATGCTCAAAACAGCTAAATCAGTCATAGAACATGAAGATGATGCAGAACTCAGATCCAGAGCCAGCAATGTTTGCAGAATTTATTCTCTAGAGATGTTCTGCTTTTCAGGGCCTTGATCCTCTGTTTGCAATTCATTCAGAAAGAGGATTTTGAGCAACTTCTTGTATAACTGGTGCCAAATAATGTTAGTGTTGGAAGATTCTGGCTGACTGCTTTGGAATTTGCTTGCCATCTGAAAGAATGCAGCAGTGCTGTGGGGTTGTGCAGTATTCTGCCTGCCTGGAAGGAGAACTCTGTGTGGTTACAAGTAGTATGTGCTTAACAATGATATTGTCTATATCTCTAAGGGCTACATTTTCAAGCAGCCTGTCCATTGCTTTGCGAATTAAAACAAAGAGGTTTAGCGTATAAATGTTTTCATAAACGTAATGGCAAGCAGCAAGTGAGGAAATTGTTCTAGAGGTATGAGTGTTACTAATTGTAAAGAGCAGTCAAACCATGAGTAGCTCAATATGCGTGGTAGCTATGTTTTTGTGTTACCTACTTAACCTGGTTAAAATGTTTTTGCAGGGGGACAGGAGTGGGTTAAGACTTATGAATTCAGTGGAACATGTAACTGGTATATCCCGGTATCAACTCCCAGTCATCAACAATTATATGATACCAGTGCCACCTCCCCCTCTGGAAAAGGAAGACAAGAATGTAAATGCAGTGAGAACTAGGATGCTCAGCAGCAGATTATTTCATCCCACCACTGCTGCAAATGACACAGGGCAGCTTTTAACAAAGGTGAGTTATTCCTGTCCGCTTCTCTGTTTATTGTTACGTTACCTTCCCCGTGGGTATATTTGCCTAAAGCTGAAAGATGTGTCTATCTAGTTTGCATAAAGATTCACTGAAGTTTTGAAAGAAAAAAAAATATAACTTTTAAAAGACATAGCTAGCACCCTTTTCTCTGTATACTAAAACATTGGGTGTTTTTCATCAGCTAGGGGTAAAAAGGTGCTTGAACAAAAAAGCGCAGGAACTCCTACTTATGGCCTTCTGTCTTAGTCAATCTGATCCTGTCTCTGACTGTATCTGGTGCCAGAACTTCAGCAGGATAGGGGAAATGCTGTGAGTGTGTGAAAACTTCTGTTACACTCTATCTCCAGGCAGTCTTGACTGCTGCAAGGGAATTGTAGGAACCCAGGACTGGGAGAGACATTCAAACTTGGTCCCTGCCATTCTGGGAAATTCAATGCAATGGATTTTCAATGAAAAATATTTTATTGCCCTTCTGCATGTTACAAAACTCTTCCCAATTTAAACACCTCAAGCCTGTCTTAAAGGGCTGGCAGCCTCAAGAGCATTCCACATATAGGTGATCTTTGAGTTCACCTTTTGTTAGAGCTGGAAGCCAAATGCACTTTTTGTGTATTTTCTGCTGCAGAATTCTGGAGGATTCCCTAAGCCCTCGTTACACAGCAACGCATCTGTTACCATGATCTTCCTAGGAAAAGGTTTGCATTTATCTCATGGCAGTACTGACTACAGAGATGAAATCAAAATCTATCAGCAGCATTGTGGAGGACAAAACATTTGTGTCTACAACGGCAAGCTGTTGGAAGGAGGTAAGGATAAAGAGTCCAAGAGTTTGTATGGATTCTAGTAACATCTTCTTTATTGGCTAAAATGTTGATGTGATACTAAAATGATTCCAGCTGAGCTCAGTCAAGATGTGTGCCTCCAGACTAAACCTGATCTACTGCTTCATGATTGAAAAGGATGTTACGATTACTTTTTCAAATAACAAAAGAATGAATTCCTTCCTGCTGGAATGGGCTCAGGTCACTTTAGAAAGATGCTCTGACTTGTGGGTGAAGGAAGTACAACCCCTTCTCCCCAGCATGGGTCTGGGTAGCAGCCTCAGTGCCCTTCAGGCCTGGATGCTGAACGGTGCCCCTGCAGAGCAGCTGAAACAGCTCCAGGCACACACGAGGAATCCTAAACTTTCTGTGCTTAATTTAACCTCTTGTAAACCATGTGACAGTTAATTTTTTTGAGACAGGAGGCTCTGGTTTTGGTTCTGCTGAAGCACTGAGTGGCCAAATCGATGATGTATTTGCTTGTCACAGTGGTGTCCTGCTTGGTACTCCTCGATTGGGAAGAGACAAGGCCGCTATGTGGGGAGGCAGTAGAGTCTTAGCAGCTAATTAATACAGCTGAGAACCATGTACCTGACCTCAGAGTGCTGGACACTTTAGTGGTGATGCTGATGAGACACAACAATTGCAACCGGCTGATAGAAAGGCATTGCCTTTTCCTTTGATCCGTTTCCTTTCTGTGATTACAGAGACTTTCCAGTTTGTCTCAAAGAGGCACCGTGGTTTCCCATTCAGCCTCACCTTTTTCCTCAATGGATTGCAAGTGGACAGGTTGAGCTGTTGCTGTGAGTACAAACATCACAAGAATACCAGGCTGGGAGGCAGACATGGATACTTTGGTTTTCTCAATGTGAAAGGAGCTTCTCCTTGCTACAGGTATGGAGATGAATATGCTTTGCTCACAAGGACTTCACAGCCCAGTTTTTAGAGAGTTTATCACTTGTTTCTTCTATTTTAATCTTTCACTCTGCAGCTCTGTAGAACCTGGTCTGTTTTTCAGCTCCCCAAGAAATGTGTAGAATTGAGCTTATTCCTCAGGGTCCCACATCCAAGAATGCCATCCAGGTCAGCTACCTTTGTGCTGCCTCGTCAGTCTCTCTGTTGAGCATGCCCAGCAGTGGATAGTGTTTGCACTGGATCTGTCAGCTTGTCAGGAGGCAGTCAGCACTTTCTCTGCAGTCCAATGTGGAGGAGTAGCTGTGGGTGGTATACATGAGATGCTTGTGTGTTTCTGGTGGAAGTGATAGTGGAATAAATATTGGGAGCATTGCTGAGTTAACTGTAGTCTTCAGGGTTTTCTTTGTGATAGTGTGAACAGGATAATTTCTTTTTAAACAGCTCTGCCTCTGAGGTGGGATTCTGCTGTAACACTCCTGGCTGCTGAATAAGATAGTGTTGAATATTAGCCAGGTTTCAGACAACAAATCTGTGTAGAAGATTCTTTGTTTGGGGCAAAAGTCAATGTTTTGAGCAACAGCTGTGGTATTGCCAAGAAACCTCACATTTAATAAAATCCTGTGTTAAGTCATGCTAGACAAGTAAACTTCTGTACACATGGGTGATTTTTAAACTTTTTCTTTTTTTTCTAAGTAATTTTTAAAAAAGCAACAGTCAGTTGGAAGAAGAGACCATCCACAGAGCTATATTCTATTTTTTGTATAAGGACTAAATTCCAAAAAAAAAAAACCAAATTCCTTTATTGTACCATGCTTTATCCACTCCAATCTAACACTGAACATGGTTTCTTTACACAAATTCCTTAGTATGTTCAAAGTAGTGACAAGTGTCTGCATTCAGAATGGATATAGCACCA
This sequence comes from Clamator glandarius, assembly GCA_033459285.1. NCBI lineage: Eukaryota > Metazoa > Chordata > Aves > Cuculiformes > Cuculidae > Clamator > Clamator glandarius. The sequence goes on from JAUNZM010000039.1 coordinate 5,608,863, forward strand.
ACAGAGTTTAGGAAATGCCCAAATCTCAGCTTCTCTGTGATTTCTAGAGAGACTTGAAGTGAATTTTCTGAATGAGTAAAGTCTTCCAGAAATGAATCCCTTCCTGAGTCATCCTTACTTTCTGTCCCTTTTCCCCTCTTATTCTTAGCGATATCTCAGTTTTCCTGTTTCTCGTCAGTACAGCAAATCTTGTCTGGTGAATAAAATCATCTCCATTAACCAGATACTCTCCATAAATGGCAATTATTTTCACTCACTAATATTTGACTCCTATTTTGAGTATTGCACCACATCCACATATAAATACCCACTCTGATTCTCAGTAAAGATCCTAGTTGATTTTCCCTGTTGGGTTAAGGCTTTGATTCACAAACAGGTGATGCTGCAGTGATTTCTATGCTGATGCTGTGATCCTTGCACAAAGAGTTTTTTGCTGCCTGGGTCTAGCATTTCTGTACAGTAAAAGTGCTTCAATATCTCAAAAGTCCCTGAAAAAAATACGACGAACAAATAATTGAAAGGTAGGACCTTTATCAGAAATTGTCACGTTCTCACATTTACATTTCATGCCCACAGACTGAAAGGATTTCTAGACTGATTGTTGGGGATTTGACTGTAGTTTGTGAACAGCCGGAATATGAGGGTAATTGCAGTGAAACCTTACATAAAAAAGCATTTCTGATGGCATCCTGATGCTTGCAGGGGTAGGAGCTGGCGTTTGGTGTAGCTTGAGATTAATGGACAGTTTTGATAATTTCAATTTCAATCTGTTTATGTTTCAATTGTTGCCTTTAAGTGCAGATAATGTTACTCTCCTTAAAGGAGGAGCTGCTTCTATATTTGTGGGGCACTTGAAGACTTGAGGGTGCTTCTCCAAGTAAGCCATTATCAGTAACCATGTTATCTGAGTGGCAATGCAAAGGCAGATAAATATCTAGTTTAACTTCTGATAAAGACCTAAACAGCTGTGTCTGCTACTCTTCTATTGTTCACAGAAAGAAAAATGTGATACTTCCCAGTTTTGCGTGGTTATTTTTGATAGGTGCATTATTGGAAGGTATCTGGACAAAGAGCCATCCCCTCCCAAGACAAAGATGGAGAACCATGAGGAAAAGCTTGTAGATTCCTGGAGAGATGAAGTGCACAGTGAGCCAAGTAAAAGCAGCATTGCGCAGAAATCAAGTAAAGATTCACTGTTAGTCACCTTACCATGTAATGAAGAGAGTGTGGAAACTAGTGAGGACAAAATGGAGACCAGCGATGAGTACAGAAAGGAAGAAGAGGAAATATGTGGTAATGAGAGTGAAGATAGTCAGGAAGAAACCAGGGAATCTGGTACAGTATTCAAAAACAAAAGAAGAGGGTGAAAAATGGGAGGGGATGATTGTGGAGAAGGGCACCAGTCAGCAAATGAGCTCTAAATACTTGGGGCAGATCAGCACTTCAGGCCAACGGTCACTGACACCTGAGAAGCTGTGACCACTTACAGTTACTGGGGATTTGCACTTATATCCAACGAGTCACCAGGAAACCCAACATCCTATCTTGTATTTTAGAAGTGCTGTCTTTAAAGGCTCTGAATAGTCAGAACCTCAGCTGTGCCCTTGGGTGCGTAAGTGACTCAGTCCTGGCCCTGGGAGGAAATGCTGTCAGCTCAGCTGACTCTTCTACTGCAGCCGTCAGGCAGTTTGGGAGGATCATTCTTCAAGACTGGCTGTTAATGGGCAAGACCTGGAGTCAGTGAGATAGTCTGTGGTTCTTGATCGAAATGTAGGTACAAAAGTGTGCAGTGCAGTGTCCGAGGCAGTCACTATTAATTCAGAAAGGCTAAACTGTCGGGGAATAATTTTTCCGTAGAATAAATTGCATTTCCTGCCATTCAGATTTTTTGGGTCAGCGCTTCTGACGTCTAGTGATTTACATATTGACCTTCATGCAGTCCAAGTCCTACATCTTCATAAATTATCCCACAGAAAACTTGCAGGCAATTTCTCACTTATTAGACAAGCAATGAAATTCCATCCACCACACAGTGAATAAGTCAGGAGTGTCTTTTCCGTCTAGAACAGGGTTTTATTGCCCTCTAACATTTCTCCTCAATGGCTTTGTTAGATCCTGAGCTGACTTACATACCTCTTGCTTGTCATAATGTACCAGGATTTTTCCATTTACTGCTGGTTTAAAATTAATTGCTTTATCTTCCTTACGCGTGACAGTCCTATAGTGCAAACTGTTTCTCGAGTTAAATGGAAATGTTACTTTCACGTTTTGGTTTCTAGGTGAATTAAATAAAGGTAATACAGCTGTTTGTGAGGAGGTTGATGCTGTAAGAAAGATGCAGTCTTTCTATAGAGTATAAAATCCAGCAGAAATTCAAATGAGGTTTGAAAAAACCTTGCTTATAAAATCACTGCAGTGATCAAAAAGAATCTTAATTTCTGTTTTCTTGTGATAATCATTTCAATTCAGATGAAGTGGTCAGCGAGCCAAGTAAAAGCAGCATTGAGCAGAAGTCAAGCAAAGATTCAGTGTTAGTCATCTTACCATGTAATGAAGAGAGTGTGGAAACTAGTGAGGACAAAATGGAGACCAGCGATGAGTACAGCCAGGAAGGAGAGGAAATACGTGTTTCTGAGAGTGAAGATGGTCAGGAAGACACCGGGGAATCTGGTACGGTATTGAAAACCAAAAGAAGAGGGTGAAAAATGGGAGGGGATGATTGTGGAGAAGGGCGCCAGTCAGCAAATGAGCTCTAAATACTTGGGGCAGATCAGCACTTCAGGCCAACGGTCACTGACACCTGAGAAGTTGTGACCACTTACAGTGACTGGGGATTTGCACTTATATCCAACGAGTCACCAGGAAACCCAACATCCTATCTTGTATTTTAGAAGTGCTGTCTTTAATGGCCCTGAATAGTCAGAACCTCAGCTGTGCCCTTGGGTGCGTAAGTGACTCAGTCCCGGCCCTGGGAGGAAATGCTGTCAGCTCAGCTGACTCTTCTACTGCAGCCGTCAGGCAGTTTGGGAGGATCATTCTTCAAGACTGGCTGTTAATGGGCAAGACCTGGAGTCAGTGAGATAGTCTGTGGTTCTTGATCGAAATGTAGGTACAAAAGTGTGCAGTGCAGTGTCCGAGGCAATCACTCTTATTTCAGAAAGGCAAAACTGTCCTGGAATAATTTTTCTGTAGAATAAATAGCATTTCCTGCCATTCAGTTTTTTTGGGTCAGCGCTTCTGACGTCTAGTGATTTACATATTGACCTTCATGCAGTCCAAGTCCTACATCTTCATAAATTATCCCACAGAAAACTTGCAGGCAATATCTCACTTATTAGACAAGCAATGAAATTCCATCCACCACACAGTGAATAAGTCAGGAGTGTCTTTTCCGTCTAGAACAGGGTTTTATTGCCCTCTAACATTTCTCCTCAATGGCTTTGTTAGATCCTGAGCTGACTTACATGCCTCTTGCTTGTCATAATGTACCAGGATTTTTCCATTTACTGCTGGTTTAAAATTAATTGCTTTACCTTCCTTACGCGTGACAGTCCTATAGTGCAAACTGTTTCTCGAGTTAAATGGAAATATTACGTTCACGTTTTGGTTTCTAGGTGAATTAAATAAAGGTAATACAGCTGTTTGTGAGGAGGTTGATGCTGCAAGAAAGATGCAGTCTTTCTATAGAGTATAAAATCCAGCAGAAATTCAAATGAGGTTTGAAAAAACCTTGCTTATAAAATCACTGCAGTGATCAAAAAGAATCTTAATTTCTGTTTTCTTGTGACAATCATTTCAATTCAGATGAAGTGGTCAGTGAGACAAGTAAAAGCAGCATTGAGCAGAAATCAAGTAAAGATTCAGTTTTAGTCATCTTACCATTTAATGAAGAGAGTGTGGAAACTAGTGAAGACAAAATGGAGACCAGCGATGAGTATAGCCAAGAAGGAGAGGAAATACGTGTTTCTGAAAGTGAAGATAGTCAGGAAGACACCGGGGAATCTGGTACGGTATTCAAAACCAAAAGAAGAGGGTGAAAAATGGGAGGGGATGATTGTGGAGAAGGGCGCCAGTCAGCAAATGAGCTCTAAATACTTGGGGCAGATCAGCACTTCAGGCCAACGGTCACTGACACCTGAGAAGTTGTGACCACTTACAGTGACTGGGGATTTGCACTTATATCCAACGAGTCACCAGGAAACCCAACACCCTATCTTGTATTTTAGAAGTGCTGTCTTTAATGGCCCTGAATAGTCAGAACCTCAGCTGTGCCCTTGGGTGCGTAAGTGACTCAGTCCCGGCCCTGGGAGGAAATGCTGTCAGCTCAGCTGACTCTTTTACTGCAGCCGTCAGGCAGTTTGGGAGGATCATTCTTCAAGACTGGCTGTTAATGGGCAAGACCTGGAGTCAGTGAGATAGTCTGTGGTTCTTGATCGAAATGTAGGTACAAAAGTGTGCAGTGCAGTGTCCGAGGCAGTCACTATTAATTCAGAAAGGCTAAACTGTCAGGGAATAATTTTTCTGTAGAATAAATAGCATTTCCTGCCATTCAGTTTTTTTGGGTCAGCGCTTCAGATGTCTAGTGTTTTAAATATTGACCTTCATGCAGTCCAAGTCCTACATCTTCATAAATTATCCCACAGAAAACTTGCAGGCAATTTCTCACTTATTAGACAAGCAATGAAATTCCATCCACCACACAGTGAATAAGTCAGGAGTGTCTTTTCCGTCTAGAACAGGGTTTTATTGCCCTCTAACATTTCTCCTCAATGGCTTTGTTAGATCCTGAGCTGACTTACATGCCTCTTGCTTGTCATAATGTACCAGGATTTTTCCATTTACTGCTGGTTTAAAATTAATTGCTTTATCTTCCTTACGCGTGACAGTCCTATAGTGCAAACTGTTTCTCGAGTTAAATGGAAACATTACGTTCACGTTTTGGTTTCTAGGTGAATTAAATAAAGGTAATACAGCTGTTTGTGAGGAGGTTGATGCTGCAAGAAAGATGCAGTCTTTCTATAGAGTATAAAATCCAGCAGAAATTCAAATGAGGTTTGAAAAAACCTTGCTTATAAAATCATGCAATGATCAAAAAGAATCTTAATTTCTGTTTTCTTGTGATAATCATTTCAATTCAGATGAAGTGGTCAGTGAGACAAGTAAAAGCAGCATTGAGCAGAAGTCAAGTAAAGATTCTGTTTTAGTCATCTTACCATTTAATGAAGAGAGTGTGGAAACTAGTGAAGACAAAATGGAGACCAGCGATGAGTATAGCCAAGAAGGAGAGGAAATACGTGTTTCTGAAAGTGAAGATAGTCAGGAAGACACCGGGGAATCTGGTACGGTATTGAAAACCAAAAGAAGAGGGTGAAAAATGGGAGGGGATGATTGTGGAGAAGGGCGCCAGTCAGCAAATGAGCTCTAAATACTTCGGGCAGATCAGCACTTCAGGCCAACGGTCACTGACACCTGAGAAGCTGTGACCACTTCCAGTTACTGGGGATTTGCACTTATATCCAACGAGTCACCAGGAAACCCAACATCCTATCTTGTATTTTAGAAGTGCTGTCTTTAATGGCCCTGAATAGTCAGAACCTCAGCTGTGCCCTTGGGTGCGTAAGTGACTCAGTCCTGGCCCTGGGAGGAAATGCTGTCAGCTCAGCTGACTCTTCTACTGCAGCCGTCAGGCAGTTTGGGAGGATCATTCTTCAAGACTGGCTGTTAATGGGCAAGACCTGGAGTCAGTGAGATAGTCTGTGGTTCTTGATCGAAATGTAGGTACAAAAGTGTGCAGTGCAGTGTCCGAGGCAGTCACTATTAATTCAGAAAGGCTAAACTGTCGGGGAATAATTTTTCCGTAGAATAAATTGCATTTCCTGCCATTCAGATTTTTTGGGTCAGCGCTTCTGACGTCTAGTGATTTACATATTGACCTTCATGCAGTCCAAGTCCTACATCTTCATAAATTATCCCACAGAAAACTTGCAGGCAATTTCTCACTTATTAGACAAGCAATGAAATTCCATCCACCACTCAGTGAATAAGTCAGGAGTGTCTTTTCCGTCTAGAACAGGGTTTTATTGCCCTCTAACATTTCTCCTCAATGGCTTTGTTAGATCCTGAGCTGACTTACATGCCTCTTGCTTGTCATAATGTACCAGGATTTTTCCATTTACTGCTGGTTTAAAATTAATCTTCCTTACGCGTGACAGTCCTATTGTGCAAACTGTTTCTCGAGTTAAATGGAAATATTACTTTCACGTTTTGGTTTCTAGGTGAATTAAATAAAGGTAATACAGCTGTTTGTGAGGAGGTTGATGCTGCAAGAAAGATGCAGTCTTTCTATAGAGTATAAAATCCAGCAGAAATTCAAATGAGGTTTGAAAAAACCTTGCTTATAAAATCATGCAGTGATCAAAAAGAATCTTAATTTCTGTTTTCTTGTGATAATCATTTCAATTCAGATGAAGTGGTCAGTGAGACAAGTAAAAGCAGCATTGAGCAGAAATCAAGTAAAGATTCAGTTTTAGTCATCTTACCATTTAATGAAGAGAGTGTGGAAACTAGTGAAGACAAAATGGAGACCAGCGATGAGTATAGCCAAGAAGGAGAGGAAATACGTGTTTCTGAGAGTGAAGATAGTCAGGAAGACACCGGGGAATCTGGTACGGTATTCAAAACCAAAAGAAGAGGGTGAAAATTGGGAGGGGATGATTGTGGAGAAGGGCGCCAGTCAGCAAATGAGCTCTAAATACTTTGGTCAGATCAGCACTTCAGGTCAACGGTCACTGACACCTGAGAAGCTGTGACCACTTACAGTTACTGGGGATTTGCACTTATATCCAACGAGTCACCAGGAAACCCAACATCCTATCTTGTATTTTAGAAGTGCTGTCTTTAATGGCCCTGAATAGTCAGAACCTCAGCTGTGCCCTTGGGTGCGTAAGTGACTCAGTCCTGGCCCTGGGAGGAAATGCTGTCAGCTCAGCTGACTCTTCTACTGCAGCCGTCAGGCAGTTTGGGAGGATCATTCTTCAAGACTGGCTGTTAATGGGCAAGACCTGGAGTCAGTGAGATAGTCTGTGGTTCTTGATCGAAATGTAGGTACAAAAGTGTGCAGTGCAGTGTCCGAGGCAATCACTATTAATTCAGAAAGGCTAAACTGTCGGGGAATAATTTTTCTGTAGAATAAATAGCATTTCCTGCCATTCAGTTTTTTTGGGTCAGCGCTTCTGACGTCTAGTGATTTACATATTGACCTTCATGCAGTCCAAGTCCTACATCTTCATAAATTATCCCACAGAAAACTTGCAGGCAATATCTCACTTATTAGACAAGCAATGAAATTCCATCCACCACACAGTGAATAAGTCAGGAGTGTCTTTTCCGTCTAGAACAGGGTTTTATTGCCCTCTAACATTTCTCCTCAATGGCTTTGTTAGATCCTGAGCTGACTTACATGCCTCTTGCTTGTCATAATGTACCAGGATTTTTCCATTTACTGCTGGTTTAAAATTAATCTTCCTTACGCGTGACAGTCCTATTGTGCAAACTGTTTCTCGAGTTAAATGGAAATATTACTTTCACGTTTTGGTTTCTAGGTGAATTAAATAAAGGTAATACAGCTGTTTGTGAGGAGGTTGATGCTGCAAGAAAGATGCAGTCTTTCTATAGAGTATAAAATCCAGCAGAAATTCAAATGAGGTTTGAAAAAACCTTGCTTATAAAATCATGCAGTGATCAAAAAGAATCTTAATTTCTGTTTTCTTGTGATAATCATTTCAATTCAGATGAAGTGGTCAGTGAGCCAAGTAAAAGCAGCATTGAGCAGAAATCAAGTAAAGATTCAGTGTTAGTCATCTTACCATGTCATGAAGAAAGTGTGGAAACTAGTGAGGACAAAATGGAGACCAGACACGAGTACAGCCAAGAAGAAGAGCAAACATGTGTTGATGAGAGTGAAGATAGTCAGGAAGACAGTGGGGAATATGGTATGGTATTCAAAAAGAAAGGTTTATTTTATAGCAAATAATAGATTGACAAGAAATTGTGTGTAGAGCAATTAAAGAAAAAAGTAATACCCTTTTTCAGATAAAATGAGCATGCTAAAAAAATATTGTAGGATAACAGCAGTCACGAAGGACTTGGCTTCTTCTAGGAGCGCGAAAGAGTTGTTGCAATGATTAAGATTCTAATTAAAAAATGTAAGGACATCTACAGTCTTAAAAGAAATGCAAGATGCTTACAATTTCTGCTACTCCCGTCCTCCAAAAGGCTGAGCTCTGAAAGCCTTGAGAGACACTCAGAGACAGCAGTGTGCCCAGGTGGCCCAAAAGGCCAATGGCATCTTGGCTTGTATCAGGAACGGCGTGACCAGCAGGTCCAGGGAGGTTATTCTCCCCCTCTACTCGGCACTGGTGAGACTGCACCTTGAGTACTGTGTTCAGTTCTTGGCCTCTCACCACAAGAAGGATGTTGTGGCTCTGGAGCGAGTCCAGAGAAGGGCAACAAAGCTGGTGAAGGGGCTGGAGAATAAATCTTATGAGGAGCGGCTGAGAGAGCTGGGGTTCTTCAGCCTGGAGAGGAGGAGGCTGAAGTGAGACCTTATTACTCTCTAACTACCTGAAGGGAGGTTGTGGAGAGGAGGGAGCTGGCCTCTTCTCCCAAGTGACAGGGGACAGGATGAGAGGAAATGGCCTCAAGCTCCGCCAGGGGAGATTTAGGCTTGAGATTAGGAAAAAGTTCTTCACGGAGAGGGTGGTTAGGCATTGGAACGGTCTGCCAAGGGAGGTGGTTGAGTCACCGTCCCTGGAGGTGTTTAAGGTTAGGGTAGACGAGGTGCTTAGGAGCATGATTTAGGGATTGGTGGGAATGGTTGGACTCGACGATCCAGTGGGTCTCTTCCAACCTGGTCATTCTGTGATTCTGTGATTCTGTGACTGAAGAGCTTGGTCCTTTACCGTGACTGTAGTTCCTTCTTGGGCCTCCCAGCTTTCTTCAGATGGATTTCTCTGCAGGGCTAAGCATTCTCATCACCCATCCAGCCTGTGTTTGGTTGGGATTGTTGTGGCAGTGTTTCAGCTTTGCTCTAGTAAGACCCATCATGCTCTGCTTGTTGCACGTTATCTCCTAACCAGTGCTGTCATTAGCAGCGCAAAACTAATTTATCAGAGAAAACCGTATATGCTGAAGCAAAAGGTGTGAAATTCTTCTCTGGGGTTGTTCAGTTGCAGGCTGAGTCTGGGCATATCACAGCTGGTGGTGTGACAGATCTGTCAGAAGTATGGGAATACCTGGGATGGGGTCCTGCTGCGCATTTTCTGATCTTGCTGTGCTCTTTGTGTCAGGGAGATATTGCTGATCACAAGAGAGAGAATTATTGTGAGCAGTATTTGTCATCTTTTCCTGAACTCTGTGTTTTGATAGACTGTCAATTCCCTTTTGTCAAATGTCGTGCAGGCAGTGCGCTGCAAAGAATGGAAACTGCCAGCTGCTCAGACTTCAGGCCTGTAGTCAGGTCAGAGTGAAATAGGTGCCCCACACCTAGCAAAGCATTTGATATTTCAGCAAGTCATAGAAAGTGCTGTAGGCATCTCTGCGTGAAGCAGCCAAGGAGTGTCCTGGAATGGAAAGCTTCTTGTCTTCTCTGCAGAGCTGGAACGTTAGAACGATTCAAGCAGGTTATGTGCTATTACATAGAGACCTTTGTCAGAATCTTGGATCCCAGGAGGAACCTTTTAAGGCTCTCCTGGGACCTTCCCTGCTAAGCTTTCATGGTCCCTTGCAGTGCAGATCTTTGTGCTTCACCCAGGTGAAATGCGACAGCAAGGAGTGAGGCTATCACTATCCTTTGAGACCTACGGTACAGGCAAAAAGTTTGTTCTGAGCAAGTGCCTCTTGTACTATAGACTGAAATGGTCTTTTAAAAGTTTTCTCACAAGTCTATTCAGAGCTGTGCAGGTGCAGAGTATTAATGGGGTAGAAAAGATGGGTGTAAACATAAAGCATGAGGAACCACAGGAGGAAGAAAGAAATGAAAACAAAAATGAAAAAAAAAAAGAATAATAACGTATAAAAGGCTGAGGAGCAAGACAGTATCAATGGTATAGAAAAAAGCAACCTCCTAGGAAAAAGGTGAGAAAGCACAGGATGTGCACTGGTAAGAGAGAGGCAGGGATTTGGGAAGAGAAGAGTGCAAGGTTGTGACAGGGCAGATAAGTCTTCTCACTGCAAGCCAGTGGGAACAAGACGTCTCCTGTTCTTGGACCTTTCAGTGCCCTGTCTAACTCTGAAGCAGCAGAGAGATTAAATCCCATCTATACAGCTCCATGTATAAAAAAAAATCAGTCTCTTAAGAATCGATAGCCATTTTTTCTTAATAAATTACCAGAGGGAACATCCTGCCACATGCAAGGATGCATAATTTCACTACATTGTGCCCAGAAATTACAATGATCCATAGAACTGTAGAACTGTAGAATCACAGAATGGTTTGGGTTGGAAAGGATCTTAAAGATCCAAAGGGATTGGACAGTGTACATAGCTGGAATACTGCTCATAAAGAGGCTGTTTAGTATTACTAGGTTGAAAGCCATCCACTTAATCATCCAGCAAGTCATAAAGTAAAAACGGAAGTGGAAGCATAACCTTAGCAATCATTTCAAATGTCTGACTTGACTGCGAAGAACTGCAAGCGTTGCATTTACAGAACAGAAAACACTTCCTCACTTATTTATTGATAAGCATAGGTCTTCTAGAAATATGTTAGTTTGGGGAACTGAGGGATCATCAGAACTATAGTTGGAAACGTCACATAGAATTTGTTGTTCATGTTTTTTAAGTGGTCATAGAACATTAATAATGTTATATCTAGAGAACAACATTGTTGCTTGTATGTTGAACCTCTCTCAGCTTGCCTGAGGAAAGCAATCTCATTGTTCTGTGAAAATGTGGAAGATTGCTGCTCTGTGCATGAATTTCACCTTGGAATTTTAATGGTTTTCTCCATTTGGTTGTAACCTATGTTAAACATTTTTCTTTACTGGTGAAGATTTACATGGCTTAAATTGAGTTTGCCCTCATATTAAATTTCTATATTTTAAATCAAGCTGAGGTAGCTGCGTGACTTCTCCCCTTTTGCTTTTTATTGGTTTCTTTCATGCTTCCTCTGTTGTAATTTTGTGTTAGGTTTTGAAGATTACAAGCCAATCCAAGAGGAACTAGCAAAGGTGATTGGAAATGTGAATTCTGAACCTGAACCTAGTGATCCCCATGCAGATGAGGAAGAAGAGAACATAACAAATGCAGAGTGTGGTGCCAAAGAAGGTGAGATTGGCTGTTGATCAGGAATGTGGATTAAATCTTATTCCCCTGAAGTCTTTTTGTAGAAGTATTTGTCCTTTCCTTTTCCTTTCGTGGCTATCAAACACTCCTTGTGCTCTTCTCTTTCCTAACTTGTATAAAATTGGGTGATCACGAGCTAGGTTCTGTAGTCACGTATAATTAATACTTTCTTTGGAAGTTATAGTGGTCCTAGGTTAGGAATCCAGGCCATGAAAGAACTGGCTACCACTCAGGACAACAGCCGCAGAAAGCAGGAGTCTAGTGAGTTTCTCTTTGCTTCCAGGTATTGTGAAGACAGGTAGGATGGGACTGTTTGCATAAGATGAGAATGTAAGACTAGGAATGAAGCTGCACTGCAGACTTGATCTCCATGCTGTTTGTCTCCCAAACTCACCTCCCTGTTGGCAGTTGGCATAATTGACAACTGGGAAATCTCACACACAGCAAAGTAAATTTACTTTGGCTAATGGTTATAAATGGTTATGCCACACACAGCACAGCCTTTGATTTCTTTTAGACAAAGTAAACAAAGCATGTCTTTTTACAGGGACTTGCAAAATCTGTTGCATTAGACTCAGTCCAATAGTAGCAGCTGGACAATTTGGACGCTGTGCTTTTGTGTATATGCCATGTGTCTGAAGGAGTTGCCCAAACGCTTCTTAGATATTGTCAGCCTTGGTGCCGTGACTGCTTCCCTGGGGATCTGATCCAGTGCTCCACCACCCTCTTGATGAAGAACTTTTTCCTAATGTCCAACCTAACCACCTCCTGGTGCACCTTCCTGCCGCTCCCTCAGCATTCCTTCTTTTTGCAGTGGGTAGAAAGTTAGGCCTTCACATTCCCTTGACGACAACATTTCCGCCACTTCTTTCAATAGAAATGCTCAAACAATCCAATGGCATAAGAGATTTTGAGAAAAGAAATAGCAGAAACATTGTAACCTGATGAAACCTTGTACCTAACTGCAAATCTGAAGGTTCCCAGCAAGCGAATGAAGCCAACTCTATGGAAGGCTCATGGAGTGTGGTGAGCATCGGCAGCTGCCGCACACATGCCAGCAGGCACTGAGATCTGGAAGCGCCAGGCAGAAATCAGAGACAAATCGGGGAAGACATTGATCCCTGCTCCTTTCAGTGGCACAAGACTTCTCATTTTCTGAAGCAGAGGAACCTTCCACATTTGTGCCAAGCAGTGGTACCTCAGTACAGACTGCAGGGTGCCTGCTCAGGGACAGACCCTGGAGCACCCAGTTCAGTGGAGGCATTGCTGTTAAATTCCCAGGGGGTGGGAATTATTTCCCTCAATGTAATCACAGAATCCACGGGAAGCAATTATCCACTTTGCATGAACAGCTGAGTAGTATTCTTCCTGTGTGTGCGTGTTTTACAAGAGCAATTTACCACCTATTCCTCAATTTTTGAATGTTGCTGTCAAGCTTAGAGCTATTACATACACACACCTGAGCTTCCCACTAGGCAGGTGAAGGCGGGAGGGAGGGAGAGTAGACAAGGCAGGCCGAACTGTTAGACTTGATAGCTGGTCATGCATCAACATTTTTCCTCAAATTAGTTATGCCAGATGCCAGAATGGCAGCAGTAGAAACACAGAGCACAGAAGGGTTGGCAGAAGGAACAAGAACACTCGCTGTGCAGAAGGCAGCAGAACAAGTGGTACAAGAAGGGCACATGATAGACGAGAGAGAAGCACTTGAGAAGGAAGATTTTGTTGCTGAGGGAGGAGATGTTTGCACTGAAGAGGAAGGAGAAGAAATGGCACGGATGGGAGATTTTCTTCCCAAGGAAGACACAGTAGCTGTGATGCTGGTGGAGGGTCAGCTTGCGGTGGAGGAATCTGCTCCTGAGGACAGCACCATGGCAGAAGAAGATCCCAAAGGAATGGGGACAGGGAAGGGAATGGAGTCTGGTGTAGAGGTGGCATGTGGGGAGCAGGAAGATTTGATGGAGGGGACGGAGAGTGAGGCAGCACTGGGAGTGCAGACACCTGTGGAAAAGGAGCTGGCAGGGGCACTGCTACACAGGGAGGCAGATGGAGTGGTGTCTGAGAGGGCAGAGGTGGCTGTGGAAGTCTCTGAGGAAAAAGAGGCTGCAGAAGAGGTCTCTGGGACAGGGGCAGATGAGGATGGGTCACAGGAGGGGACAGAGCAGGTGGGAGTGAAAGCTGAGGGGGAGCAGCCAGGCCTCTGTGAAAACACGGGAGAAAGAGAAGGAAGGGGTGTCTTGGAGAGTACATGGAGCGCTGAAGTCAAGGTGCAGAGGAAGGACAGTCCTGTTGGAGAGAGACCTGATGCTCCAGGAGCCACTGATGTGGGTGAAAGAAGCCATGATCCCTGGGAGGTGAGTCCTGCATGTGTTGACCGCTGTGCCCTGTACCTGCTCCAGTCCCCAGACTGGTCCCTGCTAGAAGCAGAGGGTGCATCACTTCATCCTGTTTCTTACACTTTCCTTAAGTATCTGCTGCTGGAAGCAGGGTGAGGGATGGTAAATCCTTCTCAGTGTTAGCTTCTGCATTCTTTCCTGTTTCTGAAATTTCATTGCAAATGCCTTTGCCCTGCTGCTAAGGCTTCTGGCCCCTCAGTTGTCTTACCCTTGTCCATGTGGTGCAGCTCTGATCCCCCCACATACCACTCAACTGCCCGCGCTGGTGGCAGTGGCTGAGCCTCCCTAGCATTGCTGGCTGGAATGCTCCAGGTCAGTGGCAGCACTCCACTTCTCTGGTCACTCTGGCATATGTTTCTGTTACAGCGGTATCTCAGTAGCTCAAAGTTTATCGCATTTTCTGTAAAGCTAATGTTTTTCTCACCGTTTCCTGGGACGTTGCAAACCCAGATGCAGTAGTTGTGCCCTCTGCTCAGTCTCAGGATGGGGAAGAAACTTTCCTCTAAGCTACTCCTGCAGCTTCTTCAATGTTGTTTCCGGAAACATTGACACAAACTGCGGTAGATTTGTGCTGGTTGGGATGTTCACTCTTCCTTTATTTATTCCACGGGTACCACAACCACCTGTCATGTTTTACTCACGCAGCTTCTCAGTGTTCAGTGGACAACTGAAATAAACCTGTACACGCCAGCCGGGAAACAGCACTCCTTTGTAATTGGGAAGGCAATAACTGAAAGGATTGTTCCACAGCTGCTGTGCTTGTTTTTCACAAAACACTGATAGATACTGTTCTGACTAAACCTCTCCTCCTCCCCTAGGCAGTACTGGTGGGAGGGAGGGCAGCGGGCAAATGTTCTTTATGTTTCTACAGGACAAGAAGTGTGTCTGTGCAGAGTTGCCCATGTTTTTGCCTGTGTCAGTATACTGACTGCATTTGCCTGTGTGCCCTTTCCCTTTCTGAGCTGCAGAATCTTCACTGTGTCTTCAGTGCTGTGTATGGGGCCCTGGTGCACATTAATGCTTTGATTCTGACGAGAGCATCTGGGGTGCTCAGCAGAGATGTGGAATGGCAGGATCACAGGGAATAGTAGCCTCACACTGGGTTTTTTAACATGAGGGGCTGTCTCCACCCCGTGTCACAGCAAGTGAGCCCTGCTTGGGTACTACGTGTGCCAGGCGGGTCTGCACAGGGGGCTTCTTGCTCCATGGGGATCCTGGTTTCTCACTGGCCATACTGTGTGGCATTTTTGGGACTCTGAAATGTTATTGGAAATTATTAAATCAGAACAATTCTAATAAGTCTTTTGAAATGAATAAAGCCTGGCTTTTTGGTTTTGGTGGCGTCAGTCCCTTGGGCCTGTTGAATCTGTGGCATAACTACAGCTGTTTCAGCCCAGTGCTGGTGGTAGGTCAGTTCTGGCTGTGGCTCCCTGCTGCCAGCATCTCCCTTCCAGCTCTGCTGCACCTCAGAGGGCTCTCTGAGAGGCTGCCAGGCCGTGGTGTCCAGGGCTGTGTACACAGCAGCTGGGCAGGCATCGCTCCGTGGGCTGCAGGATGTTCGGCAATAACAGAGCTGTGCTGTTTTTTAGATCTGTTACCTACAGAACCTACATTCTGTCCTAGAGACAAACACAAACCTCTGAGCACCTGGAGATTACCAGCACCCTGTGTTTCTGTGGAATATAACTTTTAATTGTGGCTAGCTTCAACTTTCATCTCCTGTGAAAGTAGCTCAGGACTTGTTTAAATCATGGTGTGTCAGCCATGGCAGCTCTCCCTCCCAATTCAGCTTTGTGGCCTCACTGCTCTGTGTGCAATGAGCTCACCGTAGCCGTGGAATGACTGAATTTTAAGTGGAAATCACTGACATCCCTGTGCCTGCTAGTGCCTGAGATTTCAAACAGTGCAGCCTTGACTGGAAAGAGAAGGATTAGTGTATGAGGAAGATTTTGAAACAGATGAAGAAGACAATGATGAGGAACAAACTAGTGATCAGATGAGTGGAACGTCAAAGTCATTCTCAGATGATGAAAACCTGGACTTAGGGAGAGTGGTAACTTATCAGAGAAGGCACCGCGGGCCTCTGACAATGAAAAAGATGAGAGTGATGCATATTCTAAGAGTGCCTCAGAGGACGATAAACAAGGTTAGTTTTTTCATAATGAACCTTAGAGAAGTTGAACTAATGCATATTTTACATTTTGAGCATGTCCAGTACAGATGTTGAGTCTGTGTAGGAAACTCATGCAATTCCTACTGAACTGGTAAAAGATGGACATTTTATCTGCTCTTGTTAATTCTGCCATCTGTCACTGAAATGCAGCCAAACCCACTGGCGACGTAAGCATGTGCCAGTCCGCAGCAGGCATTGCTGAACTATTTAGTTGCAGAAATGGAGAAGGGAGCCAGTCAGCAAATGAGCTCTAAATACTTGGGGCAGATCAGTACTCCAGGTCAACGGTCACTGACACCTGAGAAGCTGTGACCACTTACAGTTCCTGAGGATTTGCACTTACATCCAATGAGTCACCAGGAAACCCAACATCCTATCTTGTATTTTAGAAGTGCTGTCTTTAAAGGCCCTGAATAGTCAGAACCTCAGCTGTGCCCTTGGGTGCGTAAGTGACTCAGTCCTGGCCCTGGGAGGAAATGCTGTCAGCTCAGCTGACTCTTCTACTGCAGCCGTCAGGCAGTTTGGGAGGATCATTCTTCAAGACTGGCTGTTAATGGGCAAGACCTGGAGTCAGTGAGATAGTCTGTGGTTCTTGATCGAAATGTAGGTACAAAAGTGTGCAGTGCAGTGTCCGAGGCAATCACTATTAATTCAGAAAGGCTAAACTGTCGGGGAATAATTTTTCTGTAGAATAAATAGCATTTCCTGCCATTGAGATTTTTTGGGTCAGCGCTTCTGACGTCTAGTGTTTTACATATTGACCTTCATGGAGTCCAAGTCCTACATCTTCATAAGTTAACCCTCAGAAAACTTGCAGAAACACATTACTGTTAAGGCTGAGCATAGATAAAGACAATCTAACTCAGTTTAAACCCGAAAAATGAGGCTTGGCGGGTGGTGGATGGGGGAATGGGGAATAAGTAAACCTTCTGCGCACTTTCAAGAAGAAATTAAGAGGATGACAGGTATACTTGAGTTGCTGAGAAGGCGCTGACAGAATCAGATGTCTTAAAATAACTCATGTCTAGTTCTGTTACAGTCTCAGATAATAATTAATTGTAAATGTTTCTTTAGTAAAAAATCTACTAAGTGCCTTCTGATAAGTGCAAGCCACTACTGACTAAGACAAAATTGCCACCATGGTTTCCTAATTGACTTTACAGGTTTAGTGAACCCATGATTAGTCTCTCATTCTTTCCAAGCAAAATTTTTTCAAGTCAAAACAAATGTATTTTGGAGTCATATCAATAGCTAAGTAAAATCCTTGGTTTGCCCGACACTTTAAAAATGATGTGAGTATGGAATATGCAGGGAACTGTAAGATTGCAACCATGAGATTGTGACAAGAACGGTCTAATTTTTTTAACCGTATCCTGTTTTCTCAGGATTATTTTCAGCCATTGTCTGTCCTCATTGCGGTTTTTGTCTGCATAATGGTGTTTCAGAACGTTAAAATCAGATCCTGTGATACTGTAACTGCATGTGGATAGGAGGGGCAAACACAGTTTGCCTAATTTTGATTCCACTCTAACAAGGTTTTGGAGGCACGAACCAGACACTACTGGATTCATCTTTTGCCTAGCAGACACTGTGAATAGAAGACAAATGCAAATCAGATTAAGATAACACTGAAAAGCACTCTATGTTTTTCTGCCAAAGATAATGCAAGTGATGTACGACCTAGTGGCAAAATCTCATCTTACCAAGGTAAAAGGGATTTATTCCACTAGTTTAATTGGGTCAGGATTATACAAAGAAAGGGAGAAACACAGCATGCCTCTGTATACTTCCATAATACTTTATAAAGTTTGTTTGTGTCACTATTGTTTGGGCTCTCCTTTCACTGTCAATGGGCTTTTTCTTAATCTAAAAATATATACCTGTTAAAAGGTACTTTACAATGGCAGAACTGAACAATGATGATGCCTTCTTCTCAAAAATGAGTAAAACAAAAAAGGGTTTGGATTCTCCCCAAAACTCTGAACTTGGTGATGCTTTCCATCTCTATTGTGTGATATCCTTGAAATTCCAAGTATTTTCTGGTTTGACTGGTTGGTCATATTCTGCCTTTCCTCTGGGTCAGAGTAACTATAAGCCATGAGAGGAATCAACGACAATCTACCTACAAAAATATTCTATCCATTTGTTCTTGTTTATAGATCAGGGCAACAGCAGTAAACTGCAGAATACCAGTAAACACCTCCTGTATTTGATACCTGGATGTTCATAATCATAACATGCCATTTCCTTGTGCAAGTGTCATCTTTGCATTGTTTTTCCATGTGGGATGCGTTGGTTCAGTTTCTAAATCTAGTTTCATTCCTGTAATCCCCAGACATCTATACCCCTGTCTTTCCCCACAAGACTCTACCCAAAGCACACATGCCGATGCTTCTACAGACGCAAACTGAATGTTATCTGTGGAAAATAGCTTAAGAGGATCTTCAGATTTCAGAGAGTTTCCTCTTGCTCCCTGGGCCTTGCAAAACATATTTTAAATGGAAGATTGCTCACCAGGTAAGTGTCAATGTCCTCTTTTGCATGCAGACTGTGCCTAAAGCACAGAAAGATGCCTTTGCACTCAAGCCTTGTGCAAGAGTACGTGGGATACATAGCACAAAAATAGAGAACTGAGCCACAGTTCTCAGGAAAACAGGATGGGATTGGTCTGGAAACCATTCATGGCTTTCTAACTTGATGACAGACCCAGTCATCTCACCTACAACTCAAGCAACGAACACATCAGCACATCTGCTGAAAAACTTGCATCACATCAGTCCGCAAAACAAAACAGTGACAACAAAGGCAGATCAAACAAATAATCCATTGCACTGATATGCAGAAACACTCTTTCTTTGCTTTTGTAAGCACAATCGTGCCGAGACGACACAGTGTTTATGAATTACAGTTCCTGTGCCTTCTGTGCGCATGTATTTGTGCTCCACATTTATACAGTCTCAGCTTGTTTGTTAATCCCAACTGTTCCTTAAACTGTCTACAAACCTGAACGATACCTGCAGTGTGGCCTGAGCCTTAATAATATAATGATCTGCTAATAAAATTAATTATCAACCCGATGCCTAATTGCTATATTTGAAGTATATGCAAACTTCCTTCAGCAAGGAAGTAAAGTCTATGGTTAATAAATATTAAATTTTACTTTCCCCAGTTACTTCTCAGAACCACCGTTCTTTATGTCTTTTTCACCTGGTCTATTTTACAGGTGATCATTGAGCATATTCAGTAGATTTGCTTGTTAACTAGAAGATACGCTGCAGGGTTTGGCTCTATAGGAGTGCATGATGCGGACCTCAACAAGCATTATGTTTGACTCGAGGATTTGAAGTCATTTACTTGAGACCCCACCTGTTTTAATAGATCTTCTAGTTGATAAATTAAGTAGTGACTTTGATTCGATACCTATAAAATGTTTATTAAAGTTCATCAAATAGAAATTTGATGAATGGATATATTAGTATAGAGCATATCCTTATATAGTTAGGTACTGTACTAGATTCAGTAGAAAACACAAAATTGCTTTTAACGAGGTACATACTTTTATTTCAATGGTCAACATCTAGTTGTTATTATAATCAAATTCTATACTCGTATATTCTTTTCAACACTTAATTATTTCAATGAACTTCACCAGAATGGCTTCCTAGATGTCTAAGCCAGCACAGGGGTGACTGTAAACTAGAAAAGAAAAGTCAGTGGTTCATCATTACAGTTAGTGTTCTGCAGATAAAATGCAAAATTTTCATAAAGAAAATCCTTCACCTTGAAATACATTCTTTGAGAAAAAATGGGATTTGTATTTAATTGAATAGTCATAATCTCATCCTATATCATAAATTCAGGACTTATACATAGACTATAAGACATACAACACCCTCAAAGCTGCTTTTTGCAGAATTATATATAATTCAGATGTGCACATTCAGTATCTTTTTGTGTGTGTGTGTGAATATATCTTTTACAAGCAGTAGTTGGAGGTAGCACAGAAGATGAGGAACTAGTTGTGAATCATGACTGTTACATCTGAAAAGTCACCTGTGTACATAAAAAGTATGTAAAACTACCTTGTACAAAGTCTCAGCTTACCTCTCCATGGAAGAGGGAAAATCACTCTTACTTAGGCCACTGAGAGGACCACAAACATTAAGAACAGCCTAGATCAAATGTGAGCATTTGGGAAAACTGCATCCCCATGTTTGTGGGCACCAACCCAATCTTTGGAAATATGTTCTATAATAGGATTCAAATAAATTGTTGGTGCTCTGGAGGTAAGGAAGGACTCATCACTCCAGTGGAGGACAAGGAAAGAGCCCTTCCCTAGGCACAGTGTCTCAGCAGAGAAAGAAGGGACATAAAATGCTTGTCTCTAAAGCTGCACCAAGCCCAAAAAGTCAGGATAAGGGGACCTTGTAATTCAGTCGATGCAATATATTTAAAAGAAACGAGGAGAGAGGCACGGGGAGAAACGGTACTCCTATAAAAATTTTTAATGCCTTTTGTTTTATTTGTGATGCTCCAAGTGAGCTTTAACTACTCTTGAGTCTTCTTTGTCTACTTAGACCACAATATGAACAGAGTAAACTGGCTAATTCGGAATTAACTGCAGCTGACATCAGAAACAGTAACCTTACAGAAAGTTTTGGTAACGCAGGTGATGCTGTACTGGAACTGCTCCCAGGAATGTACGTTTTGATCTTCAGTTAAGTGGCCATGAAATAAGGACCAGTGAAAAAGGAACACAAACCTGAAAATGTACATCCAATGTAGCTACTTCTCTAGTTCAGAGAAATTTAGGTATTAACTCATTGAGTATCTTACCTGGTTTCAGGTGAGCAAATGGAATTTCACCTGTCAATAGCTCCCAGAGGCACAAAGCGTAGCCGAAAACATCGGCTTTTATAGTGTACCTGGTACACTGGGTGAACACCTCAGGGGCCATCCAGCGTAGGTTCTGCATGTCCGGAAACATCAAGAATACATTAACAGTGTTTTCTTCCTCACTTATGCGCATTTTCCTGCATTAGTTTATTTGTTTTCTCTTCTTTTCCTATTCCCTTGCCTCCGTGGCACCATAAAATAACTGGTAAAGTTGCCAGGAAACTTTTCCCTTAGCTTGCAAATTCTAGGCAGTGTATTATTGGACATTATACATAACAACATTAGTATGGTAGCTGTCTCAGCCCTGCAAAGCCCGCCTGACCAGACTGTAAGCGTGAGAGCAATGCTAGAACAAAATCAGAACACCCAGCTTCAAGGTCTGGAGACCATGCCATCAGGACCAAGCGTGCCTTCTAACACCAATTAATTAACACTCCTGCTAGCAGAGGGAAAAAATTGACAACAACTGCACTGGGCTGGTACCTTTTCTCTTGGATCGCATTTCTTTCTGCAGAAACCCCATTCTGAGGCTGCTTCACAACCAACCAGCCTCTCACTGGAGTGATGAGTTCAAGGTGTTTTTTGCAGATTCCTTTTACCTCATTAACTTAATTTACATCCTTTACAAGACAGCCCTTCCCACTGAGAGGTCATCAAACCCTGCAGGACCCACGCCTGCAGCAGCAGTAGTCACTCCTCACGCAGTGAGTGTGTGTTATAATTTGTTAGGAGATTGACCAACCCTGGTTTAGCATCACCCACCCTATTCCACAGCAAGTTATTAAGATGAGGCAAACTGGCATGACCAGGGAGAGAAAACACAGGATCCATTTGGACTAAAACTTATGAAGACACCGGTACTGTCTTGCAAAGCTGACTCTCTGTGAGTGATAGGCTTGTAATGGAGAAAATAACTCTGAAAGAGAATCGGTGTCAAACAACCAATTCCCTACCAGAAATAGGAGCCACATGCCAGCACACTGTGTATGAGGATGAGGGGCAATAGAGCTCCAAAGACAATTTTAAAAATTATTATTTTCTCTTGCATATACTATATATTCACTCATGTCTTCTATTGAAAAGGCTTAAAGGAAAAGAAAAACTCACAGAGAAACATTACAAGAGATGACATGCTATACTCCTAAACTGACTTGGCTGTATGTTTTATACTAATTATGTAGAACAAAACAAGAAACAAACCCCAGGTTGTTGTGTCATATTGTCTTCATCCAGGGATTGCAAAAATCTAGATTCTGAAACACACAGAACAACAAAAAGATTACTGTCAAGCCAATACTGATACCCACCTCATTATACATAAATCGTGATAAAAAGTTTGTTGGTTTTTTTTTTTTTTTTAGTATCTCTGGTGTTTGGAAAGTGCAGATGAACTGTGATAGCTCTTTTTCAACATGAGTGTGTACAGACAATGGAGATTCTGAAACTTGTCTGGAAATGATCTGAAGAGTCCATATAGAATGGATCACTGGAAAACATAAGAAATCCATATAAGCTGGGGAAAAAAATAATGATGCAATGTGGAGTCCTATTCAATTGAATGGCCACACTTATTAATGCAAATGTTACTTTCAAGAGGCAAAGGTACCTTATTTCTTAAATATCTCAATTTGTTTATGACAAGAAGACACGTCATCCATACTGTAGCTTACTGTAGCATTTAGGCTGAAAACTTCTCCTTGCTCGCACTAATGGAGATTGGTCTCTTGCTATTGCTGGAGATAGGATTTCAGTCCTGTCCTCCGTTCTTACTCAGCTCCTACAATGTCGGTTTCATCACATCTTTGAGACCTCATAGAGTACAACTGATGATGCGTGCCAAGTCGCTCTGGGCCTGAGCTGATTCTCAGCTAAAGTGCTAGACTTGCATCTGCTTCAAGAGTCAGGAACACTTAGAGAATTTTTAACGTTTCCTCTTATTGTCAGAGAAATGCACATTTTTTTGTCATTACTTGTTGGAAACAACTGCCCTGTGGAGGGCTGAGCCTGCACTGCGCAGGTCTGTGGCTGGAGCTGTGGGTTGTCTAAGCAGAATTTTGCAGACAGGAATGGGAAAAGCTGGAGTTATCATGTCAAGGCTGCAGAGCTGCCCTGTGCCTGTTCCCTGCCCCTGCTCATCCTGACTCCAGCTGCTACAGCTGGAACTGCCTGTGCACCATGGGATATGGCCTGGATGTCAGGTGCCCTGCAGCTGGAGTGAGGCTCATGCTCGTGGCTTCTAACTGAACCGCAGACAGCAAGAAATCACAGGGAAATGGGAAATTCATGCCTGACGCATTTGTTAGGTGTTTATTTCAATATGAAATCTTCATCTTTGCCCCAGATATGGTACCTAGAGTTAGGAAGGAAAACCCCTGTTTGGTCAGTCACATTTGGGGCAGTCTCTTGTCAGGACATCTAGAGATCAGAGAAATTATTTACCAAATATAATTACTTGTATGAACACCTGTAGAAGTGTTTTGGTTTCAGGGAAATCTTTGAAACCATAGCAAGTGCAGGCCTTGGTGAATGTAAAGGACTGAATAACCAGAACTTCACCTCAGATTGTCAGCACAGGTATTTGGAGGCTTAAAGTTAAACCTGATGGATTTATCCTAAAACTGCTCGAACCAAAAAGGTGAGTCATGGATTTGTGTGGTGGTTTAAACCTGTTTCTTGAAGGTAATGTGAAGAAAACTCAGCTTTTTTTACATATGATTTGTCCAAGACAGTGAGGGATATGGATAACATCTGAGAGGAAATCTAACCCTACATATGTGTCCATTCTATTAATTGAAGGATTTAAAAAAATAAGCTTCCAAGCATGAACAAAACAACTACAAAAACACTGCCACACAAGACTGTAAATATTTCTTATCCCTTTTATATCATGCTCATCTCTCCTGCACTGCCGCAGAAGGGCTTTCGTCCCCTCCTCTTCACTGCCCAGCCCTGGGGCTGCCACCAGCGTACAGGGGCCCTTTCGCCCTGTCACCCTTCTGGCTGCTGGAGCCCCTGGCTGAGCAGCGCTGGCTGTGCTGGAGGGTTGTCATCAGCGTCCTGGAGAGAGACAGCCTGACCTGATCCAAATACAATGCAGTTAAGGAAGAACAATTTCTTTGTGTTGACAGTTTTTACACTCAAAGTTGGTATTACAGGCACTTCCTTTTAATGATCCGATTCTCTAATGAGTCGCTAAGTCATCACTTGCAGACGAGTTTTCTCAACTTCAAGGATGAACTCCAAGTCCCAGATTCAGACTTGTAATATCAGCCTTTTTCAGGAATGAAAACATCTCTTTTAATGCCATATTTGGGATTGCTACTCAAGTGATAATTTAAACTTACAGGTGAGTAAATTTTCTAACATAGCATAAATATACACACCTCTACAAAGCTGTATTTTTTCCAGGAGGAACTAAGAAAGTGTTTGAATTTCTGATGGGGGTGGATAATACTAAGATATTATAGCTATTAGACATAGGTCTAAAGGAATGTGCTGGATGACTGAGTTAAGTCCTCATTTCTTTCAGGCTGTTTGTCATATAATTGGTTTGGTAAACTACTTGAGCTCCGTCTTCTACAGCAGGCAGATCACAGTGCTGTTTCTTCTGTGCAAATGTAAATGTGAGGTCCTACTGCTATTATACTGAGTCATTTAACTGTTCCTTGTTCATACAAACCTTACAGCCATTGCATCAAATGGATCGTTTTGCCAGGGAAAAAGATGGGAGTGTTTCTGGAGTTAAGTATTTCAAACTAATATTTTAGCAAGTGCTTTTGAAAGTAGTTGCTGGGGAAGAGAAGGGTTATGCAGACTTGGCTGCAGGAGTGCAGTAGCGTGGACCTTGCCTGCCAGTGCCTCAGGTTTGGCATCTGTCACAGCTGGAGGCTGTCTGGATGTCCCAGTGGGCAGATGCTGGCTTCCCTGGAGGTCACAGTTCCAACATGAGTAGGGAGCTGCATTCCCACCTGGTCTGAATTTAAAGGTTTAAGAATGATTAGCCTAGTGTGAGTGATGTGGGTAGGTAGTGTTTAACTGATTATTAAGGTAAAAGGTGCTGATGATTCCTGTTCCTTCTGGCAAAGTTATGGCAGGTAGGGAATCTGTGATTCTGCTTGGCAGCACTGTTAGAAAAAATAAAACGTCTCTTAAAGTGAAGGTACTAAATAGCAGTTAATGGTTAATATGATGATGTGTGTATGAAAACACACATTTCTTTATACACGGTATGTTTTAAAATCTGTAGTTCTTTTTAATTTGTCCTTTGCTCTGAGGGTGTTACAGGAACGAGAGGCTTATGGTTTACACTGACTCCTTTCTTGCTTCAAGCCGCCTCTGCGCTGGAGCTACTGCTCTGAGATGAAATTCAGAGGTGTTTCCTTGTCAATGCAGTTGCTGCTGTTCATAGGACAGGGCAGGGTTTGTTACGGGCTCCTGACCAGAAGGTGTCAGAGGAGTTCTTCTCTTTCTCTGACGCTGCAGGCTTCTCCCGGCAAAGCCGAGCACATTGAACCCGCAGGACTCAGACAGCTGTGTCACAGCATCACAGGATCACTAGGTTGGAAAAGACCCACGGGATCAAGTCCAGCCATTCCTATCAACCATTAAAGCGTGCTCCTCAGCACTTCATCCACCCATCTTTAAATACCTCCAGGGAAGGTGACTGAACCACCTCCCTGGGCAGCCCCTGCCAGTGCCCAGTGACCCTTTCCATGAAAAATTCCTTTCTGATGTTCAGCCAGAACCTCCCCTGGTGGAGCTTGAGGCCATTGCGCCTTGTCCTGTCCCCTGTCACTTGGGAGAAGAGGCCAGTTCCCTCCTCTCTACAACCTCCTTTCAGGTAGTTTTAGAGAGCAATAAGGTCTCCCCTCAGCCTCCTCTTCTGCAGGCTGA
The DNA here is from genome assembly GCA_033459285.1 of Clamator glandarius. NCBI lineage: Eukaryota > Metazoa > Chordata > Aves > Cuculiformes > Cuculidae > Clamator > Clamator glandarius. Next base: position 5,634,564 of record JAUNZM010000039.1, read on the forward strand.
ACAACCCCAGTTCCCTCAGCTGCTCCTTGTAAGCCTTGTTTTCCGGCCCCTTCACCAGCTTCGTTGCCCTTCTCTGGACTCGCTCCAGAGCCGCAACATCCTTCTTGTAGCGAGGGGCCCAAAGAAGACACGCAATAGAGCATCTAAATTCTTGGTCTATATCTGATGTATGGTACAAATGGAAGGGGTTGTTTTCACTTTGGGACACGCAGCGTGAATAAAAATAACAGCATAGCACTGACCACAAGGTGCAGGGAGGAACAAGGAGCTGCAGGGGCTCTTTTGGAATGTGGGCAGGAGATGGGTGTGAGGGATGAGAGGGCAGTGTTGTCAGTGCTGTGGCAGACATGAACCTGGGCTGCGGCCGTGGGTGGAGGTGCAGCACTGTGCGATCTTGTCATGCTGAAGGTGAGGGGGTCGGGGTTTCCCCACAACTTAGTTCCAGTAGCCCAAACCCTGCATTTCAGTGCAAAGCCACTCTCACTGTGATCTGCCATGGGGAACAGTTGAAGGCGTCCACGGACGCTAGCAGAACACTCCTGTCACTGGAGGGGGCACCACTTTGGCTTGGGAACTGCTGCAGCTGAGCTTCTTGGAGACATTGCTTGTCACATTTCTGACTAATCCTCCAGCTGCGTCTGGTCTGTCACGGCGCCCATCTGGAGAGTCCGCCACCCTAGAGAGGCCTTGGTCCAGCTCTCCTTTTAGAACGTGCCAGCCCCTCCACAGAGCGGAGAGGATGGAGGAAAAGCGGATGGTGGTGCTCTCTGTGATGGGGCTGTGAGTGGTGGGAGAGGCCACACCGGCTCTCACTGCTGCGCTCACCTTTGCACAGACAGGCAGGGCTTGGGGTTCCACACTCGCCTTGTGTATCTGTGCGTGCCACACGTAGTCATGGCAGCATCTGGAAAGGGCGGGTACGTGTATTTCTGAAAGACAGAGGGATGGAATTGCAGCTGTGGTTTGTTAATATCCTTGTACCCAAAATAAATGGTGCTTCAAAAGTATCCCCTTTCCCTTGTAACCGAGTGGTTCCCTGGATGTGTTCCTGCCTTCTTTGTGTGCTCCAGCAGGACAGAAGACATTAATGAGACTTTAATTGCAGCATTGGGAAGATAAGAAAGTCAGGAAGATGTTGATGTTCTTGACAGTTGCTTCTTTTACAAGAGGCAATTCAGTATTGTACAGAGGACCTGAGGACAGCTGAAGTCCTTCAATGTTTCGGAGCTGGTTCATCAGTGAGGGAGGGCTGGCCCTTCTTCACCTTCTCAGTTCAATTGTGCTGTGACCTTGTGATGAAGGGGAAAAACAGGAGCGGGGAAGGATGATGATATCTCCTGCATGGGAGTCAAGCTGGAGACCACTGAAATGCTCCCTTTGGAACTTTCATGTAATTTGTGCTGAGAGAATGGAAATGCGGATGGATATTTGAGCAACCAAGCTGGTGAGGGGGCTGGAGAACAGGCCTTATGAGGAGCGGCTGGGAGAGCTGGGGGTGTTTAGCCTGGAGAGGAGGAGGCTGAGGGGAGACCTCATTGCTCTCTACAACTACCTGAAAGGAGGTTGTGGAGAGGAGGGAGCTGGGCTCTTCTCCCAAGTGACAGGGGACAGGACGAGAGGGAATGGCCTCAAGCTCCGCCAGCGGAGGTTTAGGCTGGACATTAGGAAAAAAATGTTCACGGAAAGGGTCATTGGGCACTGGCAGAGGCTGCCCAGGGGGGTGGTTGAGCCACCTTCCCTGGAGGTGTTTAAGGCACGGGTGGACAAGGTGCTGAGGGGCACGGTTTAGTGTTTGATAGGAATGGTTGGACTCGACGATCCGGTGGGTCTCTTCCAGCCTGGTGATTCCACGATTCTATGATTTGAAACAACTGCGCATCCTCTCACGTCCTGCCGTGTTTTTGAGCTCACAGGCCTGCGTCGTCTGAAAAGGCCTGCGTCGTCCTTCCCTTTTCCTTGCTTTTCTCTCCCTTTCCCCTGAGAGCTCGCAGTTCCCGCAGGGAGAAAGCCCCTCGCGGCCTCTCCTGGCAGCTCGGCCTCGGAGCGCTGCGTGCGGCCGGCGCCGCTGGGGGGCGCTGCCGCTGGGGGTGGGGGGCGGGCCGGCCCGGCAGCCCCGCCCCTCCCCGCCGTGTCCTAGCGACGCGCGGGACGCCGCTGGGAGCGCCTGTCGGCTGCCGCCGCGATGAGCGCCTCGCAGACGAGGTGAGCGGGGCGGGGGCCGGGCCGTCCTTCCCCGTTTGTGTCGGGACGCGGAGCGAGGGTGTGAGGGTGCGGGGGTGCGGCCGGGGGCTGGCTCGGCGTGGAGCCGCGCTGCTCCGAGCCCTGGGGACGGGAGCTCGGGGACCGCGGTGTCCCTGCGTCCCGCGCGGGGGGGACGCTCCGCCTGTCCCCTGACAACGAAGGCGCCGGGCAATAAGCTAAGAATTCGTCGTATCCCCTCCGACCCCTCCTCGGCGTCTGGCTTCGCAGCCGCAGGCTGGGGGGCTCAGAGCATCCACACCGCCCCGAGACGGCGCGAATTACAGATCCTGAGGACCTATGCACGTCCCCATCTCTGTAACATAATTTGACGTGTCCTGTTTGCTGAGTGATGCTCTGGGTAAAGAAACGACCGCGTCCCTTGCTCCTGGCCGTAGCACAAACCGGCAGCAGAGCAAGAGCCTTTTGGCTCCCATTTCCATGCCGAGTTGTGCTCGAGATTGGAACCTGTAGCAAGATTTGCTTGTATAAAAGCCTTTGCAAAAAAAGCGTTGTGCATGAAAATCTCTTTTATGAAGACTTTTATAGGACTCCAAACGAAATACTTAAAACCTTGTTCCTGGAAGGTGGTTTCACTCTAGTTACCGTGAAAGGCACTTTTGGAGTCAGGATGATAGTTTGTTAAAACAGTTTTAGGGAAACAGTTCTGCCGTGGCTGATTGCATTCGTGTCGCAGATGTATCAAGGAATACCTCCAGTCTATATGTGACAGGGAAAACAGTGGGAATTGCAGAGCTGTGGCTTGCAAAGAGCTTGCTGAAGTGGATGGGGAGAGGCCAACACATGTGGGGTTTGCCTCTGCTCCTCAGTCTGGAAACCAGCCAAGAGTGCTAGCCTAGTACAGCAGTCAAATGAGCCACAGGATCACAAAATAATTCGCTTTGCAAAAGACAAGGAGTGTCTCTAGTCTGCTTTGCAAAAGACAAGGAATGTCTCTAGTCTGATGTGCTCACAAGGGCAGCTGACATCAGACCAGGTTGCTTCACTGTGACGGATCCCTGCTGTGGCTGCGCTGACTCCTTCAGCCTCTCCTCACAGGGCGTGTGCTCCGGCTCCACCATCCTGGTGGCCTCCCTGAGCTCATTCCAGTGCATCCATGGCTTCTGTGCACTAGGGCCCAAACCTGGATGCAGCCGTGCACGTGGGGTCTAGTGGGTGACAAGGAAAGGGGATGATCGCTTCCCTCCTGCCAGCTGTGCTCCTCTTATTTCAACTCAGGGTGCTGCTGGCCATCCTCACTGCCTGGTCCTGTGGCTGGCTCACCTCACTCGGCTTGTGCCCCCAGGACTGGCTGGTCCTTTCCAATAGAGCTATGTCCAGCCCGTCTGTCTCCAGCTTGTGCTGTTGCACGGGGTTGTTCCTTCCTGGGTATAGGACTTTCACCTGGCCGTGTTAAACTTCCTAAGGGTCCTGTGCAGCCTTCGGGCAGTGCTGGGTGGGCCACTGTCTGCGTTCCAAAGCTTTGTGCCTGCCTTTGGCTACAGGCAGAGTAAGCTCATTTTTGTCTGCCTGTTAGATCTACGGCTGCCTTTGAGCTCATTGACCATCCCCCGGGGCAAAGTATTCATAAAATAAAGTAGCTTTCACTGAGTATCTGGCCAAAGAATCTTCAGTGGTTTGTCCATGAAATAGTTCAGGTTAGGCAAAGAGCAAAGAGAGCAACCTGAAGCTTTTGAAACAAAAGTGAAAGGCGAAAGTAGCCTGTGTGTCCCTGAGGCAAACAACTGGTAGTCTCATTGAGGTCAGATGGCCAAGGCTGGGGGGGTCTTGCAAATATTTAAGCTGAGATGCAGTGTGGTTTGGAGAGACTGTGACCTTCCTCTTCCTTGGTTATCACCTGAGTAAAACTGTACCCGGGCTGCAGGGTTTTGTGGGCTTGAAATAATGCAATTAATTAATGCTATTCACAGCTAGAATTCACAATGTCTTGACATTCAGGACTTCGTGTCATATACCAGTTCCGCAGAAAATCACTTTGCCACCATCTGCTTTCCTCTGTGGAGACCCTGACAGTCTGTATTTGAATTTGTTCTGTCTGGAGGCTGGCTGAGCCTTTCTTGTTGATGTCCCCAGCAGAAGCAATACCAGATCCATGAGCTTGTTAGAGCGAGGAAGGGTCTCCATTAGGGCAGGACTCCTTGTTTGACTGAAGGAGCAACGAACTCCAGTCAGTCATCATGTAAAACGTGGGAGCTGTAATTCCCTGTGACTCTACCAATCACTAACTAGAGCTTTGATGATCTCTTAGATTATTTCTTTGGTGAACAGTCAGTGGTTTAATTGCACTGTAAATTATTAACTGTGAACATTTGCTTTGCAAACCTGATGCTGGATGCCTACTGTGACTTTGTCCCTTCAAATGAGTAAGAGTGGTTTTAAAGATCATTTTGATACATAGCACAAGCTCCGCACACAGTGCACTGGGCTGTAAGCTGATCAAAACCAGATACAGTTAATAAATAATAATGGTAATGATAATGCAATGAAAATCTGGTATAATACCAAGTGGACACTTCCTTAATTTACTAAAATCCTAGTCACTGGCTCTGGTGTATTTTTTGTTTTGCTTACTCAGGCATCTGCACAGCTGGACTCCCTGCCACTGCAGACGTAATTCCTCCTGTGGGGCTTTGGGCTGAAACGTGTTTTACTTTGGCCCTCAATACATTCTTCTAAAGCAGAACAAATTGTGGCCTTTTTGGTTTGCGCATCCATTCTGTGTGTTAATTTGTCCTTGTACTTGGCTTTATTGATTTATTACTTTTGGGAGGAAAGAAGAGTTGTCTCCAGCAGCAGCAATTTATTTTCCTGAAAAGGCAGTTAAGGTGTCACCTAGGAGTGTAGATGGTACTGAAGGGTGAGTGAGCACCTGGCGTGCTGCCGGTCACAAAGGGCGGGAGGCCAAGCTGCCCACATAAAGCAGAGACAGACCTGGGAATGGGATGCCTCTGCCTGCCAGGGCCCCCTCCTTGTGCCAGCGGGTGGGGAGCTTCCTTCATGTACTAAGTTCTCCAGGGTGTCCAGAGAGAACATGTGCTCCATGCACGTGATGGTATTTGGTAGACTTCCTTGATGCCCTGGGGAAGGAAGTTACCTGGTTCGGTAACTCGCCCTGGCTGCCCTTGGACTGGGAATTGCACCTGCACATCATCCTCTGGAGCACCGAGTAGGTCTAAGCCCTTGGTGTCCGTGGGATACTCCCGAGGGACTTGGGCCAGGTATCAGCATGGCCCGCTCTGGCTGCACTGGCCTAAAATCTGACAGGGGAGGGTGAACCAGTCAGTCAGCATGAGCAGAAACTGGGCAGCAGCTGCTGGTGGGCACAGACTTGCAGGGCCAGATCCTGCCTCTGCACACAGTTTGAACTCAAGCATGAGCCAGTGCCCGGGTGTTCTGTGCGGCTCTGTTTGTGCTGCTCTTCTGGGCAACTGAGGCATTCACCTGGGCAGAGAGCTCGGGTGTCTCTGGGCACTCAGGCTCTGCCAAAGCCTAGTGGATGCCCTTCCGTTCTTTCCAGTGGTTTCATGGGTTTTGTTTCAGGCCCAAAATGTTTCCTCGTTTTCCCCAATGCCCTCTGAACTTTTAGTTTAATTCAGCAATTTAAAGACCAGCCTGTTCATAATTTAAATGAGGAAACGTGTGCAGAGATGTCTTTGAAACTAAAGTTGCTGCATCACTGCGCTCAGATGGGAGTTGTGTTTTAACTAGTTATATGGTTCGTGAAATATTAGATGGAAGGGAGTAAATGAAGAGGAGTTGGACTGAGTTTCTCCTCTGCCTCTGTATGCAACTGTCAGGGCATACCACAAGTCAACATTTAGCACAATTGATGTAATCTGGTGGTTTCAAATGCAAATGGATTAAAAAAGCAATGTAGAACAGTTGCTATAGTGCCGATATTTGATCGACATGCATAACAGGGTAAGCTAAATTGTTTGTTTAAAGTTTAATTTATTGTTGGTAGGCTACTTGGCAGATTATTGTGAAATCCCAGATAAAATTCCTGTAAATTCATGATCTCCTTGCTTTTTTAAAGTTTTTTTTAATCAAATTGTTCTTTCTTCCCCTGAACATGCTGTTGCGTGTGATGACCTGGCCTAAGAATAGATATTTTTCATGAACCGTCCCACTGAAAGACAGGCAAGAGAGGTAGAGTGGCATTTAAATTTAAAGCCAAAGAAAACCAGAGAGATCAATCTCTAGTTGTGTAATTAAAACATTTCCTGCCCAGAGAGCTTGAAGATCAGGCTGAACACTGTGCAATGCGTAACTGAGTGTGTACATTTAACAATGTCAATGGATCTGGACTATTAAAAACTTCAGCTGACTGACATGTATTTTGTTGTTCGTCCTCTTTCCAGAGGGTGACATAAGATAAGGTTGTGCTAAGAACTCTTCAAAAAGATATCTGCTAATTACGGATGCTTCTGGTTTTGTGTTCAACTCTCATATCTTGGGTTCAATTTTTTGAAGCTGCGATTTTTGGCAGCTAGGGTGTTGCAGCTCTGTTGGCGTTCCAGAGGTGTAAGGCATTTCTTGCGTGGAGCAGGGTCGGGCCTTACTCTGACAGTCTTCATGGTCTTGGTCTCTATGTTTGTTGATTTGGCAGTTTTTCACCAATGAAGAGGAGGGAGATGCAGTTTGTTCCCTTTGGATTGCTCAGTGTATGCACTAAAGACAATATTTAGTGTATTAGCTTGGGAAATGGAAAAGACTTGAGAGGTTGTTGCATTTCATATTGGACCCATGTTTATTGCTCCAAATATAGAAGAGGACTTGTGCGTAACATGAGGGGTCTTTCAAGGGACAAAGACTGGCAGCAGGTACACTGCCACACTGGCCACTACGACTGCCTAGTCCTAGGACTCTTTTAGACTGAGCAGCCCTTCAGAGCTGTTGTACTACCGGCTAGTCAGTCTCGTTAAAATCTTGAGAGCATGGTGTGGCAAAAGCCGTGGGTCCTTGGCTTTGACCTGCACAGGCTGATACCGAAGTGAGCGATGGGTTGCCCAGTGTCTGTGCTTTCTAACCCAGAAGGAGCTGGGTTCTCAAGAGAGATCCTTCATCACTTGCCTCTTTTCTGACACCTGGGTCTGGAGGAGGACTTGCTTGTGTCCTGCCAGTGCAAAGCATGCTCTCCATAGAAGGGCCGAGGTGCTGAAGAGGTGGTAGCTGGCTGAGTGCTGGAGCAATATTGTGGTGGGATTCCTGAAGACGTAGGAGTCTGCTTGCTGCCCCGACTTTGGTGCAAACTCTTTGCTTTCCTACAGAGCATGTTTGGATTTTATTTAGTTCAAGGAAATAGGTTACATAGAGCAGAGCTGCTGATTTTTGGTAAAATGTAATAAAGTAGCTGTAAAAAAATGTAAAACTATAACACAGTAACTGTATTTAGAGAGCGAAATTGATCTCAGCAATGCAAGTTGCACTTCAAACTGTAGCCGTATGGGGACAGCCAGCAAAACCATACTGCCGTACCATATGCTTCCTGGCCTGTAAATGCCATGGAAGTTATGTGCAATTGAATTTATCAATATGTTTGTGGGATAAACATTCTTGTCTGTCTATTTAAATAATAGCCTGCAGTCACTGTTGTGCTCACAACAATGGTCCCTGAAATAGGCAGGATGGTTCCTAACCTTGCTGTGGTGGACTGGTTTTCCTGAGTTGTTTGAGAGTTCTCTTGGTGTAGAGGCCAAATGGAGAACTGCTTTTTGAAACAGGCTTTTTTGTTCGTGACCAAATTAGTGGTTAGCCAGACAACATTGTAACAGATATGCAGCTGAATCCCAACTGAGAAAATTGTTCAAAACAGAAGGTTAGATTTAAGCCTATTTTTTGACACCTGAAATTGAAGCAACTTAATTTTCTGTATAGGTGTTCAAAGTGGCAAATTTGATGTACGCTCCCTGTGATGGAGGGAACATTAAAGAAAGGGAAATTGCTGTAAAAAAAAGGATGGAAATGTGGATGCTGAAGGAGGCTTTGGCTGAAGACGGCTTTGGCTGAAGACACAAGTAAATAGTCCCTTCATCAGAGCAGAATTTGCATCCAAGTTAATAACATATATGCTAACTTTCAAGCCAGTGAAAATAATATGGAAACAGTGTTCTGTCTTGAAAATATGTTTTGGTGCTAGCAGTTTCTGTTAACCTGAGTAGACGGAAGAAAGCAGGTTTTTTGGTGTTAGATACCAGACAATAATGGCTTAGAGCTGGCTGTGAAAACTGCAGGAAAATTCTTTTGTGGACGTAAAGTTGGATAAGTGATCTACCTGGAGCTGGGATCTGGATTAGATGGCTTCTAGAGGTTCCTCCCAACCCAAGTTATTATTGTAGGTCTTTGCACAAGCTGCCAGAAGCTCTGTCACTGTCATGCCTACCACCAGTTGGGAGGCAGCAGGAGGAAGGGGAGCATGAGGCATGTGGTAGGGTAGTGCAGTGGTGCAGGAGTTCTGGGACATCTCCCTCCCTGGTGATGTACCGTATACTGCACTTCTGACAAAGCCCGTGGCTGGGTGGCAAGGGAGCTGGAGTCCATGGCAGTAATCCAGCTCCAAATGTTGTATGATATGGTGATGGCCTGGTGAAGGTCAGAGTTTATCACCTGAGGAGGCTGTTGTGACAGTCGATCTTGGAGGAGACTTTCAGGGCTCAGCTTTCTTGGACCCTGTGCCTCGGTGGTGGGATGCTGGTCAATGCTGAACTGCTGTATCTAACATAGGAGTCAGTTGTTTCAGATAGGAACATTGCACAGACAGTAAGGCGTTGCTTTTACGTAATCTAAGCAGAATGTATCCGAGAAAATGTTGGGCTTGATTCATCAAGATAGCATTTTGTGCAGCAAACTATTGGGTAAGTATGTATAACTTAAGCTGTAATAATTTGGCTGTCAAAGGGATTATATGCATCTGTACTGATTTTATTTCAGATTTCTTGGAACCTACAATAGCCTTACAGACAAACACCTGGTTGGATATTTCCGCAATGCCAGGATAAGACGACATCTTCAGAGATCAGGACTGGTGAGACTGAACAGTTTCCTTTTCTGAGAAAAAAAAAGAGGAGAATTCTTTGTTTCCTCTAATGGTGGACAAATCAAACCACTAATGGATTTGTTGTTTGTTTGTTAGAGGTATGTGATGTCATTGGTGAGGAGTTGACCAGCTAGCCAAATGTAAAATCATGCTGTGCCAGATCACAGCCATGTGATCACACTGAGACTGAGGGCAGGTTTGTTTGATCCAGGCATTTTCTGCTGCATTATTACCTACCATAGGTCATCTAGATAACAGAATCACAGAATCACTTCGTTGGAAAAGACCCACCGGATCATCGATTCCAACCATTCCCATCAATCACTAAACCATGCCCCTCAGCACCTCATCCACCCGTCCCCTAAGCACCTCCAGGGAAGGTGACTCAACCACCTCCCTGGGCAGCCTCTGCCAGTGCCCAATGACCCTTTCCGTGAACATTTTTTTCCTAATGTCCAGCCTAAACCTCCGCTGGCAGAGCTTGAGGCCATTTCCTCTTGTCCTGTCCCAGGTCACTTGGGAGAAGAGGCCAGCTCCCTCCTCTCCGCAACCTCCTTTCAGGTAGTTGTAGAGAGCAATGAGGTCTCCCCTCAGCCTCCTCTTCTCCAGGCTGAACAACCCCAGCTCTCTCAGCCGCTCCTCATGAGACTTGTTTTCCGGCCCCTTCACCAGCTTTGTCGCTCCAGAGCCTCAACATCCTTCTTGTGGTGGGGAGCCCAGAACCGAACACAGTATTCGAGGTGTGGTCTCACCAGTGCTGAGTACAGAGGGAGAATAAGCTCCCTGGACCTGCTGGTCACACCGTTTCTGCCTAGGGCTGCATTACTGAAATCGGAATGACAGAAAGCCAGAGCTCGGAGCTTAGCTCTGTGTGCTAAGCAGTTTTGAAGAGAGTAGTTGCAGCTGAGGAAATGCTTCACCTGACATTGAGCATGTTTCAGGATGACAAGGTCCAAGGGCCACCTGGGGCTCTGAAGGTGCTGCCATGGGGGCTGCTGGTGAATGATGATTCCACACAAGAAGGGATGTGCTAAGAGTCAATACGGAGGCCGTACTCCATGGAATATCAAGCTTATGCTTCCACTGCAGCTTCTGTAATGCAGCAGTCATAATGACTGTCTGCCTGAAACTGCAAAGAGTGGCTGACATGGATTGATGATGTATCTAAACATTGGAGAGCTTTGGCTTAGCCCTGGGCTTCTGCTCAGTAAATGCATTTGCAGTAAGAAGTTACAAATGGCACTGTATTACTGCACAGTTCTGGTGATGTGAGAATGCTTGTCAATCTGCTTGTATTTCACATCCAGGCAGAAGAAGATATTTCATGGAGATGTTTTGATAAATTTAAAATGTTTGATGTTTTTTGCTCCATATTTCTTTTTGCTTACTGGCGTTTTTCTCTGCGAGAGCTTTCAGTTTGCAAATATACAGACTCATATTGAGTCTCGTGGTTCTTTTTTTGAAACTGAAATCTAAAGCATCTTTGACTCTATTAGCTGTTTAAATAGCTTCAATGTTATTTTTCAAAAGTGTCTAATGGAAAACTGAAGGATTTGGTAAAGGTGAATGTGCTGAATATTTTTAAAAATACTTATGCACTCCTAGGTGTAACGCTGGTTAGCACAGGCAGACACAGCCCTCACACAGTAGGAAGGCGAGTGTTTAATTACCCTTCACTGACCTGGGCAATGGCCCATGAAGAGTAAGGCTGAGTAAGGCATTTGTTAGAAAATGTGACTGCTGCTCTCCTGCTCTTGTTTGGCTGGTGGGGTCCATGCAGTGAAAGAAACTACAGTTTTGTTCTGGGAAGGGGAGCTCCAGCAACAGGACAGAAAGCAGAGGTGGTACTCTGTTTGAAAACATACTTTAGTCTGCCTTCTCTTCTTTTTAGTCACATTATATTTGTTTACCACAGATCTCAAGGAGTGGAAGAATAATATCTGAGAAAGAATACCAACAAAATGCTCGGAGGAAGGATCAGCTAAGATATGTGCGGGAGTGCCTGGTTTGGGCCATATTTCGTAAGGTCCTTGATATGGAGGTATGCATTTACTAGGCATCTGTAAGCCTTTTCAAATACTTCCCAGCAGTTAGACAGTGGCTATTATCTCGTACCAGTCTGTTTTCGGTAGCTGTGCCCTCATGCTCTCCTGAAAATGTATCTCCTGCTGGGAAGAGGGACAATCTTTGTACTTGGCGTCCCCCACATGGAACCTCCACTGGCCTCTAGCTGTTAAACCATACTGCCATTAGAACAGACACCATCCTGGCTCACTTACTGCATGCTGGCAGTTGACAGATACTGGGGTGATAGTCACAGGCTAGTCTGCTTAAAAAGTTCTAATAAAACCAAAATAATTTGAACATGGTTATATATGTTACCCGAGTACAAGATTTGGTCACATTGCCGCTACGTATCAAGAGTGCAGCTGGTCCCTACAGCTTTACAAATGCTCAGTTGTTCCCTTTCCGATGTTAATAGACACAGATGTAATGCAAATGGATTGAATCAGTAGTAGTTTAATAGCTGGGCAAAATGAGGATAATGGCCAGGGAGCAGGTGAGTGATAAGCAGGACAGAAGCAAATGCTCTTACATTCACTGACATCTCATAACGTGTATTAATGAGATTTCTCTTTCTCTGGCTTTGATAGCGTCATCACCAGATGGAAAAGAAAAGGAAACTTGAAAATTCCGTGAAGAAGAAGAGGGTGCAGGAAATCAAGGTAAGGCTCAAATGCTATCAAGTACTGATGGGACTTGCTAGTTTTGCCCTGTGCTAATTAACAGCCCTGAGTCAGGCCAATGATTCATTGAATCAAGAGTCCTGTCTCTGTTGTTTATGGAAAAAGTACAAGGAACAAGCAAGTAGAGGATGGTCCTGCCCCAGGTTACATCTTCTTCCTCTATCGAACAGCTCAGGAGCTCCCATTCATACACATGATTCCCTTTGAATCAACTTATTATTTTGGTTCTGCAGTATTCTTAGTTGTGGAATTTAATTGTCAGTTGGATAAAATGGCACTTGCTCGAATTTCTGCACGATAATTAATGTATCTGCTGGCTGATAATTCTGTTTGATGATCCATTGTTCTCATTATGAAAAAAGTTAATAACTATTCCCCTTTTCCAAGACATTTGTGATTTTACATGTGTTTTTCATATCCCTTCTCAGTTTCCCAAGCTGAAGACCCTCTGTCTGTTGAATCTTTCATACGTGAGCCATTCCAGGCTTCTCATTACTGTTACCATCTTTTTACCTTGTTTAGTTCTACTCTTTCTGTTCTGAACCGAGGGACGAGAACTGGATGAATAATTTAAGATACTTGTTGATGTTCTTCTCGTATTGCTAGACACTATCTGCTTCTGACTGCTGCTGAGTGAATTTTCGGTTGTTTGCTTCTCTTCATGATGTTTATCTGAACCAGCATGTAACTAATGAAAAGAGCTTTCAGAAGTCTTTCCTTTGGTGTTGTGTAGGTAGAGCTTGATCCTGTAGTTGTTACAGTAATGGAAATCCTAGAGAAGTCAATGATTCTCCCTTTGAAGTCACATGGACACATATGGGAAAAGTTGTTGTCATTTTGGCTGACATGTCCTCAACATCCTATCTCTTCATTCGAGCCTGCATTGAGAAGCATGCACTGGGAAGCTAGCTGCTTCTTTGAGCAGTTAAAGAACAGTTCTGAAACTTTTAAATTTTAATAATGCATTTGTGAGCAATTTGTCAGGTAACAAAAGGAGGAGATTTTAATGAAAAACACTGCTCACTATCATAATTGCGAAAGCATTATTTACTGATTGAACTCCTGCTGGTAGAAAGTTGCCACTGCGGAAGCAGTGACCAAGGCACCCTATTGAGGGATTCTGGACTTGGATAATTTTGGAACATAAACGAAAACTGCTTCCTTCAGTGAGAAGTGTAAAGGAGACGCCTGCAGATATATGATCTGTGGCTTTGCTGTGGTGCCACACTAGGACACAGGAACCTGTCTGCAAAATTAGTATTGTAATTTAATTCTCACTTCATACATTCAGTGAATTTGATTGAGTAGCTAATCTGAAAGGAAAGGAGAAAATGCAATGACTGGGCAAGGGAGGATAAGAAATGTAGCTATCTATTTCCAGGAGGGTAATCAGCCCAGTGTGGAGCTCTAGAGCTGAAAAGGCAGGGAGGGGCACTGTCAGAGCAAGGAAATGGCAGATGCGCTCAAATTTTAAAAAGAAAAAGACCTTGAACTAAATCAAGAAGTGGGAGATATACAGAAATAGGCAGATGAATTGAACTTGTGGAGATCTGCAGCTGTAGAAGGCTGCAGGGGAATGAATCAGAGATCAGAACAAGTCTTTTCCCTCATCTCTCTCTCATTCTGCAATCAGGTGTTCGGTTGGATCTAGGCAATTTGATTATCATAGCTGTCTGATGAAAGACAGAGGGAAGGCAAGCTCAGACATTGCTGTTAAGGCTATTTAGCACCTCGGAGACATACATTTCTATTTTTTAGGTGGAAAAGTCAAGAAAATCAGTGGAGGTTGCTAGCTCTGTGTACACCCCACATCCACCACTCGGTCCACGAAATCATTATAGGCCTCATCCTTTCGTGGTGAGAGAACCGTCTGGTCAGTCACAACTGGTGAGTTTCACCAAATGCTCTACACGCTATAACATAAGCACGCACAGCCAAAAGTGTGTACATACACCTGTGACATCTATGCCTAGTGTAAAGCAATGATCACCCTGATTGTGCCACATGAGGGCTTCATCTTGCCCCACTCAAGGCTGATTTCCTTTTTGCGGGATTGCGTACTTAAAGAGAAATCTCCAGAAGCTGATGTTGCAAGAGCGTCACATCAGAACCTAGAGAAAAATGGCTTTGCTTTGTGATAAATCTGCTTTAATCTTTACTTTTTGTCTGCCTTGTCACCCAAGCTTCGGCTGGTGTCCTTACCATGAGTATCGTCAATGAATACTGTGACTGCAGACAAGCTTACACATGTTATAAAACCCTGAAAGCAAGAGAGGTTTTTTAGAGAACAGAGTTGAAGGGGCAAAGTGAGACTAAAGTTCATTCCAGAAGGCCATGCTTTGGAGTGCTGGCTCAGAAATTTCTTACTCTGTTGATGGGAAGAGAAGGAATGTTAATATACTGTTGAAAAAGAATGATACTGAAGTCCAAGGTCAACTATGTAGTGCAGTTTTATCTGGTTCTCCATTTCTATAATGATGATGCAAACTGAAGGATATTGTTCAGTCCTGAACGACCTTCTCCTTTCCATCCCATACAGAGGGCACGTGGAGCTGTAGGTGATGAGAGTGGTGAACATCCTTCTCATCAACACCAAGCCAAGGAGAATGCCTTTTCCAAGATGGTGAGTTAGCTCAGTTAAACAGTTTTTTTTTTGGGGGGAGGGGGGGCGGGGGGAGGTGTTTAACATTTCAATGTGGTATTCTGAAGAATATAGAAGGAAAAGATAAAATAAAAAAGTCAGAAAAGTGTTCAGCATTGAACAGTCATGCTTTTGTGGTGTACTGTCTCAATGTGCATGTGGTGAAGCCACAGAAACAGCATGCTGCTACAGTTCCTTTCAGTTCATTGCATTTGCTTCGAGGCTGCACTGTGAAGAGACAGTAGCAAAACCTATATTTATAGTCAAGAATTCTTTTGTATGCTCCAGTTTGTGGATACTCAGTTAGAGATGCCTAAAGTGGTCTGGCTCTTTGGAGGCAGTCCAGAAAATCTCGTTTCCCCGGGATACCTACGAGTCACTCATCACTTCCAAATATCTTGATCAGTGCTATTTTTTATTTTATGATTCTACTCTGCACTGGAAATGATCCACTGAGATTTTGTATCTGTTTTCTTTTTCATTTTTAGACTTCTTGGCCACCAAATACAGCTCCAGGAAATATGCCACAACCTCTTCGCCTCCAGCCACTTCGTAGCTATGCTGCCATGGGGTCTGCTCCAAAGGCTCCGCACCACACACTTGGACACGATCAGCAGTTTGCTGGTGGGGTAAGGCTGGATTTCATTCTGAAGATAATGCAGATTCATGGAGAGTTTTATAATACTGCTTTAGTACTGCAGTTCCTAGAAGTGCATACTGCAGGCAACACGCCTTCTAAATCTCTATCAGCTTTTATTTAAACACTCCTTTTTAATCTCCATTTAATTTTCAAGACATTGTCTTAGTGGTCTAATGCCTAGTTTTTGATCACAGCCTGGAAAAAATGTGGTGACTTGTCTTTTATAGGATAAAATCTCTCTGTGTGCAAATTTTTCGACCTCTACATAGATTTTCTTTTATGTAGAGAGGGAAGCAGCCATCTGGGTAAGATCAATAACTCAGGAATATTTTCACACAGTCTTACATGATTTAATCTTCATCTACAGCTGAAAAGCAGCAAGACCCATCTTTCTTTTTTTACCATCCCTACTAGTAAATCACACTAGAAGGTTCAGAGAATGAGAGCTTTTTGGTGTAGCCAAACATGGCCTTAATATGTATTCAGTTACTTTCAGATGAGATTTGGACTTGTCTTCTGTTCGAGAAAAAGCATTATGTGATTGACTGTATGACAGGAGTTCCATGGGAATGGAGGATTTTGGATCTGCGACCACTGACAGGCAGAAAATACATGAAAAACTCTGTGCTGCTGTGCATTTGTGCCGTATTATGAGGGTCATGATCTTCCCTCCAAGAATTTGCTGACACTCTCTGTGTCTTCTCAAATTATGGGTGATTTGCGTTGTTTCTTTAATGCTCAAAACAGCTAAATCAGTCATAGAACATGAAGATGATGCAGAACTCAGATCCAGAGCCAGCAATGTTTGCAGAATTTATTCTCTAGAGATGTTCTGCTTTTCAGGGCCTTGATCCTCTGTTTGCAATTCATTCAGAAAGAGGATTTTGAGCAACTTCTTGTATATCTGGTGCCAAATAATGTTAGTGTGGGTAGAGCTTGATCCTGTAGTTGTTACAGTAATGGAAATCCTAGAGAAGTCAATGATTCTCCCTATGAAGTCACATGGACACATATGGGAAAAGTTGTTGTCATTTTGGCTGACATGTCCTCAACATCCTATCTCTTCATTCGAGCCTGCATTGAGAAGCATGCACTGGGAAGCTAGCTGCTTCTTTGAGCAGTTAAAGAACAGTTCTGAAACTTTTTAATTTTAATAATGCTTTTGTGAGCAATTTGTCAGGTAACAAAAGGAGGAGATTTTAATGAAAAACACTGCTCACTATCATAATTGCAAAAGCATTATTTACTGATTGAACTCCTGCTGGTAGAAAGTTGCCACTGCGGAAGCAGTGACCAAGGCACCCTATTGAGGGATTCTGGACTTGGATAATTTTGGAACATAAACCAAAACTGCTTCCTTCAGTGAGAAGTGTAAAGGAGACGCCTGCAGATATATGATCTGTGGCTTTGCTGTGGTGCCACACTAGGACACAGGAACCTGTCTGCAAAATTAGTATTGTAATTTAATTCTCACTTCATACATTCAGTGAATTTGATTGAGTAGCTAATCTGAAAGGAAAGGAGAAAACGCAATGACTGGGCAAGGGAGGATAAGAAATGTAGCTATCTATTTCCAGGAGGGTAATCAGCCCAGTGTGGAGCTCTAGAGCTGAAAAGGCAGGGAGGGGCACTGTCAGAGCAAGGAAATGGCAGATGCGCTCAAATTTTAAAAAGAAAAAGACCTTGAACTAAATCAAGAAGTGGGAGATATACAGAAATAGGCAGATGAATTGAACTTGTGGAGATCTGCAGCTGTAGAAGGCTGCAGGGGAATGAATCGGAGATGAGAACAAGTCTTTTCCCTCATCTCTCTCTCATTCTGCAATCAGGTGTTCGGTTGGATCTAGGCAATTTGATTATCATAGCTGTCTGATGAAAGACAGAGGGAAGGCAAGCTCAGACATTGCTGTTAAGGCTATTTAGCACCTCGGAGACATACATTTCTATTTTTTAGGTGGAAAAGTCAAGAAAATCAGTGGAGGTTGCTAGCTCTGTGTACACCCCACATCCACCACTCGGTCCACGAAATCATTATAGGCCTCATCCTTTCGTGGTGAGAGAACCGTCTGGTCAGTCACAACTGGTGAGTTTCACCAAATGCTCTACACGCTATAACATAAGCACGCACAGCCAAAAGTGTGTACATACACCTGTGACATCTATGCCTAGTGTAAAGCAATGATCACCCTGATTGTGCCACATGAGGGCTTCATCTTGCCCCACTCAAGGCTGATTTCCTTTTTGCGGGATTGCGTACTTAAAGAGAAATCTCCAGAAGCTGATGTTGCAAGAGCGTCACATCAGAACCTAGAGAAAAATGGCTTTGCTTTGTGATAAATCTGCTTTAATCTTTCCTTTTTGTCTGCCTTGTCACCCAAGCTTCGGCTGGTGTCCTTACCATGAGTATCGTCAATGAATACTGTGACTGCAGACAAGCTTACACATGTTATAAAACCCTGAAAGCAAGAGAGGTTTTTTAGAGAACAGAGTTGAAGGGGCAAAGTGAGACTAAAGTTCATTCCAGAAGGCCATGCTTTGGAGTGCTGGCTCAGAAATTTCTTACTCTGTTGATGGGAAGAGAAGGAATGTTAATATACTGTTGAAAAAGAATGATACTGAAGTCCAAGGTCAACTATGTAGTGCAGTTTTATCTGGTTCTCCATTTCTATAATGATGATGCAAACTGAAGGATATTGTTCAGTCCTGAACGACCTTCTCCTTTCCATCCCATACAGAGGGCACGTGGAGCTGTAGGTGATGAGAGTGGTGAACATCCTTCTCATCAACACCAAGCCAAGGAGAATGCCTTTTCCAAGATGGTGAGTTAGCTCAGTTAAACAGTTTTTTTGGGGGGGGGGAGGGGGGCGAGGGGAGGTGTTTAACATTTCAATGCGGTATTCTGAGGAATATAGAAGGAAAAGATAAAATAAAAAGTCAGAAAAGTGTTCAGCATTGAACAGTCATGCTTTTGTGGTGTACTGTCTCAATGTGCATGTGGTGAAGCCACAGAAACAGCATGCTGCTACAGTTCCTTTCAGTTCATTGCATTTGCTTCGAGGCTGCACTGTGAAGAGACAGTAGCAAAACCTATATTTATAGTCAAGAATTCTTTTGTATGCTCCAGTTTGTGGATACTCAGTTAGAGATGCCTAAAGTGGTCTGGCTCTTTGGAGGCAGTCCAGAAAATCTCGTTTCCCCGGGATACCTACGAGTCACTCATCACTTCCAAATATCTTGATCAGTGCTATTTTTTATTTTATGATTCTACTCTGCACTGGAAATGATCCACTGAGATTTTGTATCTGTTTTCTTTTTCATTTTTAGACTTCTTGGCGACCAAATACAGCTCCAGGAAATATGCCACAACCTCTTCGCCTCCAGCCACTTCGTAGCTATGCTGCCATGGGGTCTGCTCCAAAGGCTCCGCACCACACACTTGGACACGATCAGCAGTTTGCTGGTGGGGTAAGGCTGGATTTCATTCTGAAGATAATGCAGATTCATGGAGAGTTTTATAATACTGCTTTAGTACTGCAGTTCCTAGAAGTGCATACTGCAGGCAACACGCCTTCTAAATCTCTATCAGCTTTTATTTAAACACTCCTTTTTAATCTCCATTTAATTTTCAAGACATTGTCTTAGTGGTCTAATGCCTAGTTTTTGATCACAGCCTGGAAAAAATGTGGTGACTTGTATTTATAGGATAAAATATCTCTGTGTGCAAATTTTTCGACCTCTACATAGATTTTCTTTTATGTAGAGAGGGAAGCAGCCATCTGGGTAAGATCAATAACTCAGGAATATTTTCACACAGTCTTACATGATTTAATCTTCATCTACAGCTGAAAAGCAGCAAGACCCATCTTTCTTTTTTTACCATCCCTACTAGTAAATCACACTAGAAGGTTCAGAGAATGAGAGCTTTTTGGTGTAGCCAAACATGGCCTTAATATGTATTCAGTTACTTTCAGATGAGATTTGGACTTGTCTTCTGTTCGAGAAAAAGCATTATGTGATTGACTGTATGATAGGAGTTCCATGGGAATGGAGGATTTTGGATCTGCGACCACTGACAGGCAGAAAATACATGAAAAACTCTGTGCTGCTGTGCATTTGTGCCGTATTATGAGGGTCATGATCTTCCCTCCAAGAATTTGCTGACACTCTCTGTGTCTTCTCAAATTATGGGTGATTTGCGTTGTTTCTTTAATGCTCAAAACAGCTAAATCAGTCATAGAACATGAAGATGATGCAGAACTCAGATCCAGAGCCAGCAATGTTTGCAGAATTTATTCTCTAGAGATGTTCTGCTTTTCAGGGCCTTGATCCTCTGTTTGCAATTCATTCAGAAAGAGGATTTTGAGCAACTTCTTGTATATCTGGTGCCAAATAATGTTAGTGTGGGTAGAGCTTGATCCTGTAGTTGTTACAGTAATGGAAATCCTAGAGAAGTCAATGATTCTCCCTATGAAGTCACATGGACACATATGGGAAAAGTTGTTGTCATTTTGGCTGACATGTCCTCAACATCCTATCTCTTCATTCGAGCCTGCATTGAGAAGCATGCACTGGGAAGCTAGCTGCTTCTTTGAGCAGTTAAAGAACAGTTCTGAAACTTTTTAATTTTAATAATGCTTTTGTGAGCAATTTGTCAGGTAACAAAAGGAGGAGATTTTAATGAAAAACACTGCTCACTATCATAATTGCAAAAGCATTATTTACTGATTGAACTCCTGCTGGTAGAAAGTTGCCACTGCGGAAGCAGTGACCAAGGCACCCTATTGAGGGATTCTGGACTTGGATAATTTTGGAACATAAACGAAAACTGCTTCCTTCAGTGAGAAGTGTAAAGGAGACGCCTGCAGATATATGATCTGTGGCTTTGCTGTGGTGCCACACTAGGACACAGGAACCTGTCTGCAAAATTAGTATTGTAATTTAATTCTCACTTCATACATTCAGTGAATTTGATTGAGTAGCTAATCTGAAAGGAAAGGAGAAAATGCAATGACTGGGCAAGGGAGGATAAGAAATGTAGCTATCTATTTCCAGGAGGGTAATCAGCCCAGTGTGGAGCTCTAGAGCTGAAAAGGCAGGGAGGGGCACTGTCAGAGCAAGGAAATGGCAGATGCGCTCAAATTTTAAAAAGAAAAAGACCTTGAACTAAATCAAGAAGTGGGAGATATACAGAAATAGGCAGATGAATTGAACTTGTGGAGATCTGCAGCTGTAGAAGGCTGCAGGGGAATGAATCAGAGATCAGAACAAGTCTTTTCCCTCATCTCTCTCTCATTCTGCAATCAGGTGTTCGGTTGGATCTAGGCAATTTGATTATCATAGCTGTCTGATGAAAGACAGAGGGAAGGCAAGCTCAGACATTGCTGTTAAGGCTATTTAGCACCTCGGAGACATACATTTCTATTTTTTAGGTGGAAAAGTCAAGAAAATCAGTGGAGGTTGCTAGCTCTGTGTACACCCCACATCCACCACTCGGTCCACGAAATCATTATAGGCCTCATCCTTTCGTGGTGAGAGAACCGTCTGGTCAGTCACAACTGGTGAGTTTCACCAAATGCTCTACATGCTATAACATAAGCACGCACAGCCAAAAGTGTGTACATACACCTGTGACATCTATGCCTAGTGTAAAGCAATGATCACCCTGATTGTGCCACATGAGGGCTTCATCTTGCCCCACTCAAGGCTGATTTCCTTTTTGCGGGATTGCGTACTTAAAGAGAAATCTCCAGAAGCTGATGTTGCAAGAGCGTCACATCAGAACCTAGAGAAAAATGGCTTTGCTTTGTGATAAATCTGCTTTAATTTTTCCTTTTTGTCTGCCTTGTCACCCAAGCTTCGGCTGGTGTCCTTACCATGAGTATCGTCAATGAATACTGTGACTGCAGACAAGCTTACACATGTTATAAAACCCTGAAAGCAAGAGAGGTTTTTTAGAGAACAGAGTTGAAGGGGCAAAGTGAGACTAAAGTTCATTCCCGAAGGCCATGCTTTGGAGTGCTGGCTCAGAAATTTCTTACTCTGTTGATGGGAAGAGAAGGAATGTTAATATACTGTTGAAAAAGAATGATACTGAAGTCCAAGGTCAACTATGTAGTGCAGTTTTATCTGGTTCTCCATTTCTATAATGATGATGCAAACTGAAGGATATTGTTCAGTCCTGAACGACCTTCTCCTTTCCATCCCATACAGAGGGCACGTGGAGCTGTAGGTGATGAGAGTGGTGAACATCCTTCTCATCAACAGCAAGCCAAGGAGAATGCCTTTTCCAAGATGGTGAGTTAGCTCAGTTAAACAGTTTTTTTTTGGGGGGAGGGGGGGCGGGGGGAGGTGTTTAACATTTCAATGCGGTATTCTGAAGAATATAGAAGGAAAAGATAAAATAAAAAGTCAGAAAAGTGTTCAGCATTGAACAGTCATGCTTTTGTGGTGTACTGTCTCAATGTGCATGTGGTGAAGCCACAGAAACAGCATGCTGCTACAGTTCCTTTCAGTTCATTGCATTTGCTTCGAGGCTGCACTGTGAAGAGACAGTAGCAAAACCTATATTTATAGTCAAGAATTCTTTTGTATGCTCCAGTTTGTGGATACTCAGTTAGAGATGCCTAAAGTGGTCTGGCTCTTTGGAGGCAGTCCAGAAAATCTCGTTTCCCCGGGATACCTACGAGTCACTCATCACTTCCAAATATCTTGATCAGTGCTATTTTTTATTTTATGATTCTACTCTGCACTGGAAATGATCCACTGAGATTTTGTATCTGTTTTCTTTTTCATTTTTAGACTTCTTGGCGACCAAATACAGCTCCAGGAAATATGCCACAACCTCTTCGCCTCCAGCCACTTCGTAGCTATGCTGCCATGGGGTCTGCTCCAAAGGCTCCGCACCACACACTTGGACACGATCAGCAGTTTGCTGGTGGGGTAAGGCTGGATTTCATTCTGAAGATAATGCAGATTCATGGAGAGTTTTATAATACTGCTTTAGTACTGCAGTTCCTAGAAGTGCATACTGCAGGCAACACGCCTTCTAAATCTCTATCAGCTTTTATTTAAACACTCCTTTTTAATCTCCATTTAATTTTCAAGACATTGTCTTAGTGGTCTAATGCCTAGTTTTTGATCACAGCCTGGAAAAAATGTGGTGACTTGTCTTTTATAGGATAAAATCTCTCTGTGTGCAAATTTTTCGACCTCTACATAGATTTTCTTTTATGTAGAGAGGGAAGCAGCCATCTGGGTAAGATCAATAACTCAGGAATATTTTCACACAGTCTTACATGATTTAATCTTCATCTACAGCTGAAAAGCAGCAAGACCCATCTTTCTTTTTTTACCATCCCTACTAGTAAATCACACTAGAAGGTTCAGAGAATGAGAGCTTTTTGGTGTAGCCAAACATGGCCTTAATATGTATTCAGTTACTTTCAGATGAGATTTGGACTTGTCTTCTGTTCGAGAAAAAGCATTATGTGATTGACTGTATGATAGGAGTTCCATGGGAATGGAGGATTTTGGATCTGCGACCACTGACAGGCAGAAAATACATGAAAAACTCTGTGCTGCTGTGCATTTGTGCCGTATTATGAGGGTCATGATCTTCCCTCCAAGAATTTGCTGACACTCTCTGTGTCTTCTCAAATTATGGGTGATTTGCGTTGTTTCTTTAATGCTCAAAACAGCTAAATCAGTCATAGAACATGAAGATGATGCAGAACTCAGATCCAGAGCCAGCAATGTTTGCAGAATTTATTCTCTAGAGATGTTCTGCTTTTCAGGGCCTTGATCCTCTGTTTGCAATTCATTCAGAAGAGGATTTTGAGCAACTTCTTGTATAACTGGTGCCAAATAATGTTAGTGTTGGAAGATTCTGGCTGACTGCTTTGGAATTTGCTTGCCATCTGAAAGAATGCAGCAGTGCTGTGGGGTTGTGCAGTATTCTGCCTGCCTGGAAGGAGAACTCTGGGTGGTTACAAGTAGTATGTGCTTAACAATGATATTGTCTATATCTCTAAGGGCTACATTTTCAAGCAGCCTGTCCATTGCTTTGCGAATTAAAACAAAGAGGTTTAGCGTATAAATGTTTTCATAAACGTAATGGCAAGCACCAAGTGAGGAAATTGTTCTAGAGGTATGAGTGTTACTAATTGTAAAGAGCAGTCAAACCAGGAGTAGCTCAATATGCGCGGTAGCTATGTTTTTGTGTTACCTACTTAACCTGGTTAAAATGTTTTTGCAGGGGGACAGGAGTGGGTTAAGACTTATGAATTCAGTGGAACATGTAACTGGTATATCCCGGTATCAACTCCCAGTCATCAACAATTATATGATACCAGTGCCACCTCCCCCTCTGGAAAAGGAAGACAAGAATGTAAATGCAGTGAGAACTAGGATGCTCAGCAGCAGATTATTTCATCCCACCACTGCTGCAAATGACACAGGGCAGCTTTTAACAAAGGTGAGTTATTCCTGTCTGCTTCTCTGTTTATTGTTACGTTACCTTCCCCGTGGGTATATTTGCCTAAAGCTGAAAGATGTGTCTATCTAGTTTGCATAAAGATTCACTGAAGTTTTGAAAGAAAAAAAAATATAACTATTAAAAGACATAGCTAGCACCCTTTTCTCTGTATACTAAAACACTGGGTGTTTTTCATCAGCTAGGGGTAAAAAGGTGCTTGAACAAAAAAGCGCGGGAACTCCTACTTATGGCCTTCTGTCTTAGTCAATCTGATCCTGTCTCTGACTGTATCTGGTGCCAGAACTTCAGCAGGATAGGGGAAATGCTGTGAGTGTGTGAAAACTTCTGTTACACTCTATCTCCAGGCAGTCTTGACTGCTGCAAGGGAATTGTAGGAACCCAGGACTGGGAGAGACATTCAAACTTGGTCCCTGCCATTCTGGGAAATTCAATGCAATGGATTTTCAATGAAAAATATTTTACTGCCCTTCTGCATGTTACAAAACTCTTCCCAATTTAAACACCTCAAGCCTGTCTTAAAGGGCTGGCAGCCTCAAGAGCATTCCACATATAGGTGATCTTTGAGTTCACCTTTTGTTAGAGCTGGAAGCCAAATGCACTTTTTGTGTATTTTCTGCTGCAGAATTCTGGAGGATTCCCTAAGCCCTCGTTACACAGCAACGCATCTGTTACCATGATCTTCCTAGGAAAAGGTTTGCATTTATCTCATGACAGTACTGACTACAGAGATGAAATCAAAATCTATCAGCAGCATTGTGGAGGACAAAACATTTGTGTCTACAACGGCAAGCTGTTGGAAGGAGGTAAGGATAAAGAGTCCAAGAGTTTGTATGGATTCTAGTAACATCTTCTTTATTGGCTAAAATGTTGATGTGATGCTAAAATGATTCCAGCTGAGCTCAGTCAAGATCTGTGCCTCCAGACTAAACCTGATCTACTGCTTCATGATTGAAAAGGATGTTACGATTACTTTTTCAAATAACAAAAGAATGAATTCCTTCCTGCTGGAATGGGCTCAGGTCGCTTTAGAAAGATGCTCTGACTTGTGGGTGAAGGAAGTACAACCCCTTCTCCCCAGCATGGGTCTGGGTAGCAGCCTCAGTGCCCTTCAGGCCTGGATGCTGAACGGTGCCCCTGCAGAGCAGCTGAAACAGCTCCAGGCACACACGAGGAATCCTAAACTTTCTGTGCTTAATTTAACCTCTTGTAAACCATGTGACAGTTAATTTTTTTGAGACAGGAGGCTCTGGTTTTGGTTCTGCTGAAGCACTGAGTGGCCAAATCGATGATGTATTTGCTTGTCACAGTGGTGTCCTGCTTGGTACTCCTCGATTGGGAAGAGACAAGGCCGCTATGTGGGGAGGCAGTAGAGTCTTAGCAGCTAATTAATACAGCTGAGAACCATGTACCTGACCTCAGAGTGCTGGACACTTTAGTGGTGATGCTGATGAGACACAACAATTGCAACCGGCTGATAGAAAGGCATTGCCTTTTCCTTTGATCCGTTTCCTTTCTGTGATTACAGAGACTTTCCAGTTTGTCTCAAAGAGGCACCGTGGTTTCCCATTCAGCCTCACCTTTTTCCTCAATGGATTGCAAGTGGACAGGTTGAGCTGTTGCTGTGAGTACAAACATCACAAGAATACCAGGCTGGGAGGCAGACATGGATACTTTGGTTTTCTCAATGTGAAAGGAGCTTCTCCTTGCTACAGGTATGGAGATGAATATGCTTTGCTCACAAGGACTTCACAGCCCAGTTTTTAGAGAGTTTATCACTTGTTTCTTCTATTTTAATCTTTCACTCTGCAGCTCTGTAGAACCTGGTCTGTTTTTCAGCTCCCCAAGAAATGTGTAGAATTGAGCTTATTCCTCAGGGTCCCACATCCAAGAATGCCATCCAGGTCAGCTACCTTTGTGCTGCCTCGTCAGTCTCTCTGTTGAGCATGCCCAGCAGTGGATAGTGTTTGCACTGGATCTGTCAGCTTGTCAGGAGGCAGTCAGCACTTTCTCTGCAGTCCAATGTGGAGGAGTAGCTGTGGGTGGTATACATGAGATGCTTGTGTGTTTCTGGTGGAAGTGATAGTGGAATAAATATTGGGAGCATTGCTGAGTTAACTGTAGTCTTCAGGGTTTTCTTTGTGATAGTGTGAACAGGATAATTTCTTTTTAAACAGCTCTGCCTCTGAGGTGGGATTCTGCTGTAACACTCCTGGCTGCTGAATAAGATAGTGTTGAATATTAGCCAGGTTTCAGACAACAAATCTGTGTAGAAGATTCTTTGTTTGGGGCAAAAGTCAATGCTTTGAGCAACAGCTGTGGTATTGCCAAGAAACCTCACATTTAATAAAATCCTGTGTTAAGTCATGCTAGACAAGTAAACTTCTGTACACATGGGTGATTTTTAAACTTTTTCTTTTTTTTCTAAGTAATTTTTAAAAAAGCAACAGTCAGTTGGAAGAAGAGACCATCCACAGAGCTATATTCTATTTTTTGTATAAGGACTAAATTCCAAGAAAAAAAAACCAAATTCCTTTATTGTACCATGCTTTATCCACTCCAGTCTAACACTGAACATGGTTTCTTTACACAAATTCCTTAGTATGTTCAAAGTAGTGACAAGTGTCTGCATTCAGAATGGATATAGCACCAAAAGAGTTTAGGAAATGCCCAAATCTCAGCTTCTCTGTGATTTCTAGAGAGACTTGAAGTGAATTTTCTGAATGAGTAAAGTCTTCCAGAAATGAATCCCTTCCTGAGTCATCCTTACTTTCTGTCCCTTTTCCCCTCTTATTCTTAGCGATATCTCAGTTTTCCTGTTTCTCGTCAGTACAGCAAATCTTGTCTGGTGAATAAAATCATCTCCATTAACCAGATACTCTCCATAAATGGCAATTATTTTCACTCACTAATATTTGACTCCTATTTTGAGTATTGCACCACATCCACATATAAATACCCACTCTGATTCTCAGTAAAGATCCTAGTTGATTTTCCCTGTTGGGTTAAGGCTTTGATTCACAAACAGGTGATGCTGCAGTGATTTCTATGCTGATGCTGTGATCCTTGCACAAAGAGTTTTTTGCTGCCTGGGTCTAGCATTTCTGTACAGTAAAAGTGCTTCAATATCTCAAAAGTCCCTGAAAAAAATACGACGAACAAATAATTGAAAGGTAGGACCTTTATCAGAAATTGTCACGTTCTCACATTTACATTTCATGCCCACAGACTGAAAGGATTTCTAGACTGATTGTTGGGGATTTGACTGTAGTTTGTGAACAGCCGGAATATGAGGGTAATTGCAGTGAAGCCTTACATAAAAAAGCATTTCTGATGGCATCCTGATGCTTGCAGGGGTAGGAGCTGGCGTTTGGTGTAGCTTGAGATTAATGGACAGTTTTGATAATTTCAATTTCAATCTGTTTATGTTTCAATTGTTGCCTTTAAGTGCAGATAATGTTACTCTCCTTAAAGGAGGAGCTGCTTCTATATTTGTGGGGCACTTGAAGACTTGAGGGTGCTTCTCCAAGTAAGCCATTATCAGTAACCATGTTATCTGAGTGGCAATGCAAAGGCAGATAAATATCAAGTTTAACTTCTGATAAAGACCTAAACAGCTGTGTCTGCTACTCTTCTATTGTTCACAGAAAGAAAAATGTGATACTTCCCAGTTTTGCGTGGTTATTTTTGATAGGTGCATTATTGGAAGGTATCTGGATAAAGAGCCATCCCCTCCCAAGACAAAGATGGAGAACCACGAGGAAAAGCTTGTAGATTCCTGGAGAGATGAAGTGCACAGTGAGCCAAGTAAAAGCAGCATTGAGCAGAAATCAAGTAAAGATTCAGTGTTAGTCACCTTACCATGTAATGAAGAGAGTGTGGAAACTAGTGAGGACAAAATGGAGACCGGCGATGAGTACAGAAATGGCCCTGAATAGTCAGAACGTCAGCTGTGCCCTTGGGTGCATAAGTGACTCAGTCCTGGCCCTGGGAGGAAATGCTGTCAGCTCAGCTGACTCTTCTACTGCAGCCGTCAGGCAGTTTGGGAGGATCATTCTTCAAGACTGGCTGTTAATGGGCAAGACCTGGAGTCAGTGAGATAGTCTGTGGTTCTTGATCGAAATGTAGGTACAAAAGTGTGCAGTGCAGTGTCCGAGGCAGTCACTATTAATTCAGAAAGGCTAAACTGTCCTGGAATAATATTTCTGTAGAATAAATAGCATTTCCTGCCATTCAGTTTTTTTGGGTCAGCGCTTCTGATGTCTAGTGATTTACATATTGACCTTCATGCAGTCCAAGTCCTACATCTTCATAAATTATCCCACAGAAAACTTGCAGGCAATTTCTCACTTATTAGACAAGCAATGAAATTCCATCCACCACACAGTGAATAAGTCAGGAGTGTCTTTTCCATCTAGAACAGGGTTTTATTGCCCTCTAACATTTCTCCTCAATGGCTTTGTTAGATGCTGAGCTGACTTACATGCCTCTTGCTTGTCATAATGTACCAGGATTTTTCCATTTACTGCTGGTTTAAAATTAATTGCTTTACCTGCCTTACGCGTGACAGTCCTATAGTGCAAACTGTTTCTCGAGTTAAATGGAAATATTACTTTCACGTTTTGGTTTCTAGGTGAATTAAATGAAGGTAATACAGCTGTTTGTGAGGAGGTTGATGCTGTAAGAAAGATGCAGCCTTTCTATAGAGTATAAAATCCAGCAGAAATTCAAATGAGGTTTGAAAAAACCTTGCTTATAAAATCATGCAGTGATCAAAAAGAATCTTAATTTCTGTTTTCTTGTGATAATCATTTCAATTCAGATGAAGTGGTCAGTGAGCCAAGTAAAAGCAGCATTGAGCAGAAATCAAGTAAAGATTCAGTTTTAGTCATCTTACCATGTAATGAAGAGAGTGTGGAAACTAGTGAAGACAATATGGAGACCAGCGATGAGTACAGCCAAGAAGGAGAGGAAATACGTGTTTCTGAGAGTGAAGATAGTCAGGAAGACACCGGGGAATATGGTACGGTATTGAAAACCAAAAGAAGAGGGTGAAAAATGGGAGGGGATGATTGTGGAGAAGGGCGCCAGTCAGCAAATGAGCTCTAAATACTTGGGGCAGATCAGCACTTCAGGCCAACGGTCACTGACACCTGAGAAGCTGTGACCACTTACAGTTACTGGGGATTTGCACTTATATCCAACGAGTCACCAGGAAACCCAACATCCTATCTTGTGTTTTAGAAGTGCTGTCTTTAATGGCCCTGAATAGTCAGAACCTCAGCTGTGCCCTTGGGTGCGTAAGTGACTCAGTCCTGGCCCTGGGAGGAAATGCTGTCAGCTCAGCTGACTCTTCTACTGCAGCCGTCAGGCAGTTTGGGAGGATCATTCTTCAAGACTGGCTGTTAATGGGCAAGACCTGGAGTCAGTGAGATAGTCTGTGGTTCTTGATCGAAATGTAGGTACAAAAGTGTGCAGTGCAGTGTCCGAGGCAATCACTCTTATTTCAGAAAGGCAAAACTGTCGGGGAATAATTTTTCTGTAGAATAAATAGCATTTCCTGCCATTCAGATTTTTTGGGTCAGCGCTTCTGACGTCTAGTGATTTACATATTGACCTTCATGCAGTCCAAGTCCTACATCTTCATAAATTATCCCACAGAAAACTTGCAGGCAATTTCTCACTTATTAGACAAGCAATGAAATTCCATCCACCACACAGTGAATAAGTCAGGAGTGTCTTTTCCATCTAGAACAGGGTTTTATTGCCCTCTAACATTTCTCCTCAATGGCTTTGTTAGATGCTGAGCTGACTTACATGCCTCTTGCTTGTCATAATGTACCAGGATTTTTCCATTTACTGCTGGTTTAAAATTAATTGCTTTACCTGCCTTACGCGTGACAGTCCTATAGTGCAAACTGTTTCTCGAGTTAAATGGAAATATTACTTTCACGTTTTGGTTTCTAGGTGAATTAAATGAAGGTAATACAGCTGTTTGTGAGGAGGTTGATGCTGTAAGAAAGATGCAGCCTTTCTATAGAGTATAAAATCCAGCAGAAATTCAAATGAGGTTTGAAAAAACCTTGCTTATAAAATCATGCAGTGATCAAAAAGAATCTTAATTTCTGTTTTCTTGTGATAATCATTTCAATTCAGATGAAGTGGTCAGTGAGCCAAGTAAAAGCAGCATTGAGCAGAAATCAAGTAAAGATTCAGTTTTAGTCATCTTACCATGTAATGAAGAGAGTGTGGAAACTAGTGAAGACAATATGGAGACCAGCGATGAGTACAGCCAAGAAGGAGAGGAAATACGTGTTTCTGAGAGTGAAGATAGTCAGGAAGACACCGGGGAATATGGTACGGTATTGAAAACCAAAAGAAGAGGGTGAAAAATGGGAGGGGATGATTGTGGAGAAGGGCGCCAGTCAGCAAATGAGCTCTAAATACTTGGGGCAGATCAGCACTTCAGGCCAACGGTCACTGACACCTGAGAAGCTGTGACCACTTACAGTTACTGGGGATTTGCACTTATATCCAACGAGTCACCAGGAAACCCAACATCCTATCTTGTGTTTTAGAAGTGCTGTCTTTAATGGCCCTGAATAGTCAGAACCTCAGCTGTGCCCTTGGGTGCGTAAGTGACTCAGTCCTGGCCCTGGGAGGAAATGCTGTCAGCTCAGCTGACTCTTCTACTGCAGCCGTCAGGCAGTTTGGGAGGATCATTCTTCAAGACTGGCTGTTAATGGGCAAGACCTGGAGTCAGTGAGATAGTCTGTGGTTCTTGATCGAAATGTAGGTACAAAAGTGTGCAGTGCAGTGTCCGAGGCAATCACTCTTATTTCAGAAAGGCAAAACTGTCGGGGAATAATTTTTCTGTAGAATAAATAGCATTTCCTGCCATTCAGATTTTTTGGGTCAGCGCTTCTGACGTCTAGTGATTTACATATTGACCTTCATGCAGTCCAAGTCCTACATCTTCATAAATTATCCCACAGAAAACTTGCAGGCAATATCTCACTTATTAGACAAGCAATGAAATTCCATCCACCACACAGTGAATAAGTCAGGAGTGTCTTTTCCGTCTAGAACAGGGTTTTATTGCCCTCTAACATTTCTCCTCAATGGCTTTGTTAGATCCTGAGCTGACTTACATGCCTCTTGCTTGTCATAATGTACCAGGATTTTTCCATTTACTGCTGGTTTAAAATTAATTGCTTTATCTTCCTTACGCGTGAGAGTCCTATTGTGCAAACTGTTTCTCGAGTTAAATGGAAACATTACGTTCACGTTTTGGTTTCTAGGTGAATTAAATAAAGGTAATACAGCTGTTTGTGAGGAGGTTGATGCTGCAAGAAAGATGCAGTCTTTCTATAGAGTATAAAATCCAGCAGAAATTCAAATGAGGTTTGAAAAAACCTTGCTTATAAAATCATGCAGTGATCAAAAAGAATCTTAATTTCTGTTTTCTTGTGATAATCATTTCAATTCAGATGAAGTGGTCAGTGAGCCAAGTAAAAGAAGCATTGAGCAGATATCAAGCAAAGAGTCACTGTTAGTCACCTTACCATGTCATGAAGAAAGTGTGGAAACTAGTGAGGACAAAATGGAGACCAGACACGAGTACAGCCAAGAAGAAGAGCAAACATGTGTTTCTGAGAGTGAAGATAGTCAGGAAGACACTGGGGAATATGGTATGGTATTCAAAAACAAAGGTTTATTTTATAGCAAATAATAGATTGACAAGAAATTGTGTGTAGAGGAATTAAAGAAAAAAGTAATAC
Source organism: Clamator glandarius (assembly GCA_033459285.1). Classification (NCBI taxonomy): domain Eukaryota; kingdom Metazoa; phylum Chordata; class Aves; order Cuculiformes; family Cuculidae; genus Clamator; species Clamator glandarius. The sequence continues at coordinate 5,666,159 of JAUNZM010000039.1, forward strand.
CCTTTTTCAGATAAAATGAGCATGCTAAAAAAATATTGTAGGATAACAGCAGGCACGAAGGACTTGGCTTCTTCTAGGAGCGTGAAAGAGTTGTTGCAATGATTAAGATTCTAATTAAAAAATGTAAGGACATCTACAGTCTTAAAAGAAATGCAAGATGCTTACAATTTCTGCTACTCCCGTCCTCCAAAAGGCTGAGCTCTGAAAGCCTTGAGAGACACTCAGAGACATCAGTGTGCCCAGGTGGCCCAAAAGGCCAATGGCATCTTGGCTTGTATCAGGAACAGCGTGACCAGCAGGTCCAGGGAGGTTATTCTCCCCCTGTACTCGGCACTGGTGAGACTGCACCTTGAGTACTGTGTTCAGTTCTGGGCCTCTCACCACAAGAAGGATGTTGTGGCTCTGGAGCGAGTCCAGAGAAGGGCAACAAAGCTGGTGAAGGGGCTGGAGAATAAATCTTATGAGGAGCGGCTGAGAGAGCTGGGGTTCTTCAGCCTGGAGAGGAGGAGGCTGAAGTGAGACCTTATTACTCTCTAACTAACTACCTGAAGGGAGGTTGTGGAGAGGAGGGAGCTGGCCTCTTCTCCCAAGTGACAGGGGACAGGATGAGAGGGAATGGCCTCAAGCTCCGCCAGGGGAGATTTAGGCTTGAGATTAGGAAAAAGTTCTTCACGGAGAGGGTGGTTAGGCATTGGAACGGTCTGCCAAGGGAGGTGGTTGAGTCACGGTCCCTGGAGGTGTTTAAGGTTAGGGTAGACGAGGTGCTTAGGAGCATGATTTAGGGATTGGTGGGAATGGTTGGACTCGACGATCCAGTGGGTCTCTTCCAACCTGGTCATTCTGTGATTCTGTGATTCTGTGACTGAAGAGCTTGGTCCTTTACCGTGACTGTAGTTCCTTCTTGGGCCTCCCAGCTTTCTTCAGATGGATTTCTCTGCAGGGCTAAGCATTCTCATCACCCATCCAGCCTGTGTTTGGTTGGGATTGTTGTGGCAGTGTTTCAGCTTTGCTCTAGTAAGACCCATCATGCTCTGCTTGTTGCACGTTATCTCCTAACCAGTGCTGTCATTAGCAGCGCAAAACTAATTTATCAGAGAAAACGGTATATGCTGAAGCAAAAGGTGTGAAATTCTTCTCTGGGGTTGTTCAGTTGCAGGCTGAGTCTGGGCATATCACAGCTGGTGGTGTGACAGATCTGTCAGAAGTATGGGAATACCTGGGATGGGGTCCTGCTGCGCATTTTCTGATCTTGCTGTGCTCTTTGTGTCAGGGAGATATTGCTGATCACAAGAGAGAGAATTATTGTGAGCAGTATTTGTCATCTTTTCCTGAACTCTGTGTTTTGATAGACTGTCAATTCCCTTTTGTCAAATGTCGTGCAGGCAGTGCGCTGCAAAGAATGGAAACTGCCAGCTGCTCAGACTTCAGGCCTGTAGTCAGGTCAGAGTGAAATAGGTGCACCACACCTAGCAAAGCATTTGATATTTCAGCAAGTCATAGAAAGTGCTGTAGGCATCTCTGCGTGAAGCAGCCAAGGAGTGTCCTGGAATGGAAAGCTTCTTGTCTTCTCTGCAGAGCTGGAACGTTAGAACGATTCAAGCAGGTTATGTGCTATTACATAGAGACCTTTGTCAGAATCTTGGATCCCAGGAGGAACCTTTTAAGGCTCTCCTGGGACCTTCCCTGCTAAGCTTTCATGGTCCCTTGCAGTGCAGATCTTCGTGCTTCACCCAGGTGAAATGCGACAGCAAGGAGTGAGGCTATCACTATCCTTTGAGACCTACGGTACAGGCAAAAAGTTTGTTCTGAGCAAGTGCCTCTTGTACTATAGACTGAAATGGTCTTTTAAAAGTTTTCTCACAAGTCTATTCAGAGCTGTGCAGGTGCAGAGTATTGATGGGGTAGAAAAGATGGGTGTAAACATAAAGCATGAGGAACCACAGGAGGAAGAAAGAAATAAAAACAAAAATGAAAAAAAAAAGAATAATAACGTATAAAAGGCTGAGGAGCAAGACAGTATCAATGGTATAGAAAAAAGCAACCTCCTAGGAAAAAGGTGAGAAAGCACAGGATGTGCACTGGTAAGAGAGAGGCAGGGATTTGGGAAGAGAAGAGTGCAAGGTTGTGACAGGGCAGATAAGTCTTCTCACTGCAAGCCAGTGGGAACAAGACGTCTCCTGTTCTTGGACCTTTCAGTGCCCTGTCTAACTCTGAAGCAGCAGAGAGATTAAATCCCATCTATACAGCTCCATGTATAAAAAAAAATCAGTCTCTTAAGAATCGATAGCCATTTTTTCTTAATAAATTACCAGAGGGAACATCCTGCCACATGCAAGGATGCATAATTTCACTACATTGTGCCCAGAAATTACAATGATCCATAGAACTGTAGAACTGTAGAATCACAGAATGGTTTGGGTTGGAAAGGATCTTAAAGATCCAAAGGGATTGGACAGTGTACATAGCTGGAATACTGCTCATAAAGAGGCTGTTTAGTATTACTAGGTTGAAAGCCATCCACTTAATCATCCAGCAAGTCATAAAGTAAAAATGGAAGTGGAAGCATAACCTTAGCAATCATTTCAAATGTCTGACTTGACTGCGAAGAACTGCAAGCGTTGCATTTACAGAACAGAAAACACTTCCTCACTTATTTATTGATAAGCATAGGTCTTCTAGAAATATGTTAGTTTGGGGAACTGAGGGATCATCAGAACTATAGTTGGAAACGTCACATAGAATTTGTTGTTCATGTTTTTTAAGTGGTCATAGAACATTAATAATGTTATATCTAGAGAACAACATTGTTGCCTGTATGTTGAACCTCTCTCAGCTTGCCTGAGGAAAGCAATCTCATTGTTCTGTGAAAATGTGGAAGATTGCTGCTCTGTGCATGAATTTCACCTTGGAATTTTAATGGTTTTCTCCATTTGGTTGTAACCTATGTTAAACATTTTTCTTTACTGGTGAAGATTTACATGGCTTAAATTGAGTTTGCCCTCATATTAAATTTCTATATTTTAAATCAAGCTGAGGTAGCTGCGTGACTTCTCCCCTTTTGCTTTTTATTGGTTTCTTTCATGCTTCCTCTGTTGTAATTTTGTGTTAGGTTTTGAAGATTACAAGCCAATCCAAGAGGAACTAGCAAAGGTGATTGGAAATGTGAATTCTGAACCTGAACCTAGTGATTCCCATGCAGATGAGGAAGAAGAGAACATAACAAATGCAGAGTGTGGTGCCAAAGAAGGTGAGATTGGCTGTTGATCAGGAATGTGGATTAAATCTTATTCCCCTGAAGTCTTTTTGTAGAAGTATTTGTCCTTTCCTTTTCCTTTCGTGGCTATCAAACACTCCTTGTGCTCTTCTCTTTCCTAACTTGTATAAAATTGGGTGATCACGAGCTAGGTTCTGTAGTCACGTATAATTAATACTTTCTTTGGTAGTTATAGTGGTCCTAGGTTAGGAATCCAGGCCATGAAAGAACTGGCTACCACTCAGGACAACAGCCGCAGAAAGCAGGAGTCTAGTGAGTTTCTCTTTGCTTCCAGGTATTGTGAAGACAGGTAGGATGGGACTGTTTGCATAAGATGAGAATGTAAGACTAGGAATGAAGCTGCACTGCAGACTTGATCTCCATGCTGTTTGTCTCCCAAACTCACCTCCCTGTTGGCAGTTGGCATAATTGACAACTGGGAAATCTCACACACAGCAAAGTAAATTTACTTTGGCTAATGGTTATAAATGGTTATGCCACACACAGCACAGCCTTTGATTTCTTTTAGACAAAGTAAACAAAGCATGTCTTTTTACAGGGACTTGCAAAATCTGTTGCATTAGACTCAGTCCAATAGTAGCAGCTGGACAATTTGGACGCTGTGCTTTTGTGTATATGCCATGTGTCTGAAGGAGTTGCCCAAACGCTTCTTAGATATTGTCAGCCTTGGTGCCGTGACTGCTTCCCTGGGGATCTGATCCAGTGCTCCACCACCCTCTTGATGAAGAACTTTTTCCTAATGTCCAACCTAACCACCTCCTGGTGCACCTTCCTGCCGCTCCCTCAGCATTCCTTCTTTTTGCAGTGGGTAGAAAGTTAGGCCTTCACATTCCCTTGACGACAACATTTCCGCCACTTCTTTCAATAGAAATGCTCAAACAATCCAATGGCATAAGAGATTTTGAGAAAAGAAATAGCAGAAACATTGTAACCTGATGAAACCTTGTACCTAACTGCAAATCTGAAGGTTCCCAGCAAGCGAATGAAGCCAACTCTATGGAAGGCTCATGGAGTGTGGTGAGCATCGGCAGCTGCCGCACACATGCCAGCAGGCACTGAGATCTGGAAGCGCCAGGCAGAAATCAGAGACAAATCGGGGAAGACATTGATCCTTGCTCCTTTCAGTGGCACAAGACTTCTCATTTTCTGAAGCAGAGGAACCTTCCACATTTGTGCCAAGCAGTGGTACTTCAGTACAGACTGCAGGGTGCCTGCTCAGGGACAGACCCTGGAGCACCCAGTTCAGTGGAGGCATTGCTGTTAAATTCCCAGGGGGTGGGAATTATTTCCCTCAATGTAATCACAGAATCCACGGGAAGCAATTATCCACTTTGCATGAACAGCTGAGTAGTATTCTTCCTGTGTGTGCATGTTTTACAAGAGCAATTTACCACCTATTCCTCAATTTTTGAATGTTGCTGTCAAGCTTAGAGCTATTACATACACACACCTGAGCTTCCCACTAGGCAGGTGAAGGCGGGAGGGAGGGAGAGTAGACAAGGCAGGCCGAACTGTTAGACTTGATAGCTGGTCATGCATCAACATTTTTCCTCAAATTAGTTATGCCAGATGCCAGAATGGCAGCAGTAGAAACACAGAGCACAGAAGGGTTGGCAGAAGGAACAAGAACACTCGCTGTGCAGAAGGCAGCAGAACAAGTGGTACAAGAAGGGCACATGATAGACGAGAGAGAAGCACTTGAGAAGGAAGATTTTGTTGCTGAGGGAGGAGATGTTTGCACTGAAGAGGAAGGAGAAGAAATGGCACGGATGGGAGATTTTCTTCCCAAGGAAGACACAGTAGCTGTGATGCTGGTGGAGGGTCAGCTTGCGGTGGAGGAATCTGCTCCTGAGGACAGCACCATGGCAGAAGAAGATCCCAAAGGAATGGGGACAGGGAAGGGAATGGAGTCTGGTGTAGAGGTGGCATGTGGGGAGCAGGAAGATTTGATGGAGGGGACGGAGAGTGAGGCAGCACTGGGAGTGCAGACACCTGTGGAAAAGGAGCTGGCAGGGGCACTGCTACACAGGGAGGCAGATGGAGTGGTGTCTGAGAGGGCAGAGGTGGCTGTGGAAGTCTCTGAGGAAAAAGAGGCTGCAGAGGAGGTCTCTGGGACAGGGGCAGATGAGGATGGGTCACAGGAGGGGACAGAGCAGGTGGGAGTGAAAGCTGAGGGGGAGCAGCCAGGCCTCTGTGAAAACACGGGAGAGAGAGAAGGAAGGGGTGTCTTGGAGAGTACATGGAGCACTGAAGTCAAGGTGCAGAGGAAGGACAGTCCTGTTGGAGAGAGACCTGATGCTCCAGGAGCCACTGATGTGGGTGAAAGAAGCCATGATCCCTGGGAGGTGAGTCCTGCATGTGTTGACCGCTGTGCCCTGTACCTGCTCCAGTCCCCAGACTGGTCCCTGCTAGAAGCAGAGGGTGCATCACTTCATCCTGTTTCTTACACTTTCCTTAAGTATCTGCTGCTGGAAGCAGGGTGAGGGATGGTAAATCCTTCTCAGTGTTAGCTTCTGCATTCTTTCCTGTTTCTGAAATTTCATTGCAAATGCCTTTGCCCTGCTGCTAAGGCTTCTGGCCCCTCAGTTGTCTTACCCTTGTCCATGTGGTGCAGCTCTGATCCCCCCACATACCACTCAACTGCCCGCGCTGGTGGCAGTGGCTGAGCCTCCCTAGCATTGCTGGCTGGAATGCTCCAGGTCAGTGGCAGCACTCCACTTCTCTGGTCACTCTGGCATATGTTTCTGTTACAGCGGTATCTCAGTAGCTCAAAGTTTATCGCATTTTCTGTAAAGCTAATGTTTTTCTCACCGTTTCCTGGGACGCTGCAAACCCAGATGCAGTAGTTGTGCCCTCTGCTCAGTCTCAGGATGGGGAAGAAACTTTCCTCTAAGCTACTCCTGCAGCTTCTTCAGTGTTGTTTCCGGAAACATTGACACAAACTGCTGTAGATTTGTGCTGGTTGGGATGTTCACTCTTCCTTTATTTATTCCACGGGTACCACAACCACCTGTCATGTTTTACTCACGCAGCTTCTCAGTGTTCAGTGGACAACTGAAATAAACCTGTACACGCCAGCCGGGAAACAGCACTCCTTTGTAATTGGGAAGGCAATAACTGAAAGGATTGTTCCACAGCTGCTGTGCTTGTTTTTCACATAACACTGATAGATACTGTTCTGACTAAACCTCTCCTCCTCCCCTAGGCAGTACTGGTGGGAGGGAGGGCAGCGGGCAAATGTTCTTTATGTTTCTACAGGACAAGAAGTGTGTCTGTGCAGAGTTGCCCATGTTTTTGCCTGTGTCAGTATACTGACTGCATTTGCCTGTGTGCCCTTTCCCTTTCTGAGCTGCAGAATCTTCACTGTGTCTTCAGTGCTGTGTATGGGGCCCTGGTGCACATTAATGCTTTGATTCTGACGAGAGCATCTGGGGTGCTCAGCAGAGATGTGGAATGGCAGGATCACAGGGAATAGTAGCCTCACACTGGGTTTTTTAACATGAGGGGCTGTCTCCACCCCGTGTCACAGCAAGTGAGCCCTGCTTGGGTACTACGTGTGCCAGGCGGGTCTGCACAGGGGGCTTCTTGCTCCGTGGGGATCCTGGTTTCTCACTGGCCATACTGTGTGGCATTTTTGGGACTCTGAAATGTTATTGGAAATTATTAAATCAGAACAATTCTAATAAGTCTTTTGAAATGAATAAAGCCTGGCTTTTTGGTTTTGGTGGCGTCAGTCCCTTGGGCCTGTTGAATCTGTGGCATAACTACAGCTGTTTCAGCCCAGTGCTGGTGGTAGGTCAGTTCTGGCTGTGGCTCCCTGCTGCCAGCATCTCCCTTCCAGCTCTGCTGCACCTCAGAGGGCTCTCTGAGAGGCTGCCAGGCCGTGGTGTCCAGGGCTGTGTACACAGCAGCTGGGCAGGCATCGCTCCGTGGGCTGCAGGATGTTCGGCAATAACAGAGCTGTGCTGTTTTTTAGATCTGTTACCTACAGAACCTACATTCTGTCCTAGAGACAAACACAAACCTCTGAGCACCTGGAGATTACCAGCACCCTGTGTTTCTGTGGAATATAACTTTTAATTGTGGCTAGCTTCAACTTTCATCTCCTGTGAAAGTAGCTCAGGACTTGTTTAAATCATGGTGTGTCAGCCATGGCAGCTCTCCCTCCCAATTCAGCTTTGTGGCCTCACTGCTCTGTGTGCAATGAGCTCACCGTAGCCGTGGAATGACTGAATTTTAAGTGGAAATCACTGACATCCCTGTGCCTGCCAGTGCCTGAGATTTCAAACAGTGCAGCCTTGACTGGAAAGAGAAGGATTAGTGTATGAGGAAGATTTTGAAACAGATGAAGAAGACAATGATGAGGAACAAACTAGTGATCAGATGAGTGGAACGTCAAAGTCATTCTCAGATGATGAAAACCTGGACTTAGGGAGAGTGGTAACTTATCAGAGAAGGCACCGCGGGCCTCTGACAATGAAAAAGATGAGAGTGATGCATATTCTGACAGTGCCTCAGAGGACGATAAACAAGGTTAGTTTTTTCAAAATGAACCTTAGAGAAGTTGAACTAGTGCATATTTTACATTTTGAGCATGTCCAGTACAGATGTTGAGTCTGTGTAGGAAACTCATGCAATTCCTACTGAACTGGTAAAAGATGGACATTTTATCTGTTCTTGTTAATTCTGCCATCTGTCACTGAAATGCAGCCAAACCCACTGGCGACGTAAGCATGTGCCAGTCCGCAGCAGGCATTGCTGAACTATTTAGTTGCAGAAATGGAAAAGGAGCCAGTCAGCAAATGAGCAGCATTGAGCAGAAATCAAGCAAAGATTCACTGTTAGTCATCTTACCATTTAATGAAGAGAGTGTGGAAACTAGTGAGGACAAAATGGAGACCAGCAATGAGTACAGCCAGGAAGAAGAGGAAATATGTGTTTATGAGAGTGAAGATAGTCAGGAAGACACCGGGGAATCTGGTACGGTATTCAAAACCAAAAGAAGAGGGTGAAAAATGGGAGGGGATGATTGTGGAGAAGGGAGCCAGTCAGCAAATGAGCTCTAAATACTTGGGGCAGATCAGCACTTCAGGTCAACGGTCACTGACACCTGAGAAGCTGTGACCATTTACAGTTACTGGGGATTTGCACTTATATCCAACGAGTCACCAGGAAACCCAACATCCTATCTTGTGTTTTGGAAGTGCTGTCTTTAATGGCCCTGAATAGTCAGAACCTCAGCTGTGCCCTTGGGTGCGTAAGTGACTCAGTCCCGGCCCTGGGAGGAAATGCTGTCAGCTCAGCTGACTCTTCTACTGCAGCCGTCAGGCAGTTTGGGAGGATCATTCTTCAAGACTGGCTGTTAATGGGCAAGACCTGGAGTCAGTGAGATAGTCTGTGGTTCTTGATCGAAATGTAGGTACAAAAGTGTGCAGTGCAGTGTCCGAGGCAATCACTATTAATTCAGAAAGGCTAAACTGTCCTGGAATAATTTTTCTGTAGAATAAATAGCATTTCCTGCCATTCAGATTTTTTGGGTCAGCGCTTCTGACGTCTAGTGTTTTACATATTGACCTTCATGCAGTCCAAGTCCTACATCTTCATAAATTATCCCACAGAAAACTTGCAGGCAATTTCTCACTTATTAGACAAACAATGAAATTCCATCCACCACACAGTGAATAAGTCAGGAGTGTCTTTTCCGTCTAGAACAGGGTTTTATTGCCCTAAAAAAGTCGATCGGAATGTCAGCGCTGGGCTCCCGGGCAGCGGCCGTGCCCACGTGGTGCCTGACGTGAGGGGGCTGCAAGGCCGGGAGAGACAGAGATGGGGAATGGCAGCAGGTTCCTGTCTGGAGAAGGAAACCTGCTCCCCCCACCCAGGCAATTAACCCCCAGATTTCTCTGGGGAACAAATATGAGGTGCTGAGGGTGCATCCAGTCCCTAAAGATGAAGAGGGCTGCACCCACAGCCTGGGTTCCAAAACTCCATCATCGTGCTACAGCCTTAAAAACATCCTCGGTTAAAAAGGAGGGTGATTGTCTTGGGGAATTCCCTTCTCAAAGGAATGGAGGGTCCCATCTGTAGGACGGACCCATTCCATAGGGAGGTCTGCTGCTTGCTGGGAGCATCAGTGAGGGCTGTTACTAGAAAGCTCCCTTCCCTGGTCAAGGACACAGACTACTACCCACTCTTAGTTTTTCAAGTTGGTAACGAAGAAATAGAGTGTAGAAGGCCTAAAGCCATTAAAAGGGACTTCAAGGCTCTTGGGAGAATGATAGAGGGCTCTGGGGCACAGGTAATACTTAACTCCATCCCAATATTAAGGAATCAGGAGCAGGAAATGAGGAATAAGAAACTGATTAATGAATGGCTTAGGGACTGATGTGAGAAGAGGGGCTTTGGGTTCTTTAATCATGGGGAGGCCCACGCACCAGCAGGCTTTCTTACTAGGGAACCTAGTTAAGCTCATAAATCGAGCTTTAAACTAGATGTGAGGGGGGAGGGGATGGGGACCAGGCAGGATGGGCATGAGCCTGGAGGTGAGACTTCAGTGGCAAAGGGGTGGTGTGCTGGCGATGTCTGCCAGTATATCACCACTAAGCAAGAGGGGGTGAGTGCAGCAGAGGATGGTAGGCAGCAAACTGGCACTGTGGCCTTAGTTAACTCAAGGACTGCTCAGTTGGGAAGAAACCCTATTACGAAGGATGTAGCTTCACCTGCCCAGCTGAAGTGCATTTACACCAATGCACGCAGCATGGGAAATAAGAAGGAGGAGCTGGAAGCTGTGGTAGGGCAAGGAGACTATGGTGTCGTTGCCATTGCGGAGACATGGTGGGATGACTCGTACAACTGAAGCGTACCCATGGTGGGGTATAAACTCTTTAGGAAGAACAGGAAGGGCAGAAGAGGAGGCGGGGTAGCCCTCTATGTTAGAGAGGGCTTTGATACCCTCGAGCTGGACTACGGTCAGGATGGGACTGAGTGCCTGTGGGTGAAAATCAGAGGAGCCCACGGGCAGGCAGGTATTGTGATGGGAGTCTGCTATAGACCACCCAGCCAAGAAGAAGCAGCTGATGAGCTCTTCTGCAAACAACTGAGTGTAGTCTCAAGATCGCTACCTCTGGTCCTTGTGGGAGACTTCAGTTTCCTGGATCTAGGCTGGGAGTGTAATACAGCAGAAAGGAAGCAGTCCCGGAGGTTCCTGGAGTGTGTGGAAGACAACTTCCTCACACAGCTGGTGAGCGAACCGACAAGGGACGGTGCCCTCCTGGACCTGCTGTTTGTGAACAGAGAAGGACTGGTGGGGGATGTGAGGGTTGGAGGATGGCTGAGGCAAAGCAATCATGGGATGATAGAGTTCTCGGTGCAGGGTGAGATGGAGAAGGTGGAGGTTAGCAGAACAGTCGCCCTCAACTTTCAGAGAGCAGACTTTGGACTGTTCAGAAGGCTGGTTGGAAAAGTCCCGTGGGAGGCGCTCCTTGAGGGCAAAGGTGTCCATGAGGGCTGGGCGCTCTTCAAGAAGGAACTCCTAGCAGCGCAGGAGAAAGCCGTCCCCAAGTTCCGGAAAAGTAGCCGGCAGGGTGAGAAACCAGCATGGTTGAGTAGGGAGGTCCTAAGAGACATCAATAGGAAGAGGAGGGTCTACGACCTCTGGAGGAAGGGGCAGGCATCCTGGGTGGACTATAGGGAGGAGGTGAGAATGTGCAGGGAAAAAGTCAGGAGGGCTAAAGCCCAACTAGAAATGCGATTGGCCAAGACTGTGAAAGACAACAAAAAGTCTTTCTACAAATACATCAACAGCAAAAGGAGGGCTAGGGAGAATCTCCAGGCTCAGTCAACATGGGTTCATGAAAGGCAGGTCTTGCCAGAGTAATCTGATCACCTTCTATGACAGAGTGACTAGATTCTTGGACGAGGGAAAGGCTGTGGATGTAGTCTTCCTGGACTTTAGTAAAGCCTTTGATACAGTTTCTCATAGCGTTTGGCTTCGGAAACTGTCAGCCTCTGGCCTGGACAGGCGCACACTCTCCTGGGTGGAAAACTGGTTGAACGACTGGGCCCAGAGGGTGGTAGTAAATGGAGTGAAATCCAGCTGGAGGCCAGTGATAAATGGGATTCCCCAGGGCTCAGTCCTGGGTCCAGTCCTGTTTAATGTCTTTATCAACGACCTGGATGAAGGCATTGAGTGCTCCCTTAGCAAGTTTGCAGATGACACCAGGCTGGGTGGAAGTGTGGATCTGCTGGAGGGTCGGGAGGCTCTGCAAAGGGATCTGAACAGGCTTGGACTGCTGGGCTGATCACTGCAGTGATCAAAAAGAATCTTAATTTCTGTTTTCTTGTGATAATCATTTCAATTCAGATCAAGTGCACAGTGAGCCAAGTAAAAGCAGCATTGAGCAGAAATCAAGCAAAGATTCAGTGTTAGTCATCTTACCATGTCATGAAGAGCGTGTGGAAACTAGTGAGGACAAAATGGAGACCAGCGATGAGTACAGCAAGGAAGAAGAGCAAATATGTGGTTATGAGAGTGAAGATAGTCAGGAAGACACCGAGGAATCTGGTACGGTATTCAAAACCAAAAGAAGAGGGTGAAAAATGGGAGAGGATGATTCTGGAGAAGGGATGGGATTGTGGGCCTCCAACTCCACCTGGTACATCTTCTACAACATGAAATTCTATGTGCATAGTGCATTTACTGTGTCTTTAATTCATCTGCTGAGCCTTTGACTTGTACTTCTTCTTTTTAAGAACTCCCTGGCTTTCACTTAAGCTCATGTGCTTGTATTGGTGGAACAAGATTTTAGATAGCACGCTTTTGAGCATAAACACCAATTTTTTGTGTTTTGTTTCAGTAATCGGTGCACTAATCCACTTGTAAGACGTGAGTGCTGCTAAAGTAGAACTGACTTGCCAATAGTAATGGGATGTGGATTCTTATAAGTACATGTTGGGGACTGATTTTATTCCATCTTAGTTCAGTGTATCGTTACACTTTGTCAAGACTATCTGTGTTCATTAGGCCCCTTGGGTCAGTTTAGCACAGTTTTAGAATAATACTGAGGTGCCAAAGATCTTATTTTTGCATACAATGTTATGAATCAGACATAAATCAAGACTGTGTAAGACAGACTTTGGCATTCAGATCCCCGCAGACCATAAGCATGTGAATAAATTGGAAAGAATCACTGACAAAGAAGGTGAGGTTGGCTATTGATCAGGAATGTGGATTAAATCTTATTCCCCTGAAGTCTTTTTGTAGAAGTATTTGTCCTTTCCTTTTCCTTTCTTGGCTATCAAACACTCCTTGTGCTTTTCTCTTTCCTAACTTGTATAAAATTGGGTGATCACTAGCTAGGTTCTGTAGTCACGTATAATTAATACTTTCTTTGGTAGTTATAGTGGTCCTAGGAAAGGAATCCAGGCCATTGAAAAACTGGCTACCACTCAAGACAACAGCCGCAGAAAGCAGGAGTCTAGTGAGTTTCTCTTTGCTTCCAGGTATTGCGAAGACAGGTAGGATGGGACTGTTTGCATAAGATGAGAATGACAGACTAGGAATGAAGCTGCATTGCAGACTTGATCTCCATGCGTTTTGTCCTGTTTTACCTGTGTCAGTATACTGACTGCATTTGCCTGTGTGCCCTTTCCCTTTCTGAGCTGCAGAATCTTCACTGTGTCTTCAGTGCTGTGTATGGGGCCCGGGTGCACATTAATGCTTTGATTCTGACGAGAGCATCTGGGGTGCTCAGCAGAGATGTGGAATGGCAGGATCACAGGGAATAGTAGCCTCACACTGGGTTTTTTTAACATGAGGGGCTGTCTCCACCCCGTGTCACAGCAAGTGAGCCCTGCTTGGGTACTACGTGTGCCAGGCGGGTCTGCACAGGGGGCTTCTTGCTCCATGGGGATCCTGGTTTCTCACTGGCCATACTGTGTGGCATTTTTGGGACTTTGAAATGTTGTTGGAAATCCGCCTGTACACAGCAGCTGGGCAGGCACCACTCCGGGGGCTGCAGGATGCTCGGCACCTACACAGGTGGACTGCGACTGTATTCACAGATTGGGAACTAGAATTGAAATGAGCAGGATTCTGAATGGTTTGTTAATGGTTTGCAAACCGAAGGAAGTTCTTCAGTCCTGAACGACCTTCTCCTTTCCATCCCATACAGAGGGCACGTGGAGCTGTAGGTGATGATAATGGCGAACATCCTTCTCATCAACACCAAGCCAAGGAGAATGCCTTTTCCAAGATGGTGAGTTAGCTCAGTTAAACAGGTTTTTTTTGTGGGGGGGCGGGGGGAGGTTTTTAACATTTCAATGCGGTATTCTGAAGAATATAGAAGGAAAAGATAAAATAAAAAGTCAGAAAAGTGTTCAGCATTAAACAGTCATGCTTTTGTGGTGTACTGTCTCAATGTGCATGTGGTGAAGCCACAGAAACAGCATGCTGCTACAGTTCCTTTCAGTTCATTGCATTTGCTTCGAGGCTGCACTGTGAAGAGACAGTAGCAAAACCTATATTTATAGTCAAGAATTCTTTTGTATGCTCCAGTTTGTGGATACTCAGTTAGAGATGCCTAAAGTGGTCTGGCTTTTTGGAGGCAGTCCAGAAAATCTCGTTTCCCCGGGATACCTACGAGTCACTCATCACTTCCAAATATCTTGATCAGTGCTATTTTTTATTTTATGATTCTACTCTGCACTGGAAATGATCCACTGAGATTTTTTATCTGTTTTCTTTTTCATTTTTAGACTTCTTGGCGACCAAATACAGCTCCAGGAAATATGCCACAACCTCTTCGCCTCCAGCCACTTCGTAGCTATGCTGCCATGGGGTCTGCTCCAAAGGCTCCGCACCACACACTTGGACACGATCAGCAGTTTGCTGGTGGGGTAAGGCTGGATTTCATTCTGAAGATAATGCAGATTCATGGAGAGTTTTATAATACTGCTTTAGTACTGCAGTTCCTAGAAGTGCATACTGCAGGCAACACGCCTTCTAAATCTCTATCAGCTTTTATTTAAACACTCCTTTTTAATCTCCATTTAATTTTCAAGACATTGTCTTAGTGGTCTAATGCCTAGTTTTTGATCACAGCCTGGAAAAAATGTGGTGACTTGTCTTTTATAGGATAAAATCTCTCTGTGTGCAAATTTTTCGACCTCTACATAGATTTTCTTTTATGTAGAGAGGGAAGCAGCCATCTGGGTAAGATCAATAACTCAGGAATATTTTCACACAGTCTTACATGATTTAATCTTCATCTACAGCTGAAAAGCAGCAAGACCCATCTTTCTTTTTTTACCATCCCTACTAGTAAATCACACTAGAAGGTTCAGAGAATGAGAGCTTTTTGGTGTAGCCAAACATGGCCTTAATATGTATTCAGTTACTTTCAGATGAGATTTGGACTTGTCTTCTGTTCGAGAAAAAGCATTATGTGATTGACTGTATGACAGGAGTTCCATGGGAATGGAGGATTTTGGATCTGCGACCACTGACAGGCAGAAAATACATGAAAAACTCTGTGCTGCTGTGCATTTGTGCCGTATTATGAGGGTCATGATCTTCCCTCCAAGAATTTGCTGACACTCTCTGTGTCTTCTCAAATTATGGGTGATTTGCGTTGTTTCTTTAATGCTCAAAACAGCTAAATCAGTCATAGAACATGAAGATGATGCAGAACTCAGATCCAGAGCCAGCAATGTTTGCAGAATTTATTCTCTAGAGATGTTCTGCTTTTCAGGGCCTTGATCCTCTGTTTGGAATTCATTCAGAAAGAGGATTTTGAGCAACTTCTTGTATATCTGGTGCCAAATAATGTTAGTGTGGGTAGAGCTTGATCCTGTAGTTGTTACAGTAATGGAAATCCTAGAGAAGTCAATGATTTTCCCTATGAAGTCACATGGACACATATGGGAAAAGTTGTTGTCATTTTGGCTGACATGTCCTCAACATCCTATCTCTTCATTCGAGCCTGCATTGAGAAGCATGCACTGGGAAGCTAGCTGCTTCTTTGAGCAGTTAAAGAACAGTTCTGAAACTTTTTAATTTTAATAATGCTTTTGTGAGCAATTTGTCAGGTAACAAAAGGAGGAGATTTTAATGAAAAACACTGCTCACTATCATAATTGCGAAAGCATTATTTACTGATTGAACTCCTGCTGGTAGAAAGTTGCCACTGCGGAAGCAGTGACCAAGGCACCCTATTGAGGGATTCTGGACTTGGATAATTTTGGAACATAAACCAAAACTGCTTCCTTCAGTGAGAAGTGTAAAGGAGACGCCTGCAGATATATGATCTGTGGCTTTGCTGTGGTGCCACACTAGGACACAGGAACCTGTCTGCAAAATTAGTATTGTAATTTAATTCTCACTTCATACATTCAGTGAATTTGATTGAGTAGCTAATCTGAAAGGAAAGGAGAAAACGCAATGACTGGGCAAGGGAGGATAAGAAATGTAGCTATCTATTTCCAGGAGGGTAATCAGCCCAGTGTGGAGCTCTAGAGCTGAAAAGGCAGGGAGGGGCGCTGTCAGAGCAAGGAAATGGCAGATGCGCTCAAATTTTAAAAAGAAAAAGACCTTGAACTAAATCAAGAAGTGGGAGATATACAGAAATAGGCAGATGAATTGAACTTGTGGAGATCTGCAGCTGTAGAAGGCTGCAGGGGAATGAATCGGAGATGAGAACAAGTCTTTTCCCTCATCTCTCTCTCATTCTGCAATCAGGTGTTCGGTTGGATCTAGGCAATTTGATTATCATAGCTGTCTGATGAAAGACAGAGGGAAGGCAAGCTCAGACATTGCTGTTAAGGCTATTTAGCACCTCGGAGACATACATTTCTATTTTTTAGGTGGAAAAGTCAAGAAAATCAGTGGAGGTTGCTAGCTCTGTGTACACCCCACATCCACCACTCGGTCCACGAAATCATTATAGGCCTCATCCTTTCGTGGTGAGAGAACCGTCTGGTCAGTCACAACTGGTGAGTTTCACCAAATGCTCTACACGCTATAACATAAGCACGCACAGCCAAAAGTGTGTACATACACCTGTGACATCTATGCCTAGTGTAAAGCAATGATCACCCTGATTGTGCCACATGAGGGCTTCATCTTGCCCCACTCAAGGCTGATTTCCTTTTTGCGGGATTGCGTACTTAAAGAGAAATCTCCAGAAGCTGATGTTGCAAGAGCGTCACATCAGAACCTAGAGAAAAATGGCTTTGCTTTGTGATAAATCTGCTTTAATCTTTCCTTTTTGTCTGCCTTGTCACCCAAGCTTCGGCTGGTGTCCTTACCATGAGTATCGTCAATGAATACTGTGACTGCAGACAAGCTTACACATGTTATAAAACCCTGAAAGCAAGAGAGGTTTTTTAGAGAACAGAGTTGAAGGGGCAAAGTGAGACTAAAGTTCATTCCAGAAGGCCATGCTTTGGAGTGCTGGCTCAGAAATTTCTTACTCTGTTGATGGGAAGAGAAGGAATGTTAATATACTGTTGAAAAAGAATGATACTGAAGTCCAAGGTCAACTATGTAGTGCAGTTTTATCTGGTTCTCCATTTCTATAATGATGATGCAAACTGAAGGATATTGTTCAGTCCTGAACCACCTTCTCCTTTCCATCCCATACAGAGGGCACGTGGAGCTGTAGGTGATGAGAGTGGTGAACATCCTTCTCATCAACACCAAGCCAAGGAGAATGCCTTTTCCAAGATGGTGAGTTAGCTCGGTTAAACAGTTTTTTTTTTGGGGGGAGGGGGGGCGAGGGGAGGTGTTTAACATTTCAATGCGGTATTCTGAAGAATATAGAAGGAAAAGATAAAATAAAAAGTCAGAAAAGTGTTCAGCATTGAACAGTCATGCTTTTGTGGTGTACTGTCTCAATGTGCATGTGGTGAAGCCACAGAAACAGCATGCTGCTACAGTTCCTTTCAGTTCATTGCATTTGCTTCGAGGCTGCACTGTGAAGAGACAGTAGCAAAACCTATATTTATAGTCAAGAATTCTTTTGTATGCTCCAGTTTGTGGATACTCAGTTAGAGATGCCTAAAGTGGTCTGGCTCTTTGGAGGCAGTCCAGAAAATCTCGTTTCCCCGGGATACCTACGAGTCACTCATCACTTCCAAATATCTTGATCAGTGCTATTTTTTATTTTATGATTCTACTCTGCACTGGAAATGATCCACTGAGATTTTGTATCTGTTTTCTTTTTCATTTTTAGACTTCTTGGCGACCAAATACAGCTCCAGGAAATATGCCACAACCTCTTCGCCTCCAGCCACTTCGTAGCTATGCTGCCATGGGGTCTGCTCCAAAGGCTCCGCACCACACACTTGGACACGATCAGCAGTTTGCTGGTGGGGTAAGGCTGGATTTCATTCTGAAGATAATGCAGATTCATGGAGAGTTTTATAATACTGCTTTAGTACTGCAGTTCCTAGAAGTGCATACTGCAGGCAACACGCCTTCTAAATCTCTATCAGCTTTTATTTAAACACTCCTTTTTAATCTCCATTTAATTTTCAAGACATTGTCTTAGTGGTCTAATGCCTAGTTTTTGATCACAGCCTGGAAAAAATGTGGTGACTTGTCTTTTATAGGATAAAATCTCTCTGTGTGCAAATTTTTCGACCTCTACATAGATTTTCTTTTATGTAGAGAGGGAAGCAGCCATCTGGGTAAGATCAATAACTCAGGAATATTTTCACACAGTCTTACATGATTTAATCTTCATCTACAGCTGAAAAGCAGCAAGACCCATCTTTCTTTTTTTACCATCCCTACTAGTAAATCACACTAGAAGGTTCAGAGAATGAGAGCTTTTTGGTGTAGCCAAACATGGCCTTAATATGTATTCAGTTACTTTCAGATGAGATTTGGACTTGTCTTCTGTTCGAGAAAAAGCATTATGTGATTGACTGTATGACAGGAGTTCCATGGGAATGGAGGATTTTGGATCTGCGACCACTGACAGGCAGAAAATACATGAAAAACTCTGTGCTGCTGTGCATTTGTGCCGTATTATGAGGGTCATGATCTTCCCTCCAAGAATTTGCTGACACTCTCTGTGTCTTCTCAAATTATGGGTGATTTGCGTTGTTTCTTTAATGCTCAAAACAGCTAAATCAGTCATAGAACATGAAGATGATGCAGAACTCAGATCCAGAGCCAGCAATGTTTGCAGAATTTATTCTCTAGAGATGTTCTGCTTTTCAGGGCCTTGATCCTCTGTTTGCAATTCATTCAGAAAGAGGATTTTGAGCAACTTCTTGTATAACTGGTGCCAAATAATGTTAGTGTTGGAAGATTCTGGCTGACTGCTTTGGAATTTGCTTGCCATCTGAAAGAATGCAGCAGTGCTGTGGGGTTGTGCAGTATTCTGCCTGCCTGGAAGGAGAACTCTGGGTGGTTACAAGTAGTATGTGCTTAACAATGATATTGTCTATATCTCTAAGGGCTACATTTTCAAGCAGCCTGTCCATTGCTTTGCGAATTAAAACAAAGAGGTTTAGCGTATAAATGTTTTCATAAACGTAATGGCAAGCAGCAAGTGAGGAAATTGTTCTAGAGGTATGAGTGTTACTAATTGTAAAGAGCAGTCAAACCATGAGTAGCTCAATATGCGTGGTAGCTATGTTTTTGTGTTACCTACTTAACCTGGTTAAAATGTTTTTGCAGGGGGACAGGAGTGGGTTAAGACTTATGAATTCAGTGGAACATGTAACTGGTATATCCCGGTATCAACTCCCAGTCATCAACAATTATATGATACCAGTGCCACCTCCCCCTCTGGAAAAGGAAGACAAGAATGTAAATGCAGTGAGAACTAGGATGCTCAGCAGCAGATTAGTTCATCCCACCACTGCTGCAAATGACACAGGGCAGCTTTTAACAAAGGTGAGTTATTCCTGTCTGCTTCTCTGTTTATTGTTACGTTACCTTCCCCGTGGGTATATTTGCCTAAAGCTGAAAGATGTATCTATCTAGTTTGCATAAAGATTCACTGAATTTTTGAAAGAAAAAAAAATATACCTATTAAAAGACATAGCTAGCACCCTTTTCTCTGTATACTAAAACACTGGGTGTTTTTCATCAGCTAGGGGTAAAAAGGTGCTTGAACAAAAAAGCGCAGGAACTCCTACTTATGGCCTTCTGTCTTAGTCAATCTGATCCTGTCTCTGACTGTATCTGGTGCCAGAACTTCAGCAGGATAGGGGAAATGCTGTGAGTGTGTGAAAACTTCTGTTACACTCTATCTCCAGGCAGTCTTGACTGCTGCAAGGGAATTGTAGGAACCCAGGACTGGGAGAGACATTCAAACTTGGTCCCTGCCATTCTGGGAAATTCAATGCAATGGATTTTCAATGAAAAATATTTTACTGCCCTTCTGCATGTTACAAAACTCTTCCCAATTTAAACACCTCAAGCCTGTCTTAAAGGGCTGGCAGCCTCAAGAGCATTCCACATATAGGTGATCTTTGAGTTCACCTTTTGTTAGAGCTGGAAGCCAAATGCACTTTTTGTGTATTTTCTGCTGCAGAATTCTGGAGGATTCCCTAAGCCCTCGTTACACAGCAACGCATCTGTTACCATGATCTTCCTAGGAAAAGGTTTGCATTTATCTCATGACAGTACTGACTACAGAGATGAAATCAAAATCTATCAGCAGCATTGTGGAGGACAAAACATTTGTGTCTACAACGGCAAGCTGTTGGAAGGAGGTAAGGATAAAGAGTCCAAGAGTTTGTATGGATTCTAGTAACATCTTCTTTATTGGCTAAAATGTTGATGTGATACTAAAATGATTCCAGCTGAGCTCAGTCAAGATGTGTGCCTCCAGACTAAACCTGATCTACTGTTTCATGATTGAAAAGGATGTTACGATTACTTTTTCAAATAACAAAAGAATGAATTCCTTCCTGCTGGAATGGGCTCAGGTCACTTTAGAAAGATGCTCTGACTTGTGGGTGAAGGAAGTACAACCCCTTCTCCCCAGCATGGGTCTGGGTAGCAGCCTCAGTGCCCTTCAGGCCTGGATGCTGAACGGTGCCCCTGCAGAGCAGCTGAAACAGCTCCAGGCACACACGAGGAATCCTAAACTTTCTGTGCTTAATTTAACCTCTTGTAAACCATGTGACAGTTAATTTTTTTGAGACAGGAGGCTCTGGTTTTGGTTCTGCTGAAGCACTGAGTGGCCAAATCGATGATGTATTTGCTTGTCACAGTGGTGTCCTGCTTGGTACTCCTCGATTGGGAAGAGACAAGGCCGCTATGTGGGGAGGCAGTAGAGTCTTAGCAGCTAATTAATACAGCTGAGAACCATGTACCTGACCTCAGAGTGCTGGACACTTTAGTGGTGATGCTGATGAGACACAACAATTGCAACCGGCTGATAGAAAGGCATTGCCTTTTCCTTTGATCCGTTTCCTTTCTGTGATTACAGAGACTTTCCAGTTTGTCTCAAAGAGGCACCGTGGTTTCCCATTCAGCCTCACCTTTTTCCTCAATGGATTGCAAGTGGACAGGTTGAGCTGTTGCTGTGAGTACAAACATCACAAGAATACCAGGCTGGGAGGCAGACATGGATACTTTGGTTTTCTCAATGTGAAAGGAGCTTCTCCTTGCTACAGGTATGGAGATGAATATGCTTTGCTCACAAGGACTTCACAGCCCAGTTTTTAGAGAGTTTATCACTTGTTTCTTCTATTTTAATCTTTCACTCTGCAGCTCTGTAGAACCTGGTCTGTTTTTCAGCTCCCCAAGAAATGTGTAGAATTGAGCTTATTCCTCAGGGTCCCACATCCAAGAATGCCATCCAGGTCAGCTACCTTTGTGCTGCCTCGTCAGTCTCTCTGTTGAGCATGCCCAGCAGTGGATAGTGTTTGCACTGGATCTGTCAGCTTGTCAGGAGGCAGTCAGCACTTTCTCTGCAGTCCAATGTGGAGGAGTAGCTGTGGGTGGTATACATGAGATGCTTGTGTGTTTCTGGTGGAAGTGATAGTGGAATAAATATTGGGAGCATTGCTGAGTTAACTGTAGTCTTCAGGGTTTTCTTTGTGATAGTGTGAACAGGATAATTTCTTTTTAAACAGCTCTGCCTCTGAGGTGGGATTCTGCTGTAACACTCCTGGCTGCTGAATAAGATAGTGTTGAATATTAGCCAGGTTTCAGACAACAAATCTGTGTAGAAGATTCTTTGTTTGGGGCAAAAGTCAATGCTTTGAGCAACAGCTGTGGTATTGCCAAGAAACCTCACATTTAATAAAATCCTGTGTTAAGTCATGCTAGACAAGTAAACTTCTGTACACATGGGTGATTTTTAAACTTTTTCTTTTTTTTCTAAGTAATTTTTAAAAAAGCAACAGTCAGTTGGAAGAAGAGACCATCCACAGAGCTATATTCTATTTTTTGGATAAGGACTTAATTCCAAGAAAAAAAACCCAAATTCCTTTATTGTACCATGCTTTATCCACTCCAGTCTAACACTGAACATGGTTTCTTTACACAAATTCCTTAGTATGTTCAAAGTAGTGACAAGTGTCTGCATTCAGAATGGATATAGCACCAACAGAGTTTAGGAAATGCCCAAATCTCAGCTTCTCTGTGATTTCTAGAGAGACTTGAAGTGAATTTTCTGAATGAGTAAAGTCTTCCAGAAATGAATCCCTTCCTGAGTCATCCTTACTTTCTGTCCCTTTTCCCCTCTTATTCTTAGCGATATCTCAGTTTTCCTGTTTCTCGTCAGTACAGCAAATCTTGTCTGGTGAATAAAAGCATCTCCATTAACCAGATACTCTCCATAAATGGCAATTATTTTCACTCACTAATATTTGACTCCTATTTTGAGTATTGCACCACATCCACATATAAATACCCACTCTGATTCTCAGTAAAGATCCTAGTTTATTTTCCCTGTTGGGTTAAGGCTTTGATTCACAAACAGGTGATGCTGCAGTGATTTCTATGCTGATGCTGTGATCCTTGCACAAAGAGTTTTTTGCTGCCTGGGTCTAGCATTTCTGTACAGTAAAAGTGCTTCAATATCTCAAAAGTCCCTGAAAAAAATACGACGAACAAATAATTGAAAGGTAGGACCTTTATCAGAAATTGTCACGTTCTCACATTTACATTTCATGCCCACAGACTGAAAGGATTTCTAGACTGATTGTTGGGGATTTGACTGTAGTTTGTGAACAGCCGGAATATGAGGGTAATTGCAGTGAAACCTTACATAAAAAAGCATTTCTGATGGCATCCTGATGCTTGCAGGGGTAGGAGCTGGCGTTTGGTGTAGCTTGAGATTAATGGACAGTTTTGATAATTTCAATTTCAATCTGTTTATGTTGCAATTGTTGCCTTTAAGTGCAGATAATGTTACTCTCCTTAAAGGAGGAGCTGCTTCTATATTTGTGGGGCACTTGAAGACTTGAGGGTGCTTCTCCAAGTAAGCCATTATCAGTAACCATGTTATCTGAGTGGCAATGCAAAGGCAGATAAATATCAAGTTTAACTTCTGATAAAGACCTAAACAGCTGTGTCTGCTACTCTTCTATTGTTCACAGAAAGAAAAATGTGATACTTCCCAGTTTTGCGTGGTTATTTTTGATAGGTGCATTATTGGAAGGTATCTGGATAAAGAGCCATCCCCTCCCAAGACAAAGATGGAGAACCACGAGGAAAAGCTTGTAGATTCCTGGAGAGATGAAGTGCACAGTGAGCCAAGTAAAAGCAGCATTGAGCAGAAGTCAAGCAAAGATTCAGTGTTAGTCATCTTACCATGTAATGAAGAGAGTGTGGAAACTAGTGAGGACAAAATGGAGACCAGCGATGAGTACAGAAAGGAAGAAGAGGAAATATGTGGTAATGAGAGTGAAGATAGTCAGGAAGACACCAGGGAATCTGGTACAGTATTCAAAAACAAAAGAAGAGGGTGAAAATTGGGAGGGGATGATTGTGGAGAAGGGCGCCAGTCAGCAAATGAGCTCTAAATACTTGGGTCAGATCAGCACTTCAGGTCAACGGTCACTGACACCTGAGAAGCTGTGACCACTTACAGTTACTGGGGATTTGCACTTATATCCAACGAGTCACCAGGAAACCCAACATCCTATCTTGTGTTTTAGAAGTGCTGTCTTTAATGGCCCTGAATAGTCAGAACCTCAGCTGTGCCCTTGGGTGCGTAAGTGACTCAGTCCTGGCCCTGGGAGGAAATGCTGTCAGCTCAGCTGACTCTTCTACTGCAGCCGTCAGGCAGTTTGGGAGGATCATTCTTCAAGACTGGCTGTTAATGGGCAAGACCTGGAGTCAGTGAGATAGTCTGTGGTTCTTGATCGAAATGTAGGTACAAAAGTGTGCAGTGCAGTGTCCGAGGCAATCACTATTAATTCAGAAAGGCTAAACTGTCGGGGAATAATTTTTCTGTAGAATAAATAGCATTTCCTGCCATTCAGTTTTTTTGGGTCAGCGCTTCTGACGTCTAGTGATTTACATATTGACCTTCATGCAGTCCAAGTCCTACATCTTCATAAATTATCCCACAGAAAACTTGCAGGCAATTTCTCACTTATTAGACAAGCAATGAAATTCCATCCACCACACAGTGAATAAGTCAGGAGTGTCTTTTCCGTCTAGAACAGGGTTTTATTGCCCTCTAACATTTCTCCTCAATGGCTTTGTTAGATCCTGAGCTGACTTACATGCCTCTTGCTTGTCATAATGTACCAGGATTTTTCCATTTACTGCTGGTTTAAAATTAATTGCTTTATCTTCCTTACGCGTGACAGTCCTATTGTGCAAACTGTTTCTCGAGTTAAATGGAAATATTACTTTCACGTTTTGGTTTCTAGGTGAATTAAATGAAGGTAATACAGCTGTTTGTGAGGAGGTTGATGCTGTAAGAAAGATGCAGCCTTTCTATAGAGTATAAAATCCAGCAGAAATTCAAATGAGGTTTGAAAAAACCTTGCTTATAAAATCACTGCAGTGATCAAAAAGAATCTTAATTTCTGTTTTCTTGTGATAATCATTTCAATTCAGATGAAGTGGTCAGCGAGCCAAGTAAAAGCAGCATTGAGCAGAAGTCAAGCAAAGATTCAGTGTTAGTCATCTTACCATGTAATGAAGAGAGTGTGGAAACTAGTGAGGACAAAATGGAGACCAGCGATGAGTACAGAAAGGAAGAAGAGGAAATATGTGGTAATGAGAGTGAAGATAGTCAGGAAGACACCAGGGAATCTGGTACAGTATTCAAAAACAAAAGAAGAGGGTGAAAATTGGGAGGGGATGATTGTGGAGAAGGGCGCCAGTCAGCAAATGAGCTCTAAATACTTGGGTCAGATCAGCACTTCAGGTCAACGGTCACTGACACCTGAGAAGCTGTGACCACTTACAGTTACTGGGGATTTGCACTTATATCCAACGAGTCACCAGGAAACCCAACATCCTATCTTGTATTTTAGAAGTGCTGTCTTTAATGGCCCTGAATAGTCAGAACCTCAGCTGTGCCCTTGGGTGCGTAAGTGACTCAGTCCTGGCCCTGGGAGGAAATGCTGTCAGCTCAGCTGACTCTTCTACTGCAGCCGTCAGGCAGTTTGGGAGGATCATTCTTCAAGACTGGCTGTTAATGGGCAAGACCTGGAGTCAGTGAGATAGTCTGTGGTTCTTGATCGAAATGTAGGTACAAAAGTGTGCAGTGCAGTGTCCGAGGCAATCACTATTAATTCAGAAAGGCTAAACTGTCGGGGAATAATTTTTCTGTAGAATAAATAGCATTTCCTGCCATTCATTTTTTTTGGGTCAGCGCTTCTGACGTCTAGTGATTTACATATTGACCTTCATGCAGTCCAAGTCCTACATCTTCATAAATTATCCCACAGAAAACTTGCAGGCAATATCTCACTTATTAGACAAGCAATGAAATTCCATCCACCACACAGTGAATAAGTCAGGAGTGTCTTTTCCGTCTAGAACAGGGTTTTATTGCCCTCTAACATTTCTTCTCAATGGCTTTGTTAGATCCTGAGCTGACTTACATGCCTCTTGCTTGTCATAATGTACCAGGATTTTTCCATTTACTGCTGGTTTAAAATTAATTGCTTTATCTTCCTTACGCGTGACAGTCCTATTGTGCAAATTGTTTCTCGAGTTAAATGGAAATATTACTTTCACGTTTTGGTTTCTAGGTGAATTAAATAAAGGTAATACAGCTGTTTGTGAGGAGGTTGATGCTGCAAGAAAGATGCAGTCTTTCTATAGAGTATAAAATCCAGCAGAAATTCAAATGAGGTTTGAAAAAACCTTGCTTATAAAATCATGCAGTGATCAAAAAGAATCTTAATTTCTGTTTTCTTGTGATAATCATTTCAATTCAGATGAAGTGGTCAGTGAGCCAAGTAAAAGCAGCATTGAGCAGAAGTCAAGCAAAGATTCAGTGTTAGTCATCTTACCATTTAGTGAAGAGAGTGTGGAAACTAGTGAAGACAATATGGAGACCAGCGATGAGTATAGCCAAGAAGGAGAGGAAATACGTGTTTCTGAGAGTGAAGATAGTCAGGAAGACACCGGGGAATATGGTACGGTATTCAAAACCAAAAGAAGAGGGTGAAAAATGGGAGGGGATGATTGTGGAGAAGGGCGCCAGTCAGCAAATGAGCTCTAAATACTTGGGTCAGATCAGCACTTCAGGTCAACGGTCACTGACACCTGAGAAGCTGTGACCACTTACAGTTACTGGGGATTTGCACTTATATCCAACGAGTCACCAGGAAACCCAACATCCTATCTTGTGTTTTAGAAGTGCTGTCTTTAATGGCCCTGAATAGTCAGAACCTCAGCTGTGCCCTTGGGTGCGTAAGTGACTCAGTCCTGGCCCTGGGAGGAAATGCTGTCAGCTCAGCTGACTCTTCTACTGCAGCCGTCAGGCAGTTTGGGAGGATCATTCTTCAAGACTGGCTGTTAATGGGCAAGACCTGGAGTCAGTGAGATAGTCTGTGGTTCTTGATCGAAATGTAGGTACAAAAGTGTGCAGTGCAGTGTCCGAGGCAATCACTATTAATTCAGAAAGGCTAAACTGTCCTGGAATAATATTTCTGTAGAATAAATAGCATTTCCTGCCATTCAGATTTTTTGGGTCAGCGCTTCTGACGTCTAGTGTTTTACATATTGACCTTCATGCAGTCCAAGTCCTACATCTTCATAAATTATCCCACAGAAAACTTGCAGGCAATTTCTCACTTATTAGACAAGCAATGAAATTCCATCCACCACACAGTGAATAAGTCAGGAGTGTCTTTTCCGTCTAGAACAGGGTTTTATTGCCCTCTAACATTTCTTCTCAATGGCTTTGTTAGATCCTGAGCTGACTTACATGCCTCTTGCTTGTCATAATGTACCAGGATTTTTCCATTTACTGCTGGTTTAAAATTAATTGCTTTATCTTCCTTACGCTTGACAGTCCTAGAGTGAAAACTGTCTCTCGAGTTAAATGGAAACATTACTTTCACGTTTTGGTTTCTAGGTGAATTAAATAAAGGTAATACAGCTGTTTGTGAGGAGGTTGATGCTGCAAGAAAGATATGCAGTTTTCCTATAAATTATAAAATCCAACAGAAATTCAAATGGGGCTTGAAAAAACCTTGCTTATAAAATCACTGCAGTGATCAAAAAGAATCTTAATTTCTGTTTTCTTGTGATAATCATTTCAATTCAGATGAAGTGGTCAGTGAGCCAAGTAAAAGCAGCATTGAGCAGATATCACGCAAAGATTCACTGTTAGTCATCTTACCATGTCATGAAGAAAGTGTGGAAACTAGTGAGGACAAAATGGAGACCAGACACGAGTACAGCCAAGAAGAAGAGCAAACATGTGTTTATGAGAGTGAAGATAGTCAGGAAGACACTGGGGAATATGGTATGGTATTCAAAAAGAAAGGTTTATTTTATAGCAAATAATAGATTGACAAGAAATTGTGTGTAGAGCAATTAAAGAAAAAAGTAATACCCTTTTTCAGATAAAATGAGCATGCTAAAAAAATATTGTAGGATAACAGCAGTCACGAAGGACTTGGCTTCTTCTAGGAGCGCAAAAGAGTTGTTGCAATGATTAAGATTCTAATTAAAAATGTGAGGACATCTACAGTCTTAAAAGAAATGCAAGATGCTTACAATTTCTGCTACTCCCGTCCTCCAAAAGGCTGAGCTCTGAAAGCCTTGAGAGACACTCAGAGACATCAGTGTGCCCAGGTGGCCCAAAAGGCCAATGGCATCTTGGCTTGTATCAGGAACGGCGTGACCAGCAGGTCCAGGGAGGTTATTCTCCCCCTGTACTCGGCACTGGTGAGACTGCACCTTGAGTACTGTGTTCAGTTCTGGGCCTCTCACCACAAGAAGGATGTTGTGGCTCTGGAGCGAGTCCAGAGAAGGGCAACAAAGCTGGTGAAGGGGCTGGAGAATAAATCTTATGAGGAGCGGCTGAGAGAGCTGGGGTTCTTCAGCCTGGAGAGGAGGAGGCTGAAGTGAGACCTTATTACTCTCTAACTACCTGAAGGGAGGTTGTGGAGAGGAGGGAGCTGGCCTCTTCTCCCAAGTGACAGGGGACAGGATGAGAGGGAATGGCCTCAAGCTCCGCCAGGGGAGATTTAGGCTTGAGATTAGGAAAAAGTTCTTCACGGAGAGGGTGGTTAGGCATTGGAACGGTCTGCCAAGGGAGGTGGTTGAGTCACGGTCCCTGGAGGTGTTTAAGGTTAGGGTAGACGAGGTGCTTAGGAGCATGATTTAGGGATTGGTGGGAATGGTTGGACTCGACGATCCAGTGGGTCTCTTCCAACCTGGTCATTCTGTGATTCTGTGATTCTGTGACTGAAGAGCTTGGTCCTTTACCGTGACTGTAGTTCCTTCTTGGGCCTCCCAGCTTTCTTCAGATGGATTTCTCTGCAGGGCTAAGCATTCTCATCACCCATCCAGCCTGTGTTTGGTTGGGATTGTTGTGGCAGTGTTTCAGCTTTGCTCTAGTAAGACCCATCATGCTCTGCTTGTTGCACGTTATCTCCTAACCAGTGCTGTCATTAGCAGCGCAAAACTAATTTATCAGAGAAAACGGTATATGCTGAAGCAAAAGGTGTGAAATTCTTCTCTGGGGTTGTTCAGTTGCAGGCTGAGTCTGGGCATATCACAGCTGGTGGTGTGACAGATCTGTCAGAAGTATGGGAATACCTGGGATGGGGTCCTGCTGCGCATTTTCTGATCTTGCTGTGCTCTTTGTGTCAGGGAGATATTGCTGATCACAAGAGAGAGAATTATTGTGAGCAGTATTTGTCATCTTTTCCTGAACTCTGTGTTTTGATAGACTGTCAATTCCCTTTTGTCAAATGTCGTGCAGGCAGTGCGCTGCAAAGAATGGAAACTGCCAGCTGCTCAGACTTCAGGCCTGTAGTCAGGTCAGAGTGAAATAGGTGCCCCACACCTAGCAAAGCATTTGATATTTCAGCAAGTCATAGAAAGTGCTGTAGGCATCTCTGCGTGAAGCAGCCAAGGAGTGTCCTGGAATGGAAAGCTTCTTGTCTTCTCTGCAGAGCTGGAACGTTAGAACGATTCAAGCAGGTTATGTGCTATTACATAGAGACCTTTGTCAGAATCTTGGATCCCAGGAGGAACCTTTTAAGGCTCTCCTGGGACCTTCCCTGCTAAGCTTTCATGGTCCCTTGCAGTGCAGATCTTCGTGCTTCACCCAGGTGAAATGCGACAGCAAGGAGTGAGGCTATCACTATCCTTTGAGACCTACGGTACAGGCAAAAAGTTTGTTCTGAGCAAGTGCCTCTTGTACTATAGACTGAAATGGTCTTTTAAAAGTTTTCTCACAAGTCTATTCAGAGCTGTGCAGGTGCAGAGTATTGATGGGGTAGAAAAGATGGGTGTAAACATAAAGCATGAGGAACCACAGAAGGAAGAAAGAAATGAAAACAAAAATGAAAAAAAAAAAGAATAATAACGTATAAAAGGCTGAGGAGCAAGACAGTATCAATGGTATAGAAAAAAGCAACCTCCTAGGAAAAAGGTGAGAAAGCACAGGATGTGCACTGGTAAGAGAGAGGCAGGGATTTGGGAAGAGAAGAGTGCAAGGTTGTGACAGGGCAGATAAGTCTTCTCACTGCAAGCCAGTGGGAACAAGACGTCTCCTGTTCTTGGACCTTTCAGTGCCCTGTCTAACTCTGAAGCAGCAGAGAGATTAAATCCCATCTATACAGCTCCATGTATAAAAAAAAATCAGTCTCTTAAGAATCGATAGCCATTTTTTCTTAATAAATTACCAGAGGGAACATCCTGCCACATGCAAGGATGCATAATTTCACTACATTGTGCCCAGAAATTACAATGATCCATAGAACTGTAGAACTGTAGAATCACAGAATGGTTTGG
This sequence comes from Clamator glandarius, assembly GCA_033459285.1. Classification (NCBI taxonomy): domain Eukaryota; kingdom Metazoa; phylum Chordata; class Aves; order Cuculiformes; family Cuculidae; genus Clamator; species Clamator glandarius. The sequence continues at coordinate 5,695,855 of JAUNZM010000039.1, forward strand.
GTTGGAAAGGATCTTAAAGATCCAAAGGGATTGGACAGTGTACATAGCTGGAATACTGCTCATAAAGAGGCTGTTTAGTATTACTAGGTTGAAAGCCATCCACTTAATCATCCAGCAAGTCATAAAGTAAAAATGGAAGTGGAAGCATAACCTTAGCAATCATTTCAAATGTCTGACTTGACTGCGAAGAACTGCAGACGTTGCATTTACAGAACAGAAAACACTTCCTCACTTATTTATTGATAAGCATAGGTCTTCTAGAAATATGTTAGTTTGGGGAACTGAGGGATCATCAGAACTATAGTTGGAAACGTCACATAGAATTTGTTGTTCATGTTTTTTAAGTGGTCATAGAACATTAATAATGTTATATCTAGAGAACAACATTGTTGCCTGTATGTTGAACCTCTCTCAGCTTGCCTGAGGAAAGCAATCTCATTGTTCTGTGAAAATGTGGAAGATTGCTGCTCTGTGCATGAATTTCACCTTGGAATTTTAATGGTTTTCTCCATTTGGTTGTAACCTATGTTAAACATTTTTCTTTACTGGTGAAGATTTACATGGCTTAAATTGAGTTTGCCCTCATATTAAATTTCTATATTTTAAATCAAGCTGAGGTAGCTGCGTGACTTCTCCCCTTTTGCTTTTTATTGGTTTCTTTCATGCTTCCTCTGTTGTAATTTTGTGTTAGGTTTTGAAGATTACAAGCCAATCCAAGAGGAACTAGCAAAGGTGATTGGAAATGTGAATTCTGAACCTGAACCTAGTGATCCCCATGCAGATGAGGAAGAAGAGAACATAACAAATGCAGAGTGTGGTGCCAAAGAAGGTGAGATTGGCTGTTGATCAGGAATGTGGATTAAATCTTATTCCCCTGAAGTCTTTTTGTAGAAGTATTTGTCCTTTCCTTTTCCTTTCGTGGCTATCAAACACTCCTTGTGCTCTTCTCTTTCCTAACTTGTATAAAATTGGGTGATCACTAGCTAGGTTCTGTAGTCACGTATAATTAATACTTTCTTTGGTAGTTATAGTGGTCCTAGGTTAGGAATCCAGGCCATGAAAGAACTGGCTACCACTCAAGACAACAGCCGCAGAAAGCAGGAGTCTAGTGAGTTTCTCTTTGCTTCCAGGTATTGCGAAGACAGGTAGGATGGGACTGTTTGCATAAGATGAGAATGTAAGACTAGGAATGAAGCTGCACTGCAGACTTGATCTCCATGCTGTTTGTCTCCCAAACTCACCTCCCTGTTGGCAGTTGGCATAATTGACAACTGGGAAATCTCACACACAGCAAAGTAAATTTACTTTGGCTAATGGTTATAAATGGTTATGCCACACACAGCACAGCCTTTGATTTCTTTTAGACAAAGTAAACAAAGCATGTCTTTTTACAGGGACTTGCAAAATCTGTTGCATTAGACTCAGTCCAATAGTAGCAGCTGGACAATTTGGACGCTGTGCTTTTGTGTATATGCCATGTGTCTGAAGGAGTTGCCCAAACGCTTCTTAGATATTGTCAGCCTTGGTGCCGTGACTGCTTCCCTGGGGATCTGATCCAGTGCTCCACCACCCTCTTGATGAAGAACTTTTTCCTAATGTCCAACCTAACCACCTCCTGGTGCACCTTCCTGCCGCTCCCTCAGCATTCCTTCTTTTTGCAGTGGGTAGAAAGTTAGGCCTTCACATTCCCTTGACGACAACATTTCCGCCACTTCTTTCAATAGAAATGCTCAAACAATCCAATGGCATAAGAGATTTTGAGAAAAGAAATAGCAGAAACATTGTAACCTGATGAAACCTTGTACCTAACTGCAAATCTGAAGGTTCCCAGCAAGCGAATGAAGCCAACTCTATGGAAGGCTCATGGAGTGTGGTGAGCATCGGCAGCTGCCGCACACATGCCAGCAGGCACTGAGATCTGGAAGCGCCAGGCAGAAATCAGAGACAAATCGGGGAAGACATTGATCCTTGCTCCTTTCAGTGGCACAAGACTTCTCATTTTCTGAAGCAGAGGAACCTTCCACATTTGTGTCAGGCAGTGGTACCTCAGTACAGACTGCAGGGTGCCTGCTCAGGGACAGACCCTGGAGCACCCAGTTCAGTGGAGGCATTGCTGTTAAATTCCCAGGGGGCGGGAATTATTTCCCTCAATGTAATCACAGAATCCACGGGAAGCAATTATCCACTTTGCATGAACAGCTGAGTAGTATTCTTCCTGTGTGTGCGTGTTTTACAAGAGCAATTTACCACCTATTCCTCAATTTTTGAATGTTGCTGTCAATCTTAGAGCTATTACATACACACACCTGAGCTTCCCACTAGGCAGGTGAAGGCGGGAGGGAGGGAGAGTAGACAAGGCAGGCCGAACTGTTAGACTTGATAGCTGGTCATGCATCAACATTTTTCCTCAAATTAGTTATGCCAGATGCCAGAATGGCAGCAGTAGAAACACAGAGCACAGAAGGGTTGGCAGAAGGAACAAGAACACTCGCTGTGCAGAAGGCAGCAGAACAAGTGGTACAAGAAGGGCACATGATAGACGAGAGAGAAGCACTTGAGAAGGAAGATTTTGTTGCTGAGGGAGGAGATGTTTGCACTGAAGAGGAAGGAGAAGAAATGGCACGGATGGGAGATTTTCTTCCCAAGGAAGACACAGTAGCTGTGATGCTGGTGGAGGGTCAGCTTGCGGTGGAGGAATCTGCTCCTGAGGACAGCACCATGGCAGAAGAAGATCCCAAAGGAATGGGGACAGGGAAGGGAATGGAGTCTGGTGTAGAGGTGGCATGTGGGGAGCAGGAAGATTTGATGGAGGGGACGGAGAGTGAGGCAGCACTGGGAGTGCAGACACCTGTGGAAAAGGAGCTGGCAGGGGCACTGCTACACAGGGAGGCAGATGGAGTGGTGTCTGAGAGGGCAGAGGTGGCTGTGGAAGTCTCTGAGGAAAAAGAGGCTGCAGAAGAGGTCTCTGGGACAGGGGCAGATGAGGATGGGTCACAGGAGGGGACAGAGCAGGTGGGAGTGAAAGCTGAGGGGGAGCAGCCAGGCCTCTGTGGAAACACGGGAGAAAGAGAAGGAAGGGGTGTCTTGGAGAGTACATGGAGCGCTGAAGTCAAGGTGCAGAGGAAGGACAGTCCTGTTGGAGAGAGACCTGATGCTCCAGGAGCCACTGATGTGGGTGAAAGAAGCCATGATCCCTGGGAGGTGAGTCCTGCATGTGTTGACCGCTGTGCCCTGTACCTGCTCCAGTCCCCAGACTGGTCCCTGCTAGAAGCAGAGGGTGCATCACTTCATCCTGTTTCTTACACTTTCCTTAAGTATCTGCTGCTGGAAGCAGGGTGAGGGATGGTAAATCCTTCTCAGTGTTAGCTTCTGCATTCTTTCCTGTTTCTGAAATTTCATTGCAAATGCCTTTGCCCTGCTGCTAAGGCTTCTGGCCCCTCAGTTGTCTTACCCTTGTCCATGTGGTGCAGCTCTGATCCCCCCACATACCACTCAACTGCCCGCGCTGGTGGCAGTGGCTGAGCCTCCCTAGCATTGCTGGCTGGAATGCTCCAGGTCAGTGGCAGCACTCCACTTCTCTGGTCACTCTGGCATATGTTTCTGTTACAGCGGTATCTCAGTACCTCAAAGTTTATCGCATTTTCTGTAAAGCTAATGTTTTTCTCACCGTTTCCTGGGACGTTGCAAACCCAGATGCAGTAGTTGTGCCCTCTGCTCAGTCTCAGGATGGGGAAGAAACTTTCCTCTAAGCTACTCCTGCAGCTTCTTCAGTGTTGTTTCCGGAAACATTGACACAAACTGCTGTAGATTTGTGCTGGTTGGGATGTTCACTCTTCCTTTATTTATTCCACGGGTACCACAACCACCTGTCATGTTTTACTCACGCAGCTTCTCAGTGTTCAGTGGACAACTGAAATAAACCTGTACACGCCAGCCGGGAAACAGCACTCCTTTGTAATTGGGAAGGCAATAACTGAAAGGATTGTTCCACAGCTGCTGTGCTTGTTTTTCACAAAACACTGATAGATACTGTTCTGACTAAACCTCTCCTCCTCCCCTAGGCAGTACTGGTGGGAGGGAGGGCAGCGGGCAAATGTTCTTTATGTTTCTACAGGACAAGAAGTGTGTCTGTGCAGAGTTGCCCATGTTTTTGCCTGTGTCAGTATACTGACTGCATTTGCCTGTGTGCCCTTTCCCTTTCTGAGCTGCAGAATCTTCACTGTGTCTTCAGTGCTGTGTATGGGGCCCTGGTGCACATTAATGCTTTGATTCTGACGAGAGCATCTGGGGTGCTCAGCAGAGATGTGGAATGGCAGGATCACAGGGAATAGTAGCCTCACACTGGGTTTTTTAACATGAGGGGCTGTCTCCACCCCGTGTCACAGCAAGTGAGCCCTGCTTGGGTACTACGTGTGCCAGGCGGGTCTGCACAGGGGGCTTCTTGCTCCGTGGGGATCCTGGTTTCTCACTGGCCATACTGTGTGGCATTTTTGGGACTCTGAAATGTTATTGGAAATTATTAAATCAGAACAATTCTAATAAGTCTTTTGAAATGAATAAAGCCTGGCTTTTTGGTTTTGGTGGCGTCAGTCCCTTGGGCCTGTTGAATCTGTGGCATAACTACAGCTGTTTCAGCCCAGTGCTGGTGGTAGGTCAGTTCTGGCTGTGGCTCCCTGCTGCCAGCATCTCCCTTCCAGCTCTGCTGCACCTCAGAGGGCTCTCTGAGAGGCTGCCAGGCCGTGGTGTCCAGGGCTGTGTACACAGCAGCTGGGCAGGCATCGCTCCGTGGGCTGCAGGATGTTCGGCAATAACAGAGCTGTGCTGTTTTTTAGATCTGTTACCTACAGAACCTACATTCTGTCCTAGAGACAAACACAAACCTCTGAGCACCTGGAGATTACCAGCACCCTGTGTTTCTGTGGAATATAACTTTTAATTGTGGCTAGCTTCAACTTTCATCTCCTGTGAAAGTAGCTCAGGACTTGTTTAAATCATGGTGTGTCAGCCATGGCAGCTCTCCCTCCCAATTCAGCTTTGTGGCCTCACTGCTCTGTGTGCAATGAGCTCACCGTAGCCGTGGAATGACTGAATTTTAAGTGGAAATCACTGACATCCCTGTGCCTGCCAGTGCCTGAGATTTCAAACAGTGCAGCCTTGACTGGAAAGAGAAGGATTAGTGTATGAGGAAGATTTTGAAACAGATGAAGAAGACAATGATGAGGAACAAACTAGTGATCAGATGAGTGGAATGTCAAAGTCATTCTCAGATGATGAAAACCTGGACTTAGGGAGAATGGTAACTTATCAGAGAAGGCACCGCGGGCCTCTGACAATGAAAAAGATGAGAGTGATGCATATTCTAAGAGTGCCTCAGAGGACGATAAACAAGGTTAGTTTTTTCATAATGAACCTTAGAGAAGTTGAACTAATGCATATTTTACATTTTGAGCATGTCCAGTACAGATGTTGAGTCTGTGTAGGAAACTCATGCAATTCCTACTGAACTGGTAAAAGATGGACATTTTATCTGCTCTTGTTAATTCTGCCATCTGTCACTGAAATGCAGCCAAACCCACTGGCGACGTAAGCATGTGCCAGTCCGCAGCAGGCATTGCTGAACTATTTAGTTGTAGAAATGGAGAAGGGAGCCAGTCAGCAAATGAGCTCTAAATACTTGGGGCAGATCAGTACTCCAGGTCAACGGTCACTGACACCTGAGAAGCTGTGACCACTTACAGTTCCTGAGGATTTGCACTTACATCCAATGAGTCACCAGGAAACCCAACATCCTATCTTGTATTTTAGAAGTGCTGTCTTTAAAGGCCCTGAATAGTCAGAACCTCAGCTGTGCCCTTGGGTGCGTAAGTGACTCAGTCCTGGCCCTGGGAGGAAATGCTGTCAGCTCAGCTGACTCTTCTACTGCAGCCGTCAGGCAGTTTGGGAGGATCATTCTTCAAGACTGGCTGTTAATGGGCAAGACCTGGAGTCAGTGAGATAGTCTGTGGTTCTTGATCGAAATGTAGGTACAAAAGTGTGCAGTGCAGTGTCCGAGGCAATCACTATTAATTCAGAAAGGCTAAACTGTCGGGGAATAATTTTTCTGTAGAATAAATAGCATTTCCTGCCATTCAGATTTTTTGGGTCAGCGCTTCTGACGTCTAGTGTTTTACATATTGACCTTCATGGAGTCCAAGTCCTACATCTTCATAAGTTAACCCTCAGAAAACTTGCAGAAACACATTACTGTTAAGGCTGAGCATAGATAAAGACAATCTAACTCAGTTTAAACCCGAAAAATGAGGCTTGGCGGGTGGTGGATGGGGGAATGGGGAATAAGTAAACCTTCTGCGCACTTTCAAGAAGAAATTAAGAGGATGACAGGTATACTTGAGTTGCTGAGAAGGCGCTGACAGAATCAGATGTCTTAAAATAACTCATGTCTAGTTCTGTTACAGTCTCAGATAATAATTAATTGTAAATGTTTCTTTAGTAAAAAATCTACTAAGTGCCTTCTGATAAGTGCATCACTACTGACTAAGACAAAATTGCCACCATGGTTTCCTAATTGACTTTACAGGTTTAGTGAACCCATGATTAGTCTCTCATTCTTTCCAAGCAAAATTTTTTCAAGTCAAAACAAATGTATTTTGGAGTCATATCAATAGCTAAGTAAAATCCTTGGTTTGCCCGACACTTTAAAAATGATGTGAGTATGGAATATGCAGGGAACTGTAAGATTGCAACCATGAGATTGTGACAAGAACGGTCTAATTTTTTTAACCGTATCCTGTTTTCTCAGGATTATTTTCAGCCATTGTCTGTCCTCATTGCGGTTTTTGTCTGCATAATGGTGTTTCAGAACGTTAAAATCAGATCCTGTGATACTGTAACTGCATGTGGATAGGAGGGGCAAACACAGTTTGCCTAATTTTGATTCCACTCTAACAAGGTTTTGGAGGCACGAACCAGACACTACTGGATTCATCTTTTGCCTAGCAGACACTGTGAATAGAAGACAAATGCAAATCAGATTAAGATAACACTGAAAAGCACTCTATGTTTTTCTGCCAAAGATAATGCAAGTGATGTACGACCTAGTGGCAAAATCTCATCTTACCAAGGTAAAAGGGATTTATTCCACTAGTTTAATTGGGTCAGGATTATACAAAGAAAGGGAGAAACACAGCATGCCTCTGTATACTTCCATAATACTTTATAAAGTTTGTTTGTGTCACTATTGTTTGGGCTCTCCTTTCACTGTCAATGGGCTTTTTCTTAATCTAAAAATATATACCTGTTAAAAGGTACTTTACAATGGCAGAACTGAACAATGATGATGCCTTCTTCTCAAAAATGAGTAAAACAAAAAAGGGTTTGGATTCTCCCCAAAACTCTGAACTTGGTGATGCTTTCCATCTCTATTGTGTGATATCCTTGAAATTCCAAGTATTTTCTGGTTTGACTGGTTGGTCATATTCTGCCTTTCCTCTGGGTCAGAGTAACTATAAGCCATGAGAGGAATCAACGACAATCTACCTACAAAAATATTCTATCCATTTGTTCTTGTTTATAGATCAGGGCAACAGCAGTAAACTGCAGAATACCAGTAAACACCTCCTGTATTTGATACCTGGATGTTCATAATCATAACATGCCATTTCCTTGTGCAAGTGTCATCTTTGCATTGTTTTTCCATGTGGGATGCGTTGGTTCAGTTTCTAAATCTAGTTTCATTCCTGTAATCCCCAGACATCTATACCCCTGTCTTTCCCCACAAGACTCTACCCAAAGCACACATGCCGATGCTTCTACAGACGCAAACTGAATGTTATCTGTGGAAAATAGCTTAAGAGGATCTTCAGATTTCAGAGAGTTTCCTCTTGCTCCCTGGGCCTTGCAAAACATATTTTAAATGGAAGATTGCTCACCAGGTAAGTGTCAATGTCCTCTTTTGCATGCAGACTGTGCCTAAAGCACAGAAAGATGCCTTTGCACTCAAGCCTTGTGCAAGAGTACGTGGGATACATAGCACAAAAATAGAGAACTGAGCCACAGTTCTCAGGAAAACAGGATGGGATTGGTCTGGAAACCATTCATGGCTTTCTAACTTGATGACAGACCCAGTCATCTCACCTACAACTCAAGCAACGAACACATCAGCACATCTGCTGAAAAACTTGCATCACATCAGTCCGCAAAACAAACCAGTGACAACAAAGGCAGATCAAACAAATAATCCATTGCACTGATATGCAGAAACACTCTTTCTTTGCTTTTGTAAGCACAATCGTGCCGAGACGACACAGTGTTTATGAATTACAGTTCCTGTGCCTTCTGTGCGCATGTATTTGTGCTCCACATTTATACAGTCTCAGCTTGTTTGTTAATCCCAACTGTTCCTTAAACTGTCTACAAACCTGAACGATACCTGCAGTGTGGCCTGAGCCTTAATAATATAATGATCTGCTAATAAAATTAATTATCAACCCGATGCCTAATTGCTATATTTGAAGTATATGCAAACTTCCTTCAGCAAGGAAGTAAAGTCTATGGTTAATAAATATTAAATTTTACTTTCCCCAGTTACTTCTCAGAACCACCGTTCTTTATGTCTTTTTCACCTGGTCTATTTTACAGGTGATCATTGAGCATATTCAGTAGATTTGCTTGTTAACTAGAAGATACGCTGCAGGGTTTGGCTCTATAGGAGTGCATGATGCGGACCTCAACAAGCATTATGTTTGACTCGAGGATTTGAAGTCATTTACTTGAGACCCCACCTGTTTTAATAGATCTTCTAGTTGATAAATTAAGTAGTGACTTTGATTCGATACCTATAAAATGTTTATTAAAGTTCATCAAATAGAAATTTGATGGATATATTAGTATAGAGCATATCCTTATATAGTTAGGTACTGTACTAGATTCAGTAGAAAACACAAAATTGCTTTTAACGAGGTACCTACTTTTATTTCAATGGTCAACATCTAGTTGTTATTATAATCAAATTCTATACTCGTATATTCTTTTCAACACTTAATTATTTCAATGAACTTCACCAGAATGGCTTCCTAGATGTCTAAGCCAGCACAGGGGTGACTGTAAACTAGAAAAGAAAGGTCAGTGGTTCATAATTACAGTTAGTGTTCTGCAGATAAAATGCAAAATTTTCATAAAGAAAATCCTTCACCTTGAAATACATTCTTTGAGAAAAAATGGGATTTGTATTTAATTGAATAGTCATAATCTCATCATATATCATAAATTCAGGACTTATACATAGACTATAAGACATACAACACCCTCAAAGCTGCTTTTTGCAGAATTATATATAATTCAGATGTGCACATTCAGTATCTTTTTGTGTGTGTGTGTGAATATATCTTTTACAAGCAGTAGTTGGAGGTAGCACAGAAGATGAGGAACTAGTTGTGAATCATGACTGTTACATCTGAAAAGTCACCTGTGTACATAAAAAGTATGTAAAACTACCTTGTACAAAGTCTCAGCTTACCTCTCCATGGAAGGGGGAAAATCACTCTTACTTAGGCCACTGAGAGGACCACAAACATTAAGAACAGCCTAGATCAAATGTGAGCATTTGGGAAAACTGCATCCCCATGTTTGTGGGCACCAACCCAATCTTTGGAAATATGTTCTATAATAGGATTCAAATAAATTGTTGGTGCTCTGGAGGTAAGGAAGGACTCATCACTCCAGTGGAGGACAAGGAAAGAGCCCTTCCCTAGGCACAGTGTCTCAGCAGAGAAAGAAGGGACATAAAATGCTTGTCTCTAAAGCTGCACCAAGCCCAAAAAGTCAGGATAAGGGGACCTTGTAATTCAGTCGATGCAATATATTTAAAAGAAACGAGGAGAGAGGCACGGGGAGAAACGGTACTCCTATAAAAATTTTTAATGCCTTTTGTTTTATTTGTGATGCTCCAAGTGAGCTTTAACTACTCTTGAGTCTTCTTTGTCTACTTAGACCACAATATGAACAGAGTAAACTGGCTAATTCGGAATTAACTGCAGCTGACATCAGAAACAGTAACCTTACAGAAAGTTTTGGTAACGCAGGTGATGCTGTACTGGAACTGCTCCCAGGAATGTACGTTTTGATCTTCAGTTAAGTGGCCATGAAATAAGGACCAGTGAAAAAGGAACACAAACCTGAAAATGTACATCCAATGTAGCTACTTCTCTAGTTCAGAGAAATTTAGGTATTAACTCATTGAGTATCTTACCTGGTTTCAGGTGAGCAAATGGAATTTCACCTGTCAATAGCTCCCAGAGGCACAAAGCGTAGCCGAAAACATCGGCTTTTATAGTGTACCTGGTACACTGGGTGAACACCTCAGGGGCCATCCAGCGTAGGTTCTGCATGTCCGGAAACATCAAGAATACATTAACAGTGTTTTCTTCCTCACTTATGCGCATTTTCCTGCATTAGTTTATTTGTTTTCTCTTCTTTTCCTATTCCCTTGCCTCCGTGGCACCATAAAATAACTGGTAAAGTTGCCAGGAAACTTTTCCCTTAGCTTGCAAATTCTAGGCAGTGTATTATTGGACATTATACATAACAACATTAGTATGGTAGCTGTCTCAGCCCTGCAAAGCCCGCCTGACCAGACTGTAAGCGTGAGAGCAATGCTAGAACAAAATCAGAACACCCAGCTTCAAGGTCTGGAGACCATGCCATCAGGACCAAGCGTGCCTTCTAACACCAATTAATTAACACTCCTGCTAGCAGAGGGAAAAAATTGACAACAACTGCACTGGGCTGGTACCTTTTCTCTTGGATCGCATTGCTTTCTGCAGAAACCCCATTCTGAGGCTGCTTCACAACCAACCAGCCTCTCACTGGAGTGATGAGTTCAAGGTGTTTTTTGCAGATTCCTTTTACCTCATTAACTTAATTTACATCCTTTACAAGACAGCCCTTCCCACTGAGAGGTCATCAAACCCTGCAGGACCCACGCCTGCAGCAGCAGTAGTCACTCCTCACGCAGTGAGTGTGTGTTATAATTTGTTAGGAGATTGACCAACCCTGGTTTAGCATCACCCACCCTATTCCACAGCAAGTTATTAAGATGAGGCAAACTGGCATGACCACGGAGAGAAAACACAGGATCCATTTGGACTAAAACTTATGAAGACACCGGTACTGTCTTGCAAAGCTGACTCTCTGTGAGTGATAGGCTTGTAATGGAGAAAATAACTCTGAAAGAGAATCGGTGTCAAACAACCAATTCCCTACCAGAAATAGGAGCCACATGCCAGCACACTGTGTATGAGGATGAGGGGCAATAGAGCTCCAAAGACAATTTTAAAAATTATTATTTTCTCTTGCATATACTATATATTCACTCATGTCTTCTATTGAAAAGGCTTAAAGGAAAAGAAAAACTCACAGAGAAACATTACAAGAGATGACATGCTATACTCCTAAACTGACTTGGCTGTATGTTTTATACTAATTATGTAGAACAAAACAAGAAACAAACCCCAGGTTGTTGTGTCATATTGTCTTCATCCAGGGATTGCAAAAATCTAGATTCTGAAACACACAGAACAACAAAAAGATTACTGTCAAGCCAATACTGATACCCTCCTCATTATACATAAATCGTGATAAAAAGTTTGTTGGTTTTCTTTTTTTTTAGTATCTCTGGTGTTTGGAAAGTGCAGATGAACTGTGATAGCTCTTTTTCAACATGAGTGTGTACAGACAATGGAGATTCTGAAACTTGTCTGGAAATGATCTGAAGAGTCCATATAGAATGGATCACTGGAAAACATAAGAAATCCATATAAGCTGGGGAAAAAAATAATGATGCAATGTGGAGTCCTATTCAATTGAATGGCCACACTTATTGATGCAAATGTTACTTTCAAGAGGCAAAGGTACCTTATTTCTTAAATATCTCAATTTGTTTATGACAAGAAGACACGTCATCCATACTGTAGCTTACTGTAGCATTTAGGCTGAAAACTTCTCCTTGCTCGCACTAATGGAGATTGGTCTCTTGCTATTGCTGGAGATAGGATTTCAGTCCTGTCCTCCGTTCTTACTCAGCTCCTACAATGTCGGTTTCATCACATCTTTGAGACCTCATAGAGTACAACTGATGATGCGTGCCAAGTCGCTCTGGGCCTGAGCTGATTCTCAGCTAAAGTGCTAGACTTGCATCTGCTTCAAGAGTCAGGAACACTTAGAGAATTTTTAACGTTTCCTCTTATTGTCAGAGAAATGCACATTTTTTTGTCATTACTTGTTGGAAACAACTGCCCTGTGGAGGGCTGAGCCTGCACTGCGCAGGTCTGTGGCTGGAGCTGTGGGTTGTCTAAGCAGAATTTTGCAGACAGGAATGGGAAAAGCTGGAGTTATCATGTCAAGGCTGCAGAGCTGCCCTGTGCCTGTTCCCTGCCCCTGCTCATCCTGACTCCAGCTGCTACAGCTGGAACTGCCTGTGCACCATGGGATATGGCCTGGATGTCAGGTGCCCTGCAGCTGGAGTGAGGCTCATGCTCGTGGCTTCTAACTGAACCGCAGACAGCAAGAAATCACAGGGAAATGGGAAATTCATGCCTGACACATTTGTTAGGTGTTTATTTCAATATGAAATCTTCATCTTTGCCCCAGATATGGTATCTAGAGTTAGGAAGGAAAACCCCTGTTTGGTCAGTCACATTTGGGGCAGTCTCTTGTCAGGACATCTAGAGATCAGAGAAATTATTTACCAAATATAATTACTTGTATGAACACCTGCAGAAGTGTTTTGGTTTCAGGGAAATCTTTGAAACCATAGCAAGTGCAGGCCTTGGTGAATGTAAAGGACTGAATAACCAGAATTTCACCTCAGATTGTCAGCACAGGTATTTGGAGGCTTAAAGTTAAACCTGATGGATTTATCCTAAAACTACTCGAACCAAAAAGGTGAGTCATGGATTTGTGTGGTGGTTTAAACCTGTTTCTTGAAGGTAATGTGAAGAAAACTCAGCTTTTTTTACATATGATTTGTCCAAGACAGTGAGGGATATGGATAACATCTGAGAGGAAATCTAACCCTACATATGTGTCCATTCTATTAATTGAAGGATTTAAAAAAATAAGCTTCCAAGCATGAACAAAACAACTACAAAAACACTGCCACACAAGACTGTAAATATTTCTTATCCCTTTTATATCATGCTCATCTCTCCTGCACTGCCGCAGAGGGGCTTTCGTCCCCTCCTCTTCACTGCCCAGCCCTGGGGCTGCCACCAGCGTACAGGGGCCCTTTCGCCCTGTCACCCTTCTGGCTGCTGGAGCCCCTGGCTGAGCAGCGCTGGCTGTGCTGGAGGGTTGTCATCAGCGTCCTGGAGAGAGACAGCCTGACCTGATCCAAATACAATGCAGTTAAGGAAGAACAATTTCTTTGTGTTGACAGTTTTTACACTCAAAGTTGGTATTACAGGCACTTCCTTTTAATGATCCGATTCTCTAATGAGTCACTAAGTCATCACTTGCAGACGAGTTTTCTCAACTTCAAGGATGAACTTTTCTGTTCCTCTGAGGAATAGTGAGTCCTTGCTGACCAGTAACTTTAATATAGAGGCATTTTTGTCTGCGAAGCTTACTTGCTTTTTAACATTTGGTTTAGATTTGTTTAGTGTCATACTATCATAAATCAGCACATGTTCTCTGAATCCAAGTGTAGTTTCCTCAGGCATTGCACTACTTTCTTTGAAGCTGTGATTTTTTTTTTTTTCTGAAACGGCATTAATTTCTGCTGATGTTTTGCTTAATCCCAGCTAAGAAAACAATTGGCAAAATCTTTTGAAATGTCTAGATTTCTTCTCTAGGTTTGTCATCCCCTGTTAAAATATTAAGGTGAGAGAAGAGGTTTTTACAGGGAGGCTTATGGAACTAATTCAGTTAATGTTAGTGGTGAAAGAGCAAAGTCTCAGTGTCAATGAAGGAAGGAATATTCTTCTAATGGAAGTGAAGTAATGTGAGGAAGACATTGTCCGACACCAAGCTGGTCCCTGTGGAAGTGTATCTCTGGCGTTTTACATTAACCTCTCAGTAGAGAGGAGAGCGCTCCAAGTCCCAGATTCAGACTTGTAATATCAGCCTTTTTCAGGAATGAAAACATCTCTTTTAATGCCATATTTGGGATTGCTACTCAAGTGATAATTTAAACTTACAGGTGAGTAAATTTTCTAACATAGCATAAATATACACACCTCTACAAAGCTGTATTTTTCCCAGGAGGAACTAAGAAAGTGTTTGAATTTCTGATGGGGGTGGATAATACTAAGATATTATAGCTATTAGACATAGGTCTAAAGGAATGTGCTGGATGACTGAGTTAAGTCCTCATTTCTTTCAGGCTGTTTGTCATATAATTGGTTTGGTAAACTACTTGAGCTCCGTCTTCTACAGCAGGCAGATCACAGTGCTGTTTCTTCTGTGCAAATGTAAATGTGAGGTCCTACTGCTATTATACTGAGTCATTTAACTGTTCCTTGTTCATACAAACCTTACAGCCATTGCATCAAATGGATCGTTTTGCCAGGGAAAAAGATGGGAGTGTTTCTGGAGTTAAGTATTTCAAACTAATATTTTAGCAAGTGCTTTTGAAAGTAGTTGCTGGGGAAGAGAAGGGTTATGCAGACTTGGCTGCAGGAGTGCAGTAGCGTGGACCTTGCCTGCCAGTGCCTCAGGTTTGGCATCTGTCACAGCTGGAGGCTGTCTGGATGTCCCAGTGGGCAGATGCTGGCTTCCCTGGAGGTCACAGTTCCAACATGAGTAGGGAGCTGCATTCCCACCTGGTCTGAATTTAAAGGTTTAAGAATGATTAGCCTAGTGTGAGTGATGTGGGTAGGTAGTGTTTAACTGATTATTAAGGTAAAAGGTGCTGATGATTCCTGTTCCTTCTGGCAAAGTTATGGCAGGTAGGGAATCTGTGATTCTGCTTGGCAGCACTGTTAGAAAAAATAAAACGTCTCTTAAAGTGAAGGTACTAAATAGCAGTTAATGGTTAATATGATGATGTGTGTATGAAAACACACATTTCTTTATACACGGTATGTTTTAAAATCTGTAGTTCTTTTTAATTTGTCCTTTGCTCTGAGGGTGTTACAGGAACGAGAGGCTTATGGTTTACACTGACTCCTTTCTTGCTTCAAGCCGCCTCTGCGCTGGAGCTACTGCTCTGAGATGAAATTCAGAGGTGTTTCCTTGTCAATGCAGTTGCTGCTGTTCATAGGACAGGGCAGGGTTTGTTACGGGCTCCTGACCAGAAGGTGTCAGAGGAGTTCTTCTCTTTCTCTGACGCTGCAGGCTTCTCCCGGCAAAGCCGAGCACATTGAACCCGCAGGACTCAGACAGCTGTGTCACAGCATCACAGGATCACTAGGTTGGAAAAGACCCACGGGATCAAGTCCAGCCATTCCTATCAACCATTAAACCGTGCTCCTCAGCACTTCATCCACCCATCTTTAAATACCTCCAGGGAAGGTGACTGAACCACCTCCCTGGGCAGCTCCTGCCAGTGCCCAGTGAC
Source organism: Clamator glandarius (assembly GCA_033459285.1). Classification (NCBI taxonomy): domain Eukaryota; kingdom Metazoa; phylum Chordata; class Aves; order Cuculiformes; family Cuculidae; genus Clamator; species Clamator glandarius. The sequence continues at coordinate 5,711,408 of JAUNZM010000039.1, forward strand.
CCTTTCCATGAAAAATTCCTTTCTAATGTTCAGCCAGAACCTCCCCTGGTGGAGCTTGAGGCCATTGCGCCTTGTCCTGTCCCCTGTCACTTGGGAGAAGAGGCCAGTTCCCTCCTCTCTACAACCTCCTTTCAGGTAGTTTTAGAGAGCAATAAGGTCTCCCCTCAGCCTCCTCTTCTGCAGGCTGAACAACCCCAGTTCCCTCAGCTGCTCCTTGTAAGCCTTGTTTTCCGGCCCCTTCACCAGCTTCGTTGCCCTTCTCTGGACTCGCTCCAGAGCCGCAACATCCTTCTTGTAGCGAGGGGCCCAAAGAAGACACGCAATAGAGCATCTAAATTCTTGGTCTATATCTGATGTATGGTACAAATGGAAGGGGTTGTTTTCACTTTGGGACACGCAGCGTGAATAAAAATAACAGCATAGCACTGACCACAAGGTGCAGGGAGGAACAAGGAGCTGCAGGGGCTCTTTTGGAATGTGGGCAGGAGATGGGTGTGAGGGATGAGAGGGCAGTGTTGTCAGTGCTGTGGCAGACATGAACCTGGGCTGCGGCCGTGGGTGGAGGTGCAGCACTGTGCGATCTTGTCATGCTGAAGGTGAGGGGGTCGGGGTTTCCCCACAACTTAGTTCCAGTAGCCCAAACCCTGCATTTCAGTGCAAAGCCACTCTCACTGTGATCTGCCATGGGGAACAGTTGAAGGCGTCCACGGACGCTAGCAGAACACTCCTGTCACTGGAGGGGGCACCACTTTGGCTTGGGAACTGCTGCAGCTGAGCTTCTTGGAGACATTGCTTGTCACATTTCTGACTAATCCTCCAGCTGCGTCTGGTCTGTCACGGCGCCCATCTGGAGAGTCCGCCACCCTAGAGAGGCCTTGGTCCAGCTCTCCTTTTAGAACGTGCCAGCCCCTCCACAGAGCGGAGAGGATGGAGGAAAAGCGGATGGTGGTGCTCTCTGTGATGGGGCTGTGAGTGGTGGGAGAGGCCACACCGGCTCTCACTGCTGCGCTCACCTTTGCACAGACAGGCAGGGCTTGGGGTTCCACACTCGCCTTGTGTATCTGTGCGTGCCACACGTAGTCATGGCAGCATCTGGAAAGGGCGGGTACGTGTATTTCTGAAAGACAGAGGGATGGAATTGCAGCTGTGGTTTGTTAATATCCTTGTACCCAAAATAAATGGTGCTTCAAAAGTATCCCCTTTCCCTTGTAACCGAGTGGTTCCCTGGATGTGTTCCTGCCTTCTTTGTGTGCTCCAGCAGGACAGAAGACATTAATGAGACTTTAATTGCAGCATTGGGAAGATAAGAAAGTCAGGAAGATGTTGATGTTCTTGACAGTTGCTTCTTTTACAAGAGGCAATTCAGTATTGCACAGAGGACCTGAGGACAGCTGAAGTCCTTCAATGTTTCGGAGCTGGTTCATCAGTGAGGGAGGGCTGGCCCTTCTTCACCTTCTCAGTTCAATTGTGCTGTGACCTTGTGATGAAGGGGAAAAACAGGAGCGGGGAAGGATGATGATATCTCCTGCATGGGAGTCAAGCTGGAGACCACTGAAATGCTCCCTTTGGAACTTTCATGTAATTTGTGCTGAGAGAATGGAAATGCGGATGGATATTTGAGCAACCAAGCTGGTGAGGGGGCTGGAGAACAGGCCTTATGAGGAGCGGCTGGGAGAGCTGGGGGTGTTTAGCCTGGAGAGGAGGAGGCTGAGGGGAGACCTCATTGCTCTCTACAACTACCTGAAAGGAGGTTGTGGAGAGGAGGGAGCTGGGCTCTTCTCCCAAGTGACAGGGGACAGGACGAGAGGGAATGGCCTCAAGCTCCGCCAGCGGAGGTTTAGGCTGGACATTAGGAAAAAAATGTTCACGGAAAGGGTCATTGGGCACTGGCAGAGGCTGCCCAGGGGGGTGGTTGAGCCACCTTCCCTGGAGGTGTTTAAGGCACGGGTGGACAAGGTGCTGAGGGGCACGGTTTAGTGTTTGATAGGAATGGTTGGACTCGACGATCCGGTGGGTCTCTTCCAGCCTGGTGATTCCACGATTCTATGATTTGAAACAACTGCGCATCCTCTCACGTCCTGCCGTGTTTTTGAGCTCACAGGCCTGCGTCGTCTGGAAAGGCCTGCGTCGTCCTTCCCTTTTCCTTGCTTTTCTCTCCCTTTCCCCTGAGAGCTCGCAGTTCCCGCAGGGAGAAAGCCCCTCGCGGCCTCTCCTGGCAGCTCGGCCTCGGAGCGCTGCGTGCGGCCGGCGCCGCTGGGGGGCGCTGCCGCTGGGGGTGGGGGGCGGGCCGGCCCGGCAGCCCCGCCCCTCCCCGCCGTGTCCTAGCGACGCGCGGGACGCCGCTGGGAGCGCCTGTCGGCTGCCGCCGCGATGAGCGCCTCGCAGACGAGGTGAGCGGGGCGGGGGCCGGGCCGTCCTTCCCCGTTTGTGTCGGGACGCGGAGCGAGGGTGTGAGGGTGCGGGGGTGCGGCCGGGGGCTGGCTCGGCGTGGAGCCGCGCTGCTCCGAGCCCTGGGGACGGGAGCTCGGGGACCGCGGTGTCCCTGCGTCCCGCGCGGGGGGGACGCTCCGCCTGTCCCCTGACAACGAAGGCGCCGGGCAATAAGCTAAGAATTCGTCGTATCCCCTCCGACCCCTCCTCGGCGTCTGGCTTCGCAGCCGCAGGCTGGGGGGCTCAGAGCATCCACACCGCCCCGAGACGGCGCGAATTACAGATCCTGAGGACCTATGCACGTCCCCATCTCTGTAACATAATTTGACGTGTCCTGTTTGCTGAGTGATGCTCTGGGTAAAGAAACGACCGCGTCCCTTGCTCCTGGCCGTAGCACAAACCGGCAGCAGAGCAAGAGCCTTTTGGCTCCCATTTCCATGCCGAGTTGTGCTCGAGATTGGAACCTGTAGCAAGATTTGCTTGTATAAAAGCCTTTGCAAAAAAAGCGTTGTGCATGAAAATCTCTTTTATGAAGACTTTTATAGGACTCCAAACGAAATACTTAAAACCTTGTTCCTGGAAGGTGGTTTCACTCTAGTTACCGTGAAAGGCACTTTTGGAGTCAGGATGATAGTTTGTTAAAACAGTTTTAGGGAAACAGTTCTGCCGTGGCTGATTGCATTCGTGTTGCAGATGTATCAAGGAATACCTCCAGTCTATATGTGACAGGGAAAACAGTGGGAATTGCAGAGCTGTGGCTTGCAAAGAGCTTGCTGAAGTGGATGGGGAGAGGCCAACACATGTGGGGTTTGCCTCTGCTCCTCAGTCTGGAAACCAGCCAAGAGTGCTAGCCTAGTACAGCAGTCAAATGAGCCACAGGATCACAAAATAATTCGCTTTGCAAAAGACAAGGAGTGTCTCTAGTCTGCTTTGCAAAAGACAAGGAATGTCTCTAGTCTGATGTGCTCACAAGGGCAGCTGACATCAGACCAGGTTGCTTCACTGTGACGGATCCCTGCTGTGGCTGCGCTGACTCCTTCAGCCTCTCCTCACAGGGCGTGTGCTCCGGCTCCACCATCCTGGTGGCCTCCCTGAGCTCATTCCAGTGCATCCATGGCTTCTGTGCACTAGGGCCCAAACCTGGATGCAGCCGTGCACGTGGGGTCTAGTGGGTGACAAGGAAAGGGGATGATCGCTTCCCTCCTGCCAGCTGTGCTCCTCTTATTTCAACTCAGGGTGCTGCTGGCCATCCTCACTGCCTGGTCCTGTGGCTGGCTCACCTCACTCGGCTTGTGCCCCCAGGACTGGCTGGTCCTTTCCAATAGAGCTATGTCCAGCCCGTCTGTCTCCAGCTTGTGCTGTTGCACGGGGTTGTTCCTTCCTGGGTATAGGACTTTCACCTGGCCGTGTTAAACTTCCTAAGGGTCCTGTGCAGCCTTCGGGCAGTGCTGGGTGGGCCACTGTCTGCGTTCCAAAGCTTTGTGCCTGCCTTTGGCTACAGGCAGAGTAAGCTCATTTTTGTCTGCCTGTTAGATCTACGGCTGCCTTTGAGCTCATTGACCATCCCCCGGGGCAAAGTATTCATAAAATAAAGTAGCTTTCACTGAGTATCTGGCCAAAGAATCTTCAGTGGTTTGTCCATGAAATAGTTCAGGTTAGGCAAAGAGCAAAGAGAGCAACCTGAAGCTTTTGAAACAAAAGTGAAAGGCGAAAGTAGCCTGTGTGTCCCTGAGGCAAACAACTGGTAGTCTCATTGAGGTCAGATGGCCAAGGCTGGGGGGGTCTTGCAAATATTTAAGCTGAGATGCAGTGTGGTTTGGAGAGACTGTGACCTTCCTCTTCCTTGGTTATCACCTGAGTAAAACTGTACCCGGGCTGCAGGGTTTTGTGGGCTTGAAATAATGCAATTAATTAATGCTATTCACAGCTAGAATTCACAATGTCTTGACATTCAGGACTTCGTGTCATATACCAGTTCCGCAGAAAATCACTTTGCCACCATCTGCTTTCCTCTGTGGAGACCCTGACAGTCTGTATTTGAATTTGTTCTGTCTGGAGGCTGGCTGAGCCTTTCTTGTTGATGTCCCCAGCAGAAGCAATACCAGATCCATGAGCTTGTTAGAGCGAGGAAGGGTCTCCATTAGGGCAGGACTCCTTGTTTGACTGAAGGAGCAACGAACTCCAGTCAGTCATCATGTAAAACGTGGGAGCTGTAATTCCCTGTGACTCTACCAATCACTAAGTAGAGCTTTGATGATCTCTTAGATTATTTCTTTGGTGAACAGTCAGTGGTTTAATTGCACTGTAAATTATTAACTGTGAACATTTGCTTTGCAAACCTGATGCTGGATGCCTACTGTGACTTTGTCCCTTCAAATGAGTAAGAGTGGTTTTAAAGATCATTTTGATACATAGCACAAGCTCCGCACACAGTGCACTGGGCTGTAAGCTGATCAAAACCAGATACAGTTAATAAATAATAATGGTAATGATAATGCAATGAAAATCTGGTATAATACCAAGTGGACACTTCCTTAATTTACTAAACTCCTAGTCACTGGCTCTGGTGTATTTTTTGTTTTGCTTACTCAGGCATCTGCACAGCTGGACTCCCTGCCACTGCAGACGTAATTCCTCCTGTGGGGCTTTGGGCTGAAACGTGTTTTACTTTGGCCCTCAGTACATTCTTCTAAAGCAGAACAAATTGTGGCCTTTTTGGTTTGCGCATCCATTCAGTGTGTTAATTTGTCCTTGTACTTGGCTTTATTGATTTATTACTTTTGGGAGGAAAGAAGAGTTGTCTCCAGCAACAGCAATTTATTTTCCTGAAAAGGCAGTTAAGGTGTCACCTAGGAGTGCAGATGGTACTGAAGGGTGAGTGAGCACCTGGCGTGCTGCCGGTCACAAAGGGCGGGAGGCCAAGCTGCCCACATAAAGCAGAGACAGACCTGGGAATGGGATGCCTCTGCCTGCCAGGGCCCCCTCCTTGTGCCAGCGGGTGGGGAGCTTCCTTCATGTACTAAGTTCTCCAGGGTGTCCAGAGAGAACATGTGCTCCATGCACGTGATGGTATTTGGTAGACTTCCTTGATGCCCTGGGGAAGGAAGTTACCTGGTTCGGTAACTCGCCCTGGCTGCCCTTGGACTGGGAATTGCACCTGCACATCATCCTCTGGAGCACCGAGTAGGTCTAAGCCCTTGGTGTCCGTGGGATACTCCCGAGGGACTTGGGCCAGGTATCAGCATGGCCCGCTCTGGCTGCACTGGCCTAAAATCTGACAGGGGAGGGTGAACCAGTCAGTCAGCATGAGCAGAAACTGGGCAGCAGCTGCTGGTGGGCACAGACTTGCAGGGCCAGATCCTGCCTCTGCACACAGTTTGAACTCAAGCATGAGCCAGTGCCCGGGTGTTCTGTGCGGCTCTGTTTGTGCTGCTCTTCTGGGCAACTGAGGCATTCACCTGGGCAGAGAGCTCGGGTGTCTCTGGGCACTCAGGCTCTGCCAAAGCCTAGTGGATGCCCTTCCGTTCTTTCCAGTGGTTTCATGGGTTTTGTTTCAGGCCCAAAATGTTTCCTCGTTTTCCCCAATGCCCTCTGAACTTTTAGTTTAATTCAGCAATTTAAAGACCAGCCTGTTCATAATTTAAATGAGGAAATGTGTGCAGAGATGTCTTTGAAACTAAAGTTGCTGCATCACTGCGCTCAGATGGGAGTTGTGTTTTAACTAGTTATATGGTTCGTGAAATATTAGATGGAAGGGAGTAAATGAAGAGGAGTTGGACTGAGTTTCTCCTCTGCCTCTGTATGCAACTGTCAGGGCATACCACAAGTCAACATTTAGCACAATTGATGTAATCTGGTGGTTTCAAATGCAAATGGATTAAAAAAGCAATGTAGAACAGTTGCTATAGTGCCGATATTTGATCGACATGCATAACAGGGTAAGCTAAATTGTTTGTTTAAAGTTTAATTTATTGTTGGTAGGCTACTTGGCAGATTATTGTGAAACCCCAGATAAAATTCCTGTAAATTCATGATCTCCTTGCTTTTTTAAAGTTTTTTTTAATCAAATTGTTCTTTCTTCCCCTGAACATGCTGTTGCGTGTGATGACCTGGCCTAAGAATAGATATTTTTCATGAACCGTCCCACTGAAAGACAGGCAAGAGAGGTAGAGTGGCATTTAAATTTAAAGCCAAAGAAAACCAGAGAGATCAATCTCTAGTTGTGTAATTAAAACATTTCCTGCCCAGAGAGCTTGAAGATCAGGCTGAACACTGTGCAATGCGTAACTGAGTGTGTACATTTAACAATGTCAATGGATCTGGACTATTAAAAACTTCAGCTGACTGACATGTATTTTGTTGTTCGTCCTCTTTCCAGAGGGTGACATAAGATAAGGTTGTGCTAAGAACTCTTCAAAAAGATATCTGCTAATTACGGATGCTTCTGGTTTTGTGTTCAACTCTCATATCTTGGGTTCAATTTTTTGAAGCTGCGATTTTTGGCAGCTAGGGTGTTGCAGCTCTGTTGGCGTTCCAGAGGTGTAAGGCATTTCTTGCGTGGAGCAGGGTCGGGCCTTACTCTGACAGTCTTCATGGTCTTGGTCTCTATGTTTGTTGATTTGGCAGTTTTTCACCAATGAAGAGGAGGGAGATGCAGTTTGTTCCCTTTGGATTGCTCAGTGTATGCACTAAAGACAATATTTAGTGTATTAGCTTGGGAAATGGAAAAGACTTGAGAGGTTGTTGCATTTCATATTGGACCCATGTTTATTGCTCCAAATATAGAAGAGGACTTGTGCGTAACATGAGGGGTCTTTCAAGGGACAAAGACTGGCAGCAGGTACACTGCCACACTGGCCACTACGACTGCCTAGTCCTAGGACTCTTTTAGACTGAGCAGCCCTTCAGAGCTGTTGTACTACCGGCTAGTCAGTCTCGTTAAAATCTTGAGAGCATGGTGTGGCAAAAGCCGTGGGTCCTTGGCTTTGACCTGCACAGGCTGATACCGAAGTGAGCGATGGGTTGCCCAGTGTCTGTGCTTTCTAACCCAGAAGGAGCTGGGTTCTCAAGAGAGATCCTTCATCACTTGCCTCTTTTCTGACACCTGGGTCTGGAGGAGGACTTGCTTGTGTCCTGCCAGTGCAAAGCATGCTCTCCATAGAAGGGCCGAGGTGCTGAAGAGGTGGTAGCTGGCTGAGTGCTGGAGCAATATTGTGGTGGGATTCCTGAAGACGTAGGAGTCTGCTTGCTGCCCCGACTTTGGTGCAAACTCTTTGCTTTCCTACAGAGCATGTTTGGATTTTATTTAGTTCAAGGAAATAGGTTACATAGAGCAGAGCCGCTGATTTTTGGTAAAATGTAATAAAGTAGCTGTAAAAAAATGTAAAACTATAACACAGTAACTGTATTTAGAGAGCGAAATTGATCTCAGCAATGCGAGTTGCACTTCAAACTGTAGCCGTATGGGGACAGCCAGCAAAACCATACTGCCGTACCATATGCTTCCTGGCCTGTAAATGCCATGGAAGTTATGTGCAATTGAATTTATCAATATGTTTGTGGGATAAACATTCTTGTCTGTCTATTTAAATAATAGCCTGCAGTCACTGTTGTGCTCACAACAATGGTCCCTGAAATAGGCAGGATGGTTCCTAATCTTGCTGTTGTGGACTGGTTTTCCTGAGTTGTTTGAGAGTTCTCTTGGTGTAGAGGCCAAATGGAGAACTGCTTTTTGAAACAGGCTTTTTTGTTCGTGACCAAATTAGTGGTTAGGCAGACAACATTGTAACAGATATGCAGCTGAATCCCAACTGAGAAAATTGTTCAAAACAGAAGGTTAGATTTAAGCCTATTTTTTGACACCTGAAATTGAAGCAACTTAATTTTCTGTATAGGTGTTCAAAGTGGCAAATTTGATGTACGCTCCCTGTGATGGAGGGAACATTAAAGAAAGGGAAATTGCTGTAAAAAAAAGGATGGAAATGTGGATGCTGAAGGAGGCTTTGGCTGAAGACACAAGTAAATAGTCCCTTCATCAGAGCAGAATTTGCATCCAAGTTAATAACATATATGCTAACTTTCAAGCCAGTGAAAATAATATGGAAACAGTGTTCTGTCTTGAAAATATGTTTTGGTGCTAGCAGTTTCTGTTAACCTGAGTAGACGGAAGAAAGCAGGTTTTTTGGTGTTAGATACCAGACAATAATGGCTTAGAGCTGGCTGTGAAAACTGCAGGAAAATTCTTTTGTGGACGTAAAGTTGGATAAGTGATCTACCTGGAGCTGGGATCTGGATTAGATGGCTTCTAGAGGTTCCTCCCAACCCAAGTTATTATTGTAGGTCTTTGCACAAGCTGCCAGAAGCTCTGTCACTGTCATGCCTACCACCAGTTGGGAGGCAGCAGGAGGAAGGGGAGCATGAGGCATGTGGTAGGGTAGTGCAGTGGTGCAGGAGTTCTGGGACATCTCCCTCCCTGGTGATGTACCGTATACTGCACTTCTGACAAAGCCCGTGGCTGGGTGGCAAGGGAGCTGGAGTCCATGGCAGTAATCCAGCTCCAAATGTTGTATGATATGGTGATGGCCTGGTGAAGGTCAGAGTTTATCACCTGAGGAGGCTGTTGTGACAGTCGATCTTGGAGGAGACTTTCAGGGCTCAGCTTTCTTGGACCCTGTGCCTCGGTGGTGGGATGCTGGTCAATGCTGAACTGCTGTATCTAACATAGGAGTCAGTTGTTTCAGATAGGAACATTGCACAGACAGTAAGGCGTTGCTTTTACGTAATCTAAGCAGAATGTATCCGACAAAATGTTGGGCTTGATTCATCAAGATAGCATTTTGTGCAGCAAACTATTGGGTAAGTATGTATAACTTAAGCTGTAATAATTTGGCTGTCAAAGGGATTATATGCATCTGTACTGATTTTATTTCAGATTTCTTGGAACCTACAATAGCCTTACAGACAAACACCTGGTTGGATATTTCCGCAATGCCAGGATAAGACGACATCTTCAGAGATCAGGACTGGTGAGACTGAACAGTTTCCTTTTCTGAGAAAAAAAAAGAGGAGAATTCTTTGTTTCCTCTAATGGTGGACAAATCAAACCACTAATGGATTTGTTGTTTGTTTGTTAGAGGTATGTGATGTCATTGGTGAGGAGTTGACCAGCTAGCCAAATGTAAAATCATGCTGTGCCAGATCACAGCCATGTGATCACACTGAGACTGAGGGCAGGTTTGTTTGATCCAGGCATTTTCTGCTGCATTATTACCTACCATAGGTCATCTAGATAACAGAATCACAGAATCACTTCGTTGGAAAAGACCCAACGGATCATCGATTCCAACCATTCCCATCAATCACTAAACCATGCCCCTCAGCACCTCATCCACCCGTCCCCTAAGCACCTCCAGGGAAGGTGACTCAACCACCTCCCTGGGCAGCCTCTGCCAGTGCCCAATGACCCTTTCCGTGAACATTTTTTTCCTAATGTCCAGCCTAAACCTCCGCTGGCAGAGCTTGAGGCCATTTCCTCTTGTCCTGTCCCAGGTCACTTGGGAGAAGAGGCCAGCTCCCTCCTCTCCGCAACCTCCTTTCAGGTAGTTGTAGAGAGCAATGAGGTCTCCCCTCAGCCTCCTCTTCTCCAGGCTGAACAACCCCAGCTCTCTCAGCCGCTCCTCATGAGACTTGTTTTCCGGCCCCTTCACCAGCTTTGTCGCTCCAGAGCCTCAACATCCTTCTTGTGGTGGGGAGCCCAGAACCGAACACAGTATTCGAGGTGTGGTCTCACCAGTGCTGAGTACAGAGGGAGAATAAGCTCCCTGGACCTGCTGGTCACACCGTTTCTGCCTAGGGCTGCATTACTGAAATCGGAATGACAGAAAGCCAGAGCTCGGAGCTTAGCTCTGTGTGCTAAGCAGTTTTGAAGAGAGTAGTTGCAGCTGAGGAAATGCTTCACCTGACATTGAGCATGTTTCAGGATGACAAGGTCCAAGGGCCACCTGGGGCTCTGAAGGTGCTGCCATGGGGGCTGCTGGTGAATGATGATTCCACACAAGAAGGGATGTGCTAAGAGTCAATACGGAGGCCGTACTCCATGGAATATCAAGCTTATGCTTCCACTGCAGCTTCTGTAATGCAGCAGTCATAATGACTGTCTGCCTGAAACTGCAAAGAGTGGCTGACATGGATTGATGATGTATCTAAACATTGGAGAGCTTTGGCTTAGCCCTGGGCTTCTGCTCAGTAAATGCATTTGCAGTAAGAAGTTACAAATGGCACTGTATTACTGCACAGTTCTGGTGATGTGAGAATGCTTGTCAATCTGCTTGTATTTCACATCCAGGCAGAAGAAGATATTTCATGGAGATGTTTTGATAAATTTAAAATGTTTGATGTTTTTTGCTCCATATTTCTTTTTGCTTACTGGCGTTTTTCTCTGCGAGAGCTTTCAGTTTGCAAATATACAGACTCATATTGAGTCTCGTGGTTCTTTTTTTGAAACTGAAATCTAAAGCATCTTTGACTCTATTAGCTGTTTAAATAGCTTCAATGTTATTTTTCAAAAGTGTCTAATGGAAAACTGAAGGATTTGGTAAAGGTGAATGTGCTGAATATTTTTAAAAATACTTATGCACTCCTAGGTGTAACGCTGGTTAGCACAGGCAGACACAGCCCTCACACAGTAGGAAGGCGAGTGTTTAATTACCCTTCACTGACCTGGGCAATGGCCCATGAAGAGTAAGGCTGAGTAAGGCATTTGTTAGAAAATGTGACTGCTGCTCTCCTGCTCTTGTTTGGCTGGTGGGGTCCATGCAGTGAAAGAAACTACAGTTTTGTTCTGGGAAGGGGAGCTCCAGCAACAGGACAGAAAGCAGAGGTGGTACTCTGTTTGAAAACATACTTTAGTCTGCCTTCTCTTCTTTTTAGTCACATTATATTTGTTTACCACAGATCTCAAGGAGTGGAAGAATAATATCTGAGAAAGAATACCAACAAAATGCTCGGAGGAAGGATCAGCTAAGATATGTGCGGGAGTGCCTGGTTTGGGCCATATTTCGTAAGGTCCTTGATATGGAGGTATGCATTTACTAGGCATCTGTAAGCCTTTTCAAATACTTCCCAGCAGTTAGACAGTGGCTATTATCTCGTACCAGTCTGTTTTCGGTAGCTGTGCCCTCATGCTCTCCTGAAAATGTATCTCCTGCTGGGAAGAGGGACAATCTTTGTACTTGGCGTCCCCCACATGGAACCTCCACTGGCCTCTAGCTGTTAAACCATACTGCCATTAGAACAGACACCATCCTGGCTCACTTACTGCATGCTGGCAGTTGACAGATACTGGGGTGATAGTCACAGGCTAGTCTGCTTAAAAAGTTCTAATAAAACCAAAATAATTTGAACATGGTTATATATGTTACCCGAGTACAAGATTTGGTCACATTGCCGCTACGTATCAAGAGTGCAGCTGGTCCCTACAGCTTTACAAATGCTCAGTTGTTCCCTTTCCGATGTTAATAGACACAGATGTAATGCAAATGGATTGAATCAGTAGTAGTTTAATAGCTGGGCAAAATGAGGATAATGGCCAGGGAGCAGGTGAGTGATAAGCAGGACAGAAGCAAATGCTCTTACATTCACTGACATCTCATAACGTGTATTAATGAGATTTCTCTTTCTCTGGCTTTGATAGCGTCATCACCAGATGGAAAAGAAAAGGAAACTTGAAAATTCCGTGAAGAAGAAGAGGGTGCAGGAAATCAAGGTAAGGCTCAAATGCTATCAAGTACTGATGGGACTTGCTAGTTTTGCCCTGTGCTAATTAACAGCCCTGAGTCAGGCCAATGATTCATTGAATCAAGAGTCCTGTCTCTGTTGTTTATGGAAAAAGTACAAGGAACAAGCAAGTAGAGGATGGTCCTGCCCCAGGTTACATCTTCTTCCTCTATCGAACAGCTCAGGAGCTCCCATTCATACACATGATTCCCTTTGAATCAACTTATTATTTTGGTTCTGCAGTATTCTTAGTTGTGGAATTTAATTGTCAGTTGGATAAAATGGCACTTGCTCGAAGTTCTGCACGATAATTAATGTATCTGCTGGCTGATAATTCTGTTTGATGATCCATTGTTCTCATTATGAAAAAAGTTAATAACTATTCCCCTTTTCCAAGACATTTGTGATTTTACATGTGTTTTTCATATCCCTTCTCAGTTTCCCAAGCTGAAGACCCTCTATCTGTTGAATCTTTCATACGTGAGCCATTCCAGGCTTCTCATTACTGTTACCATCTTTTTACCTTGTTTAGTTCTACTCTTTCTGTTCTGAACCGAGGGACGAGAACTGGATGAATAATTTAAGATACTTGTTGATGTTCTTCTCGTATTGCTAGACACTATCTGCTTCTGACTGCTGCTGAGTGAATTTTCGGTTGTTTGCTTCTCTTCATGATGTTTATCTGAACCAGCATGTAACTAATGAAAAGAGCTTTCAGAAGTCTTTGCTTTGGTGTTGTGTAGGTAGAGCTTGATCCTGTAGTTGTTACAGTAATGGAAATCCTAGAGAAGTCAATGATTCTCCTTATGAAGTCACATGGACACATATGGGAAAAGTTGTTGTCATTTTGGCTGACATGTCCTCAACATCCTATCTCTTCATTCGAGCCTGCATTGAGAAGCATGCACTGGGAAGCTAGCTGCTTCTTTGAGCAGTTAAAGAACAGTTCTGAAACTTTTTAATTTTAATAATGCTTTTGTGAGCAATTTGTCAGGTAACAAAAGGAGGAGATTTTAATGAAAAACACTGCTCACTATCATAATTGCGAAAGCATTATTTACTGATTGAACTCCTGCTGGTAGAAAGTTGCCACTGCGGAAGCAGTGACCAAGGCACCCTATTGAGGGATTCTGGACTTGGATAATTTTGGAACATAAACCAAAACTGCTTCCTTCAGTGAGAAGTGTAAAGGAGACGCCTGCAGATATATGATCTGTGGCTTTGCTGTGGTGCCACACTAGGACACAGGAACCTGTCTGCAAAATTAGTATTGTAATTTAATTCTCACTTCATACATTCAGTGAATTTGATTGAGTAGCTAATCTGAAAGGAAAGGAGAAAACGCAATGACTGGGCAAGGGAGGATAAGAAATGTAGCTATCTATTTCCAGGAGGGTAATCAGCCCAGTGTGGAGCTCTAGAGCTGAAAAGGCAGGGAGGGGCACTGTCAGAGCAAGGAAATGGCAGATGCGCTCAAATTTTAAAAAGAAAAAGACCTTGAACTAAATCAAGAAGTGGGAGATATACAGAAATAGGCAGATGAATTGAACTTGTGGAGATCTGCAGCTGTAGAAGGCTGCAGGGGAATGAATCGGAGATGAGAACAAGTCTTTTCCCTCATCTCTCTCTCATTCTGCAATCAGGTGTTCGGTTGGATCTAGGCAATTTGATTATCATAGCTGTCTGATGAAAGACAGAGGGAAGGCAAGCTCAGACATTGCTGTTAAGGCTATTTAGCACCTCGGAGACATACATTTCTATTTTTTAGGTGGAAAAGTCAAGAAAATCAGTGGAGGTTGCTAGCTCTGTGTATACCCCACATCCACCACTCGGTCCACGAAATCATTATAGGCCTCATCCTTTCGTGGTGAGAGAACCGTCTGGTCAGTCACAACTGGTGAGTTTCACCAAATGCTCTACATGCTATAACATAAGCACGCACAGCCAAAAGTGTGTACATACACCTGTGACATCTATGCCTAGTGTAAAGCAATGATCACCCTGATTGTGCCACATGAGGGCTTCATCTTGCCCCACTCAAGGCTGATTTCCTTTTTGCGGGATTGCGTACTTAAAGAGAAATCTCCAGAAGCTGATGTTGCAAGAGCGTCACATCAGAACCTAGAGAAAAATGGCTTTGCTTTGTGATAAATCTGCTTTAATCTTTCCTTTTTGTCTGCCTTGTCACCCAAGCTTCGGCTGGTGTCCTTACCATGAGTATCGTCAATGAATACTGTGACTGCAGACAAGCTTACACATGTTATAAAACCCTGAAAGCAAGAGAGGTTTTTTAGAGAACAGAGTTGAAGGGGCAAAGTGAGACTAAAGTTCATTCCAGAAGGCCATGCTTTGGAGTGCTGGCTCAGAAATTTCTTACTCTGTTGATGGGAAGAGAAGGAATGTTAATATACTGTTGAAAAAGAATGATACTGAAGTCCAAGGTCAACTATGTAGTGCAGTTTTATCTGGTTCTCCATTTCTATAATGATGATGCAAACTGAAGGATATTGTTCAGTCCTGAACCACCTTCTCCTTTCCATCCCATACAGAGGGCACGTGGAGCTGTAGGTGATGAGAGTGGTGAACATCCTTCTCATCAACACCAAGCCAAGGAGAATGCCTTTTCCAAGATGGTGAGTTAGCTCGGTTAAACAGTTTTTTTTGGGGGGGGAGGGGGTGCGGGGGGAGGTGTTTAACATTTCAATGCGGTATTCTGAAGAATATAGAAGGAAAAGATAAAATAAAAAGTCAGAAAAGTGTTCAGCATTGAACAGTCATGCTTTTGTGGTGTACTGTCTCAATGTGCATGTGGTGAAGCCACAGAAACAGCATGCTGCTACAGTTCCTTTCAGTTCATTGCATTTGCTTCGAGGCTGCACTGTGAAGAGACAGTAGCAAAACCTATATTTATAGTCAAGAATTCTTTTGTATGCTCCAGTTTGTGGATACTCAGTTAGAGATGCCTAAAGTGGTCTGGCTCTTTGGAGGCAGTCCAGAAAATCTCGTTTCCCCGGGATACCTACGAGTCACTCATCACTTCCAAATATCTTGATCAGTGCTATTTTTTGTTTTATGATTCTACTCTGCACTGGAAATGATCCACTGAGATTTTGTATCTGTTTTCTTTTTCATTTTTAGACTTCTTGGCGACCAAATACAGCTCCAGGAAATATGCCACAACCTCTTCGCCTCCAGCCACTTCGTAGCTATGCTGCCATGGGGTCTGCTCCAAAGGCTCCGCACCACACACTTGGACACGATCAGCAGTTTGCTGGTGGGGTAAGGCTGGATTTCATTCTGAAGATAATGCAGATTCATGGAGAGTTTTATAATACTGCTTTAGTACTGCAGTTCCTAGAAGTGCATACTGCAGGCAACACGCCTTCTAAATCTCTATCAGCTTTTATTTAAACACTCCTTTTTAATCTCCATTTAATTTTCAAGACATTGTCTTAGTGGTCTAATGCCTAGTTTTTGATCACAGCCTGGAAAAAATGTGGTGACTTGTCTTTTATAGGATAAAATCTCTCTGTGTGCAAATTTTTCGACCTCTACATAGATTTTCTTTTATGTAGAGAGGGAAGCAGCCATCTGGGTAAGATCAATAACTCAGGAATATTTTCACACAGTCTTACATGATTTAATCTTCATCTACAGCTGAAAAGCAGCAAGACCCATCTTTCTTTTTTTACCATCCCTACTAGTAAATCACACTAGAAGGTTCAGAGAATGAGAGCTTTTTGGTGTAGCCAAACATGGCCTTAATATGTATTCAGTTACTTTCAGATGAGATTTGGACTTGTCTTCTGTTCGAGAAAAAGCATTATGTGATTGACTGTATGATAGGAGTTCCATGGGAATGGAGGATTTTGGATCTGCGACCACTGACAGGCAGAAAATACATGAAAAACTCTGTGCTGCTGTGCATTTGTGCCGTATTATGAGGGTCATGATCTTCCCTCCAAGAATTTGCTGACACTCTCTGTGTCTTCTCAAATTATGGGTGATTTGCGTTGTTTCTTTAATGCTCAAAACAGCTAAATCAGTCATAGAACATGAAGATGATGCAGAACTCAGATCCAGAGCCAGCAATGTTTGCAGAATTTATTCTCTAGAGATGTTCTGCTTTTCAGGGCCTTGATCCTCTGTTTGCAATTCATTCAGAAAGAGGATTTTGAGCAACTTCTTGTATAACTGGTGCCAAATAATGTTAGTGTGGGTAGAGCTTGATCCTGTAGTTGTTACAGTAATGGAAATCCTAGAGAAGTCAATGATTTTCCCTATGAAGTCACATGGACACATATGGGAAAAGTTGTTGTCATTTTGGCTGACATGTCCTCAACATCCTATCTCTTCATTCGAGCCTGCATTGAGAAGCATGCACTGGGAAGCTAGCTGCTTCTTTGAGCAGTTAAAGAACAGTTCTGAAACTTTTTAATTTTAATAATGCATTTGTGAGCAATTTGTCAGGTAACAAAAGGAGGAGATTTTAATGAAAAACACTGCTCACTATCATAATTGCGAAAGCATTATTTACTGATTGAACTCCTGCTGGTAGAAAGTTGCCACTGCGGAAGCAGTGACCAAGGCACCCTATTGAGGGATTCTGGACTTGGATAATTTTGGAACATAAACGAAAACTGCTTCCTTCAGTGAGAAGTGTAAAGGAGACGCCTGCAGATATATGATCTGTGGCTTTGCTGTGGTGCCACACTAGGACACAGGGACCTGTCTGCAAAATTAGTATTGTAATTTAATTCTCACTTCATACATTCAGTGAATTTGATTGAGTAGCTAATCTGAAAGGAAAGGAGAAAACGCAATGACTGGGCAAGGGAGGATAAGAAATGTAGCTATCTATTTCCAGGAGGGTAATCAGCCCAGTGTGGAGCTCTAGAGCTGAAAAGGCAGGGAGGGGCACTGTCAGAGCAAGGAAATGGCAGATGCGCTCAAATTTTAAAAAGAAAAAGACCTTGAACTAAATCAAGAAGTGGGAGATATACAGAAATAGGCAGATGAATTGAACTTGTGGAGATCTGCAGCTGTAGAAGGCTGCAGGGGAATGAATCGGAGATGAGAACAAGTCTTTTCCCTCATCTCTCTCTCATTCTGCAATCAGGTGTTCGGTTGGATCTAGGCAATTTGATTATCATAGCTGTCTGATGAAAGACAGAGGGAAGGCAAGCTCAGACATTGCTGTTAAGGCTATTTAGCACCTCGGAGACATACATTTCTATTTTTTAGGTGGAAAAGTCAAGAAAATCAGTGGAGGTTGCTAGCTCTGTGTACACCCCACATCCACCACTCGGTCCACGAAATCATTATAGGCCTCATCCTTTCGTGGTGAGAGAACCGTCTGGTCAGTCACAACTGGTGAGTTTCACCAAATGCTCTACACGCTATAACATAAGCACGCACAGCCAAAAGTGTGTACATACACCTGTGACATCTATGCCTAGTGTAAAGCAATGATCACCCTGATTGTGCCACATGAGGGCTTCATCTTGCCCCACTCAAGGCTGATTTCCTTTTTGCGGGATTGCGTACTTAAAGAGAAATCTCCAGAAGCTGATGTTGCAAGAGCGTCACATCAGAACCTAGAGAAAAATGGCTTTGCTTTGTGATAAATCTGCTTTAATCTTTCCTTTTTGTCTGCCTTGTCACCCAAGCTTCGGCTGGTGTCCTTACCATGAGTATCGTCAATGAATACTGTGACTGCAGACAAGCTTACACATGTTATAAAACCCTGAAAGCAAGAGAGGTTTTTTAGAGAACAGAGTTGAAGGGGCAAAGTGAGACTAAAGTTCATTCCAGAAGGCCATGCTTTGGAGTGCTGGCTCAGAAATTTCTTACTCTGTTGATGGGAAGAGAAGGAATGTTAATATACTGTTGAAAAAGAATGATACTGAAGTCCAAGGTCAACTATGTAGTGCAGTTTTATCTGGTTCTCCATTTCTATAATGATGATGCAAACTGAAGGATATTGTTCAGTCCTGAACGACCTTCTCCTTTCCATCCCATACAGAGGGCACATGGAGCTGTAGGTGATGAGAGTGGTGAACATCCTTCTCATCAACACCAAGCCAAGGAGAATGCCTTTTCCAAGATGGTGAGTTAGCTCAGTTAAACAGTTTTTTTTGGGGGGGGAGGGGGGGGCGGGGGGAGGTGTTTAACATTTCAATGCGGTATTCTGAAGAATATAGAAGGAAAAGATAAAATAAAAAAGTCAGAAAAGTGTTCAGCATTGAACAGTCATGCTTTTGTGGTGTACTGTCTCAATGTGCATGTGGTGAAGCCACAGAAACAGCATGCTGCTGCAGTTCCTTTCAGTTCATTGCATTTGCTTCGAGGCTGCACTGTGAAGAGACAGTAGCAAAACCTATATTTATAGTCAAGAATTCTTTTGTATGCTCCAGTTTGTGGATACTCAGTTAGAGATGCCTAAAGTGGTCTGGCTCTTTGGAGGCAGTCCAGAAAATCTCGTTTCCCCAGGATACCTACGAGTCACTCATCACTTCCAAATATCTTGATCAGTGCTATTTTTTATTTTATGATTCTACTCTGCACTGGAAATGATCCACTGAGATTTTGTATCTGTTTTCTTTTTCATTTTTAGACTTCTTGGCGACCAAATACAGCTCCAGGAAATATGCCACAACCTCTTCGCCTCCAGCCACTTCGTAGCTATGCTGCCATGGGGTCTGCTCCAAAGGCTCCGCACCACACACTTGGACACGATCAGCAGTTTGCTGGTGGGGTAAGGCTGGATTTCATTCTGAAGATAATGCAGATTCATGGAGAGTTTTATAATACTGCTTTAGTACTGCAGTTCCTAGAAGTGCATACTGCAGGCAACACGCCTTCTAAATCTCTATCAGCTTTTATTTAAACACTCCTTTTTAATCTCCATTTAATTTTCAAGACATTGTCTTAGTGGTCTAATGCCTAGTTTTTGATCACAGCCTGGAAAAAATGTGGTGACTTGTCTTTTATAGGATAAAATCTCTCTGTGTGCAAATTTTTCGACCTCTACATAGATTTTCTTTTATGTAGAGAGGGAAGCAGCCATCTGGGTAAGATCAATAACTCAGGAATATTTTCACACAGTCTTACATGATTTAATCTTCATCTACAGCTGAAAAGCAGCAAGACCCATGTTTCTTTTTTTACCATCCCTACTAGTAAATCACACTAGAAGGTTCAGAGAATGAGAGCTTTTTGGTGTAGCCAAACATGGCCTTAATATGTATTCAGTTACTTTCAGATGAGATTTGGACTTGTCTTCTGTTCGAGAAAAAGCATTATGTGATTGACTGTATGATAGGAGTTCCATGGGAATGGAGGATTTTGGATCTGCGACCACTGACAGGCAGAAAATACATGAAAAACTCTGTGCTGCTGTGCATTTGTGCCATATTATGAGGGTCATGATCTTCCCTCCAAGAATTTGCTGACACTCTCTGTGTCTTCTCAAATTATGGGTGATTTGCGTTGTTTCTTTAATGCTCAAAACAGCTAAATCAGTCATAGAACATGAAGATGATGCAGAACTCAGATCCAGAGCCAGCAATGTTTGCAGAATTTATTCTCTAGAGATGTTCTGCTTTTCAGGGCCTTGATCCTCTGTTTGCAATTCATTCAGAAAGAGGATTTTGAGCAACTTCTTGTATAACTGGTGCCAAATAATGTTAGTGTGGGTAGAGCTTGATCCTGTAGTTGTTACAGTAATGGAAATCCTAGAGAAGTCAATGATTTTCCCTATGAAGTCACATGGACACATATGGGAAAAGTTGTTGTCATTTTGGCTGACATGTCCTCAACATCCTATCTCTTCATTCGAGCCTGCATTGAGAAGCATGCACTGGGAAGCTAGCTGCTTCTTTGAGCAGTTAAAGAACAGTTCTGAAACTTTTTAATTTTAATAATGCATTTGTGAGCAATTTGTCAGGTAACAAAAGGAGGAGATTTTAATGAAAAACACTGCTCACTATCATAATTGCGAAAGCATTATTTACTGATTGAACTCCTGCTGGTAGAAAGTTGCCACTGCGGAAGCAGTGACCAAGGCACCCTATTGAGGGATTCTGGACTTGGATAATTTTGGAACATAAACGAAAACTGCTTCCTTCAGTGAGAAGTGTAAAGGAGACGCCTGCAGATATATGATCTGTGGCTTTGCTGTGGTGCCACACTAGGACACAGGGACCTGTCTGCAAAATTAGTATTGTAATTTAATTCTCACTTCATACATTCAGTGAATTTGATTGAGTAGCTAATCTGAAAGGAAAGGAGAAAACGCAATGACTGGGCAAGGGAGGATAAGAAATGTAGCTATCTATTTCCAGGAGGGTAATCAGCCCAGTGTGGAGCTCTAGAGCTGAAAAGGCAGGGAGGGGCACTGTCAGAGCAAGGAAATGGCAGATGCGCTCAAATTTTAAAAAGAAAAAGACCTTGAACTAAATCAAGAAGTGGGAGATATACAGAAATAGGCAGATGAATTGAACTTGTGGAGATCTGCAGCTGTAGAAGGCTGCAGGGGAATGAATCGGAGATGAGAACAAGTCTTTTCCCTCATCTCTCTCTCATTCTGCAATCAGGTGTTCGGTTGGATCTAGGCAATTTGATTATCATAGCTGTCTGATGAAAGACAGAGGGAAGGCAAGCTCAGACATTGCTGTTAAGGCTATTTAGCACCTCGGAGACATACATTTCTGTTTTTTAGGTGGAAAAGTCAAGAAAATCAGTGGAGGTTGCTAGCTCTGTGTACACCCCACATCCACCACTCGGTCCACGAAATCATTATAGGCCTCATCCTTTCGTGGTGAGAGAACCGTCTGGTCAGTCACAACTGGTGAGTTTCACCAAATGCTCTACACGCTATAACATAAGCACGCACAGCCAAAAGTGTGTACATACACCTGTGACATCTATGCCTAGTGTAAAGCAATGATCACCCTGATTGTGCCACATGAGGGCTTCATCTTGCCCCACTCAAGGCTGATTTCCTTTTTGCGGGATTGCGTACTTAAAGAGAAATCTCCAGAAGCTGATGTTGCAAGAGCGTCACATCAGAACCTAGAGAAAAATGGCTTTGCTTTGTGATAAATCTGCTTTAATCTTTCCTTTTTGTCTGCCTTGTCACCCAAGCTTCGGCTGGTGTCCTTACCATGAGTATCGTCAATGAATACTGTGACTGCAGACAAGCTTACACATGTTATAAAACCCTGAAAGCAAGAGAGGTTTTTTAGAGAACAGAGTTGAAGGGGCAAAGTGAGACTAAAGTTCATTCCAGAAGGCCATGCTTTGGAGTGCTGGCTCAGAAATTTCTTACTCTGTTGATGGGAAGAGAAGGAATGTTAATATACTGTTGAAAAAGAATGATACTGAAGTCCAAGGTCAACTATGTAGTGCAGTTTTATCTGGTTCTCCATTTCTATAATGATGATGCAAACTGAAGGATATTGTTCAGTCCTGAACGACCTTCTCCTTTCCATCCCATACAGAGGGCACGTGGAGCTGTAGGTGATGAGAGTGGTGAACATCCTTCTCATCAACACCAAGCCAAGGAGAATGCCTTTTCCAAGATGGTGACTTAACTCAGTTAAACAGTTTTTTTTTGGGGGGGAGGGGGGGCGAGGGGAGGTGTTTAACATTTCAATGCGGTATTCTGAAGAATATAGAAGGAAAAGATAAAATAAAAAGTCAGAAAAGTGTTCAGCATTGAACAGTCATGCTTTTGTGGTGTACTGTCTCAATGTGCATGTGGTGAAGCCACAGAAACAGCATGCTGCTACAGTTCCTTTCAGTTCATTGCATTTGCTTCGAGGCTGCACTGTGAAGAGACAGTAGCAAAACCTATATTTATAGTCAAGAATTCTTTTGTATGCTCCAGTTTGTGGATACTCAGTTAGAGATGCCTAAAGTGGTCTGGCTCTTTGGAGGCAGTCCAGAAAATCTCGTTTCCCCGGGATACCTACGAGTCACTCATCACTTCCAAATATCTTGATCAGTGCTATTTTTTATTTTATGATTCTACTCTGCACTGGAAATGATCCACTGAGATTTTGTATCTGTTTTCTTTTTCATTTTTAGACTTCTTGGCGACCAAATACAGCTCCAGGAAATATGCCACAACCTCTTCGCCTCCAGCCACTTCGTAGCTATGCTGCCATGGGGTCTGCTCCAAAGGCTCCGCACCACACACTTGGACACGATCAGCAGTTTGCTGGTGGGGTAAGGCTGGATTTCATTCTGAAGATAATGCAGATTCATGGAGAGTTTTATAATACTGCTTTAGTACTGCAGTTCCTAGAAGTGCATACTGCAGGCAACACGCCTTCTAAATCTCTATCAGCTTTTATTTAAACACTCCTTTTTAATCTCCATTTAATTTTCAAGACATTGTCTTAGTGGTCTAATGCCTAGTTTTTGATCACAGCCTGGAAAAAATGTGGTGACTTGTCTTTTATAGGATAAAATCTCTCTGTGTGCAAATTTTTCGACCTCTACATAGATTTTCTTTTATGTAGAGAGGGAAGCAGCCATCTGGGTAAGATCAATAACTCAGGAATATTTTCACACAGTCTTACATGATTTAATCTTCATCTACAGCTGAAAAGCAGCAAGACCCATCTTTCTTTTTTTACCATCCCTACTAGTAAATCACACTAGAAGGTTCAGAGAATGAGAGCTTTTTGGTGTAGCCAAACATGGCCTTAATATGTATTCAGTTACTTTCAGATGAGATTTGGACTTGTCTTCTGTTCGAGAAAAAGCATTATGTGATTGACTGTATGATAGGAGTTCCATGGGAATGGAGGATTTTGGATCTGCGACCACTGACAGGCAGAAAATACATGAAAAACTCTGTGCTGCTGTGCATTTGTGCCGTATTATGAGGGTCATGATCTTCCCTCCAAGAATTTGCTGACACTCTCTGTGTCTTCTCAAATTATGGGTGATTTGCGTTGTTTCTTTAATGCTCAAAACAGCTAAATCAGTCATAGAACATGAAGATGATGCAGAACTCAGATCCAGAGCCAGCAATGTTTGCAGAATTTATTCTCTAGAGATGTTCTGCTTTTCAGGGCCTTGATCCTCTGTTTGCAATTCATTCAGAAAGAGGATTTTGAGCAACTTCTTGTATAACTGGTGCCAAATAATGTTAGTGTGGGTAGAGCTTGATCCTGTAGTTGTTACAGTAATGGAAATCCTAGAGAAGTCAATGATTCTCCCTATGAAGTCACATGGACACATATGGGAAAAGTTGTTGTCATTTTGGCTGACATGTCCTCAACATCCTATCTCTTCATTCGAGCCTGCATTGAGAAGCATGCACTGGGAAGCTAGCTGCTTCTTTGAGCAGTTAAAGAACAGTTCTGAAACTTTTTAATTTTAATAATGCTTTTGTGAGCAATTTGTCAGGTAACAAAAGGAGGAGATTTTAATGAAAAACACTGCTCACTATCATAATTGCAAAAGCATTATTTACTGATTGAACTCCTGCTGGTAGAAAGTTGCCACTGCGGAAGCAGTGACCAAGGCACCCTATTGAGGGATTCTGGACTTGGATAATTTTGGAACATAAACCAAAACTGCTTCCTTCAGTGAGAAGTGTAAAGGAGACGCCTGCAGATATATGATCTGTGGCTTTGCTGTGGTGCCACACTAGGACACAGGAACCTGTCTGCAAAATTAGTATTGTAATTTAATTCTCACTTCATACATTCAGTGAATTTGATTGAGTAGCTAATCTGAAAGGAAAGGAGAAAATGCAATGACTGGGCAAGGGAGGATAAGAAATGTAGCTATCTATTTCCAGGAGGGTAATCAGCCCAGTGTGGAGCTCTAGAGCTGAAAAGGCAGGGAGGGGCACTGTCAGAGCAAGGAAATGGCAGATGCGCTCAAATTTTAAAAAGAAAAAGACCTTGAACTAAATCAAGAAGTGGGAGATATACAGAAATAGGCAGATGAATTGAACTTGTGGAGATCTGCAGCTGTAGAAGGCTGCAGGGGAATGAATCAGAGATCAGAACAAGTCTTTTCCCTCATCTCTCTCTCATTCTGCAATCAGGTGTTCGGTTGGATCTAGGCAATTTGATTATCATAGCTGTCTGATGAAAGACAGAGGGAAGGCAAGCTCAGACATTGCTGTTAAGGCTATTTAGCACCTCGGAGACATACATTTCTATTTTTTAGGTGGAAAAGTCAAGAAAATCAGTGGAGGTTGCTAGCTCTGTGTACACCCCACATCCACCACTCGGTCCACGAAATCATTATAGGCCTCATCCTTTCGTGGTGAGAGAACCGTCTGGTCAGTCACAACTGGTGAGTTTCACCAAATGCTCTACACGCTATAACATAAGCACGCACAGCCAAAAGTGTGTACATACACCTGTGACATCTATGCCTAGTGTAAAGCAATGATCACCCTGATTGTGCCACATGAGGGCTTCATCTTGCCCCACTCAAGGCTGATTTCCTTTTTGCGGGATTGCGTACTTAAAGAGAAATCTCCAGAAGCTGATGTTGCAAGAGCGTCACATCAGAACCTAGAGAAAAATGGCTTTGCTTTGTGATAAATCTGCTTTAATTTTTCCTTTTTGTCTGCCTTGTCACCCAAGCTTCGGCTGGTGTCCTTACCATGAGTATCGTCAATGAATACTGTGACTGCAGACAAGCTTACACATGTTATAAAACCCTGAAAGCAAGAGAGGTTTTTTAGAGAACAGAGTTGAAGGGGCAAAGTGAGACTAAAGTTCATTCCCGAAGGCCATGCTTTGGAGTGCTGGCTCAGAAATTTCTTACTCTGTTGATGGGAAGAGAAGGAATGTTAATATACTGTTGAAAAAGAATGATACTGAAGTCCAAGGTCAACTATGTAGTGCAGTTTTATCTGGTTCTCCATTTCTATAATGATGATGCAAACTGAAGGATATTGTTCAGTCCTGAACGACCTTCTCCTTTCCATCCCATACAGAGGGCACGTGGAGCTGTAGGTGATGAGAGTGGTGAACATCCTTCTCATCAACAGCAAGCCAAGGAGAATGCCTTTTCCAAGATGGTGAGTTAGCTCAGTTAAACAGTTTTTTTTTGGGATGAGGGGGGGCGGGGGGAGGTGTTTAACATTTCAATGCGGTATTCTGAAGAATATAGAAGGAAAAGATAAAATAAAAAGTCAGAAAAGTGTTCAGCATTGAACAGTCATGCTTTTGTGGTGTACTGTCTCAATGTGCATGTGGTGAAGCCACAGAAACAGCATGCTGCTACAGTTCCTTTCAGTTCATTGCATTTGCTTCGAGGCTGCACTGTGAAGAGACAGTAGCAAAACCTATATTTATAGTCAAGAATTCTTTTGTATGCTCCAGTTTGTGGATACTCAGTTAGAGATGCCTAAAGTGGTCTGGCTCTTTGGAGGCAGTCCAGAAAATCTCGTTTCCCCGGGATACCTACGAGTCACTCATCACTTCCAAATATCTTGATCAGTGCTATTTTTTATTTTATGATTCTACTCTGCACTGGAAATGATCCACTGAGATTTTGTATCTGTTTTCTTTTTCATTTTTAGACTTCTTGGCGACCAAATACAGCTCCAGGAAATATGCCACAACCTCTTCGCCTCCAGCCACTTCGTAGCTATGCTGCCATGGGGTCTGCTCCAAAGGCTCCGCACCACACACTTGGACACGATCAGCAGTTTGCTGGTGGGGTAAGGCTGGATTTCATTCTGAAGATAATGCAGATTCATGGAGAGTTTTATAATACTGCTTTAGTACTGCAGTTCCTAGAAGTGCATACTGCAGGCAACACGCCTTCTAAATCTCTATCAGCTTTTATTTAAACACTCCTTTTTAATCTCCATTTAATTTTCAAGACATTGTCTTAGTGGTCTAATGCCTAGTTTTTGATCACAGCCTGGAAAAAATGTGGTGACTTGTCTTTTATAGGATAAAATCTCTCTGTGTGCAAATTTTTCGACCTCTACATAGATTTTCTTTTATGTAGAGAGGGAAGCAGCCATCTGGGTAAGATCAATAACTCAGGAATATTTTCACACAGTCTTACATGATTTAATCTTCATCTACAGCTGAAAAGCAGCAAGACCCATCTTTCTTTTTTTACCATCCCTACTAGTAAATCACACTAGAAGGTTCAGAGAATGAGAGCTTTTTGGTGTAGCCAAACATGGCCTTAATATGTATTCAGTTACTTTCAGATGAGATTTGGACTTGTCTTCTGTTCGAGAAAAAGCATTATGTGATTGACTGTATGATAGGAGTTCCATGGGAATGGAGGATTTTGGATCTGCGACCACTGACAGGCAGAAAATACATGAAAAACTCTGTGCTGCTGTGCATTTGTGCCGTATTATGAGGGTCATGATCTTCCCTCCAAGAATTTGCTGACACTCTCTGTGTCTTCTCAAATTATGGGTGATTTGCGTTGTTTCTTTAATGCTCAAAACAGCTAAATCAGTCATAGAACATGAAGATGATGCAGAACTCAGATCCAGAGCCAGCAATGTTTGCAGAATTTATTCTCTAGAGATGTTCTGCTTTTCAGGGCCTTGATCCTCTGTTTGCAATTCATTCAGAAGAGGATTTTGAGCAACTTCTTGTATAACTGGTGCCAAATAATGTTAGTGTTGGAAGATTCTGGCTGACTGCTTTGGAATTTGCTTGCCATCTGAAAGAATGCAGCAGTGCTGTGGGGTTGTGCAGTATTCTGCCTGCCTGGAAGGAGAACTCTGGGTGGTTACAAGTAGTATGTGCTTAACAATGATATTGTCTATATCTCTAAGGGCTACATTTTCAAGCAGCCTGTCCATTGCTTTGCGAATTAAAACAAAGAGGTTTAGCGTATAAATGTTTTCATAAACGTAATGGCAAGCACCAAGTGAGGAAATTGTTCTAGAGGTATGAGTGTTACTAATTGTAAAGAGCAGTCAAACCAGGAGTAGCTCAATATGCGCGGTAGCTATGTTTTTGTGTTACCTACTTAACCTGGTTAAAATGTTTTTGCAGGGGGACAGGAGTGGGTTAAGACTTATGAATTCAGTGGAACATGTAACTGGTATATCCCGGTATCAACTCCCAGTCATCAACAATTATATGATACCAGTGCCACCTCCCCCTCTGGAAAAGGAAGACAAGAATGTAAATGCAGTGAGAACTAGGATGCTCAGCAGCAGATTATTTCATCCCACCACTGCTGCAAATGACACAGGGCAGCTTTTAACAAAGGTGAGTTATTCCTGTCTGCTTCTCTGTTTATTGTTACGTTACCTTCCCCGTGGGTATATTTACCTAAAGCTGAAAGATGTGTCTATCTAGTTTGCATAAAGATTCACTGAAGTTTTGAAAGAAAAAAAAATATAACTATTAAAAGACATAGCTAGCACCCTTTTCTCTGTATACTAAAACACTGGGTGTTTTTCATCAGCTAGGGGTAAAAAGGTGCTTGAACAAAAAAGCGCAGGAACTCCTACTTATGGCCTTCTGTCTTAGTCAATCTGATCCTGTCTCTGACTGTATCTGGTGCCAGAACTTCAGCAGGATAGGGGAAAAGCTGTGAGTGTGTGAAAACTTCTGTTACACTCTATCTCCAGGCAGTCTTGACTGCTGCAAGGGAATTGTAGGAACCCAGGACTGGGAGAGACATTCAAACTTGGTCCCTGCCATTCTGGGAAATTCAATGCAATGGATTTTCAATGAAAAATATTTTATTGCCCTTCTGCATGTTACAAAACTCTTCCCAATTTAAACACCTCAAGCCTGTCTTAAAGGGCTGGCAGCCTCAAGAGCATTCCACATATAGGTGATCTTTGAGTTCACCTTTTGTTAGAGCTGGAAGCCAAATGCACTTTTTGTGTATTTTCTGCTGCAGAATTCTGGAGGATTCCCTAAGCCCTCGTTACACAGCAACGCATCTGTTACCATGATCTTCCTAGGAAAAGGTTTGCATTTATCTCATGACAGTACTGACTACAGAGATGAAATCAAAATCTATCAGCAGCATTGTGGAGGACAAAACATTTGTGTCTACAACGGCAAGCTGTTGGAAGGAGGTAAGGATAAAGAGTCCAAGAGTTTGTATGGATTCTAGTAACATCTTCTTTATTGGCTAAAATGTTGATGTGATACTAAAATGATTCCAGCTGAGCTCAGTCAAGATGTGTGCCTCCAGACTAAACCTGATCTACTGTTTCATGATTGAAAAGGATGTTACGATTACTTTTTCAAATAACAAAAGAATGAATTCCTTCCTGCTGGAATGGGCTCAGGTCACTTTAGAAAGATGCTCTGACTTGTGGGTGAAGGAAGTACAACCCCTTCTCCCCAGCATGGGTCTGGGTAGCAGCCTCAGTGCCCTTCAGGCCTGGATGCTGAACGGTGCCCCTGCAGAGCAGCTGAAACAGCTCCAGGCACACACGAGGAATCCTAAACTTTCTGTGCTTAATTTAACCTCTTGTAAACCATGTGACAGTTAATTTTTTTGAGACAGGAGGCTTTGGTTTTGGTTCTGCTGAAGCACTGAGTGGCCAAATCGATGATGTATTTGCTTGTCACAGTGGTGTCCTGCTTGGTACTCCTCGATTGGGAAGAGACAAGGCCGCTATGTGGGGAGGCAGTAGAGTCTTAGCAGCTAATTAATACAGCTGAGAACCATGTACCTGACCTCAGAGTGCGGGACACTTTAGTGGTGATGCTGATGAGACACAACAATTGCAACCGGCTGATAGAAAGGCATTGCCTTTTCCTTTGATCCGTTTCCTTTCTGTGATTACAGAGACTTTCCAGTTTGTCTCAAAGAGGCACCGTGGTTTCCCATTCAGCCTCACCTTTTTCCTCAATGGATTGCAAGTGGACAGGTTGAGCTGTTGCTGTGAGTACAAACATCACAAGAATACCAGGCTGGGAGGCAGACATGGATACTTTGGTTTTCTCAATGTGAAAGGAGCTTCTCCTTGCTACAGGTATGGAGATGAATATGCTTTGCTCACAAGGACTTCACAGCCCAGTTTTTAGAGAGTTTATCGCTTGTTTCTTCTATTTTAATCTTTCACTCTGCAGCTCTGTAGAACCTGGTCTGTTTTTCAGCTCCCCAAGAAATGTGTAGAATTGAGCTTATTCCTCAGGGTCCCACATCCAAGAATGCCATCCAGGTCAGCTACCTTTGTGCTGCCTCGTCAGTCTCTCTGTTGAGCATGCCCAGCAGTGGATAGTGTTTGCACTGGATCTGTCAGCTTGTCAGGAGGCAGTCAGCACTTTCTCTGCAGTCCAATGTGGAGGAGTAGCTGTGGGTGGTATACATGAGATGCTTGTGTGTTTCTGGTGGAAGTGATAGTGGAATAAATATTGGGAGCATTGCTGAGTTAACTGTAGTCTTCAGGGTTTTCTTTGTGATAGTGTGAACAGGATAATTTCTTTTTAAACAGCTCTGCCTCTGAGGTGGGATTCTGCTGTAACACTCCTGGCTGCTGAATAAGATAGTGTTGAATATTAGCCAGGTTTCAGACAACAAATCTGTGTAGAAGATTCTTTGTTTGGGGCAAAAGTCAATGCTTTGAGCAACAGCTGTGGTATTGCCAAGAAACCTCACATTTAATAAAATCCTGTGTTAAGTCATGCTAGACAAGTAAACTTCTGTACACATGGGTGATTTTTAAACTTTTTCTTTTTTTTCTAAGTAATTTTTAAAAAAGCAACAGTCAGTTGGAAGAAGAGACCATCCACAGAGCTATATTCTATTTTTTGGATAAGGACTAAATTCCAAGAAAAAAAAACCAAATTCCTTTATTGTACCATGCTTTATCCACTCCAATCTAACACTGAACATGGTTTCTTTACACAAATTCCTTAGTATGTTCAAAGTAGTGACAAGTGTCTGCATTCAGAATGGATATAGCACCAACAGAGTTTAGGAAATGCCCAAATCTCAGCTTCTCTGTGATTTCTAGAGAGACTTGAAGTGAATTTTCTGAATGAATAAAGTCTTCCAGAAATGAATCCCTTCCTGAGTCATCCTTACTTTCTGTCTCTTTTCCCCTCTTATTCTTAGCGATATCTCAGTTTTCCTGTTTCTCGTCAGTACAGCAAATCTTGTCTGGTGAATAAAATCATCTCCATTAACCAGATACTCTCCATAAATGGCAATTATTTTCACTCACTAATATTTGACTCCTATTTTGAGTATTGCACCACATCCACATATAAATACCCACTCTGATTCTCAGTAAAGATCCTAGTTTATTTTCCCTGTTGGGTTAAGGCTTTGATTCACAAACAGGTGATGCTGCAGTGATTTCTATGCTGATGCTGTGATCCTTGCACAAAGAGTTTTTTGCTGCCTGGGTCTAGCATTTCTGTACAGTAAAAGTGCTTCAATATCTCAAAAGTCCCTGAAAAAAATACGACGAACAAATAATTGAAAGGTAGGACCTTTATCAGAAATTGTCACGTTGTCACATTTACATTTCATGCCCACAGACTGAAAGGATTTCTAGACTGATTGTTGGGGATTTGACTGTAGTTTGTGAACAGCCGGAATATGAGGGTAATTGCAGTGAAGCCTTACATAAAAAAGCATTTCTGATGGCATCCTGATGCTTGCAGGGGTAGGAGCTGGCGTTTGGTGTAGCTTGAGATTAATGGACAGTTTTGATAATTTCAATTTCAATCTGTTTATGTTTCAATTGTTGCCTTTAAGTGCAGATAATGTTACTCTCCTTAAAGGAGGAGCTGCTTCTATATTTGTGGGGCACTTGAAGACTTGAGGGTGCTTCTCCAAGTAAGCCATTATCAGTAACCATGTTATCTGAGTGGCAATGCAAAGGCAGATAAATATCAAGTTTAACTTCTGATAAAGACCTAAACAGCTGTGTCTGCTACTCTTCTATTGTTCACAGAAAGAAAAATGTGATACTTCACAGTTTTCCGTGGTTATTTTTGATAGGTGCATTATTGGAAGGTATCTGGATAAAGAGCCATCCCCTCCCAAGACAAAGATGGAGAACCACGAGGAAAAGCTTGTAGATTCCTGGAGAGATGAAGTGCACAGTGAGCCAAGTAAAAGCAGCATTGAGCAGAAGTCAAGCAAAGATTCAGTGTTAGTCATCTTACCATGTAATGAAGAGAGTGTGGAAACTAGTGAGGACAAAATGGAGACCAGCGATGAGTACAGAAAGGAAGAAGAGGAAATATGTGGTAATGAGAGTGAAGATAGTCAGGAAGACACCAGGGAATCTGGTACAGTATTCAAAAACAAAAGAAGAGGGTGAAAATTGGGAGGGGATGATTGTGGAGAAGGGCGCCAGTCAGCAAATGAGCTCTAAATACTTGGGTCAGATCAGCACTTCAGGTCAACGGTCACTGACACCTGAGAAGCTGTGACCACTTACAGTTACTGGGGATTTGCACTTATATCCAACGAGTCACCAGGAAACCCAACATCCTATCTTGTGTTTTAGAAGTGCTGTCTTTAATGGCCCTGAATAGTCAGAACCTCAGCTGTGCCCTTGGGTGCGTAAGTGACTCAGTCCTGGCCCTGGGAGGAAATGCTGTCAGCTCAGCTGACTCTTCTACTGCAGCCGTCAGGCAGTTTGGGAGGATCATTCTTCAAGACTGGCTGTTAATGGGCAAGACCTGGAGTCAGTGAGATAGTCTGTGGTTCTTGATCGAAATGTAGGTACAAAAGTGTGCAGTGCAGTGTCCGAGGCAATCACTATTAATTCAGAAAGGCTAAACTGTCGGGGAATAATTTTTCTGTAGAATAAATAGCATTTCCTGCCATTCAGTTTTTTTGGGTCAGCGCTTCTGACGTCTAGTGATTTACATATTGACCTTCATGCAGTCCAAGTCCTACATCTTCATAAATTATCCCACAGAAAACTTGCAGGCAATTTCTCACTTATTAGACAAGCAATGAAATTCCATCCACCACACAGTGAATAAGTCAGGAGTGTCTTTTCCGTCTAGAACAGGGTTTTATTGCCCTCTAACATTTCTCCTCAATGGCTTTGTTAGATCCTGAGCTGACTTACATGCCTCTTGCTTGTCATAATGTACCAGGATTTTTCCATTTACTGCTGGTTTAAAATTAATTGCTTTATCTTCCTTACGCGTGACAGTCCTATTGTGCAAACTGTTTCTCGAGTTAAATGGAAATATTACTTTCACGTTTTGGTTTCTAGGTGAATTAAATGAAGGTAATACAGCTGTTTGTGAGGAGGTTGATGCTGTAAGAAAGATGCAGCCTTTCTATAGAGTATAAAATCCAGCAGAAATTCAAATGAGGTTTGAAAAAACCTTGCTTATAAAATCACTGCAGTGATCAAAAAGAATCTTAATTTCTGTTTTCTTGTGATAATCATTTCAATTCAGATGAAGTGGTCAGCGAGCCAAGTAAAAGCAGCATTGAGCAGAAGTCAAGCAAAGATTCAGTGTTAGTCATCTTACCATGTAATGAAGAGAGTGTGGAAACTAGTGAGGACAAAATGGAGACCAGCGATGAGTACAGAAAGGAAGAAGAGGAAATATGTGGTAATGAGAGTGAAGATAGTCAGGAAGACACCAGGGAATCTGGTACAGTATTCAAAAACAAAAGAAGAGGGTGAAAATTGGGAGGGGATGATTGTGGAGAAGGGCGCCAGTCAGCAAATGAGCTCTAAATACTTGGGTCAGATCAGCACTTCAGGTCAACGGTCACTGACACCTGAGAAGCTGTGACCACTTACAGTTACTGGGGATTTGCACTTATATCCAACGAGTCACCAGGAAACCCAACATCCTATCTTGTGTTTTAGAAGTGCTGTCTTTAATGGCCCTGAATAGTCAGAACCTCAGCTGTGCCCTTGGGTGCGTAAGTGACTCAGTCCTGGCCCTGGGAGGAAATGCTGTCAGCTCAGCTGACTCTTCTACTGCAGCCGTCAGGCAGTTTGGGAGGATCATTCTTCAAGACTGGCTGTTAATGGGCAAGACCTGGAGTCAGTGAGATAGTCTGTGGTTCTTGATCAAAATGTAGGTACAAAAGTGTGCAGTGCAGTGTCCGAGGCAATCACTATTAATTCAGAAAGGCTAAACTGTCGGGGAATAATTTTTCTGTAGAATAAATAGCATTTCCTGCCATTCAGTTTTTTTGGGTCAGCGCTTCTGACGTCTAGTGATTTACATATTGACCTTCATGCAGTCCAAGTCCTACATCTTCATAAATTATCCCACAGAAAACTTGCAGGCAATTTCTCACTTATTAGACAAGCAATGAAATTCCATCCACCACACAGTGAATAAGTCAGGAGTGTCTTTTCCGTCTAGAACAGGGTTTTATTGCCCTCTAACATTTCTCCTCAATGGCTTTGTTAGATCCTGAGCTGACTTACATGCCTCTTGCTTGTCATAATGTACCAGGATTTTTCCATTTACTGCTGGTTTAAAATTAATTGCTTTATCTTCCTTACGCGTGACAGTCCTATTGTGCAAATTGTTTCTCGAGTTAAATGGAAATATTACTTTCACGTTTTGGTTTCTAGGTGAATTAAATAAAGGTAATACAGCTGTTTGTGAGGAGGTTGATGCTGCAAGAAAGATGCAGTCTTTCTATAGAGTATAAAATCCAGCAGAAATTCAAATGAGGTTTGAAAAAACCTTGCTTATAAAATCATGCAGTGATCAAAAAGAATCTTAATTTCTGTTTTCTTGTGATAATCATTTCAATTCAGATGAAGTGGTCAGTGAGCCAAGTAAAAGCAGCATTGAGCAGAAATCAAGTAAAGATTCAGTGTTAGTCATCTTACCATTTAGTGAAGAGAGTGTGGAAACTAGTGAAGACAATATGGAGACCAGCGATGAGTACAGCCAAGAAGGAGAGGAAATACGTGTTTCTGAGAGTGAAGATAGTCAGGAAGACACCGGGGAATATGGTACGGTATTCAAAACCAAAAGAAGAGGGTGAAAAATGGGAGGGGATGATTGTGGAGAAGGGCGCCAGTCAGCAAATGAGCTCTAAATACTTGGGTCAGATCAGCACTTCAGGTCAACGGTCACTGACACCTGAGAAGCTGTGACCACTTACAGTTACTGGGGATTTGCACTTATATCCAACGAGTCACCAGGAAACCCAACATCCTATCTTGTGTTTTAGAAGTGCTGTCTTTAATGGCCCTGAATAGTCAGAACCTCAGCTGTGCCCTTGGGTGCGTAAGTGACTCAGTCCCGGCCCTGGGAGGAAATGCTGTCAGCTCAGCTGACTCTTCCACTGCAGCCGTCAGGCAGTTTGGGAGGATCATTCTTCAAGACTGGCTGTTAATGGGCAAGACCTGGAGTCAGTGAGATAGTCTGTGGTTCTTGATCGAAATGTAGGTACAAAAGTGTGCAGTGCAGTGTCCGAGGCAATCACTATTAATTCAGAAAGGCTAAACTGTCCTGGAATAATATTTCTGTAGAATAAATAGCATTTCCTGCCATTCAGTTTTTTTGGGTCAGCGCTTCTGACGTCTAGTGATTTACATATTGACCTTCATGCAGTCCAAGTCCTACATCTTCATAAATTATCCCACAGAAAACTTGCAGGCAATTTCTCACTTATTAGACAAGCAATGAAATTCCATCCACCACACAGTGAATAAGTCAGGAGTGTCTTTTCCGTCTAGAACAGGGTTTTATTGCCCTCTAACATTTCTCCTCAATGGCTTTGTTAGATCCTGAGCTGACTTACATGCCTCTTGCTTGTCATAATGTACCAGGATTTTTCCATTTACTGCTGGTTTAAAATTAATTGCTTTATCTTCCTTACGCGTGACAGTCCTATTGTGCAAATTGTTTCTCGAGTTAAATGGAAATATTACTTTCACGTTTTGGTTTCTAGGTGAATTAAATAAAGGTAATACAGCTGTTTGTGAGGAGGTTGATGCTGCAAGAAAGATGCAGTCTTTCTATAGAGTATAAAATCCAGCAGAAATTCAAATGAGGTTTGAAAAAACCTTGCTTATAAAATCATGCAGTGATCAAAAAGAATCTTAATTTCTGTTTTCTTGTGATAATCATTTCAATTCAGATGAAGTGGTCAGTGAGCCAAGTAAAAGCAGCATTGAGCAGAAATCAAGTAAAGATTCAGTGTTAGTCATCTTACCATTTAGTGAAGAGAGTGTGGAAACTAGTGAAGACAATATGGAGACCAGCGATGAGTACAGCCAAGAAGGAGAGGAAATACGTGTTTCTGAGAGTGAAGATAGTCAGGAAGACACCGGGGAATATGGTACGGTATTCAAAACCAAAAGAAGAGGGTGAAAAATGGGAGGGGATGATTGTGGAGAAGGGCGCCAGTCAGCAAATGAGCTCTAAATACTTGGGTCAGATCAGCACTTCAGGTCAACGGTCACTGACACCTGAGAAGCTGTGACCACTTACAGTTACTGGGGATTTGCACTTATATCCAACGAGTCACCAGGAAACCCAACATCCTATCTTGTGTTTTAGAAGTGCTGTCTTTAATGGCCCTGAATAGTCAGAACCTCAGCTGTGCCCTTGGGTGCGTAAGTGACTCAGTCCCGGCCCTGGGAGGAAATGCTGTCAGCTCAGCTGACTCTTCCACTGCAGCCGTCAGGCAGTTTGGGAGGATCATTCTTCAAGACTGGCTGTTAATGGGCAAGACCTGGAGTCAGTGAGATAGTCTGTGGTTCTTGATCGAAATGTAGGTACAAAAGTGTGCAGTGCAGTGTCCGAGGCAATCACTATTAATTCAGAAAGGCTAAACTGTCCTGGAATAATATTTCTGTAGAATAAATAGCATTTCCTGCCATTCAGTTTTTTTGGGTCAGCGCTTCTGACGTCTAGTGATTTACATATTGACCTTCATGCAGTCCAAGTCCTACATCTTCATAAATTATCCCACAGAAAACTTGCAGGCAATTTCTCACTTATTAGACAAGCAATGAAATTCCATCCACCACACAGTGAATAAGTCAGGAGTGTCTTTTCCGTCTAGAACAGGGTTTTATTGCCCTCTAACATTTCTCCTCAATGGCTTTGTTAGATCCTGAGCTGACTTACATGCCTCTTGCTTGTCATAATGTACCAGGATTTTTCCATTTACTGCTGGTTTAAAATTAATTGCTTTATCTTCCTTACGCGTGACAGTCCTATTGTGCAAATTGTTTCTCGAGTTAAATGGAAATATTACTTTCACGTTTTGGTTTCTAGGTGAATTAAATAAAGGTAATACAGCTGTTTGTGAGGAGGTTGATGCTGCAAGAAAGATGCAGTCTTTCTATAGAGTATAAAATCCAGCAGAAATTCAAATGAGGTTTGAAAAAACCTTGCTTATAAAATCATGCAGTGATCAAAAAGAATCTTAATTTCTGTTTTCTTGTGATAATCATTTCAATTCAGATGAAGTGGTCAGTGAGCCAAGTAAAAGCAGCATTGAGCAGAAATCAAGTAAAGATTCAGTGTTAGTCATCTTACCATTTAGTGAAGAGAGTGTGGAAACTAGTGAAGACAATATGGAGACCAGCGATGAGTACAGCCAAGAAGGAGAGGAAATACGTGTTTCTGAGAGTGAAGATAGTCAGGAAGACACCGGGGAATATGGTACGGTATTCAAAACCAAAAGAAGAGGGTGAAAAATGGGAGGGGATGATTGTGGAGAAGGGCGCCAGTCAGCAAATGAGCTCTAAATACTTGGGGCAGATCAGCACTTCAGGTCAACGGTCACTGACACCTGAGAAGCTGTGACCACTTACAATTCCTGGGGATTTGCACTTATATCCAACGAGTCACCAGGAAACCCAACATCCTATCTTGTGTTTTAGAAGTGCTGTCTTTAATGGCCCTGAATAGTCAGAACCTCAGCTGTGCCCTTGGGTGCGTAAGTGACTCAGTCCTGGCCCTGGGAGGAAATGCTGTCAGCTCAGCTGACTCTTCTACTGCAGCCGTCAGGCAGTTTGGGAGGATCATTCTTCAAGACTGGCTGTTAATGGGCAAGACCTGGAGTCAGTGAGATAGTCTGTGGTTCTTGATCGAAATGTAGGTACAAAAGTGTGCAGTGCAGTGTCCGAGGCAATCACTATTAATTCAGAAAGGCTAAACTGTCGGGGAATAATTTTTCTGTAGAATAAATAGCATTTCCTGCCATTCAGTTTTTTTGGGTCAGCGCTTCTGACGTCTAGTGATTTACATATTGACCTTCATGCAGTCCAAGTCCTACATCTTCATAAATTATCCCACAGAAAACTTGCAGGCAATTTCTCACTTATTAGACAAGCAATGAAATTCCATCCACCACACAGTGAATAAGTCAGGAGTGTCTTTTCCGTCTAGAACAGGGTTTTATTGCCCTCTAACATTTCTCCTCAATGGCTTTGTTAGATCCTGAGCTGACTTACATGCCTCTTGCTTGTCATAATGTACCAGGATTTTTCCATTTACTGCTGGTTTAAAATTAATTGCTTTATCTTCCTTACGCGTGACAGTCCTATTGTGCAAACTGTTTCTCGAGTTAAATGGAAATATTACTTTCACGTTTTGGTTTCTAGGTGAATTAAATAAAGGTAATACAGCTGTTTGTGAGGAGGTTGATGCTGTAAGAAAGATGCAGCCTTTCTATAGAGTATAAAATCCAGCAGAAATTCAAATGAGGTTTGAAAAAACCTTGCTTATAAAATCACTACAGTGATCAAAAAGAATCTTAATTTCTGTTTTCTTGTGATAATCATTTCAATTCAGATGAAGTGGTCAGCGAGCCAAGTAAAAGCAGCATTGAGCAGAAGTCAAGCAAAGATTCAGTGTTAGTCATCTTACCATGTAATGAAGAGAGTGTGGAAACTAGTGAAGACAATATGGAGACCAGCGATGAGTACAGCCAAGAAGGAGAGGAAATACGTGTTTCTGAGAGTGAAGATAGTCAGGAAGACACCGGGGAATCTGGTACGGTATTCAAAACCAAAAGAAGAGGGTGAAAAATGGGAGGGGATGATTGTGGAGAAGGGCGCCAGTCAGCAAATGAGCTCTAAATACTTGGGTCAGATCAGCACTTCAGGTCAACGGTCACTGACACCTGAGAAGCTGTGACCACTTACAGTTACTGGGGATTTGCACTTATATCCAACGAGTCACCAGGAAACCCAACATCCTATCTTGTGTTTTAGAAGTGCTGTCTTTAATGGCCCTGAATAGTCAGAACCTCAGCTGTGCCCTTGGGTGCGTAAGTGACTCAGTCCCGGCCCTGGGAGGAAATGCTGTCAGCTCAGCTGACTCTTCTACTGCAGCCGTCAGGCAGTTTGGGAGGATCATTCTTCAAGACTGGCTGTTAATGGGCAAGACCTGGAGTCAGTGAGATAGTCTGTGGTTCTTGATCGAAATGTAGGTACAAAAGTGTGCAGTGCAGTGTCCGAGGCAATCACTATTAATTCAGAAAGGCTAAACTGTCGGGGAATAATTTTTCTGTAGAATAAATAGCATTTCCTGCCATTCAGTTTTTTTGGGTCAGCGCTTCTGACGTCTAGTGATTTACATATTGACCTTCATGCAGTCCAAGTCCTACATCTTCATAAATTATCCCACAGAAAACTTGCAGGCAATTTCTCACTTATTAGACAAGCAATGAAATTCCATCCACCACACAGTGAATAAGTCAGGAGTGTCTTTTCCGTCTAGAACAGGGTTTTATTGCCCTCTAACATTTCTCCTCAATGGCTTTGTTAGATCCTGAGCTGACTTACATGCCTCTTGCTTGTCATAATGTACCAGGATTTTTCCATTTACTGCTGGTTTGAAATTAATCTTCCTTACGCGTGACAGTCCTATTGTGCAAATTGTTTCTCGAGTTAAATGGAAATATTACTTTCACGTTTTGGTTTCTAGGTGAATTAAATAAAGGTAATACAGCTGTTTGTGAGGAGGTTGATGCTGCAAGAAAGATGCAGTCTTTCTATAGAGTATAAAATCCAGCAGAAATTCAAATGAGGTTTGAAAAAACCTTGCTTATAAAATCACTGCAGTGATCAAAAAGAATCTTAATTTCTGTTTTCTTGTGATAATCATTTCAATTCAGATGAAGTGGTCAGTGAGCCAAGTAAAAGCAGCATTGAGCAGAAATCAAGTAAAGATTCAGTGTTAGTCATCTTACCATGTCATGAAGAAAGTGTGGAAACTAGTGAGGACAAAATGGAGACCAGACACGAGTACAGCCAAGAAGAAGAGCAAACATGTGTTTCTGAGAGTGAAGATAGTCAGGAAGACACTGGGGAATATGGTATGGTATTCAAAAAGAAAGGTTTATTTTATAGCAAATAATAGATTGACAAGAAATTGTGTGTAGAGCAATTAAAGAAAAAGTAATACCCTTTTTCAGATAAAATGAGCATGCTAAAAAAATATTGTAGGATAACAGCAGTCACGAAGGACTTGGCTTCTTCTAGGAGCGCGAAAGAGTTGTTGCAATGATTAAGATTCTAATTAAAAAATGTAAGGACATCTACAGTCTTAAAAGAAATGCAAGATGCTTACAATTTCTGCTACTCCCGTCCTCCAAAAGGCTGAGCTCTGAAAGCCTTGAGAGACACTCAGAGACAGCAGTGTGCCCAGGTGGCCCAAAAGGCCAATGGCATCTTGGCTTGTATCAGGAACGGCGTGACCAGCAGGTCCAGGGAGGTTATTCTCCCCCTGTACTCGGCACTGGTGAGACTGCACCTTGAGTACTGTGTTCAGTTCTGGGCCTCTCACCACAAGAAGGATGTTGTGGCTCTGGAGCGAGTCCAGAGAAGGGCAACAAAGCTGGTGAAGGGGCTGGAGAATAAATCTTATGAGGAGCGGCTGAGAGAGCTGGGGTTCTTCAGCCTGGAGAGGAGGAGGCTGAAGTGAGACCTTATTACTCTCTAACTACCTGAAGGGAGGTTGTGGAGAGGAGGGAGCTGGCCTCTTCTCCCAAGTGACAGGGGACAGGATGAGAGGGAATGGCCTCAAGCTCCGCCAGGGGAGATTTAGGCTTGAGATTAGGAAAAAGTTCTTCACGGAGAGGGTGGTTAGGCATTGGAACTGTCTGCCAAGGGAGGTGGTTGAGTCACCGTCCCTGGAGGTGTTTAAGGTTAGGGTAGACGAGGTGCTTAGGAGCATGATTTAGGGATTGGTGGGAATGGTTGGACTCGACGATCCAGTGGGTCTCTTCCAACCTGGTCATTCTGTGATTCTGTGATTCTGTGATTCTGTGACTGAAGAGCTTGGTCCTTTACCGTGACTGTAGTTCCTTCTTGGGCCTCCCAGCTTTCTTCAGATGGATTTCTCTGCAGGGCTAAGCATTCTCATCACCCATCCAGCCT
Source organism: Clamator glandarius (assembly GCA_033459285.1). Lineage (NCBI taxonomy): Eukaryota > Metazoa > Chordata > Aves > Cuculiformes > Cuculidae > Clamator > Clamator glandarius. The sequence goes on from JAUNZM010000039.1 coordinate 5,751,921, forward strand.
GTTTTTGGTTGGGATTGTTGTGGCAGTGTTTCAGCTTTGCTCTAGTAAGACCCATCATGCTCTGCTTGTTGCACGTTATCTCCTAACCAGTGCTGTCATTAGCAGCGCAAAACTAATTTATCAGAGAAAACGGTATATGCTGAAGCAAAAGGTGTGAAATTCTTCTCTGGGGTTGTTCAGTTGCAGGCTGAGTCTGGGCATATCACAGCTGGTGGTGTGACAGATCTGTCAGAAGTATGGGAATACCTGGGATGGGGTCCTGCTGCGCATTTTCTGATCTTGCTGTGCTCTTTGTGTCAGGGAGATATTGCTGATCACAAGAGAGAGAATTATTGTGAGCAGTATTTGTCATCTTTTCCTGAACTCTGTGTTTTGATAGACTGTCAATTCCCTTTTGTCAAATGTCGTGCAGGCAGTGCGCTGCAAAGAATGGAAACTGCCAGCTGCTCAGACTTCAGGCCTGTAGTCAGGTCAGAGTGAAATAGGTGCCCCACACCTAGCAAAGCATTTGATATTTCAGCAAGTCATAGAAAGTGCTGTAGGCATCTCTGCGTGAAGCAGCCAAGGAGTGTCCTGGAATGGAAAGCTTCTTGTCTTCTCTGCAGAGCTGGAACGTTAGAACGATTCAAGCAGGTTATGTGCTATTACATAGAGACCTTTGTCAGAATCTTGGATCCCAGGAGGAACCTTTTAAGGCTCTCCTGGGACCTTCCCTGCTAAGCTTTCATGGTCCCTTGCAGTGCAGATCTTCGTGCTTCACCCAGGTGAAATGCGACAGCAAGGAGTGAGGCTATCACTATCCTTTGAGACCTACGGTACAGGCAAAAAGTTTGTTCTGAGCAAGTGCCTCTTGTACTATAGACTGAAATGGTCTTTTAAAAGTTTTCTCACAAGTCTATTCAGAGCGGTGCGGGTGCAGAGTATTGATGGGGTAGAAAAGATGGGTGTAAACATAAAGCATGAGGAACCACAGGAGGAAGAAAGAAATGAAAACAAAAATGAAAAAAAAAAAGAATAATAACGTATAAAAGGCTGAGGAGCAAGACAGTATCAATGGTATAGAAAAAAGCAACCTCCTAGGAAAAAGGTGAGAAAGCACAGGATGTGCACTGGTAAGAGAGAGGCAGGGATTTGGGAAGAGAAGAGTGCAAGGTTGTGACAGGGCAGATAAGTCTTCTCACTGCAAGCCAGTGGGAACAAGACGTCTCCTGTTCTTGGACCTTTCAGTGCCCTGTCTAACTCTGAAGCAGCAGAGAGATTAAATCCCATCTATACAGCTCCATGTATAAAAAAAAATCAGTCTCTTAAGAATCGATAGCCATTTTTTCTTAATAAATTACCAGAGGGAACATCCTGCCACATGCAAGGATGCATAATTTCACTACATTGTGCCCAGAAATTACAATGATCCATAGAACTGTAGAACTGTAGAATCACAGAATGGTTTGGGTTGGAAAGGATCTTAAAGATCCAAAGGGATTGGACAGTGTACATAGCTGGAATACTGCTCATAAAGAGGCTGTTTAGTATTACTAGGTTGAAAGCCATCCACTTAATCATCCAGCAAGTCATAAAGTAAAAACGGAAGTGGAAGCATAACCTTAGCAATCATTTCAAATGTCTGACTTGACTGCGAAGAACTGCAAGCGTTGCATTTACAGAACAGAAAACACTTCCTCACTTATTTATTGATAAGCATAGGTCTTCTAGAAATATGTTAGTTTGGGGAACTGAGGGATCATCAGAACTATAGTTGGAAACGTCACATAGAATTTGTTGTTCATGTTTTTTAAGTGGTCATAGAACATTAATAATGTTATATCTAGAGAACAACATTGTTGCCTGTATGTTGAACCTCTCTCAGCTTGCCTGAGGAAAGCAATCTCATTGTTCTGTGAAAATGTGGAAGATTGCTGCTCTGTGCATGAATTTCACCTTGGAATTTTAATGGTTTTCTCCATTTGGTTGTAACCTATGTTAAACATTTTTCTTTACTGGTGAAGATTTACATGGCTTAAATTGAGTTTGCCCTCATATTAAATTTCTATATTTTAAATCAAGCTGAGGTAGCTGCGTGACTTCTCCCCTTTTGCTTTTTATTGGTTTCTTTCATGCTTCCTCTGTTGTAATTTTGTGTTAGGTTTTGAAGATTACAAGCCAATCCAAGAGGAACTAGCAAAGGTGATTGGAAATGTGAATTCTGAACCTGAACCTAGTGATCCCCATGCAGATGAGGAAGAAGAGAACATAACAAATGCAGAGTGTGGTGCCAAAGAAGGTGAGATTGGCTGTTGATCAGGAATGTGGATTAAATCTTATTTGTCCTTTCCTTTTCCTTTCGTGGCTATCAAACACTCCTTGTGCTCTTCTCTTTCCTAACTTGTATAAAATTGGGTGATCACGAGCTAGGTTCTGTAGTCACGTATAATTAATACTTTCTTTGGTAGTTATAGTGGTCCTAGGTTAGGAATCCAGGCCATGAAAGAACTGGCTACCACTCAGGACAACAGCCGCAGAAAGCAGGAGTCTAGTGAGTTTCTCTTTGCTTCCAGGTATTGTGAAGACAGGTAGGATGGGACTGTTTGCATAAGATGAGAATGTAAGACTAGGAATGAAGCTGCACTGCAGACTTGATCTCCATGCTGTTTGTCTCCCAAACTCACCTCCCTGTTGGCAGTTGGCATAATTGACAACTGGGAAATCTCACACACAGCAAAGTAAATTTACTTTGGCTAATGGTTATAAATGGTTATGCCACACACAGCACAGCCTTTGATTTCTTTTAGACAAAGTAAACAAAGCATGTCTTTTTACAGGGACTTGCAAAATCTGTTGCATTAGACTCAGTCCAATAGTAGCAGCTGGACAATTTGGACGCTGTGCTTTTGTGTATATGCCATGTGTCTGAAGTAGTTGCCCAAACGCTTCTTAGATATTGTCAGCCTTGGTGCCGTGACTGCTTCCCTGGGGATCTGATCCAGTGCTCCACCACCCTCTTGATGAAGAACTTTTTCCTAATGTCCAACCTAACCACCTCCTGGTGCACCTTCCTGCCGCTCCCTCAGCATTCCTTCTTTTTGCAGTGGGTAGGAAGTTAGCCCTTCACATTCCCTTGACGACAACATTTCCGCCACTTCTTTCAATAGAAATGCTCAAACAATCCAATGGCATAAGAGATTTTGAGAAAAGAAATAGCAGAAACATTGTAACCTGATGAAACCTTGTACCTAACTGCAAATCTGAAGGTTCCCAGCAAGCGAATGAAGCCAACTCTATGGAAGGCTCATGGAGTGTGGTGAGCATCGGCAGCTGCCGCACACATGCCAGCAGGCACTGAGATCTGGAAGCGCCAGGCAGAAATCAGAGACAAATCGGGGAAGACATTGATCCCTGCTCCTTTCAGTGGCACAAGACTTCTCATTTTCTGAAGCAGAGGAACCTTCCACATTTGTGCCAAGCAGTGGTACTTCAGTACAGACTGCAGGGTGCCTGCTCAGGGACAGACCCTGGAGCACCCAGTTCAGTGGAGGCATTGCTGTTAAATTCCCAGGCGGCGGGAATTATTTCCCTCAATGTAATCACAGAATCCACGGGAAGCAATTATCCACTTTGCATGAACAGCTGAGTAGTATTCTTCCTGTGTGTGCGTGTTTTACAAGAGCAATTTACCACCTATTCCTCAATTTTTGAATGTTGCTGTCAAGCTTAGAGCTATTACATACACACACCTGAGCTTCCCACTAGGCAGGTGAAGGCGGGAGGGAGGGAGAGTAGACAAGGCAGGCCGAACTGTTAGACTTGATAGCTGGTCATGCATCAACATTTTTCCTCAAATTAGTTATGCCAGATGCCAGAATGGCAGCAGTAGAAACACAGAGCACAGAAGGGTTGGCAGAAGGAACAAGAACACTCGCTGTGCAGAAGGCAGCAGAACAAGTGGTACAAGAAGGGCACATGATAGACGAGAGAGAAGCACTTGAGAAGGAAGATTTTGTTGCTGAGGGAGGAGATGTTTGCACTGAAGAGGAAGGAGAAGAAATGGCACGGATGGGAGATTTTCTTCCCAAGGAAGACACAGTAGCTGTGATGCTGGTGGAGGGTCAGCTTGCGGTGGAGGAATCTGCTCCTGAGGACAGCACCATGGCAGAAGAAGATCCCAAAGGAATGGGGACAGGGAAGGGAATGGAGTCTGGTGTAGAGGTGGCATGTGGGGAGCAGGAAGATTTGATGGAGGGGACGGAGAGTGAGGCAGCACTGGGAGTGCAGACACCTGTGGAAAAGGAGCTGGCAGGGGCACTGCTACACAGGGAGGCAGATGGAGTGGTGTCTGAGAGGGCAGAGGTGGCTGTGGAAGTCTCTGAGGAAAAAGAGGCTGCAGAGGAGGTCTCTGGGACAGGGGCAGATGAGGATGGGTCACAGGAGGGGACAGAGCAGGTGGGAGTGAAAGCTGAGGGGGAGCAGCCAGGCCTCTGTGAAAACACGGGAGGGAGAGAAGGAAGGGGTGTCTTGGAGAGTACATGGAGCACTGAAGTCAAGGTGCAGAGGAAGGACAGTCCTGTTGGAGAGAGACCTGATGCTCCAGGAGCCACTGATGTGGGTGAAAGAAGCCATGATCCCTGGGAGGTGAGTCCTGCATGTGTTGACCGCTGTGCCCTGTACCTGCTCCAGTCCCCAGACTGGTCCCTGCTAGAAGCAGAGGGTGCATCACTTCATCCTGTTTCTTACACTTTCCTTAAGTATCTGCTGCTGGAAGCAGGGTGAGGGATGGTAAATCCTTCTCAGTGTTAGCTTCTGCATTCTTTCCTGTTTCTGAAATTTCATTGCAAATGCCTTTGCCCTGCTGCTAAGGCTTCTGGCCCCTCAGTTGTCTTACCCTTGTCCATGTGGTGCAGCTCTGATCCCCCCACATACCACTCAACTGCCCGCGCTGGTGGCAGTGGCTGAGCCTCCCTAGCATTGCTGGCTGGAATGCTCCAGGTCAGTGGCAGCACTCCACTTCTCTGGTCACTCTGGCATATGTTTCTGTTACAGCGGTATCTCAGTAGCTCAAAGTTTATCGCATTTTCTGTAAAGCTAATGTTTTTCTCACCGTTTCCTGGGACGCTGCAAACCCAGATGCAGTAGTTGTGCCCTCTGCTCAGTCTCAGGATGGGGAAGAAACTTTCCTCTAAGCTACTCCTGCAGCTTCTTCAGTGTTGTTTCCGGAAACATTGACACAAACTGCTGTAGATTTGTGCTGGTTGGGATGTTCACTCTTCCTTTATTTATTCCACGGGTACCACAACCACCTGTCATGTTTTACTCACGCAGCTTCTCAGTGTTCAGTGGACAACTGAAATAAACCTGTACACGCCAGCCGGGAAACAGCACTCCTTTGTAATTGGGAAGGCAATAACTGAAAGGATTGTTCCACAGCTGCTGTGCTTGTTTTTCACATAACACTGATAGATACTGTTCTGACTAAACCTCTCCTCCTCCCCTAGGCAGTACTGGTGGGAGGGAGGGCAGCGGGCAAATGTTCTTTATGTTTCTACAGGACAAGAAGTGTGTCTGTGCAGAGTTGCCCATGTTTTTGCCTGTGTCAGTATACTGACTGCATTTGCCTGTGTGCCCTTTCCCTTTCTGAGCTGCAGAATCTTCACTGTGTCTTCAGTGCTGTGTATGGGGCCCTGGTGCACATTAATGCTTTGATTCTGACGAGAGCATCTGGGGTGCTCAGCAGAGATGTGGAATGGCAGGATCACAGGGAATAGTAGCCTCACACTGGGTTTTTTAACATGAGGGGCTGTCTCCACCCCGTGTCACAGCAAGTGAGCCCTGCTTGGGTACTACGTGTGCCAGGCGGGTCTGCACAGGGGGCTTCTTGCTCCGTGGGGATCCTGGTTTCTCACTGGCCATACTGTGTGGCATTTTTGGGACTCTGAAATGTTATTGGAAATTATTAAATCAGAACAATTCTAATAAGTCTTTTGAAATGAATAAAGCCTGGCTTTTTGGTTTTGGTGGCGTCAGTCCCTTGGGCCTGTTGAATCTGTGGCATAACTACAGCTGTTTCAGCCCAGTGCTGGTGGTAGGTCAGTTCTGGCTGTGGCTCCCTGCTGCCAGCATCTCCCTTCCAGCTCTGCTGCACCTCAGAGGGCTCTCTGAGAGGCTGCCAGGCCGTGGTGTCCAGGGCTGTGTACACAGCAGCTGGGCAGGCATCGCTCCGTGGGCTGCAGGATGTTCGGCAATAACAGAGCTGTGCTGTTTTTTAGATCTGTTACCTACAGAACCTACATTCTGTCCTAGAGACAAACACAAACCTCTGAGCACCTGGAGATTACCAGCACCCTGTGTTTCTGTGGAATATAACTTTTAATTGTGGCTAGCTTCAACTTTCATCTCCTGTGAAAGTAGCTCAGGACTTGTTTAAATCATGGTGTGTCAGCCATGGCAGCTCTCCCTCCCAATTCAGCTTTGTGGCCTCACTGCTCTGTGTGCAATGAGCTCACCGTAGCCGTGGAATGACTGAATTTTAAGTGGAAATCACTGACATCCCTGTGCCTGCCAGTGCCTGAGATTTCAAACAGTGCAGCCTTGACTGGAATGAGAAGGATTAGTGTATGAGGAAGATTTTGAAACAGATGAAGAAGACAATGATGAGGAACAAACTAGTGATCAGATGAGTGGAATGTCAAAGTCATTCTCAGATGATGAAAACCTGGACTTAGGGAGAGTGGTAACTTATCAGAGAAGGCACCGCGGGCCTCTGACAATGAAAAAGATGAGAGTGATGCATATTCTGACAGTGCCTCAGAGGACGATAAACAAGGTTAGTTTTATCAAAATGAACCTTAGAGAAGTTGAACTAATGCATATTTTACATTTTAGGCATGTCCAGTACAGATGTTGAGTCTGTGTAGGAAACTCATGCAATTCCTACTGAACTGGTAAAAGATGGACATTTTATCTGTTCTTGTTAATTCTGCCATCTGTCACTGAAATGCAGCCAAACCCACTGGCGACGTAAGCATGTGCCAGTCCGCAGCAGGCATTGCTGAACTATTTAGTTGCAGAAATGGAAAAGGAGCCAGTCAGCAAATGAGCAGCATTGAGCAGAAATCAAGCAAAGATTCACTGTTAGTCATCTTACCATTTAATGAAGAGAGTGTGGAAACTAGTGAGGACAAAATGGAGACCAGCAATGAGTACAGCCAGGAAGAAGAGGAAATATGTGTTTATGAGAGTGAAGATAGTCAGGAAGACACCGGGGAATCTGGTACGGTATTCAAAAACAAAAGAAGAGGGTGAAAAATGGGAGGGGATGATTGTGGAGAAGGGAGCCAGTCAGCAAATAAGCTCTAAATACTTGGGGCAGATCAGCACTTCAGGTCAACGGTCACTGACACCTGAGAAGCTGTGACCATTTACAGTTACTGGGGATTTGCACTTATATCCAACGAGTCACCAGGAAACCCAACATCCTATCTTGTGTTTTGGAAGTGCTGTCTTTAATGGCCCTGAATAGTCAGAACCTCAGCTGTGCCCTTGGGTGCGTAAGTGACTCAGTCCTGGCCCTGGGAGGAAATGCTGTCAGCTCAGCTGACTCTTCTACTGCAGCCGTCAGGCAGTTTGGGAGGATCATTCTTCAAGACTGGCTGTTAATGGGCAAGACCTGGAGTCAGTGAGATAGTCTGTGGTTCTTGATCGAAATGTAGGTACAAAAGTGTGCAGTGCAGTGTCCGAGGCAATCACTATTAATTCAGAAAGGCTAAACTGTCCTGGAATAATTTTTCTGTAGAATAAATAGCATTTCCTGCCATTCAGATTTTTTGGGTCAGCGCCTCTGACGTCTAGTGTTTTACATATTGACCTTCATGCAGTCCAAGTCCTACATCTTCATAAATTATCCCACAGAAAACTTGCAGGCAATTTCTCACTTATTAGACAAACAATGAAATTCCATCCACCACACAGTGAATAAGTCAGGAGTGTCTTTTCCGTCTAGAACAGGGTTTTATTGCCCTAAAGAAGTCGATCGGAATGTCAGCGCTGGGCTCCCGGGCAGCGGCCGTGCCCACGTGGTGCCTGACGTGAGGGGGCAGTTCCGGAAGCTTCCGCGGGGGAGGGGGCAGTTCTGGACGTTTCCATGGGGTATTTAAATGGGAGCACAGGCAAAGAGAGGTGGGGCATGTTAAACAAGGAAGTTTGAGCAGGAAGGGCTGGAGCACAGTCAGAAGAGATTGAGGAAAATGGTGGATACCCGAAGAAAGACTAAGGCTGCACCAAATGTGATGGAGGCTGCCACCCAGACGGAGCCCCGGTGGGCACATGCAGCTACCCAGACCCTGGGCTGCAGGCAGTGCCCCCCTCCCACAGCAGCTTACGCCTCTGGCACTGGCTCCTCCTGTGGAAGCTGTGCTCGGGTAGGGGAACTGCTTCATATGGTGGAAGAGCTGAGGAAAGATGTGGAAAGGCTGAGGATCATCAGGGAATGTGAGAGGGAGATAGATGAGTGGAGCAGGACCCTCTCATGGGCTGCTGGAGCTAGTGAAGCTGAGCACCGCCCACTGGTAAGCTGCAAGGCCGGGAGAGACAGAGATGGGGAATGGCAGCAGGTTCCTGTCTGGAGAAGGAAACCTGCTCCCCCCACCCAGGCAATTAACCCCCAGATTCCTCTGGGGAACAAATATGAGGTGCTGAGGGTGCATCCAATCCCTAAAGATGAAGAGGGCTGCACCCACAGCCTGGGTTCCAAAACTCCATCATCCTGCTACAGCCTTAAAAACATCCTCGGTTAAAAAGGAGGGTGATTGTCTTGGGGAATTCCCTTCTCAAAGGAATGGAGGGTCCCATCTGTAGGACGGACCCACTCCATAGGGAGGTCTGCTGCTTGCTGGGAGCATCAGTGAGGGCTGTTACTAGAAAGCTCCCTTCCCTGGTCAAGGACACAGACTACTACCCACTCTTAGTTTTTCAAGTTGGTAACGAAGAAATAGAGTGTAGAAGGCCTAAAGCCATTAAAAGGGACTTCAAGGCTCTTGGGAGAATGATAGAGGGCTCTGGGGCACAGGTAATACTTAACTCCATCCCAATATTAAGGAATCAGGAGCAGGAAATGAGGAATAAGAAACTGATTAATGAATGGCTTAGGGACTGATGTGAGAAGAGGGGCTTTGGGTTCTTTAATCATGGGGAGGCCCACGCACCAGCAGGCTTTCTTACTAGGGAACCTAGTTAAGCTCATAAATCGAGCTTTAAACTAGATGTGAGGGGGGAGGGGATGGGGACCAGGCAGGATGGGCATGAGCCTGGAGGTGAGACTTCAGTGGCAAAGGGGTGGTGTGCTGGCGATGTCTGCCAGTATATCACCACTAAGCAAGAGGGGGTGAGTGCAGCAGAGGATGGTAGGCAGCAAACTGGCACTGTGGCCTTAGTTAACTCAAGGACTGCTCAGCTGGGAAGAAACCCTATTACGAAGGATGTAGCTTCACCTGCCCAGCTGAAGTGCATTTACACCAATGCACGCAGCATGGGAAATAAGAAGGAGGAGCTGGAAGCTGTGGTAGGGCAAGGAGACTATGGTGTCGTTGCCATTGCGGAGACATGGTGGGATGACTCGTACAACTGAAGCGTACCCATGGTGGGGTATAAACTCTTTAGGAAGAACAGGAAGGGCAGAAGAGGAGGCGGGGTAGCCCTCTATGTTAGAGAGGGCTTTGATACCCTCGAGCTGGACTACGGTCAGGATGGGACTGAGTGCCTGTGGGTGAAAATCAGAGGAGCCCACGGGCAGGCAGGTATTGTGATGGGAGTCTGCTATAGACCACCCAGCCAAGAAGAAGCAGCTGATGAGCTCTTCTGCAAACAACTGAGTGTAGTCTCAAGATCGCTACCTCTGGTCCTTGTGGGAGACTTCAGTTTCCTGGATCTAGGCTGGGAGTGTAATACAGCAGAAAGGAAGCAGTCCCGGAGGTTCCTGGAGTGTGTGGAAGACAACTTCCTCACACAGCTGGTGAGCGAACCGACAAGGGACGGTGCCCTCCTGGACCTGCTGTTTGTGAACAGAGAAGGACTGGTGGGGGATGTGAGGGTTGGAGGATGGCTGAGGCAAAGCGATCATGGGATGATAGAGTTCTCGGTGCAGGGTGAGATGGAGAAGGTGGAGGTTAGCAGAACAGTCGCCCTCAACTTTCAGAGAGCAGACTTTGGACTGTTCAGAAGGCTGGTTGGAAAAGTCCCGTGGGAGGCGCTCCTTGAGGGCAAAGGTGTCCATGAGGGCTGGGCGCTCTTCAAGAAGGAACTCCTAGCAGCGCAGGAGAAAGCCGTCCCCAAGTTCCGGAAAAGTAGCCGGCAGGGTGAGAAACCAGCATGGTTGAGTAGGGAGGTCCTAAGAGACATCAATAGGAAGAGGAGGGTCTACGACCTCTGGAGGAAGGGGCAGGCATCCTGGGTGGACTATAGGGAGGAGGTGAGAATGTGCAGGGAAAAAGTCAGGAGGGCTAAAGCCCAACTAGAAATGCGATTGGCCAAGACTGTGAAAGACAACAAAAAGTCTTTCTACAAATACATCAACAGCAAAAGGAGGGCTAGGGAGAATCTCCAGGCTCAGTCAACATGGGTTCATGAAAGGCAGGTCTTGCCAGAGTAATCTGATCACCTTCTATGACAGAGTGACTAGATTCTTGGACGAGGGAAAGGCTGTGGATGTAGTCTTCCTGGACTTTAGTAAAGCCTTTGATAGAGTTTCTCATAGCGTTTGGCTTCGGAAACTGTCAGCCTCTGGCCTGGACAGGCGCACACTCTCCTGGGTGGAAAACTGGTTGAACGACTGGGCCCAGAGGGTGGTAGTAAATGGAGTGAAATCCAGCTGGAGGCCAGTGATAAATGAGATTCCCCAGGGCTCAGTCCTGGGTCCAGTCCTGTTTAATGTCTTTATCAACGACCTGGATGAAGGCATTGAGTGCTCCCTTAGCAAGTTTGCAGATGACACCAGGCTGGGTGGAAGTGTGGATCTGCTGGAGGGTCGGGAGGCTCTGCAAAGGGATCTGAACAGGCTTGGACCGCTGGGCTGATCACTGCAGTGATCAAAAAGAATCTTAATTTCTGTTTTCTTGTGATAATCATTTCAATTCAGATCAAGTGCACAGTGAGCCAAGTAAAAGCAGCATTGAGCAGAAATCAAGCAAAGATTCAGTGTTAGTCATCTTACCATGTCATGAAGAGCGTGTGGAAACTAGTGAGGACAAAATGGAGACCAGCGATGAGTACAGCAAGGAAGAAGAGCAAATATGTGGTTATGAGAGTGAAGATAGTCAGGAAGACACCGAGGAATCTGGTACGGTATTCAAAACCAAAAGAAGAGGGTGAAAAATGGGAGAGGATGATTCTGGAGAAGGGATGGGATTGTGGGCCTCCAACTCCACCTGGTACATCTTCTACAACATGAAATTCTATGTGCATAGTGCATTTACTGTGTCTTTAATTCATCTGCTGAGCCTTTGACTTGTACTTCTTCTTTTTAAGAACTCCCTGGCTTTCACTTAAGCTCATGTGCTTGTATTGGTGGAACAAGATTTTAGATAGCACGCTTTTGAGCATAAACACCAATTTTTTGTGTTTTGTTTCAGTAATCGGTGCACTAATCCACTTGTAAGACGTGAGTGCTGCTAAAATAGAACTGACTTGCCAATAGTAATGGGATGTGGATTCTTATAAGTACATGTTGGGGACTGATTTTATTCCATCTTAGTTCAGTGTATCGTTACACTTTGTCAAGACTATCTGTGTTCATTAGGCCCCTTGGGTCAGTTTAGCACAGTTTTAGAATAATACTGAGGTGCCAAAGATCTTATTTTTGCATACAATGTTATGAATCAGACATAAATCAAGACTGTGTAAGACAGACTTTGGCATTCAGATCCCCGCAGACCATAAGCATGTGAATAAATTGGAAAGAATCACTGACAAAGAAGGTGAGGTTGGCTATTGATCAGGAATGTGGATTAAATCTTATTCCCCTGAAGTCTTTTTGTAGAAGTATTTGTCCTTTCCTTTTCCTTTCTTGGCTATCAAACACTCCTTGTGCTTTTCTCTTTCCTAACTTGTATAAAATTGGGTGATCACTAGCTAGGTTCTGTAGTCACGTATAATTAATACTTTCTTTGGTAGTTATAGTGGTCCTAGGAAAGGAATCCAGGCCATTGAAAAACTGGCTACCACTCAAGACAACAGCTGCAGAAAGCAGGAGTCTAGTGAGTTTCTCTTTGCTTCCAGGTATTGCGAAGACAGGTAGGATGGGACTGTTTGCATAAGATGAGAATGACAGACTAGGAATGAAGCTGCATTGCAGACTTGATCTCCATGCGTTTTGTCCTGTTTTACCTGTGTCAGTATACTGACTGCATTTGCCTGTGTGCCCTTTCCCTTTCTGAGCTGCAGAATCTTCACTGTGTCTTCAGTGCTGTGTATGGGGCCCTGGTGCACATTAATGCTTTGATTCTGACGAGAGCATCTGGGGTGCTCAGCAGAGATGTGGAATGGCAGGATCACAGGGAATAGTAGCCTCACACTGGGTTTTTTTAACATGAGGGGCTGTCTCCACCCCGTGTCACAGCAAGTGAGCCCTGCTTGGGTACTACGTGTGCCAGGCGGGTCTGCACAGGGGGCTTCTTGCTCCATGGGGATCCTGGTTTCTCACTGGCCATACTGTGTGGCATTTTTGGGACTTTGAAATGTTGTTGGAAATCCGCCTGTACACAGCAGCTGGGCAGGCACCACTCCGGGGGCTGCAGGATGCTCGGCACCTACACAGGTGGACTGCGACTGTATTCACAGATTGGGAACTAGAATTGAAATGAGCAGGATTCTGAATGGTTTGTTAATGGTTTGCAAACCGAAGGAAGTTCTTCAGTCCTGAACGACCTTCTCCTTTCCATCCCATACAGAGGGCACGTGGAGCTGTAGGTGATGATAATGGCGAACATCCTTCTCATCAACAGCAAGCCAAGGAGAATGCCTTTTCCAAGATGGTGAGTTAGCTCAGTTAAACAGGTTTTTTTTGTGGGGGGGCGGGGGGAGGTTTTTAACATTTCAATGCGGTATTCTGAAGAATATAGAAGGAAAAGATAAAATAAAAAGTCAGAAAAGTGTTCAGCATTAAACAGTCATGCTTTTGTGGTGTACTGTCTCAATGTGCATGTGGTGAAGCCACAGAAACAGCATGCTGCTACAGTTCCTTTCAGTTCATTGCATTTGCTTCGAGGCTGCACTGTGAAGAGACAGTAGCAAACCCTATATTTATAGTCAAGAATTCTTTTGTATGCTCCAGTTTGTGGATAATCAGTTATAGATGCCTAAAGTGGTCTGGCTCTTTGGAGGCAGTCCAGAAAATCTCGTTTCCCCGGGATACCTACGAGTCACTCATCACTTCCAAATATCTTGATCAGTGCTATTTTTTATTTTATGATTCTACTCTGCACTGGAAATGATCCACTGAGATTTTGTAGCTGTTTTCTTTTTCATTTTTAGACTTCTTGGCGACCAAATACAGCTCCAGGAAATATGCCACAACCTCTTCGCCTCCAGCCACTTCGTAGCTATGCTGCCATGGGGTCTGCTCCAAAGGCTCCGCACCACACGCTTGGACATGATCAGCAGTTTGCTGGTGGGGTAAGGCTGGATTTCATTCTGAAGATAATGCAGATTCATGGAGAGTTTTATAATACTGCTTTAGTACTGCAGTTCCTAGAAGTGCATACTGCAGGCAACACGCCTTCTAAATCTCTATCAGCTTTTATTTAAACACTCCTTTTTAATCTCCATTTAATTTTCAAGACATTGTCTTAGTGGTCTAATGCCTAGTTTTTGATCACAGCCTGGAAAAAATGTGGTGACTTGTCTTTTATAGGATAAAATCTCTCTGTGTGCAAATTTTTCGACCTCTACATAGATTTTCTTTTATGTAGAGAGGGAAGCAGCCATCTGGGTAAGATCAATAACTCAGGAATATTTTCACACAGTCTTACATGATTTAATCTTCATCTACAGCTGAAAAGCAGCAAGACCCATCTTTCTTTTTTTACCATCCCTACTAGTAAATCACACTAGAAGGTTCAGAGAATGAGAGCTTTTTGGTGTAGCCAAACATGGCCTTAATATGTATTCAGTTACTTTCAGATGAGATTTGGACTTGTCTTCTGTTCGAGAAAAAGCATTATGTGATTGACTGTATGATAGGAGTTCCATGGGAATGGAGGATTTTGGATCTGCGACCACTGACAGGCAGAAAATACATGAAAAACTCTGTGCTGCTGTGCATTTGTGCCGTATTATGAGGGTCATGATCTTCCCTCCAAGAATTTGCTGACACTCTCTGTGTCTTCTCAAATTATGGGTGATTTGCGTTGTTTCTTTAATGCTCAAAACAGCTAAATCAGTCATAGAACATGAAGATGATGCAGAACTCAGATCCAGAGCCAGCAATGTTTGCAGAATTTATTCTCTAGAGATGTTCTGCTTTTCAGGGCCTTGATCCTCTGTTTGCAATTCATTCAGAAAGAGGATTTTGAGCAACTTCTTGTATAACTGGTGCCAAATAATGTTAGTGTTGGAAGATTCTGGCTGACTGCTTTGGAATTTGCTTGCCATCTGAAAGAATGCAGCAGTGCTGTGGGGTTGTGCAGTATTCTGCCTGCCTGGAAGGAGAACTCTGTGTGGTTACAAGTAGTATGTGCTTAACAATGATATTGTCTATATCTCTAAGGGCTACATTTTCAAGCAGCCTGTCCATTGCTTTGCGAATTAAAACAAAGAGGTTTAGCGTATAAATGTTTTCATAAACGTAATGGCAAGCACCAAGTGAGGAAATTGTTCTAGAGGTATGAGTGTTACTAATTGTAAAGAGCAGTCAAACCAGGAGTAGCTCAATATGCGCGGTAGCTATGTTTTTGTGTTACCTACTTAACCTGGTTAAAATGTTTTTGCAGGGGGACAGGAGTGGGTTAAGACTTATGAATTCAGTGGAACATGTAACTGGTATATCCCGGTATCAACTCCCAGTCATCAACAATTATATGATACCAGTGCCACCTCCCCCTCTGGAAAAGGAAGACAAGAATGTAAATGCAGTGAGAACTAGGATGCTCAGCAGCAGATTATTTCATCCCACCACTGCTGCAAATGACACAGGGCAGCTTTTAACAAAGGTGAGTTATTCCTGTCTGCTTCTCTGTTTATTGTTACGTTACCTTCCCCGTGGGTATATTTGCCTAAAGCTGAAAGATGTGTCTATCTAGTTTGCATAAAGATTCACTGAAGTTTTGAAAGAAAAAAAAATATAACTATTAAAAGACATAGCTAGCACCCTTTTCTCTGTATACTAAAACACTGGGTGTTTTTCATCAGCTAGGGGTAAAAAGGTGCTTGAACAAAAAAGCGCAGGAACTCCTACTTATGGCCTTCTGTCTTAGTCAATCTGATCCTGTCTCTGACTGTATCTGGTGCCAGAACTTCAGCAGGATAGGGGAAAAGCTGTGAGTGTGTGAAAACTTCTGTTACACTCTATCTCCAGGCAGTCTTGACTGCTGCAAGGGAATTGTAGGAACCCAGGACTGGGAGAGACATTCAAACTTGGTCCCTGCCATTCTGGGAAATTCAATGCAATGGATTTTCAATGAAAAATATTTTACTGCCCTTCTGCATGTTACAAAACTCTTCCCAATTTAAACACCTCAAGCCTGTCTTAAAGGGCTGGCAGCCTCAAGAGCATTCCACATATAGGTGATCTTTGAGTTCACCTTTTGTTAGAGCTGGAAGCCAAATGCACTTTTTGTGTATTTTCTGCTGCAGAATTCTGGAGGATTCCCTAAGCCCTCGTTACACAGCAACGCATCTGTTACCATGATCTTCCTAGGAAAAGGTTTGCATTTATCTCATGACAGTACTGACTACAGAGATGAAATCAAAATCTATCAGCAGCATTGTGGAGGACAAAACATTTGTGTCTACAACGGCAAGCTGTTGGAAGGAGGTAAGGATAAAGAGTCCAAGAGTTTGTATGGATTCTAGTAACATCTTCTTTATTGGCTAAAATGTTGATGTGATACTAAAATGATTCCAGCTGAGCTCAGTCAAGATGTGTGCCTCCAGACTAAACCTGATCTACTGCTTCATGATTGAAAAGGATGTTACGATTACTTTTTCAAATAACAAAAGAATGAATTCCTTCCTGCTGGAATGGGCTCAGGTCGCTTTAGAAAGATGCTCTGACTTGTGGGTGAAGGAAGTACAACCCCTTCTCCCCAGCATGGGTCTGGGTAGCAGCCTCAGTGCCCTTCAGGCCTGGATGCTGAACGGTGCCCCTGCAGAGCAGCTGAAACAGCTCCAGGCACACACGAGGAATCCTAAACTTTCTGTGCTTAATTTAACCTCTTGTAAACCATGTGACAGTTAATTTTTTTGAGACAGGAGGCTTTGGTTTTGGTTCTGCTGAAGCACTGAGTGGCCAAATCGATGATGTATTTGCTTGTCACAGTGGTGTCCTGCTTGGTACTCCTCGATTGGGAAGAGACAAGGCCGCTATGTGGGGAGGCAGTAGAGTCTTAGCAGCTAATTAATACAGCTGAGAACCATGTACCTGACCTCAGAGTGCTGGACACTTTAGTGGTGATG
The DNA here is from genome assembly GCA_033459285.1 of Clamator glandarius. Classification (NCBI taxonomy): domain Eukaryota; kingdom Metazoa; phylum Chordata; class Aves; order Cuculiformes; family Cuculidae; genus Clamator; species Clamator glandarius. Next base: position 5,768,571 of record JAUNZM010000039.1, read on the forward strand.
CTGATGAGACACAACAATTGCAACCGGCTGATAGAAAGGCATTGCCTTTTCCTTTGATCTGTTTCCTTTCTGTGATTACAGAGACTTTCCAGTTTGTCTCAAAGAGGCACCGTGGTTTCCCATTCAGCCTCACCTTTTTCCTCAATGGATTGCAAGTGGACAGGTTGAGCTGTTGCTGTGAGTACAAACATCACAAGAATACCAGGCTGGGAGGCAGACATGGATACTTTGGTTTTCTCAATGTGAAAGGAGCTTCTCCTTGCTACAGGTATGGAGATGAATATGCTTTGCTCACAAGGACTTCACAGCCCAGTTTTTAGAGAGTTTATCACTTGTTTCTTCTATTTTAATCTTTCACTCTGCAGCTCTGTAGAACCTGGTCTGTTTTTCAGCTCCCCAAGAAATGTGTAGAATTGAGCTTATTCCTCAGGGTCCCACATCCAAGAATGCCATCCAGGTCAGCTACCTTTGTGCTGCCTCGTCAGTCTCTCTGTTGAGCATGCCCAGCAGTGGATAGTGTTTGCACTGGATCTGTCACCTTGTCAGGAGGCAGTCAGCACTTTCTCTGCAGTCCAATGTGGAGGAGTAGCTGTGGGAGGTATACATGAGATGCTTGTGTGTTTCTGGTGGAAGTGATAGTGGAATAAATATTGGGAGCATTGCTGAGTTAACTGTAGTCTTCAGGGTTTTCTTTGTGATAGTGTGAACAGGATAATTTCTTTTTAAACAGCTCTGCCTCTGAGGTGGGATTCTGCTGTAACACTCCTGGCTGCTGAATAAGATAGTGTTGAATATTAGCCAGGTTTCAGACAACAAATCTGTGTAGAAGATTCTTTGTTTGGGGCAAAAGTCAATGCTTTGAGCAACAGCTGTGGTATTGCCAAGAAACCTCACATTTAATAAAATCCTGTGTTAAGTCATGCTAGACAAGTAAACTTCTGTACACATGGGTGATTTTTAAACTTTTTCTTTTTTTTCTAAGTAATTTTTAAAAAAGCAACAGTCAGTTGGAAGAAGAGACCATCCACAGAGCTATATTCTATTTTTTGGATAAGGACTAAATTCCAAGAAAAAAAACCCAAATTCCTTTATTGTACCATGCTTTATCCACTCCAATCTAACACTGAACATGGTTTCTTTACACAAATTCCTTAGTATGTTCAAAGTAGTGACAAGTGTCTGCATTCAGAATGGATATAGCACCAACAGAGTTTAGGAAATGCCCAAATCTCAGCTTCTCTGTGATTTCTAGAGAGACTTGAAGTGAATTTTCTGAATGAGTAAAGTCTTCCAGAAATGAACCCCTTCCTGAGTCATCCTTACTTTCTGTCCCTTTTCCCCTCTTATTCTTAGCAATATCTCAGTTTTCCTGTTTCTCGTCAGTACAGCAAATCTTGTCTGGTGAATAAAATCATCTCCATTAACCAGATACTCTCCATAAATGGCAATTATTTTCACTCACTAATATTTGACTCCTATTTTGAGTATTGCACCACATCCACATATAAATACCCACTCTGATTCTCAGTAAAGATCCTAGTTTATTTTCCCTGTTGGGTTAAGGCTTTGATTCACAAACAGGTGATGCTGCAGTGATTTCTATGCTGATGCTGTGATCCTTGCACAAAGAGTTTTTTGCTGCCTGGGTCTAGCATTTCTGTATAGTAAAAGTGCTTCAATATCTCAAAAGTCCCTGAAAAAAATACGACGAACAAATAATTGAAAGGTAGGACCTTTATCAGAAATTGTCACGTTCTCACATTTACATTTCATGCCCACAGACTGAAAGGATTTCTAGACTGATTGTTGGGGATTTGACTGTAGTTTGTGAACAGCCGGAATATGAGGGTAATTGCAGTGAAGCCTTACATAAAAAAGCATTTCTGATGGCATCCTGATGCTTGCAGGGGTAGGAGCTGGCGTTTGGTGTAGCTTGAGATTAATGGACAGTTTTGATAATTTCAATTTCAATCTGTTTATGTTTCAATTGTTGCCTTTAAGTGCAGATAATGTTACTCTCCTTAAAGGAGGAGCTGCTTCTATATTTGTGGGGCACTTGAAGACTTGAGGGTGCTTCTCCAAGTAAGCCATTATCAGTAACCATGTTATCTGAGTGGCAATGCAAAGGCAGATAAATATCTAGTTTAACTTCTGATAAAGACCTAAACAGCTGTGTCTGCTACTCTTCTATTGTTCACAGAAAGAAAAATGTGATACTTCCCAGTTTTCCGTGGTTATTTTTGATAGGTGCATTATTGGAAGGTATCTGGACAAAGAGCCATCCCCTCCCAAGACAAAGATGGAGAACCATGAGGAAAAGCTTGTAGATTCCTGGAGAGATGAAGTGCACAGTGAGCCAAGTAAAAGCAGCATTGCGCAGAAATCAAGCAAAGATTCACTGTTAGTCACCTTACCATGTAATGAAGAGAGTGTGGAATCTAGTGAGGACAAAATGGAGACCAGCGATGAGTACAGAAAGGAAGAAGAGGAAATATGTGGTAATGAGAGTGAAGATAGTCAGGAAGACACCAGGGAATCTGGTACAGTATTCAAAAACAAAAGAAGAGGGTGAAAAATGGGAGGGGATGATTGTGGAGAAGGGCGCCAGTCAGCAAATGAGCTCTAAATACTTGGGTCAGATCAGCACTTCAGGTCAACGGTCACTGACACCTGAGAAGCTGTGACCACTTACAGTTACTGGGGATTTGCACTTATATCCAACGAGTCACCAGGAAACCCAACATCCTATCTTGTATTTTAGAAGTGCTGTCTTTAATGGCCCTGAATAGTCAGAACCTCAGCTGTGCCCTTGGGTGCGTAAGTGACTCAGTCCTGGCCCTGTGAGGAAATGCTGTCAGCTCAGCTGACTCTTCTACTGCAGCCGTCAGGCAGTTTGGGAGGATCATTCTTCAAGACTGGCTGTTAATGGGCAAGACCTGGAGTCAGTGAGATAGTCTGTGGTTCTTGATCGAAATGTAGGTACAAAAGTGTGCAGTGCAGTGTCCGAGGCAATCACTAATAATTCAGAAAGGCTAAACTGTCCTGGAATAATTTTTTTGTAGAATAAATAGCATTTCCTGCCATTCAGATTTTTTGGGTCAGCGCTTCTGACGTCTAGTGTTTTACATATTGACCTTCATGCAGTCCAAGTCCTACATCTTCATAAATTATCCCTCAGAAAACTTGCAGGCAATTTCTCACTTATTAGACAAACAATGAAATTCCATCCACCACACAGTGAATAAGTCAGTAGTGTCTTTTCCGTCTAGAACAGGGTTTTATTGCCCTCTAACATTTCTCCTCAATGGCTTTGTTAGATGCTGAGCTGACTTACATGCCTCTTGCTTGTCATAATGTACCAGGATTTTTCCATTTACTGCTGGTTTAAAATTAATTGCTTTATCTTCCTTACGCATGACAGTCCTATTGTGCAAACTGTTTCTCGAGTTAAATGGAAATATTACTTTCACGTTTTGGTTTCTAGGTGAATTAAATAGAGGTAATACAGCTGTTTGTGAGGAGGTTGTTGCTGCAAGAAAGATGCAGTCTTTCTATAGAGTATAAAATCCAGCAGAAATTCTAATGAGGCTTGAAAAAACCTTGCTTATAAAATCATGCAGTGATCAAAAAGAATCTTAATTTCTGTTTTCTTGTGATAATCATTTCAATTCAGATGAAGTGGTCAGTGAGACAAGTAAAAGCAGCATTGAGCAGAAATCAAGTAAAGATTCAGTGTTAGTCATCTTACCATTTAATGAAGAGAGTGTGGAAACTAGTGAAGACAAAATGGAGACCAGCGATGAGTACAGCCAAGAAGGAGAGGAAATACGTGTTTCTGAGAGTGAAGATAGTCAGGAAGACACCAGGGAATCTGGTACAGTATTCAAAAACAAAAGAAGAGGGTGAAAAATGGGAGGGGATGATTGTGGAGAAGGGAGCCAGTCAGCAAATGAGCTCTAAATACTTGGGGCAGATCAGTACTTCAGGTCAAGGGTCACTGACACCTGAGAAGCTGTGACCACTTACAATTCCTGAGGATTTGCACTTACATCCAATGAGTCACCAGGAAACCCAACATCCTATCTTGTGTTTTAGAAGTGCTGTCTTTAATGGCCCTGAATAGTCAGAACCTCAGCTGTGCCCTTGGGTGCGTAAGTGACTCAGTCCTGGCCCTGGGAGGAAATGCTGTCAGCTCAGCTGACTCTTCTACTGCAGCCGTCAGGCAGTTTGGGAGGATCATTCTTCAAGACTGGCTGTTAATGGGCAAGACCTGGAGTCAGTGAGATAGTCTGTTGTTCTTGATCGAAATGTAGGTACAAAAGTGTGCAGTGCAGTGTCCGAGGCAATCACTATTAATTCAGAAAGGTTAAACTGTCCTGGAATAATTTTTCTGTAGAATAAATAGCATTTCCTGCCATTCAGATTTTTTGGGTCAGCGCTTCTGACGTCTAGTGTTTTACATATTGACCTTCATGCAGTCCAAGTCCTACATCTTCATAAATTAACCCTCAGAAAACTTGCAGAAACACATTACTGTTAAGGCTGAGCATAGATAAAGACAATCTAACTCAGTGTAAACCCAAAAAATGAGGCTTGGCGGGTGGTGGATGGGGGAATGGGGAATAAGTAAACCTTCTGCGCACTTTCAAGAAGAAATTAAGAGGATGACAGGTATACTTGAGTTGCTGAGAAGGCGCTGACAGAATCAGATGTCTTAAAATAACTCATGTCTAGTTCTGTTACAGTCTCAGATAATAATTAATTGTAAATGTTTCTTTAGTAAAAAATCTAGTAAGTGCCTTCTGATAAGTGCAAGCCACTACTGACTAAGACAAAATTGCCACCATGGTTTCCTAATTGACTTTACAGGTTTAGTGAACCCATGATTAGTCTCTCATTCTTTCCAAGCAAAATTTTTTCAAGTCAAAACAAATGTATTTTGGAGTCATATCAATAGCTAAGTAAAATCCTTGGTTTGCCCGACACTTTAAAAATGATGTGAGTATGGAATATGCAGGGAACTGTAAGATTGCAACCATGAGATTGTGACAAGAACTGTCTAATTTTTTTAACCGTATCCTGTTTTCTCAGGATTATTTTCAGCCATTGTCTGTCCTCATTGCGGTTTTTGTCTGCATAATGGTGTTTCAGAACGTTAAAATCAGATCCTGTGATACTGTAACTGCATGTGGATAGGAGGGGCAAACACAGTTTGCCTAATTTTGATTCCACTCTAACAAGGTTTTGGAGGCACGAACCAGACACTACTGGATTCATCTTTTGCCTAGCAGACACTGTGAATAGAAGACAAATGCAAATCAGATTAAGATAACACTGAAAAGCACTCTATGTTTTTCTGCCAAAGATAATGCAAGTGATGTACGACCTAGTGGCAAAATCTCATCTTACCAAGGTAAAAGGGATTTATTCCACTAGTTTAATTGGGTCAGGATTATACAAAGAAAGGGAGAAACACAGCATGCCTCTGTATACTTCCATAATACTTTATAAAGTTTGTTTGTGTCACTATTGTTTGGGCTCTCCTTTCACTGTCAATGGGCTTTTTCTTAATCTAAAAATATATACCTGTTAAAAGGTACTTTACAATGGCAGAACTGAACAATGATGATGCCTTCTTCTCAAAAATGAGTAAAACAAAAAAGGGTTTGGATTCTCCCCAAAACTCTGAACTTGGTGATGCTTTCCATCTCTATTGTGTGATATCCTTGAAATTCCAAGTATTTTCTGGTTTGACTGGTTGGTCATATTCTGCCTTTCCTCTGGGTCAGAGTAACTATAAGCCATGAGAGGAATCAACGACAATCTACCTACAAAAATATTCTATCCATTTGTTCTTGTTTATAGATCAGGGCAACAGCAGTAAACTGCAGAATACCAGTAAACACCTCCTGTATTTGATACCTGGATGTTCATAATCATAACATGCCATTTCCTTGTGCAAGTGTCATCTTTGCATTGTTTTTCCATGTGGGATGCGTTGGTTCAGTTTCTAAATCTAGTTTCATTCCTGTAATCCCCAGACATCTATACCCCTGTCTTTCCCCACAAGACTCTACCCAAAGCACACATGCCGATGCTTCTACAGACGCAAACTGAATGTTATCTGTGGAAAATAGCTTAAGAGGATCTTCAGATTTCAGAGAGTTTCCTCTTGCTCCCTGGGCCTTGCAAAACATATTTTAAATGGAAGATTGCTCACCAGGTAAGTGTCAATGTCCTCTTTTGCATGCAGACTGTGCCTAAAGCACAGAAAGATGCCTTTGCACTCAAGCCTTGTGCAAGAGTACGTGGGATACATAGCACAAAAATAGAGAACTGAGCCACAGTTCTCAGGAAAACAGGATGGGATTGGTCTGGAAACCATTCATGGCTTTCTAACTTGATGACAGACCCAGTCATCTCACCTACAACTCAAGCAACGAACACATCAGCACATCTGCTGAAAAACTTGCATCACATCAGTCCGCAAAACAAACCAGTGACAACAAAGGCAGATCAAACAAATAATCCATTGCACTGATATGCAGAAACACTCTTTCTTTGCTTTTGTAAGCACAATCGTGCCGAGACGACACAGTGTTTATGAATTACAGTTCCTGTGCCTTCTGTGCGCATGTATTTGTGCTCCACATTTATACAGTCTCAGCTTGTTTGTTAATCCCAACTGTTCCTTAAACTGTCTACAAACCTGAACGATACCTGCAGTGTGGCCTGAGCCTTAATAATATAATGATCTGCTAATAAAATTAATTATCAACCCGATGCCTAATTGCTATATTTGAAGTATATGCAAACTTCCTTCAGCAAGGAAGTAAAGTCTATGGTTAATAAATATTAAATTTTACTTTCCCCAGTTACTTCTCAGAACCACCGTTCTTTATGTCTTTTTCACCTGGTCTATTTTACAGGTGATCATTGAGCATATTCAGTAGATTTGCTTGTTAACTAGAAGATACGCTGCAGGGTTTGGCTCTATAGGAGTGCATGATGCGGACCTCAACAAGCATTATGTTTGACTCGAGGATTTGAAGTCATTTACTTGAGACCCCACCTGTTTTAATAGATCTTCTAGTTGATAAATTAAGTAGTGACTTTGATTCGATACCTATAAAATGTTTATTAAAGTTCATCAAATAGAAATTTGATGGATATATTAGTATAGAGCATATCCTTATATAGTTAGGTACTGTACTAGATTCAGTAGAAAACACAAAATTGCTTTTAACGAGGTACCTACTTTTATTTCAATGGTCAACATCTAGTTGTTATTATAATCAAATTCTATACTCGTATATTCTTTTCAACACTTAATTATTTCAATGAACTTCACCAGAATGGCTTCCTAGATGTCTAAGCCAGCACAGGGGTGACTGTAAACTAGAAAAGAAAGGTCAGTGGTTCATAATTACAGTTAGTGTTCTGCAGATAAAATGCAAAATTTTCATAAAGAAAATCCTTCACCTTGAAATACATTCTTTGAGAAAAAATGGGATTTGTATTTAATTGAATAGTCATAATCTCATCATATATCATAAATTCAGGACTTATACATAGACTATAAGACATACAACACCCTCAAAGCTGCTTTTTGCAGAATTATATATAATTCAGATGTGCACATTCAGTATCTTTTTGTGTGTGTGTGTGAATATATCTTTTACAAGCAGTAGTTGGAGGTAGCACAGAAGATGAGGAACTAGTTGTGAATCATGACTGTTACATCTGAAAAGTCACCTGTGTACATAAAAAGTATGTAAAACTACCTTGTACAAAGTCTCAGCTTACCTCTCCATGGAAGGGGGAAAATCACTCTTACTTAGGCCACTGAGAGGACCACAAACATTAAGAACAGCCTAGATCAAATGTGAGCATTTGGGAAAACTGCATCCCCATGTTTGTGGGCACCAACCCAATCTTTGGAAATATGTTCTATAATAGGATTCAAATAAATTGTTGGTGCTCTGGAGGTAAGGAAGGACTCATCACTCCAGTGGAGGACAAGGAAAGAGCCCTTCCCTAGGCACAGTGTCTCAGCAGAGAAAGAAGGGACATAAAATGCTTGTCTCTAAAGCTGCACCAAGCCCAAAAAGTCAGGATAAGGGGACCTTGTAATTCAGTCGATGCAATATATTTAAAAGAAACGAGGAGAGAGGCACGGGGAGAAACGGTACTCCTATAAAAATTTTTAATGCCTTTTGTTTTATTTGTGATGCTCCAAGTGAGCTTTAACTACTCTTGAGTCTTCTTTGTCTACTTAGACCACAATATGAACAGAGTAAACTGGCTAATTCGGAATTAACTGCAGCTGACATCAGAAACAGTAACCTTACAGAAAGTTTTGGTAACGCAGGTGATGCTGTACTGGAACTGCTCCCAGGAATGTACGTTTTGATCTTCAGTTAAGTGGCCATGAAATAAGGACCAGTGAAAAAGGAACACAAACCTGAAAATGTACATCCAATGTAGCTACTTCTCTAGTTCAGAGAAATTTAGGTATTAACTCATTGAGTATCTTACCTGGTTTCAGGTGAGCAAATGGAATTTCACCTGTCAATAGCTCCCAGAGGCACAAAGCGTAGCCGAAAACATCGGCTTTTATAGTGTACCTGGTACACTGGGTGAACACCTCAGGGGCCATCCAGCGTAGGTTCTGCATGTCCGGAAACATCAAGAATACATTAACAGTGTTTTCTTCCTCACTTATGCGCATTTTCCTGCATTAGTTTATTTGTTTTCTCTTCTTTTCCTATTCCCTTGCCTCCGTGGCACCATAAAATAACTGGTAAAGTTGCCAGGAAACTTTTCCCTTAGCTTGCAAATTCTAGGCAGTGTATTACTGGACATTATACATAACAACATTAGTATGGTAGCTGTCTCAGCCCTGCAAAGCCCGCCTGACCAGACTGTAAGCGTGAGAGCAATGCTAGAACAAAATCAGAACACCCAGCTTCAAGGTCTGGAGACCATGCCATCAGGACCAAGCGTGCCTTCTAACACCAATTAATTAACACTCCTGCTAGCAGAGGGAAAAAATTGACAACAACTGCACTGGGCTGGTACCTTTTCTCTTGGATCGCATTGCTTTCTGCAGAAACCCCATTCTGAGGCTGCTTCACAACCAACCAGCCTCTCACTGGAGTGATGAGTTCAAGGTGTTTTTTGCAGATTCCTTTTACCTCATTAACTTAATTTACATCCTTTACAAGACAGCCCTTCCCACTGAGAGGTCATCAAACCCTGCAGGACCCACGCCTGCAGCAGCAGTAGTCACTCCTCACGCAGTGAGTGTGTGTTATAATTTGTTAGGAGATTGACCAACCCTGGTTTAGCATCACCCACCCTATTCCACAGCAAGTTATTAAGATGAGGCAAACTGGCATGACCACGGAGAGAAAACACAGGATCCATTTGGACTAAAACTTATGAAGACACTGGTACTGTCTTGCAAAGCTGACTCTCTGTGAGTGATAGGCTTGTAATGGAGAAAATAACTCTGAAAGAGAATCGGTGTCAAACAACCAATTCCCTACCAGAAATAGGAGCCACATGCCAGCACACTGTGTATGAGGATGAGGGGCAATAGAGCTCCAAAGACAATTTTAAAAATTATTATTTTCTCTTGCATATACTATATATTCACTCATGTCTTCTATTGAAAAGGCTTAAAGGAAAAGAAAAACTCACAGAGAAACATTACAAGAGATGACATGCTATACTCCTAAACTGACTTGGCTGTATGTTTTATACTAATTATGTAGAACAAAACAAGAAACAAACCCCAGGTTGTTGTGTCATATTGTCTTCATCCAGGGATTGCAAAAATCTAGATTCTGAAACACATAGAACAACAAAAAGATTGCTGTCAAGCCAATACTGATACCCACCTCATTATACATAAATCGTGATAAAAGGTTTGTTGGTTTTTTTTTTTTTTTTAGTATCTCTGGTGTTTGGAAAGTACAGATGAACTGTGATAGCTCTTTTTCAACATGAGTGTGTACAGACAATGGAGATTCTGAAACTTGTCTGGAAATGATCTGAAGAGTCCATATAGAATGGATCACTGGAAAACATAAGAAATCCATATAAGCTGGGGAAAAAAATAATGATGCAATGTGGAGTCCTATTCAATTGAATGGCCACACTTATTAATGCAAATGTTACTTTCAAGAGGCAAAGGTACCTTATTTCTTAAATATCTCAATTTGTTTATGACAAGAAGACACGTCATCCATACTGTAGCTTACTGTAGCATTTAGGCTGAAAACTTCTCCTTGCTCGCACTAATGGAGATTGGTCTCTTGCTATTGCTGGAGATAGGATTTCAGTCCTGTCCTCCGTTCTTACTCAGCTCCTACAATGTCGGTTTCATCACATCTTTGAGACCTCATAGAGTACAACTGATGATGCGTGCCAAGTCGCTCTGGGCCTGAGCTGATTCTCAGCTAAAGTGCTAGACTTGCATCTGCTTCAAGAGTCAGGAACACTTAGAGAATTTTTAACGTTTCCTCTTATTGTCAGAGAAATGCACATTTTTTTGTCATTACTTGTTGGAAACAACTGCCCTGTGGAGGGCTGAGCCTGCACTGCGCAGGTCTGTGGCTGGAGCTGTGGGTTGTCTAAGCAGAATTTTGCAGACAGGAATGGGAAAAGCTGGAGTTATCATGTCAAGGCTGCAGAGCTGCCCTGTGCCTGTTCCCTGCCCCTGCTCATCCTGACTCCAGCTGCTACAGCTGGAACTGCCTGTGCACCATGGGATATGGCCTGGATGTCAGGTGCCCTGCAGCTGGAGTGAGGCTCATGCTCGTGGCTTCTAACTGAACCGCAGACAGCAAGAAATCACAGGGAAATGGGAAATTCATGCCTGACGCATTTGTTAGGTGTTTATTTCAATATGAAATCTTCATCTTTGCCCCAGATATGGTATCTAGAGTTAGGAAGGAAAACCCCTGTTTGGTCAGTCACATTTGGGGCAGTCTCTTGTCAGGACATCTAGAGATCAGAGAAATTATTTACCAAATATAATTACTTGTATGAACACCTGTAGAAGTGTTTTGGTTTCAGGGAAATCTTTGAAACCATAGCAAGTGCAGGCCTTGGTGAATGTAAAGGACTGAATAACCAGAACTTCACCTCAGATTGTCAGCACAGGTATTTGGAGGCTTAAAGTTAAACCTGATGGATTTATCCTAAAACTGCTCGAACCAAAAAGGTGAGTCATGGATTTGTGTGGTGGTTTAAACCTGTTTCTTGAAGGTAATGTGAAGAAAACTCAGCTTTTTTTACATATGATTTGTCCAAGACAGTGAGGGATATGGATAACATCTGAGAGGAAATCTAACCCTACATATGTGTCCATTCTATTAATTGAAGGATTTAAAAAAATAAGCTTCCAAGCATGAACAAAACAACTACAAAAACACTGCCACACAAGACTGTAAATATTTCTTATCCCTTTTATATCATGCTCATCTCTCCTGCACTGCCGCAGAGGGGCTTTCGTCCCCTCCTCTTCACTGCCCAGCCCTGGGGCTGCCACCAGCGTACAGGGGCCCTTTCGCCCTGTCACCCTTCTGGCTGCTGGAGCCCCTGGCTGAGCAGCGCTGGCTGTGCTGGAGGGTTGTCATCAGCGTCCTGGAGAGAGACAGCCTGACCTGATCCAAATACAATGCAGTTAAGGAAGAACAATTTCTTTGTGTTGACAGTTTTTACACTCAAAGTTGGTATTACAGGCACTTCCTTTTAATGATCCGATTCTCTAATGAGTCACTAAGTCATCACTTGCAGACGAGTTTTCTCAACTTCAAGGATGAACTTTTCTGTTCCTCTGAGGAATAGTGAGTCCTTGCTGACCAGTAACTTTAATATAGAGGCATTTTTGTCTGCGAAGCTTACTTGCTTTTTAACATTTGGTTTAGATTTGTTTAGTGTCATACTATCATAAATCAGCACATGTTCTCTGAATCCAAGTGTAGTTTCCTCAGGCATTGCACTACCTTCTTTGAAGCTGTGATTTTTTTTTTTTTTCTGAAACGGCATTAATTTCTGCTGATGTTTTGCTTAATCCCAGCTAAGAAAACAATTGGCAAAATCTTTTGAAATGTCTAGATTTCTTCTCTAGGTTTGTCATCCCCTGTTAAAATATTAAGGTGAGAGAAGAGGTTTTTACAGGGAGGCTTATGGAACTAATTCAGTTAATGTTAGTGGTGAAAGAGCAAAGTCTCAGTGTCAAAGAAGGAAGGAATATTCTTCTAATGGAAGTGAAGTAATGTGAGGAAGACATTGTCCGACACCAAGCTGGTCCCTGTGGAAGTGTATCTCTGGCGTTTTACATTAACCTCTCAGTAGAGAGGAGAGCGCTCCAAGTCCCAGATTCAGACTTGTAATATCAGCCTTTTTCAGGAATGAAAACATCTCTTTTAATGCCATATTTGGGATTGCTACTCAAGTGATAATTTAAACTTACAGGTGAGTAAATTTTCTAACATAGCATAAATATACACACCTCTACAAAGCTGTATTTTTCCCAGGAGGAACTAAGAAAGTGTTTGAATTTCTGATGGGGGTGGATAATACTAAGATATTATAGCTATTAGACATAGGTCTAAAGGAATGTGCTGGATGACTGAGTTAAGTCCTCATTTCTTTCAGGCTGTTTGTCATATAATTGGTTTGGTAAACTACTTGAGCTCCGTCTTCTACAGCAGGCAGATCACAGTGCTGTTTCTTCTGTGCAAATGTAAATGTGAGGTCCTACTGCTATTATACTGAGTCATTTAACTGTTCCTTGTTCATACAAACCTTACAGCCATTGCATCAAATGGATCGTTTTGCCAGGGAAAAAGATGGGAGTGTTTCTGGAGTTAAGTATTTCAAACTAATATTTTAGCAAGTGCTTTTGAAAGTAGTTGCTGGGGAAGAGAAGGGTTATGCAGACTTGGCTGCAGGAGTGCAGTAGCGTGGACCTTGCCTGCCAGTGCCTCAGGTTTGGCATCTGTCACAGCTGGAGGCTGTCTGGATGTCCCAGTGGGCAGATGCTGGCTTCCCTGGAGGTCACAGTTCCAACATGAGTAGGGAGCTGCATTCCCACCTGGTCTGAATTTAAAGGTTTAAGAATGATTAGCCTAGTGTGAGTGATGTGGGTAGGTAGTGTTTAACTGATTATTAAGGTAAAAGGTGCTGATGATTCCTGTTCCTTCTGGCAAAGTTATGGCAGGTAGGGAATCTGTGATTCTGCTTGGCAGCACTGTTAGAAAAAATAAAACGTCTCTTAAAGTGAAGGTACTAAATAGCAGTTAATGGTTAATATGATGATGTGTGTATGAAAACACACATTTCTTTATACACGGTATGTTTTAAAATCTGTAGTTCTTTTTAATTTGTCCTTTGCTCTGAGGGTGTTACAGGAACGAGAGGCTTATGGTTTACACTGACTCCTTTCTTGCTTCAAGCCGCCTCTGCGCTGGAGCTACTGCTCTGAGATGAAATTCAGAGGTGTTTCCTTGTCAATGCAGTTGCTGCTGTTCATAGGACAGGGCAGGGTTTGTTACGGGCTCCTGACCAGAAGGTGTCAGAGGAGTTCTTCTCTTTCTCTGACGCTGCAGGCTTCTCCCGGCAAAGCCGAGCGCATTGAACCCGCAGGACTCAGACAGCTGTGTCACAGCATCACAGGATCACTAGGTTGGAAAAGACCCACGGGATCAAGTCCAGCCATTCCTATCAACCATTAAACCGTGCTCCTCAGCACTTCATCCACCCATCTTTAAATACCTCCAGGGAAGGTGACTGAACCACCTCCCTGGGCAGCCCCTGCCAGTGCCCAATGACCCTTTCCATGAAAAATTCCTTTCTGATGTTCAGCCAGAACCTCCCCTGGTGGAGCTTGAGGCCATTGCGCCTTGTCCTGTCCCCTGTCACTTGGGAGAAGAGGCCAGTTCCCTCCTCTCTACAACCTCCTTTCAGGTAGTTTTAGAGAGCAATAAGGTCTCCCCTCAGCCTCCTCTTCTGCAGGCTGAACAACCCCAGTTCCCTCAGCTGCTCCTTGTAAGCCTTGTTTTCCGGCCCCTTCACCAGCTTCGTTGCCCTTCTCTGGACTCGCTCCAGAGCCGCAACATCCTTCTTGTAGCGAGGGGCCCAAAGAAGACACGCAATAGAGCATCTAAATTCTTGGTCTATATCTGATGTATGGTACAAATGGAAGGGGTTGTTTTCACTTTGGGACACGCAGCGTGAATAAAAATAACAGCATAGCACTGACCACAAGGTGCAGGGAGGAACAAGGAGCTGCAGGGGCTCTTTTGGAATGTGGGCAGGAGATGGGTGTGAGGGATGAGAGGGCAGTGTTGTCAGTGCTGTGGCAGACATGAACCTGGGCTGCGGCCGTGGGTGGAGGTGCAGCACTGTGCGATCTTGTCATGCTGAAGGTGAGGGGGTCGGGGTTTCCCCACAACTTAGTTCCAGTAGCCCAAACCCTGCATTTCAGTGCAAAGCCACTCTCACTGTGATCTGCCATGGGGAACAGTTGAAGGCGTCCACGGACGCTAGCAGAACACTCCTGTCACTGGAGGGGGCACCACTTTGGCTTGGGAACTGCTGCAGCTGAGCTTCTTGGAGACATTGCTTGTCACATTTCTGACTAATCCTCCAGCTGCGTCTGGTCTGTCACGGCGCCCATCTGGAGAGTCCGCCACCCTAGAGAGGCCTTGGTCCAGCTCTCCTTTTAGAACGTGCCAGCCCCTCCACAGAGCGGAGAGGATGGAGGAAAAGCGGATGGTGGTGCTCTCTGTGATGGGGCTGTGAGTGGTGGGAGAGGCCACACCGGCTCTCACTGCTGCGCTCACCTTTGCACAGACAGGCAGGGCTTGGGGTTCCACACTCGCCTTGTGTATCTGTGCGTGCCACACGTAGTCATGGCAGCATCTGGAAAGGGCGGGTACGTGTATTTCTGAAAGACAGAGGGATGGAATTGCAGCTGTGGTTTGTTAATATCCTTGTACCCAAAATAAATGGTGCTTCAAAAGTATCCCCTTTCCCTTGTAACCGAGTGGTTCCCTGGATGTGTTCCTGCCTTCTTTGTGTGCTCCAGCAGGACAGAAGACATTAATGAGACTTTAATTGCAGCATTGGGAAGATAAGAAAGTCAGGAAGATGTTGATGTTCTTGACAGTTGCTTCTTTTACAAGAGGCAATTCAGTATTGCACAGAGGACCTGAGGACAGCTGAAGTCCTTCAATGTTTCGGAGCTGGTTCATCAGTGAGGGAGGGCTGGCCCTTCTTCACCTTCTCAGTTCAATTGTGCTGTGACCTTGTGATGAAGGGGAAAAACAGGAGCGGGGAAGGATGATGATATCTCCTGCATGGGAGTCAAGCTGGAGACCACTGAAATGCTCCCTTTGGAACTTTCATGTAATTTGTGCTGAGAGAATGGAAATGCGGATGGATATTTGAGCAACCAAGCTGGTGAGGGGGCTGGAGAACAGGCCTTATGAGGAGCGGCTGGGAGAGCTGGGGGTGTTTAGCCTGGAGAGGAGGAGGCTGAGGGGAGACCTCATTGCTCTCTACAACTACCTGAAAGGAGGTTGTGGAGAGGAGGGAGCTGGGCTCTTCTCCCAAGTGACAGGGGACAGGACGAGAGGGAATGGCCTCAAGCTCCGCCAGCGGAGGTTTAGGCTGGACATTAGGAAAAAAATGTTCACGGAAAGGGTCATTGGGCACTGGCAGAGGCTGCCCAGGGGGGTGGTTGAGCCACCTTCCCTGGAGGTGTTTAAGGCACGGGTGGACAAGGTGCTGAGGGGCACGGTTTAGTGTTTGATAGGAATGGTTGGACTCGACGATCCGGTGGGTCTCTTCCAGCCTGGTGATTCCACGATTCTATGATTTGAAACAACTGCGCATCCTCTCACGTCCTGCCGTGTTTTTGAGCTCACAGGCCTGCGTCGTCTGAAAAGGCCTGCGTCGTCCTTCCCTTTTCCTTGCTTTTCTCTCCCTTTCCCCTGAGAGCTCGCAGTTCCCGCAGGGAGAAAGCCCCTCGCGGCCTCTCCTGGCAGCTCGGCCTCGGAGCGCTGCGTGCGGCCGGCGCCGCTGGGGGGCGCTGCCGCTGGGGGTGGGGGGCGGGCCGGCCCGGCAGCCCCGCCCCTCCCCGCCGTGTCCTAGCGACGCGCGGGACGCCGCTGGGAGCGCCTGTCGGCTGCCGCCGCGATGAGCGCCTCGCAGACGAGGTGAGCGGGGCGGGGGCCGGGCCGTCCTTCCCCGTTTGTGTCGGGACGCGGAGCGAGGGTGTGAGGGTGCGGGGGTGCGGCCGGGGGCTGGCTCGGCGTGGAGCCGCGCTGCTCCGAGCCCTGGGGACGGGAGCTCGGGGACCGCGGTGTCCCTGCGTCCCGCGCGGGGGGGACGCTCCGCCTGTCCCCTGACAACGAAGGCGCCGGGCAATAAGCTAAGAATTCGTCGTATCCCCTCCGACCCCTCCTCGGCGTCTGGCTTCGCAGCCGCAGGCTGGGGGGCTCAGAGCATCCACACCGCCCCGAGACGGCGCGAATTACAGATCCTGAGGACCTATGCACGTCCCCATCTCTGTAACATAATTTGACGTGTCCTGTTTGCTGAGTGATGCTCTGGGTAAAGAAACGACCGCGTCCCTTGCTCCTGGCCGTAGCACAAACCGGCAGCAGAGCAAGAGCCTTTTGGCTCCCATTTCCACGCCGAGTTGTGCTCGAGATTGGAACCTGTAGCAAGATTTGCTTGTATAAAAGCCTTTGCAAAAAAAGCGTTGTGCATGAAAATCTCTTTTATGAAGACTTTTATAGGACTCCAAACGAAATACTTAAAACCTTGTTCCTGGAAGGTGGTTTCACTCTAGTTACCGTGAAAGGCACTTTTGGAGTCAGGATGATAGTTTGTTAAAACAGTTTTAGGGAAACAGTTCTGCCGTGGCTGATTGCATTCGTGTCGCAGATGTATCAAGGAATACCTCCAGTCTATATGTGACAGGGAAAACAGTGGGAATTGCAGAGCTGTGGCTTGCAAAGAGCTTGCTGAAGTGGATGGGGAGAGGCCAACACATGTGGGGTTTGCCTCTGCTCCTCAGTCTGGAAACCAGCCAAGAGTGCTAGCCTAGTACAGCAGTCAAATGAGCCACAGGATCACAAAATAATTCGCTTTGCAAAAGACAAGGAGTGTCTCTAGTCTGCTTTGCAAAAGACAAGGAATGTCTCTAGTCTGATGTGCTCACAAGGGCAGCTGACATCAGACCAGGTTGCTTCACTGTGACGGATCCCTGCTGTGGCTGCGCTGACTCCTTCAGCCTCTCCTCACAGGGCGTGTGCTCCGGCTCCACCATCCTGGTGGCCTCCCTGAGCTCATTCCAGTGCATCCATGGCTTCTGTGCACTAGGGCCCAAACCTGGATGCAGCCGTGCACGTGGGGTCTAGTGGGTGACAAGGAAAGGGGATGATCGCTTCCCTCCTGCCAGCTGTGCTCCTCTTATTTCAACTCAGGGTGCTGCTGGCCATCCTCACTGCCTGGTCCTGTGGCTGGCTCACCTCACTCGGCTTGTGCCCCCAGGACTGGCTGGTCCTTTCCAATAGAGCTATGTCCAGCCCGTCTGTCTCCAGCTTGTGCTGTTGCACGGGGTTGTTCCTTCCTGGGTATAGGACTTTCACCTGGCCGTGTTAAACTTCCTAAGGGTCCTGTGCAGCCTTCGGGCAGTGCTGGGTGGGCCACTGTCTGCGTTCCAAAGCTTTGTGCCTGCCTTTGGCTACAGGCAGAGTAAGCTCATTTTTGTCTGCCTGTTAGATCTACGGCTGCCTTTGAGCTCATTGACCATCCCCCGGGGCAAAGTATTCATAAAATAAAGTAGCTTTCACTGAGTATCTGGCCAAAGAATCTTCAGTGGTTTGTCCATGAAATAGTTCAGGTTAGGCAAAGAGCAAAGAGAGCAACCTGAAGCTTTTGAAACAAAAGTGAAAGGCGAAAGTAGCCTGTGTGTCCCTGAGGCAAACAACTGGTAGTCTCATTGAGGTCAGATGGCCAAGGCTGGGGGGGTCTTGCAAATATTTAAGCTGAGATGCAGTGTGGTTTGGAGAGACTGTGACCTTCCTCTTCCTTGGTTATCACCTGAGTAAAACTGTACCCGGGCTGCAGGGTTTTGTGGGCTTGAAATAATGCAATTAATTAATGCTATTCACAGCTAGAATTCACAATGTCTTGACATTCAGGACTTCGTGTCATATACCAGTTCCGCAGAAAATCACTTTGCCACCATCTGCTTTCCTCTGTGGAGACCCTGACAGTCTGTATTTGAATTTGTTCTGTCTGGAGGCTGGCTGAGCCTTTCTTGTTGATGTCCCCAGCAGAAGCAATACCAGATCCATGAGCTTGTTAGAGCGAGGAAGGGTCTCCATTAGGGCAGGACTCCTTGTTTGACTGAAGGAGCAACGAACTCCAGTCAGTCATCATGTAAAACGTGGGAGCTGTAATTCCCTGTGACTCTACCAATCACTAAGTAGAGCTTTGATGATCTCTTAGATTATTTCTTTGGTGAACAGTCAGTGGTTTAATTGCACTGTAAATTATTAACTGTGAACATTTGCTTTGCAAACCTGATGCTGGATGCCTACTGTGACTTTGTCCCTTCAAATGAGTAAGAGTGGTTTTAAAGATCATTTTGATACATAGCACAAGCTCCGCACACAGTGCACTGGGCTGTAAGCTGATCAAAACCAGATACAGTTAATAAATAATAATGGTAATGATAATGCAATGAAAATCTGGTATAATACCAAGTGGACACTTCCTTAATTTACTAAACTCCTAGTCACTGGCTCTGGTGTATTTTTTGTTTTGCTTACTCAGGCATCTGCACAGCTGGACTCCCTGCCACTGCAGACGTAATTCCTCCTGTGGGGCTTTGGGCTGAAACGTGTTTTACTTTGGCCCTCAGTACATTCTTCTAAAGCAGAACAAATTGTGGCCTTTTTGGTTTGCGCATCCATTCAGTGTGTTAATTTGTCCTTGTACTTGGCTTTATTGATTTATTACTTTTGGGAGGAAAGAAGAGTTGTCTCCAGCAACAGCAATTTATTTTCCTGAAAAGGCAGTTAAGGTGTCACCTAGGAGTGTAGATGGTACTGAAGGGTGAGTGAGCACCTGGCGTGCTGCCGGTCACAAAGGGCGGGAGGCCAAGCTGCCCACATAAAGCAGAGACAGACCTGGGAATGGGATGCCTCTGCCTGCCAGGGCCCCCTCCTTGTGCCAGCGGGTGGGGAGCTTCCTTCATGTACTAAGTTCTCCAGGGTGTCCAGAGAGAACATGTGCTCCATGCACGTGATGGTATTTGGTAGACTTCCTTGATGCCCTGGGGAAGGAAGTTACCTGGTTCGGTAACTCGCCCTGGCTGCCCTTGGACTGGGAATTGCACCTGCACATCATCCTCTGGAGCACCGAGTAGGTCTAAGCCCTTGGTGTCCGTGGGATACTCCCGAGGGACTTGGGCCAGGTATCAGCATGGCCCGCTCTGGCTGCACTGGCCTAAAATCTGACAGGGGAGGATGAACCAGTCAGTCAGCATGAGCAGAAACTGGGCAGCAGCTGCTGGTGGGCACAGACTTGCAGGGCCAGATCCTGCCTCTGCACACAGTTTGAACTCAAGCATGAGCCAGTGCCCGGGTGTTCTGTGCGGCTCTGTTTGTGCTGCTCTTCTGGGCAACTGAGGCATTCACCTGGGCAGAGAGCTCGGGTGTCTCTGGGCACTCAGGCTCTGCCAAAGCCTAGTGGATGCCCTTCCGTTCTTTCCAGTGGTTTCATGGGTTTTGTTTCAGGCCCAAAATGTTTCCTCGTTTTCCCCAATGCCCTCTGAACTTTTAGTTTAATTCAGCAATTTAAAGACCAGCCTGTTCATAATTTAAATGAGGAAACGTGTGCAGAGATGTCTTTGAAACTAAAGTTGCTGCATCACTGCGCTCAGATGGGAGTTGTGTTTTAACTAGTTATATGGTTCGTGAAATATTAGATGGAAGGGAGTAAATGAAGAGGAGTTGGACTGAGTTTCTCCTCTGCCTCTGTATGCAACTGTCAGGGCATACCACAAGTCAACATTTAGCACAATTGATGTAATCTGGTGGTTTCAAATGCAAATGGATTAAAAAAGCAATGTAGAACAGTTGCTATAGTGCCGATATTTGATTGACATGCATAACAGGGTAAGCTAAATTGTTTGTTTAAAGTTTAATTTATTGTTGGTAGGCTACTTGGCAGATTATTGTGAAACCCCAGATAAAATTCCTGTAAATTCATGATCTCCTTGCTTTTTTAAAGTTTTTTTTAATCAAATTGTTCTTTCTTCCCCTGAACATGCTGTTGCGTGTGATGACCTGGCCTAAGAATAGATATTTTTCATGAACCGTCCCACTGAAAGACAGGCAAGAGAGGTAGAGTGGCATTTAAATTTAAAGCCAAAGAAAACCAGAGAGATCAATCTCTAGTTGTGTAATTAAAACATTTCCTGCCCAGAGAGCTTGAAGATCAGGCTGAACACTGTGCAATGCGTAGCTGAGTGTGTACATTTAACAATGTCAATGGATCTGGACTATTAAAAACTTCAGCTGACTGACATGTATTTTGTTGTTCGTCCTCTTTCCAGAGGGTGACATAAGATAAGGTTGTGCTAAGAACTCTTCAAAAAGATATCTGCTAATTACGGATGCTTCTGGTTTTGTCTTCAACTCTCATATCTTGGGTTCAATTTTTTGAAGCTGCGATTTTTGGCAGCTAGGGTGTTGCAGCTCTGTTGGCGTTCCAGAGGTGTAAGGCATTTCTTGCGTGGAGCAGGGTCGGGCCTTACTCTGACAGTCTTCATGGTCTTGGTCTCTATGTTTGTTGATTTGGCAGTTTTTCACCAATGAAGAGGAGGGAGATGCAGTTTGTTCCCTTTGGATTGCTCAGTGTATGCACTAAAGACAATATTTAGTGTATTAGCTTGGGAAATGGAAAAGACTTGAGAGGTTGTTGCATTTCATATTGGACCCATGTTTATTGCTCCAAATATAGAAGAGGACTTGTGCGTAACATGAGGGGTCTTTCAAGGGACAAAGACTGGCAGCAGGTACACTGCCACACTGGCCACTACGACTGCCTAGTCCTAGGACTCTTTTAGACTGAGCAGCCCTTCAGAGCTGTTGTACTACCGGCTAGTCAGTCTCGTTAAAATCTTGAGAGCATGGTGTGGCAAAAGCCGTGGGTCCTTGGCTTTGACCTGCACAGGCTGATACCGAAGTGAGCGATGGGTTGCCCAGTGTCTGTGCTTTCTAACCCAGAAGGAGCTGGGTTCTCAAGAGAGATCCTTCATCACTTGCCTCTTTTCTGACACCTGGGTCTGGAGGAGGACTTGCTTGTGTCCTGCCAGTGCAAAGCATGCTCTCCACAGAAGGGCCGAGGTGCTGAAGAGGTGGTAGCTGGCTGAGTGCTGGAGCAATATTGTGGTGGGATTCCTGAAGACGTAGGAGTCTGCTTGCTGCCCCGACTTTGGTGCAAACTCTTTGCTTTCCTACAGAGCATGTTTGGATTTTATTTAGTTCAAGGAAATAGGTTACATAGAGCAGAGCTGCTGATTTTTGGTAAAATGTAATAAAGTAGCTGTAAAAAAATGTAAAACTATAACACAGTAACTGTATTTAGAGAGCGAAATTGATCTCAGCAATGCAAGTTGCACTTCAAACTGTAGCCGTATGGGGACAGCCAGCAAAACCATACTGCCGTACCATATGCTTCCTGGCCTGTAAATGCCATGGAAGTTATGTGCAATTGAATTTATCAATATGTTTGTGGGATAAACATTCTTGTCTGTCTATTTAAATAATAGCCTGCAGTCACTGTTGTGCTCACAACAATGGTCCCTGAAATAGGCAGGATGGTTCCTAATCTTGCTGTTGTGGACTGGTTTTCCTGAGTTGTTTGAGAGTTCTCTTGGTGTAGAGGCCAAATGGAGAACTGCTTTTTGAAACAGGCTTTTTTGTTCGTGACCAAATTAGTGGTTAGGCAGACAACATTGTAACAGATATGCAGCTGAATCCCAACTGAGAAAATTGTTCAAAACAGAAGGTTAGATTTAAGCCTATTTTTTGACACCTGAAATTGAAGCAACTTAATTTTCTGTATAGGTGTTCAAAGTGGCAAATTTGATGTACGCTCCCTGTGATGGAGGGAACATTAAAGAAAGGGAAATTGCTGTAAAAAAAAGGATGGAAATGTGGATGCTGAAGGAGGCTTTGGCTGAAGACACAAGTAAATAGTCCCTTCATCAGAGCAGAATTTGCATCCAAGTTAATAACATATATGCTAACTTTCAAGCCAGTGAAAATAATATGGAAACAGTGTTCTGTCTTGAAAATATGTTTTGGTGCTAGCAGTTTCTGTTAACCTGAGTAGACGGAAGAAAGCAGGTTTTTTGGTGTTAGATACCAGACAATAATGGCTTAGAGCTGGCTGTGAAAACTGCAGGAAAATTCTTTTGTGGACGTAAAGTTGGATAAGTGATCTACCTGGAGCTGGGATCTGGATTAGATGGCTTCTAGAGGTTCCTCCCAACCCAAGTTATTATTGTAGGTCTTTGCACAAGCTGCCAGAAGCTCTGTCACTGTCATGCCTACCACCAGTTGGGAGGCAGCAGGAGGAAGGGGAGCATGAGGCATGTGGTAGGGTAGTGCAGTGGTGCAGGAGTTCTGGGACATCTCCCTCCCTGGTGATGTACCGTATACTGCACTTCTGACAAAGCCCGTGGCTGGGTGGCAAGGGAGCTGGAGTCCATGGCAGTAATCCAGCTCCAAACGTTGTATGATATGGTGATGGTCTGGTGAAGGTCAGAGTTTATCACCTGAGGAGGCTGTTGTGACAGTCGATCTTGGAGGAGACTTTCAGGGCTCAGCTTTCTTGGACCCTGTGCCTCGGTGGTGGGATGCTGGTCAATGCTGAACTGCTGTATCTAACATAGGAGTCAGTTGTTTCAGATAGGAACATTGCACAGACAGTAAGGCGTTGCTTTTACGTAATCTAAGCAGAATGTATCCGACAAAATGTTGGGCTTGATTCATCAAGATAGCATTTTGTGCAGCAAACTATTGGGTAAGTATGTATAACTTAAGCTGTAATAATTTGGCTGTCAAAGGGATTATATGCATCTGTACTGATTTTATTTCAGATTTCTTGGAACCTACAATAGCCTTACAGACAAACACCTGGTTGGATATTTCCGCAATGCCAGGATAAGACGACATCTTCAGAGATCAGGACTGGTGAGACTGAACAGTTTCCTTTTCTGAGAAAAAAAAAGAGGAGAATTCTTTGTTTCCTCTAATGGTGGACAAATCAAACCACTAATGGATTTGTTGTTTGTTTGTTAGAGGTATGTGATGTCATTGGTGAGGAGTTGACCAGCTAGCCAAATGTAAAATCATGCTGTGCCAGATCACAGCCATGTGATCACACTGAGACTGAGGGCAGGTTTGTTTGATCCAGGCATTTTCTGCTGCATTATTACCTACCATAGGTCATCTAGATAACAGAATCACAGAATCACTTCGTTGGAAAAGACCCACCGGATCATCGAGTCCAACCATTCCCATCAATCACTAAACCATGCCCCTCAGCACCTCATCCACCCGTCCCCTAAGCACCTCCAGGGAAGGTGACTCAACCACCTCCCTGGGCAGCCTCTGCCAGTGCCCAATGACCCTTTCCGTGAACATTTTTTTCCTAATGTCCAGCCTAAACCTCCGCTGGCAGAGCTTGAGGCCATTTCCTCTTGTCCTGTCCCAGGTCACTTGGGAGAAGAGGCCAGCTCCCTCCTCTCCGCAACCTCCTTTCAGGTAGTTGTAGAGAGCAATGAGGTCTCCCCTCAGCCTCCTCTTCTCCAGGCTGAACAACCCCAGCTCTCTCAGCCGCTCCTCATGAGACTTGTTTTCCGGCCCCTTCACCAGCTTTGTCGCTCCAGAGCCTCAACATCCTTCTTGTGGTGGGGAGCCCAGAACCGAACACAGTATTCGAGGTGTGGTCTCACCAGTGCTGAGTACAGAGGGAGAATAAGCTCCCTGGACCTGCTGGTCACACCGTTTCTGCCTAGGGCTGCATTACTGAAATCGGAATGACAGAAAGCCAGAGCTCGGAGCTTAGTTCTGTGTGCTAAGCAGTTTTGAAGAGAGTAGTTGCAGCTGAGGAAATGCTTCACCTGACATTGAGCATGTTTCAGGATGACAAGGTCCAAGGGCCACCTGGGGCTCTGAAGGTGCTGCCATGGGGGCTGCTGGTGAATGATGATTCCACACAAGAAGGGATGTGCTAAGAGTCAATACGGAGGCCGTACTCCATGGAATATCAAGCTTATGCTTCCACTGCAGCTTCTGTAATGCAGCAGTCATAATGACTGTCTGCCTGAAACTGCAAAGAGTGGCTGACATGGATTGATGATGTATCTAAACATTGGAGAGCTTTGGCTTAGCCCTGGGCTTCTGCTCAGTAAATGCATTTGCAGTAAGAAGTTACAAATGGCACTGTATTACTGCACAGTTCTGGTGATGTGAGAATGCTTGTCAATCTGCTTGTATTTCACATCCAGGCAGAAGAAGATATTTCATGGAGATGTTTTGATAAATTTAGAATGTTTGATGTTTTTTGCTCCATATTTCTTTTTGCTTACTGGCGTTTTTCTCTGCGAGAGCTTTCAGTTTGCAAATATACAGACTCATATTGAGTCTCGTGGTTCTTTTTTTGAAACTGAAATCTAAAGCATCTTTGACTCTATTAGCTGTTTAAATAGCTTCAATGTTATTTTTCAAAAGTGTCTAATGGAAAACTGAAGGATTTGGTAAAGGTGAATGTGCTGAATATTTTTAAAAATACTTATGCACTCCTAGGTGTAACGCTGGTTAGCACAGGCAGACACAGCCCTCACACAGTAGGAAGGCGAGTGTTTAATTACCCTTCACTGACCTGGGCAATGGCCCATGAAGAGTAAGGCTGAGTAAGGCATTTGTTAGAAAATGTGACTGCTGCTCTCCTCCTCTTGTTTGGCTGGTGGGGTCCATGCAGTGAAAGAAACTACAGTTTTGTTCTGGGAAGGGGAGCTCCAGCAACAGGACAGAAAGCAGAGGTGGTACTCTGTTTGAAAACATACTTTAGTCTGCCTTCTCTTCTTTTTAGTCACATTATATTTGTTTACCACAGATCTCAAGGAGTGGAAGAATAATATCTGAGAAAGAATACCAACAAAATGCTCGGAGGAAGGATCAGCTAAGATATGTGCGGGAGTGCCTGGTTTGGGCCATATTTCGTAAGGTCCTTGATATGGAGGTATGCATTTACTAGGCATCTGTAAGCCTTTTCAAATACTTCCCAGCAGTTAGACAGTGGCTATTATCTCGTACCAGTCTGTTTTCGGTAGCTGTGCCCTCATGCTCTCCTGAAAATGTATCTCCTGCTGGGAAGAGGGACAATCTTTGTACTTGGCGTCCCCCACATGGAACCTCCACTGGCCTCTAGCTGTTAAACCATACTGCCATTAGAACAGACACCATCCTGGCTCACTTACTGCATGCTGGCAGTTGACAGATACTGGGGTGATAGTCACAGGCTAGTCTGCTTAAAAAGTTCTAATAAAACCAAAATAATTTGAACATGGTTATATATGTTACCCGAGTACAAGATTTGGTCACATTGCCGCTACGTATCAAGAGTGCAGCTGGTCCCTACAGCTTTACAAATGCTCAGTTGTTCCCTTTCCGATGTTAATAGACACAGATGTAATGCAAATGGATTGAATCAGTAGTAGTTTAATAGCTGGGCAAAATGAGGATAATGGCCAGGGAGCAGGTGAGTGATAAGCAGGACAGAAGCAAATGCTCTTACATTCACTGACATCTCATAACGTGTATTAATGAGATTTCTCTTTCTCTGGCTTTGATAGCGTCATCACCAGATGGAAAAGAAAAGGAAACTTGAAAATTCCGTGAAGAAGAAGAGGGTGCAGGAAATCAAGGTAAGGCTCAAATGCTATCAAGTACTGATGGGACTTGCTAGTTTTGCCCTGTGCTAATTAACAGCCCTGAGTCAGGCCAATGATTCATTGAATCAAGAGTCCTGTCTCTGTTGTTTATGGAAAAAGTACAAGGAACAAGCAAGTAGAGGATGGTCCTGCCCCAGGTTACATCTTCTTCCTCTATCGAACAGCTCAGGAGCTCCCATTCATACACATGATTCCCTTTGAATCAACTTATTATTTTGGTTCTGCAGTATTCTTAGTTGTGGAATTTAATTGTCAGTTGGATAAAATGGCACTTGCTTGAATTTCTGCACGATAATTAATGTATCTGCTGGCTGATAATTCTGTTTGATGATCCATTGTTCTCATTATGAAAAAAGTTAATAACTATTCCCCTTTTCCAAGACATTTGTGATTTTACATGTGTTTTTCATATCCCTTCTCAGTTTCCCAAGCTGAAGACCCTCTGTCTGTTGAATCTTTCATACGTGAGCCATTCCAGGCTTCTCATTACTGTTACCATCTTTTTACCTTGTTTAGTTCTACTCTTTCTGTTCTGAAACGAGGGACGAGAACTGGATGAATAATTTAAGATACTTGTTGATGTTCTTCTCGTATTGCTAGACACTATCTGCTTCTGACTGCTGCTGAGTGAATTTTCGGTTGTTTGCTTCTCTTCATGATGTTTATCTGAACCAGCATGTAACTAATGAAAAGAGCTTTCAGAAGTCTTTCCTTTGGTGTTGTGTAGGTAGAGCTTGATCCTGTAGTTGTTACAGTAATGGAAATCCTAGAGAAGTCAATGATTCTCCCTTTGAAGTCACATGGACACATATGGGAAAAGTTGTTGTCATTTTGGCTGACATGTCCTCAACATCCTATCTCTTCATTCGAGCCTGCATTGAGAAGCATGCACTGGGAAGCTAGCTGCTTCTTTGAGCAGTTAAAGAACAGTTCTGAAACTTTTTAATTTTAATAATGCATTTGTGAGCAATTTGTCAGGTAACAAAAGGAGGAGATTTTAATGAAAAACACTGCTCACTATCATAATTGCAAAAGCATTATTTACTGATTGAACTCCTGCTGGTAGAAAGTTGCCACTGCGGAAGCAGTGACCAAGGCACCCTATTGAGGGATTCTGGACTTGGATAATTTTGGAACATAAACGAAAACTGCTTCCTTCAGTGAGAAGTGTAAAGGAGACGCCTGCAGATATATGATCTGTGGCTTTGCTGTGGTGCCACACTAGGACACAGGAACCTGTCTGCAAAATTAGTTTTGTAATTTAATTCTCACTTCATACATTGAGTGAATTTGATTGAGTAGCTAATCTGAAAGGAAAGGAGAAAACGCAATGACTGGGCAAGGGAGGATAAGAAATGTAGCTATCTATTTCCAGGAGGGTAATCAGCCCAGTGTGGAGCTCTAGAGCTGAAAAGGCAGGGAGGGGCACTGTCAGAGCAAGGAAATGGCAGATGCGCTCAAATTTTAAAAAGAAAAAGACCTTGAACTAAATCAAGAAGTGGGAGATATACAGAAATAGGCAGATGAATTGAACTTGTGGAGATCTGCAGCTGTAGAAGGCTGCAGGGGAATGAATCGGAGATGAGAACAAGTCTTTTCCCTCATCTCTCTCTCATTCTGCAATCAGGTGTTCGGTTGGATCTAGGCAATTTGATTATCATAGCTGTCTGATGAAAGACAGAGGGAAGGCAAGCTCAGACATTGCTGTTAAGGCTATTTAGCACCTCGGAGACATACATTTCTATTTTTTAGGTGGAAAAGTCAAGAAAATCAGTGGAGGTTGCTAGCTCTGTGTACACCCCACATCCACCACTCGGTCCACGAAATCATTATAGGCCTCATCCTTTCGTGGTGAGAGAACCGTCTGGTCAGTCACAACTGGTGAGTTTCACCAAATGCTCTACACGCTATAACATAAGCACGCACAGCCAAAAGTGTGTACATACACCTGTGACATCTATGCCTAGTGTAAAGCAATGATCACCCTGATTGTGCCACATGAGGGCTTCATCTTGCCCCACTCAAGGCTGATTTCCTTTTTGCGGGATTGCGTACTTAAAGAGAAATCTCCAGAAGCTGATGTTGCAAGAGCGTCACATCAGAACCTAGAGAAAAATGGCTTTGCTTTGTGATAAATCTGCTTTAATCTTTCCTTTTTGTCTGCCTTGTCACCCAAGCTTCGGCTGGTGTCCTTACCATGAGTATCGTCAATGAATACTGTGACTGCAGACAAGCTTACACATGTTATAAAACCCTGAAAGCAAGAGAGGTTTTTTAGAGAACAGAGTTGAAGGGGCAAAGTGAGACTAAAGTTCATTCCAGAAGGCCATGCTTTGGAGTGCTGGCTCAGAAATTTCTTACTCTGTTGATGGGAAGAGAAGGAATGTTAATATACTGTTGAAAAAGAATGATACTGAAGTCCAAGGTCAACTATGTAGTGCAGTTTTATCTGGTTCTCCGTTTCTATAATGATGATGCAAACTGAAGGATATTGTTCAGTCCTGAACGACCTTCTCCTTTCCATCCCATACAGAGGGCACGTGGAGCTGTAGGTGATGAGAGTGGTGAACATCCTTCTCATCAACAGCAAGCCAAGGAGAATGCCTTTTCCAAGATGGTGAGTTAGCTCAGTTAAACAGTTTTTTTTTGGGGGGGAGGGGGGGCGGGGGGAGGTTTTTAACATTTCAATGCGGTATTCTGAAGAATATAGAAGGAAAAGATAAAATAAAAAAGTCAGAAAAGTGTTCAGCATTGAACAGTCATGCTTTTGTGGTGTACTGTCTCAATGTGCATGTGGTGAAGCCACAGAAACAGCATGCTGCTACAGTTCCTTTCAGTTCATTGCATTTGCTTCGAGGCTGCACTGTGAAGAGACAGTAGCAAAACCTATATTTATAGTCAAGAATTCTTTTGTATGCTCCAGTTTGTGGATACTCAGTTAGAGATGCCTAAAGTGGTCTGGCTCTTTGGAGGCAGTCCAGAAAATCTCGTTTCCCCGGGATACCTACGAGTCACTCATCACTTCCAAATATCTTGATCAGTGCTATTTTTTATTTTATGATTCTACTCTGCACTGGAAATGATCCACTGAGATTTTCTATCTGTTTTCTTTTTCATTTTTAGACTTCTTGGCGACCAAATACAGCTCCAGGAAATATGCCACAACCTCTTCGCCTCCAGCCACTTCGTAGCTATGCTGCCATGGGGTCTGCTCCAAAGGCTCCGCACCACACACTTGGACACGATCAGCAGTTTGCTGGTGGGGTAAGGCTGGATTTCATTCTGAAGATAATGCAGATTCATGGAGAGTTTTATAATACTGCTTTAGTACTGCAGTTCCTAGAAGTGCATACTGCAGGCAACACGCCTTCTAAATCTCTATCAGCTTTTATTTAAACACTCCTTTTTAATCTCCATTTAATTTTCAAGACATTGTCTTAGTGGTCTAATGCCTAGTTTTTGATCACAGCCTGGAGAAAATGTGGTGACTTGTCTTTTATAGGATAAAATCTCTCTGTGTGCAAATTTTTCGACCTCTACATAGATTTTCTTTTATGTAGAGAGGGAAGCAGCCATCTGGGTAAGATCAATAACTCAGGAATATTTTCACACAGTCTTACATGATTTAATCTTCATCTACAGCTGAAAAGCAGCAAGACCCATCTTTCTTTTTTTACCATCCCTACTAGTAAATCACACTAGAAGGTTCAGAGAATGAGAGCTTTTTGGTGTAGCCAAACATGGCCTTAATATGTATTCAGTTACTTTCAGATGAGATTTGGACTTGTCTTCTGTTCGAGAAAAAGCATTATGTGATTGACTGTATGATAGGAGTTCCATGGGAATGGAGGATTTTGGATCTGCGACCACTGACAGGCAGAAAATACATGAAAAACTCTGTGCTGCTGTGCATTTGTGCCGTATTATGAGGGTCATGATCTTCCCTCCAAGAATTTGCTGACACTCTCTGTGTCTTCTCAAATTATGGGTGATTTGCGTTGTTTCTTTAATGCTCAAAACAGCTAAATCAGTCATAGAACATGAAGATGATGCAGAACTCAGATCCAGAGCCAGCAATGTTTGCAGAATTTATTCTCTAGAGATGTTCTGCTTTTCAGGGCCTTGATCCTCTGTTTGCAATTCATTCAGAAAGAGGATTTTGAGCAACTTCTTGTATAACTGGTGCCAAATAATGTTAGTGTGGGTAGAGCTTGATCCTGTAGTTGTTACAGTAATGGAAATCCTAGAGAAGTCAATGATTTTCCCTATGAAGTCACATGGACACATATGGGAAAAGTTGTTGTCATTTTGGCTGACATGTCCTCAACATCCTATCTCTTCATTCGAGCCTGCATTGAGAAGCATGCACTGGGAAGCTAGCTGCTTCTTTGAGCAGTTAAAGAACAGTTCTGAAACTTTTTAATTTTAATAATGCTTTTGTGAGCAATTTGTCAGGTAACAAAAGGAGGAGATTTTAACGAAAAACACTGCTCACTATCATAATTGCGAAAGCATTATTTACTGATTGAACTCCTGCTGGTAGAAAGTTGCCACTGCGGAAGCAGTGACCAAGGCACCCTATTGAGGGATTCTGGACTTGGATAATTTTGGAACATAAACGAAAACTGCTTCCTTCAGTGAGAAGTGTAAAGGAGACGCCTGCAGATATATGATCTGTGGCTTTGCTGTGGTGCCACACTAGGACACAGGAACCTGTCTGCAAAATTAGTATTGTAATTTAATTCTCACTTCATACATTCAGTGAATTTGATTGAGTAGCTAATCTGAAAGGAAAGGAGAAAACGCAATGACTGGGCAAGGGAGGATAAGAAATGTAGCTATCTATTTCCAGGAGGGTAATCAGCCCAGTGTGGAGCTCTAGAGCTGAAAAGGCAGGGAGGGGCACTGTCAGAGCAAGGAAATGGCAGATGCGCTCAAATTTTAAAAAGAAAAAGACCTTGAACTAAATCAAGAAGTGGGAGATATACAGAAATAAGCAGATGAATTGAACTTGTGGAGATCTGCAGCTGTAGAAGGCTGCAGGGGAATGAATCGGAGATGAGAACAAGTCTTTTCCCTCATCTCTCTCTCATTCTGCAATCAGGTGTTCGGTTGGATCTAGGCAATTTGATTATCATAGCTGTCTGATGAAAGACAGAGGGAAGGCAAGCTCAGACATTGCTGTTAAGGCTATTTAGCACCTCGGAGACATACATTTCTGTTTTTTAGGTGGAAAAGTCAAGAAAATCAGTGGAGGTTGCTAGCTCTGTGTACACCCCACATCCACCACTCGGTCCACGAAATCATTATAGGCCTCATCCTTTCGTGGTGAGAGAACCGTCTGGTCAGTCACAACTGGTGAGTTTCACCAAATGCTCTACACGCTATAACATAAGCACGCACAGCCAAAAGTGTGTACATACACCTGTGACATCTATGCCTAGTGTAAAGCAATGATCACCCTGATTGTGCCACATGAGGGCTTCATCTTGCCCCACTCAAGGCTGATTTCCTTTTTGCGGGATTGCGTACTTAAAGAGAAATCTCCA